>CM074576.1:110424609-111674609 GCA_037305975.1 Chrysolophus pictus
AAACTGAGAATGACTCTCAAGCACAGTTCATTCTTAAATCTTGCCCACATATAATTTTAAATTACGCCAAGTTTCTACTTTCAGATGCCTTCACTACTTCCCTTCTTCTGGTCATACAGAAGGATATATATAAGTGGCACAGAAAACATTGCATGGTAAGATTTTTTTTAAAGTTAGTTATACATTTGAACACATCCAACACGCTGGTAAGCATGGCTGAGTTTGCAAAAGCATTTAAGAAACTTCCTAAGGAGGAATGTGGGGGAGAGTAGGGGTGTTTATAAAACTCTTAAATTCAGTGGAGATTCTCATGGGAACGTTTCTTTTTTTTAACTTGATTCATCAAGAGGATGTGGGCTAGGGGAGTGAGATGGGGGAAAAAAAAAGCATAGACATCCTTTCAAATAAAGAGCTACCTAAGAAAGCCTTAAGAACAGGCCTATCATTGCTTTAATCTTCCGTAGATTTCTGCAGAGTTTTATCCTATTCCTTCTGTCAGATATTTATTCGTACAGAAGATGGCTATGAGGTAGCTAGCCTTTCTAAAGTATACCCAAGGAAATATCTATAGAATTCAGTGGAAAAGGGCACAGAGAACACTAAGCCAATTCAAGGTCACAAAACAAAGTACAGAATATAGCTCAATATTTCTAAAACAGTATATTTAAGCAGCTTTTTCTTAGCACAGTGCCAAGCCAAAGCACTTCAGCCGCATGCAGCTAAGTTCCCAAACAAGAGCTGTCACATCAACTGAAGCATCTCCAGATTATGACAAAGCAGATTTGACCACACCATAAATACTTTCTCAATCAATCCTCAAGGAGAAGGCAAAAAAACAAAACAAACCATACCCCTCTCTACAAAGGTAAATGCAAAACTGTCTCCACATCATGGAAACACCATTCTTCCTGTAACAACCTCACTCATCTTTACAGGCTTCTTCCAAGCCCAAATAAGACCATATATTAATGCAAAATTATAAGTTAAGGGGTGAAAGTATGCTACAACACATGTGGTATTCACAGGAAAACATTACAGAGATTAGCTTTTCCAGTTAAGGCAGGAAAAGCTTCAGAGTCAATTCATATATTGAAGACTTTTGATTAGAATTTCCAAACCATCTTCCTTTCTGAAGAGGTTCCCTGGCTCATTTCCAAACAAGTGTTCAAACTCTTCTATCCCTACAAATAGGCAAGGCTTTCCCTTTGGATTGATAGATTAGTTTGTCCTAACACCATTCCCTATCCTCACTTTTTTCTGGGATCTACAGAAAAAACACTACAACTCTCCCCAGTATCCAGTCCATTCAGAAGCCTGCCATGCAGAACTGTGAGCTCTATAATCAGTAGTAAAAACAAAACCAAGTTTCTCATAGCAGGCAAAAAAAAAAAAATCATCTTGAAACACTTCTCAGGAATCCTCTCCCTAGATCTTAGAACAGATTACTTTAGTTTCCAGTATTCTCCATATTGAATAACTCCTGCTTTATTTCCACGTATACTCCACACAAAAATGCCTTGATTTTGAATGCAATTCCTAGCATTTATTTGCTGCTTTCTAAAGATAATCAGAACCCTGATGTGATCACAAAGTAATTTAATGGATGTCTATCTAGTAAAGCAGGCAAGACAGAATCAGTTAAGCTCAAACAAGTCCGTGAGCTGTTCCTGATGCATGACAGCTATGCCATAAGCAAGTAAAAATGGAAGATGTATTTTCAGCTTCTAGCATCCTTGCTACCAACTAAGTAAAAATAAGGTGTAATGTATAACATCACAACCCCAGAGAGGCAGTCACGCTCTCAAAGATATGTCCCTGTCCAGGGCAAAGGAATAAGAATAGATGATCTTCAAAGATGACTTTCAAATCAAATCTGTGACATTCTAGAAGGATTACTGGTGACTTCATTAGATCTGCAGCAAACACTTGTTCTCAGTTAAATTCCACAACAGAGGCTGAGTATTTCAGTTCCTGCTGAAAAGGTGGATCTTCATCTATATTTCAAAGTCCAATATCATCCATGAGTTGTATCTGTTAGATTTATGGCAGTTGCTCCACATGTACTATACCAAACTGTTTATGTTCCTACCTTAGAGCAGAAAACATCCCAGGAGACTTCCAAGTGATAGGCATGGAAGTAAAAGAAGTAGTTCAAGTTCACCCAGAGTCTTAATTCATACAGCAGATAGCATTTGAGACTGAGTACCAGCTACTGAAAAGCCAGCCATCTTACTTTCAGTAATACTGAAAGTACTTTATACTTTAGCCCTCATATTCATCCGCAACAGCCACGAGATCAGCTGTCTAACTCTAGAGATCTACTGTCTAACAGCACTGAGTAAGTGCTAAATAAATCCAAATATCAAAGCCAGTTCTGAAAAGCCACCACCTGACACACAACTATTCCAGCAATAAACTGAATGAGATGACGCAGTTTTCTTCTGCAAAGATCCTCAATTTAGCAACAGCACCACCACAAAAAAAAAAAAAAAAAAAAGCATTGTCACATAGTTTGTTTGTTCCTTTTCTCTGCTGGTGAGAGGTGGACAGTTGGGCAACATGATCTTAGAGGTCTTTTCCAACCTTGGCGATTCTATGATCCATCCTGACTTTTGAATGTTTCCAAGCAGCTACTCAGTCTTACTGCAAGGACTTTTGCTGTTTTGCACTGTTTGCCCTGAATCTGGCACCTGCAGTTTTCAATGTCATGTATCCAGTAGTAGTGGAACAGGCAACGAACATTTGTTTGTTATTTTTCCTATGCTACATGTTATTTTATATCTCAGACATTTTCCTTGCCCTTATCTGAACCTCCAACCCAACAATGTCTTTTTAGGCATAAGAAGGGATCACTTTACTTGGGCATCACTAGCCAGGAATATAAAGACTTTGCAAGTGGGTTACATGCAACTTAAACATATAACACATTTATCAGCTAATATGCATGAAAAATAATCAGGATTTAGGCTAAGCATTATGCTCACCTGCCAAATGCTGCAATGGAAAGTCTGGGCAAGCAGGCAGCCACAGGGAAGGGTCAGCTCCCAGGGCTCCCTGCAGTGGATCCTCAGTGATGTTATTTAGCTTGACTTCAGTGAGACTCCCATAGTACCCTCATAGACAAACTGATGAAGTACAGGCTACATAAATGCAGAAGAAGCTGGACTGAAAACTGACTAACTGACCTGCTGTTGTGATCAACAGCATCAAGTCCACCTGCAGAAACAGAATTAGGGATTCTGGTAGATAGCAAACTGATCAGGTGAAAACTCATTGTCTTGCTGCAATGTGTTAACAAAAACATATCCAGTGAACTGAGGGAAGTGCTAATTTCCCTCAGCTCAGCCATGGTAAAGCCATATACCTGTTTTTTTTTTTGTACACCTACTACCACAGTTAAAATGAAGAGACCAGCAGAGAATCCCTAAGACGACTAAGGGTTTGGAATACATGACATACCAAAAGACAGTAATGGAAGCAGACTTTCAAAAGTCTGGAGAAGACCAAGAAGGGATCAAGTTATGTTTGAGGCTTTTTTACTACCCAAATTGAAGTTAGAAATTGTAGTCAGAAGCATACAGTAAAAGGACAAGAGGCAACTTCCACATGCACATAATGGTAATGTTCTTCTCTACGTACAGCATAGAGAAAGGCTGCTCAGACAGGCTGTAGAATGCCTCCTTGCTGAAGGGCATCAAAATTCAACTCAAGAACATAGTGAGCAATCTGAAATAACTTCGAAGTTATCCCTTTGAGTGTTGAAGATCTCCATACACACTTTCTGCACTGAATTTTTCTGCGATTCCAACCATCCAAACCATCTCCACTTACCTCTAACTGAAAAAAGTTATGGACCAGCACCACAACAGCCAGTACTGCCATAAGAAGGCAGAAGATTTGCAGTCTGAATGAGTCACGCCACATTGTCCATTCATGTCTTTTCCTCCCATGTTAGATGCTGCCATGATTTCCATTCATCACAAACATGAACGTCATTTTGTCTCAGTAGTGCGCACGTTAGTTCAGCTGACTTCCACTTCATCCCTGCAAATACATTTACAAGAATTATATAAAGCCCCCCTGCAAATTACTTGGAGTTGAACACACAAAGTATATAATAAGTGGTAGAACTCTTCACTACAACAACTGGTTTAACAGACCTGGTAAGTCTATAGACAGATTTCTGTGGCAATCTGAACAGCACTATCTATAATTCTAATGGGTGTATCAAGGCAAAAATATCATAAAAGCAATTTTACCTGTATTTGACAGAGAAAAATAAGAAGAAGAATGTGAGATTTCCTTCTGACAACTAAGAAAATAACCATCTTATTTATCTATTAGGCCACACTGTCACCACCCAACCATTGTAAGCCCAAGACTTTTAGCAGAAACTTGTGGTTTTAGGCATCCCCACATAGTAAACGTTGATTGGAAACTGCAAGAATTCCTCTAGATATTGGACTACATCCTCTCTGATTTTTATCATTCCTTTTATAAAATGTATCTTTACAATCTAATGGTAAAAAAAAAAAAACTTCTTGAAGAATGCAGAATTGTTTTTATGAAATTCAATATGTGATAGCCACGCTTTTATAAAACTTAACTCTCAAGAAATATAATGTTTCCTTGATTCTGCTTGATAGCTGATGAACATACAGAACCACAAACTTAACTGTTGATAAACTGTTCTTGCAGCTCAATGCTTTTCAGGTTTGAATCTTTTGTCTTCCTCCTTTCTGAATGAGATAACTTCAAGGCAGTGATTTTGCAAGCTAAATGGGTTTCATTCTTACAGAAGGAGAAGATCTGAACTTGGAAACACAACAGATGGCAAGCAGAGGCAGTCAAAAGAACGCAGTCCCCTCAAATCCAATATTCTCCACACAGCGTTACTCATATAAACATCTACCAAGTGCAACAACATCAAATGATTAGATAAACGTTGCACAACCTTCTATAAATAGTTTAGCTGAAAAGCAACAGTATTTATTCAGACTGTATGAAGAACATCACATAAATACAATGATATACTGAATATCACATTTACCTAATTAAATCTTTCACTAGATGAGCATAGATAAGAATCCTGAAATATACTACTGAATAACCAGGACAGTCTCAAAATAGACTGTACACGGAATTGCTTTATAAGGATTATATGGATTATAACTGCAGTTGTTTTGCAGAGAATTACGGAGAACATCTCTCTGACTGAAAAACAAGCATCAAAAGAGCAAAACATCCATTAAAATAAAAGTATCAAACTGACCAAATGCAAAAGAAAAAAAGAAAACAGGCTTATTGAAATAGCTCTGCGTTAATATAAAATATTAAGTTTGGATAAAACATCAGATAGGCTTTTAAGCTATCCCCCGTGAATCTCTTAGATTGTTCCCTCTTTGTTGTATTGTATTTCCAGAAGACATCTGGGAAGTAGCAGTCTTCCACGAGAAGAAGGGCTAGGGAGCGTGAGCTGCACACAGAATAGTTTACCTACCTCTTCGTCCTGGTTGGGTAACAGAATCCCACTTTAATATCAGCCTTACTGGCCTTTTCCCTGACTGCTACCCCAAGACACTCAACCCTTTCATCATTACTGCCAAGCTCCATGCAGACAAGGTGTGCCCTAACTTAAAGGGCTACCCCCATCTCCTCTCCCGCCTCTCTTCCCTAAAAAGCATGTAACCATCAACTCCAGGCAAGTGAATAGTTCACCATGTTTCACTGAGGCCAATCACACAGCCCAGAGACTTTCAGTTTCTCTTATTCCTTTTTCACATTGTGAGCATTTACGTAGAGGCATTCAAACTGAGCCCCTAATTAAACAAATGTATTGCATGAAATAGCTAGAATTGCCCTGTGCTGTTCTCCAGGTGCCCTCCTGGAGACCTCTGATCCCTTTCCTGGTACTGAACCAGTAACACTTCAGTGGATTGAGGTTCCCCTCCTCTACTCGTTGTAGTTTAAAAGCTCTGTCCATCAGCTTGGCAAGCCCGTAACTGAAGACACTCTTGTCATACATGTTTCATAGCTCTCTCGCTAGAAAAGAAACGTTGCTTAAAATACTACATCTCTGTAAAAGTCACATGCTCCAAAACAAGTAATAGCATGCTTTTAGAGCTTTCTTTAGCAAAGGCCTCAACTTACTTCCGTGTTCATTATCTGTGAAGAGCAGATCCAGCTCTTCTTTTATATAACAGAAGCTATCTAAGCAAGACAAAAAGCCTTCAATTCTTCCTGTATCCTTGAAGTGTTCTCTGGAGCCATCCATCTAAAAGGCAAAAAATATCCTTGGAAAAAATAAAGAGGAAAGAAGATGAAGCAATATTATATGCGTATATGTGCATATATAAAATAGAGAACCATAGGGGACAGAAGTGACCTCACAGAGTCTAACCCCCTGCTAAAGCAGATTTCCTGCAGCAGGTCACTCAGGTAGACAGTCCAGGTGGGTCTTGAATACCTCCAGAGAAGACTCCACCACCTCCCTGGGCAGTCTGTGCTAGTGGTCCATCACCCTGACAGACCATGAGGAGAAGATTCTCCTCATATTTATATACAACATCCTGTTGTAATGCTGTAACACAATGGAAAGTGCAACAATAACAAAGCAGAGTAGCAAAGTCCTGTGCTGCAGCAAGTGAGGGCTTGCTCAAATGCAACAACCACGGACATAAAGGGAAGAGGCTGCTTACCTTCAGAAGGCCTCAGTTACACAGGGATCTCCAACAAGATACCCCTACCACCACTGCCAACACTTTAATGAGATCCGGGAAGGAGTGGATCCTGGCTCCACCCCTTCCAGTCACTCAGGTGGACTACATGCACCTGAGCTCCCCTTGGCTCTGCCTTTCTGCCAGGTGCTCAAGCTGTGACTTAGCATTTCCGCTACACCTGTGTTCCCAGTGCTCCTTGTCCTGTTACTATATAGCACTGAAAAGAGCCTGGACTGAACCATTTAACTCCCAAACTTTAGATATTTATAAAGAGTGATGAAATCCCCCCCTCCCGGCTTCCATTCTCCAGATTGAACAGTCCCAGTTTAGTCAGTTTTTTCTCATTTGGGAAATAATTCAGGTTCCTTTTATGTATATATATATATTTTATATATATATAAATATAAGATGTAAGGTGCGTGTGCATACCCAGTATTTTCTTCCAGCAAAGTCTCTTATGCTGGTGTTTTGCTTCCAAAAGTAAACAAAACATGACAGGCAGTTAAGTTTTTTTTTTTATAAGATACAATTTTTTTTCTATTGCAAATCCGTATTTATTTATTATGTTTTTCACTTCAGTCCTACTTACTTTTCTGCTCATGAATTATTACTCCTACCAGCTTTGCACCACTTCAAGTTATTATATCCATCGCTTTGCCCAAGGTTACAAAAGAAACGCGTGAAATTAAAGACGTTGTTATGAACAGCCTTCCAGTTCTCTGATGCCCACTTACAGATCTGCCTTTTATTTCATATCACTGTCACCTCTACCTCCAAACACTTGTGAGCGAATAGTGCCGCCGAAGCACATATCAGCGCAGCCACCTCAAAGAACTGCGGTGCACATCCCTAAGACACGGATCTCATTCTAGTGATGGCTCTTCTATGCTAGACACCCAGCTGCTGCAGTCACAGCAGAAGAGACACGCAACCGTTTCTCCCAGCTCGCTCCCCAGACAGCCCTGACATTCAGAGGTCATCACAAGCCATTGGCGGGAGCTCGCTTTGCTGCGGTTTGCTGCAGCTCCTCCAGCCTGATAAACACGCGGTGCCACAGCACGGGTGCAACGCTCCTCCACGCGCAGGGGCGGGGGGTGGGAAAAGAGAACAAGCAGGAGGCACCGCCGCCCGCAATGCAAACCGTCATTCTGCAATTAAAACGCTTTTTTTTTTTTTTTTTTAAACCTCATTCTTCCGCCCCGCAGCACACCTTCCCCTCGGCTCGGAGCGATCCGGGAGGCCTCCGGAGGAGCCGGGCAGCCCCGCGCCTCCAGGGAGCGCCTGCCTGCTTTCCTTCCTTCCTTCCTTCATCCGCCACCGAGACAAAAAGCGAACGAGGCGCTGGAGGAAGCGGGAGCTGTAGGATTCTCCTCCGCTACAGCGCCCCGAGCCCGACTCGGCCCCGCACTCACTTCCCCTGCCGGAGTTTCCCTTCCCCGCACAACCCCACCGCCGCAGCCCTGACCGCGGTCCCGGCTCCCCGCCACCCGCCCCTCACCGTAATGCCGGCCGCTGCCCCGGGCCAGGAGACGACAGCCCCCTCTCTCCCGGCCCGGAGGCGGCACGCCGTGTATCCGCCGGCCCGGTCCGCCGCTGCCATTGGCACCACCTCCTGGCACCGCCTCCCCCACCCCGGCCCCGCCCACAGCCATCGCGTCGAGAGGGTCGATGCTGCGTCTGATCTTGTCCAGCATCTTCATCAGCGACCTGCGCAAAGGGATGGAGTACACTCTCTGCAGGTGTGCTGATGGTACCTGAGAGGAGTGGCTGACGCACCAAGAAGGCTGTGCTGCCATTCAACAAAACCTGGACAGGCTGAAGAGTTGGGCAGAGAGGAACCTGATGAAGTTCAACAAGAGCAAGTGTAGAGTCTTGACCTGGGAGGAATAACTGCATGCGTCTGTACAGGTTAGGGGCTGACGTACTGGAAAGAAGCTCTGCAGAGAAGGACCTCAGTGTAATGATGGACAGCAGGATGGCCATGAGCCAGCAGCGTGCTCTTGTGGCCAAGAAAGACACTGGTAGCCTGGGGTGCATTAAAAAGAGCATGGCCAGCAGGTTGAGGGAGGTGGTTCTCCCCCTCTGTTCTGCTCCAGCAAGGCCACATCTGGAGTACTGTGTCCATTCCTAGGTCTCCAGTTCAAAAAAGGCAAAGATATCCTAGAGAGAGTCCAGCAGAGAGCAGCAGAGATGATGAAGGGCCTGGAGCATCTCCTATACAAGGAAAGGCTGGAACAGGCTGCCCAGATTGTGAAGTCTCCTTCTTTGGAAACTTCAAGACCTGACTGGATGCCTACCTGTATGACCTGCTTTAGGGAACCTACTTTGGCGTGTGAATTGGGCTTAGGTGATCTCTAGAGGTCCCTTCCATCCCCTAAATTATGATTCTGTGATGAAGCTGGGGAGGTAGTAGGTCAGTTGCAGAAGCTGCACTAGGGACATGGGTAACAGCACAGCAAGAGGGCAATTGGGCAATAAGCCATGCTGAAGGCAGGAGTTCCAAGAGCTTGGGGACACACACACAGACAGCACTGAGCCTAATGCTCTGCATCAGAGCTGTATAGCACACTCAGTCTAGCAACAAGACATTTGCAGTTGGATTTGCCATTGTAAGTAGTCACGGTGCACTTGGAGGAATAACTCTGTCCAAAACATTCACATGCTACCTACTGCTTCTGTGAGTACAGGTTAAAGCATGGGTGTCCAACCTTTTGGCTTGCCTGGGCTGCACTGAGTGAAGAGAAATTGTCTGGGGAAATATATAGTATAGTTAACATATATAAGTAACAAAGCACTTATAAAAAGAAAGCAACAAAAACAAACTAGTGGGATATTTGATCTTGCAACCTGTGCGAAACTAACACATCAGTCTGCTTCAGTGGCAGTGGCTGCAGTTCTTCATGAGCTCTCAAGGTGTTTGACAGATTTTTTATGAAATATTTCTCTTCCCGTGCTTCATCCTTGAAACCAGTTTTTTACTGCCAAAAGCGATGACGTGAATGAGGTGTGATTGTGAAGTGAGGGGTTTTTCTCTCTGCTAAGAGGTTTATACAGGTCTGGTAAAGAGACACGATCAGATTTCTGAGTTGAATGTCTGAATGTCTCTGTACATTCCATTTGAAAATTCGCAGGTCATTTTTGTTGACTGAAAATGGACTTGCAAATATACCAAAAAAAAAAAAAAAAAGATAATCTTTTCAGCGCTCTTGAAACATATTCTCAAATCCATGTGTCACAACAGAAAGTACATCTGTGTGTTTTTCACTGTTCACAGGGATGTGTTCAGCCAACGTACCAAAATGCGTAATGTTATTTGTCACCAATTGAGTCAGGACTACACTGTGCCACATGTCCCAATTTCAGCTCACAGCACTGCTCACACAGTGCTGTGTGGTTGTTGTGAGTGATGGGTGTGTGCCCAGGGCCGGGATGGGCCATTCAGTGGGGCAGAGCCACTGCCATGATGGCGTGGGGCAGGGAGCGGCCGTAGGGCAGGATGGGATGGGACGCAGATGGGACACGGCTGGGTTAAAAACTCAATTATGCGTATCCTAAAGAAAAGGTAGCATGCTCACTTCTTCACAGAGAAACTGAAAACACACAGAGCAGCTGAAACATTACCATGAAAATAGTATTTTAGCTATTATAAATGTTAACTGCTTGCTCATGTGCTGACCCACCAGCCAAAGCTA
The DNA here is from genome assembly GCA_037305975.1 of Chrysolophus pictus. NCBI lineage: Eukaryota > Metazoa > Chordata > Aves > Galliformes > Phasianidae > Chrysolophus > Chrysolophus pictus. Next base: position 110,435,021 of record CM074576.1, read on the forward strand.
TTTAGAATGAATTAAGTGACATTGCTTCTACTTCTTCTTTTCCACACATTAGTGTTTTCTACTTGATAGAGACGAAAAGCAAAGTCTCAACAGACACCATCTTTTGTTATATGTAATATGAGGACTGTTTCAAAAGTAATACCTCCTATGTTACTATGTTAGCCCACGATGTCAGGCAGATGTTGGTGGGATGGCAGTAGAGGCAGAACCTTCCCACCCATACTCCATTACACATTGTTGTTGTGTGACAGATGGCAGTCTCTGAACAAGTAAATCTAATGCTCTGGAATAGAGATGATGGATGTATGATTTAGGATTAATGCCTACTTACATTCTTTATTTTGTTGTCTTTAGTTTTGTACATTCTTTTCTTTGGGAGGTAAATGTAGTTATAGTTCACTTCTGAAATTTCATTTTTTTTCCAAACTATAATCTATTTTTGATTATAACTGTTCAGATCAGAGCTTTTACCTTCTTTCATAAAATCTAGAAGTAATGGCTCTTTGAATTCTGGAGTGAAACAGGTATGCTGCTGTACAAAGGTTTCAAAACCTGGTGTTGGGTTTACTGTGAGTTCACAGCTTGTTCTCATGTCTCACTTTGTGTATGTACAAGGGCTGCTCTGAGAGCAGTATCTCCCACTTCATTATGTTGGCCCTTGATGTCAGAGGCAGATATTGGTGGGATGGCAGTAGAGGCTGAACCTTCCCACCAATATACCCTTACATGTTGTTGCTGTGTGACAGAAGGGCAGTCTGAGAGAATGGTGTCTGACATGAGAGTGCAGATGAAGCAAAGCTGTGTCACTGAATTCCTATATGTGGAAAAAATGGCACCCATTGACATCCACCGATACTTCTTGAATGTTTCTGGAGACCAAACAGTGGATATAAGCACAGTGAGATATGGGGGGGGGGGGCGCATGTATGTTCCACCAGTGATAGCAACAGTGGTGTTAAAGATAAGCCACGTTCTGGATGGCCATGCACAGCTGTCACACCATGAAATGAAGAGCATCTTGATCAGCTCATCCATGTGAATCAGCTAATGGTGGCGACTGTTGAAAAATACTGCTGTACAACTGAGAGCTTGCTCTATACAACAGTGTTATTGTGCTCTTTGTGCCTATAGTAGTTTCCATAGAAACAAATAGGAGGCATCACTTTCAGAGCAACATATGTATAAATTACCAGCCAAGACTTGAAAAGTTATCTGGCTACATAAACAAACTAAAAATACAGGTACCTTGTATTGATTTTTTTCTCTTCTCTATGTACTGCCTACCGATTTTTATAATAGGCTCATTACTTGCTTGCCTCTTTCCTGAGCCTTGCAGTGCTTCAAAGCCTCTTACAGTTCAAAGTGAGGCCCCAGGCAAAACCATTTAATTAGCATCAAATGTTGGGCATAAGCCCCTGTCTGTAACTAAGCTGATGGTGGGTGTGAGGGGATAGAAGATGACATCACCACCAAAACCTGAGCTCTTGTCAGGGGAAATAAATACCATTGTGCTCTTTGTGATATTTTGCAGTTCACCACCCACTTTCCCCATAAATCACTTCTTATTGAAGCTAGTCTTGATGATGGCCTAACAGTGAATCAGATGTGTTTTTCTAATCTATGTAACATTAAGTCCTTGTGCCCAACAAGGCCGCATATTGATAACTGAACATCTGCTGCATACTCTGTGGAAGGGACCTTGTAAGAGGCAATTTGCATTTCAGTTATTTGAACATCAATGGCTCTGTAAGTCCTGTTCCACCAGCAACATCTAGTCTTCATTAGCTTCCAAAACATACATCTCCAGCAGCTGTCACTGCACTTTGCTATACCTTACACCCCTCCTGGATTGTCACAACAGAGGGGTGTAACAAATATTTTCAGATGAGTACTGAAAGATAACTAATGCAAAATAACTAATCTCTTCTTGCTTCTTTTTTCCTAATTATGTATAGTATGATGAAGTTATGCTGAGCCCTTTTCCTTATTACTTTTCTCTCACCAATAATATTCAGTGCATCAAGGTTTATTGAAGTGATCCTTAACTCCAGGAAGCGTCAGGGAGGTGTTTGCTTCACCCCAGGGTGAACAAAACACACATTTGTGCTTAAATATGATGGGACTTCCTGAGCAACGCATTGGACAGTCTTGAGCAGAATCTGCAAAGAAGACTACCCAAATTGGGACCAAGCAAGCTGCAACGAAGAGAAGACAAGTGAATGAACTCCACACCAGAGAGATCAGCACAAGATATCTGTGGAGCAGATCTTGAAAATGTGTGCTGCTGCAGCCCATGTTTCTGCCTTCAACTTCAAGCTGAAGGAGCTAGTGATCAAAGAAAAGCCTTCAGGCCACAGAAGTTCTCAGTATCTCCTCTTTCTCTTCAGGTCTCACAGCCTCTTCACACTTGAGCAATAACTTTTCCATTCCTTTTCCATTGCATTTCAGACATCAAAAAATTAAGCAGCATGGAATTGAAGAACTTCAGCTGATGTAACAGAAATTGATAGGCACAGACATCAGAAAGATTGATGCTTGAATGCAGTTAAGCACATTTGCAATTGTCTTTCTTTTGGTAAGTCTTAGGAGCAGAGTCCCCACATCTGGAGGTACTTAAGAGATGCGTAGAGGCAGCACTAGAGACACAGTTTAGTGATGAGATTCAGTAGGTTAGGATGGTGGTTGGACTTAATCCTGGAAGTCTTTTCTAACCCAGACAATCCTATGATCCTCCATTTAGAGAACTCTGTACAGAAGGACTGCCACATACTTTACTCGAAACACAATAGACAATTAACAACATGAAAAGAGGATCGGTGATTGACCAAAGGAGTGCAAGTAAGGAATCTCAATTTCAGTGACAACTGCTAGTAAGCTGAGTATAAATTCAGTATCCTACCATATACTGTCTTTAGCACAGTGGACTATTAGATGCCTCCGTGTACCTAGTCATGAATGCTAATGCTTACCTTGTCATCGTTATTTTGCAACTCTGAGCAGTCTGTCTCCAAAAGAGCCCTCCAACTGTAAGACAATGACTAGTAGCTGTAAGAGTCATCATAAAGTACCAATTAACATTTTCAATAAACATACAAATCATTTATTTAAAATTCAAAACTCATAGGTACAAACAAAATATATAAGAAACAAAGTCAGAAAATGTAAACACTTATAGAAAACATATGAACTGTACCAATGTAACGACCCACCATTCTTAACAGAAATTAGTTAGAAGCAGGAAGACAAATCAATGTCCAATTGTTATTTTTCCAGATTCTAGTTTAGAGGTAGAGTACTATTGTGAAAGACTTCACAAAATTTAGTTCAGTAAAATTATGCTACAAGTGAATTTGGCCCATATATTTATAAATGCAATGAAGTCATAAAATAAGTTTCTTATTGAGAGCTCTTAACCTATACAATAAAATTTGGTTTGGCACTTTCCAAGAAATAAAGCACCTTTCCTGATAAATGCTGTTTTATGATTTTGCAAATTGAGGATCCTGCACTTCTTCCATTATTGAAGCAAAGAAAGCATTTAAAAAACAGGCTGAAAATGTCCTGATTTTTTGGCAGGTTTACAGAAAGCAGGATTTTTCTTTTTCCCCTCCAGTATTTTGTCCTAGAAAGCCAAGCAGTGGGAAAAAAAAAATCCTGTAACTGCAAAAGGAGATTCTGAGAACTCACAAACACTTTACATGTATTTATTTGGTGGCACAGTCTTCGAGGTTAAAAAAAAATAACAAGGAAATAAGATTCTTTTACACTGGCTAAAAGGAGAACAATTTTACATTTTATTATCATTCAGCGAGTCTCTACTAACTGCTACAATTCTACCTTCTCAGGAAAAAGCGTGTGTGAAAGACACACTATAACTTCAAATCCAGTAAAAAGTTCCCAAGTAGTCTTAAAGGAATGTACCTTCAATTTTTTCTTCAAATGACCTGCTGCAAGTAGAAATTAAGCTTGGAATTCTTCAGACAATATTTACAAATCCATAAAAAAACAGGAATAAATTGCAAACTCAGTAACATACAACATTATTCAGGAAAATCAGATATATACAGACAGCCTGGCTGCTAAGTGCATAATTTAAATTGGTGCATGCAAGTAGAGTCTGTGGTGGCTTAAGGAACTTAACTATAACCTGTTAAACTTCCACCGTTTAGTGTAGCAAGAACTATCTCTAGTACTAGCTGAAATATATTTGTGTTCTAGAAGCAACAAAATCAGGTTTGGAGTTTTAATGCCTTCTTGCTTTGTGGTATAAGAACACTTCTGAAGATGTAGATAATGGTAAATCCCAACTTAAACAGCCAGTTCACAAGCACTCAACTGAAGTATGACCCCATTTCTTTTAAGTAAAAGAAAAGTCAGGTCGATGTTCAGGACCTTAAAGGTACCCCACCTTTGCAGCACATGCTTATGATGTTTATAAAATAGCACCACACAGTAACAGTCACCACAATAAAATGTTTGAGTTGCTGCATTCATTCAGCAGCTAAATATTCCATTAGAGTTTTAGGATGGAGGACAGAGTTGTGACAATTAAGTACAGTTCATGGAAGAATGCAGAAAGACAAGCTCACCTGCTTTCATTAATGATGCACTGCCTTGTGTTTTTCTTTGTAAAGTTACCTAACACAGAGGAATCAATACAATCCAAATACCTTAAAAAAAAACCAAACTTGAAATATAAAGCGTGAACATGCTTGCTTCAATAATATTCTACTTTTCAAACTATCATCTGAACAGCATCAAACATTATATACATTAGAAAAACAGCATTCCTGATTACATGGAAGATTGCAATATCTGTAAAATAAACATACTTGGTAGAAAAGTGGAATAGCAGTGAGCTGATGTTACTATCAATCAAACATTAAGCCTGAAAATACACTGAAATGCACTGCCATCTTTGTCTTTGTGCCCCTCTTGAGAAGAGCAAGTAAAGGTGTCACCTCTGCCAGACTAACTGAAAAGTTTGCACGAGCCAATTACCTCACTGGGGGCAAAATTAGTTGCATTGGTTCATCATTCTAAATAGTTAATCTAAGCTTCATTTAGCCAATCTTGACAAACCAAATGAACAAAGTGCTTAAAGCACTCACAGCAGAGCAGACACTGCCTGACAGATAACCAGTAGTAACCTCTTTCATCAGCACTGGAGTGTCAGTCCATGTCAAAAAGCCCCCTTTTCTCCTAGAAAGTACATTCTTCTGTTGAATACATAAGCCTCAGAAACACAAACTACCAAAAGACATACAGTATTAATACAGAAAAGTTTCAGATGCGGATTTTCATATATTTGGCCTTTTGATTCTTTTATGAAATCTCCATCATCTCCAAAGGGAGCTGTACATCCCTATCCGTGGAAAAAACTAGACTTGGATGAAGAAAGCTTAACTAGACAAATAAGATTAAGCGTTAAACTATATATGAAATGTGCACATTTCCATATACTGATTTTTTGAGAGCTCAAAATGGATTTAAAGAAGCCATTCTGAAGTAGGAATTTGTTTGACTCCTCATTTTGCTACTGTATCCCTTATTATGCCTTTCCCTGTATATTTTTCAATGGCCAGATTGAAAGTGTTCTGTGCATGTAAAAACTAATTCCTTTTAGCCCTGTAAATATTAATCCAAAGTTTCATCTGAATTACATGCCACATTTGATTTCTGTACCTTCCAATCTTATGCATATACAAAATGCTTTTCAGAAAAAGTCAATGGTACTTCGAAGCTCTCCACAAAAAATAAGATATATGTGATTATAGGATGGTACACGTTTTGCTGTATCTTCATAAAATCAATTTTGGATATAAAGGTTACAAGTTAAAAAACAAAACCAAACCAACAGCTCACCCAAGTTAAAATAAGCCTTCTTGCATTTGTGTTTGTAAGCTCTAATAATAAGAGAAACATTAAGAAATCCTAGGTATTCCGTGAAATATTTCTTTCGTCAACTTTGCATCCTTTGACACATTTCCAAAATTAAAGTTCTCTCTTCTAAAATGTTGCCAAAAAAGTGAACGCTAGGACAAAACAGAAATATTTATAGCATTTTGGTGTCTTCAGTGATGCATTTTTTATCCAGACAGCGGTCTAGTTTTTCGCAGATCTGGCACATGCTAATCAAGCACTCTGCTGCAAAAGAGAGCTTATGGTTTCTTATACCTAGCTGATGCCATCAGATGCTGCAGTCCAATAACTGATTCAAAGACAAATAATTTCTCTTAAAAATTCTCTTTAAAGGCATACAAGATCTTGGTAACAGACTGATGGTCCAGGAGAACTGCACAGAGATCTCCAAGCATGAGCAACTCAAATACACATTGAGAAACTTCAAAGGACAGGGGAATGGCCAGGTAGACTACTTTACTTTGTACACATTACTTTGTACAGCCAGTTAGATACTGTGATACCTCAATGCACCTCTACCACTTCCAACACCCAAGCATGTAAATTCTAAGATTACTGATGAATCTGGTTACACCACAAATACGCTGTAAACTAGATTGAGTTAGGAAAATAGCACATTGAGAATATACCATCTCATTTTTTTTTTAATGCTCTCATGTATGCAAGGCACAGTCAGTTGTCAGCCAGGCTACAATGGCAGGTCTCTTGAGCATTCAGTGCCTTAGAATTCCAGAAAGAAAAACCAAATAGATAAACAAAAGGATGATGGCTACTCTATATACAGAGGTAAGCTTTATTCTTCCAAGGTGAACTCCACCACTGAACAGAGGGTTGGTACAACTCCAGTACACCACTTATGTTCTAAAGAAAGGCTATTTTGAGGCCTCAGGCAGATGCTGACCTCATGCCAAACACCTGAACCATGATAAACTTCAGCTCAGAATCTAAAATAGACAAACAACAGAAGCTTTTACAACAACTATATTATTTTATACGGTAACATGGTCAGAAGAGTTACTTTAGGACAGCACTAGTTGATTTTGGTGACACAGTAGCACCAGAAGTTGATCTGTGTGTTCAGAGAGATGCAATAAGCATATATGTTTATATCTTTGAGACTGGCAGTATTGTTCTTGGAGAAATTAGTGTAAGCAAACTGCTGAAACTTTTCACTGCATGTTGCAAAATGCAATTATAGCAAACCTAACTTACCCCTAAAAGTCATGTCAATTTTTCCTTTACTAACATCCATCTCAAATTGCTTGGCAAAACAATTTTCCCTTCCCACTTTTGTCATTTAAGTTACCTGATCTTTTTTCACTAAAAAAAATTGAAGAAAAAATATTAAATGGCTTAGACAAAACACAAATGCAATTCCTTGCCTGGTGTTTAAGTGGAAAGCACAGTTTAGGAAACTAAGTATATTTTCCAATAGGCAATTAATACAGTTTTTTTTTCTATCTACACGTAATTGGAATGTCAAATACCAAAAAGTAGAAAAAGGAAAAATGACCCCCCCCAAAAAACAACCAAGAGAGATATCAATAGTTTTAAGCCATGACAGTTACTTTTAATATTCATACCTGTATATAGGAGTTGTGACCCAAACACACTCATGTCTAGAAAGTCATGAATCCCAAAATGACATCAGCAACCTCGTGGAGGCAAAATACGTATCATTAAGTCTGCTGCTGAAACCCAGCAGTGTAGTCTTGGAAACTAAGCTCCCAGATCACGTGCCCTTTTGAAACTTATTTTGTAAAGGCTGCTACAAGTTCCACTTTTGAGTTTTTTCTTACCTGAGAAAAAACAGGGAAATTCAACCCCAGGGAAAACAAAGACCAAAGTTTGTTTGAAGTTCCCTAAGGTCTGACTCCTCTAAGTCTTTTGTTTCAGAATCTATGTAACTGACCAAATTCCAAGCCAGCAGCTTCAAGTAAAAGACAAAAAGATGTCACTGGCTTGGACACAGGATTCATGGAACACATTTTTGAGACACTAGCTAACACTTGCTGTAGTCAAAAACTCTGAAAGGCAACTGCTTTCATCTTTTTTCATCAGATTTTTCTCTTTGAAGAATAAGGATTCAATTCTGTTCTCTAGAAGAAAAAAAAAAAAAAAAATCACAAGACTAACTAACACTTTCACTGAGGTGAATTTACAGCCAACACCACCCTGCGCCCCTTAAGAACTAATTTCAAGGAAGCCAGTTACTAGAATATCAGCTAAGTGTTAGAAAATAAAGTGCATAATGAAAGCCACTGAAAACTTTGGTGATTTCAAGCTAGCAGTATATGTCAGTCCTCAGCAACATGAGCAGAATGCTAATTAAAACAAATTGTTAATGTGAGTACAAAACATGAATAAATAAAATCCGAGCACGTATGAAAATAAGTTTTATATAAATGGGGAAAAAAATAAACAAACAAAACTGAAATGGAATCCCTAGTCCTTAGTGAAATAGAGCCTACTATACAGCTATTCCAACATGCAGCATCTGAAATGAAGAATCACAGTCTGTTTGCTTCCCTTCACCTATTCCTGAATTTAGTTTGCAGCTGTCAGGTGTCTGACTCATTTCACCTCGTGCCGGGGAAGATGTGCCTTGAGGGATACCTACAGAGAGAATGTCAGATGAAGAATCTTGGCTCTCAGCTGAAATATCAATTTGCGGCCAGCCACCCTCTTCTCTTCCATCATTGCAGTTTGTCCCTTCATCCGCCTCTTCTAGCTGCTCAACAGATTCCAAATACTGCTGTAGAAGCCTATTGTCCTGCTCATTATTAGAGCTCTCTCTGCTTTGTTCACATCCCTCATGGTCATCTTCTGTTTCAGAACGTTCTTCAGACGTAGAATTGCCACACTGTCTAACAGTTTCCACCGAAAGAGAGCCCTCAGTTCCTTCTGTTAAACTCTTTTCATAGCTACATGAGCCACCAGTATGAGTCTGGTCAGCCATGGCAGAATGAAAACCAGAATCTGGGAACTGTAACAAAGACTTCTCCTGAAGAACATCACTAGCTGGAGCTAACCAAGCAGAACTAACATCTGATGGGGTTTCTTGCTCACGTGTAGATGTTTGAGCAGATGGTTCCGATAGACAAGAAGTACCAGCCGAAGGGGTCCCAAGTTGACAAGAGACACCTAAGTGTTGTGTCACTGTAAGCTGCCACTGTTGAAGGGATTTAACCTGTAAAGTATAAAGAGCAATTAGATTTCTAAACTATTGTAATTGGCAACAAAACTGTAATATAACATTTCACTATACTTTTGGGGAAAATATTTTTTTCCCAGTGTTAAATAATAGCTTTTAAACTAGACGCCCAACATCCACAGAGCTCACAACCTTGATGTTTCAAGAAAAAAAGAATATCTTTCCCCGAAGAAAAAAGAAAAGGGAATCTTCTCTTCAAGGCAAAAAGATAAGAAAGCTTTTAAAAATAGCCCATTCTTAAGAAAACAAGCCTTAGCTTGGGAAGAAATAACAGCTTATTAAAAGATACATAGTCATATGTTTTTTCTAATCTAGAAATTATTTGCTTAGAAGCAACACCGCTTGACAGTGTTTCATTTGCCCTAAGCATCTAGCAGTCACATCTTGTGACTGCCTACTATGCTTGCTTAGTTCTCTTTGCATTTTGTCCTTCTTCTCATACCAAGTTGTATTTTATCATTTAGTTACACAGTTTACCGTGTTAGCATTTCTGAATATTACTTTCTCCCAGTATAAAAGAACAGCCAAACCCATTGCAGTTTGATTCTAATAAGCCACCAAGTTTGTAACTGGAAGAATGAACCATATTCACCATCTCTTCATGCTCTATTGTATGAAATATCTTCTCAATTCATAAGCAAAAAATAAGAGGACTAACGCTATTTACCTGGTTCCAAAGAAATCTGACAGCTTCCTCCTGTACAAGCCTCTGAATCTTATCTTCCTCTCTTTCTTTTCTTAGTCTGCAAGAACATCCAAAATTATGCAAATTAAATAATATTCTGGTAACAAAATCAACAAGAATACATAAAAATGCCTGCTTACACAAAAGAACTCTTGAGAACACCACAGAGCCCAACACTGAGACACTATTGCCATCTGGCTTGTTATCAATGTCCAGTTGCTGGCTGTTAAGTATACGTTTGTTTCTCAAGGTTACAATTAGATTTTGCTTTTCTTTTGCTATAAAGCATGTATGGATTTGCTAATATTTCAGGGGTCTTTTTGCATACTGAACTTGACCTCTTCATTTTAACTAGACGTGTCTCTTTCTCCTGAGTTAGGAAGAAAATAAAGGAAAAAAAAAAACAAAAAAACAGTGCTTCTGCGCTTCAAATTATGCCTTCCCCATCTGATACCACCAAGATAAATGTGCAGATACAATGTGAAAGCATTAGGATTTTCTATAGGTTCACCAACAGCTCAGCTTGACTCACACAACTTTTGTTATTATGATAGTAAATGAAAGGGATCTGTCAAACTGTTCCCAGACTGATCCTGAATGATATTAATGAATTCACAATTTCTGTCTTAGAACTTAAGAAACTCTGATAATAATCCCCTTAAAACATGGATTCATATGATCAAAAAATAGAATTGTATTTGAAAATTGTATGATGAAAGACATGGCGAAAACTGTTCCTCTGACTGACTGTTAACAGAGGAATGATTGAACTCCGACACTCAGAGACTTTGTAACTGCTAAGAGATTAAGTCAGAAACCTCATAATTTACAATTGCCATTTTGATTACGCAGCAAAACACGCATGTCCAAGTAATAAAGGAATTGAAAAAGTTAATTCCAATCCAATCCACTCATAGAAGATATGAGAGGATGAGAAGTACATGCATGCATAACGATTATATCTTACAGGCATTCTTCCTCTAGTGTTATCACTGTTTTGTATCATTAATGCTAGGTCCTACTGTGCACAGTTATATGAAGACCCATTTATACCTTTTCTGAACTACCTTGGAGTAAGCTATATTCAAGACCTGGAAAATGCACAGTACAACCTCAACTTACTTTTGTATTTCATCAGTTAAACAAATTATGTGCTCCTGCATCCTGCTCAGTCGAATTTCATATCGCACTTCCTTGACTCGGGGGTGATAGTTCCTTGCATAAAACCCCCTCCAGCAGGCTTGAAGCTTGGTTGCTGCTTTAGTCATTCTTTGGAGTTCATCTGTACTTTGATCAACAGCAGCTAAAGAATCTGAATTTTCTCCTATCACCTGCTCAGTACAGAGTGTTGTAACTTTCAATTCAGCACCTACTGAGTTGCCAGGCCGACTGTGCAGAACTTGGTCTTCAGAGGATGCTGAAGAATTGCTAGCATCAGCCTGGTTAGCCTTTACCAGATCAACAGATGATAGCTGCACTCTGTCTTTGATTTGCTCTTGAGCTTCCACACTTTCTGTCACCTTGTTGGAGTCCTCTTTTGTAAGCCAAGAAGTTTCTTCTTGCTTGTTAACTGTTTCTCCTCTATTAGCATCTTTTGCAAATTCAATTACAGTACTATCATTATCTTCTAGGTCCAAACTGATTCCACATAACTTTGGGTCTGAAGTAGGAGACACCGGAGACAATCCTGAAGCAACCGGCATGAAAGTAGACTCTGAAGATAACAGGCTGCTATTTAGTTTGTCTTCATCAGTCTGTATGTCTTCAAGATACAACTCCTTGTGACAATTTCTTTCATGAAGAAAAGTGTTCTTTACTGCATAGGAATGATCATCATTCACACTTGGTCCAACCCAGGAATTCTTCTGGATGACACGTTCTAGATAGGCAGAAAGACATTTTTAGAAGTCTCACAGTGTTTCAATAAAATATTTTAATTCACAGAAATTCATACTTTATTTCTGTTTAAAAAAAAAATATCTGCATTTGTTTTACTCCCATCGGTAAGATCACAAGTGCAAATTTACATCTTACCATTATCAAGAACTATCTGTGGTAGATGGGCTGGACTGCTGTGTTCAGAAGTAACAGGCAAAGTTCTGTTGGAAGCAGAATATGTAGCTGGTCCTTCATTTTGGTTTTGATACATCAGCTGCCTCTGGTGGAGCCTAAGCACAAAGTTTCAACAGGTTTTTTTTTAATATATGTATTTTTTGGTACACAAGCCATTGAAATAAACTATCAGCTACTCTGAAGTAAACAAGAAATCAAACCGTTCTAAAACAAGATGCTAGCTACAGCTAGGAGGTGCTAGCCTATACCTAATAAGAGGACTACTCACAAAATAAGGGACTGCACAGGCTGCTCCTGTTCCCCTTCCTTCTGCCTCTTTCTTTTCATTACATATACGTGTAACCAGAAAAATAAAAGAATAAGAAAAAAATACAGCATGCAATTCTGAGTACAGACTGAAAACCATGGAGTATCTCTATGCACAAGCAAGGTATACATATATTTTTAGTGTCAACTGCAGGACATGCTATACTCGTACGTGTAAAGAGTTTGAGGAATGGACTTTTAGGTTTGAAAATGACTTAATCCAAATGCATGACCCTGCACCCTAATACAAAATCAGGTAACAGCACTGCCACAAATTCATTCTTTGCAATCTGAGGAAAGAGAAAAGTTATTTCAACCTAGTGAAATTAAGAGATCATAAGGTAGATATTAGAAAATCACTCTGCCTTAAAGATCATGTGTGTATAAGTTTTTTCTTTGCAATAGAAATCTGAGGAGTTTATTTTCATTACAGTCCTTGTACAAATCACCTTCAATGTTCCACAGAGCACAGACTGCCTCTAGAGTGCCCAGCAAATACTCTTGCTGCTCTCTTGCTCTTCATTCCCTTCATCCTGTACCTCCATTACTCTTCCCATCTTTTGCTCTTGCTTTAAAACACTTGAATGGAAATATCTAATACATAATGAGACAATTACATTTTGTAACAACAGAGAAGCAAGAAGTTCTCACCTTTGCTTACTCAGTATTTTTTCCAGTTTGGCATCTTCTTCAGTCTGGAGACCATATGTAGATATAAGAGGACAAACAGTAGCCAAGTACTGGACTAACTGAACATGCTGCCCAGGTCGATATGATCTTCCTTTACCTTGACTGTACAGCCATTCTGCTTTCAAACTGTTGGGAAGACAGTTACTGTTAACATATGGCATAAACCTCAGAATTTTGCTTTTAGTGCTGTTCCTCTAAGAGCTACCAAAACACTGAATGTGAACAGTGTCCAGACACCTCCACTATCATACATATAGCAGTGATATACACAGTGATACAGTAAACACTGATATTTGTAAAACAAACAAACGAATTTAAATGTAAATGAGACTCCTTACAAAAGGGCGTGCTTGAGCTTCCTCCAAGATAATAGCTTTAATATTTACCTATTATCTCATTCCACAAAGTCAAAGAGGCTGTGAACTTGAGGGAGATAAAAGACCATAATCATCTGCTACCACAGTTAGACTCTGTACAAGCTCTACTGTGATTTGAGTAAAAAAAGAAAACCTTAATTCCTATTTAAATGATTTTATATAATAATACCACTATAACAGATGAAAACTCTTGCAAAAACGATGTGTATTGGCCAGTATCTCAAATGGGCATTAGCTAGACAAACAATTTCAGATCGTTAGCAGCTTACCTATTTTTCTTTTTATCATATAAAAATGAAATTTCAGCTTACACAAACTTCACGTGATAACTTTAGAAGTATCACATTACCTTTCTTTCTGAGAAACCATGTATCCATCAAGAACTTTAAGGTTGAGACACCAGCTGACTATATATGGCCTGTAGTCAAAGCCAGGGATTGAAGGTGTGGCCATCACACAAGGATTGTTCATTATTGACAGCTGTTCCAGTTGAGGAAGAGAAGCCAGGAAAGAAACCTTGAGAAAATAAGATTTTATAATATTTGTTAACTGAAGAGAACCGTTAGCTGCTTACAGAACATAACAATTTGCCTAATTACAGCAATACATCTCAGAAAACAACAACATTACAATTACATTGAAAATCACACTTGCTTGTTAAACCTGAATATCTTAAAAATGGTCTTTTACCAACTACTATCATGTGCCTGTCAATTTTTCTGTAAGTAGTATAGTTCTTGGAAAGTATTCATTTCTCTTAAAATTCAGGAGTTAGCCTGCACATATAGGAAAGCGTATCTGCTGCAGTAAACTGGAGTACTGTGGAGATGTTGACAAAACAATGGCAATCTGAAAAGCTGAGAAAAGCTGAGAAACATCATCCAACACTGTACAAGAGTGAAACACATTACCAAATGAGGCTTTTCTTCCAATACTAATGTCCAACTAACAAGTTTTTTCCTATTAGAATAGATAAAGGAGGAAGTCACACACACACAAATCCAATAAAGAAAAAAAAAAATCTCAGAATACTCATTTATGTTACATAGTGTTTGAATGGGTGATTAGAGACCATGTTCTGAACAGAACAGCTGAGCTGCAGCAGTTTATCAGCTCAAGTGTCAACCTTCAGATAATCAGGAAAATCTCTCTGCGAATCTAGTCCTCAAAATACAAAACATTCATAAATAATATAAAAGCATAAAATACAGTAAGAAGTCCTGTAAGACAAATGTAAAAAGCTGTTACCTAACTTGCACAGCTAGAGCAAACAGTTATTACACAGAGAATTACAGTTTTCTTCTATTAACAAAGGTGATTTTAAAGAAGAGTCTATTTCACTTACATTCTCAAAAGAACTATCCAGCTACTTCTTTTCACTCCCTCTAAAGACAAAGTCATTCGTTTTCTACATCTTACCTCATTTAAGTCTCTGATTTCATTTTCTGCCAAAGAAAAAACAGTCAGATTCTGAGGTAGGCAAACAGGGGCAGTACGAAGTGAAGTTATAATATTTCCATGCAGCAACAAGGTCTGTAAAATAGAAATATGGTAACAAAATGCATGTTTGAACAACAAAAAAATAGCTTTTCTTCCCCATCGTTCCATTCAAACAATAACTTCAGAATACAAACAGAAAAAAAAGAACAATAATTAAGGCTTTCTGGCATAATCAAAATAATGTTTGCATATTCCAGGGAGGGAAAACTAAATTTTACACATTAAAGCAAAATGTTATTATTAGGAAATACAGAACTGATGCCTAGTCACATTTACAAAAAGTGTATTTGAAGCATTATCTCTATATAGTGTATGTGATAAAAGACTTAACACTATGCTTTGTCTTGATTCATAACCTGTTAAGAGAAACGAGTGCTATTTTACAGCATTACCTTAGGCAAAATCATTACTGATTGCATAAGAATCACTGACCCAGTTTGTGCAACCTGAGAGCAACAAAAAACTTCTTACGTTCTTCCTTCTAAAAGTCCAAGGATTAATTAGAATGCTTTAAAATCTAGCGTTTGAATAATTAATGCTTTAAAAGCTAACACTTTTCTAAACAAAAATGCTCAATGCAAAGAATGTAAGAAAAGCAGCTAAAAGTGCATCTACCTTCAGAGACATAAGTTTTGAGAGATCTCCTAGCTGAGATATGTTGTTGTCTGACAAATCGAGGTGCTGAAGAGATGCGCAGGAATTGATTTGCTCAATGGCCTACAAAAATAAAGGAGTCAATTTCAATATTTTTTTAGTCATTAAATAGAAAGAAGTGTCAATAATTGAAAATTATTTGGGGAGATAACAACACTGCATAACAAGTCCAACATTAAAATCATGGTTTTTAATCAGTTTAATTTTAAAAACAATTCTTTTCCTGTTTTGTAGGCTATCTCCCTGTTCTCATTACATGCCGGTGTCAAGCCATGATTTATTTTTCCCCAAGCCAATTCTTGTCCAAAAGTTACCCCCTTCCACTTCATTACACTAGTGGACACAAAGGTTCAACATTTGTTTCCATTAAAACCAGAAGCATAAATTCAGATTTCTTTGCAGTGAAACAGAATGAAACATTGTAAGAATCATCTTCAATGTGTTTTCCAAATTTCTACTTTTTAGATTCTGGAAAATGTATAAAACTCTATGTACTTTACCTTAAGATTGTTTCCTGCCAAGTTGAGCCATTCCAGATGCACCAACTCCTTCAGCCCTTCTACATACCCAATACTATTATGAGGCAAGTTTAGCACACGGAGCTGAGTCAGTTTTGCTACACCCATCATTCGCACCAAACGATTGTTGGCTACAGACAACTGCAGATGGACGCACAAATAAAAGAAACAGTTTCAACCATTAAACTCTACTGATAGGATAGGCTGTCTGTCAAGCTAAAAGTCTAATCCAACAGGAACTACTTCAGTGTATATGTTCAATTTTCAATACTACAAACACAAAAAACTGCAAGAGACAAGAAATAAACTAATCATCAAAGTAGATTTCCACTAACTCTGTAGAATTGTGAAGACTTTCTCATATCAGTATATTCAATATTCAAGAAGGGGAACAAACAAGGAATTGAATCATATGAAAATAAGCTTTTAAAATCAGAATCACCAAATCACAGTACAAATTTTTGTAACATTCCTGGTGTAAAACCATACTTCTCGTCATGTCACAGGATAAAAAATATTTCACGATTCTCAGAGAAGTCCTGTGCTAACAGAACACGAGAAATACCAATTAACACCACAACTGCAAAGCTGGCGGACTGGTGAGGGTTTGTTGTAGCAATTAAAAGAACCCTCTCCACCATCAGTTTAGCTTGTCTCTAGAGGTTGTGTAGGTGACTCCTCCAAGACTATTTGGAGGCACTTTTGTACATGTACATGCTTAATACTGCTAATACCCTCGTGAGCCTAAATGAAATGTTTCAAAATTAAGTATATTAAAGCTAAGCACTAACAACATCAGAGCCTACGTAACTCAATATGTTAACAAGAATCATAGAATCATAGAACTGCTCAGGTTGGAAAAGACCTTCAAGATCATCAAGTCCAACCACAACCTAACCATACTACCCTAACTCTAACAACCCTCTGCTAAATCATGTCCCTGAGCACCACATCCAAATGGTTTTTAAACACATCCAGGGATGGTGACTCAACCACCTCCATGGGGAACCTATTCCAGTGCTTAACAACACTTTCTGTAAAGAAGTTTTTCCTGATATCCAACCTAAATCTCCCCTGGCAAAGACAACAGATTTCTCCCAATTCACGTTTGTAATTGTGAACTGCTGAGTTGTTTTCTTCTCCTTTTCTTATTTTTTTTTTTTTTAAACTAATCCATATGGCTTATTTATTCATTTATTCCTGTAAATTAAGGCTACTAACACGTCTCTGTGAAGAGCTTTGAAACCCAACCAGGGAGAGTCCTGTAAGTATGTCTTACACATTTATCTTTACTCCATGTAAACAACACAGCTACTTTTAAGGTTACAGAGATCAAGTACTCAAAAACTCAAAAGTATCAAAATCAGTTCAGTAACCTTTCTATATATTCCTAGATACATTAATCTAATTTTACTTACCTAAGAAACTAGCAAAACAGTTTCCTTCACCACCAACTGCAGAGCTACACTGAAAATAGAGCTTTCTACTTTAGTTCACCATTGCTTAATTTTCTATGAAGACAGTAACTGCTGACTGACTTCAGTTGTATAATGGGGCCTTATAGCAGAAATATTTCAGTTAGCACCACAGTATCATTACATCACAGCAAACACAACTCAAGTAACACTGACCTGCATCAGATTCCTGCATTTTTCCAAATGTTCCAATTTAATTATCTGGTTTTTGTCCAGAATCAGAGTGTGAGTATCGGGATCACAGGGTAATGTTGGACCCAGCTTTTGCAATCCTTGACCTGACCAGTTAACTACCAAACCTTAGAATAAGAAAAAAATACAAAAGAAAGTAATCAAACTCAATACTTGACATATGAAAATGCGTACTGAAAATGCAGAGTAAGACAAACCGATCTGCTTTTTTTTAATGCATACAGCTAATTTAGTGATAAAAATGAACTTTCTTTTCCACTTAATTCAGACTAAATATATTAGAAAAAAAAGCATCCAGTTATTGGAAGATGGGATGCCAGCCCCTGTTCACATAAAGAATTCTGGCTGTATTTTGTCAGTAACAGTAACCGAGAGATCCCCTCAAGAGTGAGGCTGAGCTGAATGAAATTCAGGCAGCTAAATTTTAAAGTGTAATCCTCAAAACCCCAAATTTAAGAAAATCTCTATTTTTTAACTTCCTCAACAGTTTCAAATTTTAAGCACTCTGACAATTAGAGTGGCTCCTATGTGTAGGAGCTCTCTATCTAAATTCCCACTGGCAGGCATACCCAGAACATCCTGAACACACAGCTGTATGGTCACACTCCACACACACAGCAGCAGCCATACTTGTCACTACATAAACAACTGTAAAGGATAAAAAGAGAGAATGATACAGAGGTGAGCAGCATGCAGAATTTAGTCGCTCAGAACACAGGAAAGCTGACCAAGATGCAAACCTACAAACTTCATCTCCCTGGAGCATTCCATCAAACACTCTGATACAGCATCTGAAGATTAGGGCACCTAACTCCTATTTGTTAAATATTCATTTGACAGTTCTCAGCTGAAGAAAAAGAAACAGCCTTGTGAACAAGTTCTACAAAAGCTAGGCCACTGAATAAATACCTGTAGTTTTCTTTTTTCCTTTTTCTGCTTCAAAGAAAAAACATTATTAGTCTACACAAATTTTTTAAAGCACAGTCTGGTACAAACTCAAAGAGGAAATTTCCAACTGTGGAACCAAAACTGACCTCTCTGTTAGGAGAAGTCAGGCGCTTAAACCTGACAGAAGAAACAAACATTAAGATTCACCCTACACCCTTGAAATTGATTTAAATATTTACTATTTAGAGACACACTTCCTTTTAGCAGTTTGGCTGCTGTGAAGCCTAATCTTAGTATTAAACTTATCGGGTAGGGAAAATACTTAATTTGGGGCCAAAGGTTGCAGTCCAGGACTTCAGTGGCCAAACGAGTCAGCGCATCTTGCCTAAGGATTGCAGCAGTTGTACATGTGTTAATAGGCTAAACGTTGTGTGCTTCAGCAAGGCATCCGGTGAAAAATCACACAAATAACCTGTTCATATAGCAATGCTACAGCTTAGGTAAGATTTGAGCAGGAACAAATTTTAAATAGAATAAAACACTATTTAATTAGTGGAACACCTGATTAAAACGTTCCACGAAAAGCCAATATAGAGTTAAGATGAAACCACTTGACGTCTACAGGGAACTCGAATGGCTGAGAACCTATGGTGTGTGACAGCCACTGATCACTGCTTCCATATATTTACTCCCCGCTCTGCATTTTGCACGTGTGCACCATCACAGCACTTGTTTGTCTCCTGGTCTGTAGCTCACATTCCATCAACAGCACGTTCCATACAGAGCCCCTACCCCAGTGCAGTCTCAGTACTTGAAGAGCCTTCCTGCTCTAAGGTTTAGCTGCGTGAAGGATGGGGATGAGCACCGCCGCCACACCATTCTGCCAGCCAGACACCTGCCTTCCTAAGAAGCACCCCTGATGGCACGTATTGCCGTTGCCTCTCAAACCCACGGCCACCTGACCGCTCAGCAGAGCCGCAATGCTGAGCGCACAGTGCCAGAAACCTGCCGTACTACATCTCCCAGCACGCACCGCGCGCCCCAGCCCCTCGGCGCCGCACAACGGCGACCCAAACAAACGCCGGCCGCCCGCCGCGGCGGTCCCCTCACCCCCCGCAGCCGGCGAGGCGGGCTCGGTCCGCGCCGCCGCTCCTGTGCCCGCCGTTCCGGTGGCCGCCATGCTTCCCTCTCGCCGACGCCGCCAGGCAACCGGACGCCGAGCGCCGATTGGCTGCCTCGCTCCTCGACGAGAAAATTCCCGTCGTTACGACGATAAATTGATCTCTCCGTAGACCGACTGCTCCCGCTCGCAGGACCGCGCAGCGAGACCTAAGGAGACCCGGAGGCAGCCGGCAGAAGCTCCCGCAACGACCCCCGCTCTGCAACCCGCGCCCTCCCGCCGGGCCTTGCGCAGGCGGGGCGCTCCCGGCATGCCTCGCGCCGCTGTCGCCACGCCCACTTCCGGCCGGCCCCCGTCCTTTTCGGCCCGCCCGCCGCCATCATGAAGTGAGTAGGATCGCGGCCTCGGCCGTTCCATCCGCCGCCATCCCCGGCGGGGAGGCCGCGGGATGACTGCGAAACGCTCTGCCGCCGGCTCGCGCTTTGTGCTAACTTTTGTCTCCTTCTCAGGGTCGAGCTGTGCAGTTTCAGCGGGTATAAGATCTACCCGGGCCACGGCCGCCGCTACGCGCGTACGGATGGCAAGGTGAGGCCGCGGCGCGGCTGGCGGAGCGTCGGGGGAGCGAGGCCTCGCCTTGCCGAGTAGGGAACCGGGTGCTGAGCGGAGCCTGCGGGCAGTGCCGGCTGCGAGCTGCCGGCAGCTGCGCGGTGTTGATGACGTCAATGCGCGGCAGGCCCGGCTCACGGGAACCGTGCGAGACGGCGAGCCTGAGTTTAGTGTGCGGCTGTGGTGTGGGAAGGATGGCTTAGTGCGTCTGGTGTAGAAAATGTTAGTTAAAGGGTCTGCTTCTAACGCTGAGCCAGTGGGATGTGTATCTAGTGTGCTAGGTACAGATCGTTGGGATCTGGTTTCCTTATTTCTTGTGGATAAGGGTGGAGATATGATGTTTATGTTTGTAAAGAGATGCTGTAGTTCTTGTCGCTGGTGCAGGCTGCCCAGATTCAGCTGTGGTGCCCTGTCCCTGTAGGCACTCAAGGCCAGGCTGGATGGGCCCCTGGGCAGCCTGAGCTGGTGGGTGGCAGCCCTGCCCACAGCAGGAGGCTGGAACTGGCTTTGAGATTCTTTTCAACTCAACCATTCTGTGAGCCTTTATAGTTCCAGTGCTGTGGTCTTGCTGTGCAGCATGTCTTAGAAATGACAGCTAAAGAACTGAAATGAGTGACTCTTGATCTCCTTAAAAACTGAGAAACTTAAACTTGACTAACTAGTAGGAAATCAGGCCCTTAATTCTGCCTTCAGTTTCCTCTAGGCAAGAAGGAGTTAAGCAGTGCTGGTCTCCCAAGTATTGCTTATGTCCACTCGTAACCCTCACATACAAAATGTACATAGTTAATTGAGAACAAACACTTGTGCACTTCTGGATATGGCTGTGTATGCTGTACCTTGAGTACAGTACAGCAGTGTGGTGGGGATTAAAAAAAAAAAAAAGCATTGTGAGCTTAACTCAGAAAAATGGCATCAGAGCATGCTGGAGTAGGCCCAAAGAAGGGCAACAAAACTTGTGAAGGGCTTGGAGAATGTGCCCTCTGAGGAGTGACTGAAGGAACTGGGGCTGTTTAGTCAGGGGAAGAGGTGGCTGAGGGGAGACCTTATTGCTCTCTTCCAATACCTGAAAGGTGCTTACAGCGAGAGCGGGGTTGGTCTCTTCTCACTGGTGACAGGACAAGGGGAAATGCCTCAAGTTGCACCAGGGGAAGTTTAGGTTGGATATTAGGAAAAACTTCTTTAAAGAAAGAGTGATTAAGCACTGCAATAGGCTCCCCAGGGAGGTGGTTGAGTCACCATCCCTGGATGTGTTCAAAATCCATTTGGATGTGGTGCTCAGGGACATGATTTAGTGGTGGGTTGTTAGATCTAGGGTAGTATGGTTAGGTTGTGGATGGACTCGATGATCTTGAAGGTCTTTTCCAACCTTCAATTCTATGACTCTAACTCTGCGTGGAAAAATATTCTTAAATGGATGCTTTTTAATGGAATGAGATAGTTTAATCAAAGGAACAAAATTCCATACCATAAAATCTGGAGACAGAAACTGGATTCAGAAATAATTGTTGTCTGTGTAAAGAAATACAAAAGCATCAGTGTTGAAAAACACTGAATCAAATAATTACTTGATATGCTGACATAAAGTGTGACGGTGTATTTCATAGAAATGAAGCTTACACAAATGCTTCCTTTTCTTCCTAGGTTTTCCAGTTCTTGAATGCAAAATGTGAGTCTGCATTCCTTTCCAAGAGAAACCCCCGTCAAATCAATTGGACTGTTCTATATAGGCGTAAGCACAAGAAAGGACAGTCAGTAAGTATATACCAGTGAAAGCTGCTCTCAAGTTTTCCACCAAAAAAAATTGTTAACTGGTCTGTTAGAATGGAGATAACTGCAGTATGCTGATGGGTAGCAAAAGTATGACCCATATAACCAGAACAAGGTGGTCAGTTTGGTGCAAGCTCAAGTTTGTATGTTGCTTTATATTCAGAATGTAACACTTCAGCAAAAGTGCTATAACTATACATAATTATGTCTGAGGGTCCCCTCAGAACCACAGTAGGTGCATCAGATTTTAACATTTGTCTGAATTATACATGTTAAACAATTTCACTTGAAAAAGCTTTACAGACAATGATTAATCTGTGAACTGCTTAATTATTTGGACTGTAAGATTACAGAATTTTGTAATAGAATACTGATTATCAGATGATATGGGGGATGATGAGTGAGGGAAGTGCTCATATAACCTTCTTGAAAACTTATATATGTAGATGTCCCTGTTCCTGCAGGGGAGTTGGACTAGATTATCTTTAAAGGTCCCTCCCAGCTGAAACAATTCTATGATTCTAACTTAGTAGAATGTCACTGTTATGCAGTTGTCACTGCACTGAAAAAATACAGCATGTTAGCGTAGGTATTTTCAGTCTCTTACTTAACATCGCACAGCAAAAGAGTAGTTAGGCTTACCTGGAAACACTTACTCAACATTTGTGAGTTCATTTAGAGAAACAGTCGATGGCTTACTGGTCTGCTTTGGCAAATCAGTGAATTGTTTATGTCCAAAATGAGGAATAAAATTCTTCTGTACACAACTTGGTAATACCTTCAATTTTAATAGCAGCTTGTTTCTGTATTTGTCTTTAGCCTTTTATTTAATACCTTATGTTGCTAATTGTCTTTGTATCCTTTCATTTTAGGAAGAGATACAAAAGAAGCGCACACGCCGTGCAGTTAAGTTTCAAAGGGCTATTACTGGTGCATCCTTAGCTGAGATTATGGCTAAGCGAAACCAGAAGCCTGAAGTCCGAAAAGCACAGAGGGAACAAGCTATCAGGTGAGAAATCAGGTGTCCGGGGCTATCCTTGGATATTTAAAATACCACCAATATATTTTCCTGCAAGATGTTGAGCTCTAGCTGAGTTCTGTGTATTACAAGCATTTTGGAGGGGATCAGTATATTTGGAGGCAACACTGAGTAATCTCAGCAAGTTACTATCAGCAGAGAGGGGTTTCTTCTTGCTCTCTTCCTTTGTGAAAATACTGCTTTTGTCACACACAGTTCTGTTGTCTTTCTAGTAGTCTTGCTAGAGGCATTGAATGCAGGAGATAAACCTGAGATAATGCATTTGTTTCCTGATCTTAGGGAGCTCTTACAGTGGTTGAGACAAAGAACCAGTGAATGGCAGACATGAATAATTAGCTTTTTTTCTGTGAATTAACAGGGCTGCAAAAGAAGCCAAGAAGGCTAAGCAGGCCACCAAGAAAACGGCTGTTTCTGCTGCAAAGGTAAGATGCAGTGGGTAGGCTTGGAATATGCCGTGTTGTAACACTACTGCAGCACTTCACTGGGAATTTATTTTAATTTGTTTGTCTGTTTTGATCTGGAAGCATACTGACCAAGCTAATGCACTAGAAATACATGTGAACTGCTGAACAGAACAAACCACTTATTAGAGGGAGAGTAAATACTACAGTAAAACCACTTTCTGACCAGATGCCAATGATGTGTAGGTGTCAACTTGCCTAGATGTGACATTAGAGACTTGGTAGCAGTGTGGTGGTGAGTGTTAGCATGCTCTTCAGTACTGCTTCTGATCTAATGCTGAAGGTTGGCATCATCCATATTTTAGTTTTATAGTGATACATGTAGTAACAATCTGTTAACTCTGATCTGATTTTTAGATTGCCTCATTTATCTAAGGAATTGTAAGTGTAGCATAGGGACTCTTTCAGGAATGTGGATACTTTGTTTCTTTTTGCTCATATGTTGTTGTTTCTCCGCAGGCTCCAACAAAGGCAGCACCTAAGCAGAAAATTGTGAAACCAGTCAAGGTTTCTGCTCCCCGTGTTGGTGGAAAGCGCTAGCTTGCCAGTTTGTTAGCCATACTGAATAAACATCTAACTTGCTTTCACAACTTGTACCATGTTCTTTTCAACTGTGTGACAGATGCTGAAGAGAATTAAAGACCAATGAACACCCTCGTGCCATAAAATGCTCAGTTCCTTTAAGGATCTGCTATGCTAAAAGACATTTCATAGGTCTTAAAATGAATACAGTAGTCTAGGCACCAGAACGGATTGAGCTGATATATACACAAGCAGAATAAACTACATGAATGTCAAATGGCATAGAGATGTAGAATGCAAACTGAGGGGATGTGAAACAGTGCAGTCTGTGACATAAAGTACAACTTCTTGCATTATGAAACAGATGTTTGCAAGGTGTTCTACAGGATAAAAGGAAAAGTGGTTTCAGAAGTGAACATTTCACGAACCACATGTCTGTTAAACTGGTTGAGATTCAACTCCTCAGTCAGAAAGTAACAAAACACTGAGTGCTGGAAGCCTTTGTCAGGCAAAGCTTATTAAGGTCTTGCCTTGCACTCTTTCCTTGAGCTTTTAGTAAGTGAAATGGCACTATTTGACTTAATATGTCCATTCTGCGAGTGTGATCTAGTTAGCAGTACTTAAAACCATGTATAATAGGTTGAATAAGCTTAAAATTGCTATCAGAAAAACGGTAGGAATGAATCATATAGCTGGAACACTACATTTGAGGGCTACAAGCTTTTTAGAAGGGATAGGCAAGGTGGTGGAGTTGCCCTCTTATGTTAAGAAGTGGATAGACTGAAGAGTTGCCTATAAGAAACAACCATTACCGGGGGAAGAGCCTGTGGATTAAAACTGGGGACCAATAATGCAGTAAAGGACATCTGGTTAGGTTCTGTTATAGGCCACCTGTAACAAGGAGAGCCTGTTGACAAGACTTTGCTTCAGCTGCAAGAGGTGTCATGCTCACAGGCTCTCAGCCTGGTAGGAGATTGCTACTGCCCAGATATCTTCTGGGAGAACAATGTGAAACTGTCCTTAGAGACAAAGAAACAGAACAGAGCTGGCAGCTCTTTAAGGATGCCTTTCTGAGAGCACAAAAGCTCTCCATCCATCAGTAAAAGAGCAGAGGAGTCAGAAAACTGGCATGGCTGAGCAAGGAGCTGCTGGCCAAATTGATGGATAAGAAGGAAAAATATAGGCTGTGGAAGTTGGGATGGGCAGTCTAGGAATAATACAGGGATTATGTACAGATGTGCAGAGATGGGATCAGGAAAGCCAAGGTGCAGATGGAATGAAACTTAGTGAGGGATATGGAAAACGATAAGCGATTCTATGGATAAATTGGTCAGAAACGTGGCAAAGGAGAGCATAACCTTCTTACCTAAACCAGTCTATGAAAATAGAGTTGGTAAACATTTACTTCAAGCTCATTTAGACTCATAATAAACAACGCAGACATGGGATCCCTTAGTAATTCTCTCCCACTCCCAGGCAGAATGGCTATCTAAATTGTTTATGTAAGGTACACAGCTCTCTGGTTTAGGACTTATGCCTTGCAGGCAGTGTGCTCAAACTTCCCCTTAGCTTTGGGTAGTAAAAGCTTTGGGAAAGCAGTGTTTTTTAACTTACTAGAAGTATAGGAGAAAATGAACTTTTTTATCCTCTGGATTGATTCTCCATTTATTGATGCTACATAGAATCTTCAAGGACCTCAATCGCCAGTTCTGACTGCCGTCGCCATCATGCTCACTAAACCTAAGTATCACATCTACGTGGTACTTGAATGTCTCCAAGGACAGTGACTCCACCACTTCCCTGGGCAGCTTGTGCCCCTGCTTGACCATTCTTTCTGAGAACAAATTTTTCCTATTAGCTGATGTGAACCTCCCATGGCGCAACTTAAGGCTATTACCTATCACTAGTTACCTGGGAAAAGAGTCTGACCCCCACCTTGCTACAACCTCCAGTCAGTTGTAGAGAGCGATAAGATCCCCCCTGATCCTCCTCTCGAATAAACAATCCCAGGCCCCTCAGCCACTCCTCTTAAGATTTACACTCCAGACATTTTACTATCTCTCAGCCCTATCCACACTACTAATCCAAAACAGTATTACACTTGGCAAACGCCTATAAGGAGTACACTTATAGTACAGTCAGTTAAGTTCTCAAAGCTCTTGAAAATTAAAATGCATTACTGTTTGGTTTTTCAATTTGTTTGCCACTTCACAGCTGCTCTGAAGAGCTTTGAGGGCTTTCTTTGTTATGCTATTACATTAGCTAAGAAATAAACTCTTCATAGTTTTGCTTTCTTTGGATCTTTTAGACTTCAAAAGTGCAACAACAGTAATGAATGCTTTGAGTGATGCGTGTTATTTTGAATTATATTCAGGTTTCATTAATAAACTAGACTACAAGTCACATCAAGTTTGCAACCCTTACACAATAGGTCCAGTTTGATTGATTGCATTAGTGGAATTTGCACCAGAATATTCCTAGTAGTAGTGCTTTTTGCTATAAGAGTGTAGGAGCTACTCTTGTTTAGAACTCAGTTGAAGGCTCTTTTTAAGCTAGTATCAAACTTTTTAAAGTGAAGAAGCCAGAAACTTAACAGGGAGGAGAATTTAAAACTATGTACACTACTGAGTTACTTCTGCTAGTAATCAACTATCAAAACTTGATTTTATCACTTGTCTTTTGATATTGCTTGCACACTGCGTACACGCCTGCCAAAGCTAGTCTTAAAAACTGCATATAAAGTTCATCAGCTGAAAAGCGGAGATAAGCTATTAGAAACAATTTGCTTGTAATGCCACAAGCGATACATAGGAATTGATTGTCAGATATGACAGTCAGTTCAAGTCTCGAAGTCTGTAGGCTTTGGATGCTTGAGGTTACTGTAGTGAAGCGTAAGTGAAGCGTAGTGAAAAATGCTGTAAGATTATTGTTTGTTGCTGTTTATTTATGAGCTCTGATCGGTACAGTGAGACTGGGTAAGGAAGAACAGCCCATCAGGTTACTCCTTCTGTGAGATATGATGTTAATGAACGAGGC
The DNA here is from genome assembly GCA_037305975.1 of Chrysolophus pictus. NCBI lineage: Eukaryota > Metazoa > Chordata > Aves > Galliformes > Phasianidae > Chrysolophus > Chrysolophus pictus. The sequence continues at coordinate 110,462,066 of CM074576.1, forward strand.
AGGCTGCAGTCAACTGCACATTATTCAGCTCAAACATATATAATATATACAGTGCATTTAGCAAAGAAATTCATAAATAAAAGTCACTGCGGTTACCTAATGCAACGTAATTGATCCTCTATTAAATATTTATCACTAAAAATGATTGCTTAATTTTTTTTTAATAGACCTATGGAATAACTTAAATTGAAGAGGGCCTCTAGAAGTCACCCCTTGCTCAGAGAACATCTGATGGGATCAGGTTGCTCAGGGCTGTACCCAGTTGAGTCTTGCTGTCTCATAAGAAAGCCTAGTCTGGTGCTTGATAACTACCGTGGTTACAAAATAAATCAATAAAATATCATATGCATAACGAGAACTTTCTGTGCACGAACCTGTATTTGTTGCCTACTGCTACATAACTCAGAGGAGCTCGCCTCCACCTTTCCTGCACCCTCTGATGAGACAGCTGAGGAAAGCCCCCACGAAGCCATGCCTTTTTGAGTCCCGGCACACCAGCTCTCAGCCTCACCCCATACTTGGTACTCAGATCTCCGGCCGTCTCTGAGACACTTCTGCCAACCCCGTACGACTCGGCGGATAACCAAGCGCTCGGCCAGGGTACTGAAGCACGCACTCAGAAGCCCCACCCAGGGCAGCTCCAACCCTCAAAGCCTTCGCCCACATCTAAGATGGCCGCCGCCAGCCTTCCGCCCGGCCTGCTCCGTGCCCGACTCTAAGATGGCGGCCCCACTCTTTCTATCCCTTCCCTGCGCACGCTCACCCGCCCCCGCCGCGGCGCGCGGGCCGCTGACGTCACTTCCTCTTGTGCAGCAGCCATTTTGTCTTTCCGTTGCTGCTGCTGCCCGAGCTTCTCCCTCCCTCCCGCCGCCGCTGGCCGCGAAACTCCAGTTCCCCCTCAGGCCCAGCTCCCGCCGCCCGTCCGCTCCCCTCCCCCTCGCTACGCCCGGAGGCGGCCGGCGCCCACCCCGCCACACGCGGATCCCCGCAGCCTCCCGGCACCCCTCTCCCGGGGCCCACCGCACACGGCCGGCCCCGGGAGCGGGAGCCCGGCCCCGCGCCCCTTCGTCTCGCCATGTCCAGCGAGGAGAGCTACCTGGCCATCCTCCGCTACCTCACCAACGAGCGGGAGCCCTACGCGCCGGGCACAGAGGGCAACGCCAAGCGGAAGATCCGCAAAGCGGCCGCCTGCTACGTGGTCCGCGGCGGGACCCTCTACTACCAGCGGCGGCAGCGGGACCAGCAGCGCTTCGCCGAGCTCGAGGTGGTGCTGCAGGCCGAGCGCCGCGCCCGCCTCATCCGCGCCGCCCACCTGGCGCCCGACGGCGCGCACCGCACCCGCCTGCAGACCTGGCAGGGGCTGTCGCAGAAGTACTGGTGGCGAGGTGAGCGCGGGGGGCACCCGCGGGGAAGGCGCTGCCGCGCGTCGCCGTGCTCATCGCCTTTGGGACGCTGAGGGGCAGTGCCTGCGTGCACCGCCGCCTCGTGGCTGGCGCTTTGGGAGTGGGAGTCTTTGCCCTTCGGAGGGGGGTGTGTTGCGAGAGGGCTCCTGCTTGGTGCTTCTCAAGGCTCCGTTGGCCTTAGGTCGGTCTTTAGGGTGTTGGCGTCGCTGTCGCAGGTGCACCAACAGCACCGCTGTTGAGGGTGGTCGTTGCACTCACCGTTATATTTGCCTGTTTCCTTCCCATGAGAAGCTGCACGCATGGAGCTAACCCCCAGCTGGGAGCGGAGTGATGTCACAGCAGTTAGAAACAGTGCTGCGTTATAACATCAATAATTCCCAGTCATAGCTTTTTTGCAGCTGAGCCAACAGCTTGGGATCTGTGTTCCCTATGGAGCTGGTGTTCTACTTTCAATCTGAGGTATCCATTAAACAAATCACCAGCTTCTTGGTTGCCCAGGGCCTGCTTTCTGTTCATCCTGCTTCTCTTGTTCTGCTTTTTTTCAGCTGTCAGTAAGCGAATCATAGAATGGCTTAGCTCAGAAGAGACCTTAAAGATGATTGTGCTGTGGGCAGGGCTACTACTCACCAGATCAGGGCCCAGTGCCCCATCCGTCTGGACTTTGAATAGTTCCAGGGATGGGGCATCCACAGTTTCGATGGGCAGCCTGTACCAGTGCCTCACCACGCTTTGAATAAATAATTTTTCCCTAACTTCTGCCCTTGCAGCTTTAGTTTTCTCTGTCGTAATTTGTAGGCTTCATACTCTAGCTGCAGCCCATCCTTCCCATCCAGATCTTGTTGAGCTGAAGGTGTGAAAAAGGATTTGGAGTCTCCAAGTTGATAGACGCGTTCTGAATGATGGTCTCCTTGCCTTCGTGTAGGTTCTCATTGTCTGCCCAACGTCAGACTGTTGTGGCATCTGCTGCTATCCTTGGCACCCATCCATCCATCCATGCATTCTTAACGGACCTCAGTTTATCTTCTGTTTGTCAAAATAGGGCATTCTGTATCTTTTAATTTTATTAGGTAGCTTTATTTGCATTACCTATCTTTTCTTATTTCTCTTATAATGAGAATGCTAAAATTCACACCTAGCTTTCAATTTGTGTATTTTATTTTTTCTCTCTTTGAAGACAGTGCTTTCCCTGCTGTGATGATCCTCTCTTGGTGTTAGGGGACAGCAGCTTTCAGTCATTCATCATTCCTAGGTTGATGCTGACCTACTGGGTCTGTAGCTGGGAACCAATGGGCTGGAATGTGGCTCAAGGGTTGAGAATGGTATTAGAAGTGAGATCTGCAGACAGGAGACCTCATGTCCTGCCCAGGTTTTAGTTGGAATCAAGGAAATATAAAGCATGTCTGAAATGGGTACAAATGTCCTGTGTTTTCATGTCTTGAGTTGCTTTAGGTCTGCGTTTTGCCAGTCCTTAACAGGAATGCATATTTAATGGTGGAACATGGCATGTACCACAGTAGTATGAGCACGAGTCTAATGCAGTGTCAACCAGGGTTCTGGGATGTGATAGATTTTGAAGCATAAAGGAATGGGTTCTATGGGCTCTTGTGGAGCTGACCTTGTGGAGAAAATGAATTTGGATTCAAAACTGTACTCTAGAACCCCTTCATGTCTCAAAGGTGATGCTGAGGTTAGGAACTGTTGAGTATCCAAAATTACTTGGTTACATCTCATAAAGTACTGGAGGGAATAGTTTCTTTAAACTTCTAGATTCTAAGCAGCTGATTTAAATCAGTGTTGATTATACATACCAGTGTCATTGCCTGTAATTCAGTTGGTCCCAGTTTTGCAAGAGCCTTTACATAAACTTTTTAATTCTTGTCCTCTTTAGTGAGGACAAAGAGAGATCCATTTGCGTGAAACTAATTGCAGGATCTATTTACAGCTTTCATTGTCTTGGGATTCTTATAATGAGTGTGTAAAATGAAATATTTTTCCTAGCTTAAAAATCATACAATAGTGTGATAAACAGAACTGGTAAAAAGAGAAAGGATAGAGAACTGACTTCATTTTTCTTAAATAATCATTTCATATATTTTTGCTAATCACATATTTAATTATGTTTTTAAGGTGAATTGAATGAAGATTAGAAACCTAATTAACGTCTGTTAATTTTCCTTAGGTATTCTTAAGCAGGTTAAAGATTACATTAAAGAATGCAGCAAGTGCCAGGAAAAGCTAGATCGTTCTAGATCTCTGTCAGATCCTTCAGAAATGCTGGAAGAGCTTGGACTGGATGTAAAATCTCATGAAGACAGTAATGAAACAGATGATGAAGTGAGTAATGCGGCATCAATCCCAGCTGCATCCCCAAAGCCTGTGAAGAAGAAGCCAATAGCAAAACATGAGCTTGTATTTGTAAGTACTGTTGTATTTAAGATGCTTATGCATTTCTAGTTGTATATCTATTCTCCATTGCTATGATAATCTGATAATCATAAGATGACATATAATTTGACAAAGATATTCAGTATGTGGAAGCAGATGACTGGTATATGCGACGTGAAACCAGTGATAGTAGGTGGCCTTTGGAAAATGAAATGACTTCAGTTTCTATATATACATGTGAGACTTGAGGGAAAATGAACTGCAGAATTATAAGTGAAGTATTCCATATAAGATTCTCATGATATTTGTATCTGTTACTTAATAAACTATATTATGTTTATATATAAATTTTTTGATGCTAGTAAGCAGGGGTTCACGTGTAAAGGCTACTGAATCTAGAAGCAGTTTCATGCTGCAGCATTGAAAAATACAGTAAAGGAACTGGTTGGATACGTCTTCCCATGTTTCCTGTTTGTTTTAACAGGAGGGAGGGTGAGATTTGGCATGTCTAAAAAAAGAAAATGATAGTAAGATAATACAGTCTTAACTACTTTTATGGTTGCAGCAAGTAATTGTCTTTGTGTTTCAGTATGAATGCTTAAAGAATGGCATAGTCTAAATGTAATGAAGTTCTCACAATGTTGTTTGTGGCAGGTTGACAGTAAGGGCCTTGTGAAGCAATCGTCTTCCAAACATTGTCTGTCAGTCTTAAACCAACTGAATCAGCAGAGGCTTTCCAATCAGTTCTGTGATGTGACTCTGCTGATTGAAGGAGAGGAGTACAAAGCTCACAAATCTGTCTTGGCAGCCAACAGCGAGTACTTCCGAGAGCTCTTCATTGAGAAGGGAGCTGTCACTAGTCATGAAGCTGTAGTGGATCTGTCAGGTAAATTGTTGTGGGTTTCAAAGATAAAAATTGTTATGTATGAAGTAAGGTGTACAGTATTTGCTTTAGTCTCTTCTGAATGTTCAAGACAACCAAATACTTTATCTTGCTTTTTTTTCCTTCTCTTAATCTCTGAGTATTTTGTATGCATTTAATGCTTAAGTGATCGCTCTGGTTTTGCATATCTGATCTCCCATATTGAATTGACAATGGAATTTCATCTCCTAATTTCTGAGAATCTTTGGTTTCTTCTTTTTAACTTGTTTACATGCATTTTCTTTTTACGCTAGTCCCAGACTTTAAATGTTAGAAGACATGAAGAAGGAATGTTCACTGGCTTCTCAACAAATTGAGAAGCAAATACTAAATTGTCTCACATCTGGAAAACATCACTACCCTTATTTTTGCTTCTTTCTCAAATCTCCTGTTTCTTTGAAGATGAGAGGTGGTCCAAAAATAAATGCTTAAAAAATAGTTTTGTAGTGATGAAGAATACTGGACAGAACTTGCATGTGTTCCATTCTTTTCCTGGTGGTTTCTTAACAGTCTCTCTTTGCATGAACAATAGACATGAATGAACATGTATGATGGTCCAGAAGGTTCCCCAAATACTGGATGTATGATTTATTGAACTGTGGGAAATCATACCAAGTGCTTCTTTGCAAGCTTTTGTTTGTTTTTTTTTTATTTTTTTCCCTACTGCTACTTTTTAGCCTTATTTTTCACAGCATCAGTTGCTACTTAACTCTTAAGTACTTTCTCAATGTAGCTGTTCAGAAAGACTTGGGTTAAATTAGAATTAATTTGCTTCAAAGATGTTCAAACAATCATCTTAAGAATTTTATCATGAAACTACTTCTGTTCTACTTATTAAAAAATGTTGACTGTCCAAGAACAAAATAGGTAAGGAGGATGTTTTTGTGTAAGTGATGGTGATTTGGGTTTGAGTAGAGGGGCTTCACGTGGGTATGTTTCACTCTAAATTTCAAACTTAACCATATCAAAGGTGAACTGTTGTATCTATCCATAGGGTATTCTGGTGTTACTGGGGGGTCATCAGTGTTTGCTCTAATCTTTTGTTTTCTTGATAGGGTTTTGCAAGTCAAGTTTCCTTCCACTATTGGAATTTGCTTATACTTCAGAATTAACTTTTGACTTCTGTAGTATGGCAGAACTGGCCATGCTTGCCCGGCATCTCCTCATGTCAGAGGTTCTTGAAATCTGTGAGAATGTTCACAAACAGATGGAAGAGAAACAAATTACAGTGTACCAAAAGGGAGATATTCAAACAGTAGAATCAACACAGAATTTAACAGAGCAAACTGCAGTTGAGATGCTTCCTGTGGACAGTGCTGAGCGACCTCTGCCAGTAGAGCTGACGGCCAGTGAAGTCACAGCAGCTGTGAATGGAGCTCCTTCCTCTGTTGAGCCAGAGGAGAAAGCAAAATCCCAGCCTGGCGTACCACCCCCAGGGCCTGCGGAAGCCTCTCCTGATGATCTTTCAAAGCCTGTGGAACAGTCTGAAGCAATTGAAAACGGTGTCAAAATGCAGCTGGTAGAAAGCGTTTCAAATAGCCCTATGTCTTCCAGGCAGCCTGAGCCATCAGTTGTGGAAGCCATGGATACAGAAAGTCCATTGGAAAAGGAGACAGATGAAAATGAAAATTGTAAAGTAAATGCAGAGACTATTTCTGAAGACTCCTCAGAAATGCTCAAGGAAAAGCATGGCAGGCAAAGTAGAGAACAGAGCCTTTCAGCTTCGCCACCAGAAAGCTTGGCTTCCAGTCAGGATGACACTTACAAGAGTAAGCTTCGACAGCGGTCTGTTAGTGAAGGTGGATATATCAGATTGCATAAAGGAATCGAGAAGAAACTGCAGAACAGAAAAACAAATCCTAAATCTGCAATACAGCAGGTATTCTTCTGTTTAGGCCTGTTTGTGTTTGGAGGTCTGTGTTTCCAAACCAATTTGAAAAGACTGTTTCTCATTTCCAAGCACTGTCTGGCAAATGCTTTAAGTGTTTTCTTTTTTGACAAATCAACATTACTACAAACTGAAGTAACTTAATATGTGACCATTGTTGGGGTGGTGGGGGGGTATGAATTGTTTCCAGATTGGAGATTTTTGGAATGCTTGCTGTTCTTAGCCTAGCTTGAGTAACACCCTCATAGGTTCTGATGGTTGGACAGAAGGTGTATCTACTCCCTAAAATTCTTAATGACTTGCAGATTTATTTCTTAGGTGGCACATGTATATGTCAGTGATAAACAAATATGTAGGTATATAGATCCATTACTGAAATCAGGCCTACATCTGTTAAGACTCACATCCTAGGTAGGTTTTAAGACAGTCGTAGATCACAATGATCCAGCCCTGCTACCTTCAGATTGGGACTAGTTAATGTAATGAAAAAAAGAGTAGTGATATTAATAAGCAAGCACTCAGACACAGTAAATGCTTAGTAGCTGAATATATATATATTTTCTTTTAATGAAACAGAGGTCTTATTCCGTCCCGTTCAGGAGCCTTTTCTGTTTTGGTGTACGTGGTTATGTGACATTGATCTCAGTGAGTGTTAGGGTTTTTTTGTTGTTGGTTGTTTTTGTGTGAGAGTAGCCTAGAATCATAGAATGGTTTGGGTTGGAAAGGACCTTGGGGATCATCTAGTTCCACCCTTCTACTATAGACAGGAACACCTCCCACTAAACCAGGTTGCTTAAAGCCCTATCCAGCCTGGCCTTGAATACTTCCAGGAAGGGGGCATCCACAACCTCACTGGGCAACTTGTTTTGGTGTTTCATCACCCTCACAGTAAAGAATTTCTTCCTGATGCTTAGTCTAAATCTACTCTCTTCCAGTTTAAAACCATTTTCCCTCGTTCTGTTGCTACCTGCCCTTATAAAAAGTCCCTCCCCAGCTTTCCTGTAGGCCCCCTTCAAGTACTGGAAGGCTGCTGTAAGGTCCCCCCAGAGCCTTCACTAGGTGGAAGAGCCCCAATTATCCCAGCCTGTCCTAGTAGGGAAGGTGCTCCTGTCCTCTGATCACTTCCATGGCCCTACTTTGGACATTCTCCAACAGCTTGATGTCTTTCTTGTGCTGGGTCCCAGAACTGGATACAGAACTCCAGGTAAGGTCTGACAAGAACAGAGTAGAGGGACAGAATCACTTCCTTTGAACTTCTCTTGATGCAGCCCAGGATACAGTTGGCTTTCTGGGCTGCAAGCACACATTGCTGGCTCATGTTGAGTCTCTCATCAACTGACACTCCCAAATCCTTCTCAGGGCTGCTTTCAAGCCATTCCCCACTCAGTCTGTGTCTTTGCTTGGGATTGCCCTGACTCCAGTGCAGGACCTTGCGCTTGGCCTTGCTGAACTTCGTGAGGTTGGCATGGGCCTGTCCAGGTTCCTCTTGATGGCATTCCTTCCTTCTGGTGTATCAACTGCATCACTCAGCTTGGTGGCAAGTCTGCAAACTTGCCGAGGATGCACTAGATCCCACTGTGCCTATCACTTACTAAGATGTTAAATAACACTGGTCCAAGTACTAATCCCTGAGGTACACCGCTTGTCACTGGTCTCCAATTGGACACACTCTTTGAGTGTGTCTGTCCAGCCAGTTCCTTACCCAGGGAGTGGTCCATCCATCAAATCCATTTTTCTCCAATTTGGTTACGAGAATATCTTGTATGACAGCGCCAAACACTTTGCACAAGTCCAGGTGGATGATGTCAGTTGGCCTTCCTTTATTCACTGATGCTGTAAGTCCATCATAAAAGGCCACCAGGTTAGTCAGGCAAGACTTACCGTTGGTGAAGCCATGTTGGTTACCACCAATCACTTTGTCTTTATTTTCCATGTGCCTTAGTAGGGCCTTCAGAAGGATATGCTTCATGATCTTGCCAGACATGGAGGTGAGACGACTGGCCTATAGTTCCCTAAATCTTTTTTTTTTTCCTTTTTGAAAATGGGGGTTGTGTTTCCCCTTTTTCAGTCAGTGGGAACATCACCAGACTGCCATGACCTTTTGAATATGATAGATAGCAGCTTAGCAACTTCATCTCTTGGTTCCCTCAGAACCCATGGAAGGATCTCATCAGGTCCCATGGATTTGTGCACCTTTAGGTTCTTTACATGGTCTCGAACCTGATCTTCACTTACACATGCAGATCTTCCTTTTCCCAGTTCTTTCCTTTGCTTTCTGCAGCTTAGGTGGTGTGGCTACAGCCCTTGCTGGTGAAGACTGAGGCAAAGAAGTCTTTGAACACCTCAGCTTTCTCCATATCACTTGTGACCAGGTCTCCAGTTTCCTTCCGGAGAGGGTCTGCATCTTCCCTGGGCTTCCTTTTATCACTGATATACCTGATATATAGAATTTTTCTTATTCTCCTTTCTGCCTCTGGCTAGATTTAATTCTGTCTGGATTTTAGCTTCTCTAACCTTATCCCTGGACAACTTCTTTGTAGTCCTCCCAGGTAATCCATTCCTGTTTCCACTCCCTGTAGACTTTCTTTTTGTGCTTAATTAAGTCCAGGAGCTTTTTGTTGATCCATGAAGGCCTTCTGGCATTCTTGCTTGCCTTCCTTTTTCTCAGGATGCACTGCTTCTGGGCTTGGAGGAGTTGGTCCTTTAATACTGACCAGCTTTCTTGTGTCCCTCTTCTCTCCAGGGCTTTATCCCATATCACCCTGCCAGTCAGTTCCCTGAAGACTTCAAAGTTTGCTCTCTTGAAGTCCAGAGTAGCAAGCTTGCTGCACACCCTCTTTGTTGCTCTAAGGATCTTGAATTCCACCATTTTGTGGTCACTGCAGCCTAGGCTACCCTTAAGCTTAATGTTACTCAGTAGCCCTTCCACATTGGTGAGGACAAGGTCCAGCATAGCACCTTTTCTTGTTGGTTCTTGTAGCATCACTTGGAAGAGGAAGTTCTTTGATGTCTGGTGCCCTGCTATGTTGTCCCTCCAACAGATATTGGGGTGTTTGAAGTCCCCCATGAGAACCGTGTTTTGTGAATGTGAAGCTACTCCTATCTGTTTACAGAGGGCCTCATCCACTTTGGTCTTCCTGATCAGATGGCCTGTAGCAGACCTCCACTAAATGTCTCTTTCCCCTGCCTTCTCTTTAACCCTAACCCATAAGCTCTGTCAGCTCCTTGTTTGTCCCTAGGTGGTGTTCCATGGACTCCAGCTGGTTGTTGATGTGGCAACACCCCTTCCCCTTCTTTCTTGTCTGTCTTCCATGAAGAGTTTATACCCAGCTATTCCTATGTTCCAGTCATGGGAGACATCCCACCATATCTCAGTGAAGCCAATGACATCATAGCCCTGTAGGCATGCACGTGCCTGCAGCTCTTCCTGCTTGTTCCCCATGCTCCATGCATTAGTATACAGGCATTTCAGTTGGGCTCCCATTGAGGCTGATGTACGAAATGCAATTCCCTTAGCTTATATGAAATGGCAGCAGTGGGTAGTAGTCTGTGGGATGTACAAGGTCTGGCAGCCTCTCCATCACACCCCTGATGAGTAAGCTTTGCTTTATTCGTTCCACTTCACTGCATGTTGCAAAGAACTGATAATTTCCAGTGTTCTGTGAAGTTTTCCCATTGTAGATCTACCAGTCCCAGGCTCAGAGGTGTAATTTGTTATTGTTATCCTAGCAGGTGGTAGCATTAGTCTCTATTAAAAGGTTAAGAAGTTAAAGCCAAGGTACTGAAATGAGGATAGTCAAAATATATCAAGTGCTGTATTTATGACTTCTGGGTTTTTTCTGTTTTTGGAGGGGGATTACCTTGGAGATAGTTTCAGGAAGAGCTTTGCTTAAATTACTTGACAGATTTTAAGTTCCTGCCCTTGACAGAGGAATGTTTTAAATAATTGTTCACAATTTGTGTTGAAAATAGGTTTTAGCTTTCATAATCGATTTCATAGTTTTGCATTTTTGTCTTGTGCTTGTCTCAACTCCACGTGTGGTGCTGGATGTTATATGAGGATTAGGAAAGAACCGCTCCTTCCTGAGGTCCCAATTTTGATACTGGAAGAATAACATGACAGAGAAATTGCAGCAAAAAATACTGCTGCCTTGAATTGCAATAACTGCAGTTGGCAAGGAGATGTCAGGGATAAAGCATGAATTTTCGAAGCTCTTACTAATCATCTACTAAACAAAATGATTTGTTTGGCTTTGAATTTGGTCAGGTTTTGTAAGTTTTCAGAGCAATGGCAAAATGTAAAAGACTGAATACATCCTTATGTTGAGTTTCAGTTTGTTGAAGTGAGATAAGAGCTACCATGTTTTAAAAACCTGCATAAATTTTCATGTGTTGAGAGAATGAGGAGAAGAAATGGGGATACAAGGTACATTTTTCCCTTTGCCTTATTCTCAGAAACATGAAGGGGAGATACCCGATAAAAGAAATTTCAGCCTGATCATATCAAGTTTGAATTTTAAAGAGCCTGGCAGTAAGTTTATATGAAGGAAAATGAGATTGCCAGCTCAAGGTAAAGCTACCAATACTGCCTAACAGAAAAGTTAGAATACCCCTAACTGGAAGTAACTTTGCTTAAATATTGTAAATTTATTTACAGGTTGCGACTAACTTTTCTCATTAGCTGATAAGAATGATTGAAGCCAGTTTTTTTCTGTAATTTGATGATTCTGAAATAAATCCTGAAAGGGGATATTGGATTTAAAGAAATAGTTGGGAACATTTGGTAGAAGTTATGATGGGAAGTATTTGTGGTTCCTCTTTGTGTATCCCTTAGCTTGCACTTAGCCAAGGTAGGTTACTTAGTTACTCAGGGCTGAAGGATTAGTTGTCTCTGAAATGGAAACAATTAATTATAATCAGATCATGGTAAGGAAAAATGATTCTGTTTTAAAACCACAATAGCTGTAAACAGAAAGGGCATTACTTTTCAGTAGCTAAGTGTAAACTAAGCAGGACTAGTTGATGTTACAGTAACAAAGAAATAAGCTTTACTGCTGACTTTCAGAGGAAGTATGAATTCTATTGTAATAACGTTCATTCACAGGTTTACAGGTTATGCTTTTCTGATGTAGGTTGCCATGAAGCTGGTTCAGAGAGGGAAAAAAATGAAACAGCCCAAAAGAGAGACCACAGAAAATAACGAAGTAGAAGCTCAGCACAAATGCACTGAGTGTGGGATGGTGTTCCAGCGACGCTATGCACTTATCATGCACACACTGAAGCATGAAAGGTCTAAAGATTACAAGTGCCCAGTAAGTTCTTTGTCCATAACCTTGCTATTAAAATTCATTCAGTAATAACATTAATAAATATTTTTCTTATCTCTTAGTATGTGCTTTTATTTTCCTCATAGATTTTAGAGACAGATGGAGCCCCGATCTGACTAGATAAAATTCAGTGCATCCACATGCATGTGCTCCCATGTCACATGATGCTATCAGACACACTGTTGTTCATAGTGCTGGGGTGGGTTTTCCTCCTTGCCATAGCAGTACATCTGCAACTATGTTTAGATTAGCTTGCAAGTTGTAGCCTTATTAGGAAGCTATCAGCACTTCTTTAGTTAGCTATAAAACTCAACATATAATTAACCAGAGGTAAAATGTCTATTGGAGTCAAGCTGTAGACCTACCTAATCGAATTACTACTCTTAAAATCCTTGATTTAGTTTTTTTGAAATTACTTTTAAATGTTAAAGGCAAAGTAAAGTTGTAATGTTTTCTTTTCCAGTTGTGTAAAAAAGAATTCCAGTACGGTGCCTCCCTGCGAGCCCATCTTGTCCGACACACGCGCAAGACTGAGGTGAATGCTGCAGCTGATGGTGTAGAAGAGTCAGGCGTGTCGTCAGTGAAAGGGAGAACTAAACGGGAATTCATATGTGATATATGTGGGAGAACTCTGCCTAAGCTCTATTCTCTCAGGATACATATGCTCAAACATACTGGTGTAAAACCACATGCTTGCAAGGTAAAGAGAAAATTATTTTATTCTGTAGTCAATTTAGTAATGTCTTTATTATATTTTAATATTGACTGTCCTAAAAAATAGATTAATTATAGAATCATAGAATGGCCTGGGTTGAAAAGGACCACAATGACCATCTAGTTTCAGCCCCCCTGCTATGTGCAGGGTAGCCAACCACCAGACCAGGCTGCCCAGAGCCACATCCAGCCTGGCCTTGAATGCCCCCAGGAATGGGGCATCCACAGCCTCTTTGGGCAACCTGTTCCAGTGTGTCACCATGCTGTGTGAAAAACTTCCTCCTAATATCTAATCTAAACCTCCCCTGTCTCACTTTAAAACCATTCCCCCTTGTCCTATCACTATCCACCCTCATAAACAACCGTTCCCTCTCCTGTTTATAAGCTCCCTTCAAGTACTGGAAGGCCACAATGAGGTCTCCCCAGAGCCTTCCCTTTTCCAAGCTAAACAAGCCCAGTTCCCTCAACCTTTCCTCATAGGAGAGGTGCTCTAGCTCCTTGATCATTACAGAATGGAGAAAATACTGTAACATTCCTGATGATATTTCTTGTAGTCCAAAACTGAGAAGTAGAATTGAAAGGATTGGAATTTTGAAAGTTAATGTTCTCAGTCTAGAAAATGTATTTGCTTGAGCATTCTTGTTTTTGACAGACTTGTTTTGCTATGTGCAAGATATCACAAGCTTGGTCATCCTAGTTCCTAAGAAATCCAGGAGTTTTTTCTGTGTTTGAAGATAACAGCTTTTCAAAGCAGGTGTGTTTTAAGTATTGAGATTTATTTGTTTTTGGATCTGGATTTCTTTTTAGGTTTGTGGAAAGACCTTTACATATAAGCATGGATTAAAAATGCACTTAGCACTTCACGAAGTACAGAAACAGTTCAAGTGTGATTTGTGTGAGAAGTCCTTTGTCACAAAAAGAAGTCTTCAAGAACATATGAGCATTCATACTGGTAAGTGAGAAGGAAGGGGAGCCTTTTACTTTGGATGGCTTTTGTATACTGGTGAATGCTAACATTGCTCTTCAGTGTAAAAAGTACTGTTAGAAATAAGTAGCTTTTCCCCTTGGTCAGCCTGTTGACTTAGAGGTAAGCAGTCATTTTGCATTTCTTTTCTGGGCATATTTCACCATAGCTTAAGGTTAATATGCAAATATTATATATGAGAACAAGGAGTCATGTTTAGTCTGTTCCTATGTTTTTGTTGTTTATGTCTATATTATATCGTTTCAACAAAGACAGACAAGGGGCTGGAATATTTCAGAGCACGTACACTTTTGGTCTTCAGAGGACAACTTGCTAAGTTAAATTTCTTCAGAATCCACGTATGTTTTACAAGATTTTCTGTACTAATTAAACATTTATAAAGAAAGAAGATACTATTTGCTGCTTTTCTAAATTACTTCAGTAAAAGATAGATATTTTTAGTCAATATGAGAAATATCCTTCAGTTCTTATTCCTACTTTTAAATAGCTTACATCTTATATTGTTTTCCTCTTTCATGGGATATTATTTGTATGGTCTGCAACCTGTAGGTGTTCTCATCCCTTCAGATAAATTCCAGGAGAAGAAAATAACACTCTCACAAAGCATTCCAGAGAGATGGAGGCTTATCTTTGTAACATGCTTGGTTTTGTTTTCGTCAGGAGAATCCAAGTATCTTTGCACCATCTGTGGAAAATCTTTCCACAGGGCATCGGGACTCAGTAAACACATAAAGAAACACCAGCCAAAGCCTGAAGTTCGTGGGTATCAGTGTACTCAGTAAGTTGTTCCGTGGTGGTGTTTTTTTTATTGAGATTAAAAGCAGCTCCTGTTTGAAACAGAGCTGTTTGTTTGCCTGCAACAGGACTTGTAAAGTGCTAAGTAATAATAATTTAAAAAGAAAAAATTAAAAAAAGGCTTTTGTTAATACATGCATTGGAGAGAGAAAACATTTTTTAACTAGTGTCATGCAATTGTGTTGTAATGTTCTTGTATACACCATACAGTACATTGAGCAAATATTGTATCAGTATTGATGACACTGCATTGGAATGCTAAAACCTTTACTTCTACAGGTGTGAAAAGAGTTTCTATGAAGCTAGAGATCTCCGTCAGCATATGAATAAACATCTAGATGTGAAACCATTTCAGTGCCAGTTCTGTGGAAAATGTTACAGTTGGAAGAAAGATTGGTATTCTCATGTAAAGTCTCACTCTGTCACAGATCCTTATAGGTAAGAGGAAATGTACTTAACTGAAATATGAGATTATACAGCTCTACAGCCCTAAATTAGTCAGCAAGGAACTGTTTAGTCTGTGGTAAAAGTGCTAATTGTTTGTCCTTGACTGGGGCCTTGAGTTTTTGGGAATGGATAGATAATTTCAAATAGTGTAGTCAAACTGGTAATTTGCTGGCACAATCCTGGGGCTAATACATAGGAAGTCATAAGAGGATAATTGTAATTAGTTTAGAAATGCTTTTTATGCGATCTTGCTGCTCTGGAGTGGTAAGTGGAAGCTTTGTGGCTGTGAATAGGAGAAAATATGGCTTTCACATTTTTAATTATGGAATTACCTGTCATATGAAGCAGTGTTCCCATTAAATTTTACCTACATTAATTAAAGTTCAATTTTTGTTCAAGCAACATAAGAGAAGCATAGGATAATAGTTCTGATAGATCTTCTATTTAACACGTTCTAGGTGTAATGTATGTGGTAAAGAATTTTATGAGAAGGCTTTGTACAGAAGACATGTGAAGAAAGCCACGCACGGGAAAAAAGGAAGAGCAAAACAAAACCTGGAACGAGTTTGTGAGCATTGTGGAAGAAAATTCACACAGCTCCGGGAATATAGAAGACACATGAACAATCATCAAGGTATGTAGAAAGCAGGTAGTCAGGACATTCCCCAGCCCTTAAAAATATTGCAAAGAGATTATGGTTTTTCACTGAATCTGTCTGTCCTGTGATGCAGGAGACACAAAAGTTCTAATAGACAAGCCAATTAGTTTTAGGCTTGTCCTAATTAGTTAACTTGCTTGCAGTGATTCCCAAAAGTGGCTGTTGGGATCTTTCTAAAGATACAATGGCATGGGAACAGTATCAATTTGTCTTTCTCAAGTTTTAATGGAAAAGGAATTTTTTATTTTTATTTATTTTAGAAATGATAAAAAGCAGTGTATCTGGTAAAGGTTTGTATGTAGTAGTTTGGAATGGGCACGCAGTTAATAAAATATTTCTAAGTCAAGAGAACTGTTGGCTTGAATTTAGAAAAGGAACTACTGGAAATTGATCACCTGCCTGATCTATTACAAGATTATAAAAACTTCACATCCCATGCAGTATTTCAATGTATGCAGAGTGAAGGAGGAAGAAAAAAAGCTGTAGATGGCCTTAAAAGCTAACTAGAATAAATGCTGATTTGATGAGAGGTGTGTTTAGAAAGATTTACAGAAACGAGGTGTGACTGGGAATATAAGTGACACTCTGTTAAGTAAAACATCATTTCCAAAGAACATCACAGGTAAAAACAATATATCTGTTTTAAATTAAGAAGCCATATGTAATAGGGAAGAAACTGTATGAAAAGGAATGCTAAAAAGAAATTTTTGGGAAGTAACACTAGTTTGTGAAGAGTACTTGTGGAAAGGAAAATCTTAATGTCCGGTTCTTGCACTATAGTGCATTACCAAAGGGGTAAGCGAGATCCTTTTCTTGTACAGAAAAAGTTGTGCTTCTGTGATTTCTATTGCTCTGTTATACTGCTGTCCTCTCTGTCATTTTTCATTGTTTTACAAAGGCTGAGTCTGCTTTGCTTTGCATTTGAGAACAGGTGTGAAGCCATTTGAATGTCTAACTTGCGGAGTCGCCTGGGCTGATGCACGCTCCCTGAAGCGCCACGTGAGGACGCACACTGGAGAACGACCGTATGTCTGTCCAGTCTGCAACGAAGCTTACATAGATGCCCGGACGCTAAGAAAGCATATGACCAAGTTTCACAGGGACTACGTACCCTGTAAAATTATGCTGGAAAAAGATACTCTTCAGTTTCATAATCAGGGGACGCAGGTGGAGCACGCCATCAGCATTTTAGCAGCAGACATGCAGGAACAAGAAACTGAGATTAGTGTTGGTGGTGAGGAGATTGAGACTGTGGTGGTGACTGGAGACACGCTTGAGGCAATTGAAGCAGTTGCAACTACTGAACAATGTTCATCAGTCTCTACTCTTTCTGACCAAAGCATCATGCAGGTGGTAAATTATGTACTTGCACAGCAGCAAGGACAGAAAATGGCTGAAGTTACTCAGGCCATGGAAACTGTAGAAGTAGAAGTAGCCCATGTTACAGAAACAGAGTGAGTAGAGCCTGGAAGAGAGAGCAAGGGGGCCAAAGTCTTACCATATGGGGCAGCCAAGCTTTAGCTGGGTATCTGAGACTTACAGTGACACATGTTCTCAAACAGTTAATCCCCTATACTGAATTTCTTGGCTATGAAATATTGCACTGTGTGCTACAGGGAAAAAGTTTAAATGCTTCAGTTTAGGCCGATGCTTTGAAGGCAAAAATGTTTGTACTGGTCTGGTTTTAAAAAAAAAAAAAAAGTTGGACTAATAATATTTCCTGTGTTACTGGGTAAGTATCATGCTGTAAATTTAAAAACATGTACAAAGAAGCTGCACTAAAATGTAGAAACATAAAGCAATTGATAACTTTTGTTTAATGTGCATTTCATCAAGTCTGGGAGCAAATTGCCAGAGTTGGGTTCCATCTCTTGCCCGAAACAAGGGAATGATGAAATGCTTCAGCTGTGCTCTGTGTGTGACTTATAGAAAGTCTGAGGCTTTTGTCTTTTGGCAGATGTGACACCTGCAATCAGTGAATCCCAGTTTGGCAAAAGTTAGTTAAATTTCAAGTCAGTGGGCAGCAGGTCCAAGGTTCCACAAAAAACTAATGGGCAGGACTGCACTGATGTCTGGGTGTGGTACTCTGAGATGAGGAATACAGGTTCACTGGAAGACAGCCCATTTCAGAGATACTGCTCTACAGTAAACTGGCTTTCATTTTTTAAGTGAGGAGCTTACACCTCATCCTCTATGCACGACTATGTTTAGGTGAATAATGTTTAGATGTGTAAAGGAATTGTGTTATTATATATATGCAAAGCGGGTAACTTAGTGATGGATATATTTCTGCATTAAATTTGATACAGAAGGTTGTAAGTGAAAGGGATGTAACGGCACATTTCTTTGAGAATGGGGCGTATATTTGTACTCAAGGAGTCCTGCTACTTATGATCTGATTTGGTATCTTGCTGATGGGAGGAGCTTTGACAATTCCTAAATGGGGCAATATCAGGGTAGAGAATTATGAGTATCTCAGTATCATGTAATAAATTGTTCTTAATGTCTTCTGGAGACTGGTAATTTTATTGCTGCTGCTGTAACAAATGCTAGGGCAAGCTAATTACTTAGTGTTATACTATGTGGATTGGAAAAATTCCTACTAGGTTTTCATACTAGAAAGTTTGACTCACAGCTATGCTTAGCCCTAATTGAAATGTCTGTGATTTAGTACTATGTACTGTATGCATCTCGAGGTGTGGGTTCTTTCATTTTTAAGTTCTTTTTAAACAACAGATGTGTCTGCTTGGAGATGATGGGATGTATGTGAACAGTCAGAACTGCATTCTTTAAATTAGTCCCTCTAGCATTGTCAAATGCTTTCTAACTTTGACAGCAGCAGTGTACCCAAGGAAGCCTGGAACACTGTAGGGTACACTTGGTAAATGAAGTTAGATGTGTGTATCTCTGTATCCATGATGAAGATCCACTGAGGAGCACTGCAAAATCCATGATTAAAGTAACCACTTCATTTGAATTAGTATTTTTACCTTCCATCATATTTAACTATGAGCATCTGCTTATGAAGCTACAACACACTGTTCTTTTTCTATTTTACAGGCACTCAGATAAGCAGTTGTTGACATTTTTTTTTTTTTTCTTAAGGTAGTCTAAGTAAGTTCCTGCCTTGGATTTGTGTTAATCTGTGGATGACCATTTCAGAGTTGAAAGTCATCCTGCAGAGAAGTAATGTCATCATTTATGTATCCTGCAGCCTTTATAAGTGCGGATTTTTTTTTTTTTTCTGGCTACCCAATTGAGTAAAACTAAGAGGAATACTTTGGGGGAAAAAGTACTGCTAGCTTCAATTCTATATGGTAAAGGAATCTCGAGATAGCCATCCTGCTATAAGTTATAAAGACATAAGTGAATTAACAGTTCTTACTGCCATTATGATGGGATAAAAATAGACTGCTAGGTAATCTTTAAAACTTACTCCAGTGTTTGTATCTGACAAATAATTATGTATTAAGTGATGAAATTTTGAGGAAATACAGCTGTAAATAATGCTAGAACATTATTTGTATATTTAGTGTGTTACCTTACAAAGAATATTATTGGCACCTCAGTTTAATCTTTTAATCTTTGGTGCATTAATTTATTTGCCCAATATATGGTAAAAACAGAAATTTCAGAGCCTGTAGAAGTGCTTTAACTGATGTGATGTCCTGCCATTTAAAAAAAAAAAAAAAAAAAGCAGATGAAAAACCACCTGAAAAGTTGTTTCATAAGCAAAACTCAGCCAGGAATATCAAAGCTGAACATTGGAACGTCCCTTTCCTGATGTACTGTGCCTTGCCTTTTCAGAATGGCATGAAGTTAGCAGGGGCTGTCGATGCCTGCTTTGCTGTTCCTGTGTTTGTACAGTTGCCTTATGTTTTTCTTTAGATTTCTTAAGCTCTTAATTTAAGATTCTCCCACAACCTATTGGAAGACTGCTAATAATGCAGTTGATATTATTTAAGTTGATTTTTTAAAAAAATAAAGCTCCCAAGATGTATCCATTTATATTCCTAGTAATAAATTCTTGTACATAATTTGATCTGTAAACTATACTGTTTTTATTTAGTGTTTGATGTATAAAGTTACGGTTTCTGTCATTAAATAAATCCAGTATTGTCAGAAATTATTCTCTTAAGCAACCTTTTTTCTGTGGAAAAGGTTTGAGTTATTTATTCCTTCTCTGTATTCTACTATCTACATTGGTTCCTCTAAAAGTAATGCTTCCACAATGCAAGGAGCAAATAACACCTTGATAGAGCATATTCTCAGCTACCATTTTTCAGCACAGTCACCATCGCTAGCTTTGCATTTTCACCAGCAATGAACGAGAGCCACACTCATGAAAATCTGCACCAGCAGAGGTGCCCCACTGTTTCATAGCTGCTATGACTGCATCGTTGCTAGGAAAGTAGGAAAACATTGCAAAACGTTGCCCATCTTTCATTGCCCTGAACAGATGGAAGTCAGAAGTGCCAAATCTGACCTATATACATTAGCTGTGGTAGGACAGTCCAGCCAGGACAAGCAATTTGCTCCATGGTCTGCCAACTGGTATGAAAGCCTGGCGTTATTGTGTTGGAAGAGAAAAGTGGTCATCTTCTCTGACCTGACTGGAAATTTGAGCCTTGAGCTTAGACAGCATTGATGGTTTGTAGTGGTTCCAGGAAATCCAGGACCATCTCTTTCCTACCTCAAAAGACAATGCACAGCTGTACTCACTGACTGCTGCATATTGAACTTCTTTGATGGGGAATTCACATGTTGCCACTCCACATTACTTTGAGTTTAACTTGTAGTGCTGATGCTATGTCTCATCACCTGTAACAATGGGATCCAGGAAATAGTCATCTTCAGCTTGCTTTCTGTTATGCTTGTATGTGAGCATCTTTGGGACCTACCTGGCATGGACTTTGTGACATTTCAACATTGTTTCCAATGCACTGAAGTTGATATTCAGCTCCATGCACACTTCCCTGGTTGTAATCTGCTTGTTTGTGTGGAAATGACTGAAACTACTTTGTGACATGACAGCTGTGCATGGCCATCCAGAACATGGCTCATCTTTCACACTGCTGTTGCCACTGCTGAAATGCACCACCCACTGCCTTACTGTGCTCACACCCACTGTTTGGTTTCCATCAGTGTCCAACAAGTGTTGATGGATGTCCACGGGTGCCATTTTTTCTGCATGGAGGAATTCAGTTTTGCCTCAAACGCACGTCCATGCCAGCTGTCATTCTGCCAGACCACCCCCCTGCTGCCATCTGTCACAGCAACATGGAAGAGAATGTTGGTGGGAAGGT
The DNA here is from genome assembly GCA_037305975.1 of Chrysolophus pictus. NCBI lineage: Eukaryota > Metazoa > Chordata > Aves > Galliformes > Phasianidae > Chrysolophus > Chrysolophus pictus. The sequence continues at coordinate 110,482,896 of CM074576.1, forward strand.
TCCACCCCTACTGCCATACCACAATCTGCCTCTGACATCGTGGGCCAACTTAATAACATAGGAGGCATTACTTTTGGAGCAGCCCTCATCTGTATACCTAGAAGGCTGTTCCATATGGTTCATTTAACACCAATATTCAACTTTTGCTTAAGTTAAATAAACTTGTACGAGGATTGGAAAACCACTGCATTCCTAAATTAAGTGTTAGGACACGGACAGACTAGAGCACAACAAACACTGTATAAATATATACTTTGGCTTGTTTAACACTGCTACCCAGGAGGAAGCATCATGTGGTGCTTATGTCTTTGACCCTACTCTGAGCTGGGAAGTTCTCCAGCATTACACTCCTGGCTGAAGGACCTGAAGGACCTTAGTTGTCCAGCTGCCTTCTCATTACTGCTAGCAACTTAAGGCAATGCTGGTGTTGCAGAAGGGCCAGCTTTCTTGTTGCTTTGTTCCCGGGGAAGTTGTTTGTTGGTTTTGTTTATCCTGCTCCTAACTGAAACATTAGGACTTGGGGACATTAACACATAACATTTTAGCACGTTAGCTAACTCTTCTGTGAGCCCACACAGGAATCTAGGCTACATCAGAATTACACATATCAAAATTAGGGTTTCAAAAGGCTGAGTACAGAAGGAATAACATGGCCTAACAATGAACAAATTTAGTAAGGCTGCAACTATAGATTTAAAAATTAAAAACCACAAGTGATGTGTGGATAACTTTCCCCACCCTTTCGAGCCAGAATAATATAATTCCTGGCTGTTAAATGAAGAGCTGTGCATATCTAAAGCACTGGAACTGTGTACCTACTTAGCAGGCTAACCATTAGGTTATGTCACAAGTCTACTGTGACTATGAAGCTTACTCATCAGCTATGAGACTTGCCAGAAAGCTCAGCAACATATGAAAAGTATGTTTCTGTAAGAGAGCTTTGTCTCATAAATGCTAGCATCAGCATTAACTTATTCAGTGCCACTAAGTTCAGCAGCCCAGGCCAGTGCTAAACAGGCACATAAGATATGCTTTATTTTTTTCTTACCTAAGATATGCTATCTTCATTATTACTCGTCACACTGTACTGCTTTATTTTGTGTCTGCAACACCAGAGTGTAGTTTTGTTTATGTATAAGTATGAAAAGCTACCAGATTTTTTGCACAGCAGCAAAGGCTGAATTACCATTTTACAACGACCTACTAAGCATCAGTCAGCACTTAAAACATAATGATTACAAATTATGAAAAGCTAGTGGAAAAAAAAAAGGAGAACTGTATTTTTATTATGACTTGCATTGCCTTAGATTAATATATCTGTACTTCAAGGAAAGTATTAACATAGGCTAGTGACTTCAAGTTTCAGAACTCTCACTACAGAACCACAAACATTTGATCTGTGCATCTGTTTCACTATGAAATCCAAGCAAGGAACCAAATTTAAGAAAGAAGTCAAAGATGAGCAAAGGTTTTTAAGATCTCACTGCACACAACTTCATCAGATAGTTTATATTCTAGTTGCTAGCTGTGGCAGTCACTGCCACTCTTACCCACTCTGCCTACCCTGAAGGGTAGCTGGCATATGTCCATTAATACTGCAGAATGAATGCACATAGATTTTAAAGATTTACTTGGTATCTAAAAACTCCTGCTTGGGCTCCTATCACTCTTAACTTAGAAATGGAAATTCACAGACATTTAATGAGTTATACACAAGGTTAAAATGTAACAGCTCATGCTTCCAATTTTATAGATATCCATACCTCTACCCAGAGGCAATGATTCCAAGTTATTTAACAAGTAGCTTTCCTAAGTAAACACAGTGTAGTTTTTAAGATGCAAGTATGTATCAGAGTTAAAGAACTCTGTTAGGCAGTAAAAGTTTCCGGGCTTCTACACAGAACGACCCACAGCATACAGAACTCAGCACAGCCCTGTCAGTTCTGACAAGGAGCTGCTCTACGAATCACAAGCCTAGCAGAGATGAAGTACAACAGGCCTCAATGCAACTGTGGTAACTGCCAGGGTGAGGATGCCACAACATAACATCTGCTTTTGCCAAAGTTGTCTGAGTGCCGTAGTTAGGTAATCTACTACAAGGAAGTAAACCCACAAAATTAAAAGAGAATCATCTGTTACCTTACAGACAGGCAGCTTGGTACTTCCTTCTGCTTGATTAAATATAGATTCTGAGAATCTGGACAGTACACTTCTTACATTTTTAAAGGAATGAAATAGGGAGTGAGGGGCTGCACCAGCAATACTCGAAACTGCTGCCAGTAGCTGCCTACGTTCATTATCTTTTGTATAATTAGTGTTAAATGAGCTTGGATACACCAACAACCCAGCCACAAAGCAGGTTCAAATGCAGTCTAGGCATGGAAAAGGTTACCAGATAATTACTTCTGCCTTCACCGTATGTCTTAAATGTTTTACAAGCTTCTCAGGTGCTAAGTAAAGCTTTACTGCTACGCAAGCATAAGCCTACTGAGTTAAAAGTGTAAGTTGCGTGGATAACACATTTCAACTACTGATAGCCAAACACATCTCTCTATAAGGCAGCTGAAGTCTCTGCAAATGCCCTGGAAGAACTTAAGACAGCTAAATCAGGTAGTTCACAATTAATTTTAGAATTCTTTAATATTCTTACAAAAAAACAAACAGAATCCCTGAAACATAGCTTTCCCCTTTATTACTACTGTATTCAGACAATGAATATTGCATTGCAGAGGAAGCCCAGTACTCCAAGTGAAGTTCAGGCTAACATTCTCCTCAACCATACTTCTCAGATCAGTTCTTCCTTGCATCAGACAACAGACACCTTTGTAACTACTAGATCAAGCTTGTCAGACATTGTCTCAAGTGGATTTAGGTAATCCTGGTAAGATTTTCTTCCACGCAGCACTGAGAAGGAACTCGAACTTCAAGTGAGACAGGATTTCTGCTTACCTTCAATTCAGATCTAGAAGTTATTGCAGTCTCTCACAAAGACTGGAATTACATTTACTGACCACGGAAGTAAATCAGACAAATATAAAACTGTTACCTGACTTCCACAAAAGCTACATCCTAGCAAGTCTGCTGCTCTGCCTACGAATACCAGGAAACTGTTGAAATCAATACCTGCTTCAGCCGAAGTGGTGGAAGACATGGTTGACAGCAGGATTTATTAAGAAAGGTCTCGCTGTCACCCTCTTACTCCAAGTCCCCTTTTGCTTTCTCCTAAGACAAGAGACCAAGAATATATCCAGTGACTGTTAAGAAGCAAGATAAAACAGCCACCCACTAATAATACCTACTATCTTCAAGGATTTCTTTGGACAAATACAACCATACGTAGTAAGTAAGTGAAATGCAAATGCTTCATTTTGCCTTGCAAGCTCCACTAATCCCCAGGTTAGGTTATCTGTTGTTGTTTTGTTTGTTTCTTTGTTTTAAATAAACCAAAGATTTCTGCTATGGAAAAAAAAATAATGTATACGTTTTTATGTTACGTTTATAACAAGGCTTTTAAAGAAAATAGTTACAGGTATTCAACTGCATCAGACTTCAAAAGAAAAAAGATTACACATACAATACAAAAATACAAAAAATATTTTTTTAGAACATACAAACTCAAAAGTCTAAGTGGTCAGAGCTTTCCTAAAATAAAATAAAAAAATACAACTGAAGATGCACTTTCCTATCTGCACTTGCAGGTTTAAATTTAACATGAAGAAAGGCTTTAGAGAGAGGATAAAAGCAATTAATATACCGAACTCTACAATCAGTTCCAGGTTAAAATGAAAGCAGTTGTTGATGCTATCAGGTATTGGAGTCCAGAAAGAACCTTACGTTTTTTCAAGCTTTTTTGTTGTTGTTGCAGCTGTTACTTTGTCATTTTTCCAAATTACTGCAAAAGGTAGACAGACAGGAAGAGGATGGGTTTTATTTCTAGTTGATACTACACGCATTAGGACTGCAAAACCAGGATTTTTTGAAACCAGATAGCATCCACTAAAGACACAGGCATCAAGGCATTTTGTTTTACACGGCAAGACAGGGAAAGTGCATCTTAAGATTTTTCATACTTAAGCAGTGAGTTATTGATTTTTGGTGTGGCTTTTATTCCTTCTAGGCATAGTAAAGAAAACTATTTCAACCAAACGGGAAGCTTAACGTACATTATCTTGTCCTTTTGGTGGTGGCCTTTGTGTACCACTCATTGCTGCATTTAATATTAGTCTCTATTGAATTCACAAGGAAATGCTAACAAGCACTACTCAAGGCTAATGACTTAAGAGGAGCACATTGAAAATACTGATTTATCCTTGTAGTGAATATTCTTTACAGACTGTATCTAATATACAGACAAGGCCCATTTCCTCAGTGTGAAACAGGCCACAGAACGTTACACATCCTACATGAAGTTTTAAACAAAATTAGAGCTAAGTTACCAGAGCCACTCAGAGCAACATAATTTCTAGTTTGCAAAGACTTAACAAAAAGTTAACTGCAGGGGAAAAAAAATAAATCCAGGTTCTTAATGTTTCCTGTTTAAGTTCTTATTCAAATTAATAGTCCAGTAACACTCCTAGCACAAGACAATGCTCACTCTTTAGCAGTATTCCCAGGAGCCAACTGTTTCTCCTGTTAGGAAGAGGGAGCCAGAAATAAGAATGCAAGAGCACTCTACGTTAACCTGATTAAAGAGACAGTAACCTTTTTCCTTCACCTTAATTAATCACTGACAAAAAAAAAAAAAAAATCTTAAAAAGGTACCACTCCAATTTCTTTATTATCTGTAACCTTTTGAAACTAATCACATGGAACTACAAAATTAGCAAATGCCTTGAGATCTGTATACAAAACATAAATTACCTCTAATTTCAAACTCAGTTATTAGTGTACCACTCAAAATCTTAAAAAAGTGGCTCCAAAGATAGTCTTACACCATTCTTAAAAAAGGAGACTGTTCCTTTAATGTTACACCCTCCCCTCCCCCCAGACACCCAAATCTCAATCCACATTGTTTAGTTATTCTCTTGGTCATGGATATTTCCAAGATGAGATTTTATATTTCGCTCCCATAGCTTCTGGTTGTCGGAAAACCCATGCTTTCCTTTATTGAAGGAATTTGGTCCTGCTGAAGTTGGTGTATCCCTGTGAAAAGCAAAACAGCATTAGTTGAGAAAGTCGCTTTAACAACAGTAATTTGTGCAACAGGACACTGAAAAAAATTAATTTCAAGTCCAACCTGCTGCCAGGAACTACCACACATTTCTCTATTTCAGTTATGTCAGGAGTCCTAGCTACCAGCAACTGTTAGTTGGTGAAAAAAAACTCATCTGTCTGTGGTACGTCAAGATGAGATGGGGCAGGAGAAGAAGTGGAAATGGCAGTAACTGCTGCTAAGTGTGAAGAATTTGTAGTACAGGCAAAGAAGCTCAGGATCCAAATCTACTGTTGAAGCAGAAAATTCACTGAGAAGCAGTAAGTCTGCATTAGCAGTAAGTCAAGTCAGGGATCTGACTTTAAAAGCAATCTATAATGATGAACATCTTCAAAATATATATGCTCAAGATTAACCTCTCACTTAAGTAAAGCCTTCCCTCTATTTAAGATTGACCCTAATGTGCCTCAAATCTGTGTCAAGCAAAAGGGCAATATATATTTATTTTAAAAGTAAACCAGCTGTTGTTTTTTTTTTTTGTCTCTCCAGAAGACCATCTTCATCTTTGTCTTGCATGAGTTTAAAAATCCGAGCAGACTACATACACAGGTCAATGTGTAAAATGGGGAACTACCAAGATATAAGACGGAGCAGCAAACAAAAGCTTGCAGTTTGAAACTCCTGACTACTAATCTCCAAGAAGAAAACTAGTTTTTATGTGACAGAATAAATTTCTTCCTCAGTAAGAAGGCAGCAATTAGGTCCAACATATAAATGTATGTATACTACTCTTAAACTACAATAGAAACATATGATCTACATTAACTGTACTTGTTCCTGAAGAAAAACTTTTGAACCTATTCCATCTTTCTGTATTTATAAGCCATCTGCAAGACTTGACTTGAGCTTGATATTCTTCCATGCTCACCCTTCTTCAAACCACAGTTCATAGCTGACCTACCTTCCAATGTTCTTCATTCGCATTTTAGCTTCTGGAGGCATTTCCTCTGGTTCACTCTACAGTGGAAAAAGGAGTTTAGAGTATGGCTGGCCACTATGTTATGAACATTTCAACGCTAAATTATGGAATGCAGCCCGACAGGAAAGCAATGTGATTTAGAAAAAATAAAAATAAAAACAAACAATTCCTCTGATCATCTCTGTCCAAGAAGGAGCAGCAACACGACAATGAAATACTCAAGAAACCAAAAAGAGCACAACTTCTCTTTGCCTGTCCTTTATAAAGCCCAGAAAAACAACCAGTAATTCAAATGATGTATATTTTGTCTTCAGGGAAAAGTTATCAGTATATTTAACAATCTCTTGAACCAGTAGAGTACTACAGAATTGTACATACTTAAATGGAAAATAAGGAAGCTGAAAATCCCTGTCTCTTGTATTAAAAAAAAATAAATGACTTGCTATCTCCTCCTAAGTCTAACCTGCACTAATGGGACTCTAAGTTGTGTCAATCATCAACTTATTACTCACATCTTCATCTTCATTGAAAGCCGCTGCTACAGAAAGGGTTTTTGGAGCAAGGGTTGGAACGGGCTCTTTAGGCTTCTGAAAGAGACCAAATACACAAGTAAAGTAAATCTACTACTAATTTAAAAAAAAAAAAAAAAAAAAAACAGACAAAAAAAGCTACCCTTTGTATTTTAAATAACACAGTAAAACAAAGTCAAACATTTTCACTGAAACTGAAGGGGGGCAATGAGGAGGAAAAGTATTTTACTTTGAATCAGAACAGATGAAGGTTTCTCTCTAATGAAAAGGAAAATGGCTGCTCATCTGTGCAAAAAACTCTCTGAAAAGCTGGTTGAGCCTTCTCAGATTACAGCTCCCCACAAGTAAATCTCAACTTACTAGCACACTGCAGGGACACACAGCCACTGGTGCACGACATGAACAGTTAGATCAGAACCCAAATAAGCTGTTGTATTAAGAATTTTACTACGCTACTGTTTTCATTATTCTTTTGGAATATCATTGCTCATTAATGCCAAGAAGTGGAACACATTTATTTTCTTGCTTTTTTACAGATTAACAACTTTCTGGCTTAAAACAATCTGAACCTTTTTAACCAGGATCACTCAGACTATGGAGGCCTGAACAGCATAAAGGTTCTCTGAAAAAGTACTTTTTAGATTTCTGTTAAATAACCTCTACTATTTCAAGCACATCAAGTTATTGAACTCATGATTGCCACATGTAATAGAGTTACTTCTGATGTCTTCTCTGCAAGACCACTAAGGAAGTGCTGAATCATCAGTAACAGCTTGCTTCAACAGCACTTTTATCTAAATCAGTTATAGGTAGTGCTTCATCCATCATCACTTTATTGGTTATCATTTTGTATACATTCATATTTTGGAAGCTGATACTGCAGAATAATCCTTAGGCCACTGCCTACAGCTCATCCAATATCCTATAGTATATAAATATTGTGTCACCTCTTAAAAGCATCAGCTCCAGAGGAATGGGTAGCATAGTAAGAAAAAAGGAAAAAAACAAAACTAAAAGGAAACAGGCTGAGCTACAGCACTGTCAAAAATGGTACAATGTCAATCACCCACTAAACTCAGTGAGACAGAAATCCTGAGATAAATTTACTGCCACTGGAAATAGCTTCCTACATGAGAAATCCAAGTTTGCTACTTGCTCAGAAGGCAGATCTGCCAATTTTTCAAAGTCTGATCTGACCTAATTGTGTTTATACCCTGGAATGCAGCCAGCCCACGTCTCCTTCCCATGCGAAAATAACAGACCACTCTTTTCATCTTCTGCAGATCTGCACAGTCCTGGCACTGCACTGCAAGTCTTTCATGATTACAGTCTGAACTTAATCCAGACAAGGATCTATAACCTATCCATCACAGTGGAATGTATAAGGGAAGTATAAATGAACCACTTAATACAGGGGAAGCATCTGGCTTCTCCTTGCTTGAACAAGTACAGGTCTACTTTGTAGTAAGGAGAAGCATCAGGTTCACTTCAGAACAAGCACAAGGATAACCTTCACTGTTTATCACAGAGCATAAGGATTCTTAGAGACCTGTCTAATGAGGTCTCATCTCTTGCACATTATTTCAATTGTCTTTCCAAATAAATCCTCCAAAAAGGTTACAAAACATGCAACAGTAAATGAATCACACTGACCTTGCAAGTAACAAGCTGAGTTATGAAAAACAAACTATATTTCCCCATGTAAAAACAAGACCTTCAGAATCGAAGACTTACTAGGCCACCTCAGAGAGCACTTGCTTTCATGAAGCTTTAAGCATCCCATGCAATGAAGCTCCCAGCTCTTATTTCAAAGTGACTTGAACAGTTTAATGAGTCTGCTCATTTCCCTCAGGAAATTATTCCAGACTATCACATTTCATTACAAAATTATTGTGCGTATTCAGAGATCTATAGTTAATTTCCACCAGGCTGCATGCTTCCTAAGACAACTGACCTGGTATTAATCACCTTCAAGTACTTACATATGCATGACTAGGTGGCTCTGCAACGCTTTCTTAATCTTCATCCAAGTTACCCACATTTCATTCAAGATTTGCCTTCCGCAAGGAAGCCTCCCCACCGTACGTCCCCTCTTCCTTAAAATTAAAAGCCTGCAGACAACTTACATTTGCTGCTAGTTTGATGGATATTGCAGATGCCTTCTTTGCTGTCTGACTGCCTATGGAAAATCCAAACTTGGACATTTTGGCAGGTGCAGGCTTTGTGGTGAAGTCTTCAGCTTCTTCATTAGCCGCCCGTTTCTCTGCGCTGCGACTCGAACTTTCCCCTCCATTACTGGAAGAAACAGTCTTAGTTTTCACAGGTTTTTCTGCCTCTTCTTCAGGTCCTGGTGAAGTCGAAACAACTTACCAAGATGAGCTATTTTTACTGAGCAGATTGATGGGAGCAGCAACCTCAAAAAGCATTATACTTTGAGTGCAATAGGTTAGGTGCTTTAAGTGACAGCAGTTGTCACCAACGTACATTTAGTGGACAGCAAAACACAAAGAGCAGAAGAAATCACAAGCACTCCACTATTAATACAGAACTTCTCATGTACGAGCCAGGAAAAGAATCTTGAAGCACAATCTATTTATTTAGTATGGAAGTCAAAGTTCACGTAGTAAATTAAGTGCAGATGACTAAATCTCTTTACGGTTTAAGTTGCAATAGATAAAGTTTCACAAACTAGAATCCCAATTCCAAACCTAGAGCAGATGACCTAAGTTAAAATTAATTCTACTAAACTTGTACAACAACATGTCCATGCCAGTCTCTTGGCCTGTCTGGCACAACTCTAAGACCAGGGAAGTGACTACAGTCAGGCCGGCTGTCTCAGTCATGTTTCAAGTCACTGCTTGTCCGCATCTCATCTGTAATAAATTTGCCAAGCTCTGCTTGAGGAAGGAATCAGCACTGAAAAAACATATATACAGATTTCATCTTTTCTATTTTTGCATAAAATCATAGAAGAACACAGTAGTTGAACAGTGGTCCACAGAAGAAGGAGGACTTGAATCACATTTTCATTTCCTACAGACACAGTTGCCTCAGCTACGCCAAGGGACGAAGGTGCCCTTGGAACACTCATAGTGAACACAGCAAACACTTCAGCAAAAATACGTTTCTCTGCTGCTGCAATAAGCAAATCACTGCAGTAGCAGATGGAAAAAAAAAAAAAAAAAAAAGGCATGCATTAGAGAAAGTGCTCATACTATCAGTCTAAGAAAAACTAGCAGTGGTTTCTCATTGTATCAGGTTGAGAAAAAGACTCTCCGCAAACAGCAAATTCAGACCACGAGGGAAGAAAAGTTCTTGGTATTGCTCTCTAGCAACAAAAAGCAGATAGGTAAAGCAGAGCAATGGGGGAGAAGCTAGTCTGAATCAGGGGTCACAAGACTGTAACTCTAGGATAAAAAAAAAAAAAAAAAAAAGAAAAAAGAAAAAAGCAAAGAGTGTCAGGAAAAGGAAAATTAAGGATGTGAGGAAATCTTGAAGAGAAAAATGAAAGACGTACGCTCCAATTTGGCAGGTTTGTTGGGTTGGGTTTTGGTAGTGGTAGGTATTTGTTTTGTTTTTAATTGCCTTAATTTTCACAGCTGCTCCATACTGACATTTTTCAGGCATCCATTCAGTACACTTACTACCTATCCACCATTTCCATATTGCTATTTCCTAAATCAGAAGTGTTGTCTCAGTAACAGAACATATAGACTTTCTACCTTAATGTGCAAGTTGTCAAGATAGTGAGAGACAGGAACAAAAATTGATTTCTCATTCCCCATTGGGAAAATGGTAGATAACAAATTTATTTCTTACACAGATGTAAAAAATTCTAACTTCACTCTAGTCAAAAATAGCACTAGTCTGCATCACTGGAAATCTGACTCAAATTGGAAGTGTGAAAGCAACAAAGACAAAAGAGAAACAGGCACCATTTTCACTAGCGACCTTGGGTACTGGTTGCTGTCTTAACACAGCTTTTGAACAGCACTCTCCAGGGTTATGAGAAGCTGTTTACAGCTTGTTCATGAAACAGCATGAAACAGAATATTCAATTACTAGTCTAACCTAGGTACATCGTAGCTTGTAAGGTGATGCGAGGGCAGGGGGAAGATTCAATAGCCCAAAAAGCTTTGGAATGGTTGATCTAAAAGCCTGCCTCTAAGGCAACAACAGCCCAGACTTCAGGTCACACTGGACCATTCCAGGCTCCTAAGCTCACGCTGGCTTGAAGCTAAATCAAATTATGATACCCTACAGCTTACTAACTTGACTGTAAATTCTAGAGCACTGCTAAACAAAACATGAAGCTTAAGACCATCTAGAGTTGGCTGTACCAACTCCCACACACATTTTCTCACCCTTCTCCAGGAAATGTTAAATAGCCTCCCTCTCAAAATTTGATCCTACTGCCATTGCTTCTGCCAGGCTCTACTTAGGACAAACTGCAGACTGCTGAAATAAATGATTTCCTTACAAAAACTTGCTTGATGAAGGTGCTACAAACAGCTCAAGACAACTGGGGGGAGGAACTGTTGTGGTATTCTATTTCCAGAGGAAACAGTTAGAAATGAAGATGCAGATCATTCCTTAAGCAGGTCTCTGTTATTTCCTCAGCCAATGCAAACATATTTTTAAATGATTTTTACTATTTCCTAGAGCTTTCTAGATGGCCCTATTTCACCTACCACAAGCACCACCGCTATTCGGAAATCTACTCTGATCAGTGCTTTTTTCATGGATCACAGTAACAATACTATCTCTGACTGCAACAGGATCCAAGTGATCAGCATGGAGCTGTGTCAGGGGAGGGGCAGCTGGGGGTTAGGGACAGGTTCTGCACCAGAGGGCTGTGGGCACGGCCCAAGTTGTTGGGTTCAAGAATCTGTTGGATAGTGCTCTCAGACACAGGCTTTGAATTTTAGTTGGTTCTGTGTGGAACCAAGAGTTGGACTTGATGATCCTTGTGGGTCCTTTCCAACTCAGGATACTCTATAGTTCTATGATAAGAAGCCACACTGCTTCACACGGGAGTTTTCCTCACAAGCATCAACAAGCTGTGTGTGCACATGGACACTTTTTCACTGCCCTGGTGCTAGAAGTGACAAGAGCGACAATGCTGGGTGCAGAGCATTTGGGGCTATCTTGCCCCAGGAGTGGGACCGAATTTCAACTACGTTAAGTTTGAGAAGAAAAACATTAATTTTGGCAAAAAAACAGAAGGCTCTAAATTGCTTTAAAAAGTCATTGGGGAATAACAGTCACCATTAGGGCCAATGTAGCATAACTCATTAAGATCACATTCCAACACACCAGAGAAGTAGGTGATACAGTATGGACACCGGCCAGAGTAATACTGGCCAGTTATAATGTCACACACATAAAATGAGAAATAACATAATAATAATAATAAAAAAAAAAAAAACAGAACATGAAAGAGTCCAGGAACCACCATTCATACTTTGGTGATCAGACATAAGATTCATTCTTAATACTATCTTATTTGGTTTTCAAGCCAAATTAAATCTTCTGACAGATCAAAGATGTGCCTTCTGTTTCCAGTGATATTTAATTCAAAACCAAGGAAGGGAAGCTTTAGCAAGTCACCGTTTTCCCAATTTTAAGTCATAGAAAAAAGAAAGCAGGCAAGAAGGAAAGACACATAATGAAACATTCCAGGAGAACTGATGATAGGCAGTACATGAGGGTACAGACATATCTAAATAATACAAAACTAAATAATAAACTTATAGATTGCTGCCAAGCAAAAAAAAACAAAAAAAAACCTCGTGATGCTTAAGATGGCACACAGGGGATATTCACTGTATCTCTACTCCCCAGGTGCTACAGTTGTTAAAGCCAACGTCGAGGCGTTTCAATGGCAATCGTGAAATCCCTCTCGATGCACGGCAGAATTATTCCGTGTATTTTTTCATTAAAATAAAGAAATAAGAGAACGCCTTAGCGCGGCCAGAGCGAATTCGCCGGCTACAAGCGCTGCCGTGAGGCCGAGGCGGCCCCAAGCGCCGTGCCCAGCCCGCGACCTCCCCTTCCGCGCAACCCCTCAGGCCCGGTCAGGCCCGGGCCGCCCCTCTCCCCAGGGCCGGGCACACGGCGCAGCGCGGCGCGGCCCAAGCCGGTCTGTCCGCCCCGGGGGCGGCACTCCCCGCGCCCCCCACCCCCGGGGGACGCCCCCGGTCCCACAGCGCGCCCCACGGGCCCGCGGCGAGAGGCGCTGCACGTTCACCTCCTGCGGGCGGCGGCCGCCTCGCCTTCTCCCCCTCCGCTCTGCCGTCCGCCATTTTCCCCCGCCTCCGCCTCCCGCGCAGCGCATGCGCGCCGCGACGCCGCGGCCCCGCCGCCTCCCGCTCCTCCCACCGCCATGGAGAAGGCGCAGCGGGCGTACCGGAAGCGGAAACTGCTCGGGGAGGGCGGGAAGAACTGCAAGCGGCGCCCGTGTGGTGCACTTCCGGCGATTGGGGGCCAGAGCCGGCGCGAGCAGAGTAACGCCCTGCGGACTGCGCCAAAGTCATCCCGCATCCATCCCTCCCTCCCTCCCTCCCTCCCTCCCAGCCGTTTCCTGACGAGAAAAAAAATCAGAGTGCCCCGTTCTTCGGTTTCCCGGATACAAACCACTACATGCGATCGGTAATTTGAAGCACCGGGGTAGGCAACTGATGAAATCAATAGGTTTTAACTGCCTGTGAAGGAATCCAGATGCTTCTCGCGTTCATACGGTGCCCATTGTCACCCTGCAGTCTGACCACCGGCTGTTGCAGGCTGATCGGTGAACATTCGGCTGTCATAAAAAATGAAACGCACCTTGCACCTCTTTAAGTACTCACTGAGATGACTTTATCATCTCGGAACTTCCAGCAGCCTGGGAAATGTGCGCTACACAGACTGAAAACACAGTCATTTTGCAGGGAAAAGAGTGCAAGGTATTTTCTGCAGGCTCAGGAAAATCTGGGATATTCCTTCCTAACTGTGAATTTCTTTGTCCCAGAACACTCAGAAACAAACCATGCAACTGCCACAACTCCCTAAACTCACATTAAAAGAGCAGAGAAGCATTGGCACAGCCTGCTCAGGGAGGTGTTGGAGACACCATCCCTACATGTGTTCCAGAACTGTGTGGATGTAGCACTGAGGAACATGGTTAGTGGGCATGGTGTGGATGGGTTGGTGGTTGAATTAGATGATCTTAGTGGTCTTTTCCAGCGTTAACAATTTTATGATTCCATGTCAAATGTCAGTTTATCTACGCACCAAAAACAAGGAAAAGTGTCTTCTTTTTGGTCTCGCCTGATCTTTCAGAGTAAGGCTGTGGATTGCCTCCATTTGCAAACCCATAGCACTGAGGTATCCCTTGGAGAACAAACTTCATATTTTGTAAGAATCACCCTTACCCATTATGACTCAAGCGAACGGATTCATACACAGTGTAATCTAACTTCCACTGCATAATTTCAAAAGTGCACAAGTAAATTCAAACAGACCCAATAACGCAGTCATTAAAAAAGAAATACTCTAACAAAAGTCTTTTTGAACGAGTCTAATAAATTTTAGTGACAAATAGTAACTACAGAATACAGTCCCAGAAGTCTCAGGAAACTGGCACGTTTAGGGTTATAGCTTGCCTGTGAAATAATTTTCTTCTCCATTACTTTATTTTTGTGTTAGCCTCTTGGAGTAGTTGTTTGCAAATTGCTTTTGTAATTCTTCTGGTCTCTTCCCAAGTTTAAGCATGTTGATCAAGTTTAAGGTTTTTTTCAGTTCATGCATAGGCTTGTCTACAAAGCTGTGGTACTTCCTTTTTGGAACAAATTCCAGAGCCTTCTTCCAATCTCCAGTATCTTTCAAGGTTAATAAAATATGCATCATCTGATCCAGCGTGAGATTTTTAGCACCACAATTCCAAAGCAAGTATTTTTCCAAAGGAAGGGCTGCAGTCTCTAGCCCCAGTCGTTTTGCCTGTGCTAAAGAGACTCCTGTTTTTATACTCTTGTCAACTATTGACCCAAGAATGTAGATTTTGTCATGATCAAAAGTTTTCATTACTTTGGGAGAATCAGCAGTCAGATAGACAAGCTTATCCTTTGGAAAGATGTCTGTGTAGCACTGGTCTGTCACAGTGATAAGCAGCTTGTCCCATGCTCCTCTATAATGTTTGATAAATTCCTTATGATACAGACTATCATCTTTGAAATTACAGAAATGAATGTGGAATGGATCCACAGATCTTCGATTACAACCTTCACTTAATACTATTTGTCTCACTGCATTTGCTACTTCTCTGACAGACATGTACTTTTCGTAAGACATATCAAACACTAGAGGCTGGCCAAAGGTCATAGACTGAGCAACTCTCCAGTTGTATGCTTTATCCATAGAGCTGCTCCACAAACAAACAAATGGATTCTTCTTGGGCTCTTCAGTTTCTGAAGCTTTCTCTTGCGTTTCCAGCCTCCTTTCCCTTTTTTCATCCATCTTTCTTTTGTTACTTTTCTTGTACAGTTCTTTAAGATGCAAAAATTTTAAATACTTCTTTTTGGCCGATTTGGAAGGACATTCCATAAAAGCTTTTAGCTGCTCTTCACTGATTTTTTCAGGAACTGGTCTACCAACTAACCTCCACAACTCCAAAGTCTCACGTGCAGCAGCCAAATCGGAGAGCTCCTTAGGCTCAGAGACTGTCTTATTGACATCCTGCAACCCAGACTTCATTACTTTCTTCCACGCATCTAAATCTACTTTTTCTGAGGAACTGTGTGAATTGTCCTCTTTTAGGCAAGGTGACAGAATCAGAGTTCTACTCAGTGGAAACAAATCCCATTTTATCCCATGTTGTATTGAAAATGAGAAGGCAGAGCATCTTACAATTTTTTTCAGAAGCATATTAGCAGCCTGCATACTTGAACATGTGCTGTGTTCAAACAATTATCTGCAAAAAAGCACAAGAGGGGGAAAAACTTGTCAAAAGTCATGAAGAAAACACAGATGTTCGTCCTTATTACTGCTGACAGACAGCAAGTTACTTCCTGAGGAATACTAGGAATTCCTGCTTCCACTATTGCTTTTCTACTGTACTTAAAAACAACGTATAAGGCACTATTGCAAATGTGTTTAGCTCTACTACTTAAAACAGGTGTACCTAATGCAATTCAAAATGCAGTCAGCCTCTCAGTAGTGTTCATTTTCATCTTGTCTACCATTTGACAAATACGAACTTTGCAACAATAGCAAGCAAAATGCTTCATGGAGACTGAAAATAACTTAAAATCACATCCAGATACCTGCCTAATTTCTTTTTTATTTTAGTACCTGAGTTTTAATTCTTCTACGTGTTTCCATATAATAGGACACTGAGCTATTGGAACTACCACTGCTATAGTTTTGCAAAGCCAATAGTACTGCCAAGGAAGGGATGCTTGTATCCCTTGAAGCCCTAATTCCTAGCTCCCTTAGCAGCACAAGCACTTGACCCTTCACTATAAGAAAGACGTTGACACTATGGAGAGCATCCAAAGAAAGACAATGAAGCTGCTGGAGGGTCTGAAGCACAAATGTTATGAGGAACTGAGATTGCAGATCTTACTGCTTCCTACGGCTACCTGAAAGGAGGTTGTAGTGAGGTGGGGATTGGCCTCTTCTCCAATATGACAGGGATAGGATGAAAGGGAACAGCCTCAAGTTGCACCAGGGGAGGTTCAGGTTGGATATTAGGAGGCAGTGGAGTCACCGTCCCTGGAGGAGTTCAAGAGCCGTGTGGATGTGGCACTGAGGAATACAGTGGACGTATGGTAGTGATGGGCTGATGGTTCGACTAAGATGACTGCAGTGGTCTTTTCCATCCTTAACAATTCTATGATTTCTGAGGCTGCACTATGAACCAAATCCAAACTGATCTTAAGGCCAACTACCGGGGAGAAGGGGGAATGCCAATTATCAACCCTACTAAAGGAAATTACATACCTGATTTGTTAGACACCTGCAAAGAGATGGGAATGGAACAACAAATATCTAAGATAACAGAAGACCATCTTTTTCCTTGCTGCCAAGCTGTCTGTGAAGCTCACATTACGGCATAAAGCTACGGTCACAAAACACACAATCTCATTAACTTCACACACACTGGCTTTTAAATATAAGAGGTTCGTAGAAGAACAGAAATATACCTTAGAACGATTAGTATTTTCCTTGCCTTATGCAAACCCACTTAAGCAGGGGCAATGCGAGACACGGGGTGAGCAGAAACGCAACCCCTCGGCAAACGGCAGCACTACACGCTCCCACTCCCAGCAGGAAATCACAGCAATAACAACCAGCAGCCCTCAACCGAAGCGAGGCGGCTTAGCGCACCGCTCCCAGCTCGCACCCCGCCGGTGCACGGCCCGGAGGCGGCAGGGCTCTGTCAGTATCCGTAGGGAGCGGAGTGGGCACCCCGAACTCCCACGGCAAGGAGGCTTCCTTCTCGCCCGCCCCTCAGCGGCCCGCACCTGCCCGCACTGCGGCTCGTTCACGCGATCTCCACCCGACTGCTCCTCTGAACGGCGCGGGCGAGCGCGGCTAACAGTTCCCGCACGCCATACCGAAGCTCGCCGCCATCTCCTGCGCGTCGGGAAGGCGGGAGCGTCGCTCGGCGCGTGCGCGGGGAGGAGTCAGTCCGTCCGCTTTCCTGCCCGGGCCGCTGGGCGATCGCGGCGTTCTGCGTGTTCTGAGCAGACGTTCCGCCGATCGCCGCCCCGCCGTTCAGAGGCTGTATCTTCGCGCGTTTGGGCTCCCGGCGCGGGCGGGCTGGCTCGCTGATTTCATTTTGTCATCTTTTTTTTTCTTGCTGTGATCGTCAGGAGGGCGGGTCGGTGGTGGCTGCGCTCTGTCAGGATGAGTTTCCTGCTGCCCAAGCTGAGCTGTAAGAAGGAGGTGGATCAGGCCATAAAAAGCGTGGCAGAGAAGGTTTTGGTCCTTCGGTTCGGAAGAGATAACGATGCTGTCTGTCTGCAGCTCGATGATATTGTAAGAGCTTCTTTTTTTTTTCTTTTTTTTTTTTTCTTTTTTTTTTCCCCAATATAAATGAACATTCCAGATATACCTGTTGTTCACAGGGCAATGCCATAGGTTGTGTTTGGGTGATAGGGTGCCTGATAAAGGTGGTGGTAGTGTTTGCAGCTGACACTTAAATGTAACATGAAATCATACCCTCGACAGTTTGACACTTAAGCATGCTGTGTGTGTACGCAGTGCTAGAGGTATAGATGGAACATCCAGCCCTGCTTAAACTGTAATGGAGATGGGCTTCATAAAGCTTGCTGCCTTTTTTTTTCCACTTCTGCCTCAATCCATTTTCTCCCTGTCTGCCTCATTCTTGTCAGCTTGCCAAGACAGCTCATGACCTAAGTAAGATGGCAGTCATCTACCTGGTGGATGTGAACAAGGTTCCTGTATACACCCAGTATTTTGACATCAGCTATATTCCATCCACTGTATTTTTCTTCAATGGACAGCACATGAAGGTTGATTATGGGTATGTCATCCCACCTGACATTGTCTGTTACATTTATGGTAATTTAATAGTCTCTATGTTACCTTGTCTATAGCAGGTAATGCTTGAAAATTGTGTTGCTGTTGATAGAATCTGCATTGATAACTATGTGAGAAAGCAGAAGTATATAGCATTAAAAAGTAGTTTGAAACACTCTGACATTATAAGTAGGTACCAGCTGTGAAATATGCTTGACTCTGCAAAACAGAGTATGATTAAAACCTTAGACACAACACTGTACCTTCTTGGACTTGGATATCAAGTCATTGTATATTCCTGACTTGGTTATGCCATCCATGATATGGTTCTTTCAGAATCATCAAGTCAAAATCCTTAATTTCATTATACAACTTTTCTTGTATATGTTTTTGTTTTGAATGTTTCAATGTTACAATACTACTTTTATTTTATGATTATCCTTAGGTCTCCAGATCACACCAAATTTGTAGGAAGCTTCAAAACAAAGCAAGACTTCATAGATCTGATTGAAGTGATTTACCGTGGTGCCATGCGTGGAAAGCTTATTGTGAGAAGTCCTATTGATCCCAGTAACATTCCTAAATATGACCTTCTTTACCAAGGAATTTAGTGGGCTGACCTGAGTTAAAGAATTATGGGAATGGCAGATATTCTAGATATGTTTTTTCTCTGAGCATTTTTATCCACTGCTGATGCCGTGGGACACTTTGAACATTTATGGTGAAGGATCATATTGGTCTCTTTCTGAAGACAGACATTCTGTCACTTCTGTCACAAATAAAGCTACTTGTTAACATCTAGAATTCATGCAAGTGACTGTTCTTTGAGTTGCAGACCAGCAGCTGTAGAACAGATATGCTGCTTGTATACATAATGATGGCATCAGCACAGTGTTCATAAGTGAACTAAACAGTAGTGTACTCTATTAAATGTCTATTCAATATCACTTTCATTCAAATATGATATTATCCAAGCTGTATTTAAAAAGCTGCAGTTGTTACTGAAAGTACTTACCTCGCTGTACCTTTCCAGTGGAATTTGTATTTCTACACATTACTACGTAATGGTATGAAAGCTTTTTCAGACAGTATCAGAAATTACTAAAATCAGAAATAGATGAACATAATAATAACATAAAGGGAATTTGACACTGTTTTTTGTACCCAATCTTACTGTTCAGCAATTATTTTTTTTTAATAAGATGGAATCTGAAGATATAGGGCAAGGTACTGTCAGCCTTCAAAGCTCTTTTGCAGACATAGGCCACTTTTAATTCCCACACAATTAAACTGGAAATTCAGAATAGCTGTTTCTCTTACATACGGTTTAAAGACTGTTTGGCCTTTTCCTTTAATAAATTGCAAGCCTTTCATATGGATACTTAAACTGTTTCCCACTTCTATTAAAAAAAAAAAAAAACAAACAAAAAAACAGCTGAGAGGAAACAGCTACATCATTCTCTTGTATCAGTTTGATAACTGTAGGTTACTAGCATATTTTATAACCCCAACAAGTCACTCTGTGTAGCCTCACTGATTTAGTTGGATTTAAAATTGCAAATTTGCATACTTTGTGTATTCCAGAATTGTCCTTTTATGCACTTAAGAAATTAGAGTTTTGTTGATCATTTAGTCCAATTACAAAGCTGTCACCACAGAAAGTACAATTAAAAGGATTATACAGACAAGTTTTGATATACATTAACATCTTTATTTTGTGCAGCTTTAAATTTCACAGCTAGCTGAAGGGATATGACCTAAAACTTTCAAGAAGGCTTTTTTTCCTCATGGTTAACTTATATTTTTTGTGTTTCTCTTCAAACTTAAAACCATAGTCTCTCCATAGTGAAGGATCTTAGCTGCAGGGATGGTTATGAAAAGATTATTATCAGACACAAGTCAGTATACCTTTATTTACTAACTTTTGCTGCTTCGGGTTGCAATAGGTGAACGTGTAAAGGCTGTGGTGGTCTTGGCTTTCAGGGTGCTGTTCAGGTACTTAAAGATGGAACGCAAGCAGTAGGAAGGTGCTAAGCTATACTTTTCAGTTCCAGCAGAGACAGTTGGACAATTCACTTTGACAAGAGAGCCTACAGCTTTACCTAAAGGCTTATTGTTTGATACCCATTCACGGCAGTGTATCTGTATCCACCATTGTATTTGTGGATCATTTCTAGCCTGATGCTGTATATTGTGCATGGAATCAATGAATGCCACAGAAAACACTTTATTCATCACTTCCTGCTTTCTCTGCACGAGCAGATCAATGAACACCAAACCACCATAGCCGTGGGCAATGAAAGCCACATTCTTGGCCGCACTTTTAGAAATGAAATGATCCCATACATACATGGTATGCTCCTCAGGGCTACTGCTACACCGCTTGGGGATCCACTGGCAGGAATGCACAGAAGTCAGTGATTCTTCTCTGGTAGAATAGCTTAGCTTCTCCCTTTCAGTCTTCAAGTCAATGAGATTATCATTGGGATTCAGTACAATCACTCCCCCGTGGCTTTGAAGGGCCATTTTGATGAACGGTATTTGTGTTCCATGGTACAGGCCCTCACTGATGATTGTCTTTTTCCCCCACTGGCCAGCACGAAAAACCCCACGGTCCTGAAGAAGGACAATTATGCTAGAAGAACTCGCTAGTGCTTTCTCACTCATAAAAAAGAAACTTCTTGGTTCATCCTCTGTAGCATCAGAAGGAATATAAACTTTCTGCAGTGCGCAGACTCTTTCCAGGAGCTCATAAACATACTGGGTAATCATATGTCCTAAAAACTGATAGCGTTCATGATTCTTCTCAGGGGTGTTTTTGTAGTAATTGAAAACAAAGGATTCATTTGTATCCAGATGCCTCAGTTCCCCTTTTTCATTAAAATCATACTTCAGTTCCTCTTGATAATCTGAACCCTCTACTAGTTTCCTCAAGCTTAGTTCATGTCCTGTTTGTAACCACTGCAAATTAAGAAAACTATGTCAATGTAATAATAGACCACCATACAACAGTTAAATAAAGCATGCTGTATCATAATATTTACATGTGGTTACACACAAAGCATTCATTGCTTTTGGTGGGCTGTAGTAAACCAGCTACTCAAAAAAACCAGATTCAATTTGCAACAGCAATACACTGATACTAACCCTTCCTTTGTAAGCACTTGCAACGTGGAAATTATAGAATAAATGACAGAATTAACTAGTGTGATGTGGGAATAAGGAGAAAGGAGTCCATGCCTCAGTTTTCCCACAAGGTTACTACACTGAAAATGGAGACCATCATATGATTTTTCAAATCGTTTGACCAGTTGACAACAATTATGCTAGGAACAGTGTGCCCATTTTCCCTTTGAGTAAAGTGCAGAGAAAGTATTCTACAACAAACAGGAAAAGGTAAGTGCAGTTTCCTCACAGACCATCATGCTATCCAACAATTCTGTCTCTTTTTTCTCAGTCCTAAAAACTGAAGCTGCAGTTTTCCAGCATGTTATGAATAGCAAGTTAGTACCAACTAGTAGTAGCAAGGAATAAGTATTGATGAACAGCACTTTAGAACATAAACTTGCTTAGGGACAGATTTTATACCTGCAATGCCATGTGTAGGATTAAAAATCAGCAGTCATTATTTTAGATACAGTTGCATAATGTATTTCTTTTTTGAAAGTCTATATCCTAAATCAGTTTTGACTCCTCCTTCTGCTACATTTCTATATACAAACACAGTATTCAAGGGTGCTTATTCTAGCTGACTTTACAACCACTGTTTTCATTTTTAAAAAATTACTGTTGGGGAGAAAAAGACAGGTAACAAACACACCCTTTCCCCTTTCTTCCCTTTCTTTTTTCTGCTCATATTGAAAGATATGGGTTGCTCAGGGAGGTGGTTGAGTCACTGGCCCTGGAGGTGTTCAAGGAACACTTAGATGCGGTGCTGAGGGACATGTGTAACAGTGAATATTTGTGGTAGATGGATGGTCTGACTGGATGATTTTGGACATCTTTGCCAACCTTGGTGATTGTGTTATTTTAACATATTTCACCTGTAAACTTATTTAACATTTGCACAGCTTTTGGCACATTATAAACATCACTGAAGTACAAATCATATAAGCATTACTCTTTGGGAGATTTACCATTTAACAGTTTATTCTAGCAAGACCCAACATTACTTACCATATGTTCTCCTGTAAAGTCTGCCATCATCACAGATGAAAATCTTTCTGACTCTGGGACTGTAAGCAATTTCTCTGTGCAAAGAAAATAAGTTCCACATTAGTTCAGGTTCCATTACTTTATATATACTAGTCTTAAATATATCTATGAAATATATCATTTGCTGCCAGCTAAGGTCATCTCTAGTGTTTCAGGTAGTTCCAATCTAACATCTTGTGTTTGTATTTTACACCTGAACAGAAGTTAAAGCTAAGTTTCTTTTGCACGTAACAATTGTTAAAACAAACTTTGTAGAGCTTCCTACATATATATATATATATATGTATATATATATATAATATAAAGGTATTATGTTAATAAGCAGAAAAAACAGTGGGTACTACTTCAGAAAACCACACATCAAACTTACAGTTCTAAAGCCACCTTAGGAAGAAGGAAAAAGATCTTTGTCTTTATATGAAAGGGTTTCCAAGGCCACCAGCTGGAAACCATTGCATCAGCTGAGCTTGTTACTCTGCTGCATGCTGAGCTGTAGCTGGAGCCAGCCTACTCAGCTGCAGAAGTTTTTAGGTTTCAGCAAAAAGGTGTGGGCAGCAGGGAGGGGGAGGTGATTGTCCCCCTCTATTTGGCTCTTGTGAGGCACCATCTGAAGTACTGCATCCTGGCCTGGGGTCCCCTGCATGAGGATATGAAGCTCTTAGAGAGGGTCCAGAGGAGGGCTACTAAGATGATCAAAGGACTGAAGAACATCTCCTATGAGGAAAGGTTGAGGGAACTGAGCTTGTTTAGCTTGGAGAAGGCCCTGGGGAGACCTCATTGTGGCCTTCCAGTACTTGAAGGGAGCATATAAACAGTGGGTGGAATGGCTGTTTATGAGGGTGGATCGTGATAGGACAAGGGGGAATGGTCTTAAACTGAGACAGGGGAAGTTTAGGTTAGATATTAGGAGGAAGTTTTTCACACAGAGGGTGGTGATGCACTGGAACAGGTTGCCCAAGGAGGCTGTGGATGCCCCATCCCTGGAGGCATTCAAGGCCAGGCTGGATGTGGCTCTGGGCAGCCTGGTCTGCTGGTTGGCGACCCTGCACATAGCAGGGGGGTTGAAATAGATGATCTTTGTGGTCCTTTTCAACCCAGGCCATTCTATGATATGGTATAGGGCTGTGGAAGTTCTGGCAATATATATGTGATACACGGGGGAGGGGCAGTGCAAATTGAGGTGTAATTAAACTATGAATCCACCTTCAGGATTCTGACTGAAATGGAGGTGAAAGTCTCAGTAGTAAAATGGGGTCGACGAGGTGCAATATAAACTTCATTTCGTTTGGTTAGAAATTACTGCAAAACAACCAAACAGCAACAAGGCGTTCTCCGTGGCTCACAATTTCCCCTCCTTTAGCACTAGCTTCTTTCAGCCCCGCTGTTCGTGCGGCTCATCAATTCGCCGAACGCGAGCCGCCCGCCACTCGCTCAGAGTCACGCCCGCTTTCCCCTCTAGGTCCCTATCGGGCTGTGGGAGAAAGTCAAAGCCGAGCGCTGCCACAGTTGCCGAGGGCGGAGCCTTGCTGCGGGCGGGCAGGCCGGCGAGGGGCCGCCTGCGGGGTTGGCGCTGGGGCAGCCGTTGCTGAGCAGGAGGGGCCGGTTCCCCCGGCTCGGGCGGGGCTCTACCCGGAAGTAACCGGCGGAGTTGCGCAGGGGGCGGTGGCGGGGCCTTAGCGAACGGCAGCAACGGCAGCAATAACAACAACAACAACGGCGGCGGCACGGCGGTTGGTGCTGGGGAGGGGCTGCAGCGTGCGCTTGGCGCTGCTCTGCGGGCGGGACTCCAGGAGCCCTTTAGCCGTTAAGGGGTTCGGGAGGTTCGGAGGGGATATAACGGAACCCGGCAGCGAGCCGCGGCCCCGGTGGGTGGGCGTCTGCGTCACCTTCCCGTTCAACGATCACGAAACAGCGAGGGAGGACGGTGGGGCGGGGCTGCCGGCGCCGGGCAGCGGCGTTGCTGCTCTTTGTGGGGGGCCGTTCTTCAGCCCCGCAGGCGGCCGGCCGGGAGCTGTCGGTACGGCGTTGGGCTAGGCGATAGACGGGCCCTCTTATGTACGCGTACTGCTCTTGTCCAACTTAGACCTGAAGAATTGCTGACCGAAACAAAACTACTCAGGCTTAAGTGGTGAGCTAGGCTTCTTGAGTTAGGTGTGAGGTTTGTAGGGCTTACGACCTCTCTGCGTCTCGTGCAGAGTATGTGTAAACAGAAGAAATGGCTTGGAACGCTTGTGGTTCCTGGGCTCCATCCTGGGCCAGCAGGGACAGGGAGGTGATTGTCCCCCTCTACTCTGCTCTTGTGAGGCCCCATCTGGAGTACTGTGTCCAAGTGTGGAGCCCCCAGTACAAAAAAGACAGGGAGCTGTTGGAGAGGTCCAGAGGAGGGCCACAAAGATGATCAGGGGACTGGAGCACCTCCCCTATGAAGACAGGCTGAGGGAGCTAGGCTTGTTCAGCCTGGAGAAAAGAAAGCTGTGGGGTGACCTCATTGCAGCCTTTCATTACGTAAAGGGAGCCTACAGAGGGGAGGGGAATCAACTCTTTAAAAGGGTTGATAACTGCAGGACAAGGGGAAATGGTTTTAAATTGAGGGAGGGGAGATTTAGGTTGGATGTCAGAGGGAAATTCTTTATAGAGAGAGTGGTGAGGTGCTGGAACAGGCTACCCAGAGAGGTTGTGGATGCCCCATCCCTGGGGGTGTTCAAGGCCAGATTGGATGGGACCCTGGCCAGCCTGGTCTAGCATTAAATGAGGAGGTTGCTGGCCCTGGAGGGGGGTTGGAGATTCATGATCCTTGAGGTCCCTTCCAACTCTGCCCATTCTGTGATTCTGAAGCTCTGTTCTTCCAGTGAGGAAGAAGTTTATCTCTTTACAGATTGAATTACATAACTTTATTATTACAAGTGTTACAGTGTTACAAATGTCTTTCTGTGACTCTTTTTACAATCAAAGACCTGCTTACACTCTAGCAAGCAGGAAACATAATTCTATATATGCTTCAGGGTAAATACCTTCCTTCAAGACAAGTTCTTGTGAAAACTTTGTTAATGAGTCCATCCGCACACACTGATAATGCAGAGTCCTGCTGAAGCACGTCTCTTGCATTGTGGCTATCCATGAGCTTTTGTTGTGCTAACTGCCTGAAAAAGGATGTTTTTGTTTTTTGCTTACCACCTACTGCTGCAATCTTAATCTTATATTTTCTGAATAAATAAATGAAATGTAAATTGCTAAGCTTATTTTGTATGTGTGTGTATGTAATTATATGTTTTTCTTTTCTAGTGGAAAAAGTCATGGAAGGAAGACCATCACCTTCAAGTCATGTCAGTGTAAGTCTTTTACAATTTATAACAAGTAGCTTTCAGGATGTGGGTATCCTGAGGTGCTGTGGCTGTACTTATATAACCAGTCATTCTCCAGGGGTCCTGTTTTCACTTTGTTGGAACAAACAAAGTTCTCAAGTTCTTTCTTGAGAACTAGCTTAAGCTAGCAGCAGTCAGTAGAGCAATGTATGCTGCTGAACATGTTACTACAATATAGGGTTAATGTTTAACATAAACTGAATATTTTTCAGGACCATATTAAGACTTAAGCAACACTTCAATATTAAAAATAATACTCAAGTGAATGAGCTGCGTAAATGATTAATCTTTGGTTATCTACTGAGATGTGTGTAAGAATCCATATGCTAGTGTCCTTTTTTTTAAAATATCCATGGTTAGCTGTAGTTTCTAGCAATGGAGGCAGAAGTGAAAACAAACTGTAGGCACAGCAGCTGGTTTGATCCAGGTAAGGTCTGTCTGGTGTTTTAGAAATAAGATGTTTCCAGCACATTGTTCATATGTTTCTCTGACTTCTGCTTTTATGGGTGTGAACTTCCAGATGAATGCTACTGATTTAGATGAGGAATCTACAAAGTGCATATATGCATTGATTCATTTGCTTTCTGTTAAGGGAAAGCTGAGGCAGCTTGCATACATTGCACTTAATGTAAATTCAGACTTCTTTTGGTTACCTCTTTACTCTGTGTTTGTCCTGTACGTTAATTGCAACTATTGCTGACCAACATCTTAATGAGTATAAACATTTTGAGGATATGGTGCACTGAGATGGAAATCTTGCTGATGAATGTATCTTATGCTTTTTGTCCCTCTATTAGGTCATCTGTTTATGTTCTCTGAGTCTGACCTTATCTTTTCTCAGTGTTACGTTATTACAGAAGTTGTCTGAAGCTCTGTAACACAAAACAGATATTAAAATTTTATACAGTTCTGTGCTGTCAGAAATCTTATAGCCTGCTGCTTTCCTTCCTGGTGGATTCTGTGTTGTTGTTTCTTTTTTTTTTAAAGAAACTCATACCTCACCACTAATGCACAGATTTGAAAAAAACATCCTGACCAATTAAGGTTTACAAGCTATTTCTCCGTACAACAAAATACCTCTTATTGCAGACATTCTTAATAAAAAAATTGTAGATAATTCTATTAAAAGCATTGCCTATGTGTGCCTATATTATTACTTTTATAATTAGATGATCTTGTAGGTCCTTTCCAACCTTGTGATTCTATGATCTGATATTGTATTTGGCACTAGTGTTTGAACGTCAAAAGGAGGTTGAGGTACTGTATAGAAATTCAGACCTGATAATTCATTAAAAAAATAATTCAAAGAAGGATAGAGAAGAATAAGAGTAATCATGATTTAAGTTGAAAAATGGAAGGATTATCTCATGGCAATGCAATATGCTTCAGTTATGATCTGAAGGACTGCATACAGAGCTAATGAATGAAGCTTCTGTGATAAGTAAGTTGCTGGCCGTACACTTCTCTAGAATACTGACTTGTAATTTCATCTTGCAAAGTAGGATATCAGATAGCTTGCAAACAAAGTTCACAATGCACTTTGCAGTAGCTGTCATGTGGAGTAGCTTTTGCTTTTCTGGGTGGCTGATGTATGTAATTAACCGAAAGATATCAGCACTACATTCCATATCTAACGTGTTTGAATCTAGTCCTGTTTGCAGCCTGTGATTTTGCACATCAAGATGCCTGGAGAAATGTCTAGATTTCTGCTTTTATGTTTAGTTGAGTTTGTTTAATGTGTTTAATCAACTTGAGAAAACTTACCTCTATTATTATTATTATTATTTCTTGTACTGGCAAATTGCTAAGGATTAGTAATAGCCCAGAGAGGCAGTGAATGCCCCATCCCTGGAGACATTTGAGGTCAGGATGGAAGGGCTCTAAGCAACCTGATCTAGCTGTTCATTGCAGGGCTTTTGGACTAGATGACCTTTAAAGGTCCTTTCCAACTCAAACAACTGTATGATTCTTTATTTTCAATACTTAACTTTGATGAGGTTGGTAATGACAACAGGTAATATTATTTTGAGGACACTGGAGAATGCTATTGCTAAATAATCATATTAAAACATTAATACTATGACAGGATAAGTGATGTTCTTTATTTTCTGAGGGCAAACATAGCATAATTCAGCTGTTTTGTTTTCTCTTGATCACTCTTCAAGCTGTGATGCGAAGATTAAATTAGAGCGTTAGCAGGCTAGAGGGAACCAAGAAAATGGAGTAACATTAGATTGGTTTTGTTCTCACCTTTTGGGCACGTATTTGAGGTTGTTGTGAAATTAATGAAATAAGATTAGTTTTTTTTCTTGGTGTTCATCTGTTAAAACCAGCTCCTGATAGAATGACAGCGATTTATGATGAAACATCAATGAGAATACTTCTAAGTTAAAGTAACAGGTCAGTGCTTTGCTTGCAACTTTGTTATTTTACCTGATGATTATAAAAACTTTGTATCTGGCAGTATGTCAGCTCCTAGCACCAGTGGATAATTTAGTTTTATCATGTGTGTAACATCCTCTATTTTCAGTTTCGTATACCAAAGAAGAAACCAAACAACAAGTCAGAGGATGTTCAAGTTCAGTCCCCTTTGGCAAGGCTCCCAGGCTCTCAGCATTGGGACTACCCTTTAAGAGAGGTAAAGAGAAGTTCTCTGCAGTGTAAAGTGCATAGGAGAGATGTATGGGTTTTTTTGTTCTACTCTTTTAAGTACCAAGTGCTGCCTTGTACCTATGTGATCAGTACCTGACCCATGTTTCCTGGGAAGGTCAAGCGTGTAGATCTGAAATGTGTCTGCAAGTATTAGAGCTACAGTAAGGGAAATCTGTGCTGTATCACCAGCCTAAATCATTAAAAAGCAGAGTTGGTTCTCAGACATTGTTTGACAGGTTTTCATAGTAATCTCAGGTCCTGAAGTTAATTTTTAACTCAGGAATTTAAAGGCAAATTTGTGTACGTGCAATTTTTCTTTAGTTCATTTTTTTTTTTGATTCCTGGACTTGTAGGTAATATCAGGTTGCTTATCCAGATTGTTCTCACAATGCTATGGAAGTAACTTTTACATTGAATTTTGCTCATTATTTTGTATCTAAGAGCTGAAACTCTTAGGAATAGGTGAAATACAGCATGGCTTCATCGAATAACTACTAATAATAGACTAACTCTAAAAATAGACTAATTTTAGTAGTAAGAATAAAAGACTATACATGTTCTTAAACAGCATTAGCATAAGTGATCATCTTGATCATCTTAGTCATGTATAGAAGCAGATATTTAGGGAATTTCCAACAGACTTGTATGCTACATATTTTTTAAATGCCAAATCTTGGAAATACATTATACTGCTTCAGTGCAGCTGTAAGTCTATTGCCAATTTTGTTGCTTTCAGAACCATAGGACTGGTCAAACAGGCTCTCCTACAGAGAAGGCTAGTGAGGGAAATTAGGGATTCTCTTGACTTACAAGAGTGCTGACAGTGTGACCCATTTCTTATGGTAGGCCTGGACATTTGATTGGTCTGCAATATAGACTTGCTGTATTATGTTCTATACTAGTAAAGCAAGTAGAACATCCAGTTGCATTCCTACTTTGAAGCAGGAAGCAATGTAACCTTCAGTCACAAGCAGCAGCCTCTTTTGCTGAGCCAGCTAATACATGTAGAACTCTCTTTCTCTCTGCCTCCATAAAAGCAATGATTGGACTAGATGTATTGAAGAATCGCTTCTTACTTCTTGAATATTACATTCCATTTCTTGTTTTTCTTACCTGTCTATGTATAACAGATTTTTCCATGCAGTTGAGGCCTTTTTAAATGCTGCCTGGTCTTCATACTCTCTTGCAAAAGAGATAATTCTTAAGGTGTGGACATGAATTTTTCAGATGCCCTTTCACAGCGCGCTTACACAGCATTGTAAATATCTTCATGTGTTTTCAGACTGACTGGCATCATTTTCAAGCCTCAGTTTGGTTTTAATGTGAGGCAAGAGTAGAAGGTAGTGACAGGAGATAGATTTCTGGAATTGCAGAAACAGCTGTATGTTTTGGTGGGGCTGTTGTTTATTTAAATGGAAAAATATAATTGCATTCTATAAGGTAAGAGAACTGAAAGGGAAAAAAGAATTACTGGTTTTGTGAGTTTTGCCATACTATGCCACTGTGAAGCCTTCAGATTCCTGTTGTTTCTCAGAATTGTGCATTTTTTGAATGGAATATTGCTTGATTAAATTCATGGAGTTAAATAACAAGATATCTAACATAACTGTGGTTATCTGGAGTAGACCTAATATTTTAGCCTTCATTTGGGACAGTGCTACCTTAAGTACAAAAGTAATTGAATTGTGCTGTATTATTTTAGATGAAAAATGAAGCAAGTTCCCGATAAGGCCAGTAGTACACAGATACTTTATAGTAAATAAACCCATATGTTACAAAATTATTGTGCATATTCTTTGTGTCTCTGCTCTGTCTGATCAATTGCACTGTTTCAATTGCCTGGCCTTGTTCCATTTTTGTTATGTAATGTCCAATGTGACACTGAAGTGTGTTGGAGTGTTCCACTTTTGTTTGTTTTATTTCAGTGGCGATTAAGTGCCAGCAACAGAGAGACTTCTACAAAAGGAAGAAGGCAAAGGGACTGTGATAGATGCAGCTCTAATGATGAAGAATCAATTGGGTACGAAGTCATCTCAAAATTATTCTGTTTGTGTATTCTGAAATTAATAACCTTTATTGAATATGGGTGTCTTTGGTTAATTGGGTCATGTGAAATGGTTTTCAAGGTTTTGACCGATCTTCAGACACTCATGTTTCAGTGATTTATTGATGCTGAATTATGAAACAACCATGGCTTTTTTTTTTAGTCTGCTTAAATACAAGGCTGCAAAATCAGAATGACAATGCAATATTGACTAGAGAAATTACTGCATGGAGTCTTAAAAGGTGTTTGTTACTCTTTGTAAATGATCGTTTTAGTCCTAGGTATTTTAGTTAGTTAAGGTTTCCAGATTGTCTTTGGTATGTCATTCTCTGTGCTGCAGCCCACATTCATTAAGGAGACTTCATCAACTGTTAAAACAAACAAATAAAAACCAACAGGTATAATGATAAGTAGGGAAAGGCTGTTATTAAAAAAAAAAAAAAAAAAAAAAAAAAAATCCCAACCAAAATTAGAGGCATCTCACCTCTGTTATGTTCAAGACACCCAAATGAATAAAGAACTGTTGAATGTGCTGCTTCTTAATGCTCTGTTGCCAAAAGCAAATGTGTTGATTTCTTTGAGATTATGGCAGATTATTTAAAACTACCTTCTGTGAAGCATCAGCTAGATAACTGTTTACCCCAAAAAAGTCTAAAACTTTATTACCTATGTAGTCAAATGAAAATGTAGGCTTATATTCACTGGCACTAGCTAGGAAGTATATTGACTTCATGATGGAAATTAACTGTATTCATGGTAATGAAGCAACCATTATTCCACAAATCATGCAAGTATAAGCAAATAATCCCCATTCTCTGCCTTATTTTCTGACTAGAATTTAACTTGATCGTAAGTGATTTATTGTCAGTAGAGGCTGCTAGAAACAAAGTTTACGGATTATGAGAATGCTTAGTGCCAGCGAGTGCTTGAAACACTCATTTCACGGGTTGTGTGACCTATGAAGCATCATCAGTTGGCCCTGTCTTTACATGCAGGATGCTTCGAATGTTGTAGGCAAAAACTGTGTTTAATGTAAATCTTAAATTTATTTTTCCTACTTATTCAGAGAGGTAGCTGTTAGCTAATTTTGTTACCTTGGGATGCTTCACTGTAACACTTCAGCAGAAGTGACTTACATTGAAGTACGAGAACTTAAAAGCTACATTAATTGCAGTTTCCTGAGTTTTGATTGCTATGAATGGTTGATGTTTGACATCAGTGATGGAGTAAGGATGAGTGGGAGTGCTTGTCCAGGGGTTGAAGTCTCCACCAGGCAAAAAGCAGACAGCAAAAAAAAAACCAAAACAACCCCCCCAAAACAAACAAACAAAAAAAACAGCTGATCTTCTCTCAGACATTATACACATATACATATATATATATATATAGTAAAAACTTCCTTGCAGGAAAATAGGCTTTTTTTTTTTTTTATAAAACAAGACTGTCCTGTTATTTCAGAGGATTCTGTGTTTCACAGCTTTGATTTGTTGTCATGGCAATGACCTTGTCTTGCACGTGTTTGAGACATACCAAGCATACTATACAAATTCAGAAAGTGTTTTTCATTGATCCGTTACAAATATCCAACCTGAATTGAGGATATTCCCTCTGGCCCTGTCACTAGTTACATGGGAGAAGAGGTTGGCCCCTGCCTCACCACAACCTCCTTTCAAGGTAGTTGTTGAGAGTGATAAGGTCTCCTCTGAGCCTCCTCTTCTCCAGACTAAGCAAGCCCACTTTCTTTAGCCACTCCCTGTAAGAGTTTTGATCCAGGTCCTTCACCTACTTTGCCCTTCTCTGGATGTACTCCAGGGCCTCAATGTCTTTTTATAGTGGGGTGCCCAAAAGTGATAGCAGTACTCAAGCTGCAGCCTCACCAGTGCTGTGTATCCTCCTGGCCCTGCACTATTTCTGATATGAACTGGGATGCCCTTGGCCTTCATGGCCATGTGGTCGTGCTGCTGGCTCACATTCAGCTGGCTGTCTTCATAGAATCATAGAATGGCCTGCTGTCAACTGATACCCTGTAAAGATAGGTGGCAGCAGGTACAGTTGCCTTTAACCAGTTTCAGATCATTCAAGAAAGACAGTGGTCACAGTCCAGTAATAAAGAAGAAATAGTTCACCCTTTTCCAAGGAATCTGGGCTCACTGGAAACTCTCAGAGAAGGCAGTCTCCAAGTAGAGATGCTTCCCTTTTGGCTGCCAGCCCTTAAATAGGGTTAAGGTTGCACAGGTGAATTGCTTGCACCTGTGCTTCTAGGGCTGGCCATGCCCCTTCACCAGGTGCTCAATCATTGGTTCAGACCATGACCTAACAGTTCCTATACATGCCCTCTGATACTTCTCTTCTGTGTAACTTTCCAGCCACTCTCCTGCCCCGAGCCTGTAGTGTTGCACGGGGAATGCTGTGACCAAAGTGTAGGACCTGGCACTTGGTTTTGTTGGAGCTCATATTAGCGGCATCAGTCTTTCCAGTTCTTTCTGTATGGCTTCCCTACAGGCAGATCAATGCTTCCTTCCAACTTGGTGTAATATGCAAACTTGGTGAGGTGTACTCAGTCTCTTCACCCACATCATCAATGAAGATATTAAACAGAACCAGCCCCAATGCTGTCCCCTGGAGAACAGCACTTGTGACTGGTTACTAGCTGGATTTAACTCCATTCACCAACACTGTCCAGCTTTTTTTTTTTTTTTTTTTTTACCCAGACTCTTGTTTAAGTTATGAGCTGCCAGCTTCTGTGGGAGAGTACTGTAGGAGACAGTGTTTTACTGAAGTCTAGGTAGACTACATCTGCAGCCTTTCCCTCATCTACTAGACAAGTCACCTGTTCATAAAAGGAAATGAGATTGATCAAGCAGAACCTGCCTTTCATGAATCTGTGCTGGTTAGGCCTGGCACCCTAGTTGTCCAGCACATGCTGTGTGATTACACTCAGTGTGATACTTGCTCCATGACCTCCCCTCATAGTGAGGGTCAGGCATGTTAAGAATCTTCCTAATGCAAAAGTTTCTCTCTTTTATGTTGAAAAATAAGTCTTAATAACAAACTCTTAGCTACTTATTGTGGTTTTTTTTTTTTTTTAAGTATAATCTTCTTCATTGATGGGAGCTAATATTAAATATTTAAGGAGTTGTATTTCCTCTAAGGTATTACTTGAGCATTGTTAGTGACTTTCTAATTTTAGTCAGAAAGGACTAGCTGAGTGCATTAGCACAAACTCACATTTGCTCATGGCCTAATTAAAATTCTGAATTGCAAAATTTGGTAGCTTGTTTCTTCTATCCCTCCTACTGTGAGAAAAGGCAATGAGAGTTGGAAGCTGTGTTGTAAACCACGATTTCCTACATTTGAACACCTCAGCTCAGGACTTTGTGAAAAGTTACTCTCAGGTGATTTGTTCATGATACCTGGACAGAGTTTGAGGGGAGGGTAGTTCATTAGTCCTCCTCATACACTGGTGGTCTCTTACAAGTTGCTGCGATTGTGTTAAAAGAGATTAGTGACTAAATACAAATAGTCCAATTTATTAAGGTCCTTGCAGAAAGGTAGTAATCATATGTATGTAACTGGTCTATTAATGTTTTGCATTCCACCTTTTTTTTTTTTTTTGAGGAAGGGGATGTCCTGTTTTTTAGGGTAACCATCACTCCCTGGAAATGGAGCTTAGAGGCATCCATTTGTCTCAGCTGTATTACTCTTGTGTTGCCCAAGAGGAAAATAAAATAAAAACAAATTAAAAAATCTAACAAGAAAAGACTAAATAGAATGCTGTTTTGAAGTTCTAGTTTCTGGTGCTGGTTTGTTAAGTTTTCTTCAGGGGAAGGATAGGAACAGTACTTTCATAAGATGTGATTCTTTCAACTTGGTATTTTAAACATTAATTATAATATATATCACAGCTGAATCAAGTACTACCCTGAGACAGTCATTTACATACTGTTTCCCCCTTGCCTTGATGTAACATCCAAGTGGTTGTAACTTTCAGGATCAGCAAGGCAACATTCAGTTTTGTTGTTAAAACGTTGACTTATAATGAAGTGATGAAATGTCAAGGCCTTGAAGTAGGAGGACAAGGACAACACACAGAAGTTTTCTTTGAATAACATAGTTGTTGAATTTGGCAGTGAATTTCCCATTAATCATTGATATTTGATTTATTCTTTGAGACTCTTTAAGGGCCAAGGACCATGTGGGCTGGGTACATACTGCAGAAGCTCAAATGGATGAATACAAAACAAAGTTGTCAAGTGGCTTTGTTCTGTAAACTCAGCTATTAAAGGACTTGAAGGGGTACCTTCGCATGGCATGTGGCAAGCCACTGTTAAAATATTTATTTGTACAAAATTTGGGCTTATGAGTAGAAGAATGTAGACATTGAAGATAATTGTCTAGGCAATTGCCATTAATTTACTCAAAAAAGAAGTCAGTAACTTCCAGGTCTGATTTTGATCTCTCTCTTATACAAATTTGAACAAACTAGAACCAGTGGTATATATTAATTATATACATATATAATCATTGAGATAGGAGTTTATTCTAAGAGCCCAATTCCCTAGTGCAGTACAGGTCAGACATTTTCTGTTAGTTGATACAAATAATTAATAGCTTTTGATCTTGCGTTAGTAAGGTAGAATAATGTTGTGGGGCCTTTTTCTTTGCCTGTGAAATGATTTAGGTCTCAAGAGGAGCAACTAGCAGCATTTTTCATACTGCCTTTTTCTTTTTCATTATCTTTTAATGTATTCCTTTTTCTTCTGTTGAAGTAGACGAGAGGAGTTAGGATAGGTGTTTGCATTAGAAACAAAAAATACGCTGCTTTGGTTTTCCTTCACAAGATGCCTCCAGTCTTATGTTGCACATGTTCCTTTCTGTGTCTGCCAGCAGAACTTGGCTTCAGTGCATTTTTTGCTTGCTTTTTTTCTGCTTCACATCATTTTTTCTTTTGCAATTTCTTTTGCATGGTCTGCTTGTATTATTCTGCGGACAGCTTAGCAGGTAATTTATAAATCTGTGCTAATTCTCGAATAGGGAGATGCAAGTTGGCTTAAGTGCAGATGTTTTTCTTTAATCTGTTTTATGCTCAATCTTAATGACATCATTTTTCAAGAAATATAATCAGGTGCTATTTCGCCTTTAGAAAGGAAAGCCACTGAAAGTATTTAGCACTCTGAAGATAAGTCACAACCTGCCTGTAGTAAAAATCTGGTGCTATATAAGAAGTGATGCTTTAGCCTGATACTGTCTTTTTTATAAAGATACTTTCTTTTTTTTTTTTTTAATGTTAAGGCCTATTAATTGAAGGGAACGGTGACCATTACTAACTCTATACCTAATAACAATCACTGAACCAAATTGCTAAGAGTCTGTCAGAATCTAATCTGATAGGACTGTGAGCAAACGATGTCAGATCTAAGTTTCCAAGACGTCCAAGTTCCTGAGAGAATCTTTTCAGTTATCTTTACAAGTCCTGATCATACGATTAAACTGAAGACTTTGTGTTCATGTGTGGACTAATTATCTTGCTGACTCAGGATAAATTTAGAAAAAATTCATTAGGGTATGTTGTGATCAACAGACACAAATGCAAATCCTGTTATTTTTACAATGTGAAAAAACTTTAGGTCTGTGAAAATACCCTGTTATCATGATTGTAGTCAGGAGAACAGAGGAATGTTCCATAGAGTAACGTTTATATTGTTTCATGGAGATCTATAGTAATAATTTAAAAATGCTTTTTATTTTTTATATCGGAAAAATGATTTCAGAATCAGGTGTTCAGATTGCTGAGGCCTTGCTGACTGTTTCTGTGTTATATTTGAAGGAAAGATGCTGTTTAGGTAATTCAGGGTTTTATTTGTAGTTTCCAGTCCTCTTGGAGGAATAGAAGAACTGTCTGGCTTAGTTTTCCATTGCTTATTCTCTTCTGGGACTCCAGAATTATTTTCTCAGATTTCTTAGATATATATATTTCTCATTTCCTTATATATTCATTATTTCTAGTATACCTTACAGTTGAACAACAACAAAAAAAGGCATGTATAGATCTGATCACTGTATGTAACCCTGCAAACCAGGGTTAACATATTGGCTCTGAGCATCTGAGAAACCCAGAAAAAAAGCTATAACTTCTGATTTGGAATAGACTTCCATAGGAAATGTCTCCTGCTTCCTGTGCTGAAGACTACTTTGCAGGTTTGGTCTGCTAGGCTGCTACGATTGGATTCTATGCTGTTAAAGCACTGGTGTTATTAAAATTCCCGTAGTCTGGGGAAATTACAGCATTTCACCCTTCCATAGATAACTGAATATCAGTTATGCTGTTTGCTCCATGGAAATTGAACAGTGGGACCAGCTGTGTGTCTTGGTTGCCTAAAGTTGCTCAGACCTATATTTATTTTCCAAGTTTGTCAGTAGGATAAGCATGTCTGTAAAGAAAATGTTGAGCCTCACAGTATAAAACAAATCTTTTTTAGACCTACAATACTGAGTAGGTGCTCAGACTCTGCAAAGGGTTCTTAAAAAGAACAATTCTTTGTCTTATTACACAGAGTATATACAAGTGTATGTAAAATAGCAGATGCCTACCTGATTTTTCCTGACTCTGCCTAAAATATTCGGGAGCACTCCTGTGGTTTGGATCAGTCTTTTGATGAGTCCAAAGACTACATACATATGACTTCTCTTTGCCATCAAAGAGCTTATCTCTTGCTTCTGAAACCCTGGATTGTTTTTCCTACAGTAGGTAGGAGCCATCCTGTACAAAATAAAACACTTCTTTGTTTAGATTCTTAGTATCTGAGTGCTTTAATTTTTTAAAAAATTCTTCAGGTTGAGTCATTAATATTATTTGAGGCAAGTTAAAGTTTAACAACAAGTAAAATATTGGTGTGTTACCAACATTTTTTCATCAGAAATCTGAAACATAGCATCATAGGAGGTACTGTGAATAAAATTAATTATATCTCAGCCTAAGCCACAAAACTTTTTGTCCGTTTAGTTTTCCTCTGGGAAAATTCTAAGGGAATCCTAGAGAGTGGAGGAAGCTGCCTTCATTGGAGCTAAAATTACTTAGCTTTGAATTGGAGCTATTTAAGTTCAGTGTCCATTGTGTAGGACAGTTGTCTCCAAAGTGGTTTTGCATACCCCACAGGGCAATCCGTTGGTGTGCAGGAAGAAGTATTATTTGTACCAATAATAGATTTTAAAAAAAGTTGTTTATTCTGTTTTGAAATTTCTATTACTAACATATTAGTACAGTAGTACATCTATGTAATTCACAGTTAAATAAACACTGGTTTCTGTATGCTCAAAATATTGTTACTGTTGGGGTATGTGATTAAAAACATTATATTACTAGTTCAGGAGATCCATTGAAAGAGCTCTTGATGACAGCAGCTCATTCTGCACTTGCATTATGGCATTCAGTGATTGCAGAAATCTGACTAAAATAGGTCAGCAGTCATTTACATGCAGGTTTTTTAGGCTGTGCATAGGAAGCTTATTGACTTTTTTGTTCACTGAGAGGTTGTGTGTTATGTTAACATGGCAAGTAATAAGGGAAAAGAAATCTCAACATGCAGCAACTCATGCAAGAGTGAAACAGGAGGATTCTGTGAAACACTTCCCTGTTCACATTTCATCAATGTAGCAGTTCCATATATATATATGTATACATATGTATATATATTTAACGTTCAAACATATCTGTTCTTCTGTAATTTTCTTGCCAGTTGATCTGTTTGCCACCTCATACAATATAACTGTTCTGTTGATGAGAATGCGGCTCATCACAACAGTTGTTAACCCATTGAGCAAGCCTTTTGCTGAAAAAATATTGCTGTAGCATGTAAAAGCTATGTGAACAGTAAAATACTTTCTATACCTGTAAAAGAAGGTGAACAATTTAGAATAGGCAAGAAATTGCAAGAGAGAAGGGAGTTCTTACATTGGTAGTCTTGAGTCTGAGCTTGTATGTGTGCTCTTATAAACAGCCCTGATAAAACAAGTCTAATTCTCACTTGTTTGAAATTGTAGTCAGCAATCTAGGATAAATGCTGATAAATCATCTATCATATGTAATACTTTCAGCTTAAAGAAAACTGTTCAAGTTACTGGCCTTGATACATATTTAATTCTTGTTTAAAGAACCTTAACAGGGAATTTTCATTAACTTAGCAGTTCATAATTGTATGTTATTTCTGTAGTGAAATTGAAGAAACACCATCAGTTGAAGCTTCAAAACTGTCAACTATATCTTATTTGATTTTATTTTACAGCAATATTGTATTCTGAATTTTGATACAGAAACCAATAGTATTTATGGTTCTAAAACAAGATGCCACAATATGAGTGGTTAATGTTGTACCCTGAAAATACTCAAGTGTATACTTTCAGAATAGTTTATAGGGCCATTATGACACCACTTCTGACATTTTGCCATTAGAAATAAGAGCTGAAATTTCCTTGCCCCTGAATGGAAGGTTTACCACTTCAGAATCACATATGGACCTATCAGTCATTGATAATATAAGAAGAAGCTCTGGAAGGATATGCTGATAAGAGATGCAGTTATGATTCCTTTCCTACAGAGAGATTTACTTTGTAAATTGCTGGGAAAATAGCTTCAATACTATTGAAGATATAAGATATGATGCAGAGACAGGAAACTCATGAAAAGTCTTTGTTGCATTCATGTGACTTAACAAGCTCTCAACACCCTATTATTAATTTATTATTATATGCATGGCAGGCAACCCAAAGTTATCTTGACGAATGTCCTGAGGACGAAAATAGGAAGAAAATACACACAAGCACAACCTAAAACTGATGCTAATTATTCTGATGCTGGCAAGCTGCAGTCAAATCAACCACCCTCATCATCTGTTGCCAGCCTAAAGATATGGCAAATTTTAAACCCTGCTCTCCACAGCCCTTTTCTGTCTAAAAGGTATGTTGTCTTTGCCTTATATCACTAAGCAGAATCATTTTCCTTGCAGTTGTTTTTCATCAGAAAGTATTCTATGTTGTATCACAGCTGTCTTGTTCATTTTTATTCACATTCTTGTATCATCTGACTTGATTGAATTCCATTGCATCTACTTCCTTTTGATAATCTATGAGAAAGATGGTGCCAGGTGCACTGTAATGAGATTTCTGATCAGTAGGCTTGTTGGTGATCCTGTACTGGCAAGATCAATTCATCCTGTTTCAGTCATTAGGCTCTCAAAAAATAGGGTTTTTTTTCCACTTTTTACTTATTGGGAAAAGAAGAACACACTTGCATTTAATGACCTTCTTTATCAGGCAAGGTTGGGAATGTATTGTCACTATTTTAGACTAGTTATGAAAGTATGAAAACAGGCAGAAAGATCAGAAGAGAGGCATATCAAGTCTAGTATCTTTTTTTTCCTTAGACAGTGGTCAGTTGCAGATGTCTAGGAAATGTATGGCTAAAGTTAATGTCTTTTTCACTGATGTTTCTCTCTGAGCGTCTGATGATAAACAGTTTAGGAACTTCCTTTAGTGGAGTTTGCATCCAGACTGTAATATTCTTTTGCATCAGACTTCCATTATATCATACTTCTAATAATAAATCGTTGCATATCACCTGTAGGCCTCTGCAACAGCTTGTCCTTGATACAGCCTCCTGATTAAAATTAGGTTTACATCTCAGTGAAGGAAGAGATCTGAGCGCTCCCCTCCATGGAGTCTATACTGGAGTGTACTCTGTGAAGACAACAGGAGAATTATTCAGTAGATACCCAAAAGACAACGTTGTTTATCATGGCAAAAATATCACAATACATCGTAATCCTAAATAACTTGGAATGGAATTAGTAGAATTTAAATCTTGATTTGACAAAGAAAAGGAAAAGAAGTCAAAGGCTATAAAACAAGCCAGCTTTAGTTGCATAATGTGAAATAAGTTGTGCTGCTGTTTATGTTTGTGGTCAAGTGGACAGTTGCGTATCCATATTTTTAGTTATAATATTTTTGTGATTGTCTCTTCTAACACTTAAAAGATTTTTTTCTGAGCCTTGCTTTTGCTGTACTGTACAATGTCACCTGGAAGTTGAGGAAGCGAACAAAATCTATTGCTAACTTCTTGTGTGTGTACTACTTTTTACCTACTGACTAATTGCTTGGGAAAGTTTGGTCTGTTTTACTGGAGGCTTCTTGTTCACAGGAAAATCAAGATTGCTTGCTCCAGAATTGAGGGAGATGTATATACAGCTATTGCATGAAAGCGACTTAGGGATAGACACAAGTTATTAAACTTTATTTTACTTTAATGATGTATTAGGAGCAATGTAGTGTGAATTGTATCTGGTTATGTTGAAATTATCTCACTGGCCTTTCGCTGTTTGGATTCTTACTTTATATTTTCTGTTTATCTACTTACCCTGGATTTTAAGTTCCATAATGGGATTTTGTTCTATATCTCTAACTGACATAAGATTGAGAAAAGAGTAATGATATTTGCTGATTTTTGGGATCATCCAGCCTCCAAGATACATTAATTTAACATGAAACTTCTTTCTCTAGATCTCAGTGTGGTATTTATGATTTACTGTTATATATATATGGCAGGCAACCTCAAGTTATCTTGACGAATGTCCTGAGGACGAGAATTGGAAGGAAATACGTGGACAGTCACATATTAATTGATTCTAATTTATCTGATGCTGAGAAATTACAATTGGGTCAACTAGCTTCATCATCTGTTGCCAGCGCACAAACGTGTCAAATATTAAGTTCTCCTCATGAAAGTTCTTTTCTGTCTGAAAGGTATGTTATTCTGTGCTGATTTTTTCAGTCTTCCTGAAATGATGCAGCTTCACAGTGGAGAAGAACTGCCCTGAAACAATTTTTATGATATTCCTGCCTTGAAGCATTTCAGTGTTCTTGAATGAAAACTAACATCTCCGACAAACCATTTTAACTTTGCATTTATTCTCATTTGTGTTGTACCTGATATTAATGGGCTAGTTTTCTCTTGTAGAAGGAATTTCCATTTTTGATAGATCAGTGTTTTTGATTTGTGAGGGTTGCCATGTAATTCAAGCATATTTCACTCTTGCTTTGCTGCTGCTCTTAATATGTTCTTCCACAGTTTCAATTAACTTTGCAAAGATTTTGGCAAATTCCTCTTTGTTCATTTCTTTTCTCATTAATCCACCAGAGGTCGCAATCTCATCAACAGACTGGCACAGTTAAAGGACTATGTGTGTGTATCTCGTTGCTTAGCATATGCTTTTTTTTCTTTCTGATGTATACGTTGACTATCATAGCAAAGTTGGATGTGCTATACTAGCAGATAGTTGAATTACACAGTGTTTGTTTCAGTCCAGGATGACATTTGAACTTGAAGTAAGCTCTTGCCTTTTATGACCTTCTCTTCCTTTATGGCCTTTGCTCAGTAGCAAAGTATTCACAGAAACAAATAGCAAGAAATCTATGGGAAAAAAATAGAATGAGAAGGGAAAAGAAGAACGACTGGTGACTGCAGGAATAATCAACAGTTTCTAGCTATAAGAAATCTTACGCATTCTTGAGAAAATTAAGTCTTACTCCTCATTCTGATAGATGAACTTGATAGAGAACCAGAATTAGTAGGAATTGCTTTCTCTTTTACTGTTGGGATCTCAGTTACTATTTAAATTAACCTGACAAAGTTGCAATTTAAAGAAGAGATGTAGAGCACTTCATTAAACTGTCTGTTAAGTGTCACTCTAGAAGTATGCCATTTGTTGCTAAGACATCTTTTCATAACTTGGGACGGACTAAGTGTTGATGAGTTTGGAATTTTTTGTTGTTATCACTTTGCTTTACAAAATATTTTAAATTTATAATTTTTAGAATTCTGTTTTTCTTCTTGGTATTCTTTTGGACGAGAGGAGTTAGTGAATTCGTAGAGAGAAAACATAAACTTTTAAATATAATTCTCCAAATCCAAGGAAGCATCTTGTGTAGTTTTTCATGCTCATAGTTGAAGGCTGGTTGTTCAGTTTTATCATAAGTACGAGAATGGCTTTGAACTCTTCAGGACTGAAATAGCTGATAACTGTTCTGCTCTACGTAACCCTGTGAAGAGAATAATGCCCAATGACAGAAATGCATTAGAGATATACCATTAAACTTCAGACTTTTTAGATAAGTATGGATATAAATATATATCTAATATTTATATAGATTAAATAAAATCTGTACTTTTAGTTAACATCTTTTTGACTAAAAAGGGTCTGAATCAGTTTTTTTTTAGTACGTGATTTACTCATCTTACTTTAGATTCGGTGTTGAAGGATTAATTTTCTATCCCACACGATGTGTGAAGTGAAAAACTTGTTACTAGAAAGCAGGAATGTTAGGAGGATTTTGTACCTCTCTCTATCCCCCCAACCCTCCTTGTGACCTCAGGGTATTAGTGTAAGTCTTAATAGCTACCACATGGGAAATGGAGAACCTGTGATTATTTCCAACAAAGATATAGTTTGATCCTTGTCACCTTTCAGTAGTTAATGTCTGTGTTTAGAATACACTTGGCATTGATTCTGTAGAGCCCTTTTCTCTCAGAGCAGATTAAAAGCTCCCCCCTTATGAATATACATACGTGGCCATATTGATATTCTCTGGTACCATCAAAATAGCTAGAATATGGGCTCATCCTTACTGAAAATTGTTCCTTTGTTGTACTATGGAAATCACAGATTAAGTAAAAGAATTGTGTGTTATCAAAACAGGGTGGTAATTAGTTAACCTTTTTCTGTCAGCTAGAATTTGATGTGAGTTCTCTGTTTCCTTTCTTCCTTTTGATGTTAAAGAATTAGTGGATTTTGCATTGCTTTTTCACTGCAACTAGTGTGAAATGCATTTGTTTAAGTTATGGTCAGTATAATGAATTTAAGGTGGGTGTTAAATATAAAGAAACAGAGTTGTTGATAGATTTATTTCATACTTAGTTCTCACGGATGTTGAGAACAACTCAAGTATCGTCATTCAAAGCAGTCAGATTAAATAGTAGTTCTGTGTACAAACATATAAATTGAGAGATACGTTGGTTCCAAAATAAGTTTTCTGCAGTAAGGCAGCTATTCTATAACTAGAGCTGCCTCACCCATGGAAGACTTTGTCTTCTTCAATATACAGAGAGAATAATATTGCTTCTATACATTTACACTTTTTGTGCATATGGACACATTTGTGGTTTATCATGAATGGAAAGAGAATTAGTGATTTTTTTGTCGTGCTTATCTAGTGTTCAGCACTGTAATATCAGAGCAGTCAGGACATCTTTATGTATCTTCGCAGCATTCCCAAAGAGCAATGCAGTTTACGATATGGTACTGAAGATTAGACACCTGCTCAGAAACAATTTTGACTGTCTAGTCAAAGAGTCGAGAGTATTTTTTCCTATGTTTCATGATGTTCTTGTCTGAACTCAGCTGTTTGTGATTTCAGTTGTTATGATCATCAGTTAGC
Organism: Chrysolophus pictus; assembly: GCA_037305975.1. NCBI lineage: Eukaryota > Metazoa > Chordata > Aves > Galliformes > Phasianidae > Chrysolophus > Chrysolophus pictus. The sequence goes on from CM074576.1 coordinate 110,526,838, forward strand.
TCTTTGCAAATTGGACTGCAAAATTCCAAGTTCAGCAATTATAAAATTATTAACCCCCCAATCATTTTGTACTAAAGGAAATGACAAAAGGAGAAATTGAATGAGTTTTCCAGAGCATAGATAAACTGCTTTATCTATGAAATCTTAAATTATTTTCTTACCTTCCAACACTCACAGCAAATAAAGGAGAGGTCACAAAGGTTAGTTTGCTATTAAATTTTCAGAAGAGAGGTCTTATATACTGAATGTATTAAGTTTCTCTAAGAAAATATCATATGAACATATAATTAAACATGGTATCATAGTGTGTACGTATGTGCGTACGTAGTACATAGTATGGCTATGTAGACTTTTTTAATCTGTGGCTGTCCTTCATTGAAGTTGAAGGTATATTTACAAGGTCCAGACTCAAATGTAGGGATGTCATAACGTTCAGGCTACCAGTGCATCCTGAGTAAATTCTCCAGTTTATTAAAAACAGGCACACAATCAACAGCAAAAACACCAACTGATTACTTTCTTGGATGTTTTTCTTTTTAGAAGGAGATTACAAACTCAGATGAACTCCTGTATGTTTTTTAGTTCTCCATACTGTAGACCCTGTCTCTTTCTTTTCCATCTCTTTCTTTTCTCATTCACATCCTTTCACCTCCCCTTACTCCCTTTCAACATTACTGTTTCAGGCTCTTTAGAGCAGGAATTTCTATTTCAAGTCTCTTCTCGTTGCAGGAACTTATCCAGTGGACTCTATTATCAGTTCTAAATCTAAATAAAAAATATACTACTTTGCCTCATTCCTACTGCATTCATGACAAAGGCAAGGATACAATCAGCTGACTTGTTCTTTTTTAAAAATTTGTTTTATGTTCTTATGGCAGTCATGCTTTGCTGCAAAATAATATTTCAGTGTCTGATATCAAACATGTCAGATCTTCATTTCTTGCATCCATTTCATTAGTTATGCCAGAGTATCTTAGCATTTTCATAATGGGAACTGGATTAGTTTGCATTTCATTTGCCAAGCTCCGCGTGCTTGTCAGAGAGGTAAAAGTTTATCTAATTAACTTGTTTCTGCTGAGATTCTTATTCAGTATTCTTTCAAAATTAAAGATAAGTTTTTATTAATGTTCTTCACAGGGCAGAGCATTGCTTGACAAAGTCAGATGGCAATCTTTCTAAGGAACCAGAACGAGGTAACGTTGTCTTGACTTTTAGAAGACGAAAGCTGGAGAAGAAAGGTTTGTAGTGAGCAATAATCTACTATTAAAATATGAGTTGCTGGGAGTTTTTTGGGGTCTTTATTTAGTCTAGTATTATGAGGGGAGCAGAGAAATAAACTAATTTGTTTTTGCATGAAGTATATATGTTTCCTCATAGTCAAGTTTTTACAAGTATGTTAAAATATATCAAGTAACAGTGTTTTTAAATAAGAATTAAGCAATGATGAATCAGATCTGTGAACAAAAGGAAACTGAGAGAAACCTAACTACACCATTAAATAATGATTTTATGTATTAAAAAACCCTTTTATACTCAAGCATTGAATATATTAATTCTCACATTGCGATCCCCACTGAAATTTGTTAAATATTTGTTTTTTCTTGTTGAAAATAATGAGTTCTCTGCTGATTCTCTAAGGTGAATATGCAATCTTTTGAACACTGTTTAGTAGTAATTGCTGACATTCTGAGCAAGAATTGCAGAATGTTGCATCCAGCAGAAAGGAGAAGAAAATACGTGGAATATAGAGTGCTAACCCATATGTGGGAATTCTAAATTTGGCTACATTCTCATCAATTCTTGTGGTAACAATCTTTACCATATTATATTAGGGAACATATTCTGGCAACCACGCACAATTGTGAAAGAGAAGAACAATCTCTTGTGGAAGGTGTCTACTTCTATGCATTTTATATGAAACATAACAAATATGAAGAAATACAAAAGTTTTTAAGGATAACCCCTTAAATTACTTATTTTCTGACACAGAAAACAAGAGCTCTGATGAACTGGATAACAAGAGAAAAAACATGAACACTACCTCTCCTAGTTGGAAGGGATCAAGCTCTTTGGATTCTGAGAAAAGGAAAAGAAGATTTAGTGGCCATATTTCCGATGATTGTAAAGAACACATTCCAGAAAAATTGCTCCTACAGTCTGTAAGTTGTGTTTAATTTTTATGTTTATGCTTGTGTGCATGTGTGCCCACACTAAATGCGCACAAGTGCTTCTGTAGCTACAGTAGCAACATCTAAAATATGAGAGTTGTACCAACCAATATTGTTACATTTTTGAGGGAAAGGAGTTTAGTGATGCATCCAGAAGAGTGAATGTAGGTTCTTCTGTTCACAATAGCAGAATATGCTTGTTGTAGCAGAAAGGTCACAAAGGATGAAAAATGACATTTCCTTCAGACCGGAGCATGGAGGAAAACAAAATTGGAAATAAGAAATCTAGGTACTTAGGTTTCTTTCATGGATGGTATAGAACTGTTTAGGAAATTTTAGTACAAGACTTGCAAAGTATACCTGGAGTTACTGAAATTTTGTGGATGTGATATTCCTTCCTCCTCCTCTGTCTATCATATCCTTTCCTAAAGATTTATTCTTTTCAGTCAATAAGATTTGGAGGAAAAAAAAAAAGGAAAAAAGGAAAGGCTGACTGAATCAGTCAAGTAAATGTTATGGTTTCTATTTAAACTTTTGAATATCATAGAGGTAGATCTGTGGCTTTCTAATTAAAAACTCACTGAAGTAGGTAGTTGACCAAATCACACGTTTGCAAAGTAACGAATGTTGCTGTTGCTTGGTCGTTCATTGTCAAATACTGGGAGAGCAACTGAAAATCGGAAATAGTTTCTTCTTCAGTTTGAAGTGGTTTTGAGTAGGCTTTGAACAGGTTTTCTTCCCTGTCTATTTTGTAATGAGAAATACAGGGAGAAAGAAATTACACTGTCTTCAACTCTAAGGGCAGTCTCCTTAAGCTTTGATTACATATTTTATGTATAATGTAGCAAAGTCTCAATTATTACTAATCTGAACCATCGTAGAAAGATTAAGGAATAAATAAATATCCTTTGATTCCTGTTTTCTAGAAAGAGCAAAGATTAAGTTCAACTCACTCTTCTGGCTGCAGAATTCCTTGTGAGGATGAACAAGATCACAAATCTAACCTGGTGCAGGATTGCGTTGCTCAGACATTGGAGAGAAACTGTAAAGGCACTGCTACCAGTAAGCAATTAAGACCTGTTCGCAGCTGTTCAGAGGAGGCTTGCTCTGAGTCTGCTCCCAGTAATTTGTCAGAAAAACAGCTTGCCACTAGTGTTTCACCTCGAGTTAGTACCATCAGGAAGGTAAAGATGGACACATCACAGTACCTGAACAAATTGAGGAACAGAATCGGCGGGAGTAATCGGCTACTTGTTTCAGCTGATCCAAGTATGTACTGTATCTGTGTTTCTGACATTTATTATTGGCATGCTTAGGGACTCATTCATGACTGACTAGAAATATACGCAACCAAAGATTGAGGACACGTATTGTTCACAATGCATTATGCAGATCAGAGAACAGTGCCCAGTTCAGTTTAGCAGAATGCAGAGCATTTTGTACTTAATAAACAGAGCAGAGAGCAGGATTTTCAAATTCCAGTCTGTATTCTGCAGCTGGCTTTGAACATACAGAAAATCCATCTTGGATGTTTTAATAATATTTGAATTGAATTGAGTAAAATACTTTTTTTTGTTGTTGTTGAAGCAAGTATTTTGTCGCTTCTCTCTTTTGGGAGTCAAGCAGTTTTGAAGAAGAGGTACAAAGTGGTAGTAAAGATAGAAAACTACTTCTTACAGACACCTTCATAAACACAGCCGTTAGCTGGCTGGGATAACATACTTTAGAATTATATACTGGAAGAGAAAGAGCTTTTTGCTCATCTGAAATCTGCAATGAAATATTCTCAAGTCTGGATCCTGTAGTATATGTATATTTTTTTTACTCTTTAGTTGTCCTCTCCAGTGATGATGAAGACAGATCTTCTGAACCAAAGGATGAAGAACGACTTTCTGAACCAAAATGCATGGAACAACTGAAGGATAGTATCACTGATGTTCAAGAAATAGACCAACAGTCTGATGGCCATTTCTCTGAAAAGCTATTGGAAGATAATGTGGAAAGTCACACAGAGCAGGTAGTGCAGTTTTTGAGCTAAGTATTGTTATGTCAGTCAAATCATTATTTATTCGCTGTTTATTTTTTCTTGCATTTTATGGGACAACTGTGAAATGATTAGAGAAGATATGACTAGTCACAACCAAACAGTAGCTGTAGTACTTTTTTTTCATAGTACTTTCTCTTGTTTTCTGGTCCTCTGTTCTAACTTTTGCTGCATGGAGAAGTTAAAACAACTCTCTGGAAAGCAGAAAGAGGTGAGGTGAAGTTCCATTTCCTATGTGGCTAGCAGTGGAATTTGAATCTAAACCTAACAACAACATTTGCCTCGTTTTGGACTTGATGAGTCTTGTTTTGCTTTGTTTGACTTGGATTTGGTATATATTTGTAATCCCAAAACAGGCCAAGAGAGTCATCATTGCTTTGTCTCACAAATGCATTGTTACTATAATAAGCATTGAATTGGATCTTTATCTTTGATATCAAAAGGGGAGTATTTTCTGTTGCTCCATTGTTTGAGTTTTTGCTTGGGTATAGATGGCAAAGAGTCCAGATTATGTCTTGGTATTGGGAGATCAGAGTAAGATACTATTCAGCCCTTGGGAAGATAGTTGGTAATGACTGTGATAACATGTACGGTTTCTATTATCCAATTTGTGAATAAGTTCTTAAAAACATAAAGAGAAAATATGTAAGTCTACAGAATGGAAAGAACTCATTTAAAGAAGCTCATATATCCCCTCCATTTTTTTTCCTCAGCTTTTAACAAAGTCGGATGAAGATAAATGTGCCTCCAACTTGCCTTCTGGAACTGTACCTAGTGAACAGATGAAGCCAGCATTAGATTTTGCATTTGAAAGCCTATACATTGGGAAATTTCAATGGTCATCAACAGGTCCTGTTAGGGTAAGTTTGTCTATTATGCTTACGTTTGAGAATATTTAAAAAACAAAATTCTGTTTAAATAGAGCCAGTGGAATTTAGTGTGGATGCACTTTTTGATTATCATTACATAAAATTGCTTTGGCTGAAAGATATTTGTATGCTTGGATTGTTGTCAGTAGGAAAGTTAACTGAAATTTTGTGTACCTCTAGTTTTCAGAGGTAAAGATTCTGGTAAATGCTGTGTTGGGAGAGAAATCGTTTTGGGGCAGTTTTTTATGAATTGTAACAGCAAATAATGGCTGTGGTAGAGTAGATGTCAATTGGAAATGAAATTTTCTTAAAAAATAATACAGATACTAGAATAAGATAATTATAGTTCACATGTATAATATGCATTAATCTTGCCATTTAAACAGAAAATTGTTTGTAGCTTCAGAGAGCCGTAAAATGCTATTAAAAGCATTAATTGCATAGGTAACATGCTGCTCAACAAAGTGTAGGAATATAAGTGAAGGTGTACTTTAATTGCAGTACCAACTGTGGGAACTTATATAAGTCTTTGAACAGGCTCACTGTATGTATAGAAATTAAAAAATGTTGGAAAACAAATGTCTTTTTTGTTTACAGTAAGACATTTTGAAATACTGTAGTTTGCAATAATAACAAAACAGCAGTGTTGTGCAGCAGTTCTCATGTAGTAATGAAAACATCTCATGGAAATTTCCTATATTAAATGACAAAATAATTCCAGAGATGAGTTGGAATAGAACACTTTTAGGTGGAAAGTTTTGCTTGGGGGACAAACAAGTTTATTCTTTGTGGATACTGTAGTAAGGGAAGAGAAACCTCTTTTCTCAGCACATACTACACCCTTCAGTAAAAGTGATGATAAAAACTTCTTTAGTTAGCCAAGTTTTTCTAGCATAGTGAAAATGTACATAGAAACTTTAAAGGCATTTAATTCAAAGATTAGTGCAAATACCAAGGTCACATCCCAGTGTGGACAGTTTACAGAGCGTCCTTCGTTCAAGTAGTGCAGCTGACAGTCTTAATCAAAGGATATCTCCTTAAATTCATTTTAAGTGTTAATCTTTTTTTTAAAGAATCTGAATGTAACTGTTTAAATTCATAATATGCATTTAGGAATTTTGTTTTATGTGAAAAAGACAAATCTCAAATTAGACATATTATTTTAAGTTTATTTGACTATAAACAAGGGAGGATGTGGAGGTAATAAAACATTCAACTCGTAAAATGTGTATTCATTTATCTTGTTTTTCAATCTCATTTCAGTTTATGACCAAGTATATTACAATACCATTTCAAGGTAAGGCAAACTTATTTAGCCTTTTCTTTAAATTTAATCTTTAGAGTATTACATGATACTCAGCCTATGATTTTGTTAAAATTCATAATCTTTCACAAAGACACCAAATCACTTTTGAAACAAATATTTTTCAGTAAATGGAGGTAGTGGTATCTGTAAACATTGTTGACAGCTACTTTTTGTGCTTTTAAGGTGAACTTGTAGTTTTAGTGGCCTTGTTTGTGCATTCTTGCATATACTAACTGTTGGACTGTATTAAATGTAACTATTTCACATATTTCAAACAAATCCTTTCACATCAGGGATTTTAGACCCTTAGGTTTATTAAAAATGTAAAGCGAACTAAAGCTAAGAGGAATATAACTGTAGATTTGCATTCATTCTGTTTTCCCAAGATGGTGCATGGTTTACTGTATCTCACAGGAAAAGTTTTCTGAGCAGTTCTGGGTTGGACTGAAAGAAAATAGGAAATTTTTGGTATTTTTGGTTTGATAACTTTGTTTTATGTAATTTAAATGGTTTCCCTGGTGCCAGGAATGAAATATACAATTACAGTTTTAATAAATTCTGATGGTGTATATATTTTAGTATGTAGTAACTCTAATTATTCATGCTACGACATGTGTATCTTTCTCTTCTACAGCCATGAATAGTTAGTTACTTTAAATCCTATTTTTTACAGTGGCACTTAATAAGAATATTAAGCTGAGTGTGGATACCTTGGATGTGAGAAGGTTTGGCTTGTGGAAAAATGATGGTGGCTGTTCTTCAACAACAATAATTTTCATTTGGTTGTCTGTGGATTACTTAGAAAAGATTGAAACCCAATTAGGAAAACGTGTTAGCAGTGAACCATGTGAGTACTCTTGCCTTATGTCCCAACATGAGTACAATGCACCTCAGCAGCAAACCCCTTCTATCCACAAGGTGCTTTGGCATCAGCTCATCTGGATGGGGTTCACACCTGAACTTGAGGCTCTCCTGGGACAGCCCTGGGAAGAGCCCAGATGGGGATGTCCCTTTTTCCAAGTCCTCAGTTGGGGTTTTTGCCTGTCATTGTGCCCTTGTGCTTCTCTGGGCTTGCGGAGCTGGGCATCTGATGAGCTGATGAACCTCTATGATGAACCCAGGAAGGATATTACTTGGTCTTCTCCTGCTGTTGTTTCTCTGTGCTCCTTTGTGGCTGTGCAGATGAACTTTTGTCACACAGCGAAATTGTTAATAATATCCATTCTTTCCTTTTTTCAGCCAAATCTAGTGAATTTATTTTTCTTGAACTGTCCCAACCACTCACAGAACAAGAAGTCATCAGGCTGTCTGAATTAATTACAGAGATAAGCAAGAAAAACAGAGCACCAGATCTCTCCGAATTATTGTCTTTGAAGCAAGCTTTACTCTTGTTTAAGGACTTGTCTCCTGAAGAGAGCTCTTTTATAAGTTCCAGTGAGGATCTGCTAAAGCAGTGTGCAACAAAAGAGAGTATCTCGTTTGCTCAAGACCCTACATTTCAGGTTAGCAAGTAAATGTTGCTTGATTCATCACCAGTTGTTGGTGTTCACATATTCCACTCAGTATTGGATCAGACAGGTGCAGAAAACGGGTTTTGTATATCTCTAGTTTAAAAAAAAACAACAAAACACAACACAATTATGTTTGCTATTTATTTCTTACAAAGGGGACAATTTGTGTTAAACTAGATGATATGTGTGAAAGGATAGCGTATAGAGACCTCATCAATAAGTGGCAAATACTCAAGCTTTTGATTGACTTATGGCTGCATATACCCAGACCATAGGGATTCCCTGCTGTTGTGGTGACCCCAGGTCAGCAAGCTAGGAGTTAGTCATGTAAGAAGCAATGGAGCCATTTATCAGTTGAACTAGAAGTGATTGCCTGTAGTAGAGAAGAAGCTGTGCATCTTTCCCATTCCAGAGATCTCTTGACATCCGTTGGGCTGCTCTGCAGCTTCAAATGCTGAATAATGTTTTGTGGTACTTTTTATTTTCTTTTTCTGGTAGAAACCAAAACCAAAAGTGGCCAGGCCCAGTTATGCCCTTGCGAATAAGCAGAATAGTGGTTGCTATTCTATCTCTCTATCCTCTGCACTGGATGAAGAATGGAAAGAAGTAGGAGAATCTGGAACAGTTAAGAAGTACGTAATTGTCATTTCTAGTTAATTTTGGTGTTGCATTGTAAAATATAATATTGCTAGATATAAATGTAGTTATTCAAAATAGTTAACAGACAAGATGAGTGTGTTACAGGATGAAATAGAACCTCAGAAAACAGGAAATACCTGAATTGTGACTGCTAGACCAGATCATGGATGCATCAGTGGGAGGATAGGGTTCTCATGGCCTCTATGAATGTCCACATTCATATTACAGCAAAATGATTGGTAACTTAAGCTGTGTCATTTTTTTTTTTCCTTTAAACAGTGTTTTCTTTCACTGTTCTGTCACATTTCATCTATGTATAACTAGTTTGTCATACATTTCACTAGTTATTACAGGACCTAGCTTAACAAAATATATTAGAAAATGGGAACATGCAAATGTGTAACGCAGGTATCGTATATTTAGCATGGCAAATTAGTTGGAATAATTTGTTCTTAAGAACTTCTTGAGTGTATGTGCCCTAGTATTTTCCCCAATTTGTATAGCCATTTATCAATTACTTTTATGAAAAGAAAAAAGAAAAGGTAAAAGTAAAAAATTTCATTTTCAGAAGTTTTCTCAAAATTCTAGTGTGCATTGGGGAACTTAAACACTCTTGTAAACATTCTTACTATTTGGCTTAAAGAACTTTTAAGATGGTTAAAGATTCTGAGAACTTGCACTTCACCAGGTTTTCTAGAAAGTTTTTTTCATGTAGAATAACCATTCAAAAGAAGTGTTGTGTAAAATGTGGTTCTACACTGTTATGGCATGTTTTGTGTTTTCTAGTCTGATTGTTTATCCACCCCCACCTGCAAAAGGAGGACTTGGAGTCACGAGGGAAGACCTAAAATGCTTAGAATACGGAGAGTTTCTTAATGATGTCATCATTGATTTCTATCTTAAGTAAGTAATCAAATGCTTACTTGTCCTCTTCTTTCTGAACTTGATCTAGACTTTCCTGTAACTGTAAAAGTTGATTGCTAGATATGGTATGATAATTTTTAAAATAACAGTATTATCAGGTTGTGTGCCTCTTTTTAAAGCTTTTATATACTCTTTGAAGTTTATTCCGTTTTAATTTCATTCTTGTTGACCCTTAAAAGAGCTGCGATACACTACGGAGATTACAGACCAAAAAGCTGGAAGGAAAAAAGGCTGCATGGGTATCTCACTGAACATAAAGTGCTGAGCAGTTTTCATCAGGCAGTTAAACAAAGAGAGGTTCTGGGTAGTTTATTTACGAGGTTTACGTGAAGTTGAGTATCCTCAGCTATTCTGTGTAAGTGTTCAAGAATTCTTCTGATATACAGCTCCTGCAAAAAGCAACATAGCAAACACTTCTGAAGAAGGTGAGCTAACCTGCGCTATGCCATCCTACTGAAGTTGCTTGTGAAAGCAAGTGGTGTTGTAGGCAATCTCTCCCTGTGCTGACTTAGACCTAAAGCAGAATTCTGACTTTCTTTGAAGATTAACTGTGAGAATTCCCCTCAGCTTGGCATCAGCCATAGCTTCTGTACACATGAGCAATAATGAGCCAGTTAAAAATTTTAGTCTAAAGGAATGGGATAGGAAACGTACCAGAGTGTTTTCTTGTATTTTTACAACAAAAGCCCCTATATGCAGTGTAAACTAGAAAAAAAAAAAATGCAGGATAGTCCTTGTAATAACTGTAGCTGCTTTCTACCAGAAAAAAAGGAAGTTTGAATAAAGGAATTTGATGCAGTTATTGCAGAAAACCCCCTGCTTTTTATATTTGTTAGACTTCTTCCCATAGTCTTGACTTTCATTGTGGTAAAACCTGTATGATATATGACTGTGCTACATATTTCATTAAATGAAACTGGAGGCACCTTATGTAGTATTACTTAAATATTGGAGAGCTTTGGCCTTCTGGAGTGACAGAATAAACACTCAAGTCATTGTTTAATAGTAAAATGATCAACAGTAATATAATACTAAATGAGTATCTGTAGAAAGTTCATCTCAACTTTCATGTGTCTAACTTGTACAAGTCAAGTTGGCAGTTTTGTACTACTGACCTGTTCTGTGCTTTTTGTAAATAAAGTATAACACTGCATAGTCTTATATTAGGCCTGGCTTTATTGCAAGTCCTAGAAACATAGCTGTAAAAATAAGGGTAGCAACATTAATACTGGAGCACAAACCTGAGATAAAAGCATCTGCATTTTTAGTAGCTGTTTGGCCTTTTCAGTCTGTGATGATATTCATCTGTGTGAACAATATAAAATAGATTAAAAAAAACAATTGTGAAGACAACTGATATTAAACATAATCTAAATATGCTAAGTCATTAAAATAATAATTATTCTTTTGATCAGTAAAGATACTTTCTAGAAAGAGAGTATGCTAAATTCCATCTTTTTTCTTTGATAGATACCTGTTGTTGGAGAAGGCACCAAAACATCTTGCTGAGCGTACACACATTTTTAGCAGCTTCTTCTATAAATGCCTGACGAGGACAGAAAAATTCTCTGAGGAAGATCCCAAAATTTCGTAAGTTCTTGTTAGATGGCATAATGACCTTAAGCAAACTGTTTGTTGCTGCTATTGAGAAATTTGCATATTGTCTTCAAATTAGCAAATAAAATATTAATCAGTGTTCTCCAAACAACTAGTGGTTGAATGTTGTAACTCACAGTTGAAATATATTAATTAAAATCTGTATGTTAGAATAGGAATGAAAGTTTTAATACCTTTCCCTGTTAATAGGAGTTTCTTCTTCTTCACTTTATGCAGTTACTTATGGATTTTGATTTTTTTTTTTATTATAGATTCAGAGTTTTGAAAGATTTACATCATTTTAAGTAATGTATGTCCAGAAATATTTTTAGATTTAGCACATATTTCATGTTGCACACTGATAACAAATTATTTTCCAAAGTTTCACTGAAAAAAATTTCTTACGTGCCAACTTTACTCATGCAAATCTCAAAAATCCAAGGAACAGTGCTTCAGAGAATGTCTTTTTTTTTAAAACATCTCCCTTCTGATTCTGAATGTTTTGGAGTGGAGACAAAATTGTCCATGTTAAGAAAGCTTAGATGCTTATATAGGTGTTTTTCCAAGTTGCAAACATGTCCTCCCCTTTTATATTTCCAGCACTTCTCAATCACATAGCAGAGAATGTTAGCAGCAAGCCTTCACTTAACAGTGTCCTCTGCAGAGCTTCTCAGCAGCTTGGTTTTCCTTTCCTTGCTCCTTTTTCCCTTTCCTCCCACACTGAAGTTACGATTCTTAATCATTGTTCAGAATGTAATTAAAATAGCGATGGGATTTTGTCCTGATTTTGCTTTCAGTTCATATTGGTACAAAGCTTTTTGAACCATTAGTCTCCATTTTAACTTAATGATAATAAGAAACTGAAAATCTGAACTGAAATTTCTTGTAATATTTTTTTTATTCTTCTAGAATCCTTTTATCATGCTTTATGTCTGTAGGCATAGAAATGAAATGTGATCTAACCATTAAAGCTCAGGACTGGAGAGAATCTGTGCTGTGGTTCTGACTTTGCTACCTGTTTGCTGGGGTACCTTAGGAAAGGCATTCATTTTTATGCTTCTGAAACAAAGACTATTTCAATAGGTCCTCAAAAGAGACAGGTGAAGTTGAACTCGTGGATGTTGTGAACTTCTGTAGATCTGCTTTTACACTAACAGATAGATGCAATTTTTGCATTTGGTGTAGTAAATAATTACTAGATAAATAATTGTAGCAAATCTTTCAAATCAATGGATAGTTTACCAGAAAGTTTAAGATGGTTCAGAAATGGCTTGTTATTGGGCATAATGTTTTGCTGTTTTTGGGGGTTTTTTTTGTCAAAAGAAAAATATGTCAAGAGCAAATGAAAAGCCTGTTGAGGCATTAGGAATATGTAGGAATACTAAATCTGTATACATTACTCTTAACGAACAAATCTCAATAGCAATTGTCATTTGGTTTTCAGAGTGGCACAAAGAAGACACAAAAGAGTAAGAACATGGACTCGTCACATAAACATCTTCAGTAAAGATTATATCTTCGTGCCTGTGAATGAGGAGTAAGTCTGTGTGTTTCAGACACCTTTTTTGATATTTAAAGATTTTAGTATTTGAATGTTGATTTTAAAGATTTATGGCTGTAGGTCATATGGCTGCTGGCTTGGATGGTTGGAAATGAACACACTAGATTTTGAAATAGCAGTGAGGTATGGAATGAGGAATTTTGAAATCTCTTCAGAGGTTAATTTTCCTATTAATTAGTGCTGTTGTAAGTAAACTTTACATCTTTGTTCTTGGTTTTACTGAAAATTGCTTTTATGTATTTCAAAATAAATTTCATATCATTACTATGATTTCTGTGCAAGTAATGCTTCTATAAAGAGTCTCAGCAACTCATGGGGTTAATGGTAAAAGGAGCAGGAGAAGCACTGTGACTGGGCCTTGCTGAATAACTGACCTGCACGTGGAAACTCCAGGAAAGCTGAATAGTAATTGAGAGTTACTGTTGAATACCTACAAGAAGACATAAAGGCAGAGTCATGTTTAACTTCCAACTATATTCAAAGCTGGGATCACTGTCACCAATTATTTTATTACTTTACAGTGGGGTGGGTGGTAAGAGAGAGCTATAAATTGCTGTGGAAGGAATTTATACTTATTTCTGCAGTTATGCCATAATGTAAAGAAAAAAGCGAGTCAGAGGATTTATATGTGATGTCATGAAAGAACATTATAGCAAGTTATGTGTAATAGATCAGTTGTCCACAAGCTCTCAGTGTTATAAAAACTTCTCATATCCTTTTCAGAACCAAATGTTACAGAATTTTGATGTTTTTCCTCCCCTTCTCCTCACTGTTGGGCAGGTCTCATTGGTACATTGCAGTTATCTGTTTTCCTTGGTTAGAAGAAACTGTATATGAAGAATGTTCTCATTGGAATTCATTTAACCTATCTCCACTTCAGTCAGAAAACAAGAGTGAGGACTCTGTAATTGGTTCAGTGTTGGCCTATTCTGAAGAGGAAATGGATGCAAACAGAATTTTATTCTCCAAAGGTAGATAATCTAAAAGAAAATTATGTCACTTCATACACAATTCTGATAGTTTATTAATCCTTGAAGGAGAGAAATAATGTCTTAAAGCTATTTCTTATCTTAAATTGTAGTATGTTTTTGTATTACTATGCATAGCAAGGACCACACTGCATTCTTTTTTTCCTGCAACTCTGGAAAATAGTGGAAAAGAGGTAAAGCAGTGACTTATTTCCCATCATGAGTGAAAGTTCTTGGATTTCATTAAGAATATTATCAGGATGGAAAGCCCTCTAAATCTGCTATTTGACTATTTAGAAGGGAAGCAAAATTTATTTATTTTTGAATGCTTATAATCATTAATTTGAAAATGAAAGTGTTTCACTTCAAAGAATCTTTTCTTAATACTTACTATATTTGTTCTTTTTTACTAGTTGGCAATGAATCTGCTGATTCTGCCTCAGTCCTGGATTCAGGTATTTCTAAAGTAAGTGCCTTTCTCTACTGACAGAGGAAATGTATTACTTTATTTCTGAAGGCTCTGAGACTTGAACAAATGATTTTATGTCATCTTTTTTGCAGCAGCTTTATTTATGTGGTCTGCAGCCTATGCTAGGCACTTCGAATTAGTCTGAATTCCTCCTTTGCCTGTTTACATTGCTTATGCTATTGTATCACATTTTAAAAGATTTCATATGGTTTTCTGTTTCTGAAAGGGGAGGCTCTGGCTTTTAATCTATAAGGACATTTGTTTTCATACTTGTACTTTTTGTAAGATTAATTTTATTTTCTCTTCTCCCAGATCTCCCTTAATAATTCCAAAAGGCAAATTTGTAAAAGGTATGTTTCTGTTTTTGTGTTAATGTTGTATCATTAAAGATCTTATTAAAAAATTCCCTGATTATTGATTCAGCTATTTGCTGCACATCTGCAGCTGTAGGGACTTGTCTGTTTTCTTGCACATTTGTTTAGTTATTGATGCTCTTATTAAGCTATACTAAAAAAAAAAAATTGCTTTGGTAGTGTTGGTAATGAAAGACTAAACTGACTTTGTTGTTGTTTACAGGCCTTGTATACTGATCTTAGATTCTTTGAAGGCTGGTTCTGTACAGAAGACAGTTCAGGTTTTAAGAGAGTAAGTGACAACAGTTTCCATTTATTAGAAAGAGATGCTGCTGGTCATATTTCTATGCTTAAAATACTTTTCTCTATGAAGATGCACCTTTCTGTTGCTAAAGGATAACTCATAAGCAGCCACAACCATTATTATAACAGCAATACAGAGGTTTGTGCGAGAAGCATGTCTTTGTTTTGCAGCCTAAATGTAATGTGAAAATAGTGAACTGGATGGTGAATTGACTTCCTTCTAAAGTTCAAAATAAATCATAATAGTAAGGTATTTAAAATGAATACTTCAGACTTTAAATGATACATTTTCCAAAGGACTGGACTTCATTTTTTTGGTGGAGCTTTCAGAATTCCTGTGTTAAATCCACAGCTAAGTGTGTACAAAAAAATAGAAACTACACTGATGCTGTCTACAAGTGTCAGGATACTAATATCAGGATGGTATTATCTATTTTGAAAAGTGACAGTAAAAAATATATTCAGTCTTTTAGGTGAAAAGTATGCAAGTATTGGAAGAGTTCATGAAATTTACAGTTCTTTTATGTACTCCTAATGACTTCAGTAGCTATCACAACAGTTTTCAAAAGTTGCTGATATTCATTGTTTGAAGAGAAACAGAATTGATCTTTTTGTACTCTGTTGTATTCACTTCACTGAAAGAAGCAAAAATCTGTAAACCAGGTACTACACAGAAAAGATCCTTCTTGTAGAAGTAAATCCTTCATAAACCTGCAGTGGGAGTAAATGGAAATCAGTTAATTTTTTGTCAGTAGCTATTCCCTAGAGAGACCTCCCCACCATGTTTTTGGGGGGAAGAAGAATGAAATAGCAATTTCAATTTTTAAATCTCTGTTTAATATATGTTGATGTAGAGATTTATGCTTTGAGCTACTCCCAGAGATAAAATTTCAGAGAGTGAGATTTCTTGGTGTTCAGTCACAGAGGTGTCATAAAGTCAGGAAAAAAAAAGAGATGATTTACTGAGGTGTGCAGTTGAGGAAGCATCAAAACTTCAGTTTGCAGTTACACAATGAAAGCAGAAATTTAAAGAAAACTGATACAAAAGTTCCATAACTTATTCTTTCATAGAATCATAGAATGGTCTGGGTTGAAAAGGACCACAATGGTCATCTAGATTCAACCTCGCCAACCACCAGACCAGGCTGCCCAGAGCCACATCCAGCCTGGCCTTAAATTCCTGCAGGGATGGGGCATCCACAACCTCCTTGGGCAACCTGTTCCAGTGTGTCACCACTGGCTGTGTGAAAAACTTCCTCCTAATATCTAACTAAACCTCCTCGTCTTAGTTTATTTTTCCCTAAGTTGATTTTCATTATGCTTTGAGTAGTGTTCAGGCCCAAATAAATTAAAGTCTACAGTAATAAGTCCTTTTGTAGCACATATGACATGTGCCTCACTGAACACCCTGTCTTTGAATTCTGTTTTATGTTTGGTTACTATTCACAGGTGCCATTTTTTTCAAGATTTGTTTTGAGTGTTTTATATTTATTTTTATTGTCAGAATTACAAGGCCTTGTGGAAATCAAACTGAGGTCTGACTTAGTGTGTGTAGTTTTTTTAATTCCCTGAAGTCAGACATTTATTTTCCAGAAATTTTGAGTGTTTGCAACCGTAACTGAAGTTAACAGAAAGGCGTAGCTTTAGCAAAATCCAGAAAAAAATCGATCTACCACCTTTCCTTTGTCCTGTGAGTGTGTGATCTTGTCATAAAACAATATCAAATTAATGAGACAGAATTTTTTTGTGTGAATCTGTGTTGACGGGACCTGATGACTGTGATTTTTTTGAATGCCTTTTGGTGACACCCAGGATAATCTTTTCAATAATTTTTTCAGTTACTGAAGTTAAACTAATGGGTACTTGATTTCCAGGGTCTTCTCTTTGCCCTTCTTGTAAACTGGAATAATATTGGCTAGTTTCCAGTCAGAAGAGACCTCTCCAGACTCCCAAGATCTTTGATAAATAGTTGAGAGGAGTCCTGGTTCATTACAGTTTTAATATCAGCAAATAGAAAATCACTGCTTCCCCAGCTTACAGGACTGGACAACGAAAAGCCTGTAATTATTAAAGACCAAGGCTATCAAAACATTAAATGCTTCTGCCTTTTTCATTATTTCTATTTGTCCAGTGACTAGCATTATCCAGTAACATTCCAGTATTTTCCTTAGACTTTTTCTTGCTATTAGCATATTGTTGAAAGGAATTTTTGTTATCTGAAACATTACTGGCCAATTTTAACTCTAGTTGAACTTCAGCCTTTCATGTTTTCTTCCTGCAAATGCAAAC
This sequence comes from Chrysolophus pictus, assembly GCA_037305975.1. Lineage (NCBI taxonomy): Eukaryota > Metazoa > Chordata > Aves > Galliformes > Phasianidae > Chrysolophus > Chrysolophus pictus. The sequence continues at coordinate 110,543,838 of CM074576.1, forward strand.
TGCAGCTTTGTAATTTTCCTATGTAGCCTGAACTTGCTTAAAGATCTGAATCTGACTTTGTCAGACACTTGTGCCTTCAATCCCATGTTCAAAATCAGTAGTCAGTTCAGAAAGTGAAATCAGTGAGTCGCTACTGAAGCAAGAGAACAATAAAAAAAACTGATAACAAGTAAGTCGTAATCATTAAAGAAATGATCCTCTAAGTTTTTTAACAGGTTTTCCAACGCTTTATACCCTAACGGGCCGCAAGGGTTATAATGGTGTAATTATAGCTGAAGTTCAAAAAGTGAACTTTAAAGTTTAATAGCTTTTTTGGATGAACACAATAAAATCTGGGAAATATCACTTGAATTCCTCCTGGAGCTCAGGTTTAAAAATGACCTCGTATCCTAATAGCTTGAATAAATTCAATGCAGATGATAATAACGATTATTATTTTTAAACAATTTCACACATCTTTGTTTATTGTATATTATATGATAAGACTGAATCTGTGTAAGGTAGAATATTGGATAGTGGAAATTTTGTTACTCGTATGAATTTCTTTTATAGATTCTGTGAAATAAATTGGTTAAGGCTATCTTAACATTTTGTCCAGCTCCAGAACAATAGTGAGAAGCATCTCAAAATGCACTGAGCTTTGGAGATATTTGGTTTATTTCTCAAATATTAATCTATTTGCTTTCTTTTATAGGTATCTTGAAGTAGAATGGGAAGCTAAACGAAAAACACATCGTGAATTCAGTAAATCAACAATGATTGACTTTTATCCAAGAGTGCCTAAACAAGATAACAGTAGTGACTGCGGGGTGTATTTGCTGCAATATGTGGAAAGCTTCTTCCAGGTACTAGAAGAATCTGCTTTTCCTATTCCCCAATATCACCTCAAACCATAAACTGCTATTTCTGAGAGAAATACCCAGGCAGAAAACCTGTGTTGCTTAGTGTCTAATATTGTCTGAGGTATTTGAGGAAGAGAACATAAAAGCTGTTCTTTGTGTTGTGTCAGAAGGTCTTTGTATCTGTAATACAGATGATTTCTCTGGGTTTCTTAAGCAGGCCTTTCTAACCTTGTGGTTTAATATTGCATTTATGTTAACACATTCAAGGTCTGCAGCTGTAAGAATATATTTGGATCTTATGTAGTTTATGAATTTCTGGCCTACAAATGGTACAAAGACATGTTTTCTGTGCAGGTCCTCACTTCTTGTTGCCTTTCAAACTTTGTTCAGCTTTTCCTTTGGCCTTTGAATGGCACTGTCTGTGCAGGCAGCAGCTTCTGCAAAGAGATGGAAGTAGGATCCTTAAGAGACAATGCACAAAGCTAAGGGAATCTCTCTTACATGTTCAGTACATACTTCTAAATATCATCTTCTTGACCTTCCTCATGACCTGTTCTAGCAGCTCTGTGCCTTTCTTGAGAGAATCACCTCCTTTGATCTGCTAGCTACCTTTCTTTTGATGCAATGCAGGGTAGGTTTTCTGAGCTGCAAGTGCCCATTGTCAGTTCATGTCAAGCTTTTCATCCCCCAGTACTCCCAAGTCCAGCAAAAGGCTGCCCTCTGTCCACTCATCACCCAGCCTGTGATCATGTGCACCTAGCCTAGTTGGACAACAATTTGTTTGCATCGACCCAGCTCTTTAGCCTGTTGGAGTCGCTCTTGATGGCATCCTGTCCCTCCAACACGACCACGGCACTTCTCAGCTTGGTGTCATCTGCAAAATTCCTGAGAGTGCACTAAATCCCACTGTCTACATCACTGACAAAGATGTTAAATAATATCAGTCCCAATACCAAGTCCTGGAGAACACCACTTATCACTTGTCTCCACTTGGACAGTGAGCTGTTGACCACAACTCTTTGAATGCAGCTATCCAGCCAATTCTTTATTCACCAAGTGTTTCATCTATCAGATCCATGTCTCATCAGTTTAAAGTCAAAGATGTAATGTGGGCTGTGGGCCATCTGCTCTATTTGGCCTTGCTTAAGTAGGGAGTTTGGACTAGGTGACCTCCAGAAGTCCCTTCCAGCCTCATCCATTCAGTGATTTTGTGATAGGTAGGTAGAAGATGAATTTATTTATTTTTCTTTTTTTACCAGTGTTCTGAACTGCCCATTCTGTAACAATGCAGAAGCAAGGTCAGGATGAGGTAGTTTGCTGTTTGTGATAAACATACCAGGACTCATAGACCATTCTCACTTTGCTTTTTGAATTTACCACGACTCTTTATTTAAGGGAAGGAGAAGGTGAAAAATAGGCATGGAAAAAGAACGACGAGGGGAGGAAGAAAAAAACTTTGGCAGTTGAGATGTAGTGTTGTGATCTTATTGTCAGAGCTAGCAATATCTCAGCCATTTGAATTTGCTTTCCTCTTTTGGTCCAAATTCTCCCCTTTCTATGTCCTACTAGAATTGCTGGCAATGCTCTTGCTTCTTTTTTTTCTTCTGTCAGACAGGCCAGCTCATGACAATAAAAAAATATGCCTAAGATTTGCTTGCTTGACTGCTTAATCATTCCATATAGTGTGTATGCTTAATCATTCCATATAGTGTGATCCTACATGCTTGTTTTTTGACTGAAGTGCACCTGCCTCCTGTTAAATATCAAGAGCATGTCTAACCATATTGAGAGTATGTAGAATCAGCACTGAATATGAGCTTATATTAAAGTATCTTTAAGAGGAAGTGATGATAATCTGTTTTTTGTTTACCATGAGTAGCTCGTGTTATGTATGACTATAATTATAGTGGAGGAACTGGAATTTAACTTAGATCTTGACAACTGTATCTCGTGGTAACTTATTTATGCATGCTAGTTCTCAACAGTATGGAAGGCTTTGGAATTCTTTTTGAAGGGTGTCACGGGAAATACATGCTGTAAATATTCTTGTTTTTATTTCTTTCCCTTTTTACCAGAATCCCATAGTTGACTTTGAACAGCCAGTGCATCTGGAGAAGTGGTTTCCTCGTCAGCTGATCAGAAGCAAAAGAGAAGAAATCCAAGACCTGATCTTGCAATTGCACTTTCAACAGCTCAGAGGCAGCAGAAGCTAATAAATCCCATCTACCAGAACTGGCAAAGAACTATTGTATAAAGTACCTGGAACTCTGCTTAGCAGCATTTTGGCTCTGTCTGCCTTGCGAGGAAGAAAAAAAATGTTTTTTTGTTTGTTCATTATGTATTTATGTAAATAATTATTTTACTTTGGGTTCAGTGAAGATAGAATGCTGTTGGAGGGGAGGGTGTGGAAGAGAAGGTTGTAAATAAGTGTAAATACGTAAGTTAAAGCTAATACGTGTGACTTGCTAATTGATTTTTTAACTTGGAATATGAAAATGTGTACAGGTATGTGCAACAAAGATGTAAAAATATTTTGATCTTTTGGAGCCTGTTCTTTACAATTCTATATAAACTTTAAGAGTTGGATGAGCACATAGGAGTCAGGCCCAAAGGTGGGTTTTTGACCTTATACTGTGTGTCTTTCTACTTCGCAGTTCATACAGGTATGAATACTATGTATTGTTTTAATTTAAGGATATAATGCTGATTCTCTTTAGAGATTTTTTTGTTGTTGTTGTTCTGTTTTGTTTCTGATAATATACAGAAATAGTTTGCATTTATCAGAATATTCTGCTGGGATTTGACACTTCTGGGTTTTAATTTTTTTCCTCCCTAGCATTTCCATCATAAAAATTTATTTGCTCAAGAGTGAATCTTGAAATCTTCTGAAGTCAGAAGTGGGCTCTTCTAAATGCCCTTTATGATAACTCTTTTCTTGTCAGATTTTAGAAATCTTGCTCTCAAAGTACATGCTGGTACAGTACATGAAGGCAATAGATTTTTACTCCTAATTCCTTTATTTTTGGGAGTTACTCCTGTGAGTCTTAAAGGCATCATTTGCATTAGAAAAGCAAGTAGACTGTGGCTCAATAAGATTGAGATATTTGAGAAATAAGCATGTTTTCATTTAGAAAGGATGTGGCTATATGTAATATGTCTTTAAGACATGTTGCTTATATATAATACATACAGGATTTATACTTTACTTGGGAGAATTCAGTAAAGGCACCCAAATATTCAACTCAGGACTTGATTTGATAAACTAGCGCAAGTTTATCATAGTCTGTATATATATTTATTTAGTTTTTCTCAGACAGTTGTCGTGGAAAACTTTAATAACATTTTGGTATGCACACACTTTTTCCCGTAGTTATTACACAATAGATGGTGGCTGTTTTGAGAGGATGCTTTCTCCTATTACCCACAGTAAGTTACTAAAGTGTCATAGTACTCCCAGAAGAACCATGTTGCAGATAACCACCAAAGCCATTTGTATAATAAGCATATCTGCAAAAACAGAGGTCTCAAAGGACGTAGGCTAAAAAATCAAAGTAAAAATTGAGGGCGTTCGAAAGACGTGGACAAATTTGTAGTGTGGCAGAATTCTCAGGACCCCTTTCCTCAAGGCAACTCTGACACCTAGCATTTGGAAAATTCAGTCATTGCTTCAGGTTCTACAAGTCATCTAAAAAACCTGACAAAAAACAGTGTTGTTTCTCAAACCAGGAAGCATTCTTTCTGAAGAGCAGAAACAATTTCAGAACATAATTTGCTGAGTGCAGTTACTTTTTGTGTAACTGGGCAGCCTAGTGCACTTATCTTGTTTTTTTTTAACTTCGTTTCTAGTTCAGCTCAGTACTTTATCACTATTCCCACCAATATCTGTCACTCACATCGCAGAAATTTGTGTGACTTATCTCACAAACCTCATCACCACCATTTCTCACTCCCAGGGATAATCTTTGTATTTATTGTAAGAGATAAATGATAAAATGCAGAAATGTGTGTGCTTTTTCTCCACACCTTTTTAATGGATGAAATATTTTCAGTGTTCCCTTATTAAGAATACTTTGGACTTTTTCTTACAATAAAATTGGTTTATATCATAAAGCAATATTTATTCTCTTTCAGATTAACTGGTTTATACGTAGATATTTAAAAGATATGTATAAACTTTTCTAAATTGGTTTTATAACAGCAAAGGATTGACTTTGTAGGTTAATGTTAGCGATTTGCTATGGGGATGCCAATACATTTGATAATAAAAACCTCCAGAAGTTACTGAACATGATTGTCACCATTCTTTTTGCTTCTGCCACAAAGAACCAGCGAGCTAAATATGAGATAATCCATCTTATTGCATTTAAGTTGTGTCCTCAGTATGTCTGTCCTAATTCAATTTTTGATCAAAGCAATTAATTGTTCTTCAGTCCTTAAAAATGTGTGCAGCTAGATTGTAGCTTCTTGTGGCAAGGAAGATTACTTTTTGAATCAACAACCTTATAGTTTTCTGTAGTTAGGCTTAACAGTGTTGACAACCTGAATGACCAGCCTGGGAAATAACCTGGGTCAAGCAGCTGCAGTCCACCCTGTTCCAGCCATATGCACGTAACACACATGTGGTGAATGCTACGAAGTGTTTGTGGATCAAGGTACGCTCCTGATCTATCTATCTATCTATTTACATATATATAAAATAAACTTTCCAGGGATAACTTTTAGTAGTATTCTTCTATATAGGGTTATCAGACTGACTCAGGGATCGTTTTGTGTATCTTCTGCATTTCTATTTCCCTTTTCAATCCCTGTTTAACTTAAATGGTAGAGTGGTGTTCTGCTTCAAAGCAAACCAATCTTTATAAGGCCCTTTAACCTGCATTCTGCAATTTGGTATCAAGGCATTGAATTGTACTTATGACACGCTAAACATGAAAGAAACTGATACGTTCTGGCTCTGCGGGCTTTGAAACTGGCTTCCATAAGGAAATCTGAGTCATGGATTGGTGCAGAGTACTGTTGACAAACAAGAAACAAGATAAATAATTTGTAGGAGTTAAATCTTCCAAGAAAAAAATTTAAAAACCATTTTTTTTATATCAAACACCAGAGGAATGAGCCATGAGAATGTGAGTGTGCTTTAAAAATTATCTGCAGTCGGCTGTGATTGATCTCTGGAGACACAGCTTCACAGCAATCTGTCTCTTCATTTTGGGACTCATCTCCTAGTATGTAACCCTGAAATGAGGTTGCAATACTCAGAAAGTATGATACCTTACAAAATGGCAAAGACTCAAAAGTCAAAGTGATAGCTCTCTTGACTGTGATAAGGAATTGCAATATTATTTTCTGCAATTTCTTCTGAAGAAAAAGGTCTCTTAGGTTTCTAGATTTAAAAAGTGATGATTGTAGAATGAGACATGGAAGATCTTGAAAGAACAGAAAATTCTTTGATTAATGATTAAATAAAACCAAGATTGGTGACAGTAAATCAGTCCATTCTAACTGGAATCGAAAACTGTTCAAAGATGAAGCATGGGCACCAGGGTCATCTTTTACTATTGAACAAGGTAAGATGTACTCCTGAGGAACAGTTCAAAAAAGGAGGAATGCAAGGAATATATTCACATTACACATTATAGACAGAGCAAATAATAAAGTTTATAATAAAGACGATTAATTTGATCAGTCTCCCTGATGCTTCTGGTCCAACTGCTTTACAGTACTACATGATGGAAGAGGTGGCAGAATGACAAGCTGTGCTGGACTGATACATTGGAAGGCTAAGAGCCTCAGGCCTTGCTTAATGCATAATAATACAGAAAATAAGAAAACTTCTCAGGAAAGCTTTTTATTGGGTTTCATACCCTTACATTCATGTATTCTGAGTATTTTCTCTAAATGCTATTTCATTCTTGAGGTGAGAGAGCCTTTGCCTTTGTAGGTTTGTTTACTGTTTCTTGTCTCTATTTGTTTGCATTTTTGCAGGTTAACGGAAGGAAGGCATTCATGGCATTGGAAACTCCTGTGTCTTTAGAGGATGAAAAAAGTCTGGTCTGTGTTTCCGAATCTAATATCATAGTATAGGCACCCAAACTGGTCTCAGAAGTGGTTCTCTTTGCCTAGAGGTGCTCAGTAGGTGTGCCTCAGTTCCCCAGGGCTGTTCAAGATACATCTTCAGAGTGGTGCACAGCTCACTTGCTGCTGCCAGCTGTGTAGTTACCTTGACAGAGCCAGCTGAGGTGAATAGCGCTGGTCTGAGAGATCCAAAGTGTCCGAGAGGCTGTCAGAACAGCTCAGCGGTTTAATTTAAAGTGCAGTTTAGCAGTTTTGTGGGGAAAAAAAAAAAGAAGTGTTTGTTGTTTTGAAAACGACTGGAGTCTGTTACATGTCAGAAGACAGAGAATGAATAAAGGGTGGTTTTCTTTGATTCCTGTGAGTGTCCTGTTCGTAATATCCGAGATGATCAAAGTAGTGAGCAGCAAGTTCAGAGCAGTGCCACCCATTAGGCAGCCCCAGTACAGTTTTTCTTGTGGTGTGATCTCTGCCTGCCATTGTGGGCTGGCTTCCATACACGTCTCCGCACTGAGCTGACCCCTGGAAAGGAGGGGAGCTGAGAGTGCTGCTGTTTTCCTGCACCCTCTGTCCTTTACACAGCTCTCCTTAACCTACCGTTTCTCCAGGTATCAGCACAAATCTGTTCTTAATGCTCATCTCAGATTACGTCTGGGCAGAGATGAAAGAATCGCCATTTGCCCTGGTTTTATCCTGGGATGTGAAGGGCAGTGGTGTAGCAGCAGATCTTCTGCTTTAGCTCAGACTCGAGCAGCAGGACCTTGTTATCTCTGTCACCAGCATGACACCTACAGAATGATTGTTTCAGTCTTATCTCTGTGCTCATCAGTGCTACAAGCAAGTCAGTGCATTCTTAAGTACATATATGAGTACAGGCAGAAGGCAAAGCTCATGGAGACCTTCCACTGGAGACTAGTGTGCTCACACTGATACTCTGTGGTCAGTATGACTTTTAAAACAGACAGAAACTGAAGGGCCTGTGAAAATACGTGGTTAATTAAGTGTGAAAGGTGCTGTCCTTGTTTGGACTGCCTGTTAATGGTATGACAAGCTCCAGTAAAGAGCTTAGCTGGCCAGATTAAAATTAAAAAATTGTCTCAGTCCATCTGCCAGCTCCGAGGCGTTTACTTCATCACCTTTCCTTGTTTCTTCACTGAAGTGGAATACTCGCGTTGAAAAGATCATTTCCAGGATGTCCTGTTTGACTTTTTTAACCTAATGTCTTTCTTCCAAAGATAACTTTACGTGACGTCAAGACGTTTTCAAGAAGGGCAATGCTCTTGCTTGGCTCAAGGATACGTTAAAGGCAACGACTCTTGCTGAAAAGGATTTTCTTTTTTTCTTGCCTATTGGCTTTTGGACACAAATAAAATGTTTGCCTTCCTTTGGAAAATCTCTCTCTGCCTCTTGGTTTCAGAAGTGATTACAGAAGATCTTCAAGCAGTTGCAGGTAATGCAGACATCTTTCTTCTTTATATTCTTGTTTTCAGGGTTTTGCCTATAGTGGTGTGTAGGAAAAAAATGCCTCTCTGACTTAATTAAAATGAAGGAGGCTAACACAAAGAAACATTTGGTCAAATCTTTGTTGTGATACCAGTGTTTTAAATACGGAGTGATTTACGAGAAAGATTTACTGTTGCTTTAAGAGTAGAATGTAGGCATGGTGTGCTAAGATCTCCAACTTTGAAAGACATCAAATACTGATCAGCAAGCTTTTCCACTTGATGCTTTTTTCTTTAGTAAATTTGTATTAGATAACAAAATATATGCCCTCCATTTGGTTGATGAAAATGTGTCAGTTTGGGTAAAGATCAGTGTTTTGCCTTAGTGACCTTGTTTGTTCCCTTCTCCCTCCAATATATCATCTACAGGTGGCCTTCTGCTCTAGAGCTATTATTAGTGTACCATCAGAATAGCCGTGATCTTTATCCTTCAGTCATCAAAGTCAGAAATGCTACTGACTTTGAAGTTGCAGACTAAATTTACAATCTGTGGGGCAAAAAATGCCATAAAACAATTACTGTTCTTTCTGTAATTAGTTATTCATTTTGATTCTTCTTCAATTGTTTTCTGGAGAAACAGTGAAAGAAAAAGATTGAATTAACTAATTTCAGATAAGCTGCCTGTGGAGGTTAGAGAATGACAGACTAAAACCAAATAGATGCATTCTCCTCTTAGCTGTAAGGTTGTTGTGGAACAACTCAGAGGAAATTAAAAAAAAAAAAAAAGAAAAAAGCAATAAGCTAAAGCTGAGATGTCCCTTTATTTTTTTTTCTTTTTCTTTTTTTCCCTCCTCCTGTCAGATTGGAACCAGGTCTTGTGGCGATAGAAGGGAAAGTTGCTAGGTGCCGATTTCTTAAAGCATGGGACATAAATGTGGATAGAATGTATGGAATAAAGAGACTTTAACTAATTAATTTTCCATTTGTGGCCCTGAAAATTTCAAGCACGTGATTATTGACATGTATAGTCCCACTGACTTAAGCCGAATCCCAGAAGAGAAGTTAAATACAAAACATTAGCATTCGTGGGGTCAGAGGTTTCATTTGATAACTTGTGTAAAAGAGGTTGAGTTTGTTTGTAATAGGACTGTTACACCGACACGTTTAAGCTTGTTAACAGAAAAAAAAAGGAACAGTTAGGTCCTCCACAGACCAGAGCAATGGCATTGAGATACGCGTGACTGCATCTCTACCTCATCTGAGAAATTTATACACGGTTTCAATTTTACAGCAGAAGAAAAGCAGGCTAAAGATGCTTCACCAACCCCTCAGCTCAGTGTCTGGCAGTTTGCAAGCCCCTCTCTGCCTCCTGAACTGAGAAAGCTTCATGGCATTACGGAGGCTGAGCAAGTCAACAGGCATTCGCTGCGCCGAAGGAAGCGCTCCATTCTGTTTCCCAGTGGAGTTAAGATCTGCCCTGATGAATCTGTTGAACAGGCTATTGCCAACCATCTGAAATACTTCAGGCTCAGAGGTAAGTGGGCACCGACATCATAATCTCATGAGTAACTGATAACATTTAGTTGTAAATAAAAAATAATAGATGCAGTTTTCAAACATAATAATACCATGCAATAGGAAATACACTGTTTCACAAGAAACTTAATTTCTTAGTGATAACCTCCCTTATGAGAGCTGTTCTGAGATTCTGCTCTGATTTAGCGTTCTTGAAATGCTAGTAGAATACAAAGAGGGACCTTTTGGAAGAGTAATGGCAGAGACATTGGTCAGCTTTTGGCTGTAGTTGGTTTTTCTCTCATCTAAAACAATCTCTTGTGTGTGAGGCTGTGGTATAACAGCAATGAGGCCTTTGTATGAAGATGAAGAAGCTGGTGTAAATAAGCTTGCCCTGAAAATCTGAAATATACTCTGTAACAGCTTTGCACATATCTTGAAATATTACAGCAATATGATGTGTTTTAACACTTGTATCTGACACCATTGGAATGTATTGCTTTCTGCATTTACCTTAGAATCATAGAAACATTAAGGTTGGAAAAGACCACCAAGATTATTTAGTCCAACTATCAGCCCATTACCACCATACGCTCACTAACCACATCCCTCAGTGCCACATCTACATGGTTCTTGAACACCTCCAGGGACGGTGACTCCACCACCTCCCTGGGCAGCCTGTGCCGATGCCTCACCACTCCTGAGAAAACATATTTCCTAACATCCAACCCATATCTTTGTACAGCTGCATTCAAAGACTTTACTGGGTGTTAACATGTTCACCCAGAATTCATCAATGAAACAGGGAAGAACGGTTCTCACTTAAATAAGAAGGAAATGTCTTCAGAGACATGTGCTTTTGCACTTCTAATTAACATTAATTAAGGAGTAATAGATGTAACTTAGTTACCAAAAAAAAAATTTAAAAATTTGTAATCTCTTTGTGTTCCACACTTCAACCATGAGTGTTGGGTCAGCTTTTCTGCTCATGGGGTTAACACCTCCCACTCAACAGCTGAAAGATGAAGGCTACTCTATCCCTTCTGGAGTTGTGGAAGCTCACATAAGTGCAGGCTTATGCTCATGCTACCAAGGACTTAAAGAAAGAGTTTTGAGCAAACACGGCTGATTTTTACAGCTCAAGGACATCTGCTGGCTGTTCCAACTGATGATACTGCACTACTTTGATCATGCAGAGCTCCTTTGATAATTCGGCATATAAAACTACAGCTAGGCTAATGAATCAGGTGTCTGTACAGAAGTCTGTTGCTTGGTGCAAAAAGAAACAGATTCTCAATTTCCATCTTTTATTCGCACCATTTAGGAATTAGTTTTACTTTGGTCTGCTGAACACACCTTCTAGCCACAACATGTACATCCTGTCCCAGCAAGTGGATTTGGAGTTATCTGAGTCATGGTGGCTGTGTGGATTTTTTTTTGAGAAGTCTTTTTCCAAGGCCTGTTGGAGAATGAGAGGTTTGGCTTCTGTGAGCTTCTTGTTTATGTCTGCTTGGTAGCACTCAGCTGGTATTTGTTTTGCTCCAAATTAATCCATATTATGTGCTTTAACTGCAGCCATCCCTCAATTACACATGATACAGGAGCATAAGCAAACAGTGAGTAAGCAAAAGTCTGAGTGAGAGTAAAGAAGAGAAATCTGTAGGTTGTTTTGTAAAAGCTTATTTATAACTTGATGATCTTAGGCTGAATCAAAGGCCCACTGAGTCCTTCTGCTTTCCCGTTGTACTCCTGGCTTCCATTGTCTCCTATGACTTCTTGAGCGGAGGTGCTGTGGCCATCCTTAGCATCTTAAACTTTTGAAAAAGATCTCTGCAAGAAATAGGGATGACTTTAATTAGCGGCAAGTTGAGCAAGGTCTGGTTCAAGCAAACTGTCATCTTCATTCTGTTAGCAGAAATGTGCTGCATCAGAACTATTTGGTGAGGTCTTGTTAATTACCTCCTGAGTAAATGCACCTGAGGCCACACCTTGAGTGCTGTGTTCAGTTTTGGGCGTCTCACTACAAGAAAGACATTGAGGTCCTGAGTGTGTTCAGAGAAGAGCAGCAAAGATGATGAAGGGTTTGGAACACAAGTCTCATGAGGAACAGCTGAGGGAACTGGGATTGTGTGGTCTGGAGAAGAGGAGACCCAGGGAAGATGTTATCATCCTCTACAGTTCCCTGAAAAGAGATAGGTGAGATAGGTGTCAGCCTCTTCTCCTTGGTAACAGAGACAGAATGAGAGGGAACTGCCTCAAGTTGCTCAAGGGGAGGTTTAGGTTGGATATTAGGAAACATTTCTTCTCAGAAAGGGTGGTGAAGCACTGGCACAGGCTGCCCAGACAGGTGGTGGATTCACCATCCCTGGAGGTGTTCAAGAGCCATGTAGTTGTGGCACTCAGGGATACAGTTGATTGCTGTTTTGACACAAGAGCTTGTTAGAAAAAAAAGAAGATGCTTACACATTCTGGTTATGTGAGGTATATATCTATATATATAGGTGTATATATATATATATATGTCTACATCTACCTTAGAAGAAAACATGGGAGTTTAATTACCTAGCTGTAGGTCCCCTAGCTTTACTTACTTTTGCTAGCTAGCTAAAACCTTTACTAGTGTTAGGGACAGATGATGTAAGTAATGATGTAGTTATTCACTGCTCATTGTTACTTCTACTGCAGTAATTAGAAACACCAGCCAAGAAGAGGGTTGTTTTTGCCCCTATTTCTCTACACTTGCAGTCTAGGGGACAGTTTTCTCATGAGATGATTTATTCCTCCAGTCATTTGCACCGCAGAACAAACCAGCCTTTACATTAGTGGTCTCTGCAGTCTCCAGCGTGATAAATAAAGACTCTGCACCTCCTCCAGCTGTGCATGGAAGTCACTGCTGTTGGCTGTCTTTGTATTTCATTTTTTAGAGAATGTAGAGATGAAAATCAGTCAGAGGTGCTTGCAGTTTGGGTACAGCAGGCCTGCGGTTTGGGTCTTCAATACATGTCCTTTTAATAGTAGCAGTAATGCTGATGGTGGCTCATAGCTGGATTGCTGTGATGAGCACAACATGTATCCAGCACGTTGGAGGCTTCACAAAAGAGATTCAGTAGGAATCTAACTTTGGATTTCAGATAGCAAGTACGCAGAGTACAGTAATGTTGATTTGGAATAATGATTTTTACTCCTCACAGGCAGGCTATGGACCAAGCCCCTGTTAATAAAAAATGTTACATGAAAAACAGCCATCCCCATTCAGGCCAAAAGCCTGTCTGTTCCACTCCAGGCCATGAGATTGACCAGTCGCTTTATGCTGACTGCCCATTTCCTTTGTTGTAAACTGCCAGTTGACAGCTGAGAATTTAATAGACTTAAAAGGTGGACTTACCAGTGGAACAGAAAGAAGGTAAGGGTTGCACATACCTTTACAGTATGTGCTGTTATCCTGGCACTGTTCCTATCAACTGGGTAAAACAAAGGATGCTGGGTCTTGGCACTGTTGCTCAGGATTAGTACTGCTGCTGTCTTTGGGATGGCTGAGATGTAGTTACTCCTGTGGCTACTATTCCTAAATTGCATTTGCATTTTTTCCTACTTTGATCCATGGCCTTCAACAGTTCAGTGTATTGAGTGAGTGCATCATATTTTCATGCAAGCAGATCAGATGGTCTCTCTGCCAGAACTTTTTGTCAGCCAGAGCTTCAGGTAAAGCTGAACATCTAAAGATAGCATTTAAGGATTCTGACCAGAGAAGGAAGTGTTCTGGCGTCTCACAGCTAATGAGAGCCAAGGACATTTCAGTACTTTGGAAACAATAAAACAAATTTCTCACAAATGAAGTTCTATTGATGATTATAATCAAGATTTGGTGATCTCAGGCAAAGGACTGAACTCATAGCAGTAAAGACAGAATCTAAATTTTCTCCTCATTTCTTGAATTCATTTAGATCTATTTACTGAAACAGCAGAAATAATGATGTGATGTTCTGCACATGGATAGAGCTAAGATTGGAGGTTCAATTTGATGCTGAAACCCTACATGACAAAAATTATGCAAATCTTGCTGAGTAATGATGACAGCAAGTGGTCAAAATTCACAAAAGCTACCTGGCTGCATTAAATCAAAGTGCCTGTCCAAGTGGGCCTTTTTTCCTTGTTTCCCTCTTGTCCCTGTCACTTATTACACATAGCTCATACTCGACCTATACATTTCTGAAGTTTATTTGTAAAAACTCTATTTCTGTCTCCCTCCACATTTGAATTATTAGATGTCAGCATGCACTTTTCAAAATCTCAAGTGTTATCTTGAAAGAGACTCCTTTGTAGTTATTGAAATATTACCAGTGAGAATAGTTTGTGCTAGAGTTCAGTGTGTCAGCATTCATGGCAAATATCCTTTGTGTGGATTAGCTAACCAGCATTCAGCTATTTTAATTAAAAATCCTGGATTGCTACATGTGTTATTTAAAGGTTGTCATTTTATAGCCCATAAAAAACGGCACTTGGCAACAGCTGAAGTGATTGCACTGCGCATGACTTTATTAGTTTGTTTAGCAAGTTCTAATGAAATCTTTGCAGGAAAGATCTCTTAAGAAGTGTCCGTCAATCTCCTTCTTGCAATAGTTCTTATAAAAACTCACTGCCATTATATCTTCCAATTGTGGAGAAATTGCAAGGGAGGAGAAGGAATTGTCCTCAGGTTGCCTCAAAATAGAATATTCTGCCTGACTCGGTGCTCCTAGCCACTGTACATGATTCAACACTTAAGAAGCACTAATGGGATTTAAATGAGATTAAACTCCAGCGCTCTCCACTTACACAAATGGCCAGAAAGCCACCCTACCCCCCACTGGGTGCTGTCATGTGTTGCCTCCTCTATTAACCTCAGAAATCCCTGAGCACAGACTGAGATGTAATAGGCTAATTGTTTCTCATTTGAGAGATAAATGCATCCTGAATTGTAAAGCTAGAGCCAGAGAGGTGCTGTATCCTGCCCAGGTGCACATGAGGTAGCCATTATGGGATAGTGTCAGAGATGTCATCTCGTCGCAGATCTTAGCTGGAGATTTTGAGAAGAACGATAAAATCTTAAGAAAGTAAACTTCAATCACACTTCTTTTTTTTTCACCCCTTTCACATGTTTATAAGACTGAAAAAAGCTTATGCCTACCTATTTGATTTTTTTTTTTCTGAAACACAATTTGTCTTGAGTTTTTCAAGATATTATTTGTACATACTGAGTGTAAACACTAGATTTGAAGCAGATAAGCTCCAAGGGCCGGGCTTTCTGGCTTCTAGAGGAGAGATGCTGAGATTTGAATGACCTTGGTATGTGTCCAGCTTTCTGAGGGGGCCTTTGGAACCCATTATGGCCCTTAAAAATCAAGACCGTGCCTATGACACGTTGCTCAAGTGGAAGTGTGCACAAGTGCACGGGCCAAACATGCTGTTGTTCCATTTTTCCTGCCTTGGCAGGAAAACCTTTTACCTTGAAGATGAATATTTTTCAGGGATGAGTTAAGTGACTGAATTTCTGAGGACTTGTGTTATGCACATGCAAAATATACACTGGAGAAAAAAAAACCTGAAGATCAAGCCATCTGGTTTTCATTCTTACTTTGAATTCTGATTCATCATGTCAGTCACACATAATCTGTGTACTTGCTTACTTTTCTGAGGACAGCTGGAATGATCACATCTCTATAGCGGGGAGCTATTATCTCATAAACATACTTTATTTTTTAGCAGATGAATTCTTCAGATGAAAATTGCAAAGCAGCTGAGTACTTAACACTAAAATACAAGTTATTTATTGCCAAGGCCATGGGATGAAGGAAGTTATTTTCTAGAGGAGCTTACCTTACCTTCCCACCCACGTGTAACTTCAAGGCTCTTAGCTCGCTGCCTTAAAAGATTGATCTCGATTTTATGATGCTTTTAATCGGTATTGTTTACCAGGGATTAGAGGCCGGATGGCAAATCCCGTCTTGTCCAGGGCCTGATGCTGCTAATGCTGTCCCACATACTCCGTGACTGTGGCTACCCCTGCAGCAGGCCAGTGAAAGTTCTGAGTGAGATGTAGCTGTAAGGATGGGCTCTCCTGTGCCCTGAGGGCTGCCCTGAAGTGACAGCACCACTAGGTCTGCTCAGCAGTTCCTTCATCGTCCTGGAAGTGTTGCCTGGTTGGCTGCTTTGTTTGTAGGGTTCTGGAGCTAGTCTTTAACACCCAACTCTGGAAAGATTGTAATGTAAGGCCTAAACACAAGATTTCTTTTACTTAGCAGTTGACAAGTCAGAAAGCATACAGGTAAATGTGTGTTTTGATTAGATGCTTGTTTTATTTTGTTTTGGCTCAAAGAAATTGCTATTTCACAGAATCACAGGACTGGAGAGGTTGGAAGGGAGCTCTGGAGAGCACTGAGTCCAACCCTCTGCTATAGATGATTCCCTACAGTTGGTTGCACTGTTTATGAGATTTCAGATTATAGTTAAATGTTGCTTAATTTATGGTCAGAATACATAGATAGTACACATGGCACAGGCAAGTTGCCAGAAGGTCAGAAAGGAAAAATTATGAATTATTTCTATACAGTAAAATATAGCTATTTGCTGAAGCTTCCACTCAAGTTAAACTTTGTTTCCTTATGATTTATGACCTCAGGTTTTGCCTACATAGTCTCAGCATGCTTATAATCTACTTACGAAAAACAAGATTTTTCTTCCATGGGAGTTCTCAAAAATTTGTTGAAAGGAACTTTGAACAACCTCCCTGGCCTGCAGGTAGTCGAACACCTGCCACAGTGATGGGCTCCACCTTTAAACTTAAAGAAGGATATAAACATTTATTATGGAACTGAATGCAACATGAGGGTGGTGTCTCTTCACTTCCTTGGGTGGCCACATCAATTATGCTGTGGTAAGAACTCACTCTTTGACATACTTGAAGGAATAGTTGGGAGATAGAATCATATTTGTTTCTTTCTTTATATGATCTGAGTCACGTTGAAGAAACTGTGCCATTCTCTTTCAGTGCTTGGAATGGTACTCTCATCTAACTACTTAAACGTTGAAAAGGTACATGAGAAAGAAAGACTAAAACAAAATTGGTCCTTTTCATAGCCACGCAGTGGCTTTTCTCTTGAACACCGTTTAGGTGAACATGCTTGGGGACAGTTCTTGGGTTGAGCCCCATGCAGCTTGGATTCATTGTCCTGCCAAGCAATCCCCTGCATCACAAATTGGCCAGTGGAATAAACAGGACAATGAAAAGATGAGCTGTGTGTCAGAAAGCCTGCAACATGACTTAGCAGTTTACACCATGCTGTTTCATGTGTTACTGCTTTCCACAGTGGAAATGGCAAGACAGGACAGAGGCCAGAGAGGATTCTTTAACAGCATCCCCCTTTCATCCTTCTCTTGTAAATATGACCCTGTTCTGACAGCTTAGGTCTGATTAATGGGCTTGAAGCCCACAGATGGCACAAAGCCTTTGGGACTAGAATTCAGTGGAGTGTCTAATTCCAAATGAAAGGACACACAATAAATCTTTAATCTACTGGGAGCTGATTGGGGCAACTGTTCATACAGCAGCAGCTTGTATTCAGACAAGACACACTCTCATCACATTCATTAAAAAAAAAAAAAGAGAGAGAGAGAGATTATACTATTTAAGATTAAGAACAGTAAGGAAAACTGCCTACAATTATCACTGCTAATTATTACTTGCACCTGTAAAGCCATTCCTTTGCCTGTTGCCATTGAAAAATTAGGATTAGACAGTGCCACAGCAGTGTATTTGCAAGCTCTAGCCATGGCTTCATCTCTCACTCACAGTGTGCTGAAGGCTTGTCCCAACTACAGGGAATAATCACATTTCAGGGTTGTTGCTGTACACTATTGCACCTGGAGTAAAAGGTCTATTAGTCAGAATGCAGGACATAAATTCTACCCAAAGAAATTAGTGAAAGTGGTGTTGCCTGCTATAGGCTTCTGGGTCTGAAACTAAACATAGGTCTCTATGAACACACAGCTCTTAGGAATGGGATGGTAGAGGGGATACTACAGATGTCCTTCTGCTTCAGGAAGCTTATTAGTACTCCAGCAGGATCCAGAAATCCTTGAGAAGGATTATAGGTTCATTGCCTGAGGTCTGTGCAGTCTCGTATGGAAATGCAGCCTTTGCTTCCTCAGTCACTGAGGTGGGATGTGAGAGGACCAATTACTATGCTTTACAGATAAAGATGTACAGATTACACCTGAAAGCTGGAGGGATGCTAGAGCAGTAGTGTATTACAGAAAGTTAATTATGCAGAGTCTGAAGACCATATTCCTCTCCATTCTTATCTGTTAAATGAGCAAGGTCACCTCCATATAGAAAAGCTGGCAGGAATGTGGTGTAGAAATAATAAATATCTGCATATCTGTAGACAGTTCTACAAAGAGAAATGATCTCAGCTGCTATGATAAACTAAAATTTGGAGTGGAGAAAAGAACTTTTTTTGCCTGATGCCATCCAGCACCAAAATCAGCTAAGCTTTTAGGTGTGACGGGGCCAGGTTCTTCAAGTTATTATTTATAAAGATGTTGCATTTAAGAGAAATGTCCACCCATAGTTAGAGGAAGCAATAATATTTCAGGGTGATTTAGGTGTTAAATTTTACACATGCACATTTAATCAATTTTAGAATTCAGAATACAGGGTACTAAGAAGGAGCAGGATTTAAAAAGATACCAATTTTGGCAGCCTAGATTGTAATTTTAAGCTGATTGGCAAAAATGAGTCTCCAAAGATAGGTTCACAGTCAACCTCCTGTAGGATTTTGCTTATGATGTCAAGACTTTCCCTGAATGTAAAGTGCTCCTCTGCCAAACTGTGCATATATATTTAACAAGTGAAATCAGATTAAAGCTGAAAAGCAAGCTTGTTTGCATGGTGCTATCTCAGGCTGGCACCTGCTGCAGCTGATTTTTAAAGCTGTTCTCCTTTTAATGTTGTTCTCTTACAGAACACAGGAAATCCTATATATCTTCATCTCCTCCATTTATTCTGGGTCACAGAGAGATTCTTGCTTGAGCAAATGGTATGACCAACTGCTCTGACTGGCAAAGAGCACATTCAAGAGAAGGAGACTAAAGCAGCTGGCAGACAAGATAATTCAGCGTTTAATTTGCAGGCTGTCTATTCTGTCACTGATCTTTCTCAGTGCATATACCCTTCTCAGGAGGGTTAGAGACTGCCTTGTTGCTTAATATATTATGCTGTTATGTCATTGTCATCCTGCCTTATTTTTCAGTGATTAATGCAATTATAATTTCTGAAATTTATTCTAAATTCTTCGTAATGTTGAAACCAAGGGACCTGCTGCTGATTGAGCTTCTAAAGCTTTGTTCAGTTGAATTACCATTCTTACACACACACACAGACTTATGTTCCATCTCTACTGTCCGTGATGATGTTCACTTTACTATTTTGGCTTACTGAATTTTCTAAAAAAACTGACCAGTTTTTGGTCAAAGGCTATTCTTGAGGTTGTCAGAAGATCAGTAATCTCTCTTGGTCTCTACTTCTTCTTTAATGAAATAATTACTTCAGTAAAACTGCAGGAAGGGAAGTAGTATGAGTGTGTAAGATCTATCAGATCTTCATTGTTGGTGCATTTAATGTCTTACACATTCACACGTAGAGCGTACCATAGAATTGTTAGGGTTGGAAAAGACCACAAAATCATTTAGTCCCACTGTCAGCCCATTACCACCATGTGCACTAACCACATCCCTCAGTGCCACATCTACATGGCTATTGAACGCCTCTGGGGACAATGACTCCACCATCTCCCTGGGCAGCCTCTTCCAGTGCCTCACCACTCTTGCTGAGAAGAAACTTTTCCTAATATCAAACCTGAACCCCCCCCCCCAGAACAACTTGAGACCATTCCCTCTCATTCCTATTGCTAATCATCATAATCAATATATTAATGTACTGAAAAACATACAGCATTCGAGCAATATTGTGTTGATCACCTCTGCCACAGAAGTTCTTCTAACAGCAGACCTCTCTTGTGCCTTCAGTTTGTCAGGAAACAGTCTGGGAGGTCTTCAAGACATTCTGGGATAGACTGCCAGAGCGTGAAGAGTATCACACCTGGATGAGCCTGTGTGAGGAAGGAACAATGAGCATTTTTGAAATGGGCATGAACTTCAGTCAATCTGAGGAGCACCGAAGTCTGATTGTGAAGGTGAGTGCCGCACCAGGTCAGTGTTTTCTCCTAAGCAAGGGCATAATGTTCCACCATTAAAACCTGCTCAGTATATGACAGGTGGTAATACGTGGGGGCAGTTAAAATTTATGGGTATGAATATTCCCAGCTTTTGGATCTGTCGTTCAGAGATCAGGCTGTCTTAAAGCCTATAGTGGTCTATAGATCTTTCTTGAAAAATTACAATTTCTCCTATCTTTGCAAGCTAGATGAAACATAAGAGAAATCTTACAAGTCTGATCAGAATCAGTAATGTTAGGCTAGTATGGACATGCTGTTGTTTTTCCTTTCTGTTTTTATGTGGACTCCTGTGCTGGGAATGTGCACTGAGGATGTGAGCGTGGAAATTACTGTGGTTAATGGGGAGAGAATTTTTCTGCAATTAGCCTGCATGCTACTGTTCACTGCTGGATACTAGCCAAAGTTTGCTTCTGTGATGTCTTGTGATACTGTGGTCCTTAGAAGACTTCACAAAAAGATGTGGACACTTAAACAGAACCAAAAATTTGTTGATGTGTTGGGCTCAAATTAAATGGGGTTACATCAAGCTGGTGGCCAGTTACTAAGTGGGGTTCCCCAGGGCTCAATTTTGAAGAGAACTGGCCCTGATGACTTGGATACATGGATTGAAGGTATATACTGAGTAAATCTGTGGATTAGGAGGAGCTGTTGACTGTCTCAGAGGTAGAGAGACCTTGCAGAGAGATCTTGACAAATCAGAGGGCTGACCAATCACCAGCTGCATGAAGTTTAACAAGAGCAAGTACCAGATTCTGCATCTGGCTAGGGCAATTCTAGCTGTATGTAGATATTGAGGGATGAGAGGCTGGAGACGGGCTGTCCCACTCTATTCTGCACTGTGCAACCTCACTTTGAGCACTGGGTGCATTTGTGGGTGCCACAGTGGAAGAAGAACACGAAACTACTCGAGAGTGTCCAAAGGCAGGCTGCGAAGATGGGGAAGGGTCTGGAGGGTAAAAGGTGCATGGACTGAGCTGATGGAACACCGATGTGTGCTAAGGTGTGGAACACCAATGTGTGCTAAGGGGAATTTAAAGCTGTCACCAATATGTTTTATACAGAATATCACAAATCTATCAGATAACTTGAATACAAGAAACAAACAAAAAAAAAAACATCAGCACCTCAATTTATATTTCAGCCAAACTGAAGGTGAGAGCACTCAGTCTCATCCCTGGCCAGCCAGCTCAAAAGGTCTCATGGTGTATTTTTTAATACACATAGGTCAGTGTGGATTTAATTGCTATTTCTAGTACTGAGTCACTCTTTCTCATATGTGCTTATGCACAACTTGCTTGTCAGAGGGTGAAACCTCTTCAAAGCAGCTCTGAGAATATTAAGTCCAGAGGCAGTGGTATCACTCTGATTTTAAGAACATCCTTCCTCCTGCCAGTTGCTTGCTCCAGGTTAATGTGGTGGTAGCAGGTGGTGCCCAGCTCAGCCTGTGGTACCAGGTGCATGTTTTAAAGCACTGTCTTGTTTTTTTGCCATATTCACCAGCTATGTTGACCAAGCTGCATAGGAAAGCTTTTCTCTTACTCATGGGAATTTTGCTTCTCTCATTACAGCATATTCATTCATTTATTTAGTAAGTAATAAATATGTGACCATATTTATTTATATTTATTCCATAGATTATATTCTATAAAACGTGTAGCACTTCTTACCTTAGCACTGCCATCATTTCACAGCATGCACAATACCCTATAGTATTAAATGTGTGAACAGTCCAGACACTCAGTCACCTGAATGGAAGAATCACTCATGCACTGAGATGCAGAAAAGCAAAGTATGTGGTCAGTGTCAATACAGCCTGTAAATTCTTTGTCTGGCCATTACACACCTCATTAAATGATCCTGGCTTTTAATCTTCCTTTGCTCTCTTGTGTTTGTGAATCATCTGTGGTCACCAGTTTAGCCTAGACCCTGCAACTGAACAAAGTGTTTACGTGTTATGCATTACTATGGCTATTACTGTCATAGTGCTTAGATATTTTTTGAAAAATCTCAAAAGGGAGGAATGTCAACAAAAGTAACTATAGATTTCCTGAGAGCCACGTAACTTTTGCTGTGAGATTTATACATTGCAGCCAAACCAACGATTTATGCCATTCATAGCAACAGCTACTGCAGGGATACGATATCTCTTCTTGAGGTACCCACCTCAAAAAATGGGCACATTTTTTTACTTTATAAACTCTGGAAATAATACAACAGTTCTGGTGTGGCCAGAGGAAGTGTTTTGACACTGTCTTTCCTGCTTTTCTGTTCTTTCTTAATCTGAAGATCTGTTAGGGCTCCTGTCAAGTTTTTGGATATTCACAAATCTTCCATACAGGCATCTGCTGCTGACAGTGATTAGAAAGAAAAAGTCAATCTAGGTGTACTGAAAGTCTTCAAATGACAAGTTTTTGTTTCCTTTTTTCTTCATCAATCTCTAGCAAATACAGAAAAGTAAGTACAAGGAATTGGCACAGATTATATCACAGGATGCTGTGCTGAATCTTTGAGTGTGAAGCATCAAAATTAAAGGAGTTGAAGGTGTGAAAAGGGAGTGGAAGGAGGAAAAATGGTTTTTTCAAGATGTTAAGAAGTCAAGATGTGAAGTCAAGCCCAGCCCATCCCTGTATCGTTGGCAGTTCTTTTTAAAAGCAAAACCAAAATCACAACATGCAGAATACACTGTCAGCATTCAGCTTCTGTTGAAAGATACTGGTGGGTACTTTTTACCTTATTGCTACCTTGCAAGTACTTTGATTGTTTATATTCTTAATGGAGCCTCAAGTGATTTCACATTGGGAATTTGATGCATGACTAATAGTATATATGGTACTTCAGCAAGAAACAATGACATAACAATCTTGTTATGAATATCCACGAATCCATAAATGTACTGCAATGACAAGTGAAAAAGAAAACTACACATTCTGGGGAAGAAAAAAAAAATCTTTACCAACTAATTTCCATAAATGGATTAGGTCATGAATCTTTTCCAAAGGAAAGGATGTGATGTTTGGATGCTGATGAGAGAAGTATTTGGGCTGTGCTCTCTTTGGTGGGGCTGAGAACAAAAAGTTAAGCCACAGAAAGGGGTTTGTAATACAGCTTTGTCTGAGAACCAACAGGCAGTTAGGAAAGCAGGGAATCTCCAAGGTAGTGACAGGAGACACCCACCAAAATTCAGTTCAGAAAGCTCCTGGGCCAAGAAACAAAAGCTGTAGCTATGTTGACTCAGCAGCACACGTGTTTAGTATTGACCTTTCACAGTCTGTCAGCAGCTCTATCTGTTCCCTCTATCTGCAGGGACTAAATATTTCTGGATGCCACAGCAAAATGCCTCCTTAGCATGCTGAAATGGGCACTGAGCAATGTCATCTGAGCTTGCCTGAATTCTGAGTTTCTTCAAAGTAATGAGTCAGCACCCCACTGCCACTGTTTAAACACTGCCTCCTATTTTTAACCTCTGATCATCTCATGCAGTAGGTGATTTTGTCTTCCTGTAATGCAGAAAGATCTCTTCTCCTGTCCATCTTCAGCCTATCCTGTGTTCTTCCTTGCCAACATGTCTTTGTCTGTTTAATCCAATGTCTTCATTACAACTTTCAGTATATTTTGATAGCTGACTAAGATAACTTTATATTTTTTTCCTTGATATAAAGTATATCCAAGTTCTTCTAAATCAGAAAAAAAGCAGATCTCCTCTGCACTTTCAGCACCTCCCCTTTCTCTCTCTCCGCCTGCTTAAGGATACAAAAAACTTTCTTCCATTGCCCTCCTAAAAAGTTCTTTTAGATTATCTTCATTCTCTTTCTTATCCCCACACTTATTGCTTTCCTGTCCTCCTATTGACTTTGGCTCTTTTTGCACTGCTAGTCTTAGACTTCTCTAATTTTAAAACAAAACAAAGAAACTGAAACATTCAGAAAATGTCACTATATGTTCAAATCAATAAACTCCAGTTGCTTCTCCAAGTCTTATTTCATCTCCCTTTCATCTCTTCAGCTCCTTCTGTGTGGATTCTCTCTCTGGTCATTCTCCTCCAGTTCCAGCCTGAATCTTCCTTTTTAACCTCCTTTGACTGCAGAGGACAGAACCTGTCAGCCATGAGACCTGTGTTCACATCTTCCAGGCAGAGCACAGAGTCAGTATTTCATTCTCATCGTCCTTGTCTGATCAGCTCCTTTACCTAGCAAATCTGCAGTTCTTTGTTTTCTCTGTTTTGCATCTCATTTCTACACAGCACTGCCGAGGAATCATTTCTGTCATGAGTGTTCACCTCAGCTTCGGAGTTGATTCTTCCTGGACAGACTGGACCTTCAGCTAATTTCTAACATTACACCATGGATCTCTAGCTTTTGCTTCAAGTTGGATATGGCTAAAACATACCTACCATATTTCTCTGCTATCTCTCCTTTTGCTCATTGTAGACCATCTTTGCATGTCAACTGTCAAAACATTGCTAACCATCCTGGCCTTTCCCACCAGCTTCCATTCTGGATTTTGTCATCCTTCCTCTTGAATTCTTCCAGTGCCTCAGCCTTGCCCCTGTGAGAGGATGGTTCTGTAACACACTGTGGTGGGTGAGCAGGACAGGCAAAGAAAGAATGTTTTCTTGGTATGACTTCCCTGTGTCAATAATGTGCACAGGTGAGTTGAATCAAACACACCTGGTACAATCCTACACAGATGGTATTAAACTAACATGAGATTACTGATTTTTTTGACGTTCCCTCCACCTTTTTCTCCTGTCTGGAATTATCTCCAGAAAAGATATTTTGTCTTCTGTGCATCAGGATTCTCTCTTAGGATCAGGCACAGGTATCCCATATAAATGCTTTTCAGCAGTTCATGAGTTGAGAGAAGCTCATCTATCTGGTCAGTACTATGTGTGATTTAGAGTTGGTGGTAGCCTGTATTTAACACTATGCATCGTAACAATATTTGATGGTTTTGGATTATATAAAACTAATTGCAGGCTGTTGAGAAGGATAAGCACCAGTGCAAGAGCTGGTATGATAATGTTAGGAGATGTCAGAGGCGGCTCCACTGAGTGAGGCCTTTCCCTGGAGTTATGTTGTGGCTACTGCTGCTGTGTGTAACTATTTGTAGATAACTTCAAGTGTTCAGTGGGTAAATATATTAGTCCCTGCAGGTTCCTTTGTGGTAGGTAGGAACATCATTATAACTTCCACCTTGCATGTAAAGAAACTGAGTCAGATAGGAGAGGTGATTTGGCCTGGGCTATTCTGTACTGAGAAACCGAGCCAGAAGTAGAACTTTGGAGCTCCATACTTCTAATTAGAGGGAAAAGGTTCCTGTTTGCTATGAAATTCAAGTATATGTCCTCACCCCAGACAGGAATGTAAATTTCTCATTATAAAGGAGCAGAAAGCAATCACTACAAAGCGTTGCAGACTGTGCCAGCTTAGCCATAGGGAGATGCTTCATTTCCACATTCCCAGTTGGAAAATCAGAAAAACAACAAAAAACCCAAGCCAAACATTTAATATTGCTCAAAAACAAGTCTTATATTTCAAACTGGATATTGAGATCATCCTTTCTTTTTGAATTTAGTGTAAAATGTCAGATTTTAGGTGTGACATAAAGCTGCAAGATGCCAATAATCTCTCTGCAAACTTTGTATTAGCATATGGGTTTTGAGGGATGCTTGATATTTTATTGGCCAATCCATTTATAATTTACTTTTAAAGTATGCAGTTCTTCAAACTTAATTGCACAAAAGATGTGATCTACCATGAAGAGAGAATATTTTGTTCTGAACTGGGTGAATTAAGGAATAATCCAGCCACCGCATGAAGAGGCCACCATTCCATACATGTAGTATTAGGCTTTGCTAGTTTGATACCTTTTTAAAATGGAGATATGGAGACAAGATGTGTCATGTTTGTTACAGAATCATAGAACTGTGGGGCTTGGAAGGGTCCTCTAGAGGCCCCATGCTAAAGCAGGTTGCCTACATCAGGCTGCCCAGGAAAGCGCCCAGACGGGGTTAGAATATCTCCAGAGGAGACTCTCCCACCCCTCTGGCAGCTTGTGCCACTGCTCCAACACCCTCACAGTACAGACGTCCTTCCCAGTGTTTGTATGGAACTTCCTGAGTTCCAGTTTGTATTGTTGCTCCTTGTCCTGCCACTGGGCACCACTGAAAAGAGCCTGGCCCCATTCTAAGCCTTGGCCAATCAGAATAATAATTAGGCCTCTCATGTTTCATCAGTCCTTCTTATGGTTTATCAAACAGAAAGTTTTGCAATAGCAAGGCATATTAGGCAGGATTTGTGACATGAGTGTAGGAAAGCATGATGCCACCAGTTCCTTGGGGCACCCCACCACAGAGTGGGCCCAGAGAACCTCTTGTGGGGAGCACCCTTCCTGCTCATGCAAAATGATCAGTGTTATACTGACCTCTGCTGCCAAAGGCCTTTGTGGCTGGGCAAGCAAAGCCACAGGGCACATACTATCCAGAGGCAGAGCACTGCCACTGTGCTTAGGACAATACAGTTTTAAATCAATAGACAAGTTGCAGAAATAATGCATTTCTTAAGATGTCTTACTGGTAAAGATCTAAATCCTAGTTTCCAGAGCAGCGAGATATCATTGCTCCTGCAGGAAAAGGCAGAAAAGCAGAGCATCTTCTGACACACCTAGTGCTCTTACAGTCTCTGTTGCTGAGTTTCAGTTGTATTTTAGAAATGTACCATGCATTTTATTTTCAGTGAAGGCTTTGTTAGTAAATTCTGAAGTTAACAAATGAACATGGAATAAATGAAAGATAATTGTTTTTGCATTGGAAAGAGACATGAAGTGCATTTGAGCTTCTTCCCCCCTTATGATTCAAATATAAATGGGGTTTGTTTGTTTGTTTTCCAGAAACTGTCCTATACAAAGGAAGCAATGGCTGGGTGAGTACGTTTACTATGCATTTCAAACTGTCTGGAGGTAACAGCAGGATTGAGTTGTGACATTTTGTGACGTTTTCTCTTTTATCTTTTTCTTGTCAGCTCCTGCACTGACTGGTCATGTGGGTAAGTCATTTTCCCTTTTTAAATAGCCTCTTGCTTAGTCCTTTCTCCTGTTCTTGCTGCTGAAGTTGATGAGTGGAAGATGAACAGTTTGCCTCTGTGCAAAAAGGCTTATAGAAAAGTATGCCATGTGGTGGAGAAATCCTGTGCTTCTTGCATGTGAGCCTCTCACAGGCTGTCCTAGCATGCTTGGTGTGCTGAAAATATCTCAGCCAATCTGGGGCTTGCACTTTTGCTTAAGTATGTCATCACCTCATTGCCAGTCAGACACGCAGGCAGGCTGTTGACCTGGAGAGGTTTAGTGGGGGAAATCTATTTTGGGAGAGTTGTATCCCCAGTTGCTTGTGTCAGTGTTCTGGCAGTCTTGTGAATCTTTTTCAAAGCTAGACCTGGTCATCAGTATTTAAAAAAAAAAAAAAAAAAAAGAAAGAAAGAAGAAAGAAAGAATACTTCTGAAATGCTTTTCCAGAAAATGTTAGAGAGGTGTTACAGGCTCCTCACACTTTTAAAAAGGAAATCAAAATGAAAACTTGTCTGAATTCTGACTTCTTTTTTACCAAAGCAAACCTAAACTTGAGCTATTATTTTCATATCTTTTTTAGAAATGGAAGGAAAAACAGTTCAAATTATTACTACCCCATTCTCATAGAATGTAATCTAAAACTGTTATTTTTAGAACAATTCAAACCCAAACAACCTTGTGCTGAACTCTGAAAACTTAGCAGATTCAATCTCCTGCTTTACCAGACATGTTAAAGCTATGATAAATGAGTAATTAATTTATGGGAGAGTGTTCACTAGACAGATTAAAATGAACAAAGAAACACCACACCAAAAAACCCACCCAACACTTAATGCATTATTCCTATATTTCATAACCACAGTATTACATATTAAAATTAATAAAGTGAGATGCTAAGGGTAAAGGTGATGCCTAAGAGGTTGGTTTTTTTCTCTTTCCTTCTGAGCTGAACTTTCCTCTGACATGAGCACTCCTCTTAGCTCCTAGGTCAGTTGAATAGTGTAAATCCATACAAAACGTAACATTGACTAAACTTTTTTTGTGCTTTTCTTTTCAAAGAGAAAATAACAAAAATCAGGTGGATTTGCTCTGGATAATGAAGCATCAGAAAGAAATAAACATAATTTAATTCAACAATATTAAAAAAGTATCTCATTCTAAGAGCATTCTGGATACCTCTACTCCAGAAGGTTTAAGATGTGAAGTTTAAGTCAAGATCACAGGAAAACAAAGCCACAATTGGTGTGCCATGGGTATCATCTAAATTCAGACATCCTCCATCAAGAGAAATGAGAGATATACTTCAGTATTGCCACCAGACAATTTTCTTTCCTTCAAGAACATGCTAGACTTTCCAGTAGACATCAGAGTAAATGGAAGACCTTTTTTAAAATTTTCTTTAAGAAGTCAAAGTACACAACTCAGGATCACCCAGTCCTTAAGGGATGATATGAGAAATCCAGCATCAAAACCCTCCTGCACAGGAAGAAATGTGAGTACAGTTCTGCCATTTCCTGGGCAGTGCTGTAATCACCCATGAGCTTTTCTGCAGCAGGTTTCACTGGGGCTGACCTGTATGTTCAGGACCTAGTGATCCTGTAGATACGTGTTTAGTGCAGGGCAATACAGTGAATTGAGTGTAGCTGTTTTACCGCTTGGCAGTGATATCTCTGTTGGAACGGGGAATTGACCTGGCCTCGTATCCCAAGAGATAGAGGGAGTATCCTAAAGCACCAGCTGTAGATATCTAAAGGAGATGTTCAAATGAGACTCCTCTATTGCCAGGAGAAGATAAGGTTCTCCCCAAGATGTCTTGAAGCAGGAGTGTGCTTTCATCTAACCTCTGGTGAACTTCATTTTCTTTGATTACTGCACAGAAGCAATTATTTTAGTTCAGAGGCCTAGCATTAGATGTATTTCTCAGTCTGTTTTTCCCATCAGTAAGAACAGAGGAATTATCAGTAGATTTGTTGTCTTTTCTAGAGCATAGGCCAGGCACAAGAAACTAAAAAGTGTCATGTTGTTTTTTTTTGTTTTGTTTTTTAATGAGCTTTGAGGTTTTTTTTTTCCCCTGTGAGACAATTGCAAGTTCATTTCCCTAATTCAGAGTTGATCTGGAGCTGAAGACAGATTTTTGATATCTGGTATTTTAACTGCATTACCTTTCTAAATTAAAGTATGACTGTGATGAAATCTATAAGCAACTGAAGAACTGAAGCTGTGATTTAAAACATTTAATATGCCCAATACACTCCTACCTATTTATCAATACTGTGTTTTTATCTAGTTGGAAAATGCTTGTTTCAGCCAGTTAAATGCTAAAATAGTTTTGATGTAGTCTACAGAAAGGTGGCTTGCACTTGTGATTTATTTCCCAGAATAACTCACAATCCAGCATTACTGGCAATTACATAACAGCAGGATGAAAGTTGTTCCAGTAAGACTCACTCATGCGTGTAGGTTAAACACCTCTCTAGCCTGGCTTTTTAAGGAATTGAGGGATTAAACTAAGTACCATGGAAGAGAAAACCTCAAAGGAAAAGTAATATACAGGAAACAATCTAGATTTTTATAGAGCATTCCAATATAAATTGGAGTTTTGCTTAGACTGGAACTGTGGGAACATCCCATCAGCTATAGGCTTTTAATGACTTCTTTATTCATTAGCCCATTGTGACTTTGCATAATGAATTCTGCTCTTTTAATATTGGAGAATAGCATGTGGAGAATAAAATGAAAATAGGACAGTTGTCCTGTCTAGTTCCTGATGGGTCAAAAAACAGATTTTGAGAACCAACTGAAGGCAAAGAAACAGCACAGAAATTCTGCAGTAGGAAGCCATTGCTTGTATGTCATAACCTTTCTCAAATGCTATGTATGCTATAGCATCCTGAAGAAAACATAAGTAGTATGGGATAGTTGGGAAGGATGAACATAAGAGTGTGCTATTTTTTACTTCTTCTGACCCACCTATTAATGTCAAATATAGTGAAATAAGTAGGAACATTTGTTTCTACTTGCTGATTGTGGACTCACTGAAATTAGGCATAATGAATCATGTCCAGACCTCCTTTGTTCTATGTACTCTGATGTAAATACATTGGCAAATTTAGGATCCATATTTCATTGGTGGTAGCAGCAATGGTTGATGACATATCAACTCAAATTTTGTACTTTTTCTGTAATCATGCCTAATGAAAGAAAAGAGTTTGTCTTCTATTCAGGGATCATTTCAACAGTACATGAATTCTGCCTGCAGTGGTGTAGAAACATACCCGAACCTCTTCTTTGCCTCCATTTGAAGCAACTATTTTGTTTGTTTCAGAAGTTATTGAGCATCTGCACAGCTTTACTCCATGTGAAGAGTTCCAGGCTGTTCCTTGTTAGTTGTGTATCTTTTGTTCTCTCTACTGTCAGATAACAGATATGAAAGATTTGTCCTGCTTTAATTAAAAACAAAAGAGTTCAAAATTCAAAATCTTCCTACATAAACATTAAGATAAATGGAAGTAGAATTAAAAAAATAAATCTAAATGCGAGGCTCAGTCTTGAATTCTGTACTTGGATAAAATATTTTAGAAATTGCAAGCTTATTTAACTCCATTAGTTACACCTCTGCTTAAAAGGTTTTAAAAGAAGAAAATCAGACCATAAACATATTTGTTTTCTTCCCTTTGAGAAAGGCTTTTTAATATAAGCATTGACACAATAATGTTTAAGAAATGCTTGACAGAGCAAATTAGACTTTGAGACATTCAAATTGGTACATGAGCAGATGAATATCAAAAACTTGTAGTAGAGATCTGGAAGCAAATTTGTGCAGGAGGTGAGGTTGATCACACCACACTTTCTTAAAACAGCATTTTTATCCTCCTAAGATGAAAGTGATAGCTGTTAATGCGACCAAATTCAGTTCTTGAATGGTCTTTCTTGATTAGATTGATTAGGGCTACACAAGGCTTTATTTAAGCCTTTGGCTTTTAATTTTCAGCCTAGTGTGAGGTAAAATTTTGTCAGAAAACCAGCTGTGCTTTAGCGATCTGTATTTAAAAAGTTGAAGGAGGAGGACTTATGCTTCATGGTGGAGCAGGGGCTCCCTGCAGCTCGTGGAGGACTCAAATGGGATGAGGTAGATGTATCCTCAGGATCTGCAGCCCCTGGGGAGCCAGTAGAAGAGTGAGGAAAGAGGAGTCCCCTGGAGACTCCTGCAGCCCTTGGAGAGCCAAGCAGAAGAGTCAGGAAAGGAGGAGTGAAATTGGGCCTGGGAAGGGATGGGGGGAACAGTGGTGTTTTAATGTTTATCTGTTCCTCGCTACACAAATCTATTTTCATTAGCAATAAACTAATTTAATCTCAGTCTGTTTTGCTTATGATGGCAATTGGTAAGCAATCTTCCTGTCTTTATCTCAAATCTCCAACTTTCTCATCTTATTGTCTCCTCTGGCCTTGGTGAGGAGGGAGTTCAGAGAGCAGATGGGTGGCATCTCACCCTTAGCCTGGCCTAACGCTGCACAAAGTTAGGTGCTCAGTTGGGTTGGTTCAGTGGCCATTTGAGTTTTTGTGAGATGTCCCAAGCTACAGCACATACCTGCAGAGAGCTGGCAGGTATGGTACAGGTGTAATCTGTGGGTGATTCGGCCAGAAAAGCCTTGAGGACCTTGTATGAAGTACCGATGTGTGGGCAGTGAAAGGGAGTACTGCAGGTCTCAGGTTGAACTTTGAACCTGGTTAGTCAGCAAGCCACAGTTCTGCCTGACCTCTTCTGAATAAAAGGGGTTGATATGAGACTTAGCTGATGTGTTTATATGAGTTTGAACACTTCAGCACAGCAGAATATTACAAGTCCTGTAGCAGAGTTGTTTCACTGCACATTGCTGAGTTTTGTGGTTTGGAAGGAACCTTAAAAGTCATCCTATTTCACCCTATTTCACCCCATGGTGAAGGGCAAGGGCATCTTTCACTAGTAAGATTTGTCTTTTCCCTCTTGGGAATCATTCCAATATATATTGAGGTTGCCAAAGAGCAGGAAGAGAGTTACCTTGTTCCAAGCTGGCTGAAAGCAAGTAGCAGTGTCCACGAGATGGAAGCAGACACAAATTCTTGTGTACATTTCAAAGCTTGCGTAGAGGCTTTAGTTGTTTAAGAAAAGGAAGCTACAGTTTAAATTCTTGAATCTGTGTTTTCTGCTTTGCTCGTCTGGAGGTTATTCTATTTTTTGTTCATATTTTCTGATTGTTACGTAGGTTTCATTCTGGCAGCTTAATATTTCCTGAACTTACTGTAGTGTGGCATTTAGTCGGTATGCACAAGATTAAGGCTATGCCTCCCAGCAGAGGATGGGTGAAAATATTATTGTTTTAAATGGAAAATTCACCAGATTAATCTTACAGCCTGTTTATTGGTAAGTCTTGAATGTTTGAGAGAAGCACAGGAAGAAGCAATGTTTGAGATTTTAGTTAATGGAAACTGTCACATTTTGTCATATGCCTGTGCCCAGGCATCTCAGTATGCAACTCTGGATATGTTTGGCTGGTACTGGAATGTTTTGTTTTTTGGGAGAGAGATACAGAGACTGGTTATAAATCCTGAAGAAGGCAAAATATCCATCAACTGTGGTTTGAATTTTTGTTTGAGTACAGCCTGCAGGATCAATAATCTAGTATGTGAATCAAAAATCAGACCTAGCAAGGCTAGAAAAGCATGGCTCAGGTAGTAAAATAAGCACTTGTGTATGTTACATTGAAGATTAATTGCCTCAGTATTTACCTTAGGGCACAAATATGTCCACCAAGAAAAATGAGTTCCTTTGGAAATGGGAGAAATATCTTCATACGATTAAATTCACTGATCTTTAGAGCTCTTACTTTAGTGTTCAATTGCTCTGCAGCACTTAAGTTTCCAAACTTACAAATTTGACTGTCTATATTAAAATATATGACAAACTTAAAGAATCAATTTCTCTTCATTCAGGAAAACACTTGTTTCTATCAATATCGCTCTCACTTTTGGTAGTTTGACAGTTGCTCAGGCTCACTGAATTGTCTCCAAGGAATTTGGATTTACTCCAAAGTGTCAAAGCTGTTGGTTTTTCGTCAGGCAAACCACCTTCACAGTCTTCATCTGATTTTTACTTGAAATACTTTCCTTCTTCATATTTTGGCCCTGAGTTGGGAGTTGGTGGGTGTTTTTTGGTGGTTTTTTTTTTTCTTTTGGTGTGCATTTGTGTGTAAACATAATAATTGAATTTGGAAGCTGGTACTTTTGAATAATGAGTATCACCAGATGAGTAAAAATTTTGATGAAATGGCCCCCATCTTCTTGCAGTGATCTCAGTACAGCTAGGATGCTTTGGTGCACTGCGGAGCATTTTTAAAATTGAAGTTTTTATAGGACATTACAGATATCTTTGTGGGGTCATCACTTTTACTTCACAATAGGAATCACTAGAAAGCCAAATGCATTTTTTTGTGGTGGATTTCAGTTGAAATGAAAGAAGTTTTCTAACCCTGGAGATGCAAATGATGTATTCTGTGTTGCAAGTGACCTGATATCTAAGTTGCAGAAGATAAAAATTAAGCTTTGCAATATTCCAGTTATGAAGTTAACCAGCAAAACACCACCATGAGAAGTTTCTTCTGCAAACATGCTTATGCTTTTTGGTGGTGAAGCAGAATTACAGAGAGAACAAAAACTGGTCAATCCGTCTCACTATGCCCAACTTCAACTTCTGGTTTTGTTTTTATTTAACAGTGGAACTCCAACTCCAGCTTCAGATGCTGACGTTACCACACTGAGAGGTCAGTTTTCATCTAAATCTTGTCACAGCTGTTTCTGAATTACTTGAAAATGGAGCAATGTCTTGTGGATTTGTGAAAAAGTTGTGAATTTTTCCAACTCCAAATGATGCTGATTCTGTTCTGGTGTTCAGGGTGTGTGCTGACATTATTTTGTTACTAAATGAATTGTGAAAAATCCTACTTGAGAGATCAATCCTGGGCAGTTTTTACTGCACTTACCTTGTGTTCTTAAAAATACTGTGCTGCTTAGACAGCACATTAGCATTTAATTCTGATTAGCATATTTGATACTTTTCCTGAGGCTCTTCAGGTGTTTCCTGTGTTGTTTTCTCATGATGATGGAAATAGGAATCAAGCATTACTACTTACGATTGCTGAGCTCGTGGGTGTATCTACATGTACATGAGCAAAAGTAATAATACTGCTCTTTCAAATTCAGATGCAGCTGCCAATGTTCCTCCTCCTCATGAGGTCTCAATTGAGAGTCCTCCAGGTGGTACCAGCCATGAGATCGAAGATGTAGACACTACTGTGAGTATTCTTCTTTTTTCTTCTTTTTTTTTTTTCATTTGG
The DNA here is from genome assembly GCA_037305975.1 of Chrysolophus pictus. NCBI lineage: Eukaryota > Metazoa > Chordata > Aves > Galliformes > Phasianidae > Chrysolophus > Chrysolophus pictus. Next base: position 110,578,415 of record CM074576.1, read on the forward strand.
TTTAGCATTCTCTTGCCTTTGCTAAAGAACATGGTGACCATTTCCATTTTCTAGTACATGAAGATGTTTTAAGCAAAATGTGTTAACACAAATAAAGAATTCATAAAAGCAGGGAATGAACCTTAGAAACTTTTACATAACTTCCTGTGTAGGTATTGTTCCTTTTGCAGTGGTTTTGCAGTGTGCCTACTCCATCTGTGTGTGTGAGAGAACAGATGAGTTATCAAGTGAAGATTTTGTTGATGACTAAACAGGATTAATTAGTGAATGCTTATGGACTTTGAAAGCTCTGGGAAGGATGTGTTGTTATTTGTATGGACACATGATACACATTAAATTGCTATTGTTTGAAATGTCCAAGTAGTACAGTTACCTAGGACAGCAGAGATAGCCTGGGTAGCCTTGAAGATTCCTTCTAGTTCTCCATTCCTTTTCCTCTACTGCCATAAGAGAATTTTTATTTATTGTTTTAGAGTCACGCTCACCTTGATAGCTAAAACACGACTCCCAACACAGGGATGCCTACAGCAAGCACATTAAATGTCTCTGTAGAAGTAAGCTGGCTTCCACAAGTGCTGACCACCAGACAGGTCCTGGGGAAGTGTTTGCTTCCAGAAAACAAATCCTCTGGATTAAAATTTAAGCCCAAACTCTAGATTCCAACTGTAGTGTGCTTGAGCCTACCTGACCACCAAAGAAAATTTTGCAAACCAGCCGTATGAATCAGCTGGCACTTGTTTTCATATAAATGTGAAACTCTCAGTGGATTTACTGAGAAGCATACGAAGTTACACGTGCTGCATATAATTGGAAGCTGATTTATGGTACTGGGCTTTAACTGTGCACCGTTCGGTAACCTAGTATGGCTGAGAAACAATGCTGGGCCAAATTCCAGACTTTCTCTAGAGCTTTCACGTGTGTCTGCTGAGCTCTGATATTGTGATTCCAGGAATAAACACTGAGTATGAAATAGACAGACAGTTTCTGACTTTGGTCCAGGGGCTGATTTTATATTTATATACCATGAACACTTGTGGTTTAGTCCCATGTACACCATTATTTTTTTCTGAAACAGAACTACCTGAGCAGAGAGTAAGACCACTCAGTAAATCAGAAAGAAATCAGAATTGGATTGCTGCTGCTACAGTGTTTGCACTCTCTACAGTTACCTCTCACTTCATCATTGCTCTGAGCAGCCAAAATACATTGCAGATTACAAGACCAAAAGTGAGCAAAACTCATCTTCATGATTCTGCTTTTGTTTTTGGGGGACTGATAAATGATTCAGACTACATGGAGTTGCAAACAGTCATGTAGCAGCAGAACATGTGCGAGCTAAGTCTGTATTTGTGAAATAATAGCTGGCTTTAAGCAGTGTACCAATCATTCTGGTTCTTAACAAAGTTATTTAGTCAAAAAGGCCTGAAGGGGTGGGTGGGGGAAGAGAATTTAAGTAAAAAATCTAAGAGGGCCCTAAACAACATATAAGTGTTCACTGGTGGCAGCCAAGCTTTCTGGAACTGTTCCATTTCCTGCACCATACATAGCACAGGCTGCAGTTTTGCTGAAAATGACAGATTTGCTGGCTCATTTTTTACTTTTTAATAGGGAAAAGGCAACTGCCACATGTAAATAGCAAAATACATTTTAGTTCATTTAAGCCAGCCTCCCCCTTCCTCCCCGAAATTCCAGACTTTTGTTCTAGAATAGAACCATGAAACAAGATCTGTTTTCCTTGACATTCAGTATACCACAGGAAATAGTATGCTGGTTGTAAAACAGTGGGGAATGAAATAGAAAGGGCTCTTCCTGTGTTGCTCACCAATTCAAGTTAGATGAAAATTTGACTGGAATTCACTGCTGCTCACAGCAGCTATGTTAGTTCCTGAAGCCAAATTATTGCACAGGGTATCTGTACACGCTGTGCATGTAAAATGTAGAACTTGGTAAAGATAAATTGTCTTCTAAGTGAAAAAGTAAACAGGAGCCTTGTGCTAAATGGATAAATCAGCCCATTGCTGATTAGGCTCAGGTGACCCCTTGGTGCATCCAGTTGCACTTCAGATTGGCTCTGCTGGGTTTCTGTTTGTAACTCAGGTCAATGACACAACCTTGCACTAGAGCAAAGATGTGCAAATGGAAAATAGAAGTAATGGCAATACACAATACTGAAAACGTTCTGGCTCATTAGGTTGTCTTATTACCTTTCACTTGTCCCTGAGACTTTCTTGCACTCCTTTGTAGCGTATGACAAAAGGTGTGCTATGGCTCAAGTCAGCATGCTGTTCTTTGGCCTGCAGCTTCCACATCATTAAGTACATTCATCATGCCATCTGTTTGGCCTGCCAATATTGCCCTGATCTGTTCCTGTCCTTACAGCATTTATGAAGAGGGCTTATTTTTTTGCTACACTGTGGGCCAGAGAACCCTCCAGGTCTGGAGAATTTTCTGGCCCTCATAAAAAAAAAAAAAGACGTTTGGACCCAGGCTGAACAATGCAGTGTGCTGACAGCTGGCAGGACCACATGTACGTGCTGCCATATCTGGGGATGCTTTCCATGTGGAGTGAATCCAGGATAAGTAGGAATCTGGTCTGCAGCGGGTAAAGGGGATTTATTTCTTGGGAAAAAAGCCACAGTCAAGTGGGAAAATAAAAAGCACTAAATCACCTTTTGCTTTCTCCCTTCTCTCTTTTCCTTCCAGATCAATAATGAGATAAAGAAGGAGGACGAGACTCCAGTGAGACCTGTAACTGAGCAGATGATTGAATTCAGCATTGTGATTGCTGGAGAGAAGTACAGCGAGGAGTTGAGTGACCCAGCCACTGCAAAGTATCAGCTACTCTCTGAACAATTTGTTTCTCAGGTGATTTACCTTCCCAGAGTTCTTTTTCTTCTTGCTGACTCTGCAGAGCAGTAGTAGCACATAGCATCTGTATGAGGACTGTTCTGCAGAACCAGCTTAGGGCTTTTGTTGCCTGAGGCAGGCTGGAAAATATTCACTATAAGCATGCCTTGCTTCGTCTGACATGCTGCCTCTTTGAGATTGTAGGGTTGTGTCAGACATCACAGGTAGCACACTAGTTGCATAACAATGACTTCAGTTTTTTACCTGTGTTTCTTATGAAATAGCATGCTTTCATTTTTGCAAGCAAAAGAGGCAAAAGTAAGCTTCTGGGGAGATCATGGTGGACCCCTTTTACTCCAAACAGGAAGCTTTCTGAGGCACTCCTTCCAACCTGCTCTTTGTTAGCAAAAAAAACTAAGCCAAGAGTTATTGACAAATGAAAAACAACTTGCACTCTAGTTCTCCTAATGTCCTGCTTCTCACTTTGTCCTTGCCATCCTCAGAATTTTTAAGCACCTCTTCCTGTCAGTGTTACAGTAGTAGAGCTTTTGAAGTCACACAGAAGTGACAAGATTCTTTTTTGCCTCTTGATGCACCTTCATTAGTTCTTTAAGTTCTGAAACTTGAAGACTCTAACTTCTAAAGATATATTTAGAATCACAGGATCATAGAATTTAACATCTCTCTAGTGACCAGTCTCTGTAGAGAATTTATTTCAGATCTTGTTCAAGTTTGAATTCTTCCATCACATAGTTGATTTGAAACTAGGGAGTAAAAATACAGTTTGAGAGCATTGGCAAACCAGACTGCCCACGCTCTCCAAATGACAGGACATGAATTGTCTGCTGCTCAGAGTCATCAGCCTGTGCTGGGGCAGTGCCGGAAGGCAGCTCTAATAATTCTGATACAGCACTGCAGCAGTATGAAGTGCAGGCGGAAGACAGACAGGTCCATCAACATCTGCTCATGTGGGCATGCTCTGGATGCCTTACAAAAGCTGAACCCTTAAATGGGACTTAGAAATTCTTAATGATTACAGTGTCTATATTTTTGATTGCAGAAGTGAGGTGGTAAGTGACGAACTAACGAACAACAGAATTTATGTTATTTCCACCTAGGAGCAGCAGTGAGATGCTGTTTGAAATCTAGGCTGCTGAAAAAATTCTTCATTAATTTCCATAGTCAGCAGAGCATATGGACACATATTTAAACCTTCCAACTTCAGAAATCTTCTTAAGCACATGCTTAAATCCCACCGGAGTCACTGGAAATGAACTGTAGTTTAGACTTTTAGACACAAACTTCAAAGAAAAACACATGTGCTTATATATATATACATTTGTATATATATACACATATAAAAATGCAAATAACTATATATATATATATATGTACATATATATGAATATACATATGAATGATTTATTAAACATTAACTTCAAATTAATTTAATTTTGATTAAATCGAATGCTTTAATTTGTATACTATATATAAAGTTACTGGCCCACCAACGTGCAAAAATGTACTTAAAATACAATCTGCTACTGTCTCCTGAATTACTTTTCCCTACTGTTTTCATTATTTTATTTATTTACTTTACTTTTTATTTATAATGATGGCAATCTTCTTACCAACATTTTCTTGGGGCAGAGAGCTTGTCTTTCCTTTCTCCTGGGCAAAGCATCCAGGGTATTAAATAGTGGGATCATCTTTATTCTAGCTTTGTTTCCTTCTTAGTTTCATTTAGTGGGGGTTCTCTTTGAATTCCTTTTACTGGGGCTAACCCTGGGCCAGAACCTGGGCCAGATGGGAAAGAGATGTACTCTTCAACTGCAGCCAGAAAGCATCACCACAACTGTCACAAGTTGCTAGCCTAGGCTAGACATCTTAATTTTCCTAGTTATGTGGCCAAGTAGCAATGCCACGGAGTGTGTGTGTGGAAGAAATGTCAGATGGGACAGAGTCCACCTGGCACATGGATGTTCCACTCCTTTGATCCCTCGCCTGGTTTTCTCTGTGCTTGGATGAAGAAGCTATTTAAAAAACAAAAAGAAAAGAAAGTCGGCAGCACTCAGATTGTTTAAATCTCACCAGAGACTGTTTAAAAATAGGGAGACTAGGGAGGGGAAGAAGAATTTGAGGAGTAGAAAATAATTCTCACTGGCAAGAATCTTTTGGGAGGAAAAATACCAAAGCCGGCATGAACCTGTAGTATTCTGTTTCTTGTTTTTGTCAACACAATTAACTATTGAATTGGGCCTGGACATGCTACCTTTCTTCTGCTCTTGGTCTTCCTTTTTGAGTAGCACCACTAGTCACTCCTGAGCCCTCTGCATGTCTAGAGCAACGGAGATGAGCCATGTTTTGCACTATGTTTTGCACTTGGGCATCTTTAGAATCTGAGATCCCTGTACCTACAGCAGCTGTCAGTGCTTCCCTTGTTCTGGTTGCCAAAGTCGGAAGCATTTTTCCTGAATTTATTTAAATCCAAGGAGATTCAGGAGGTAATGGAATTTTGGGGAGCAAAAAAGGGTTTGTGGTGCATGAATAAGAGTTTGAGTGTCATCTTTGCAGATCTCTGCAGGGTCTGTTTGAATTTTCTCCTGTTTTACTGTTTGTATACAATTCTTGGGGGATGCTAGATGGCATGCTTCATACTTTTGCTTTCCCTTTTGTAATAATAAAACAGCGGCACCAAAACTCTCCTGTAAAGAGCATATTTAACAATTTTTTTTCCTATTAGAAATAGAATCTCAGATGCATTTTTAGAATTTTAGAAAATGTTGAAAATACTTTCTGATTTTTCTACAAGGAGTAGATGGAGGAAGCTTGTGTTAATATTTTTTTCCCTTCAAAATAGATCCAGAATGTATTTGAAGGACTACCTGGATACAAAAACATCCATGTCCTGGAATTCAGGTAAGAAGATACTGATGCAAATCTTCTGTTTGAGACTCATCATGTCTGATGGTGCAGTGCCCTACCATCACACTTGGAAGAACATCAGTGAGAGGGAATTTCTAGGATGTGTTAATTAAAGGAAGAGTGCTTCCATAATGGTGTATGTGTACAGAAGTCAAAATAGACATACAGAATTGTATATAAATGCGCTTGTCTTTTTTCTGCTCCTCACCCACTAGAGAACCTTACTTGATATGTTTGCCTTCATTTTAAGGCAAGACATTAGAGAACCATACCTAAAATTAAAAGAGATGTTTTCTTATTTCAAATCAGTATCTGATACTGTTGACATGTCCTAGTATTAAACAAGGAAGAAAATGGAAATCCTTTTCTTACTTTTCTTTTCAACTTACTGATGTTAATTTGGGACGACTACAGAGGTTGGTGTTTGAAGTATGTAAAGGCTTTCTTCCTTTGATCAAAGCAAAGGCAGGTGAATGCTTTAACTCTCTTCAGTCTCATAAATACTCTTTAAAGGACTTGTTTTCTCAAATTGATTTATGATTCAGAATTACACTTCAGGTTACTTTAGGGGGAAAAAAGGGGATCCTGTGTATTATATATCAAACATCTGATTTATGATTTTTGGTATATATGGATCACAAATTATGACTGGCCTTGAATTGACTGGATATGACTTTCAGAATCCAGTGAGTCTTTTTGTAGTCAATCTAATTTGTGTTTTCTATGTGAAACTCTGTAAGCTGTATTCCTTAAAGTATTTCAGCCAAAAAATTCTAACCAGAATACTTCCAGATAACAAAACAGCTATAGTGAGGAAGTTTCTATGGTTGAAACCATATGGTTGGACAGTGTTCCAATAATACTGTCAAAAAAGGATGGTATAGCAATCAAATTATGAAATGCTTGAAGCAACAGGGCAGGAATGTTCCCTGTGGATTGATGAACTTCACTTTGTTGTGGCTGTGAGACAATAATTACCTGACTTGATGAGATTGATTCATAGATATGTAGTAATTATCCCTGCATATCCCTGCAAGGAAAACAGAATGACAGAATGTCTTCAGCCCTCACTGGAGCCCAAAGGCAGGTTTGTCTTTTCGGTTCCTCCTTTCACTTCTGGCTACACTCACAACAAGCTGGGGCAATGACATGGGAAAACCCTTCTGAAGCTCTGCCTGGGAGGTTAAACCTTCCATCTCAGTGTTTGCAGTCTAATACATCTGCAAGCTCTCTTTACATTTCAGAAGAAAAATAAAAGGTTGGTATTTCTGGCAGGGCACCAAAGCTGCCTTCTGTGCTATGCTGTGCATGACAAGCAATGTGTTTGTGAACTACCTTTAGGTAGAATTGGGGAGTCTTGTTTCTTGTGTTACTGGCAGGAATTTAACTGTGTTATTTGCACTACAGAGCAATGGTTCTGCTCTGATACCTTGTGATCAATAGGAAGCATTTCAATTCAGGAAAAGCAGAGGAGTTTATTGTGCAACTTTAAATCATTTTGCTGTATGGATTTTCAAATTTGTGTGCCCTGTAGAATACAAAAGCAAATTTGGTAAATTTAGACTTTAAGGAAATAATAATATTGATTTAACAGGTTTTGCTATTGTGTTTTATTTCTCTATTCAGCTCTCCTGAGGAGGACAGGTAAAGACAACATTTTTATGCATATTTTTATTACACAGATGAGAAAGCACACGTTAGCTGGAGGACAGTGTCTTGGGGATTTGTGGTTTTGGCTTCACCAAAATCACAAATCGAGCAAAAATACTGTGTGAGGGACTTCTACCAGAAACTACAAGTAACCAATCTGGTTTGATTACAAAAAAACATAATTTGCTTATTTAAAGGCTGCTTATCAGAAACTGCTTGCGGAGAAACTTTTTAAACAAAGTCAGCTATTGGGCTGACTACAAAAGGGACCTCTTGGGAAGAAAATAATATTACTAAATGACTATTCAAGGTCTTTCTAATTAGCAGTAATTAGTTAGATACAGGATGATTATTATAAGAGCAATTAAAATTGGTAACAAAACCATAGTTATCCAACAAAGGCAGTTGACTCAGCATCTTCAAGGCCATAGTTGCTGCACATCTTAGCAGTAATCTTGCACATGTTTCTTAGCAGAATATGAGAACAGCATGGACTTGTTTTTTGGTAGACATACGCAAGTTGAGCACCCCAAATTTTCCTCTGATATTATTTGAGGAATTTCACAGACGGAGAAACAAACCACAACCTTTAAATTACTGGTAGTAGTACTTACTTTTGTGTATTTCTCAGCAAAGCCACAACCAGTTTCCACAAACTGTTCTACAGAGAATGAACATTTTAATTTTAAAGAAAGGTACTGAACGAATCTGTTCACAATCAATAGTGAGTAGCAGCTATCCTCTGTTACTCTGCATTTCTGCAGAATAAGGTGCATGCAACAATTCAGAAAGATTGTGTTCCAAATACCAGACATTATGGCCTTTTCTAGACAGATGATGGTGTTGTTATTAGTTAGCAATTATTAACTGCAGCATGTAATTAATACAACAGCAGAGTTGTATTAAATCTAAATGTTATTTTTTTTACTAAAACACTGTATTCCATCTTTGCTTTGCGTTTTCACTACTGCAGTCCTTTTTCATTTCCTCTCCTGACAGTCAGTACCCAGGGTGAGTCTACAACGGGCTCATTTCAGTAACAGTTCCAGCAGCAAAACTTCATCAGGTTCCTGGTTTTAGTCAGCGTTTACTGATTATATCTTTGTTGTGCCTGGCACTGGGGCTTAAGAGACATCCCTGAACAGAGCTGTTACTTTAGCAATACAGTCCAGCTCTGTGGAATGAGGGAAACCTGTCTTCAGGGCACGTTTTCCTAGCACTTCATAGATTACTTCAGTTTCTTGCTGCGGTCTCTGTACAGCCAAAGTATGCTCTATTTTCTAAGGCTCCCTTGTGCTTATACTCAGTGTATGGTAAATCTGAACTCTACCTAACTCTGTAATGTGGAAGAAGACATCCAGGTGTATTTAGGAAAGCACTAACAAGAAAAAAGAAGAGAGTCAATAATAAAACACTAACATGTTCACAGATATGAAACTTTCATAAATGGCTTCAGTCAGAAGGGATCTTAAAGACTATCCATTTCCAATCCCCTGGGTAGAGTTGACATTCACTAGATCAGGCTGTCCAGGGTCCCATCTTTGTTAAAGAACAAATAATAAATGAGTCTAGAAAAACTTTTCCAATTACAAAGTGCCATTAAATACTATCTAAGAGTGGCTAAAGGCATTATTTAATGCAGATTGACACTACTCAGTGACAGTGATCAGGGCTCTTTTCTTATTTCAGAGCCATTCCCGTCATTGGCATGACCTTAAAAATATCTTTCACACCATTACCGTGCTGCTGGGTCTACTGATATGCTGGCAGAGAGCCAATATTTTGGCTTCTTGATGGTCCCTCTACCATTCAGAAGTAGAAACACAGGGCTGGGACCAGACCAGATGTCACGCTCTGGTAACCTTTTCCTTCAGAATTTATCAGTGGTAGAAAACATAGTCAGGCAAATACAAGCGTGAAACCAATTAAGTTATTTTTAACTAGAATGCTTAAAAGCAGTATAGTTTGATTTTTTTTTTTTTCAATGGCTACTGACACAGGTTCTTTGAAAAAAACATATTGCATTTGCTATACTTGAAAAACATTGTAGTTCTCATCAGTGTTCTTTCTTTTTGTAAAACCAAAGTGGGGTGGAAGTTCACTATGCTGTTACATTTGATGGAGAAGCCATCAGCAATGCCACTTGGGACCTGATTAACCTTCATTCCAACAAGGTGGAGGACAACTCCTTTATGGGGATAGAAGATAATCCAACAGTTGTTTACACCATCAGCGATTTCCAAGATTATATTGCTGAAATTCTCCAGAAAAATGCCTTCCTTGAAAACACTTCCTTGACGTTAGACCCTAACTCTCTCCAGCTTATTAATGGTGAGTACTGTTTATGATTCATCAGCCCTCTGAATAATTAAAAAGGAGCCACAAACACAAAGGTGTCACAGTTTGTATTGCTAGTTGGGTCAAGTCATTGGGGGTGGTATCCCACGTTCAGTCCGTTAGATTTGCCTTTTCAAACTTTTCTTTGACACATTTGTGGAATGCAACTCCAATAATTCTTCAGCAATTAACAGGGACAGAAAGGAGGTGTAGTTCATGTGATACATATTGCCTTCAGCATGAAGATGACCTTCAGCACAGTCATTTTGTGTTTGCCTTGAGCAGCACAAAAGAAGTACCTGGCTTATCATTGAATATACAAAGATCCTGCCATAGCTGATGGAGGATCAAGGATGTTCCATCCCTTTAAGCTCTTCTTTTTTTTTCTGTACTTCCTGTGAGTGATTTGGGAATATTTCCAGAAACAAAATCTCTATGGCCAACTCTCTGAAAAAGTCTCACAAATCTGTGATGAAAAATGGTTTTTCAGTCTAAACCAATTGTTCTAAAACAATTTCTTTACACTGCTACAGCAACTTTTATAGTCTACGTATTTATATTTTCCTAGTGAAAGAAATATTACACCCTACCCAAGAAGATCCATCCTGGATTACTGAGCATCCAACTGTGTTGGAGCATGTGGAGTTTGATGTGAGTATGGTTCTGAGCAGTGTCCTTTTTAGTTTGTCATCTGTCCTTTTCACACATTCAAACAGCTTAATTAAGCAAGATGGAATTAAAACCAGTACTCAGAACTTCTCTATCTTATTGTTTATGTACAGAGGAGCAAAACCTCTGGTAAAATCTCTCATCTGATAATTTTCTATCCGTTGAACAACAGTTTTATATGATCATCTTATATTACATAGCTGTCTAGCCATGACTTGCTCTTCAGGCTTCTTTTCTTCCTTTGTCTGTTTTTGCCATAATGCTTACGCTGTAAATTGCTTTAAAAAAAAAGAAAAAAGAAAAAAGACAAAAAGAAAAAAAAAGAAAAAAAGATTAGACCCACAGCCTTTCTTTGGAAGTTGAGAAATAGTAGTAAGGACTAAAGCAGGCTGCTAGAAGAGGTAAAAGGGTAAGTTTTATATGCTACTTCTGTTATTGTTTTATTTTACCTGCAAATTCTTTGTTCAGGTTTTAAAAGATGTCCACATCCTTGATGCCAGTAAAGAAGTGTCTTTGTTTCAGCTGGAATGGAATTGTTTTCTTCAGAAAGTCTAGTATGATGCTATGTTTTGTTCTAGAAGAAAAAATAATGTTGATAACACACCAGTGCTTACAGTTGCTGCTAAGCAGTGTTGTACAGAGCTGAGGCTGCTCTCAGCGAAGAGCCAGAGGAGCTGGGAGGGAACAGGATTAGGACAGCTGACTTAAACTGGCCAAAGGGACATTCTATACCATATGACATCATACAGAAGGAGTTTTGAAGGATGTGGGAGTTCTTCTGGCTCTCTTCTGCTACTTGGGGTCCAGCTGGGCATTAGGCAGGGGGTGGTGAGCAATTGTGTGTGCATCACTTGTCATATACATATATATATGTAAATAGTTATAACTATTTTCCTTTTCTCTATCTTAGCAAATAGTTTTATCTCAACCCACAAGTTCTACTTCATTTTTTTTTTTAATTCTCTCCTCTATTCCACTGGGAAGGGGAGTGGACAACTGAGTGGTGCTGAGCCACCAGCTGACCACAACACAAAGGACATAGAAAATTAGTAGGTACTGGTTTCTGGTTCTTTTTTTGAAAATGTATCATTGTCTCCTCTGAACACCTCTGGAACAATTCAGGACATAGATGAATGTTCCCTGTTGGACAGGTGAGTTAGTACCCCTGAACATGTCTGTACAACGCAGCAGAGCTTCAAGCAGAGATACCAAGTGAGGTGCCAATGATGAAGAGATTGAGTTAATTAATTCTGCTGACAGCTGAATATGTTGGGGCCTTGTCTGGGCCTAAGAATTTACCTGGTAGGTTTCTACTCTGTTGTGTAACACACATGCCTTCCAAAATTAAATGAGCACAATTCATGTCACAAAAAACAGATCCACCTATATTTGATGATAGGTTTTCACTAAGCTCTCTATGAGATGCTGTTATGAGCACAAGCATGCCTTATTTCAGACCAACTTCTGAAACATTCATAGAAGCAAAATTCTTAGTGACTTCACAGAAGCCAATGGTGTCTGTTCTCTTGGTCACGGGTAGAATATCCTTAACTTCGTTACCAGTTTCCCCTGATTTTTTACAACTATTAGTATTGAAAATGCAAATTTGCATGAATTTGCTGTACATGGCTTAAACATGGTGCGGATTTAACTTTTAGGAAAGGGCTGTCTATTTACTAGAATTATCTAACTGTTTTAAAATGTTATATATGTTTATTTTAGCAAGACAATTCTGCCATTTTTATACTGACATATACATGCAAGAAGACTTTGTAGTAGAGGTAGCTTTGTGATGTCAGTTTTTAAATGAATTTCAGGGAATAGTACCTATAAGAAATATTACTGGATGTGCATCTGGGAAGTAATTTCATATAAATTTAAGAAACTCATAAATTGCTTAAACATTAAACAAGATTGAAATGATTAGTCAGATATTTGCACAGATATCAAACTGTTGAGGTTCAACTAGATAATATTACGTAGAACTGTTACCTATGAAAAAGAGTTTAGCTATTATTTTTTGTGGCTGATTGGGGAATGAGTTGGATTTGTATTATCATACTGGGTCATGACATAATGTGGGACTATCATTACTTCATCTTATTGCTAGCAGATGGTACCAACTAATCATTAATTCCTTTATTTGACTTTTACAAATCTCTTAAAAGATGAAGAAAAAAACAAGCCTAGCTTTTGAAACCTGTATTTTCTTGTTATTTCAGTTGAGTTCCAACAGGTAGAATGCATTGGCTTATTGAGCACAATGTCTTTCTGGCAGAAGAAAACGGAAAATCAGGGAGGGTGTTCTGTGTTTGCAGTCATCTGTCATATTTGTAAGACTTTCAAGACATTAGCAAAAAAAAAAGAACTTGCCAATATGATATTAAACTTGTTAATATAATATATAGCACTGTAACAAGAATCTTTGAATAATGTTCGTTGTCATGGGAACATCTATCCACATTAAAATAAATGATGAAGTGCAATTTCTGGCCATGAAATGCTCACATAAAAAACGTATTGAGCAGCTATTGCTGGTAGTCCTTTTTCATTCTTTGTGGAATTTATATGTGTAATTTGTTTCTAATCTTGCACAGTAACTTTTTTTCACAGGTTTATTTATAATAGTCAATTTTACCAAATAAGATAATTGCTGGAGCACATGTCTCTATGGTGTATATACTTTTCAATTGATTGTTACCATGTACACTCAAAAATATGAGAAGGTTGGGTGGCATAACAAGTGCCTATAAAAACCATGGTCAATTCTGGTAGACAAATAATTAGATAAATATACCTTCACTGCTTTATTTCTAAAGTGTTCAAATATAGTTTGAATGAAGATGAAAATTTAATTCACCTGCATCTCAACCAGGAGTATAATTCCAAGACTGAGAAATATTTAGACTTCATTCATGCCAGAAGGAGATTAAAAGGAAATAGTGAGAGACAGAAATGTTTAAATAGATAGTTTTTGTTTTCTTCTGTTTTTGAACTGTCATATTTATTACCAAAACACTTCTTTGCTGTCCACTCAACTTTACTAATCACCATCAGGAATTGGTTAGTTGTAAGTAAGTTCTGTTTTCTTTGTTTGGCAATTTTTCATACCTCAAGACACTTTTTTGGGTCAATTTCTGACTTATTGCACAGCATTCATAGCTGGACAGGTATCCATGCAAAGCAGTATCTCCAGAGTTTAGGCAGGGAGCTTGCTTTTGTAGCCTTGATTAAATTAGTTAATTTCTCCTTTTTATTTTTATTTTTTTTCAATGTGATTTCCTCATGAGACACTGTGGGAGTGGGTTAATCTTCAAAGATAAAATGTGCTCAGTATTCTAACTGTAAACCAAATAATAACTTGGGTGTGGTCTTATAAGTAAATAGAGTGCAAATTGGAGGCTTAAAAACAAATTCTTTTCCCACAGCTCATGTAATTGGCAAATTCATTGTGTATACTCCTTGTTCATTATTACTGCTGATAGTTTTCTTTCCACACTGGCATCTCAGCTTTGAGAGTGAAGCTATTCAAAGTTCTAAGTGCTCTTGGTTACATTATGATCACTGTTTTCCTACCAGATTCTCAGACCCACAAGTCAAAAGATAGTAATGAACAACCATAGGGCATACATACAGTCAAATTCAGTTTCTAAACTGGTTTTATATATACTAGCAACTATAATATTATAATTACAGTAATGATAATGGAGCTGATGAATAATAGCTGCTTGGACCTCTTCATTCCTTAAGAACGATGACAATATTGTGTGTATTTATCTTTGATTTAAATAGAAATATAGACAGTTCAATTTTTTCAGTAGGGAAAAGGAAAGGCCACAGGGTAGCTATAGACTGTAAATCTCTGGGTACCATTACCTGAAGCTGTGCCTGAAGAATTAGAATGGCTGCTTTCCCTTTTTAGCAGACATGACCAGACACAAAATATGTGTCACAAGGGCATGCATTTTACATGTACATTGGAAGTTATTAGCAAAGATTATGTTGCAAATCCTTCTCCTGCTGTTTTGCACTACTTCCTCACAGAAGCAAAAGTAGCAGATTTTGCTCCTGGTTAACACCCCTTCTTATGTTCAACCCAGTGTGGGCAGCCAATACTACCCCTGTAATAGAGGTTATGGTTTTGTTTCAGGATAACACTTTTTCAGCTGAACGGCCTTCAGCAGATGAATCAACTGTCAGCAATACCTTGCCCTTTGACTTCACCAAACCAGATTCCACTTTAGATAGTGAAGAGACCGACGACAATGAAATCCAACCAAGACCAGAAAGCTTGGACTCTGAGGTCAGTTTGATACCTGAAGCTCCACTTTCCTCAGAGGCTGACATCACATCTTTGCCAGATGGGCTGAATTTAGAGGATGGGAATCAGACTCCTGCTTTGGTCACTGCACCAGTGATAGAGCATGATTCTCTGGACTCTCTGGAGTGGCTTTCAGCCCCTGATTCTTCAGATGGTAAGTTAATTGACTGAAGTTTAAGTTTGGATACCAGTGTTTCTGAATACTCACTAAACATATAGTTTACCAAAATGACTTTTCAGAAAGGTCTATACATTGGATATATTCCTCTGATTGTTTTTACCTTTACTGTGACGTGTATCCAAGAACAAGACACTCTGATAATGTGCCTGTAACAGCTGCTAATGCCTGTTTATCCCTCCAGCAAATTGTGTGTACAAGATACTTCTTTAAGTGAGTAGAACTGTTTTCATATGGAGCATGTTTAGGTGATGCCATGCAAAGATAATTGATCTCTGAAACAGAAGTAGTTATCAGATAGTCTTCTAAGGACAGGCTACACAGTAACTGCTTTATTGAGTTATTGAGTACTCCAAAGTCTTGATTTGGCTCATGGAATATCAAAATGAAAAGTGGAGAGGTCAACAGGCCTTTAGACTTCAGCATGTAAAGATGAGCATATATCACAGGAAACATAATGAATGCGTATCTGCAGACAACAAAATGAACCATATTTTACTTCTTTTTTTTTTTTTTTTGTATAAACAAAAACTAATTGGAAGCTCATTTTTATTTTTAGAGTTTGAAGATACTGGACTATCTGATGACTTTCTTCTGCCTTCAAGTCCCCCTTCTCACCTCACGCCTGAAGAACCTCCATCTACAGATGATTACACAGCTCCCCTGCTTTCTGCACCAACAGTGGCCTCCTCATCAGTCATGGAGACTGATACAAAAAGAACAGTGACTGCTGAGAAGGAAGAAGTAACTCAGAGTCCTGCAGACATTAGCAGTGCAGATTCTTTGTTGCACGAGTCTGTGGAAGAAAGTCCTTTTCCCTTAGAACATGAAAATGATATTTATCTTGGAGATAGAATTATATTTGATGATGGATCTGGTTCAGCTTTTGATGGTTCAGGAAAAGGAATGGAACCAAGTATTTGGCCTTGGGATGTGGCAACACTGGAACCAGTTTTCTACCCTGGTCCTGATAGCTGGCTTGGTGATGATAATGATTCTTTGTTAATCAGAACTGAAGATATTCCTGAAGGTCTGATCTTAGATTATATTCTTAACTCTAGGAATAAACTAGATGATGATCCTTCCAAAGATGAGAATGAAGGTGTGGCCAGTATAAAAGAGAATTTCCTCGACGAGTCTGAAATATTTGTCTTTCCAGAAACTACAACTCAGCAGCTACCTCTGCTACAGACAGGAGAGCCATCATCTGTGGAGCCATCTACACAGATGGAAACGCTGAGCATGGATGATTCTTCTTTTGTTAAACCATCCTTTGTTTTGGAGCCATCAGAGGACTATTCCTTTGCAGACCTGCCAACTGGAGAAGATCCTTTCTTACCACACAGTACAGATCTGTCTGTTGAAGATAGTCTCCTTACATCTACAGTAACGCTTGGTATGGAGGATAGTCTCCTTACATCTACTGTAGCCCTCAGTGTAGAACAACCAGAAGAGTACAGTGTAGGTCAGGAAATCATTTCTGAAGCAGTTGAACATCAAAATGAAGATAGGCCAGCAGTGGGAGAATTATTCACAGCAGGGCAGTCACATGTGGCCGAAGCTACTACCATAGGTTACTTGGACAAAAGCTCTTTAGAAACTGTTCTGACTGCGGAACCTTTTGAGGTAAGCATTGATAGTTCCACAGAAGAGCACCAAACCCTAGACTCATCATTTGCAGACCGAGACACTGGATTAGCAAGAAAGAAGCCAGTTGATGTTTGGCCTACTGACAGAGTATTAGAGAAGATATTAGATCAGACAGTACAATCAGCAGTGCCGACTGCAGCTCAAGTTTCAACTGCAGTTCCTTCTTTAATAGATCAAGCCACTGCTCTAGATGGCTTTGCTGGGCAGGATGGTACAGAACATGACACACATGTTTCCATGAGTATCAGCACCATTCTGAAGTCCTATGTAACTGTAACAGCAGGCACTGTTGAGCTTCCATCTCATCTCCCTCCTATGGCATCCACAGTGTCATCATCTGTGGTTACCTCAGCAAAGCTGGGAGATGAAACAACAAGAGTCCTGGATGTTTCAGTGGACCTGGATCATGTGAGCATGGTCAGCTTTTCTCCTGAGCCGAGTGAGGAGGCAAAGAGTATGACTGACAGTCACGTGGAGCCAACTACCCATGCCCACTCCACAGAGATGGCCGGCGTGGCTTGGCCCACACATGAAAATCACAATAGCACTCCTGTTCCATCACGAGCTTTAGTTGTGTTTTTCAGTCTTCGGGTTACCAATATGATGTTTTCAGAAGACCTGTTCAATAAGAATTCCCCTGAATATAAAGCATTAGAGCAACGATTCTTGGAACTGGTAAGTGTAATTTCTGTGCTAAATATCCATTTCCATAGATAGAAATTGTTGTTAATTAAGAGTTGGTTTGCTCTCCTTTGCAGAGAGTAACACAAGACTGGTGTTTCCAGATGTTATATGTGTCCTTCTCCAGGAAAATGCTATCTGGAAATGTGGGAACGGAGGGGCATTTTCAGTTGTTTTTTGTTTTGTTTTGTTTTCATTTTTTAGTCAGTCAGTAGTTTCTCTGAATCTAATGATCTCATTATCTTAATTTTCTAGTGATACTGGCCAGATGCTCTGCTGGTGTCAGTAGATGCAGCACATGTAGCTTAATTCAGTATGTTTCCTTAAATTGCTTGTGGTAAGCTCTGGATTTAGCTTATGGGGAGAGAAGAAGTAAATACATTGGGACTGTTGATAGCCTTTCTGCAACTCATTCAAATCCATCCCAAGTAAGAGGTAGTTTAGGGAAATAAGATGTTTGTAAATGGACTGATCTCCTACATAGTCAGTGGCTAGCAAAGCCTCATAGAAGAAATACAGCAACAATTATCAAATTTTAACCTGGAAATTTTCTTCTCCTGAGTGTAATGAATATTTTTCTGTGGGAGATGGAGGGAGTAAAGGAGAGAGATAGAAAAGGATAACATGCTTGAGGGAAATACCCTTTGAAATGACATGTGTATGTGCTGCTTTGGGCAAGGGAGAGCTCCACGTACATCCATATAAGTGTGTATCTAAACTGTAGATTAGGAACTATCTACAATTTGATATTTGGTGTG
Source organism: Chrysolophus pictus (assembly GCA_037305975.1). NCBI lineage: Eukaryota > Metazoa > Chordata > Aves > Galliformes > Phasianidae > Chrysolophus > Chrysolophus pictus. The sequence continues at coordinate 110,596,431 of CM074576.1, forward strand.
AAGTATGGGCCTCAGTCAGGAAGAGTTTTAATACCCTTGCCATGGGATTTGGATAAACTAATTCAAACTCCCACTGCCTGATGCGATACCAACTGGTATCTGAGTATGAGATTCAAGGATTGAGTATAGATTCAAGGATTCAGCTTTTCTGTCATTGTCCCTTGTGTTGCAGCTGGTGCCATACCTTCAGTCAAATCTAACAGGCTTCCAGAATCTGGAAATCCTGAACTTCAGAAATGGCAGCATTGTGGTGAACAGTCGAATGAAATTTGCAAAACCTGTGCCTCGAAATGTCACCAACGCTGTGTATATGATCCTGGAAGACTTCTGCAACACCGCATATCACACCATGAACCTGGCCATTGATAAATACTCTCTGGATGTGGAATCAGGTAAATATGGCAGGGAAGTACAGTTCTGAAGCAAGGGATTCTGCTTTAACAACTTACTTAGGATCTTGGAGATTTCCCAGTGCTTTTCACAAGCTGGGCTTTTCTAAAGCCCAGGTCAGACTTTCACAGAGTTTAAATAAACAAAAGTCTGTTATGGGACTAAAGAGAGGAACAACAAAATGGGACCCAGATTGAACAAACAATATGGGGCCCATATAGAAATATGGGATTCAACTGGCTTGCATAATTGTCATTGCACTTTCATTGGGGAGTTAGAGGAGGACTGGTCAGCAGGAACAGTGGTGCCCATCTCTATTGTGCTAACTTTCACATGTGGTTTGAATTTCTCCACATGGCTACCACCATGAGGGGTAGCCAGTTTAACTGTGAGGTATCTACACAGAAAATAGTTGCTGACTTACTGCTATACTCAGAGCTTGATTGCAGTAAAAAGTGTCTGGCCCTCTTAGTCCATTTGTGATACAGGGAACTTTCTTTCTGTCCAAGTTAGCCAGTAGTGTATCATAAAAGCAACCTGGAAATAGTTCCTGCGTTAAACAACACTGCTGACAAATGGTAGCTGTGCTTCTCAGGAAGTTCTGCTATAAATGCAATCTATTTAGCATGAAAAATCTTGTGATATTGATATTAAATTTCATGCCAGCCCTCTTAAGCTTGATATGCAACACATCAGATATACAACAGGCTTGTGTTTCTTGCAGACAAAGGCTCTTCACAGGTAGGGACTGGGTGCCTGAAGTCCCCTTGCCCTTCTCCGTGTGCTGCCTATATTTTCTGTGACAAGAAGTACTGGAGATCAGCTGTGTTTTACTCATTTGCAAAATATAGTTCCAGCAGAGAGAGAACATCTGAGGTACAGCGTGTTCCAGTAAGAAAAAGAACACTTCTTATACTTGCCTTTCAGTTGGCTTGCTGGGTGGTCTTAGCCATACCACTTGCGTGCACTGTGCAGAGGAACATTTCCTAGTGTTTGTTCACCTTAGCAGAGCCCTTTGAAACTCAGGAAATACACTTGCTGCATTTTGGCAGATTATTTTAACTCAGAAGTCATTTGAGAAAATGGCAACAGTGCTCTGCCTTAGGTAGTGTTCTCTTCTATTACTAATATTTTCTGCTTTTGGTGTTCCCAGGAGAGCAAGCAGATCCCTGCAAGTTCCAGGCCTGCAACGAGTTCTCTGAATGCTTAGTAAATCGCTGGAGTGGGGAAGCTGAGTGCGTCTGCAATCCTGGCTACCTGAGCATTGACGGGCTGCCCTGCAATAGCATTTGTGATCTGCAACCCAACTTCTGCCTGAATGATGGCAAGTGCGACATCAGCCCTGGGCAAGGGGCCATATGTAGGTAGGTCATCTTCTGTTTGATGCATGTGCATTCTTCTGTCCTAGCATTCCATGGGATGTATGCAAAATTCCTTAAGATAATGTGTAACACGTGAGATGCTAGTGATTATCAATCATGTAACGCTGTTGAGTGGAGGTCCCAGTTTTAATGTTAGTTTTCTGAAGTTCAAAAATGAGACAGTAATGAATTTCTTTAATAGAACAGAAATACCAGGAAGTAAAGCTATCTACAAAAAATAGTAGCAGTGGTGCATATTGAGTTGTTCACTACGTTTTCTCTGAATTTGAGGACAGAATTTATCCCCAGAAGTTTTTCTAAGTAGCAAAGTGTTAGATAATGCCATAAAACATATTTTAGTTGACTCCAATACAAAAATCCAGATTTGAAAGGCATCCTCGTTTAGCATAGATATAATGAATACAGTGCTTACTTAGGAAAAAGATCCCACAAGGAAAGAAAGCGTTGCTAATTTGGGAAAAATAATGTATGGTTCATATGAAAATCAAGACACATGCCTCAGATCAATTTTTTTGCTATTTAAGGTTCAGATGTGTTTAAACAGGTGTCTGTATTTCACAGGTAACTGAAATAGTGCAAGGTACTGATAAATGTGCCCTCTGATACTGTACTATTTTTTCTCTTTTTATCAATGCAATAATCTGTTTTTAATAACTGATTAATTATACCTACCAACAAAAGGTAGAATTACTTAAAACAGTATGATAGCTATAACTACTTATATTAGTTATTATTTGTTATATAGTTACTTATATTAATATAACTACTTATATTAGTTAATGTGACTTTATTTTAATAAGGCTTACTTAGAACTATAAGGAAATTAATCTTAGGGGCTTAGTGGCTAACAGGAGAAACAATAAAATGTTTTTTTTTATGATATGAAAATAGTTACTTTCACAGATGGTGTATAGTGGTATAAATTTTATCACATTTGTATAATAGTGCTAACAGGAACCACATGTGCTCAGGTATGCTCTGGCCAGTACTTAGGAAGAAGTTTTCAAAAAAATTGAAGTATCGGTTACTGCTTTTAGAAACTATTTCAGATATTTAGGTCAAAAGACTTAATTTACTGATGTTTTCTATTAATGAGACTCACTGCTGTGAGTGGCTGTAATTCCTTGAGATTTTAGAACAAAATGCTCAAAAAACATGCAATACAATATATTGTTTTTACTGGCAGATTTTAAGTAAGTCTGTATATTTTAAAACTCTGTATTACCTAAAGCTTTCATATTCAAAACTGCAGCAAAGCAGAAATTATGAATGCTGATTAAGGAAGCAATTCCAAAGATTCAGTCTTGGGAGCAAGCTTCTTCGTAGTCATTTCTTTTATGTATTTACCTAACCATTGTAGAGTTTACACAGTATGAGCATTTTGCTCGTTTAACACACACTCGTGTATTTGCATTACAATAGCATTAGAAGGTTGTTTTCTACCTTTGTAGTGTTTGATACATTACCCCCAAGGCTCTATCAGTGCAGGAGTTTTTATTTAGTCTAAACACTTCAGTTGCAGCACATCACAGGATGCTCTGAATAGCAAGTTTGCCACCACAAATGCATTATCCTTTTCTTATTCTACCTATCTTCACTCAGTTCAGCGATACCAAAAGGCTGTTGCCAATAACAATAAAAAAGTTGGTGCTCAAACTTGCGAAGGCATTTACTTGTTGAGGTAAATTAACTGAGGATACATCACAAGAAGAAATTAAATACATCTGTATTAATCAAAGTTGCAGTTTTTATTGGTGTTTAATTTCCTGGCTTTTTTTTTTTTTTTTTTTTTTTTGCAGGTGTCGCGTAGGAGAGAACTGGTGGTACAGAGGGGAGCACTGTGAAGAATATGTGTCTGAGCCACTGGTCGTGGGTATTGCCATTGCTTCTGTGGCAGGATTCCTTCTGGTGGCATCTGCTGTTATCTTCTTCTTGGCAAGGACCCTTCGAGACCAGTACACAAAGAGCGACACCGAGGACTCACAGGGGTATGTGACACCATCTAATGTTACAAAGCTCATCTGCCACAGTAAGGATAATTCCATCATAAGTCTTGTATCGTGCAGCTGACCAGCAGCAAGGTTTATACGCACCTCCGAGTGCCAGGCTTCCTTAGTCTGTCTGCTGCCGTTCTGGGCTGCAGAGAAGCTCACTGTTTGTTCATTGCTCCCCCAGGCAGGGTGACAGCCTCTCGTCCATTGAGAACGCAGTTAAATACAACCCCATGTATGAAAGTGATACGACTGGCTACAGCCATTATTATCGCAGATACCCTCAGCTAACGTCCTACAGTTCTACCAGTGCAGAGACATCCACCGACTACAGCAGTGAAGAGATAAGGCACATTTATGAAAACAGTGAGCTTACTAAGGAGGTAAATGACCTTGTTTTCATAATGCCATCGAAAAGATTTCGTGAAAAATAAGCTTACTGAACAATTGCAATTTGAGGCCTCAGTCTTTCTCAAGAGTCTATGCTCTAGATAGATAAGTCACAACTATGGCTGCTGCAACTATTAAAGAGAAGAGAGCAAGCAGGGAAAGAAATCCTTTCTATCAGGTATACAGAAAGGAATGTGTGTGTTCTGACTTGTAATGAATTTCATGTGATAAAAGAGCTGAATACTTAAGTGACTGCACAAGGGCTGCAGTGGTTTGCTTTCGTGCTAGACATGGCCTTTAGCTTTTGATGCCAGCTGACATACAGGAATCATCAATGCTGTAAAAATCTGGAACCTCCTGGACTTTAATACAGGGTTTTTAAAGCTTAATGGTTCTTAGTGTAACCTGCAAGTTAGATCATACTGTCCTCCTACCTTGTTGTATAGGTGGTATCCAGGATTCACTGAAGAGGAGAAGGGATTTACATCCAGAAGCAAGCCACAAATTCTTAAGCAATCGTGAGAGGTGTGAATCCAGCCTGTAGCCAGGGTTGTGGGGAAAGTGTCTGTGAGAGAGAAATGGTTCTGTTCAAGCCAGTTGAAATGTCACATTCTATCCAAACCCTGGTTTTAACAGTAAAATATGTCTAGATTCCAAAACTGAAGTGCTCCACTTTTAAAAATAGCACGAAGAAGAATTTTAGTCCTGGACTGTCCAATTTCAAGGTCTCCTCATTGAAACAGCAAAGGATATGAGTTTTATTTTCCAAGAAAAAGAAATAGATAGTTTCAGTAGTACTCTAATTTCTGTTATGTACCTAAAATTGTCTTTCTTGTATTCTAGGAAATTCAGGACAGAATTCGAATTATAGAGCTCTACGCTAAGGACCGTCAGTTTGCAGAGTTTGTTAGGCAGCATCAAATGTGAGTGAAATATCTTGTCTGCATAATTCCTTTGATATTTTCTCATGTAACCTTTACTACATTACTATATTCTTCATATGAAGGGCCTGGAAATGCTGGAGCACTAGAAGTTAAGATTTCAATACTTAGGCTCAGAGGTTCAGAGTACTTAGTTTAATCACTGTCACAAGTAGGCAGTTATGTTAAAAATGGTGAAGAGGAATCCTGCAGTTAATGGGTGTCAGAGAAGCACTGACATCAATTAGGTCCTGAAAGCACGTATAGAATCTTCCTAACTCTTTTAGTGTAGGTGCTGCTGCTACCTGTTTTACTTAGAAGAGAAATTTTTAAAAGCATGTTAGTTCATCTCGAGTTTGCAAGACTTGACTTGGCAGATAAACCAGCAGGTCACTAGTGCAGTACTACCATCTGATATTGTGGGCATATTATCAGAACAGAAAGTGTACAGTTCTGACCAGTTAACCAAGCTGAGTTGTGTGCTTTGATGAAAGTCAAGCATGGGAAAGGCTATCAAGGAACTAAGTGTCGGCATTCAGTCTCCTACAAACTGTATTATCACTGTAGCAATAAGAAAATCATGGATATCTCTGTTCACTAAAAGATTCTGAAGTGCAGTTCCTTGGGATCGGGTTAAAAACAGCTACAGTAGCACAACCCCTGTGTTCTAAAGTCCTCAACTACTGTTTTGTTTTTTAATTGAAAATAACTGCAGTTCACATTTTTCCATGTCACTTGTTCATATTTTCATCTTGAAACAGATCAGCTTCTAAATTTTCCACAGCTGGAAAGTAGAAAGGGCTGCCTCATATAAGCCTTGAATCCAAAGCTTGAAAGAGACTAACTTAATCATTGCTTCTCTGTTTTTCATTTCAGGAAGCTGCTTTAAGAAAAAAAAAAAGAAATCAGTAGAGAGCATGTGGAAGATAAAGACTACCTTGTTGCCATAGCAATGGGCTCAGTTGTAACTGCAAAGTTACTTATAGTCTTAACATTGCATGGATGGATACAGATGTTTTCTAAATGAATGGCTGAAATGTACAGATGTCTGTTTATCTCAATTACCTCTGGCTTCTCTGCGTAAAGTGACATTTTTAAGAGGTAATCAGAAGTGGCAGAGGTTATGAAAGTTCATTTTTCATTAACTCTGAAATGGACAGTGGTAATTTGTATACCAAGGCAAAAAAAAAAAAAAAAAAAATCTCCTCAGAAAAGAGAAGATACGTGCACAAATTAAAAATAAAAGGCACCTTTAAAATCCTGTCTGGCATTTATCCCCTCACTGGAGTCTATTGTAGTGAATTCACAAGTACAAAGCGCTAGTGGAAAGAATGTGGTTTGCACGTGAATGGTTTGTAGGAGAGAAGAACAGTGGTAGAAGGGTGTTAGCATTATTTTAAAGCATTCCCAGCATAAACACAAACGTAACCTCATTGGAAAAGATGTTATTTTACACACAACTGCCTGATTAAACTTTTGACACCTGGCATTAGCAAAACAGCACAGTGCTGGGGCTGCAGCTCTCTGAAATGCTCTCTCCACACATTAAGTGTCACTGCTGGCTTGCAGTGGCCACATCTGGTGCTGGAGCACAACAGGGCACTCCTTCTGCAATAATGTCACAATGGTTGGCACTCCAACTGTTCCTGAAAGATACGAGCAGGGGCACAGAAGGTCTTCTATCATACAAATGTTGTGTAAAAGTTAAGTGACCAACATTGACTTTTTTGTACACAGATAATTTGTTGTTAAGATGCATTGTTTATTTGTTGTGTATTTCCTTACCAGCTTATTTTCAAAACGGATTTGACTGCTGAAATAGAAAGATGAGTAGGTTAATGACGAAATTAATGACATCACTACAGTGATGTTTGTGCCCATCTTTTTAAAACCATAGTTAGTATTTACTCAGTGTTGAATTCAGCCAAATATTGGTTACGTTTTCTTTTCTGAACTGAGCAATACTGACCCACCATGAACTGTGTTTCAAAATCAAGCTGTGGTATTTATATGCATACATATTTGTTCAATGGCAATAGTTTCTTAGGAAGAAGTGAAAAAGCCAGGGTAGTCCTTCTCCAGCAGAAGCAGCCCTCCTGAAGCATTTTAGAGCAACTGAATAGATATGGGGACCTTACAAGGTACAGAAACTGCATTTTATCTTGAAATTCTAAAGAGAGCTTTGACCACCTGTTAAGGTATGTGAGAGCTCTGGTTAGGCACAACATTTGTGTTGTTAAGGCACTAACACTGCAGTCAGGGCTAGGGCACTAACAGTCCACAGTAGCTTCTACCTGCAAACAAGTCCAAGATGCTTGTTGTCTTTACAAAGATAATTGTAGCTCTCTGCCCACACGTGCCAACAGCCACACAATACTTTTACAAGTTCATGTTAGTGAGAATTACTTACTTGACTATAGGCTGATTTATCTAAGCAAGTAAAGACTTCAGTGCAATTTCTCTATGTGTTTTGGAGAACCTTGCTGGATCACTTCCGTGGTATCTTTTTGCCTTGAGGGGCAGCAAATAGTGAGCAGAGCTGCAAATCTGTCAAAGAAAGGTTTACAGAAATCACTGTAAGCCCAAATAATACAAGGCAGTGGAATACGGTGCAGATCAATACTGTTGTGACCAGGTGTTAGAAGACAGAGGTCACACACAGTGTGATCCAGTGCTCTCAGGGCAGCTGGGATCAGATACGTCTTAACGGTACTCAACTACCTGCTGGACACACTCTTGGTTACACTGAGCTTGTGGTATTTCAGTGTATATACCGTGTCTCTTTCCTGTTTGTGTGTGTGTACCTATAAGCATAATGATATTTTCACTACAATAAAATACAATTTCCAAAATGCTTTTTCTAGAAAATTGATGTGGAGACTGTGAGTTTGACATGAAGAAACGACGTATCTTAGCCATGAGGAGTTGTGCACACAGTGGCAGGAAATTTGGTGTTTGACTTCTTTCAAGACTGAGTTGGTTAAGCTGCTGAGCTCATTGCTAGCACAAGTGCTGAGCATCATTCTTTATCACTTGCAGGGTTATATTCTGAAATTCATGCTGCAAAACACTTAATGAAGGGCTTTGCTTTCTACTATGATCTTTGCTCATCATAAGGCTGTGTTGGCTCTAATTAAAGAACCAAAACATGTTACTGAGGGGATCCTGATGTCTTAACAAAAACAAAGGACCTCTCCTCCTTCAGACCTCCTCCCATGAACTCTGATGACGCATCTCACAGTATGTCACAAAGAGCCTAATGTCTTGTTTTAAAGAGTTTTCCAATCAAAGGCAGAGACAAAACCCTCTAAATATCCTCATAAAAACAAACCAAGCTCTGTATAAAAATCTATCAGTACTTGCTATTAATTAACACAAAATTTTTCACTTGTGGAAAGTCAAAAAGCGCAGGTCTGAATATTGGGTTAATTTAAGAGCACACATAAAGACAGGTTTTTTTGCTTATCATGGACAGGTCCATCAGCTTGTGTTGACCATCCATAGCCCTCAGACTTGAAACAGATGAAAACACAGCCCTCCACAACACTGCCAGTTGTCCCCTCACAGACGCTCCCAAACAGTAGCCACACATTTCAGACCTGCAAAAAGCACTGGGGGTAAGCTCAGCCTTTACCAGTCAAGCCTGTCACTCACATCCCTGATCAGACCTGCAGGAATGGGTCCTTGATGAGAGAGGCAGCACAAGGAGCAGGGAAGAACTCCAAACTCTCTCCCACCCTGTCTGTGAGCAGCAGGGATGCGAAGGTGCTACAGCTGCACAACAGGGACAGGCATCTCCTCCTGGTAAAGCAAAAACTCAATGCCAGTATATTTGTAAGCACTCTAGGACAGACACAGAGTGACTTTGCACAGCATGCGGAATCCAACAGAGTGTTGTCACTCTTTAAGTACTGGTAGTTTAGCACAGCAGTTTCCTGGTGCTTTCTGGTTACTCAAAGTGTGGTACAGCACCAGCAGCAGTACTGCCTTATCTTTCCACTGCTTGATTTGGTTTGGGATCAGCAGGCTGATGTTCTACATAATATCCATCCACTTGCTTTTGTTTCTCAAATGAAAAAAAAAAAAGAAAAAAAAAAAAAAGAAAAAAAAAAAAAAGAAAAAAAGAATCCAAAGCTGTTTCTGAGACAGGAAAGGCATTTTTTATATCTGTCATTCCAAGCTGGGAAGTTTTGTTTTTGCCACATTCAACGCTAGCTGGCTCTCCTGCTCCAGATTATGAATGACTCCAGGAATTTCAGCTCACTTCTTCCCGTCCTCTCAGGCTCTCCCTTGCTGCCTGTCACCCTCCCTCCCTGCTGCTTCACCCCTGCACTTTGCAGTGGGAAACACTCTTGCAGCAGGCAGCTCTGCTTGGGAGATGACAGCAGGTTGTAGGACAGAAAGTGAGAGCTTGCCTGAGGTGCTGCTGCTGTTCAGGAACAGCTGAACACCATTTCCAAACCTGTGCTTTTAGTTTTCCTGCGTTTTCAATTCAACATGAAGACAGATTTCAAACCTTTCTCTTTCAAGATGAAAAATGCCCCCCACTGCTGGAATTTTCTGAAACACGTGCCAACTTATTTTTTGAAAAATCAGACTTGCTGTCAGCACATCTAATGACTATGTTAATGTATTTATTAAAAATGTAGGTCACAGCTACAATTGAAGCCTGTCCTTTTCTTAAGGAGATCCCCTCACCAGGTGGTGTCATTTATACAACCCAAACAACAACAACAACTACAATCTGTCTTGAATCAGAGGAGGTGGAAATGTTAGCCAAAAGTCTCCTATTAAACACAAATCAAGAGTTAGTGTTAACTGGAGTTGTGATTGCATCTCCACAGCTGATTACCAGATGGGGAAACTATGCCTTTCTGGAAAGGCTGACCTAGTTTGAACAGAAATAAAAGCAGTAACAATAAGGGATATGGCCATACGTCAAGGCTTTATGCAGTAATGCGGGCAAGCAACTGGATGAAAGAGGGCAAGAGCAAGGGCAGTCCCAGCAGTGTGCATACAAGAGGTCCCAAGAGGATTACACAGCAACTGAATGGCCTCTCATCCCAGAGAGGAAGAGGGTGCTTCCAGTAGCAGCGTGGAGCTCAAGCCTCCTTAGCATGACCTACAGGTAACCACTGGCTGTGGTCCTTCCTCACAGTCCAGTCACCAGCTCAGTAAGGGAGTGCCTGTGGTTCCCTTCCCTATCTCCAGATGGTGTATTAGCGAGTTTTGATCCACAGAAACACTCTATATGGTTCCTCAGTAAACCACAGATTGCTGCATAGCATTTTTCTTGCTTCCACACAGAATCACTTTGCTTTGTGTTGATTCTTAAAATTCTGATTAAAATCAGCAACAACATCAACAAAAAGCCGCCTTCCCACAGCTTCATTTTTAGGGCTCGCTTTCTGTCTGCTCCTCTACGCATAGCTGAAAGCTCACATCCAGCCTTGGTGGGAACACAGCGTGATTCAGGACAGCTCCTCCAAGAGATCTCACTGTGCCCATCTTCCTGCCACATCAGCATGTACAATGACAGCTCCTGCTTGCCTGCCTTACAGACATCAAACCAGCCAACACACCCCCTGAGAAACATCCTCCCAAGGCTTGAAATGAGCAGACACGCAAAGGCTGACCTTTCAGAATAGTCCAGCCTCTTGTATTATGCATACAGGTCTGGGATGGGAGCTGTCATGCCAACACTGAATACACTGAGCTAACAAAAAGCAGAATTAGTGGGCAGATGACAGAGTAGACTGACTTTGGGGCCATCTCTTAAGACACAACATGATTCCATTGATTTTTAAAAGGGTAAACCACAGAAGGCTTTGCACTTACCTGCCAAAAAAAGGAAAAATGAAGCTGCTGGTAAGGAATTTGGAGCAGAGAACCAGGCCACAGCCTGCAGGCAGCATAAACCAGTCTCCTGAAAGGGATCATTCAGCTGGAAAAGATGGAAGAAAAAAGGGTTAGGAGCACTGCAGTAAATTAAGAGATTATTCTCTTTACTTCTACTTAAGAAGAGGAGAAATAACCCGGAATCGTTGTAGTTTGGTATGTGTTCAAGTCAATAAGCAACTCCTGGTGAAGTATCCCTAATACTAATTAGTGAAGGAGAGGAAAAAACTCTGACCGTGGCCCAGTCAAGCACTTTGCAACCTACAGCAGCCATGCACAGAGACAAACAGAAAGAGGAACTACCAAATGTGTATTCAGCAAAGGTGATTAACTGGACAAGGCTAATTTTGATTATGAAATATAAGTGAGGGATGTGCACAACTGAGTACAGCAGAGGTTCTGCAGTCCCATTGCTCAGCACCTACTGGTGAATGGTCTTGCATCAGGTGCCCTCAGCAGCCTGCAAACCTGTAAGCTACCAGCTGCTCCTCTCCCAGATGCAGCATTGCAAAGAGTGTTCCACAACATGATATAAAAACTTGATTATCTGTGCTGACTGGTATGTTCCACAAACATTTAACAAAACTTCCCACTGTTGAATTACTTGTGTGCAAAAACCAGATGATTTTATAAAATGAAAAGCTTGAGCTGGCAGATCATGGGGGAAATAAAACCACCCACAAGAAAACCCAGTAAAAATAGCAAAGAGATTCATTCCTGTAATAAAGAAAACCAAATATACAAATTCTTCAACCCTATCTAGCCCCCATGTGAATCTCTCACGAACATTTCTGAAAACAGCTCTAGCTAACTAAGCCTCTTGCAGTACACTGTCCAAAAGGTTGTGTGCAGCTCCCAGTCCGCTCTGGGAAAGCTCAAATCCAGCCAAGATCAGTTAGCAAATAGAGGACACATTTGTGGACCAAATTTGAAAACCAAGAATATTTATCCAGTTTTAAATGTCAGACTATGCATAAAAACCACATGCAATTCATTCTGAAAAGCAGTTTGTAGAGCAAAATAAAATTGCCTGCTCCTTGATGAGGTTCTCTAATATCATCAACTGCCTCATTCAGCTGGATTTATTTGATCATGTCAGGATGCCTGCTGTCCTGCACAGTGCTTGCTTCAGAACCTTGCAATTACCAGCTTTCTTCCCCCTGGTTAGTGGGAAAAATATCAAGAGTTTCAGCTTGCAAGGACCTAATCTAGAACCTGATGCCAACTAAAGAAGTCTTCAGCCTAGAACACAAACAGCAATATTATCTACTCTATATCTGTGTCACTGGGATCTCAATTCAGGGTGCTTTTTAGGAATGGACCGAACAATGGAAGAAAATCAGACAAAAGATGAAGTATGGTTACAGACTGTGTCAGCAACTACAAATCAGAAACAAAAGTCTAAGCAAATCAGTCCCTAGAATCCACTTCTGCTTTCTTTTAAAGACAATTTCTAAAGGTAGGACAAGTGACAGACGTGTCTTCACAACAGCAGTGATGGGAAAAGAATTCCTCAAACTCTGGAGGAAGCCTGGATAGCCATTTGCACTGGAGGACATGAGGAGCTCAAGGAATACTTATTTCTGCTTTGTCTGTTTGGTATGTACACTCAAACATCTGCTCTGCTTTTCCACATGCAGAGCATGGTAAAACCAGGGTTAAAAATCTAACCCCTAAAATGAACTGTGGAAGGAACTTGAGGCAAGCCAAAGCATACCTTCAGACTGAGGGAGGGAGCTCTGAGCGGAGAGCTCTAAAGTTTCTTACTAGTGCCAGAAGTGAATCTGAAGTCTCTCTACCTTTCCATACTTTTTCCACTAAGATATAAAGAAAAAGTAAACACTGTTTCAGGTTTTCAATAATGTAGGCTGTCCTCCTTTAAATTCCATAACAAACTTTTTACTGTTTATTTCTTATTATTTTTATTACTCCTTATCCATAATTATGGCATATTCAGACACCTACTGCCAACCTCCCACCTTGCATGACACTATGGAAAAGTTTTATCAGTGGCAGCTGCCAGCTACTGCTCTGAACTCAAGCTTCCTTCATTTTGAGGCTGAGAACAGAATATTTTGGGTGGTGCTGTGTGGAGCCAGGAATTGGACTTGATCCTTATGGGTCTCTTCCAACGTAGGATATTCTGTAAGTCTATGATTTGATGATCTTCCTATTGATCCAGTCGTGTCTTCATATTCTATTTTTTTAAATAAAATATTATAAGAGTTTTTTCCAAAGCAGTACAGCAAAGGATCTCACTAAGATACAGGACAGACTTATTCACTGCTATTATTTGAAATGCTGAATGTACAAAACCTTTCTTGTATTCATCCCAGTCCAAGGGTGAAGCTGACAGCCCGCACCCCTACAGCTGTTGATGTGGGGCAGAGATACTGCACTCCCTCCATGTTTACGGCACCAGATCAGCCATGTCCGTAGTCTTATACTCCATCCCAAGAAGCAAGAAGAGATGTCAGCCTATTCAAGCTACAAGGTTTTCAGCTTCCTCCAATTGACAAAATCTTATCTTCAGCTGCTGTCAAAATACCTTACTGACATTGCTGGTTCTCCTCAATACCAGCAGAAGGGCCTGAAGCAATCACAACCTGCCAAGCAACCATCAGCTCAGCAAGTTTGCCATGTTATGTCCAGACCACAGTAAACACTATAATAGAATATGCGTTTAGGTGGGATTCATACCAGTAGTCTACAGATAGAGGTCCTGTGGAAGGGATCACAGAGGGCACCACAAGTGATGGCTCCCATGCCTTGATCAGTGACAGAGCACTGGAAAACCAGGATGGCTGCAACATAGCAGAGGCTGGCTGTTCCTGGCCTGGAAAGGATGGTCATCCCACCAGAGTAGGTAGCATCTCACTCCTCTGCACCCCCAATGACAGGGCACTCCTCTCAGCAAGACTCCATGTGCTCCTTCCTGTGACAAGGAGGCTTTTTCAACATCGCCAGAGCAGATAGAACCTCAGAGACTGTTTTATCCTTTTGTGCCAGGAATCTGACAAGAGATTTGTGTGCTTGCTGTGCAAACTGGTTCCATGAGTGGCCACTCTACAAAAGACGCTAGTGGCTAGCACAGTCTTTTCTGCATAAAGACTGAAGAAACGCAGTCTTATTCAAAATGTCAACAAAAGTTTTAAATCTTTTCTTGACTCTTTGTTTCTCTAGATCAGCCTGAAATGCTTAAATCTATCATTTTAAATAATCAATCTGTCATCTCTGGTATTGGCACATTTCTGAAAAAACTGCAGCAAGTTGTTTCAGAAGATGAAAAACTCCTGGATCTGCTTCTTTACAAATAAATGGTGTTTACCGCTATGCTATAATAGTACAAAACATTCTGTAGAAGATGCAGCTGTTCAGCCAAACAGCCTAAATTCAAGCACATACCTGTGCAATATCTATACTAAACAGAAGTTGTTCCATTATAATGCAGTCACGTTATACGTTTCCTCATTGCAGTCATACTAAACATGCTTCAGCCCCATTTTAGAGGCACTGTGTTGCCATTAGGATGCCAACCCCTCTGGACACCTACCAGCCTGCAGAACATTCAGCCCTTAAACCCTAAACACATCCTATGGATCCAGAGCTGTTCATGGGCTTGTCTCCAACTCTAAACTGCCGGCCACCCAAGCAAGCACCAGGGTCCAATCTTTAATATCCGCACTATATCACAAATCAGCCCTACTCCCAGAGCCTCAAAGAAGTCTAAGCCTAGTCAGGTAGTTTCTTGCCAGCAGTGAAAACAAGCAATGACCATCATTCACAGTAAAGCAGGGTTTTGTACTAATAGGCAGTATCCATTAGAACACACACTACTTCTCAAATTGTCAAATTTATTTGCAGTCTGCCTCTTTGCTAAGACTGCCACTGACAGCCCCTACCCACTGCAGATTGCGATGACACAACCACCTCATTTTACATATGCCCCCAACTGACTGTCCAAGGGCAATTAATTTTCCAGTTGGCACTGAACCTCAGAACACTCACATAAAATAACCCAAACCAAATATTCTAAGTTACGCTTCATCTGAACATTAACCATATAAATAAGTATGGACAGTAATGAAAGGGAGATGTCAACACTGAAAGGTGTTGAAAATTACATTAGGAATAATGAATGCTTCAGGGATTAACAGTACCATATGGTACCTTTCATGTCCAACTTACTGGTACAAATCCAGATAGAGCAGCTCGGATAAAAACCTTTACCATCTGGTGACTTACTAGTTCACGGAAAATAAACAGGTGCTGGTGTCTCACACACACAGAATCCACCATCATACCTGGAAGTCTTGTTGCCTTTCTCAGTAGAGAGATCAAAGAGGTCCAGAATATCCTTCTGTCTCCCCAAGTACAATGTGAGAAATGAGGACAGCTGAATGCAGTACACCACTACCACCCACTGCAGAACTAAAACATGATCACACAGATTTCCAATAATGATCCTTTTCAGGGAATAGAAGGATTTATGATTTTCAAGATGAAATCTTGTCTGCCCACACACTTCTTTCCCCTCTTATGGAAGCAACAAGATACTCACTCCCAGAAAGCTTCATTTTGCTTGCGTTCTTAGACTATCAATAGTATGAGAGTACTACTGCAAAATATTTCACATTTATCAGCCCTCACATCAGCCTCAACATGGAAGCCCGAAGTAACCAGCACCCACACCTCGCTGAACCCATCTGAACATTCATTCTCTTTCTTATTCAAGAGTATTGTTTGAGTTTCCTGGTTGGCTTATAAATTTTCTCTTCCATGCTTTAATTTCTCCCTATTACTTTGGAGAATTTTTGTTTTATTATGTGAAAACTGCAGACAGTTACTACTGGTTTTAAGTGTAATAGCAGATAACAAAATACCCTCTGAGTTTCCTCTTCGCAATTTATTAGGAAATCACTCTTTGTACAGCAAAATGTACTGTCTGATTAATACAACCTATTTTTGCTAGTGGCATATGGGAGCTTCTGTGAATAACTTGAGACTGCAATGGTCAGAAGATAATTCGTCTTCTTTGATGCTCTATTTTTATTCTGAAACAAGTAGCATTTTTTTTGGCCCAAGCTGAATGTAGATACTCACATGTCACGTGTCAGAGAGATCTCTTAAGTTTCATTGGTAAATCCGCACCTGCTGTTTTGTAGCTTAATGGGGAAAAACAACCAAGATCAAATGAACAAAACACCCAACACAAGAAAACCAAAAGCAACAAATAAAACCACAAAAGAAACCCCAAGCCCCACAACAGTAGGTATTCTTAATTTCATCACCACATGTGCACTTTGAACAATACAGATCAAAGGCATGGCAATCCAAGCCAAAGTCTTTCTATTATTCCTCCTTTGTTTTATGAGTATGATTAACGCACATTAGATAAGGCAAAGCTAGGAATAACTTAAGAGTGATTTGTTATACCAAAGATCCACCAGAATCATCATCCTTCAGATGATATTTTTTCTCACCATACACCGGTCACTCAAGCTCCCTGGTCTGACAGCATAGCCAGAATTTCCCAGGGAAATTCTTCATCCATCTAGGCATGGCTGAGCTCTTGTCCTTGTTCTTCTAAATACAGACATACTAAAATAAAATATCAGTGCTTTATTTCAGTCATTAAATATTCAGGGTCAAAACTGGCCCTGCACAAGGGAAATCAGTTTGCGTTATTATTATTGCAGTTTATTCTAGTGAGACCTCACCTGGAGCACTGCATCTGAATGCGGAGCCCTGAGTACAGGAGAGATGTGGACATGCTGGAGGGCACAAAAATGATCCAAGGGATGGAACACCTCTCCTACGTGGACAGGATAAGGGAGCTGGGGCTGTTCAGCCTGGAAAAGAGAAGGCTCCGGGGAGTCCTGATAGCAGAATTTCAGTATGTAAAGGGGAGCTGTAAGAAAGAAAAGGACAGACTCTTCAGCAGGGTCTATTCTGATAGGACAAGGGAAAATATTTTTAGACTAAATGAGAGTAGATTTAGACTGGATATAAGGAAAAAGTCTTTTAGAGTGAGGATGCTGAGGCACTGGAACAGGTTGCCTAGAGATATAGTAGATGCCCCATCCCTAGAGTCATTCAAGGTCAGGCTGGAGGGGCTCTGAGCAACCTGATCTAGCTGTAGGTGTTCCTGTTCATTGCAGGGAGTTGGACTAGATGACATTTAAGGGCCCCTTTCAACTCTAACTATTCTAAGATTCTATGGTAAGTTATAAGTGAATGTGCAAGATTTCAAGAGGTGTTTGTCCCAAAACTCAGTGCAATATATAAACTTTTACTCAAGAATTTCAAAAGGGACAAGAAGTGCACTGATATTGTCATTGTCAGGCTCAGTCTGCTAGAAAGGCTTAGCTCATTTTAGGATTTGCTTGGCACTTATCCAGTTAAGATTTTAATCTACCGCTTTTGTCCTTTAAATTCTTCTACAGTTTTGACGTAGACAGAAGACTGCTTCATTGGAGCCTTGCTTTCAGACATCTTCCACATCATTCCTGACAACTTTCTCATCTCTTGTCAAAATGCATGGCTTTTCTTCATCAGCTGTGCGCTAATCCAGCCTTCTTTCCCAGAAATTAAAAAAAAAAGAACAAAAAATTGCTGGCCACTTGACACTCGATAAAACAATTACAAACTGGCTGAAACTCAACTGATGCCTGAAAAAGAGATTAAGGGATAAATTCTGCTTTGAAGAAGAGTATAAAGCATCATCACAACATGCACTGCTTTAATAAAAGGCAGAGTGGGATTGTAGAGCTCCTGGAGGTGCCTACGCAACCAAACAGCTCATATTAGAGATTGGTGGCATTTGCAAGGCAGGCTAGTGGCTTATCTGAGACTGTGTAAGAGCAAAGCACAGACCCCAAGCAGTGTGGTAACCTCTCCATTTCACAGGGAAGACATGGCCTAGCTCTACCACAAATTCCAAATTCTCTGGGTTCAAAACTCAAAGAAATGCTCTTGAAATCTGTGGAAACTCATCAGTGATTCCACCATGCAGTTCAAAGACCCCTTCAGTGAGCTCTAGAAGCCTCATAGTCCATCCAAGGATGTACATCAACAACTATGGGTGTATTTATATTCTTCTGGGCAAGTTGAAAGCCAGAGTTCAGACCCAGAACCAGATTTCTTGATTTACTTGTAGTAAAATATAAGGAAAACTGCCATTAACTTTGTTATCAGGTGCTAGCTTTTTGGATCTTCAATTTCAGAGAAAGACTCTCAGTCTGTGGAACTGCCTATGCAAAGAAGAGCTTTCATCAAAGCTGTGATGGAGCCTACAGACAGAACAGAACACTCAAGCATTCAGCATTTATATCCATGGAAGCTTTGAGTAACAAAGGTGCAATTTCACACGCTGCTAAACCAACTTACAAGCACTACTTTGCATTTTCTCCTACACTGGGCACTTCTGCTGCTTGTGTGTCATGGATGGATGTTACTTACCAATACCTTGAACTTTCAGAATGAGGAAATCGGACTCCTGAATGCAATGTGCTCTTTTCAGCAGAGAAAAGAGAAAAAATAGAGAGGGAAATATTTTTGCATACCCATTTGTAAGAACTTGAGGCTGGAACGTCCTCTTTCTCAGAGAAAACAAAGCCTGAAGGACTACAGAGCCCTTTCATTTAATAACTGAAAAATATGGATGTAAGCATGCCTAGACTCTAGGTGTATGGTTAATTCTTTTAACTCACCCTCCATGTGTGGGGAAGGGGGGCAAAATAAGTTAATATATAAAATCAAAAATCAAAAGCAGATTTTATTTTCTGTGGGATGCAACTGCCAGGTACCTAGCTGCAGGCTCCACTGCAGTTGTATGTATCAGGAAACCTTCTCAGAAAAAGGGAGGGGAAAGCTAATAGAATATCCTACATTCCTTCACTGTAATTTTCCCTTTTCCAGTTTCTTTTTTAGCTTATCTGTTCTCTCCTTTAATTTTCTCCAGTTCTTCCACACTTTTTTTTTGTACTAAGAATGTAATCTTCCCTTCATGAAATGGACTTGGATACGTCCTGTACGCTGAATAGCATCTGATGTAATTTTCTCACGCCCCAACTCAGGTGTCTCAACTTTAAATTCTCCTCTGTGACCCCTCACATCTAGTTGTCTTTCCTTGATTGCATTGTTACAGCCTAAGTTCAACAGCCTGAGCTAATTACAGATGAGGAGGGCTGAAAGATGGCCAACTTGCTGTGTATCTGTAATAAGAGAAGCTGTGTGAAAGCGGGGGTGTCTTCATCTTGCATACAAAGGCATTTAACAAGATCCAGTGACCAGATGGTGAACTTACTTAGAAACACTGAACAACAAAATAGAAGCAGTTTTCCTGCATTTCATCACGCAGTGGTACTGGAGGGATTGCTCAGATCCCAGATTCACTCCCACTTGGAACGCTAAAATTCTGATACCCACACGCTCCCTCTCTTTCTAAAAAGGGACACCTGATCTTAACTTCTAAGGGAACAACGCAATGGCCACATGTGAAGGCATTTGGCAGTTGAGCCTTTTGACACGAGCATGCGTACTTCATTCTTGTCCTCATTTGCACCTCCAATGCAGCTGACTGCACAGAACTAATATATTCCTTTAGCCTTTCTCATCTGTCCTCACCTGCATTTGGCAATTCTGGCTGCTATTCCCTACACATCTATACAAACACAATATAGATGAGCCTTTGCGTACAGAGACACTTTTATAAAATTGGCTTCACCAAGCATAAAAATCAGGATCTCTCTTATATAACTTCACATAAACACTAGAGCTGTTCCAGCCAGCAACTTCACACCATTTTGTTTCTGTGAAAGAGAAGAAAAAGATATTTTCAAATATTCTGCATGGGTTTAAAATACAACATGGCCAAAAATAAGCTTGGATTCTTCCGTAGTGATACCGCAAAAACTGAACCATAGTATCTTTCTCTCTTCTCCAGGCTGTGCCTGCTGTTTCTTCCTACGGGTATTCTTAATTCGGTCTTCCTTCATCAACCTGGTCTTTTTTGCTTACAGCTCTACGGTTTTTTTTGACTATGACAGCCCAAGTCACTTCTGGCTTTTCATACTTACTACATCCCCTTGGTACTATTCATTGCAGTACTACTAAGGTAATTAATTACTCCAGGTCATTGCATCAGCTTCACTACCTTCACTGACATGTCACCCTTTCAGGCTTTAGCTCTATCCATACTCATCCTTTGTCTCCAAGACCCGCTCTTCCATTTTCCTCATTCGTGGTACCTTCACCCCCTTATTGTGATGCCACCAGCCTTTGGTGTCCCACTGCCTGCACTGATCTGGTGGAAGGCTCTTGGCCACAGCTGACTGTGACAATATTCTCATTCCCCTTCCAATCAGCTCTTCAAACATCTCTTAATCATGTTTCTTTACTCCAATCCTGCAAACAGACATAAATGGCATTTCCAGCTATGCACTCTAATGGAAATTCGAAAAATGAGAACTTGTGAGTTACCACTACCTTAAACAAACACACACACAAAACCACCAACTCCACATCACTACCAATAAACTCCTTAAAAAAAAAACCACAGAGAAGTAAGAAATTTAAATTTATCTTCTTTGTAACAACACAGGGAACTAATCCCTTTCCCAGCTATATGTAACGCACACACACTTCTCATATTCTGAAGTTACCTTAGGTCCTGCACACTTAGATTTGAGAATCATGTTAAATTTTCTGACCATTAAAAACAAACAAACAAACAAACAAACAAAAAAAACCAAACAGTTTTGTAAGTAAGCTGAGGTTTGGGATACAGTCGAAGCTCTGTCACAAGCTTTCTGTGTTATCTTGGGCAAGTCACTGAATTCCTAAATAAGTGAGAGTCTGATGTACCTGGTTCTGCACCACAACAATCAACAAGAATACCCTTTCCAAGCATTTGTGACAGGACAACCAATTCAGACCTGCACGTCTGTTTTCTGATCTATTAATTTTGCTCCTCAAACAGTCAGGCAAAACAACAGTGTCTCATCTTGTTGCTGAAGAGCACAAATAACCACAAAGCTTGTACAACTGAATTACAAGAAAAGAACCTTAAAACCCAACAAATCTCAATGAATCTGGCCAACAGTAAACACAGCAGACTAATAACTCAAGCTCTAACTGTGAATGACAAATAAGGATTTATGGAAGATTTTGCTTCATGAGTTACCTCTCCTCTATTTTACATCTGGAAAGTTCTCCACAATTTATTTTTGTCAACTAGATACATAGGGACATCACCTTGCATCTCATTAACCATGATGTCAGCTTACAGCAAACTTACAAGTGACAAAACTATAAGCTGTCTGGAAAACCAACACTGGCAAGGCCAACAGAAGAGCCCGTTAAAAAGAATAAAGGAGAAAAGTTGGTCAAACTTCCCTGCAATTTTTGCTTATCTTTTAAGAACAATCAGGAGAACAGATGGTCTTCCATTCCTGTGTGGCTTCTGAGTAAAGAGAGCTGATCCTTTTATTTAAGAGCCTTATCTTCTGTCAGCTCTCTGTTTTAGAGAGTGTATCGCAAGGTTTTCTCCTTACTGAAAGAATGACTGGAAAAATTTAAGCTTTCCTGTCAGTCAGATGAGACAATTTATCCCATCTGGCAATGAATTTTGGATAAAAATAAACTGCCATCTGACTAAGCAACTGTGAGACAGACACATATGCTGGAATGTCACTAATGTGACTATTAGTTGATCAGCTGATGGCTTTCCAGCAACACAGTATGGCTGCTGGGAAAACACGAGAATTCTTTCAACAGTGCACTTAAAAACAATAAATAAATAAATAAATTGTGTGGTTTTTCTTTTCTTTTTTTAGTGGACATACTACACATTCCCTGTTTTAAAGACTTATTACCCTGACCTTGCTCCATGTGCTCCATGTAGAAGGTCTCCTACTATTTTCTTTTCAGTGTTTCTGCACCTCTCTCCCCTTTCACTTTTTTGGGGCAGAATGGAAAGATAATAGACTCAAGAGCAAATGTACTTCAAAAGGTCTAAAAGATTTCTACCTAACAGACTGAGGTAATATATACCAGTTTGGCATGTGAAAAGGACCACTGTTGGTTATTATGAGGGTAATAGAATCATATCATAGAATCATGGAACGGTTTGGGTTGGAAGAGACCTTTAAGACCACCTAGTTCCAACCTCCCTGCTGTAGGCAGGGACACCTCTAGACCAGGTTGCTCAGAGCCCCATCCAGCCTGACTTTCAATGCCTCCAGCAAGGGGGCATCCACAAGCTCTCTGAGCAACATGTTCCAGCGTCTCATTACCCTCATAGCCTAGAATTTCTTCTTAATATCTAGCCTAAATCTACCCACTTCCAGTTTAAAGCCATTTCCCTGCATACTCTCACTACATGCCCTTACAAAAATAGGATACATACAGATCAGTCTTTGTAACAACAAAATATTTCATGGTACTTTAACAGTATTATGAGTATTTTGATTTCATGTACAGACAATCATATTGTCTAAAATAAGCTGAAAATAAATAATTCAGATGAATTTCTAAAATAAGCTAAAAGAAGTCAGTGAATAATTGAACTGAAAAAATTCCTTCTTTCTGCCACATCAGTTTTGTCTTCTGAATTGGCTAAACCTGAAAAAAGAAGTTACGTGGGAGCAACTCTGCTAACTTGAAATTGGATCTGTTTCGTTGCTTCAGGTCAAATAAAAAGTCATACTAGTTCAGAATTCCCTGAATTTAAACCATAATTTCCAAGAAAATTTAATGCATATATATATATATATATATATATATATATATATATATATATATATATATGCAGCATAGCTTTGTTAATCTTTGTTAGCTGAATCCTACATTCTGGATTTGGAAGAAGGACATTTTAGGATTACTGCATTATGTACTTTCCATGATCTAGTAACATCCTGCTCACCCATATGCTGCTTTTCCCTTTAAGTGCAGCAAGGAGCATTCATCCTAGCTATGGGACTGCGTGCAGTCAAACTAAATTACTGCATCTGTACTGATGAGGATCAAATGAACATGTAGGGTCAAAACAACTGTAACAGCTGAGCTAATTATAGAACGGGTAAGGAATGAGTGCTGGCATGCTAGACTTAAACTGCAGGAGTATAAATTGTGAGGATTTACTGCAACACAAATACAGATGGAAGATCTTCAGTTGCAACAGCTTTCTAGCCCAAGAATTCAGGATAGGTGGCCTATTGACTGCAAAGTGTTCTCTGCCTTCAGCAGCATGGGTAAAAAGAGACTGTCCTAATGCTGATCTGTATTCTCTTTTCTTTTACCGTGTGTGTGTGCCAAGACATTGATATGACAAAAGATTCCATAATGCCTTCTTTTTTGCACTTTAAAAATGACTCCCATCTTTAAGCATTACCTGTTTTTATTATTTCTATTTTCTATGAGTCTCAAATGGTATTTCTGCATATTCAGGGATAATAAAAGGATTTTTATTCACTAGACTGTCCATCACACCTGCACTGAGCAACAAAGCACAGCACAGAGGTAGGTGGGCTGGCCCTTCCAGGCTAAGCAGGGCTGTACCATGGTCAGACTGCGGCTCCCTCCTACAGAGGGCTGAGCTGCAGAGGCAGCACAGGGCTGCACACCAGCAGGCAATACCACCTGGGGCTTACTGACAGCATGCTAACATGCTCACAATGCATCCACAGAGGGTACAGTCTTCAGCTGGTTGGTGCACATTGTGTCTCTTACCTGAGAGCCAGGCCTGGTCCCGTGCCAACTGTATCCACTGTATCCCCAGAATGTCTGTGGCAATAAAGCTTGGGAAAGAACAGAAGCCTAATCTTTGGGTTTTAAACCAGTCCAAGGATTTAGGGATTAATCGCATAGACTTTCAGGGCACAGGCAAACAATACATTTTGGTGAGTTAGAATTTGAGGTAAAGAAGTAAGAAACCAATATTAGTTTCTGGAGATGTTACAATAATGGGAGTTTTCTTCAGACAGCATCTAGTTGCACACAGGGACTGAGACTTTAGAAATACTTTGCCTTGGAACATATGGTAAAGAAAGGGGGGATGTACTATCCCCTCCACTTTTTTTCTTGGGAATTTCATCTCTTCAACCTCCAACTAATCCCCCTTCTGACAGCATAGGATGCTGTAATTTTCACAGTCACCATGGTTCTACCTCCTTCTTCCATGACTGCCAAATAAGCAGGTTTAAAAGCCCTTGATTCATAGTCTTTTTCAGGTTTTATTGACTCAGCTTCTGCCTTCTGTCATTGTTAAAATCTAAAATATCCATAATATGGTGAAAAGCCTTTCCTTCATCCTCATGGACCTTATTCATGCCACAGTAGCATGTATTTTTCTTGTTGTTTTAAACAGGACAAAAAAAAGTTGATTAGCGTACACTCCAGCAAGCGGCTTCTTGTTCTTCCTGCAGCATTTTGAAACCCACTGACCCCAATCAGATGTATCCTTTTTGATAGCCTGCAAAACATCTTCTTCCCATAAGAAGACATCTGCCTTTGCTATCTCCTGGCTGTCTCCCCTAAAGCCAACTGAGTTATCCACTGCTCTCTTACTTTGCCCACAGTCATCAAAATTTTTCCTAGGAGTTGTAAAAAGAACACATAGATCAAGTTTCATTTCTTCTGGTTAAACAAAGAAAAAAATATAAATAAAAACTAACAGAACAAAACACAGGACAATTGAACTTCAGGGATCCCCTGCTTTGATTTCACTGTTTTTTTTTTTCAGTGAGTAATGCTCACTCTCTTTGTGAGCTAGTCCATGACAATATGGCTTTTGACAACTCACCAGCACAGAAACAAGTAACATTCCTGACATACATACTGTCACATGAAAGTCAGTTGTGCATCTCATGCATTTCACATGAGGGATTCAGCTAACGTGTAAACATGAGAGGAGCACAACCCACTGGAAGTGGCACAGAAGGTAAAGAAGGGTCAGTTGCTTTACTACAGGACTGCCAAACACAGTGCCAGTCCAACTTGCTTTTCAGCTGTGACCTACGAATTGCTAAACGAACTGTTTCTACTCTGCCCTCACCAGCTGTGACTGCTGTGAGTGACAGCAACGCAAAGCCTTGGGCAGGGAACTCCTGCATTGCTGTTAACCTGACAACTAAATGCAAAGCCTCTTAAACTTGGCTTTTGTCTCCTGACTTAAGCTTAAAAATAAGAAAGGCTGAAGCGGCAAGCACTTTGGTATACCGATATAAACCTATTGTGTTTTTCCCTTGCTATTGCATCATTGCAACTAGTGCGCACCGTCAGGGGCTGGCAGAGCTGCATGGAGGGGCCTGGGCCCTCTTCCTTCTCCTCTTCTTCTTCCTCCTCCTCCTCCTCCTCCACCTTGTCCTCCAATACGCACTTGCACACAGTGCTGCCCGGGAACAACCTACTCTCCGGCCCACTGGGCTGAAGGAACATTACCAGGGAGAAGTATTTTGTATGCTGCCTGACCTATGTAAGAGAGAGCTGACAAACTAATTCTAGAGTGAGACCTTTTAATAAATGTATGCATATAAATTTACTATGTATTTAATAATTATTTCCTATGAAGTTATGTTTTCATAGGAGTCAAAGCATTAATCCATCCAACTTCCTATACCCAGCTGTCAGTCTGAAATATCATCACCTCCAGAACCTAGTTTTTCTTCAGGAGGCACTTTGGTGCTGAGGAGTGGCTGAGGGAGCTGAGATTGTGCAGTCTGGAGAAGAGGAGGCTGAGAGGAGGCCTTATTGCTCTCTACAACTACCTGAAAGGAGGCTGTAGTGGGCTGGGGGTCAGCCTCTTCTTCCATGTAACAGCAATAGGATGAGAGGTTATGGACTTAAGTTGCTCTAGGGGATGTTCAAGTTGGATATTAGGAAAAATTTCTTCTCAGAAAGAATGGTGAGGCACTGGGACAGGGTTCCCAAGGAGGTGGTGCAGTCATTGTCCTGGAAGTGTTCAAGAACCATGTAGATAGGCTACTGAGGAACATGGTTAGTGGGCATGACTGCAGTGGGTTGATGGTTGGACTTGATGATCTATCTTAGGAATCTTTTCCAACCTTAATGATTCTATGATTCTATGTTATGTCATTGAGCTTCAGTGGTTATTTGAACATGGTAAAGCTATAAACCTATGGGAAGTCTGCTGGTTACATTTGCATAGAAGTCCTTGAGACTGTGTATGCAGGGACATGCAAACTCATTGCCTATCTGCTTTCAACCGTGAACAATTCAATATACTTCTGAACATTGCTCAACTCTGTGAAACCTTTCTGCTTCTTTGCAAGTTTTGTTCTTCCAAGCCTCAGTATTTTTATATCACTGTTATTTAACCCCTGTTTCTCTGCATCTGGGATAGAGTTCCATTTGTTTTTCTCTACGTGTGCAGCAAGCACATCAAGTTCTGAATGGAGATCAGTGATAAGTGATGTCCCTCAGGGGTAGTGCTGGGACTGATGCTGCTTAATATGTTAATCAGTTAAGCCAGCAGTGAGATTGGGTGCATCATCAGCAAGACTGTGGATGATACCAAGCTGTGAGGTGCAGTTGACATGCCCAAGGGACAGGGTGCCTTCCAGAGTGACCTAGACAGGCTTGAGCAGTGGGTACAGGTCATGAGATTATGACAACTCCCAATATGAATACAAGCTGGGAGATGTAAGGATATAGCACAGCCCTGCTGGAAAGGTCTTAGAGGTAATGAGAGATGGCAAGCTGGACATGAGCCAGAAATGTGTCCTCACAGCCCAGAAAGCCAAACGTAGCGTGGGCTGCATCTAAAGAAGCATGATTGAGGGAGGTGAACCTGCCCCTCGGCTTTCTGCTGGTGAGACCTCACCTGTAGTACTGGTAGTTCAGATATGGAGTCCTCAGTGCAGGAGAGACATGGACCTGTTGGAGTGCATCCACAGGAGGGTCACAAAAATGATCCAAAGCATGGAACAGTTCTCCTGTAAGGACAGATCAGAGGTGGGGCTGTTCAGACTGGAGAGGAGAAGGCTCTGGGGAGACATGATAGAGTCTTTTCAGTTTCTAAAGGGGAGTTGTAAGAAGGAAGGGAACACACTATTTAGCAGGGTCTGCTGTGACAAGACAAGGGGAGATGGTTTCAAACTAAAATAGGGAAGATTTAGATCACTGGGCATCTCAATACAGGAAGGACTCTGATGTACTGGAGCAGGTCCAAAGAAGAGCAACAAGGCTGGTAAAGGGCTTGGAGCAGATGCTGTATGAGGAGTGACTGAAGGAACTGGGGCTGTTTAATCTGGGGAAGAGGAGGCTGAGGGGAGACCTTATTGCTCTTTTCAAATACCTGAAAGGTGATTGCAGCGAGAGCGGGGTTGATCTCTTCTCACTGGTGACAGGTGACAGGATGAGGGGAAATGGCCTCGAGTTGCACCAGAGGAAGTTTAGATTAGATATCAGGAAAAACTTCTTTACAGAAAGGGTGGTTAAGTATACTGGAATAGGCTCCCAGGGAGATAGTTGAATCACCATTCCTGAATGTGCTTAAAAACCATTTGGATGTGATGCTCAGGGACATGATTTAGCAGAGAGTTGTTAGAGTTTAGCAGAGAGTTGTTAGAGTTAGGGTAGTATGGTTAGGTTGTGGTTGGACTTGATGATCTTGAAGGTCTTTTCCAATCTGAGCAATTCTATGATTCTATGATCAAGCTGACATGCTTGTATGGCCTAAGGTCCTATAACCTGCTTCACAATGAGCCTGCTAGCTGAGGTTCATCGCTGCACTGCATGGCTTCCGCTCAGAGCTGGCCAGCATCCATCTGGCTCAAGGCACAGTGTCTGCCTGCTAAACACCATGCAAATGACCCCTTACTTTACAGTTCTGGTATGAAAAGGACTGTCCAAGAACACAAGACGAACAAAATGCAATTATAAAGTAAAAAAGAAAAGAAAAGAAAAAAGAATATATAATACATATAGGTAAAGGTTTTCTAGATAGCCAATATATATATCAGTTGAGCTGTACACATGCTGGTGGACTGAAGGGAATATGGATTGCAGCACATCATCTCCTGCTATTATGTTGCATGTTATGATAAATTCCAGTCAAATTTTTATAAGACGGCTATTAGAATGAAACCTAACCTCTATATAAACTGCAATTAATTGCCTAGGGCACCTGTAGTTGATCAGAATTTAGAGGCTTAGATACCTAAAACATGAGCAATGCTGTTTGAGAGCTAAGTAAAGCCAGGCATCTGTCTAGCATGCTGGCAAGTTGCTAGAATTTGGCCGACATTCTGTTCTCTATGGAAAACATCAACTCCACTAGCATGCATACAGCTCAGCTTCAGATGTAAACACACTTCCATCCCATAAGCTGCTCAACAGCTAAGAGTAAGGAGAAAGACAAGTTGCTGGGGATTGTGTAATATTTCATTTCATTAATCTGTATTACCAACACCTCATACTTTCCACAGGTATGCAAAGTTTTAACTAACATGGTAACTGTACTGAAAACTGTTGTCTGGTTGCATCTTCTATCAGTAATAGTATCTCGCTTTGAACATACCATCAGCTTAGTCTTCAGTCCTCACTTTCTCAGTTTTACCCAGGATGTCTGTTTCAGGTCTAAGAGTTCTAAAAATCTTATACTTTCTTCAAACTTCACCCTACCCTTCATCCCCCCAAAAAACAAGAAAACAAAATTGAGAATTGTCCATGGCAATAGTCTAAACAGTATTTTCCAGATTTTACAAGACTAGTTCCTTTTTCAGAATGGTCAAGGATAGAGCAGAAAGTCCATTAAGTGATAAGGAGTTAACAACAAAACTAGAGCTTAATTTTTTTTTCCTGTAGGGGTTGAGGAACTGAACTGAGATGTACACTACTCTCCCTGTGTTGTGGTTTAACACCAATAGGTAGCTCAGCACTGCCACGCTGCTCTTTCTCTCTCTCTCTTCTTTGTAAGACAGGGAAAGAATATATGATGAAAAAAACCCACATGTGGGTTGAGAAAAGGACAGGGAGATCTTTCACCACTTATCACCATGGGCAAAAGTCACTCGGCATAAGGGAAATTACTATAATTTATTGTCTACTGATACAAGACTAGTGCAGTGAGAACTAAAAGCAACCCCAGAACATCTTCCCCCTCTCACCCGCACACCACCCTCTTCTACCTCCTTCCCTGAGTGTAACAAGGGAATGGAGGCTGTGGTCAGCCCATAGTGCTTTACCACTGCTTCGTGGCCACTCTCTGTCCCTGTTCTCCATAGGTCCCTCCCATGGGATGCTGCTCTTCCTGAACTGATCCTATGTGAGCTTCCCACAGTCTGCAGCTTTTCACGTACTCCCCCAACATGGCTGCATATCGCAGGGCCCACCTTTCAGGCACTGCTCCACATGGGTTCCCATGGGTAGCAACTTCTGCAGGCTGCAGCAACCAAGTCTGCTCCTGCAGGGGCTCTCCATGCGCATTGGCCTCTTCCATGCCCAGTCCACTGCTGCACCGCGGGCTCTTCCATGGCTGCATGTGAAGGTGTGCCCTGTGTGATGCCCGTGGGCTGCAGGGGGACAGCCTGCTCCTCCATGGGCCTCTCCTGGGCTGCAGTCTCTTACTTCAATCTGCTCTCCCAGGAACACACCCAGCGTGCTTATGGCTCTGTTCTGGCAGCAGTGGATCTCTCTTAGAGCAGCTGGAGCTGGTTCTGGTGTGACCTGGGACAGCTGCTGGGCCCTGCTTGCAGAGACCACTCCTGTAGTCCTGCTGCTACCAAGACCTTGCCATGTAAACCCAATACACCCTCCACAACAAAACAATTACCAACACAGTCCTTCTGAGACACAGATATCCTCACAGAGAAGTGGTCTGATCGTCTGAATTACTAGCCAGAGATTACTTCATATCTTTGACAAATCAGGACAGCTTACTAAGTAACCTGCCACTCCTCTCTACAATAAATATACTCCCTTGCCTAACTCCAGCGATTGCTTATTCCCTCCTCACTCTTCACAACCTGTGCTGGCTACTAAGATGCACACTAGGTGCTGGCCAAAGTCACTATTCTTACTGAGAATGCAGCTCAAGTTACTTCAGGGACTGATTGCCTCCCTGCTTACACTGCTTGTTTCTCTTTCTTTGAGAAGATAAGCTGTAGGACACAACTTGTTGCTGTGTACCTGCATCAGTGGTGGTGTGAGGAGAGGTTTATCCCACTTCAAACTGTACTGAAGTGAAACTAACTTGTTGCTTGTGTATGTTGACAAGGTGCAAGTCAGGCAGAAAAACATTCAGTACCAAGAACTAGCCGTCTTGTCTACAAAAACATCCGCTATGCAGAAAAACCCACACTCTTAATCAATTATTCACTTTCACATGAACTGCTGTTGAGGTAAGTTGCCAGAGGGCTATCCTGCACTCCCAAATATGACACAAGTAGTCTCAGAGTTATAATTTGTTTCCTGTATCAAAGACTCAGAAGACTGAGGAATTCGGCTCTTTCAGTAATATTGTATTTCTCTTCATTTCATGTCTAACTTTTCTATGTTGGCCATGACACCAGCCCAGCATTACTATATTTATCATCAGTTTTCAGAATAGTGTAAGATTTATGGACAAGAAGTATTCTCTCTACTCCAAAACTGGAAAAACAAGAATAGCAGCACAACTCAGGCAGGGTCAGTGAGCAGCTATGTCTTGCTAATCTGAAGATACTAGCTTGTTAAAATGGCACAACTAAGTTTATTCAGACTCTGTGCCAACATCAAACCAGGTCCACCTGTTAGGGATAAACTCATCCTCTATTAACCATCATAAACCTTTCCCAGTGCAGAACATTTAGCCTGGCAAGATGCAGAAGATATCTGTATAGTATGAACTGGAAATTTTCCAACTACTTTATAGGAACAGCCAGGCTCCTCCTCTGAATTTAATGTTTTCTACATCACTTGTTCAGAAGGAATGGGGAGAGTTTTATGTTTAGTAAGGCTTTTTCATTAAAAGTTGACAAAGTCAACAACTTTCCAAGGTTCTTTAGTTAATTTTTTCTTTTATTCTTCTCATATAATAATAGCATATGTACAATTTTGGAAAGGGCAATCAAGGACACAGTCTATTTAGACTAAAACTTTAAAAAGATAATATATTATTTATAATGCACCTATCACAGTGGTATCTGAATACTAAGCAGTTTAGCAGACAGGCTTTAAAGGCAAATAAACAGAAAGGATAATTTACATTCCTCTCTTAGGCATGCCATTTGGATGTACTTCTCTCTTTCCCCTCTCCTACAGATGTTAAGAAAGTAACTGCAGAGAAATCTCAAGTCCAACTCTTCCAATAGTCCAAAATAATAAGCCCACTGCATGATTTATTCTGTTCAAATGCAATTCTCACCAATCATCATCCTTTATATGAAATGAATTCCAGATTGTTTGCCCCACAATGGGAAGCAGTGCAAGACAGCTATTTCTGATCTCAGTATTTAAATCATCCTCTTCCTTGTACATAGGAAACAAAAATAAGAACTACAAAACTTGAATTTAGTTTGCATTAAAATTCTTGAGGTGATGGCTCTCGGAGAGAACTGTTAGGGCTTAAAAAGTGATGCAGCCAACAAAAACAAAAACTATATTTAAACCTTCGTTGGTGTTTCAGAAAAAAAAAAAAAAAAAATCCTGTCTGCTCTGAACAGGATCAGTTTCTTTTCTAAACTAGAATAGTATTTTGGAAGCCAAACTATTTTCTGATTGACATATGTATGGGAACTGCTGAACCTCTGACTGATCACCTGAGGCGAGCAATGAGTCAGCTACGGGAGCACAGGTGAAGGCAATTCACCTGTGCTGCAGGAAGGGGTGGAGCCTGGCTCCACCTCTCCTAGACCCATTTAAGAGCTGACTACCAGTAGGGAGGGTTCTCTTCTGGAAATCCACTCTACTGGAGTTTCAAGGGAGCCTAGGATATGGGTAAGGTCCTAACTTTTCTGCTTTGTTTTCTGCTTTGGTGTAATAACTATGTAGTCAAGCTCTCTGGTTTACCTCATAACTATAACATGTGTACGTTCATTGATTGTACAACATACCACACCAAGTGTTGTCAAAGAAATGTAGAAATAGTCTATTTTATCTGGAATCTCAGCTGGCAGTGGCCAGCACCAGAAAATTAGAAGAAGACAAAATAAACCTCACATTTCAGAGATTGAATCTCAGAAATATTTCAGTAAAATTTGGACCTAACAATAAAGTATGGCAAAGTCTAATCTCCACATGTAAACACAGAGATCCCTGGTTGCTCTGAGTTCTATACACAATCATTATGTCAGAAGAAAAGAAAAAGCTAGCTTCAGAAATACATTCACAGCTGTACAAGTGTAAGGCAGCTACTATACAGAATAAGAATAAACTTTATTTATTTATTCCTGATAAAGAGCGATGACTCATGAAAATAATGAAAATAATGTTTTAATATGTTAATCTATAATTCTGAAAAAAAAAAAAAAAAACCATGAATATTGCCCCCAAAGTGATTTACTGCTATAATAACTTCCATCAGTTTTCTATGAGCAGACTTAAAGGAAATTCTCAATCTATATAGCTGTGTTACATTCAATTTTAAGATGGCTAGTATTTTAGCGTGGTCTGTTTTGTTTTTATTATTTGAAAGTGTCAAACACTGTGGCTGTCTTTGGAAATTACACAAGGGATAACATCTGTTAGCTTGCTGTTCCAGTGAAGAGTCATGGCCAATCCAGTTCAGATGTATAACAAAGTAATTCCAGACCAAGTTCATGCTTTGCGTTAAAACTTACTGGAATTCTTAAGCCAGCTCTCAATTTGAAAATGAAAGTTACAGCTAGGAAATTTTTGCTGGTGTGTGTGTGTTGATCACCTTTGCGACAACAACTAAACGCATACTTACATATCACAAAGATGTCCAAAATCTTAACCAAGCATCCACCTAAAAACCTGTCTGATGAACCTAAATCATCCAGTCCACAAACAATGACGACAACATAGAAAGTGTTTGGCACCTCAAGTCAGACAACTCATGCTGAGATCATGCTGATCAGTGCTGCCTGACTACGTCTCTGTGTTTCCCTCCCTCTTCCCCAAAACCACAATTTGACCTAAGCTCAGTCTACCTTTTAAAAAGCTTTACTATATAGTAGTTGAAATATCAGTGAAGCCTCTAGTGTGCCTTCCACAATAGGAATGCATTCATGTTTGTGTCACTATTTTACCACCCACAGGATTAAACAGACATTTAAAATAAATGAAATGAAAGAACCATCTTAAGAAGGGCTATAAGGGGGGAAAAAACAAGAACAAATGGAGAGACATTGAGACACCAATAAAAAGGTGATGGGTTCAAACACGAGCTAGTAATTATTTTCAAAGCCACGTTTTACATGAATACAAGCATGAAAAGATTGTCCTTTCATATAGTCTGAGAATGGATGTTCTAATAAATAAGACAAGATAAGGAAAGCTTAGAGAAGAGCATAGCTGAATTAGGAAGGGCATATTGTAAAAGAATGAATTGACAGTGTTTGAAAGTAAATTAGAAAATGGTTTCAGCTTTCAACTCAAAGTAATTAGATTATTACTGCCCTCCAACAAATAAAAGAGCAATCACAAGCAGTGGGCTGTGAAGACCAAAAGAAATAAGGTAATATTCAGATATCACACAGATGTGAGGTTCTGGGGGAAGGTTTTCACTAAGGAAAACACCTGGAGTATGAAAGTGAGCGACAGGCCGAATGACAGATTCCACACAACAAAGAGAGGCAGTGAATGAAAGACCTCTGTTTTTATGAATGTTTCTGCAAATCATTCAGGGGAAGCTAGCAAAGTAATGGTAAAATTTCAATAGTGACAAGGACTTTGGAAGATCTTTGGAAGAAAGGTAAAGTCATGACTTGCCATCAGATAAAATCAAGAGAATTAATAAATCAGAAGAATTAATGTTACACGTTGGATACACTATGCTGACAGTGTCAAAGGCGAAAGATAGAGCAAGAATAATTGTAACTTGGATAACATCATGAGAAACTTTTTGAGAGTGGTTTCAGCAGAACTAATGGAAAACAACAGATGGGAACAAGCAGTCAAAACCAGTAATAGCAAGTGTTTAAGAAGACAGAAAACAAATTCTGGCATGGCAGACTGATACAGCTCATGTAGACAACTTCAATGCTCAGAAATAGTTATCTTATAGTAGGATGTTCCATATTCATTTTCCTACCCAAACAGGGCATGCAAGCCAGTATTTCTATTTAAGAAGACATTTGCTATCTTGAAGAAGGTTCATCAGCTCTGCATATTTTCTCAAGGGTAAACTCTTGATAACCAGATACTGGAAGATGTTAAAAGAACTCAAATTGTTTTTAAGAAAACAAAGGAAAAACATAAAGGACTAATTCTTGCTAAAAGACTGAGGAAAGCGAAGCAGAAAAAACTGTGACTGACTCTCAAAAGATGCACAGCTCTCAAAAGGAAGACTTGTAGATTATGTCTATGAAGATTC
The DNA here is from genome assembly GCA_037305975.1 of Chrysolophus pictus. NCBI lineage: Eukaryota > Metazoa > Chordata > Aves > Galliformes > Phasianidae > Chrysolophus > Chrysolophus pictus. Next base: position 110,630,902 of record CM074576.1, read on the forward strand.
AAGAGGGAGTATAGGAACAAAAGTATCCAGGTTTCAAACCTGGCAATGAATACCAGTTCCAGAGGTAGAAAAGTTGCCATAGTAGCTTGTTTGGGTATAAAATGCGTTGTGAAAAACCAGCAGAGATCAGACATGAAGTCATTGCAGAAAAACTGTAAATAATCCTGTAATTCTGTTCATCATTCTTTGATAACAACAAAAGCAAAGAAAAACATAGCAAACTCCTGCACACCACCCTCCCCCCCCATCTCCTAAAAAATGAACAAAAGAATCTAGAAGGAAATAAGGGCATGAGATATCATGAGTAAAAATCTATAAAGCAGAAAGCACAGTCATTTTAGACTACACAGTCCATTGTCAAAAGGCTGTTGGATCAAACCCTTTCAAAACAAGCTCTTTTTTTCTTCTGGCAAGTTTTAAGTTTTTAAGGCAAAAACAAAATAATAATCACTCTGTCCAACCTTTTTTTTAATTTGGGAAACCCAGTTTTCCATCAAAAGCAGTTTAAGTATTTTCCTCCTTTTTTTTTTTTTTTAAACTGCAGTAATACGAACTTAAGGCATTTTCTCTTCCTTTGGTAAAAAAAAAACAGAAGATATACTCCATTCCAAGTGTAATGCTAATGTAACCCTTCGGGCTTTTCTTCCTTTAACATTTCGCAGTGATGGTAATATTTAAGAATAGACACACTAAAATTACAAAGAAGCACAAAAACAGGTTGTAACAGGAACAAATATATGTATGAATACAAGAAATCAGTTTATCTGTAGAAAACAATTCACAGGAAAAAGTAATGTTGTAACTGGGGATGTGTGAGTCATGAACAAATCACAGAAGTACCACAAAAAGAGCTGGAATAGGTCTTTAATACATTAAAAAAAAAAAGAAAAGAAAACAAGTATCATTACTGTAAATTGAAATTTATGTGATTAAAACATTATGGATCACAAACTGTTTAGCAAGTTAATAATTTTAAACTTAAGGTAAAAAACCACCCAAGCCATGGTTGTTTTATCAAACAGTCATGGTTTTATTCCAGTGAAGACCCAAAATTCTTTATGGAAATACAAACAACTCCCTGTTGGGAGGGGATGCTGAAATAATCTACTGAGTTGTAAAAAGAAACCCTTTCATTACACTGGGCAAAATGAATATAAAATAAAAATATCTGAAGAGGTGTATGTCTTAACACATTCATGTTTCCACAGCTATTTTTCTCTTCAAAATCAAAGTATAGGATAAATATATTTCACAGATGTTCACAGACTGACTTACAGTGAGCCTTCCTGGCCTTCCCTGTATCTTTTAAAGCTTCATACTGCACACCACACAGTGTTACGCACTATAATTCATCTAGGACAGCACTTAGTTATTCAAAACAGTTGGGGAAAAAGTAAGAAAGATGTAAAATTTGCATCTCAAAGCAGGTTAGTACCCTACAGTTGGGTTAACAGAAAGAATGGATTAACAGAAGGAAGTAGTGCCCATTCTTTTATTACTCACAGAAACTACTTAGAAGAATCATAACTCTATACTACTGCTGGTCCTGCAAATTCCATACAGACATAGTAGCAAGTGTCACAGGCGTGCTGAAAAGCCTATCTCTGTTGACTTAATTTATTTTCCACTTCCTTTGAGGGCAATTTCCACTTTCACTTTCCACTTCCTTTGAGGTAGTGAGCAAATGCTCACTAGATTGGAAAGTAAAATTAAGTGGTACAGGAAAGGCTGTTTTAAGTTGTTATCAGCCCATTGCACAGTCAGCTAACCTCATCACATACATTTCAGGGAAATTGTCTCTAAGACTGAAGTTTTGAATCTCCACATGGAAACAAACATTCTTAAGAAGTCTTCAGAATTTCATCTTTAACTTGCTCATTTATACAGAACTTACTAAAGAATCTACCACTGAAGTACTAAACCACAGGGGTAAGTGAGTTAAGATTTGGGTATTTCAGTCCACCAGAAGAAATACACATTTGCCTTCCTGTTGTACTGCAGATAATACTCCAAAAAAAGCTTTTTTTTTTTTTTTTGCTTAGTTTGTCTCTGGCCACAACAAATCTCAGGCTGTAATTTATCCTCCATCTGTAAGACTCTTCATAACCCTGATAAATCTAGGGAGAGATTGCCTTCAGCCGTAGTCTTTTTGGAGAGCGAGATCACAGCTGCTTGCTGAGCTGCTTGAGAGCCCATTGCCAACAGCAGTTGCCCTTGGCTTAATATGAATCCTCTGAGGAAAGCTGCCTTTTAAACAGCTTGCGACCATAGTGCAAAAGTGAGTTCTAACAAAACCACCCACCTGGGAGGAAGGTGATGGCACCCTCCAAAGATGCTTTTTAATTCACTCCCTAGCATGACTGGCAGTATTATTGTCTTTCACTTTGCTGCTATTGGACTTGATCTAATGGGGCTGTATCTGACTGATCGTTACTCCCTGTAACGAAGCTCCACCACTTGCTGCACAATCACCATGAAGAAGTGATCTCCATACTGAAATACAGTCCCTCTGTACAGTCCTCTTTCCATTTCTCAAAGTTTCCACTTGCTTGTTCTATGACCTCCAAAGCATATGAATACATAATTAAATGTCTACAGTTGCCAGTGAAACAATTAATTGTCTGTGAGGACAATTGGGTGCTTTATGAAGATAATGAGGACTGATATTAGTCAGAGCTGCCATCACATGGGAACGTTTGGCAACTCATCTGCAACCCATCTGCTATTTCTTGCTTCTTCTTCACCAAGTAAAACATTGAGAGAGTTTTGCTGAGATAGTTGGAGCAATGTCCTGGAATGCATTACTCTTCCCAGCTTAATAGCTTTTTTACTAGATCAGTTTACAAGTGGATATATATTTTTAAAACTGTCAGCCCTAAAATTACAGCAGGAGACCTTGACAGTCAAGCTGGGATGTTTTTATCTCATTTCTTAAAATCATGAAAAGAAATCTGCAACTGGAGCTTGTCAAACAAAAGTAAGCGCCCACCACATGCCCACTACTTTCAGTAAGAACTCACTAAATGAAACATCTTTGTTTGCAAATCTGCGACACAACCCATGAAGGCAGTTGCACTGAGCTCTAAAGTTAATTAAGACACCATTAAGTCTATTCTACAGAAACATTCAGAAGAACGGGTGCAGAAAGCTATAATATAAACTTCAGATATAGGTTCAAGTTAAAGCAATTAATACTGATACTTTGTATAGAACAGCAATAGAGCTTATGTAATTCCTTTTGAACAGATAGATATCAGGTTAATTTGTTTTTCTCTTATGAGACAAAGAATGAAAGGCTTCTGATTTTGGATAAAGTTATACTGAACTCACTTCAAAATTCCTTTGGTGTCTGTAGATTTCAGCATTTTTTTCTCTTAGCCTAATCGGCATCATTCCTGTGCACAGCCATATATTTACCTCTCTGTTACCTCTCCATGGAACTGGAACCAACGGGTCCATTGGCTGGAGTCCATTCCAGACCAACTCAAGATATTTCAGATGCTTAAGCATCCTCCTGAGGACATTTTAGTTTGCAAACAGCTTTTCCATGGTTATATTTTAGCTAAGAAAGTAAACAGATGGCCTTTGCAAAGGCTTCCAATAGTACAGCTCTAATACTGAGGTTTTGTTTCACTTAGTCAGAATCAAGATTCTTCAACATGGGGGATTTAGTAAAATGCCTTAACAGTTAACAGGTCTCAGCCAGCCTGGAGAAATAAGACAGAATGCAGTGTTCTCTATGCTGGGGATCCAGAATAATACATTCAGTCTTTTGTGCAATTCTAGGTCCAGATGTAATCTTTGAATCTTTTTGGTAACAAAATGGGCATCGTTTGGCTGAAGCGCGTCAGCATTTTTGTTCAGATCCTGGTTCTAGTGTTCCATAATATGAGGATTTTGTATTTGAGTGTGTAAACACACGTAAAATATTTATTTAAAGCTGAATTTCTTATCAAGTACCTAGGTACCATGCATGCTAAGTAAAACTGCAAACTACAACTGAGATGCAAGGTAAGTTATGCTACAAGTGGATCTGAGCTAACAAGTCAATGACCTAGTGTGGGTAACAAAGTCATTTAAAAGAAACGTGTGCATCACTGCAGCAAGTTCATATTTCAGCTGCCCTATTTTATAAAGAACCGATAATTCCCTAAAAGCAGCACAGAAATAAGGAGACAGCACTGCTGAACATCATGAAAACTCTCCCAAAATTACACAAGAGCCAAAGACTTATTCACAATCTGGCAGAAAAAGCAGTTCTCAAGATTCACAGTAAGATCCTGAAGTAAGGTGGCAACAGATTCAGACATACTGAGTTGACATAGGTATTAACTTATAAAACTCATACTGATTGTTACGTAAAATGGAAACCTGGCAACCTGAGTGGGTCCACAATGCTAGCTGAACTTGCAATCTGTGTAACTGCAGCACAGTCATTCGCACTTGTATCTATTGTCAGGTATTCTGCAAAGATACCCTTTCTGCAAGCAAGTCCTCTGCCTAAGGAAAAAATAACATGGTACAAAATCTGAAATGCATGTACTCAGCATAAACATTTCTGCTCTTTTATCACTAGCTATGATTTCTGACCAGTTTCAATCTCCCTGCCCTTCTGCCTTTTTCATACTCTGCTCTTCCTGCCTTTACTGACTGAGAGCATTGGGTCCTGTTCCCTGAAAACTTGTTTAAATCAAATCAACAAATCAACACGCTGACCAACCAACTCCCCAAACATGTATTTATCTGAGCAACAGTGTATTTACCTAACTTCAGGCTTGAAATAGTTTAAAATCAAGCCTAAATAGAAATAAATGACAGTATTACACACATTCTTAAGTATGTCTCAAAGGAAAATTCAGATTAATTTCCTAGGCAGTTGTTAGCTTGATAAGTAGAAACATTTCATTGAAATCATGTTGCAGAGTCTACACTGAACATTTTTTTTTCTCTTGCTAGATATGGAAGTCTTATTACTGCTAATATAAATACTGAAAAAAATGTGAGAGCATCAGCTGGCTTTCCAGACCAAAGTTCCAGGCAGCCAACACTTTTGCAAGAATAACCTTTTCTGTCAATAGTTATTTCCATAAAAATGCTTTTAGTAAGCAAGAAGATAAACAAAAAATCATCAGAATTAGGCTGACCCAGTTTATACATTCTGACTGGTTTGGTCTTTGCTATGTTTAGCCAGAAACGTTTTTTTTTTCATTCAAGATCAGTCCTGCTTAGTTTATCTAACAACTTGCAACATCCTTGTGCCAAAATCCTACAGTATTTCTGGGAAGACATTGATCCTGTAAGCAGACTTATTTTTCTGAGCTTATTTATTACCATGAACTGCCAGAAAGTTTAGAGCAGACCTTATTAAGAGACAAAATAATTAACCTCTTCTCAGCTTATGTGCATCTATTCTCTAATCCAATCTAGAGATTCTGCTTCAAATAGTTGTCCCACTCACCTCTGTGTGACTTTGGTCATTTCAATAATAATACATGCACATTCACATTGAAGCAATGAAAGATTAAAGGCAGATTGATTATAGTTAGTTACAGGTATGTGAAATGTTGAACCAAACAGCTTCCTTGCAGCATTAACAATGACATTTGAATTTCCAAACCTTACTACCTGCTTAGGCCCAAATTGGATTTAGTAGCCTATTAGAACCTTAATTTAACAAAATATGAATGTGAGTTAGTCCTAGAACTTGCCTTTCTGGAATAGTGTTAAGGCAGAAGCAGCATATTAGCATCCTGCCAGGGAGAATCCTACAGTTATAGTTAACCAGGGTGAAAAATAAAAATATTAGCAGCATCTAAAGCTCTCCTGTAGGTAAACTAACAATTGCTAATAGCCAAATAAAAATTTTAAAGACATACTCACAACCACAGATCTGTATGTTACACTCTTGGATTTTTCTATTTATTCTTTACATTCCTGGACAAGAATGTCAAATAAATAATGAAATGCAGTCTTAGAAGATAAAACAGATTTCAGAGGAAAAGCAGTAGATAATTTTATCTACAAAACCAAACCCATTGCTAGGAGATAAATCTGAAGTACATAAGAGAAACAGGTAATGAAGACAGAATTATTTGTCATCATATCACACATTTACTTCTAAGGATTAAATTGTCCTTTGATGGTTCTACATGATGCATCTAGAAAAGGTTTTGTATCTTTCGTTCTCTTTGAAATATGCTGTTAGAAACTGCATATATCATAACCGGTCATTGGTCTTGTGTAAAGGAGTGCTGACAGTGTCACCCACAGTACTGTGCACCTACAGTTTGAAAGCTTCATAAGAATCATCACCAATCTAATGAGCAAGGCAAGAGCAATATAAGTAGAACATAGAACATGGCAGAGTGGTTGTAATTCATCACTGTATAGCCCAGGTACTGTAACTTGGAATAAGCAGTTAGTTGTCATAATGGGTGACTGAACCACCCTTTATTCTTAGCTATTAATGTAAAATAAAATACATTTAAAGAATTACTTGGTGTTTGAATAATGTTTGACCAAGAAAACCAGAAGGTGATGCTGACCCTTCCACATCTCAAATGTGTTCTATTGACACCTTTCTGTTGGCTGAGATTTAGTGAGAATAACTGCCCCCAGCTCCTCATTATTAGGCTCCCACTCTGTTTCCTCTCAAATCCACCAGATCTGAATGACTAGTCAGATGTTTCTAACTCACTATGGACAAATCTAACTCTTCAGCCAACACAGAAGCAAATGGATTAGGTTATCTGTTCACAGTCTGAAATTCCAAGCAGACTCACAGCAGAAGAGTAAAATAACAGTAACACGACTGAGGCTGCCACCACCACAAGTGTCACACTCAAATGAAGATGGAAGTTCACAGAATTAAAAGTTCTGTTCAGGAGCAGATCTAACACATGAAGATAAATTATTCACAGGTGGCAGTGACTGCTAGAACAAAAATTTCTGACCATCTTTCAGCTGCCTGACAGTGTTTCTGATAGTCTTTCAGATCCTTAATCATATAACAAATGTACTGTCAGATAAAGTCAACCTTCCTTAATATGATAATAGGAATGCAAGCAGCGAAGGCTCTCACAAGAACTGGCTACTGGTCTTTGAAATCACACTTAAACTCAATAATATGTTCATAATGGGTGTACAAGTTGAGGACTCAGTATAAATTTCAGTTGCTTAAATCAACCATTTAAATATCCAGATTATGATGGCTTTCACAGGCAGTGAGGAAAGCTTAAAGTACTTCTAAGATAAATACTTAGTCTTCTAAATCTACCACCATCCTACTTCCCCCTAGGCAAAGTAATTTCTACCAGTTCTACTCATCAGATCATATGCAGCTATCTTCCTGTGAACAGCTTGTCAGGGCAAACAAACACGAAGGACTGTGGTAGAGAATACTGAAGGACAGCACAAGCACAGCATACCAATTCTCAATGGGTTCAATAAATCCTGCAGATGTTGGAATCTCCATTACCTCTTCCAAAATTCCTGCCAGCACTGCATTTGTTTGCTTCCTTTCCTTTTGTGCCTGCCACTGAGCACAACAGGACAGCTGCTCAGAAAAGACAGAACTTACTTTTCTTTAAAACTACACCAGATGGGATGTTCATTTACTGGCTTTGTCCAAAACAATAAGGTTTAGTGCAAGATGGTTTTCCAGATAATGTACTTGGCCAAGTCTTTTCTTCCTTCTTCCATTCTTCTGTTTTAACTAAGCTCAATTTTACATAAACTGTTGATTGTTAAACCATTTTGGAATAGATTTCTGCTAGATCAAGTAAATGCAACTTCTGCTTTTAGTTCCTTTATAAACTAGGATAGCACCATTATAGAGAAATATTCAGTATTTCATTTTTATTTTCAATAAATGCTTAGCCAACTGAATTATGCTAAGCACTTATTTAAAGACAGTCTTTAAGAGACAGAAAAGATAAAAGTATTGCTCAAAATGTTTCCCCTCAAATACTTGCAATATATTTGTGTATATGCAACAAGACCTCCAATTTATTCACTAGAGGTTTGAGTAGAGGGAATCAGATTGATCTTCTCTAAACTATCTTCTCATAAACAACCATTAGCACTGTCAGTTGCATTTTGCAACTCACTGTTGAAATCAGAACCAAAGTACTTCCACAAGCGGCCTCAAAATATTTATTAGTTATTAGGCTGAGCATTTATAGCCTCCTATGGGACAGCTAACCATAAACATGTGAGCAGTCTTGACTGACTCTTGCAGAGGGCAGTACTACTACATATAAACACACTGATAGAGGACAGAGGTGAATTAGAGAGACACTGTTAATAAAAAAAACCAACAAACTGTAACAAAACCTACAATGGTGCATTTCAATTATAATGAATTAGACAGTTAAACAGATATTTTCTTGAACAAAATCACTGTACTAATTCAGCATTTCTCTACTGGTTGCCAGTCATGCAGACTGAAAAATTTTTAAGTTGTAGTTCACATGGTAGTTTGCATTTGAAAAACCACTGTGTTACAACTGCTTACAAAAAGTAAAACACAATAAACTTAAAGATGCTTTTAAATCACAGAACCACTCATGGAATTGCAATCCAAAGAATGACATTTCTAAGCTTTTTGACAGCACATTATCAGGATATAATGAGGAATCATAGAATCACAGAATGGCCTGGATTGAAAAGGACCACAGTGATCATCTATTTCAACCCCCCTGCTATGTGCAGGGTCGCCAACCAGCAGACCAGGCTGCCCAGAGCCACATCCAGCCTGGCCTTGAATGCCTCCAGGGATGAGGCATCCACAGCCTCCTTGGGCAACCTGTTCCAGTGCGTCACCACCCTGTGTGAGAAAAACTTCCTCCTAATAGGAGGAAAAACTTTTGAAAAACTTCCTCCTTATAGGAGGAAAGGAGATAACCCAGTCCCCACTAAGAGTGCTTGCCAAGCTCCCATCAAGAGTTTACGGTGTACTACCAGTAATACCAAGGAGATCTTTCTTACACCTGGACCAGGACAAGGAATCCACCTGAAACCTCTCTAAAGGGCTGAGGCTGGCAGAACATATCGGGATAGGATATGCTACTGATGCACAAGGAGCAAAGGTTGAGGATTCAAAAGCCAGGTGTCATTCCCCATTGTGTCACTCTCCTCCTTTTGCATAAAAACTGGGTAGTTTTCCAATGCAACCTCCATTAACACCCAATTCACAGCACAACAGTCATTTTCTTTACTTCCTCCCTTTCCGTTTTTATTCGCTCTCAGCAGAGCATATTCTCTCTTCATAACTGTGTGTGATGTTTGATGGCCCATAGATAGAAAAGATATTTTCAAGAATATTGTTGTCAAGAGAGGCTGGGGAAAAGTTTCTGACAGATTGAAACCATCTTTGAAGAACGCAGGGAAAAAAAGTCACGTTAAGTGGATATTGAGAAGTAGTTACTACTTTTAATATAAACAGTAGTATTGCTTTCATGCACTTTTTTTTTTTTTTTAAGTACTTTAGCTCATATACTGGAAGTGCTGTTTTATAAGCTGTGCTTTTAAGCAATAGAAGTTGGGCCTCCCTAAGCTGCTGAGGCTGTCTGGTGTTGTTCTGACAAATAGGCCATATGTCTTTAATTTGCCTGCTTTGCTGTTCAGCTGTGCAGTATATAGAATTTTAGTTGCAGAAAGTAGTTTATGTTACATATATTCAGACCATTAATTTTTTTTTTAAGGTTCTATTTCCTGTCTTTGCATTTCATATGAGTATTTTTGAGGTTAAAAAATACTGTGCAAGTACATCCATCATCACTTTTTTTTCACTCCACTTTTCTTACTTCTTCCTGTCATAAATTTCTTTCTCAAACTATTTTGTCCCAGGTTCAGTGATTTCTCATTCTTTGCATCTTCATTTGTGTCTCACCACTGTTCCCATCACTGTATCAGGTTTTTTTACAGCAGATGTTTGATCCAAAGTTGCAGAATCAATGTTACAGTACCACAATGTAGAGGCACCCTAGAAAAGCTCTTGAGATGGCTAAAATCTCCAAAAAACTTGATTGGGTCCATTGAGGCAAACAAGAGTAAGGCTGCAGGAGAGGAACACAAGTACTTCTGTTTTCTCCTGAGCTTCAGCTTTAGAGGTCTAAGAATTCTGAATAGGAATTAAAATTTAAATACATTCTCTGTAGATTCACACCTGTCTGATGAGCGTTTAGCTTGAGGCCTATGTCTTTTCACTGGGATTTGATTCAGAATTTTAATTGTTATACTTTCTATCTGAACAGTGCCTTCCAATCAGTTTATTTACAATTACCATCTTCTCTGTTATAACAATTTAAATGTGCTTTGACACATATTAGCTTGGAATCTTCTGCTATACACTCAGTTACTTGAAAATGAAAATTGGCTTTGCACACTGCATATTTTAGTTTTGGAAAGTTCTTACTTTCTCCTTATTCCCAAAACAAGATAGCTATTTTATAACAGTACTGGTTGAAAGAGTGGTATCAATTCTCTTCTGATTTCTTCTCTCAAACTAAACACAGTGACCAAGTGAAAAATCTATGTATGAAAGAACTGCATGGCAGCTAATATGTTAAAGAAGCTTCTTGGAAGTTTCCATTACAATACAGCACAAGAGTTAAAAGCAAGCATGAGTGTATATAAAAAATATTTTAACATATTGTAGGACAATATAGTTCGGTTACTTTCATTCTGAATGCAGTTGTTTTTGTTTTTTTTCTTCAGTTGCAATGTTTGCTTATACATTTAAATGGCTTTTAAAAGATTGAGATAAAGTTTATTCAACTATTAAATATTTCTGCAAAAAAAAAAAAGTCCTATGGTATGTCCAACTGTAAGCCCTGTACTCTCAAGTATGATCAATTAGCTGTTTTCTTGTCTTTAAGTAAGAGTATTAGGAGGATCCTAAAAGAAGCAAAATTACAAGAGGGTCCTACCAGATAGCATTTCCCATCTTTGCTAAAAATTCAGACCAGCTCGATCCAAACCTTTACTTAAAGCAGTCATATTTAATCAGCAAAAATATTTTATTGAAGAAAGTTCGTAAAGTAAAAGCACACTCAATATATAAGCAACAGTGAACCACAACTGTTGCACCAAGTTTGTTAGTGTCTCTCCTGACCAGAATATTAATGCCAAGTATGCAAAGAATAAGAATACTTAAGATGATATTTTCTACGATGTCATTTATATCTACATGATGTCATATATGCTATTGCCTGAGATATTATGCAGCCTCAGCTCAAGAGAACTGGTATAATCCTTCATAAACTTCCAACTTGATTATAAATGAAAGATTCTACCACTTTGTGTGAGTTTGTATTGCAAGTTTACAGGGAAACTGAAACTTGAAGAAATCAGGAAATATTCAAAATTATCTATTGCTTTATTACATTTGAAATTTAAATGGTGACCTCTTCAATCTCCTCATGCTGTTTGCATGTGGATTTAGTTCACAGGTAAAAAACTTTATAATAATCAATCAAAATCATATATTTCACTCATAATAAAGGAAAAATATGACTTTCATTAGCCATTATACCCTGAAATGTATTTCATTCACTACAAATCATCTGTAATTTGCAAGTTCATGTATTTCTTGCTCCTACTAGTCTAAGTATTAACATAAGGGCAATATAGATAGATTTAGAGACCCCCAGTAAGGCTTTTTTTTTTTTTCAATATTTCACAAAATCTAATTTAAAAATTGCAGTGACATCATAATATTGTAGTAAATATAATAAATTCTAACTCCTTTTGAAAAATATATGCATCTGCCAAATAATGCAATATTTCTTCTATTCTGAGCAATGACATCCAGTGCTTCTCAATGGGCAAAAATTATGTATATTAAGCAAAACTAAGCTAATTGTAATTGTTGTGCTATAGGCAGAAGGGTTATTAACTTTGCAACTTAAGACCTTGGGGTTTCAAAAAAAATGTATTCTCAATATTTCACTCAACACATGCAAGAGCAAAGGGTAGTTCTGCTTTTATAAGACTCCACATATTGATTTGCCAGTCAGGAATTTATGTAATAGAAATAGATACATTAAAGAAAGGACATGTTCAAGAATTCAAGCGTTTCACAGCTTAGGTAAGGTAGCAATATTAAAAAGCAAACCAGAAAAAAGTGTTTTGAATTTAAAAGCAAAAATGCACTGTTCACTTCTACTTAACTTCTTGGGAAGTATGGCTCACTTTCAAGAATTCTGGCTGGACTTTTTCCTGAGTGAAGTGCTAATCCCAGCATGGCAACTTTCATGTGCATTCCCCTTTTTGGGTCAAAGTGTAGCATTTTATTACGAAATAATAAAGCAGTGACATAAACCCAGGAAATTCATGACTTCATACTGGGTACAGCAATCATTTTTTAATAAATTACTGGTACAGTACTCTAAGGGCATGGAAATACCAAGCTGTTTCTAGAAAATCATTATTGATCCATGCCTGGAGTTCTTTTGGCAGAGTCCATACCACAAGGGACGCTGAATAGAATTTCCTTCTCAGTGGTAATTATGTGAAACTATATTTAGACACTTCCAATGGAGCTTTTAAATGGAGGAGGAAGAATTTCTACAGAACACCACAAGTCTTTCACCTTACTTCTACAGTATCCAAATAAAATTTTGATTGCTTCCATATGACCTTAATTTTCATTACAGAAACCTATTTTAAATTACTACATGTATTGTAAATTATCATAACATTTAGTTGAAAAGACAATTTTCCCTTCATAGAAGCTGCCAGAAGAAAAACAAATTTAATACTGCCTTTAAATATATGTTATGTGAAAATATATGTTGCAGCATGCCAGCATTTATTCATCTTTTTTAGACTATATATTTTAAATATGTATTTTAAATAATTTGAATAGGAACAAAACACACCATGTTTATATGAAGAGCAATGGTTGTTCTTAACTCACTGTATTTTGTGAAGTAGATCCTATTACTTTACAAAATTCCGATTACTCTTACAACTTACAGGTCTAGCATAAAGAAATATTTGATAATATGCTGAGGTGCGTGTCACGACCTGCATGATACTGAAGTCAGACTCTCTAAACACTGAGTACACAATACATTCAACTTTGTAAAGAACAGTGTGTTTAAGAATTCAAAAGAACAACTTCTCTTCCAAATATGATTAGTATCATACAACAACATAACATACAGCAGTTATGTCATAGTCACACACATCTTGAGACAAATGAGATGTCTGAAGGCTACTGCGTGGATGACTTTGTGTATTCTTTAATTTTGCTGAAGATAGAAGGCCAAATGCAGGTACTTGGGCATTATATGTAGAGCTGGATAATGCCTCATCAGGGGCTTTGTCTCAGGTAGTGTGAGAGCATCCGTATGTTTGGCCATTGTGGCATTCACGTGTATTGCCATGACAAAACATAGGAAATGTTTGAATTATTTGTTTTATGCTAGAAATGCTATTTCAAATAAGGGTCAATGGGATACCAGTGTATTTATGGAGGAAGGAGAAGTGGGAAAGTAGTCAGAGCCTACATTTGGCTCTATCTATGGCTAAAATCCCTCAAGAGAAAAATTTCTGTTCAGAATTTTATAATTAAAAATGTAAAGACTATTAAAAGAGGTGATCTTGGTGGTCTTTTCCTTACTGATTATATGATTCTATGAAGTCTTTAATCTGTTTTTAAAAAGTTATAAATCTCTAAGTAGTGCAAAACTAATAGAAAAATAGAATGGAGTGCTGCTTGTGGAACAGTCCAATCTTGTATCACCACTGGAGTCTGGAGGCTAAATAGAGGAAAAAATAATCCTGCTCTGTGAATACATGAAAACAGTTTTCACAAATAATCAGATAGCTGGAATATGAGCAGAGTTGTGGTATGAGTTAAAATAGAAGTGTCTGAATTGCATTTGGTTGAAAAGAGCATCTCCAGCTCAGAAGTAAAAGTTACTGACTGTATCAAAATGACCAGAAACAGTGACTGAGTTGCTTGTTAATATGGATAAAATATATTTTGCAAGTGCCTCTTCACATTAAAGACTGAGTTTAGGGGAAGGAAAGCACTGAGGATCTGCGTTCAATAATGATATGGAATTTAATAAGTTTTTTGTCATTTTGGGATGACAGGAATTCCTAATGTTTAGCAGAGAGGGCTTGGATTTTGTGGAGAGAAAATGATAAATTACAGAGCACAGTAAAAGTGTTTCTTTTCTTTAATGGAAATATCAGAAATTGGCAGAAGGCTTAACTCAGAAATGTAGACTGACTTTCCATAGTTAATTATAAAGAGAATTTGTAGGGAGAAGAAATCTCTCAGACACCCAGCTCTCCTAGTTTTAATAAGCCACATAGGTTTATTCAATGTTATAGACTGCAGTTAGGCAACAACTGTCACAAGATGCTAAGTGTTAGTGAAGTTACAGCACAATGATGGTGGCTTTTTCGTGCTCCTATTTAGTGTGGCTTTGTGTGTGAGACAGAGAAGATCTCCAAACATATCTTTGCTATTAGTGAAGCCGATTTGGATCAACACAGAATAGGAAGTGTCTACCAATAGTAGTTTCAGGATATGACTTAAACTGTGATACTTTTTTTGATAATATTACATCCTGAATTTGGCTTTTGTATTAATGGTCACTGATTTTGGCAAGAGGATTATGTATGTATGAAAAAGATGTTGTTGTTATTTCAATTTGGTGCAATGTTAAAATAGTCTTGGTGAGCATTATTTAAGTTTTCTTTCTTTTCCCATCACAGCATTGTGTCACGCTTATCAGCGCTGCCATAACTTTAGTTATGCTGTAGCATAAACATGTGATGTCTTATGTTGGTATGAGAGTATTTCAGAGTATATTTTATGAAGGCAGTTTTTTTTGTTGCATTCCAGAAAGGAAACTCATCTGTTTTTTATTTTCCAAACTGTGTTTTCTATGTACAGCAGAGTGTATTTTAATCTTAAAGTCTGAAAAATTACTTTGTTGCTTCAGGGACTCAGAGTGTTTTCTGCATTAGTCATGGACAAAGCGATGTCAAAATCGTGTGGAAGGCGCTTATAACTTGTCTGATGAGCTCCATTTTTGTGTTTGCGTGAGATTTTACTGGCCCTACAGAAATCTCATTCAGCGAAATGAAGAAAACAGAGAGTGGTCCGTGAATTCTAGGTGCAGTGACCCGTAGTCTTGTCTAGTAATGTGATGATCACTGGAAAGTACTGGAATTTGCTTTTTCAAACTGCAAATACAGTGAATTAGAGAGAGTGATCAGAAAAGCAGTAGTGCAGAGCTGCGTTCTCTATAGAGGCTGCTACAACAGAGTTTAATCTGGTTAGAAAACTGACTGACTGCCTATGCATAAGGAAGAAGATGGATTTTCTGTTTGCTGAAGATGTATTGGGAGCCTTGCTATTCTCTGAGTTTGTATGTTGATTTTAGCAGGAAGTTGCTCATAAAGGTGTATATGATCTTGTAGTGTTCTTACATCCAGCCTGCCTCATGCCACTTCCAAGTGACCTGGCTTACATTTCTGTATTACAGATAAATTACTTCAAAGCCTCTAGTCACAGTAGAGTGCTGAGTCTTAACTGACTTTCCTTATGGATGTTTCAAAAACGTTTTTTTTTTTCACAAACACAGTGGATAGAATGCTATTAACACAAAGTTTTTTTCTCCATTCCTTTTCTTTCCCAAGTGAACTGTGTGTGTGTGTTTTGGTACTTATGGTATAGACTGCAGAGCATCTTTGGTGTTCTGATTTAACATGTCTTTGCCTCAGGTTCCTATTCTATCTTATGAGAATTACATTTATTAACGATTGCATGCAGGAGTGGCAGTATCTGTCAAAGATCTCTGTTAGTAGTATTTTAGTACATTATTTCAGGATAGAAGTCTTTATTTCTTTGGCCTCAGAAGTTGGTTGACTGGAAATAACTACAACAGAACTGTAAATACAAAATTTGATCTTCTTATATTGTGAGGATCCAAGACAGGTATTTCCTGGAGCATGAGATGAGTCTCATAGAAAACAACAGCAAAAATATAAAATGGATGTGTGACAGAGCTTTAAAAGAATTCAAAGACTTTGGTGTGAAAGGTGAGAGAGATTTTGATTCTAAGAGAGTACTTTTGTTGTTCTTGCTGGGGAAGGAAATAGAAAAGCAGAATGTGCTGTTCTTTTCTATTTGTCTGCAGTTTTTGCAAGGAGTACCGGAAATTTGTATGTTTGCTTTTTGCAATGAGAGAAATGCCACTGATAAATCGATAAAAATACTGAACTTAAAACCATGTATTCTCTGCCTGTTAAAGTATGCTAACAGATACTTCATCCAATCTTGATAACATATGGTCTGTAATATAATATTTGTAACTAGTTTTATATCTTCTTCTTTACAGGATATTTGAGTTATTTTTGCTGAAGCAGGACATCTTATCAGTTTGTTTGTTTTTTTTTTTAGGACTATATTTCACTTCTCACTTACTCTTACTTCAAATACATTTTATTGTTTTGTTTTTCCTATTTTTATTCGGACTTTTGATTTTATATTTAGGAGTAGTATTGTCTTAGTTTCATCTGGCAGAGAATTGTTTTCTTCAGGATGTCTGATGTTACTTTTTAGCTCTAGGAGAAAAACAATATTAATAACACACCAATGCTTACTGTTGCCACTAAGCAGTGTTGTACAAAGCCAACACCACTCTCAGTGAAGGGTCCAAGGAACTGGGAAGGAACAGAATTAGGACACTGACTTAAACTTGACAAACTTCTATACCATATGACATCATGCAGAGTTTTGAAGGGGGTAGAAGTTTATCACTATCTTCTGCTGCTTGGGAGCTAGATGGGCATCAGTCAGGGGATGGTGAGCAATTGCTTGTACATCAAGTGATCTTCTTCTCTACATTCATATATATATATATATTTGTCATAATTATTATCCTTTTCTCTATCTTAGTAAATAGTTTTAGCTCAACCCACAAGTTGTTTATACTTTGTTTATTTTGATTCTCTTCCCCATCCTACAGGGACTATATGTTTCTGATAGTTTCCTATGGTGTACATAGCACTTTTGTTAATAAAAAGATGTTTTTTTTCCTCTTGGCTCCTCTATATGTATTTTTTGTGACTAGGGATGTCATTTTTTCATGCGAAAAGCATGCAGTCCTTGAGACAGAAGTGACATCGCTGTTTAATTGCATTGTGTACCTAGTAAAGTTGACCACCCTGATGGAAGCTGTACATTCTGTAATTCTATTAATCAGCTTATCAGTTTAAATGAAATGTTTACTCAAAAGTTAATTAATATGCAAACCTGGACTCATGCAATTAAATCTAGTTTGCCCTGTACTTCCATTAGTTATTCATATTGTTTTCTGGACAATATTAGAACAAACATAACAAGTAAAGTCCTAAATTGATGTTAAGATGTACTTCCTACAAAAAACCTTATGTTTTGTTTATCTTAAATTTCTTATAAACACAGGCTTAGACTATCAACTACTGTAGAAGTCCCGCTGGGTACAGATGTTAATTTGTTTATAGCTTGATAATTTTTGTAAATAGACTAAATACTTAAGACTCTGCCCTTAAAATATTTTATAAGAATCTTTTAAACAAACACCATAAATATGCTTTATTTTGGGCAGTTAAGACATTAAACACAGATTAGAAAACTAGGTTTTAACAAATTATTACTGATTGGACCTTTTAAATACTGTGTACTTCTGCATTTGTCTGTCATTTCCGTGTTGTACTGATAGAAGTGCTGGTTCAAGTGTTGTGCATTGATAGCTCTTAGCTTTGGGTCATAGAGACCAAATGTTACTGACATCACTAACCGTAGATAAAAATCTGAGGGGTTTCCAAACCCTTTGACTAATTCCATCTAATCACCAGAAAATACGATAACTTCCTTTTTTTTATTTCAAAGTGTATTTCAACAATTTATTAAAAAAAAGACATAGTACATTTTAATGCCTTTTTTATTCCAGGAAGATGTCAGTTCATGTACTTCACTGTTGTCAGAAGTTGCAAAAATGGATGAAAAATGATGTATTAACTTCCCCAGATTTGTTTTCCTGTTTATTGGCAAAAATATAACCTAAACCAGCTTCATAATCTGTGAGAAATACATTTTTCTGCCAGTGGCTTCCAAGTGACAAAAGGCTTCATCTGAATGGCTGATTTTTTTGTTAATACCGCTTAGTACTACCATTTATACTCTGAAATTGTGCCAGTGCAGCCCCTTGACTCTTTTGCTTATAATTGCAAGTGACCATAGTGAATCTATCTGATTAATTTTTTTTCCACTCACAGTAGTTGAAAGAACAGCTGGTTCTTTGAGTTAGTTTGCTCAGAATCATATCTAATGGCATGAGGTGTAGGCTGACTAGTAGACACCTTTACAAAAAGGTGAAATGTTGCCAGGGCAAGTAAGTAATATTCCAGAAATCATGTTTGTGAACTGGAGCTTGTAAGTACAGTGGATAGCCCTTCTGAATGCCTCCTGTAAATGACTTTACATTTTGTATGTTAAAATTCTTCTCACCCACAGAACAGAATTTTCTATACAGAGAGAAGAATTCAAGTTTGGGAAGAGTCTAGTGTGCCAGGCCTCTGCCCATTATCAGCCTTCTAATGCTTTTGACGTTTTAATGGAGCTCAGTAGTTATATAGTACCTAATAAAAAAAGACCATGTGGCTGGTGTGAGAGAAAGAAGTGGAACAGAATTTTATAGTGAATTTAGTATTAGTGAAGAAAAGCATGAAAAATTGTCTTTCTGAATCTGTAGAGTCTCGGATTCTGCACTGCTCACAAACTCAAAATTATATCCCACCATTTTCACTGTCCAAAGGAACTTTTGTTCGGAAACAAGGAGAATGGCAGATAGGGTTAGGCAAAGAAGATGGGGCTTTCTTCTGTTTTACATACAAAGAAGTAGTATGACATTGTCATGAATATAACAAGAGTTCTCTTCTGGGCCATTCCCACATTAGAGCAAGGAGAACAAGATAGTGTTCTGGGAGAGAAATGTCCTCACTTCCACATTGCCTGGTTTCCTAGAAGAACAATGCCTTTAATTCTTTTATTTTAACTTGATATAAAGAATTTAGGGCTAGTGCTATTCCTCCCAAGTTCAAAGGGAAGTGTTGGACTTTCATCTCTTATGTTTATTCATTTAACTACTTCATTTTATTTTATCCCTCCCTCTTCCCACTTCTAGAACCTGATATGAAATAGTACCTTCCTTTAAAGGCAGGAATAGATTTACAAAGTGGAAGTAGCCTCTAATATCTCAGATACAGAAGTCCTTATGTGGAGTATGTGAAAAAAAAAATAAAACACAGAGAAGGGGAATGGCTATTTCTGTATATGAAAAAGTTCTGCTTACAGATTAGTGAAATCACTGTTCTTAAATATGATGATACATTCACACTGGCAATAACTGCACATTTTAACAACCTCTGGTATGAATTACATGTTTCAGATATTCAGAGCTGTGGTGTTTCTTCGGAAGTGATGTCAGACAGCAGTCATAGTTCTGCTGCTTTCTGGACAGTTTACACGGAGGAATGTGGAATATATCTAGGATGCCACAGGAGCTTGTGAGTAAAAAAGAAAGAAAGTGTGTAATTTGTGCTGGTGTACACTGTAACTTACCCAGATATGCCAACAAAAATTCTGAACTGGTAAAGTTGGTAAGAAGCAGATGTAAAAGCATTCTGAGCAGCTAGGTGTTGCTTAACAGGGGGTTCCATACGTTCTTTATCATTTTTATTTTTTATTTTTTTTAGCTGAATCCTTGTCACAGTTAGTTTTTAGGTGGCAAAGACAAATGGAAGATTTTCTAACTGAAAGTAAGGATATAAAAATGAAATGCACGTACACAATATTAGTATGCACAGTGGCAGTCAGAATATTCATTATATATTAGAAGCCTGGCTTCAAGTTTGGTGATATGTTTGTTACATAAAAACTTCTCAGTTTTAATAAAATGCCATTTTAAACCTTTATTTTCTTCTTTTCAGTTTGTTTCAGGCAATTATGACATTCACTGCATTCTACAATCTTTAGCCATCTTTATATGGGCAATGTACATAAGTCACTCCAAAAGTAACGCCTCCTATTTAATTCCATGGAAACGACAGCAGATACAAAGAGCACAATAACACTATTTGATAAAGCAAATTCTCAGTTACAGAGCACTATTTTTCAACAGTGGCACCATCATTAGCCGTGCATTTTTACCAGCAAAGAACAAGAGCCTGCGTGCTGCTCTCATCAAAACCTGCAGCAGGGGAGGTGATCTGCTGTTGCCATTGCTGGCATGCACCACACACCACCTCACTGTGCTCACATCTACTGTTTGGTCTCCATCAACATTCAGCAAATGTCAATGAATGTCAATGGGTGCCATTTTTTTTCACGTGGAGGAATTCAGTTACATACCTTTGCTTCATACACACTTCTGTTCTGTCAGACTGCCCCTCTGCTGCCATCTGTTGCACGCCAGCAAAGTGTAAGAGAACACTGGTGGGAAGGTTCTGCCCCTACTGCCATACCAACAACATCCACCTCTGACATTGTAGGCCAACATAATAATGTAGGAGGTGTTACTTTTGGGGCAATCCTTGGATTTCTCACTCCACTTAGTTAAAAAAAAGAAAAAGAAAAAATAAGAAAAAATAAGAAAAACGATGAGGAAAATCCCTAAAGCACAGGCTATATATAATACATGTGGGTGAAATATGGAAGTCAAAAATAGGAAGTATGACTGGAATAGCTTTAATGTACATCCTAAATCATAACAAGTAATGATCCTGCAAGAAAAAAAAAAAACAGGAATTTATGTACTGTGGTTTGAAATGAGAGTATTGATGTTTCAAATACTAGTAGATGGAATTAAACCTTTCTGTCTGAAAAAACAGATTTAGATCCAAAATCAATGATATTTTCCCATTGTATTTTCTTTAATAGAAATATAGCATGAACTATCATTGCCAAGGAGTTGAAGCTATTTTTGTAAGTTAAACTGAAATGAATACTGTAGTGTAATAGCAAGAGTCCTTTGCAGGTAAAGGAAGTGTTGTAATGGGAAAGTAAGGACTGCTTTAAGATCATTAAAGTTTGGGGCTAGTTCTAAATGTAAGGGCTATTCTGATTCTTGTAATTTCTTCAGCTAGTTTTTCAGCAAATTTTTCCATCTGAAGATTGATGAAGTCCCTACTAAATCTGTATTTTCCCAGTGAGGAGGACACAAGGCATTCCTATGGATAAACTGAGGAATAATAAAGGTTCTAATGTGATTAAAACTCAATTAATTCTCTGTTTGTAGTATTGGTCTCCTGATGGTGATCTTGTTGATTCCTGATGGGATCTTCTTAAATTTAGTGTTTTGTGCATGTTTGTGCTTCAGTTGAATCCAGGCAAAACTCATCTAACCTGATGTGTTTTTCCAATCTACTCAGGTCCTAGCAAACTTCTTGCTAGTTGAAGTTGTAAGTACTAGCAGTATGGGATTTATATTTGTATACAAAATTTTATGAAGAGATGGAGCTATTGGTATATTTGAAGTTTAAGCAGCATAAATTTAAAAATGTTTGTTCTTCACTTTTTATGAATAATTGTATTATTACTCTTATTTTCAACCTTTTTTTTTTTTTTTTTTTTTAATTGCTTTCTTATCCCTAAGGAAACATGTGACTGACATGCAGTTGGAGAAGTTATTATGAATGCAGGGCTTGTACATTAAGAAGACCAACTATTTAGTGACAGCCACATGGCTTCTTCCATGTATGACCTATGAAGGAAAGTGTGTGTTCATTATTATCTCTACCAAAAGAGGGAAAAGGGATTTAGGAGAGGGAGTGGAAGAGTACTGTCATAGCTAGCCTCTCCTTTGGATGTTTTTGCTTATTCTTTCATGTGTTTCTGCTGAATTTTGGTGATGGAACTTACTTCTTTATTCTATTATTTTTCAGCCCAAAAATCAGAGCATGAATTTTACATTTAGTACAGTTTTAGTAAAGTTAACATTATTAACATTAGAGCACTCTAATCCCTTTTCTCATAGTAAAATAAGTCACATGAAGGTGTATAAAGTAGCTATAGGATCTCTGAGAATGGGACAAAGAGTATTTTATTACTTGCTTGGTCCTTCTTTATGGCACTGTCAAGTTCAGAACTGCTTCAACTTCAACTGCTCAGAGATAGCTGAGGATGCTGAAAGCATTAAGATATCAGTGTTTCTGCTGTAACATACAGGACTAATTCAACATGAAGTTCTCCATAGTCATAAGGCATTCACTGAGCTATTCAGTGTTTGGGAAAGCAAATAATCATTACTGGTCAGAGTTTGTCTTACAAGTGCTAATTGTTTAGTTTCATATTATTCTTAAAGACAGATAAAATGATGAATCATTTGTATATATCTATCTGTTTTCATCCTCATTAGAAGGGAGCCTGGAAAACTAGCTAGACACTAGCCAATCAAGCTATCTTCTCATCTGTGAGACATCTGATCTAAATTTCTTGATGATTCTTATATACCTTTGTCCTGTATCTTTGTTATTTAAGTAACTGTTCTGTATGGACTGAAAAATGAAACAAATAATTTACCGTAAACTGACTTTTATGTAAGCATATTTGGGAAGACACACAGAAGCCTGGATGCATATTAGACCTGTTGGTTGAATATCACTTGCTAGCCCTGTTGCACTGGTTGCATATGTGTATGCGTGTATGTATAACCAAAGAAAATCATGTACATATTGTGTGTGCAGAAATGTCCAAATCAAAGCAAAGCCTGAGTTTAGAGGCCTATTTGGTATTTAAAATATACTAGAAAGTTTTTGCTTTCAGTTGACCTCGGAATTACTACTGTGTCCTTTTGAAACCCAGTATGTTTATGTCATTTAGTGGCACATAGGAGAAGAAGATGTGGCTTCCAGTTCAATACCATTTTAAGCTGCTAGTGATGTTAAAGCATAAAATCACCACACAGAATGATAAATTACTGTGCTTTCTCTATGAATTTTACAAAATTTTTTTCCCCTCACACCTCTGCAATGAATTATAAATTTATGTATTGAGCCACTCTAGACACATTCCCGCTTTTCTTTACTGTAGTACTCTAACTGCCATTAAAAATGCCAGCAAGGAGATATAAGAGAAACCTCACACATAGCACTTATACTTAAACATGAATATATTGATATCTGAGACTGGCATGGCATAGGATGCTGTAATTGTCTTCTTGATGAATAAGGCAGTAGACATTTGAGAACGCTAGATATCATTGCAGAGTACATTTGCTGAAAATAAATCTGTGGTGTTTTGGAATGAATTGTGGTGTATTTTATTGGGTGAAATATGAAAGATGATCACTTATGTTTATTATAGCAACATGATAAGGTCAGGGGAGGCAGTTACAGGGGTTTGAAAACAACCGCAGAACTGCCAGAATGCCTTCCCTGACCATTACTCTGGACAATATTATAATAGATTCTTTTAAAGAGCTGAAAGCATTTTATAATGGCTCTAAAATGGCTTTAAAATTCACAAGTTGATCTAACATGTCTCGCAGAGGGGTTTTGTAAGGGTAATGTTACAATATTTTAAGTGCTGTCTAGGACACTTTCTACATTTGGCATTCTGCTTTGAGGTTGATCCAGCAGGACTGATTCAACTGTTGGAACTCTTTGAAAACTTGAGCGTGATTTTACTTTTTCTGTCATCTTGCTTCATTAAACTGAAGTAACGCAGAAACAACTGTGCAAATGCAGCTGTTGCTACACTTAAGATGATGTAACATGCTTTCGTCAAGAATATTATACAGTGGCACAGCAAGATCTCTCTGGCCACCTTGAATGATTTTCAGTGCCAATGTCATGCTTCCAGAATCCTTCGATGGTAAGCAGTGCCTGAAAGAAGGGTTTGAACAGAGATGCTACTTAGTGGCACACTTATGGTGTGCTGAATCTTTGATGTACTGACATGCTGTCACATGATGGCAACGGGGCCAATTTCTATAGTTCTAATGACTAATAGTTAGAGTTTTGATTTAGATTTATTTTTGTAAAGATATTTAGAAGACTGCACTCTGTAAAGGTATTAAAGCTACCTTTGTCATCTACTGAGAAAAAAAAATCTTGCCCAGGTAATTTGGCAAGGATTTCTTTTCTTTTTTTTTTTTTTGTCTTTGAAATTGCAAAATGCTAAGTGTAAAGGGATGAGAAACATCTAAGGGTCATGCTTGCTTCTATACTGTTCTAACAACTTTTTCAGCTTATCTGTTGACAGAGCGTGGCTAATTCAAATGAGAAGGATTGTGCCAAAACAGAGAACATCTGTTCCCTGGGCAGTCATTTTTATACAAATATAGTACAGATGATTAATATCTTTGGCGTGCCCCAGTTGTTGATGGGGAAGATAGTAAAAGAGCCAAATTGTCTTAAGATTCTTCTTCACTCTTTTGCTGAGCTTTGTATTCCTTCTGAGAATTCCTGCACATTGGCACCCTCGTGGTTTTACTGCACTTTAGCTGAATTTACCAGCTCCTGTCTCACGTAAAAAGATATTTGGACATTAAAAAAACCAAGCTGTTGCTGCCTTTCACCTAAAGATGTTGTGTGATGTTTGGGATAAAACATAATCTGCAGTAAGAAGGTACACAGATTTTTGTGATCTTTATTTTTTAATAATTGATAGGTAAATTTTGCATAAATGTAAGTGATGTCCACATTTGGATTTCCTTTTTACCAAACAAAACAGTCTCTAAAGCAGATTTGAGCAGTATATTATTGTTATCTGAGCAAGATGCTGACAAAGCTGCAGCTTAAGAAAGTTTATTTTGTTAATGACTTCCATCCAGTGTTTAGAAGTATAAAAGAAAAAGAAAAAAGAGAGGAAGTAGAAACATTTTTTGCCTCATTCTGTTAAGAGCTAATGCCATTGGCTGGGTTTAACTCGTAAAATTGAACTTTGAGAAAAGTTACGCTTTTTATAGTCTCTGTGTTATTTTCTTTTGTGCTTTTGAGGGTGTACTTTGGAATGCTTCTCTCAGCCTCAAGAGGCCCTAAGCATTGAACCATAGCTATACTGTAATATCTTCAGCCATAATATATGAATAACAGAATCGGAGCCCTACTGAGGCGAAGAAAATGATCAACATTAGCACCGAAAAAAACCAACCCAGACACGGTCATTGTAACATATCCTATATTTTAGAGGTTGGAGTTGGATTGCTATGAGTTAGAGACAGATTTGTTGGCAGAGGGATTTATGTACATAGTCCATCTTCTATTTTTGGACAATGCCTTTGTTTCCATAGACAGTTTGAGAGTTGATCGATCTAATGAAGTAGTTATTCTTTTAATAACTGCTCTCCTTTAATTTTAAGCTATGCCTTTGAGCTTTGCTTAAAACTGCATAACCGTATAACTCTAAAAGCAGTCACTGAATAACATAGAAATCTTATTTCTTTTGAGAGGGACTCAAAGTTCCAAGGCTTCATGGCTTTCTTGCTGCTCTAAACTTTGTTCTCTTGACACGCTGAACTGGTAGAAAAAAGTCCTGAAGGAACAACTTGCAGCCATCAAAAAAAGCATGAAATCAGCCCAAAGAGTAATGTCTGAGTGTTGAGACTTGTTGGCTCACTGGCTAATGGCAAGCTTCCTTTCCCTCTGCTTCTCTCATGACTTGCTTCTTCCTAAGCTGTCTCTGTAGCAGCAACTTACTCCTCAGATAGGGCTGTTCTGGATATGGCCTAATACGGTGCCAGCAATAGTCAAAACATCTCGATGCTTTAAAAACTTAATGGCTTTAACTTGCAGTTTTCTACAAATTGTCCTATTGAAAACAGTTCTTTTTTTTTTTTTTCCTCTCAGCATGTAAAAAATGGATTATGTGTTGTTTATGTACAAACACTCATAGAGTGTTTTTAAAAAAATGTTAAAATAGTTTAAGCAACAAGTAATTTATATATTGATAATTATATCTATTTTAATGAGGAAAAAAAGGAGGTGTGATTAACAGATATAGAGAATACGAAAAATACTGAAATTTGTATACAATTAATAGCTCTA
This sequence comes from Chrysolophus pictus, assembly GCA_037305975.1. Taxonomy (NCBI): domain Eukaryota; kingdom Metazoa; phylum Chordata; class Aves; order Galliformes; family Phasianidae; genus Chrysolophus; species Chrysolophus pictus. The sequence continues at coordinate 110,656,963 of CM074576.1, forward strand.
AATTAAAGAGTGGGCTCAACTAATCTCCACAGTGATTGTATTACATCTGATGAGTTTCACCAACTACAATATTTGCTTTATTGTACCTTGGAATAGTGAAATCCCATGCAGATCTGCAACAGCACTTAACATATATGCAGCACCGTGCAAACGTCAGTTTATGTCTGAAAGTGTCTGCTGGGTCCTGTGTGAAGTCTCTTTGCAACAGTTCTGTTCACAGTTTATTGTTTATATCTGCCATCAAGCAGATCAAACTCCAGAAAATCTACATTTTAACAATTATTTTAATCCTAACTTGAAATGGAATAGATGTGGAAATGGTGATTCATTTTAATTTTATTGGCAAACAAAAACTGCTCTGGAAAGTCTATTTTGGCACAGGTTTTTCATTGTTTTAAACTGTATTTGTCTGGACCGCTATCTTCTCTCTTTCTTTCTCCCCTTTTTTATTAAAGTTTCAATGTTCCAGTTCTTATTTTCATACATGAATCAAATTAGGTTTTCCATCTCTCTGAGGAGATAGGGGAAACCTTTGGTATAAAGTATATAGATTTTGACTATAGATAGCTAATTACTTGTAGAAGAACTATATATCTGGTATGCATGACCCTGTGCAGGAAATGAAATAATTCTATCTATAATAAATGAGTTTAAATTAGAGGTGAGCTGAGTTCCGAACATTGGCATGCAATGATACTCCAGAGACATGTGTTGGTGAAATAAAAGGATATAGCCTTTGCACATTCTTGGTTCAGTGAATTAAAGAATGATACATTTGAGGATAGCAAATCATTGACAGCTCTGTTTTTCTTGTCAGTTTAATGTTCTTTTGTTTCTCAGATTTACTGAAATACATCACATTCTGGAATAATTTTTAAGGGATACTTTAAGAATCAAACAATCTTTTAAAATCTGTGATACAATTCAGTTCCAAAAAAAGAAAAACACATCTTCTATGCGAATGTATTTTTAGAATTTGTGCCAGGCTTTTTATTGCTTGATCATTTTTTTCTGATTAAAGTGTTCTGTTAGAAATAGAGAGTACTTTTGGCATTAGAAAAATGAGGTTTTGGGGATTAGACATTCAGGAGATTATATGTAAATTTGTAGTCATATTCAGGATGCTATTTCATTTCTAATATGAAGATTTTTTACATAATTTCAGTGTGAGATGTGGTTACCATAATGTATAAAGAAACCTTTAAGAAACCTTTTAGCATAAATACACAAATTAGAATCCCTTTCCCAATTGAAAGATGAGGCCCATATTGTGTTGTTGTTATTGCTGGAAGAATGATACTAGGAGATAAAACATTTACTTTGTAAAACTGATTTTTTGTGTTGGGCAAATAAGTGCTTCATTTATTTATGCTATATGTTTTCTTATGTGTTTGATTCCCAGGGAATTCCTACTGAGCTAATTTGCTGTTTGCGGAAGTAAAATATTTCTCTCATATTTAAAAAGAACGATGAATAGATGTGTTCTTGATATTTGATTCAAAGAGTAGATGCTCATTACTTTGATGTTGAATTTCACATTTGTATTGTTTCAGTCTGAAACTTTTGGGATCTTCATTTTTATCACTATCTGTTTTTCTTGAGGCTAATGTTTTTGTTTGTTTGTTTGTTTGTTTTTTCCTGTTTTCCTGTAATTACAAATTTCAGTTATAGCTTTTCCTTTTTGGACAGTCTTTTCCACTGTGTTAAGACATTTGTGATACTTATAAACATTATTTAAAAAATAATAATATTCTATTATACAGATCTTTTGGGGCTTAGATGTTCTGAAATAAATGTTGGTATTGATTGATGTGCTTGGATTGATCAAGTATATACTGGTACTGAGGACGAGGAAAAAATGCAATGGAAAACTGTAGCACTAGTAAATATTCTTCACACTTCGACTACTTGGACGTTAATGACCAAAAAGCTCCAGAGCTTTTGCAGCAATTTAAGAATATATACACATATATACTTCTTTTTATGGCCTAGTTCTTTAAAAATTCATTTCCTTTTAAAATGTTGTGGATGTAAGCCACAGCAAGTTTCAATCTATCTGACATAGCTTACTCCATTTTACAATTTTGGCATCCTCTGAGAACTTATCTTTCAGGTCGTTGCTCCTGGTGTTAGATTGAAAAAGTCTCCAGACTCCTTAGTAATGGATGTTTTATTAAAATAGATCTGTTTCACAGTATTTCACTGGTTTCTTGTTTGCATTCAACTCTGAGCTTAACATCTGGCAGCCAGATGCTAAGAAAGAATCAGGAGCTATAGGTTACATTTTGTTGTATGTATCAACTACCTTTAAACTGAGAAGCAAACTGGTCATTAGTTTGTTAGGATTATTTACTTCAATGTGTAAAAACATCAGTTTTAGGTGCAAAATTCATCCACAAAATAATGTACTCATTTAATCTCAGAGTGTATTTACAAGAACGTATTGGAAGGGTCCACCATGCAGCCTGACTTCTGCTGTCAGAGGGCTCTGAATGTACTGGGAAATCCTATCTACATAACAGGTGCAAAACTGGTTTAATGATTAGATCCTAAAAATAATGCTGACAGTATTATTTTGCTGGATATTTCAGGTGGGGAGAAGTAAAGTCTGATTTATTCTTTTTCATTTACTTATTTATTAACAAATTCTGTTTAAATAAAACTAGAGTTCATTTTTCATTTGAAAACTGTTTACAGTCATACACTGTTGTACTTTCCCGTTTTCTTTTATTTTTTGGATTGCTGTGAAGTCTGCCTCTCCAGCTTGTGAATGGTCCCTCTGTTCTGTGAGATGTTTACATTATTTTTCTTGGTGGTTTTTTAAATTTGTTTGTTTGTTTGTTTGTTCTTTGGGGGGAGGGAAGGTTTATTGTGCCTGTCTTTTTCTGAAAATGGGTTTCTAACCCATTATTTTATAGAAAATGATTTCGACTAGTTTCCAGGATCTGAGCAATCATGCTTTTTAAAGAGATTAAAGATTCTTTAGGTTAGTATTGAATAGTATTAAATCTTAGAATCATAGAATCGTTAAGATTGAAAAAGACCTCTAAGATCATCTGGTTCAACCACCAACCTGTCACCACTAGATGCCCACTAACCATGTCCCTCAGTATTCTTCTGTTTTAAGTAATTTTAATTTGATCATTGGACTGAGTGGAAGAAGAGTTACATGTGTCTTGCTTGTTTTACAAATCCTGTTTTTAATGCCTTAAGTATGATGCTATTTGATACCAACAAAGCCTAACCTGAAAGCATAAAGAGTAAGCAGTAATGCATTAAGCTGCTATAGGATTTGCAAAAAAAAAAAAAAAAAAAAAAAAAAAAAAGCAAAAGGCTGGCTTCCCTTCCATACATTTAATTGTATAATCATATTTCTTATTACCACTCACTTTTTTGTCTTCTAACTACAGAAGCTTAGAATAGGTGACCTGAAGACATTTAACATTCTCTGAAAACAGGAAGTGACAAAGAGCCTCTGTGCTCTTCTTATTCCCACCCTTCTTTTGTCCCAGAACCTTGCTTCTCCCTCACTACTTTGTAACTACTTAAGAGGAAATCATAAATCCCTGTATTCAGTTCAGCTGTTACCCAAAGCTGAAGACTGATACATAAGCACTTCCCTCAGCAGGCTGTAATTCTCAGGATAGATGAACTCTAGGTAAGTTTCAAGCTCAAATGTATTTGTCAGATAACTACCGGTCACTGATTAACCACATATTCTACCTAAACACCTACATTATTGAGTCTTTGAGGCAAAATAACTTCTGCATTTTAACTGAGTGCATCAGTGTTACATGGAAGTACCAATTTCTCCTCCATATTTTAAGACATTGCTTCTTAGAAATTCACAGCTAGAACTTCTGTTGCATGTGGTGGAGAGATTTGCTAGCAGTCTCAAAATTATCTTTTAAATGAGCTATGGTATAGTTGTGCTATTGCTAAAACAGACACATGTGAGTAGAAGTGGCTAAAATGTTTTCGTTAGCTCTGAGTGTATGAATGTGCTTTGGGGAGATTTTGGAGGCTTAGCAAGTGGTAAAGGCAGGCAGATAAGCAGTTTTTCTCAGGTCTTTGTTTGTACTGTCTGAGGTTTACCTGCTTGAGGTTTACTTGCTCTCTGGCCAGGATTTGCATCTGATGTTTTTGGAAGTGCAGTTATCTGTTCAATTGCAGCATTTTCCATTGTTTTACTATTCTCTTTTTGTCACTCTTCATATGTGCGCAGACAGGGCTGTGTGTGGAGTCATCTTCCTGTGATTGTATCAGCTGGAAAGGCTGCTCTGTCCTTTCACATGCCTCTAGTTCATGGGTGTTGAAAGCATTTTTTTTTCCAATAGCTAAAATTTCTCTGCTGTCTCCCCAGCACTCTTTTGTCTTGTTTTTAAGATGCTTTTCTATTATATTTTTTTATTTCTTTCTCCTCCCTGCTTGAGATTCTTTTCCCCTTAAACTTATCTTTTGCATCATTAGAGATTAACTTGATTGGATTTCTTTTTCAGATCAGGCAAAACAATCAGCATGATCTTTCTGAGATGGAATAAGCTTGTAAGATTGATATCATTTCCTGTTCTTTGGGTTTTTCCAGATATTTCATAAATGCACAGGGTGCCATAGGGATTCTACAGTATGTAATACCTAGTACCACTTTCATAGCTCTCAGGTGTACTAATTAGGCCTAGAGAATGAGTAGAAATACAAGGGCCATGACTGATACAGTTATACTACATCCACTATGTGTCTTTTTACTTGTAAAGCAAGCTAATATCAATTGAATCCTGCTTAGTAAGCTTCCGTTTTTAAAGCTGTAATGAGCCTCTACTCTGGCTGTACAAGTACATAGCTTGCTCCAAAAGTAACGCTGCCTATTTATTTCCATGGAAACGACAACAGACATAAAGAGCTCAATAACACTGTCTGATAGAACAAATTCTCAGGTACAAAATACTATATGAAAATTGCACAGATTGTTCAATTACATGAGTTCAAAGCAGCAGTTTCTGTAACACTAAAATGCAGACAGATAGATGTTGGTAGTCTTGCCATTTATGATGCAAGTTCAAAAGATTGAATTGTGCATGGAACCTGTGTGTAGGATGGGAGAAATGCAATTAAAAATTTTTGAAGGACACTGTCCACCTATGAATTTCTTTTAAGAATTGTTATCTTGAAATGAATAGGCTACAAAAATGCAAGATACAGTTTATAAAAAATACTTAGCACACAAAAAACTTTTACATAAAAAATTGATTTGTCCTTGATAGTTCAATCAATCTAAAGTTATGCACATGAAATCTGCTAAGTAACAGTTCTATAATGTTTGACTGTTTTTCCCTAGAATTACTTTCCCTTGGATGGGAAGTGTAAGTTGGTGGTTGGTATCTCTTGAGCTTTTATTCTTCTCTCGATTGAATGGATGAAAGCCTTCAAATGCTAACTTCATGAGTCTAGAATGAGTTAAACTACAATTCTCAAGTGAAATATTTTTGATGAGCTCATAATCTATTTGATTCAAAATTACTTCCATTTGTGATCCCCTTTTGGCACAGGTTTTTGACAACAGCCTCAAGTTTTTGTTGGTGAACATAAGTAAGAAATTTTGCTGTATTTTCTGAAAATTCTCTTCCATTTGTAACAAGCACATTGTATTCATAAGCAACAAATGAGTATTGTGTTCATTTGTTATTAGGACAATTTGTTTTCCTTGTTACATAATGGTTTGCTTTCCCATTTTGTGATTAAAAAAAGTTTACTTTGCTGTATTTGTGCTTCCCTTCTCTGAAGACATGAAAGTCACAGTAGGTTCTGTATTCTACTTAAGCCTTATCACTGCTTTTCTGTGAATTTCCTATAGAAAGCACTGATTTCATTTATTAAAGCTGCTTTTTACTATCCATTGCTTGATATATAATGCTATAACCTTTTATCCGGATTTTCTCAGAAATATCTGAAAATTTCTCTTTCAGTTAAAAATGTTTGTTAATACTGAAACTACTTTTAGGAAAGGATGGCATAGATTAATTTAACTTCAGAAAAGTAAGAAGTAACTCGGAACTATGCATCTGTATATTTCATAGAAATATTTATTAATATTTTAAAGTGCTCTAATGAAAATTACATTGGAGTCATCAGTATTTCTGTTGCTTGAAATGGTCATTTTGTGATTTTTCTTACTTATTTAAATGATACACTCTTAGACTACCACTTCAACTTTCTTTGAGTTGGCTTATTCACTCCAACCCCTGAAAGACAAAAGTGCCTTATGTGAAAACAACACCATTCTTTTTGCTTATATTCTCAAACACTTAATTCACTTTCTGTTGTTAGTTTTGTTGAGTACTTCCTAGCCTTCTGCTTGGGCAGATAGGACAGCTACTTCCTATTCATTTATTTCTTTCCACCATGATTTATCTATCTTTAGTGTATTAGCATCCAGTGTCAGTTTTCTTTTTCAGGGATGAAAGGTCTTAGTTTTTAAGTATTTCTAATGTAGAATTCAATTTGTACCTTAAATGAAATTGATTTTTTTTCTTTACCTTTTCAGTTTTGCCTTTTCTTTTGAGATGTGGCATTAAGAATCGATAAGGTTGTTTCATTATGCTTTGAAATTCTTTCCTAATCTTGATTACTCATTCAACCCTTATTTTTCCTGATTTGCATAATTAAGTCACCAAAAGACTTGTTGCTTTGCTCTCTTTTTTTCCAAACTTGTTTATGCATATATTAGCAGCACAAGATGAAGTACAGTAAGCAAAAGGTTAATTATCTCCTTTCACTAGAAGAAATACTATCATTTGTTCCCCCACCACATTTATTTATTTTTTTTTTTAGCAGAAGGATGGTTCTAGTTTCCTTAGCCTCCTTGAAAAGACAGATACCTGGATGTTTAACTTGGGAAAACATCCCAAGTGGGTAGACTTCTGCAAGTAAAAATTCTCTAAATAGCTAAAAGTAGGTGTTGATGTATTCAATATTCTCGTTTGGTATTAACAGACTTCAGCTTCACCTTATGTATTTAAATTTCTAATCCAGTTAGTGTAATTCTCTTCTGTCGTAAGTCTTGCATCCCGGTCTAAGACAAAAAATTAGTAGTAAATATGCTCTTTTTAAAAACAGTTTAAAAGTTCAAGTGGGTGGTGCCTTTTTGGGAATCAGCACTTTGGCATGCTCTGAAGGGAAGTGGTGTTTGAGGAAGCTTGGGAGCCTTTGAACACAGTGTACTATGTCAGTAAGTGTGTGGCCTGAGGCACACTGCACATGCCTCTGGGAACTGGTGATATTTTCATTTGTAGTAATAGTTCAGATTGCACACTATAGTGACTGTGAACCAGGGTAAGGCAAGCTGGACAATGACCACAGAGTTAGCACAGAGGTTGGCCAGAAGAGACAACTGAGTTGTTGTTAGCTGGCTACATGTGATCAGCTTTAAACTAAAATGTGAATGATATTTCCCAAAATATGTCCGAGTTGGTTTTAGAAGAGCTGGTGCACTGCGTACCTGTGGTTTGATGAAGAAATGAAGTCCAAAAAGTTAATGCCAAAAAATTGATTAATGTTTATCAAACTCTATATTTTGGTAGTGACGTGTCTGCTCCTTGCTTGCTAAATAGGTAGGGCAAAGGCCATACTTCTGAATTTCAGAAGCACTTCTTCAGTACCTGTTTAGAGATTGATCAAGAGCTATGTTTTTTTTATACTGACATAGTCACGTAGGCTGGTGTGTTGGGTGGAGAGGAACCTGATGAAGTTCAACAGGAGTAAATGTAGGATTCTACACCTAGGAAGGAATAACCATATGTGTCAGTACAGGGGCTGACTCACTGTAGAGGAGCTCTGCAGAAAAGGACCTGGGTGTTATGATGGACAACAGATTTGCCATGAGCCAGCAGCATGCCCTTGTGGCCAAGAAGGCCGATGGTAACCTGGGGTATATAAAAAGAATGTGGCCAGCAGGTCGGGGGAGGTGATATCTGGAGTACTGTGTCCAGTTTGAGGTTCCTTGGTTTAAGAAATATTTCTGGAGAGTGTCCAGTAGAGAGCCACAAAGATGATGAGGGGCTTAGAGCCATCTCCCTTTTGAGGAAAGGCTAAGAGACCTGGGTCTGTTCAGCCTGGATAAGACTGAGAGGGAGTATCTAAAGCATGGGAATCAAGTATGTGGGGCCAGGCTCTTTTCAGTGCTGCGCAGCAATAGAACAAGGGGCAAAGGGCACAAACTGAAACACAGGAATTTCCATCTGAACATGGGGGAGAACATTTTTATTTTGAGGGTGACTGAGCACTGGCACAGGCTGCCCAGAGAGGTGGTGGATTCTCTTTCTCTGGAGATATTCAAAACCCAACTGTATGCTTTCCTGTGTAGCCTGCTGTAGGGAACCTGCTTTAGCCGGGTGTTGGACTAGATGATATCCAGAGGTCCCTTCCAACTTCTATGATTCTGCGTGTCCGTGATTTTTCGTTAATGACAGTAAGGAAATAGTTCTATGGCTTGAATAAAGGAATTGCATGGAATTGGCAAACTCTCCATCACCAACCAGTTTTTTCACAATAGCAGGCTGGGAAGAGGGTATTCAATACCCCCTTTACCACCACAGGTTGTTCTGAGAATACAAATTCAACATTGTCAGATTTCTGCTGTGCTTGCCCTCACCACAGATTTCTGCCATTGATTAGGCTAACATTTTTTCTGTTTTGGTAACTTTGAATTAATCAAAGAACACCTGGCTTACCTCAAAGCAATGTCAGCTGCTCTGTGAGTAGCAGAGCTTTTTATTTCCAAGTCTATTATGCTATGACTCATAAGTTGCATTGCAGCTTCAATTTATTCCTTAAAATCTTAGTTCGTTCTTGGAGTATCATGCATATAGGAGCCTATGAAAGAAGCGTGTTTCATATTTGCCCTGTATACTCTTAGTATCTTGATAACTAGTAGATTAATTCAACTAAATGTTCAGAATTGACATGTAATATTGCTCATGATTTTTCATTCAGAATTGCAATTTATTGCTCTGTGGCTAGAAGATTTCACCATAGTTTATGGAACAGTTAGAGGTTTTGTCTAACAAACTGTAACCACTTGCACATATGTCAATTGCTTTTCCTTGTTGTAAACAGTTTAAATCTTACTAGCTTATGTACATGCAGAAGTTTATAGATGTACAGAATACTCAAAAAGTTTGAAGTGTGTGTCCTTAGTTGCTTTAAAGAGTCTTCTTTACATCAGATTGCGAAGAGCAATGGGAGTCCTGGCTGCTCTTACCTTCCTTGTCCCTCCTTTGTATAAAGAAGTAGTCTTAAATTGCTTTTATTTTTTTTCCTCTTTTTCTTATAAAGTACTGGTTGAAGTCCTAGACAGTATCAAGTCAGACAAAAATGCAAGGCATTTGTGTGCATTCTGGATGCTTTCAGCACTCACTACCATTCAGCTGAAAGGCAAAAAACCAGTTAAGTTTTGCGCCTGTGCTTTTCCTTGAAGAGAGGTTGGATTCTTTTGGAACTATGTGACTCTCATCCATTTAATTTATTCAGGATGTATATGAAAATAAAGACGTATAAAGTGGAAATATTTAAATTATGTAAAGAAGTCATTGCTGTATCTCCCAGCATAAAATAATTGGAACGGAGAGGCTAAAAACATAAATGGAGATATTATAGGCACTGTCTGTTAAATGTGGACTTACTATGTCCTGACATTTCTTTAAGGAAGTGACTTTAAATGATGTAAATTTTATGCTGGATCTGAGCCTGACTTCAGGCTTGTTTTCTTTTACTGAAGGGCTTATTTATTTAAAGGACAGTAAGGTTAGGAAAATTGTTGGACTGCTGAAACCTTGTTGCAATGGAAAAAGTATAAATCATTGAAAAACCTCTCAGCCTAATTCAGCAAAATGTGACATTAACTCGTATTCTTTTGCCAGTAAAAGCTATGTTCAGGTCAGGATTTTTGTCAAGTATGGTTATGACAAATATTGTGTGTCTCAGCCACAGCAGAAAAAAAGAGTTTTGTATTTTCTCCTCTAGCTGACCTCCTGGAGGAAGACAAAGGTTCAGTTAAGTAGAAAAACCTCAATCAACTGCAGAAATAGGCAGTTGTGCTTTATGCAGAAAATCAACTATCGCTGTGGATATCACAAGTGGATCTGGATGTGTGTTGAAGCACCCCCTGCTTGCCTTGGGCTGAGTAAACCACCAGGCACTTGTCCAAGCATAGCAGGCTTGGTAACCCTGCCTAGAATTGAAAGAAGAGAACTAAATGATGAAACTTTTACTCTGGAAAGTACTTGATCTCTGCCAAAAGTTTCTTTCCTTCCCCATGTGGAAGTAGTATAGCAATGGAATTATGTTGTCAGTGTTTGAGTCTCTGAATGGTGGGATTACTCTAGCAATTGACCCTTCTTAGTTGAGGGCTGAAGCTGTGGGCATTGTCAGGAAATATTAAAGGAGATTTGTGGCTTCTGCTAACAGTACTGAACAGCATGAAAAACTTCTGGGCACACTGCAGTGTGGGTTTGTGGGCCATGCCAGTGGCTGCAGTGGTGATGGGGGGGAAAAAAGAACTCAGCTGCTGCTATGTGTACTTAACAAAAGTAGAGATGTGTGGTTGGATACAATTAGCATGAATAATTCAAATAAGAGTTCAAACAATATCCTTATCGTAAACGTGTTGCTTTGTTTGTGTAGCTTATTATGTAAGATAAAACTGTTAGAAGCTTTGAGACAAGCCAAAGGGGGAGAAACGCTGTTGATGTGACCATAAAACTGAAGGGAAACCACTCTAAAAAAAGTGGCTGTCACTATTTTTATATGCATTTTATGCACGAGAAAATTATGTTAATTTTATATTTTTAAATATCATCATTGTTGCATATATGTCACAGACTCTCCCAACTAATGTTTGTGATTTTCCGGATAAGCATGTGAAATGTGCATAATAAAATGGTGGCCAAATCCTTTGGCAGATATGATCTTCCACAGTTTAACTTCTGCCTGAACATTCTGACTTGGCAGAATAGTGGAGCCAGTTCTAGAACTTCCCACTTCATTTTGGGTGTTCGGACTGTTCCTGCAGATACTTTCATTTGTGGAAATGTTGCGTAGGTTGGTTCAGATATGTAGCTTTCTCCCAAAACAGCTGAATCCAGTAGACTCTAGAACATTCTACAGCATAGAAATGATGCTGATTTTCACAACTGGTACTACCTGTGTAACTGGCAGGGCAAGTATTGTGATATTTTGAATTCATTTTATATACCGTTGTGGACTTCCAATATATTATTTCTAATATCGCTCCCTCTCTATTTAGACAAGCCACACTAGCAAGTTTCCCAAAGCAAAATATCATTTCACTCATAAAAGGATGTAGAGATGAAAATAACTCTGAATTTATTACAAGCTGTTTCATTTTTGCCCTACGTCTTCAGAACTATGAAAACCTTGGACTTGCTGGGCTTTTGCAACTTAAAAGTCATCGTAAAATAGAAACCAACAAATGCCTAAACTGTGTGGGCTGTCCCAGAGGAAAAAGAACTGATCTCCAAGTAAAGCAGATTTACAGGAGACAGATAAATTTAATCATTTTTCCTTAAACTTATTCTGTCAAAACACAGATTTCCCATATTTGTCATAGAAGGTTATTAAATATGAAATAAACATCTTTTTCATGTTATCTGAAGATTTTGGCTCTGTGTCTCAAAGTTTTGTGTGTGTGTGCGCGCTATTTTTCCCTAACATTTTTGCAGCTAGCAGCCCTGAAAGAAAACTGTGAAACAACCAATATTCTTTTATATCCGCACTTATCTTGAAGTAGACCAACCTTGAAGACAGAAATGCTTGCCACAGTGACCTTCATTATTTAAGGTCATTATCTCAAGCTTTGTTAATTTGGCAGTATGTTGTTCTCTGTGCATATCCCTGTACTGGCTAACGTCCCATAGCAATCAGAATTCCAGTTCCCAAAGTGTCAGTGAAAATGTGGGCCTTCCAAAGCCTAGTTTCTTTTCATCCTTTTCTTGAGCAATTTTGAGTTCAGCTTTCAGTAGAGTTGACCAAAACCAAATTATCTTTTAACGTATGTGAAACTATTCAAATGTTATTCAAATGTCAATTTTTGAGATGTTTGTTTCTTCACTATAACATAACCTTTTCCATCTTATCTTTTTGTCTGACAGTGGATAGTATTTTTAGGTTGCTTCTGGGTTGACTGCTTGAGTATATCTTACTGCTTGAATATAGTGTCCAGAAAATGAGTTTGATGCTAGGCTAAACAAAGTTCTGGGACGGGGCATTCAGATAATTTTACAGTGATGTCAACAGATGTCTTCTGCTTTTCTGTCAAGGTTCAGCAAAATTTCTGTAAGTGTAATGAGGATCACTTTGATATTTGAGCTTTGAGGTGTATCAATGAAGGGCCTGCACCTTCCAAGGAAAACAGAGTGGCCAGGCTTTCCAGCTACAAAATTATTTTTGTTGCATCTTTTAGGAACTTTATGCACTGTTATTCCACTGTTTTTCACCTGGTTTGGTTCAGGTGCAAAGTGGAAGGAGCGTCAGCGGCATCCTCTAGGGGGAAAGGAATCCGTCTCAGTCACCATTTAGAGATTTTTTTCAATACCTAAGTTTTAGGCTTTTTGGCAGTGCAAATGCTAGTGAGTCCTTTGAGACAACAACATGTACAAACACCTTTTCTCTGTGAAATTCATTGAATGCTGCCCTTTGGTTTACCAATTCAGAAATATATGGATGAACTCTAAAGTGAATTGCCTTGTTTTTGGCAACTCTGTCATTTGATGATGACAATAACTCTGAATTTTTGTATTATGTGGCATTGTGCATGAGTAAGCTACAAGTTAAAGGACTGTGCAAACAAATTAAAACCTGATGGTTAGCTGTAAGTATGTTCATGAGAAATAGAATTACCAGAATCATTTCCTGTAAGCTGAAATTCCCTGGCTTTTAGTGTTGCAATGCAAATGACTTTAGCCTAAGCTAATAAAAATGAGCAAATGTAATGAAATGAACATATAAAAACAACTTGTGGTTTAGTCATCTATGATCACAACTAAGACAGTGGTACTTACTTGCAGTCTCACTGAATAGTTTCCTTGTAGGATTGATGAAATTTTCTAATGTGAAATGCATTGAAGATCAATTACAAAATTCCGAAACACTTGTTAATACCATCCCTCAAAGAAATGATGTTATGCTAATGTGCCTACCACAGCATTTTACAGGACAGGTTCTCACTCTGACAAATGGATATAAGGAAAACTTCTGGCACTGCAGAGATTTTACAAAAAATATACAGTAAACGCTGCTATGTGTCCTGTGTTGTCTAGGAAGTAATTAGAACTTGCTATCTTTCTTTTCAACTTGTTTGTAAAAATAAATGTGAATTACATTTTTATTGACAAATCCCAAGATCAGATGGGTTGCACCCTAGAGGGAGTTGACGGATGTGTTTGCCAAGCCATTCTCCATCATTCTTTGGCAGTCCTGACTAATCGGGAATGTCCCGGTGGACTGGAGGCTGTGACACCCATCTTCAAAAAAAGGCTGAAAAGATGATCCTGGTAGCTACAGACTTATCAGTCTCACCTCGCTGTCAGGGAAGGTTATGGAACAGATAATCTAGGGAGTCATCATGGACCAATTAAAGGTCAACCAGGGGATCAGGCCCAGTCAGCATGGGTTTATGAACGGTAGATCCTGTCTGACAAACCTGATTTCATTCTAAGACAAGGTGACAGGCTTAGTGGATGAAGATAGGGCTGTCGATGTTGTCTACCTGGACTTCAGTAAAGCCTTTGACACAGTCCCCTACAACATTCACGTGGAGATGCTGGCTGCCCATGGTTTGGATGGGCATATGTTCAGCTGGGTGAAACAGTAGCTGGATGGCTGGGCCCAAAGAGTTGTGGTCAATGGAGTTAAATCCAGTTGGCAGCTGGTCACAAGCATTGTCCTCCACTTCTATTTAACATCTTTATTAATGATCTTGATGAGGGGATTCAGTGCACCCTCAGTAAGTTTGCAGATGACACCAATTTGGGAGGGAGTGTTGATCTGCCTGAGGGGAGAAAGGAACTACGGAGGGACCTGGATAGACTGGATTGATGGGTCAAGGTAAACTGTATGAATTTCAATAGGGCCAAGTATTGGGTCCTGCATTTTGGTCACAACAACCTCAGGCAACCCTACAGGCTTGGGGAGGAGTGGCTGGAAAGCTGCCTGATGGATAGGGACCATGATGTACTGATGGACAATCAGCTGAATATAAGCCAGCAGTGTGCCCAGGTGGCCAAGAAGGCCAATGACATCCTGGCTTGTATCAGGAATGGTGTGGTGAGCAGGACTAGGGAAGTCATCCTGCCCCTGTACTCAGCACTGGTGAGGGCTCACCTCGAGTACTGTGTTCAGTTTTGGGCACCTCAGTACAGAAAGGACATGGAGGTGCTGGAGCAGGTCCAAAGAAGGGCAACAAGGCTTGTGAAGGGCTTGGAGAACATGCCCTATGAGGAGAGACTGAAAGAAATGGGGCTGTTTAGTCTGGGGAAAAGGAGGCTGATGGGAGACCTTATTGCTTGCTTCCAATATCTGAAAGGTGCTTACAGCAAGAGCGGGGTTGGTCTTCTCACTTGTGACAGGATGAGGGGAAATGGCCTCAAGTTGTGCCAGGGTAAGTTTAGGTTGGATATCAGGAAAAACTTCTTTACAGAAAGGGTTGTTAAGCACTGGAATAGGCTTTCCAGGGAGGTGGTTGAGTCACCATCCCTGGATGTGTTTAAAAACCATTTGGATGTGGTGCTCAGGGGCATGATTTAGTGGTGGGTTGTTAGAGTTAGGGTAGTATGGTTAGGTTGTGGTTGGATACGATGATCTTGAAGTTCTTTTCCAACCTGAGAATACTATGATTCTATGATTTTTTATCTAAAGATAGGGTAAGCTCAATCTCAATACCTTATTAACTGCATTTTGTTTTAATAAAATTGTTTTAAGATGATAATTAGACTTGATTAACAGCCTTACAACAACTGTTTCCTTACATTAAACGGATGTAAGGATATATAGCTGAGAAATATCTTTCTATGTTCTTTCTATCCATGGTCTGTCTCCATTTTCAAGGGAAGGCAAATCTTTATTAGACCAAACTGTCAGATTACAGTATATGGATGTATTAAAGCTCCCCTGTGTTTCTCACATCTACTTTTTTTATTCAAATATTGCTTGAAAATTAATATTAAAAGTAACTAGTGTTTATGTCAACAGATCAAAAATAGTTTTTTTTAATGCTCTTATAGATTTTTTTTCCCACTGCATGTGATTTCCTGTCTCTTGGGCTTTTCAAAATTCATCGTCATGCATTCCATTTTCCCACCAGTTGCTATTCAACTTCTCTTTTCAGAGTGCACAAACTATACTGTACATTTAAAGATGCAGGATTCCTAGAGGAAAAGTAGGATTTGATTTTGATAGGTTAAGGCTGCTGATCTTTACTACTGGTTTCTTGACTTTGCAAGAAAATAGCAAGTCAGCTGTTTTACTTTTTGTGATAAATCCCTGTCTGCTGTCTGTTTGTCTGAGAAATGTTTGTCTCCTAGAATCTCTGTATTTGCCACTAACTGTGCTATGCTGCATGCTAAAGAATAACATGATGCAGCTAGTACTGGAATCTTGTAAAATACATTGTGTCAACCTAGACATGAGTCAAATGCTCACTGGCTGATATATTTTATTTCATTTTTTTCCTTTTCCCTCCCGTTGCTCCCTTGAGAATTATTTCATAGAATTGATGGGTGTGTGGGTTTATCGCACGAGCCTGCTGACTAAGGCTATGAAAGCTTGAAAAGCTGAATTGAGTCTATCCTTGGGGATGTATAAACTTTTTGCCACCCTCGTATTTGATTCTGCTAGTCACAAGAATGACATATTCAAAAGAGAAAGTTCATGGATGATGCTCTTTGAGATGCTTTGCCTAAAGATGTAACCATAACGTAGGATCTGGTATTTCTCAATAGACTAACAAAGGTTGAAGGGGGAAGGATAGACTGCATAGAGCTATGTGTGTAAAATTAATTATATTTATGTTATAAAAAAATCTATCAGAATTGTGGATTATTCTGCTTAAATATGTCAATTTTCTAGTGCTTTCTTTTCTTATATCAGACATAATCAAGATACTGTGTCTGCTAGTGATTGCTTTTATTGTCAGATGGAATCCATGGCTATTCTACTTCATGAGATTTTTCTAACCTTTGTTACCAAGCATTTAAGATTAATAAAATAATTCTATTCCCAGTGTGATTTTATTTCAAGTATTTAGATCAATTTTAAACTAGAAAGAAAAATAGTGTTGAAGGGAGAATGTAGTATAGCTGAAGTTTCTTCAAGAGAGAATTTGTCCATTTACATGTAATAAATGTGATTTTCCACCTGCAGTTATAGTTTATTAATGGAATTATTTGTTATTCTGAGAAAAGCTGGATTATGTGAAAATAAGCAGATGCTGAAGTGAGAAAAGACTCTAAATTAATGCCTCTGCTGAACTAAAGGTGTATAAAAATAGTTTTATTAATTAAAACTGATAATGAAATAGAAATAAGCCTTTTTTAACCTACCAGTTACTGATGAAAATAGCTGAAAATTCAAGATGACATTAATGACATTTACTGGTATTATGTCTTTTATTGCTGAAAAGATATTGCCGTAAACTTACCAGGCTCATATATGTGCTAAGGAGCGAGTTTTCCACTTGGATGAAAAGAATGTGAAGAACATAAGGTGCACTAGGTTAGCCAGGGATCCTGACCAGCTTCTTCTTCCTAGTAGTGACTAGGGCTCGCAATAGTTGTTTTTTTCTTTAACTGGACTTCCAGAACTAGATGTGGTCTTGTGAAGTGCTCTCATCAGTAATCTTTTACTTGTAAGCTGTCCAAGATAAAATGATCTTAGTTAGCCATTTAGCCTCATAAATGAAGCAGCTGAGATCTTTCATTGTAGCCATCTGTTCTTAAAAGCCATCATTTCTTTCAGTTACTGGTTCATATTCTTCTTTTCCTTCTCTATATTCCATGGTGTATGTATTGTCCCAATTTATTTAAAATACATTGATTTCTTCTGTCCCATGTATAGCTGTGATCCATTATGTTAATTCTTAGGGGAAAAATTGCCTCTCTGTCTTTTGAAGTCAAGCATCGCCTCTGACACTGAGCCCTTGACTGTTATATGACTTTCTTGTCCTTGTCTTTCCTTTCAAACTTGTCTGCTTCAGAGTCATCTAGGAAAGATAGAGCTGTGCAGAAAGAGGACTATGAATGCTCCTCTTTGATACTTGTCACTACATTTCTTAAAGGACCTGCTGTTTTACTCCATGTTTATTCAGGTTCCTTAACAGATCTGATGAAGCAGTTAGTGAAAGACGGCTGGGAGTATACTTAGACCACACCACTGTTATCCACAAGTTAGCTTCTTCAAAGACTTGGGGAGAGATCGCAGAAATGCGTTGTCCATACATTATTATAGTTCCTCTTGATTTTTTTCTAAAGAATCCTGCAGGCCTGCAATAATCCCATTCTAATTAATTTATTAAACACAAGGTCGCCTTTTCTAATCCAGTTATCAGCTATCAAGGCAATTTTGGCTATGTATAATGATTAACATTCAGCCTTTTCATCCTTAAGTCATTTCAGAACTCTTAGATGAAAATAGTCTGGTTTTGCTGATTTGTTACTGCTCATTTTGTCTTTTTTTTTTTTTTAATGAGTCCCTAATAAATGGGATTTTGTTTGAGAGTCTTCAGTGAAAAGCAATAATGAGAAGTCGTGTAACTTTGCTGCAAAGGTCTGTAATGTCTCTAAATGTTCCTTTTTTCTCAATTATCAGGTGATCCTACATAGTCATTGGCAGACTTCCTAATCTTGATATATTTGAAGAAAGATTTATTATAAGTTCTGCTTCCATTTGGTAGCTGATCTTCAAACTCGGTTTTGGCCTGTCCCACTGTGTTTGTGTTTTCTTTTTATACTGAAATCTGTTAAGTTTTTGTGTTTTCATCTGTTTGGTTTTCCTGTTCACTTAGGCATGATCTCAAGGTTTGGTTGCTTTGTTGTTGTTGTTGTTGTTTTTTTTACATTTTTCCTTGTTTATGAATGCAGCTTTCTTTTGCCAGGCAGTATGTATAGAAGCTGTTCTTTTCATTAAAATATGCTTGTTTATGCATGTAGATATACACTGTATTGATGCTTATTGGCATTGACAATTTATGCTATGTTTTTCATCAGTTTTCTTGTTTTCTTTGATTTAAAATGTCATTTGTGACCTTTCTAATTTAAATATATTTCCAGCCCAGTTCTTCTGAAGGTTCATGCAAAATCTGTCTTTTATACAAGCTTGTTTCATTCCAGGGCTCATCTCAGTTTCTGATCAATCTGAAACCATGTTCCATGCACTGTCATCTCAGACAGATGTTGAAACTCTATTTCTGTCATTTCTCCAGTCTTGCCTTGTATAAACTATGCAATATCTTTCAACTGCCATTTGCATATTCTGGTAGATGAATTAATTGGCATGACATTCTGAGGGGAACTTGGGGCAGCTTATTGTGCAGCATCAGCAGAACAGGACTAGTGAAATTCATTACTAGCTTTTAGTACTACTTAGATGTAAATGATTTAGTTAGACCAACATAATTGACCTGCCATAACTGGTAATACACACACAGATTATTTACCTCCAACTGCAGAGTGGAACATAATTAAGGGCCTCAAACACTGAAGAACTTCCATGAGAACATTTTATTCTACTTTTGACTTGATTATGTATAAATTAAAATTTCTAGTATTACTGCTTATGATACGGTTCACTGTCACTGAGAATTAAAGGAGTTCTGAAAACCATGGATAGTGTAATTAGCGTGCATACATCAACATTTACTAAACAGGTCTTTGAAGCAGATTTTCTGGCGTAATTTAGGGTTGAAAATTACAAAGTCCCTTGTCTTCAAAAGAGGCAGTGGAAACTGCATCCTTTATAGATTATTGTATTATTTTTGCTGATAACATCGTGTAATTTGAGATCTTGAGAAACTGATGTTTTGAGTTTTGATCACAAGCGTTCCTTGTTTTAGTAGCATATTGCTAGATAAGAAATAATGAGATTGTTAGTCTTACTTTTTTTTTTTTTTAATAGTTTAATACAGAAACAGAAGACTTCAATTCAAAGAATTGAAGAAGACTTCAAAAAAAAGAATTTCAGAATTCTTCAGAGACCTTCAGGTCCCAATCTGAATTTGCTGAGGTTTTAGTTCTTCATATCTTTTTCTTTCCTAGAACAACTGTTCTGTACAGTTCCAAGTTTCTGACTAATGAAGCAGGTGTTGATATTAAAACAGTTATTTGATCTTATAAAATAGTAGATTTTGAGTATCTCTGTAAACCTACTGAGATTACTTATTGGTTTTGCTACCCATAATGACTTATTATTTTACAGTGATATATATCTTTTTTTAATGCATGGATTGTGGAGTTACCAAGTACAAGTCTTAAAACTGAGAATACCTTGAATAAATCTTGAAATTGTCTAAGTCAATGACAGAACCACTGTCTTGGGTTTTTTTGCTTTTTTTTTTTTTTTTTTTTTTGTAATAGTGTCCTTCAGCACTATATAGCTGATGCAGTGCGTGCATTTAAATGAATTGCTCATTTCCTACTAAATATTTTGCTATTCCTTTCTGGCCTTGGTTTTGCAATCAGACTTCCTCAAGGTGGTTGCAGCTTATTTCTTTTTAATTCTCCTTCCATTCTGTTTTCTCTGAGGAGTTTGCATAAGTCTTGTCTATTATGACCTAATATGACACATATTTTCAACGATTATTTAGCCTAGTGACTATATTCTGGATTTTAGGAGTAGCATGCTGAAAATGTATAAACCATATCGTAGTTGTTATGGGTAGTCATATTGTCTCTGAGAAAACAAAAGGCTATTGTGTCATGTTGTCTTACCTTCTGCGCATTGTAGACTGTTCAATTTTCAGTAAAAACCTGGAAAAGGCAATGGTACAGCTCAGGTGTGACACTTCTTGTCTGGACACCAAAATCACACTAATTATTTTTATTTACTCTTTTTTCAATTGCCTTTAACAAAAGCTCTTTAAGGGGAGGATCCTATCCAGTTACTGTTTGAATCTCAAATAACCTTTATTTTTTTACTTTTTTTTTTTTTGTATTTACACTAAAGAGTAGAGCCTCTGGAAGTTGAGGAGCACTGCACTGCTTCTAGTTTCTTTCAGACTGTGCTTGTTCATGGCATTTGATCCACAGTGTGCAACTGTTCTGGTATTTCTCTTCCATGCCAGATTTTGTATCTGTGTTCAGTAGGACTGCAATAAAGCTCTGCACCACTGAAAACAGGATCATGAACTTACATGTTGGGAGCAGTCTGTAGATTAAGTTCGGACCACTCGTGCTCTTGTCTTCTACTTTCCCTTTTATATCTCTGTCCAGCAGGAGAAGGGTTATCAGTTACCTCTGAAATATGTACATCAGCTGGGAGCTGTTGTTACTGCTTCACTAGATCATGAGCTTTGACCCTTGGTAGAGGATATATACACATAAGTATGAGCTTATGTGTTGTTCAGGCAGGTAGTCAGCAGCCTGTGATTGACCAAATCTCCCTAAAACTGCATGTGTGGTTAGACAGCACTTGAGACAATCTGTTCCTGCCTTCTTCTTGAGCACCAGATCATCCAGAGTATTAATTAGAGTAGCTGAATCCTCCCTTGAGTGTCAAAAAGGATGTTACTCAGAGAGTTGATAGAAGTAACATCTCGATTATTATAGATAGGCTATATTGATCTCTGGGGTGAGTTTCCTCTTCCATGATCCTTGTGTCCCTATTCTGATGTTCCAACTCCAGAGATTTTTGTGAGACTTCTGCAAATATAGATTCTCCACATCTGTATGTACCCAAAAGGTGTCAGGACGTACTCTTGGGCAATCTGTTCTAGCTCACAAAAAAAACTTAGAGAACAAGGTCTCAAGAGGTCCTCTCCAACCTCAACTTGAGCATGAAAATGACCATGACACAAAGTTTGTAAGAAACCTGTCACAAAATTGGGAATCCTCAGAAATTTTGTTTTGTTTGTGTCCTGCTTAAGACCGTATAGCTAGCTTGTAAGATACAATTGCAGCTGTTGAAGTAACTACCTTTTAATTTTGAAGTGAACATTGAACAATGTCCAGACATATTTGGTAAAATTTCCTGGAAAGACAGAAGACCCTATCTTGTGGGACTGAATTTTTTAGAACTAATATTTATGAAATATTAAACAATGAACTACAGTGACTTTAAAGTGAAAACTGTCTATTGAGTTTTGTGATAAAGCAAGAGTGTTAAAAGACAAATGCATTGCCAATATTAAGTCATTGTTGAAACTTGCTTCAGACTTACAAATCAACGCCTATGGTAGGCTGCTGCTAGTGTATTTTCATCATCTGGCCTTGAATGTCTTATTGCATTATGTATATATATCCAATGTTTTACAAGAGACAGATATGAAGCTGAGTGAGGTATAAGGAGAAGAGTTATTTTGCAAAAACTATTCATTTCAAAGCAAGAACTGCATGCATCTTGATAGTTGTTTGTTGGATGAAGGCAGATGGGAAGAAACGCTATGTTCTAAAACAGGGAAGTCTTTACTGCAGTTTGTTTGGATCATTTTGACCTTTGGCAACATGCAAGACTGATGCTTGAAAATGTTTCATTTGATTATTTTAACCATTATTTTACAGAAATCCAGAACACGTATTTAATCTCTTCGTCACAGTGTTAAAAGAGAAATGCAACAAAATTTTCACAACTGGACAATGATGCTTCTGCCCTAATGTCAATAGAATAAAGAAAGCATGAAATGAATGATCTAAATACAAAAATCAATAGAAAAGCTGGCAATCAAATGGAGTTGGTACTGTTCTTTTAGGAACGTTAAGGAAAATAGAAAACAAATGAGAAATCAAAGATTATCACTTAACTGTGGATACTAAAATTCATTTTGTATTTATCATATGAAGTGTTCATCATTGATGATTTACTTTGTTGGTTGATTGCTTTTTTGGAGAAAGACAAAGGTGTTCCTGTTTATTTTTCTGGCTCTTTTAAAAGAGGTAACAGAATAAATTTCTCCCCCCAGAGAAGCTGCTCAACAAACATTTCCTTAGTTATTTCACTTCCTTTTTGCTGGTCCGCCACACAGAACTGAAGGAGACAGCCAGTTGAGGCTATCAGCCTGTAAACTGTTTGCTGGAGCACCTGTCAATTCTGTGTTTGTACAGTATAATGGAACTAATTGGGACTAATTAAAAATCTGAAGTCATACATGTGTTTACAATGATAATATTTGAGTGTAACAATCATCATTTGGCTTTTTTTTTCTAATTTGAGATGTACTCTAAATTCTGACCTGAGGCAAACTGATACACAAAAGCAGAATCCAGGTGGTGGAAAATAATATTGGCATTAAATACCACTAAATGACAGTGTGCTTCACTCTTGGTTTTCCATAAATGAATCCAGATAGAAAAAAAGACGACCATCTCACAATCATGAAATTTGCTGAGAATTATGTGAACATTTATCTTGTTCTCTTGACCTTGAAGGATTTTTAAGTGAGATGTTTGATGTAGGACTTTGGAATCAGTTGAGAGTTACAAGAAATGCTATTTTTCTTACGGGCTTTTCCTATTCAGTACCTGTTCCTGTGGTCTTGCACAGAATGACACATTTTTGTAAGAGGAGAGTAATAAGATCAGCTAATATTTGCCAGGATCAATTTCCATTGCTGCTTTTTTTTTTTTAATTTTAATTTTCCCTCACTATTCTAAATTCATGGACCATCTGTTTCTTCATTCTTTTGCTGGGAATGTACTTTGAGGGAAAGTATGAGACCTTTATCAGTACACTCCTGTTTTTATATGTGTAAAAATGGATTTTTGTACAGGAAAGCTTTAGAGGATAAATGGTTTATTTATAGCTTTTAAGATTATCTGAAAAATATTTTTTTTCAGTAAGATTTATCTTACAGCTAATTGAGAAATAAATTTATAACATTAAAGGAGGCAAATGCCTCCTCTGCATTTATATTCTTTGAGGAAAATTGTGCTTCTGTGATCTTGTGGTACTTTTCCCTGTTTTTTTTTTTTTGAACTGATTTTAATTTTTGTCCAACTATACCGTACTCTCCAGGAGTAAACTGAGGGATACAGGTCTGAAGTTTTTATTTTATTTATTTCTGATCACTGCATTGGTCAGAACTGTAGAAGATAAAAGCATTCTCCATCTCTGTCTCTTCACACACACATGCACACACCCCTCCCTCTGCCTGATGATGCATTGAGTAACAGCTGGCAGCTTCGTTAGTTGTTTTGAAAGCTAGAAAAACCCTTTTTGTACCTTAGAGACTCAATACTATTTGGGAAATAAGTGATGTTATATGCTATGTCAGTTTATTGGCTGCTTTCTCAGTGCTCTTTTGGAAAATCCCTGTAGTCCTTATTCATTTCTTCCCACCATTCCCTTCCCCCACTTTCATCTTATGGAAGATACCTCCAGTTTTTCTACCGTCATGCTGCTTGAAGAGCTTTTGTCTTTTCACGTCCAAATGCTGTTCCCAGAGGGCCATCTAGAAACTGTTCAACCTGACTCATGTGAAACTGAGCTAAAGCTCTTCTGATCAAAAGAGTTTATAACTGTTTTTCTGAGAAAATAAAGTCTGACACTGTAATTTCCATTTGAAAACAGCTAACATCTGTGGAAAGTACATAACCAATGCCTGAGGAATTTCTGCAGATTTCAAGTCCATGTCATGTTTGACTTTTTCAATGTCATGTTTGACTTTTTCAGTTCTTCTATAGAAAGGGAATGGGGAGAGGGGGGGAGGGAACTCCACAGAGATGTCAAACCAAAAACCCAGCTAGTTTTGATTTCTGCATGCACTGACAGTATCAAAGAAGCTGCCTTCTTGTCTTTCTGCTGTTTTCCCCTTTTTTTGGGAACACTCTGCGCTTGCAGCACATGTTCCCCTGTCACTGATTCACTGTGTCTGAGCCAACATCTTGAATGAAACAACTGAGTTAAGAATTGAGTCAGTAGATTCACTCCATGTTTGTATCAATCCCAGGTCATTTAATGACATGTTAGATTTATTTCTTAACTTCCTTGAATCTTTTTTAATAAACTGAAGGTAAGTTTCAGAACAGGTGACAGATGACAGATCAGTTCACTGTTAGGTTAAAGGCTTGTTACAAAAGATATTTGTGTGTACATGTGTAATTTCCAGTCTTTTCTGACTTTATAGTCTTACCAAGTAATATTCTTTTCTTTGTAGGTTTTAACACTTCAACTTATGCTAGACTCAGAGTAGGTTATACTGCACAGACAGCAACAGGTTATAAGGTACAGAAACATGTTTCCAGTTTCATAGCTATATCAGTGAGACTTTCTATACATGTACGAATCGTCCTAAATGATGAGTATTTCAATCCATGATCTTACTATCTTAAAACTTAAGATCTTTAAACTACTAAGAATATAGCTTCTAAATCTCTTTAGGTTCTCACTTTCTTAACTGTGAAAGTGAAAGGAGTTTTACAGCTGTTTCAAGACCATTGCTACTTGATGTGCAAGTAAAATGAGCAATTTCTTTGCTAGCAGCTTTTGTGTGAAAGAGAAAGTTTTTTTCCCGACAATTGGAGAAGATAGAGCAAGCTCTTTCTAACAGGGAAAGGAAAGAATGGAACAAATATTGGAATTGGCTATGTGTTTCTCTTACTGTTAATAATGAGAAGAAATTTGAAAATCAATATAATGATGGGTTGGCATATGCCAATGTTTTGTGCGTATGTTCTCAACAAGTAGTTCACATCCATGAGGGCTACTTCTGCTCTATCTTTGGTGTAGCAGATACTGGCCTTACCTAATAACAAAAATAAATAAAGAAAACCTCATTTTTAAAATATATTAATCAACGTAACTTTATTCATATTACATTTCCCATTTGGAGAAGAGTTTGGCATATCTGAAGTTGTCCAAATTTCCCATTTTCTTGTTAGGGACTAACAATATATGCAGTTATTGTGTGGCTTTTTGCATCTTGGCATCTAGGAGTACTATCCAGAAGACTTGTTTTCATAGTGTTTCAAATTGTTCTTAATTTGAGAGTAGCTCAAATCCTCTGCATACATCTCTGTGAACTGATAGCAATGGCAGACAGGTGTCAACACAGTAAGGCACTTGCTCAGAGTTCCAGTTAACCTGGTCTGCAGAGGAACCACAAATAGCTTAGAAAAAGTCATCTTTTCTCTCTTGAAAAACATCCTTCTGTTTTGTGACTGATGCAGGCAGAATATTGTTATTGAACTAGCAGTGTTATCTTACAGCTAAACAGAGGAATTCATAGTTGAGGGTCATCCGATGCTTTGTGCTCCTTAACAGCACTTTAATCTATATTCTGTCAGCTATTCTCACCTGAAGACAGAAAAACATTATTTTTGTGGAAAGATGCATTGAAATGAGCTATGGGTTTGTGTGAATAGTTCTGTGCATTTACTTCTGTTTGGCGTAACAGAAACACAGATGCTGATCCCATTAGATAAATACTACTATCAACTCGTTAAAAAAGAAACAATACAAGAGAAGAAATTTTCCAAAAGTACTGTTACACCTGGCTGTATTCCAGGTTGTGTCCATGTCTCTATAGCAGTTCTCTGCTTCCACAGACTGAAAAGCTCTTGAAAACTTCCTGTCAATGTTCCTTGATGGCTTTTCAGGCACAAGCAGGTTCAAGACATTCTACATGCTACTGTTCACAAAACAGAATCCAGATTTATTAGAAAATGGTATTATAAGATTTTAAATGAGTGAACAGTTCAGAATTCCATTTCTGTGCAATCAGTATTCTAAGATAGATCTCAAACTCTTTTCACATGGCGGAGTTTCACATGGCTAACTGCCTTTTCAGCTTAAAATGAAGTGTACGTTTTATAGGATTTTCTAAATGGATAAATTCTATCCATAGTAGTGACTGGCAGCCACATTTCAAACTTATTCACAATGCTCTGAAACGGATAAGCCTGGTGATGTTCACTGTAGCCTAATATAGCCAAACTCAGTCTAAAAGTTTCTGGAAGATGTTTTTAGGCCAAAGTGACTCATAAGGAGAGGGGAACAAACATGAATTATTTCCCTTCTGTCTTTGCGTACATTCATCATCTCTCTGCGTCCTCGCCAAAGAAATAATTTCTTTACGCCAAGAAAATAGCATCCTTTAATAAATCTAAAAATCCCATTGTCTTTCTCCATCTCACTGCGAGACTTCTTCACTGATCTTCATGGCTGTTAACCATGTTTTGCTTTTATTACTTGCTCTAGTTATTTCCAGGGTTTCCCCTGGCTTTCTATTGGAATGTTGCAATGATTGATGCAGGGAAAGGGAGGGAGGAGGGAAATGTGCACAGCATACGGCTGCACTGCACCTGCTGTCCTTGGAATGGGCCAGACACTGTACTGAGTCACGTTTATTTCAGGTCCCCAGCTGTAGTGATGCAAAATGTATGTCAGTTTTGAACTGCACTCTGATGTTCTTGTTTGCTGTCATAATTTCAACAGAAAGCTATGAAGAGACTACAAGTGCAGGCAACAGCCTTGTACAGTCACTTCCATTGCCTTCTTTCTGATACATGGGAGAACATCTATGAACAGAAGAGAGGTTTGCTCTTCACCTCCATTCTGTCCTTAGCTAGCTCCGAGATCTTCAGTGCACTCTGCAGAGGTGTGCTGGCTGACAACTTGGTGTAAAAAGCTGGCAAATAGATGTCAGTCTTCCCAAAGTTTTAAATCACAGTTGCATTTGTTGACCTTGAAAAAAAATGCTGTGTTCCAGGCCCAGATACTTCATCCACCTGCTCCTTTCCTCTCTCCAAAGACTTTTTGTAGAATTAGTCACTGTTGATGAGAGGTTGTTTGAGGTTCGACAAACGCTGACTCTGTGCTGCCTGAAAGTTGTCTCGGGCATGCCCTCTGGCGTCGAGAAGTGGCATTGCTGATATAGAGGATCAGAGTGTTAGGGGTGACAGTGTGAATTGCAATCTTTCGGTAAGAGCTGCTAAAGAAGAATCCAGAGAACAAGCCTAGGGCACAGAATATATGTGGCCAAGTTGCAAAAGAAGGAAGCATGTTACATCTCTCTATGGTGAGTTAGAGAAGGAAGTTTAAAGTACTTGATTAGGATATGGCTGAGCATTGAGAAAGGGATATCGTTATTTACGGCACAGAAGTTTGTATTGCAGTGATAACTAAATCTGAGATAACTAAATCCATACCAGAAAGATGTGATGTGATATATTGCATTCATATTCCTTTACAAACCCCGTATAATATAACTTGATAAGCATCAGAGCAATCAGTCATTTGTATTTCAATGCTATCTTCAGAAGCAGATGCTCCTGCCAGTCTATGCTAAAGACAGATATATCTTATCAAGCAAACAGCCACTGGCATCAGCGTTCATGTTCTAGACTACCCTGTAATAATAGACCCCAGACTTCACAGCTGAATTCACTAATCCAGATTGTGATTTTAAGTTATCTTTACAAATCAGAACATTTTGCAGAGAGAGGCTTCAAGAGGACAGGGAAGGCTGAATTTTGTGGTGAAAGGTTGTAATGAAATATTGAGAGAGAGGTTCTGTAGAGCATGGATGGTGAAGCGTATCTTCCAATGCAAACTGTCTAAAATAGGTCTATCTCCTTTCTCCGGTGATAATCAAAACCTACAAGGATGATTTTCTGTGTGGCCTGCTGTAGGGAACTTGCTTTAGCAGGGTTGAACTTGCTTGAACTTGATGAGCTCCAAAGGTCATTTCCAATCATTACAGTTATGATACTGAGATTTCTAAGCTTGTTTTGAGTCATCCAGTTGTAATCCAGAATTACTTAGGCTATCCTAAATTCAGTCTAATTCCAAGAAAATGTATGTTTACTGAGATCCATTTTGATTCATCCCGTTATTGTGTTGGAGGAGCTTGTTGCATGCCTTTATGTCTTTTGCTCTTTGCTTTTGCCTGCATTTTAGCACAGACAGATACTGTTTATGCAAAAAATAAGTATTTAAAGCATTTAAAGATATGGTGGAAGAAGAGATATGGACAGGCAACATTTGGGACAAATGTTGCAGAGTAGACATTCCATTAATGGAAAGGCTGCATTTGTGTTAACTGTCTCAAGTGGCACAAATGTGTTGATGGTAGAAGATATGAAAGTAGCTTTCTTCAGACAGCAATGTCTTTCTGTACTCAGTAACTATACAGTGCTCAAGGGACAGGCTGAGTTTTGCTACAGGTGCTGTATAAGGTTAGGCAGTTTATTTCTGTTAAGATGTATCAGCAATGAGGAAGACTTCACAGAAGGAGCCCTTTAGGTAAGTATTTATTTATATGTATTGAGTACTTGTTCAAAGAAGCTGTCTTCTCAGTAGAGTTTCAAAATACACATTATAGCACAGATAAAATGTGCTTTACAGAATATACTTCTGTATATTTTCAGTTCATACAAAGTGTGATCAGCTAGTTGAGTGAGTGGTTGGATGATTGACATCAGAAAGTTGTGGTTAATGGATTATGATCTACCTGAATGCTGGTAAAATGGGGAGTACACATCTTAGGATCTGTCCAGTAACCTTTTTGTCAGTGACTTAGAGGAGATAACAGGACTCTTGTCAAATTTTCAAGGGACACAAAATTGGGACAACATGGTAATACTCTTGAGGGCAGTGCTTTCATCCAGAGCAACCTAGACATACTAGAGAAATGGGCCAACAAGAACCTTAGAAATTTCAGCAAGCTCAGCTGCAAAATCTTGCACGAGTGGGAATAACTCCTGCAAAGACATAGGCTGGGGTCTGACTGGTTGTGGAGGAGCTCTGCTGGAAAGGATCTGGGGATCTTGGTGGATAGCAAGATGCACTGGAGCCAGCAGTGAGCTCTGACAACACAGCAGGTCAACATGGTCCTGGGCTCCTTTAAAAGGTTGCAACACAATATATAACATGACAGAAAACACACAAAATCATAGGTGATTACAGAATTTTGGAATACTAAGAAGTAATTAATAAAAGACAAAATAAAGCCCAAGTAAAATAACACAAAAATACTGAGATCAGGGTGGAGTTGAAAATCTGGGATTACACTGATTCTCCATCTTTATATATTAAGTAATGATAACGCAGGAGAAAGTGCAGCACCAAGCATACTGTGTTGAGTAATGAAGAGTGCATCAAGATAAAATAATAAACTCATTGAGAAAATAAAAAATGCCTTTGTTACCTCACTCCATGTCATGCAGAACTTTGGAGAAATACAGCCTGCTAGTAAAGATGAGTCATTGTCTGAGATTACAAGTGTCAAATGAGTGAGTGCTGGAACGTTTGGTAAACCATAGAACAAATTGTCACGAGAGCCCTGCTCTCATTCTGCTCATGCCTTTTGACTACTTTTCCTCCATTCAACTTTGTCTCTGATCTCACTAATTTGATTTGAAACTCATTTTGGGATTAGGATGCAATAATCCACTGACACTGCCGTAAATATGCTGTTAAATAGGAGTACATCTCACCTCATTTTTGACCAACAGATTAGCAAGCTACAAAGTGCTCTTGTTAACATGAGAGTTCAAAAATTTGCGCCTAGTAGTAAGAGAAGAAGGATGAGGAAGAAAAGCTAATTGCATCCTCTCAGAAGAGGAATGATTTTCTTTTTCCTTTCGTGCAACACCGAGTAAGAATACTCTTTGGTGCCTTTCTTTTTCTGTAGGTCCTGTGACATTTGCAAAAAAAGAGACCAAAAATTGAGTCACATGCAAGAAAATGATAATTCTAATTAACATTTATATAGCATATTGTACGACAAAGACATTTCTCAACTGACAACACTGGTGAAGGATACAGTATAAACACACTTTATGTGATGAAAATGGATCAAGTGTGCTAAAAGTAAGTTTCTACGCCTAGTGAACTCAATGCTCTGTTACTGTGCTTTATAGAAGGAAGAGAGGATTTCATTTTTTAAGGTTGTTTTACACATTTGCCCTGTTTTAGATTAGAAAAGTAAGGAGTTGAGTCACCTTGGCTTTGGCTTGTCAAAATAATCAGGACTGATAGATGAAACAGAACTGAGCCCAAATTTCAACAAAGGAATATTTTGTATTTGGAAACAAAATGTAAAATCCCATCTCCTGCTCTCCCCAGCCCCTCTTCCCCCACCTTTCTCTTTTCCTTCCTTTAGTTTTGTTTTTACTATAATCGCTGGTCTGGGAACTATTAAAATAGAACTCAAAAAGCTCTGTTCTGCTCCCAGCCTAGCAGTGATACCATCTTGTTGGAATCTCTGTTCTTGAGATCTGCCCCAGAGAGACCCAGTGAAAGCTGAGGTAAGCAAGTAAATGTTTGAGTATTTGTCTTTGTTACTTAAGCATTAATGTGGTGCTGAAGAGGAGGAGCTGTTAGGGGGCCAAATCTTTTGCCTTTTACGTTACTTTTCCTGAACAAATGTGATCTGTTTGAGATTTTTCATAACTGTTCTTACCTCATTTTTCTTGCCTTTTTGCTAAGATTTATCAGCGCAAAATTATGAACTGAACCTCCTCTCCTGATGTGATTGTAGGAGTCAAAAATGGATAATTTAATTCCAGCATTGTGTGGATGAGAGAATCCTGAGGAACTTCTGTGTTAGATAATTTCTGTTGTGAAGTGTGATGTACAAATTTTATTTCTGCGAAATGAAACCAGAGACTGCCTCTGTTTAAATGCAGATTGTGGAGCAGCTCTCCAACAAGAAGAGAAATGCAATACCTGAACCCAGGAACTCATTCTATTCCTGTGGTTGTTCTTTCACTGTAGCAGGCAGCATTCAGTGAACTGCAGAAAGATTTAGGAAAGAGGAAAGCAGAAATAGGTGTGTTTTTTCCATTTGTTTCGTGCAACAGAAGTTTCCTACAAAAGGCCAGTCCTGTAAGAAAAGTAGTGTACAAAATCACTTATTACATGGATGATACAGATGAAGGGAGCACGCTGGAAAAAGAGAACGTTGTATTACTGAGTTTGGACTCTCAGAGTATGTTTGACATAAATTTATACTTGCATCTACTTATCAATATGGAATTGCCTCTTATGAAACACATATTTGATAAGATGGAAGGAAATGCATTGTGATATGTTTCTTTAAATTCTGAGCTGACCTGAGCTGTTATCTACAGGAATGATCAGAAGGGAAGAGACCTGGAATCTGCCAGACTTTCAAGGGGAAGGTTAAGTGTTTGGCACACCAAACAAAGAAGAATTGTTTGGATAGTGCATAGAAGGAAGAGGAAAGGTGGAACTGGCAGCAGGGAAACAAGTGGTTATGATAGCAGGAATGGGAATTTATTTATCTCTGTAAAATGGAATAAAATCTGTGTTGTTAGATAGCCAAATAGGCAGTATGTTTCACTGAGATTTTCCTGAATTGAAACTGGCCTTTGTATACTTTGTTGAAAGGTGTTCTGTCATCTTTAAAAGGAAAGTTAGTTGGCCATAAGACAAGCCAATAGATCCACTTTGCAGTACTAAAAAGATAGCCGTGTGTGATCCAGAATTAATTTTCCCATCCCTTCTCTTAAGAAACTACTCCATCAAACGATCAGTTTTCTTTTTTAATTCTGAAATGGAAGAAACAGAATATGCTTTGTGGAACATTTCTTTAAAAAGCCTTTTATTAAAAAAAAAAAAAAAAAAGGAAAAAAGAACAACAACGTATTTGCTGTGTGTATCCAGCTTTCTGTGCTGCCACTTGGAACACTTTGGCCACCAGGTGTGGTCAGTGTTTTTGGACACTCCTATTCATCCCCATGTCCTTTTAAATATCTTTACATCTCATCCAAATTGTAGCTGCTGCATTTATCTATTCTTAGCACTCATATAAAACAACCCACTTTCAGAGTCTATATCCTCACAAAGACCCTTGTGTTAATGGTGTATGGAAATTTCCATAGGGGTCTGCCTATAACGTTGACTTCCAACTCAGTATTCCCAGATTTGAGTTAGTAAATCAAAAAAATATTTTTTTTGTGTTTTTGATGATGAGGAGGAATGACAGGGAGCAGAGAGAGAGATCACCATTTAGTTTAATAAATGTAACCTCTTTGGCTCTGCTTTTCTATATACAGAGACCAAATTCTTCCTTATTCATTTGTAATCTTTTTATTTTGCTCCACCCTTTTCTTTCCACCCTCTTAGTTATGGGAAGGACCAAATATCATGCTTAGTTGGCTCACTGTGGAATGAAATAGATTTTAGTGGAATTAATTAATGGTATTTCTTTTACATTTACAATTATATAGTTAATGAGAGGGTCAGACCTCTGGAAGATGCATTGCCTTTTTGCTTTTACTGAGTGTTGTTCCCAGTGACTCAACAGCCTTGTACAAAGCGGAAAATATAAATTGCTTTTAAAGTGACAAAATCATGTATAAAAAGAAAAGAATGTTTAGTTTTGAAAACACAAATCTTTCACTGAATAAATATTTATCTTGCCTATTTATAATGTCAAGTCAAGCGTAAGTGGTATTAATTTTGCATGAAGGAAAGCCAAGTCTAGAAATCCTAAGAAAAATCTTGAGATTGCAGAAATGTTGAGTTCAATGGAACAGCAGATATCTGAGCAGCATAATGCTAATTTTGCAGGTTAAGTCCAGTTTTCTTGGATAAAGCAGTGAAAATATTTCAAGGAACAGTTTTCAGTTAATAGAGATTTAGAAACATCTGATTTTATTTGTGTGAAATTCAAGTGATCAGTCAAGAGTCTATCCTATGAGGTGGAAGGACCTGTGGAAAAAAAAAAAAGGCACAAGATGATTGTAGGGGGAGCCTGATAATCTTTTTTTTTTTTTTTTTCACTCCTAATTCTCCTTTTCCAGTGGGAGTGAATGATGTCATCCTGTCTCCTCCCACTGTGTGAACTACGCTTGTGTCAAAGTGTTGCTGCCTCTTGTCACAGAGAGAACGGTTCCCTTAAATGCAGCTGCAGTACTTTGGTGTGATACCTGTCAGAATCATTCACGGTGCAAGCTTGGGTTTGTAACCATGATGCCAAGATTGGTCCTTCTCCTTTTCTGTGGATATATTGCAGTAAACGTGGGAAGTGCTCAGAAATTGCCCAGAGGCAAGTAACTATGACAACTTTCTGGGGTTTCATTTGTTTTTCTTCTGTTGTGGGGTTTTTGTTTGTTTGTTTTTAATGCTTTTGTTCTCCATGGAACTTTGTTTTCAACAAGATAGGAAAGACTGAGATAACTAAAAAGGTAAAAGATGATCAGTCAACAGGGTCCAAGGTCCAAGCACCAGAAAGTAACTTTAAAGCTCATAAATAAAACAATTAGAAATGCTTTTATTTTATCTTGTGACTCTATGACAAGTACCGTGAAACAGTATAACTCTATTTATTATGATTTGAACAGTGTTGTGAAGGTTTCTGGTGTAGAATCTTAAAGAAAATGTGACTTAAGAAAGCACTCTGTGCTGCTGGCAGATGATTTCAGTTCTGTCTTGAAATAACTTTTATGATTTCCATTTCTATCTACCATTAACATTTGGATAGGAAATTACTTTTATAGGTCAGACTGCATGCATTTTGAGAGAGAAAAACATGATTATTAAAGCAATTACATTTCAAACTGTTCTTTCCATATAAAAATACATTCCCCCAGACCTTTGAGAATATTTAACTATTCCTCTCTCCTGGTGTCTGAAGGTACAATAGTTTTACATAGATTGTAGGAATCCTTTATCTTCTTTGCTAATGTAATCTATGTAATGTTATCTTTTTACTAGTATTTATTGCTGCAGAAAGAACAGTCTTATCATAAAATGAAATATTTTTGTATCTAGATCGTAAAGCACTTTGTAGTACTTTGGCATTAAGCAGCGCTTTCACAACTGTTTCTGTACTGCACGTATTGCTCTTGCTTTGTAGAAGTGCTTGCCTGAGTGCACTGTGCTTTGTAATGGATTTTACATCTGCAATATGCTGCAACCAGGAACAGTTAAAAAAGGAAGATGTAGTTTAGTTCCTTATGGCAATATTCAGTAAGAAATCAGCACTTTTAGGGCTTCCTATTAGATTCTGATTCACTGGTGGGGAAACCTAAAAATTTTGGGGAGAGGTGACTGGAGAAAAGAGAGGCTGGATGTGGCTCTGGGCAGCCTGGTCTAGGGTTGGCAACCCTGCACGTAGCAGGGGGGTTGAAACTAGATGATCATCGTGGTCCTTTTTCAACCCAGGCCATTCTGTGATTCTATGATTTTCAAGCTTCTGCTCCTCCCATCCTTTATTTTTTAGGTTTTCTTCTTTTTTCTCTTGTGGTGCTCTTTTGAAAGTTACTACTTCTTTTTAAGCTCATCTTCTGGAGTCAGAGTGGAGTTTTCTGCATACAGTTCATGTGGAGTAATGAACTGTGAGCAGTTGATACTGTGGAGTATCAACTACGAGCAGTTGATAATACTGTTGTCATTCATGTTGAATAGAGTGCAAGACATGAGCTTTATCCAAAAAGCCTTCTATAAGTAAACTATTGTAGCAGTTCTCATTGCAGAGAATTGCACTGGGCAGAGAGGAACCTTCTACATATTGTCAGTTTTGAAGGAAGAAAATTTTCTGGTATTTGTCATTTTAAACAGTTTCACTTGATATTCTGCTCACTAACATAGAATGATTGCTTTAAATTTACTGTAACTGTGAATTTCAGACAAAGCTACTGATTCTCTGCAGTCAGTGGAAGATTAATTCCGGGGTACAATTTTTTTTTACTGTCCTGAAATAACATTGCAGAAGCACAGCTCTGCTTGCCAAATGCATACAGCTGCAGGTGGAAACCTCATTTCATGTCAACGAAATAGTTCTTCAAAGGGTGGTGAGGTACTGGCACAGAGTACCCAGGAAGGTGGTGGATGCCTCGTCTTCAGGGACACTGAAGGCAAGGCTTGAGGGGCTCTGAGCAACCTGGTCTAGCTGTAGGTATCCCTGTTCATTGCAGGGGAGTTGGACTAGATGACCTTTAAGGGTCCCTTCCAACTTAAGCTTTATGATTCTAAAGGTTCTCCCATTGCAGTGTTAAAATATCAGCTTTTTTTTTTTTTTTTTTTTTTGCAACTGCATCACAGACTGTTGAAAAATAACAAGTATGTTAGTACTTACCTGTTGTCTGTAAATGTGCAAAGAACTGTCTTTGTCTACAACACTCTTCTGTTTGGCAGAACATACAGAATGTTTTCCTAATCCAAGAGTATATTTTGATCTTTAGGTAGTTTTAGAATAAGTGGTACTATTCTGTAAAATCCACTGAGCTCCTTTCCTCTTCAAGTCACAAGCTACTTAACTGAGGCTCCACAGGGACCAGTGGAGTCAACTTGATAACTTAAGAGAGAATAATCTAGCTGAATTTGTTTTGTTATTATGTACAGCCTCATGAACAAGTTCTCTTTTCATTCTTAATATTGCTTTGGAATTCATGTGCTCAATTCATCTCTCCAGGAGTAGATCTCTGGTCTTGTGGACTGGGATTTCCTTTTAGTGATAGAAGGTGGAAAGAACATCTTACCCGCAGCTGCAAAGGAACAGTGCCATTACACCCTTCAGAACAATTGCAGAGGTTTTGTGTGGATGTGCTGTTCAGGAGGCTAGAACACGTGTGGTTCACTACACCAAATATACATGTCTTAGCTTTCATCTCCACAAGCATTGGTTTGTGTAGAATGACAAAGAAAGTGTTGTTGCTATTCTCAAATGTTCTTTGCCAATGAATTATTTTAACTACTTTGACTCAGAGGGCTGGACAATCACCAATCACATGAAGGTCAACAAGAGCAAATGCTGGATTATGCACCTGGGCACTAGATTCTGCACTGGGCAACCCTGGATCCATGCACAAACAGGGGACGTGAGGCTTAAGAACAGCCTCATAGAAGGGGAACTGGGGGCTCTGGCTGTTGGCAAGTTGAATGTGATCCAGCAGCGTGCCTTGGCAGCCCTAAGGGCCAACTGTACCCCGGGGTACATCAGCTCCACCACTGCCAGTTGTGTAGAAGGCTTGTTGCACTCTGCTCTGTGCTGTGCAGCCTCCCTTCCTGCACTCGGTGCAGCTGTGGGTGAGTGCCACAATGTCCCATAGAAACTTCATGATGCTTCTATATGTTCTATAGTTTACGTAGAAAACAGGCCTCTGTGTATTTCTGGTGATGTTACAGTGGTCTCAGTACAGATGAACATTATTTGTCTGGTAATTCTTCGTCACATTTACTGTACCAAAGAACAAATGATGAGTTGTTTATAAGCTATGTCACAATTCAGACTCTTGGCTATTGAAAGATCTTGCAGGTGTAAGTACAGGTCTAATTGAAAAGAAAAAGTTGGTTGGAATTATGTTTTCCCATAAAAGCAATACCTTCTATACTATTATGTTTGTTTTTCAGTTGCTGAAAAAGTTCTGTAGTCCACACAAGTGACATCTATGTGTGGGGTCACAAAACCGCAGAGAAGGAAATGCTGGTACTTTAGATACTTTCTTTTGTCAAGTATTTGAGCCACTGTTCCTTCAGCTATACCTAGCTTCCAGAGTTTTGTGTTTCATCAGAAAGGAAAGAAGCTTGGGCATTTTTTACTTGATGTTATCTCTTCTTTTTTCCACTAAGCCAGTGCTATCCAATGTGTAATGCTTCACTTCAGCACTGTTATACTTGGAATATTTTACTGATGTGAATGATTCATAGGAGGAAACAGTTATGGTGCATAGGTGTCACAGTTATTATTTGTCATACTTTCTCTGATTTTTATAATTCCAAGAAACATTAATGTTCCATTCTCGATGAAGACAGTGCGGCCTTTCTAGACAGGAGCTGATGGGAAGAAAAAGTCTTACCTTTAGAGGATGAATTAGTAAGAAGAGCATCCTGAATTTGAGAGGGAGATGAAAAAAAGCAAAGCCACAGAATCAGGAATAAATAAGTTACAGGACATAATCCACAAGACTGTACTGCCTTGTAAACTATGTTTCACTGGTACCATTCCAGCTGGACCCAATACAGATGTTGTTTAAGGCAACAGTTGTGGAATAAGTTCTTAGTGTTTGGTAAAACAGCATTTCATGGTTTTGACTTTGCCAGTTGACTTTCCAGTTACAACACAGATGTGCATAGAACTGCACTTTTTCACTATAATCTGTTTCTGATAGCTTTTGTATATCTTCATGTCCTGTTTTCCTTTGTTAGAGCTGAAAAGAATTTGGAGTTCATCCCTTTCTATAAACTTCTAACTTTAAAACTTTTTCAAAAAAGAAATCTTATTCATTTATTTATTTTGCTGTGTTTCTGACCTCTGTGGCTTTCCTACTATTTGAATTAGTCATCAGGTAGACTGGAATTCAGGCCCATCCTCATTCCACTTTCCAGGAGTCAGGTCTGTCCTGTTCTGCTTTCCAGGAAACACTAGGGAAACCTTAATTCACCTCCTTCCTTGTTGCTGCCTTCTAAGGAGGAAAGGGATATACTTGAGATGCCTCATGGGACCATGTGAAAAATCCTGATTTACAGACCTACACAGGGAAAACCAAACTTTGTTGTTTCCGCAGTTGTCATCTTTGGGGATAAGTGGAGAAAATAATAGTTTTACTTTATCTTTTTGTTTGGTAAGTATACAGAAATGTTAGAAATATTGCAGATAAAAACAAATCTTAGCTAGTGGTTATGGAAAGTATAACTGATATCCCTTTGCGAGAACACTATATTTACACTACAGTTCCAAACTTAACATTGACACTTGTGAAAGGAATGGACTAATTTAATTCACTGCTAAATTTGTTGCCTGTGCTATGTTATGTAATACTTCTTCCTAACCAGAGATTGAACAGCATGTGTTTTTACTTACTGGTGTCAAGCAGTTAAAACAACGTTGAGTTATTACAATGCATCATAGTCACTGTACTACAACAGCCAAGTTAATCTTTAAACTTTTGTGCCACATGCAACTAAACAGCACCCCTCTGGTAGCTGTAGGGTAGAAGAACAGAAAATGTAACTTAGGAAAAAGCTTGAAATGTGTTTATTTGAACATATAAGGAAGATGTTGTGTCAAAATATTTCAAAAAGAGTGAAAAGATGTGCTTCTTGTATGTTTCTTTCCCCACAGTTTACAGAATGTTGTGGGGACTGTTTTTCAAAATACACAATGCTTCAGCCTTCAGAAAACTTACTATAATGAAAAAGAATCAGTTTGGATAAAACAACTGATTTTCCAGACATTAAAATAAATAAATAAAAGAAAGAGAAACGCCAAATATTTTGATCTTTGGTTATTTTTAAAATGAGTGGTAGTATTCTATTAAGAGGGATAATGATGTGCAATGATAAGCAAGCTTAAATTCCACTGCACCTCTTTATTCTCCAAGTCACAACCTGCTGAACCGAGGTTCCAGGGTCCCTACTACTCTATAAGAAATGGTGGAAATTTGGTTACCAAATTTTCTTTCTAGTGATGCATGTACTCATAATCAGGTTTGTGTGAAATAGTTCTGTTTTGTTTAATGGTGCATCATGACAATAAACTCGTTTGAGAAATCCCAAAGGAATTCTTTATCTGGTGTAACTGAGAAACTAGGGTTTTCAGTCAGTAGAGATGTCACGGCAAATTTGTCTCCTCTTTTGTTGAAAGCGAAAACAAGCCTTAAGAATTCTGGCATTGTAGCTGTTCATTCAATCAAAGATAACTTATCATAAAGACAGTTCTGTTCTAAGATTGCATGAAAATATATCAAAACTTGGTGCTGAGTGTCAGACTTCCAAGTCCAAAGATAATCTGTAATACCAGATTTCCATTTTTATGCTGGCTCTGGCAGTGATGTGACAGTGACAGATGTGGGCGGGTTCTGCCAGGATTAAATTCCAGAACATTTGAAAGCCTCTAAAATGATCTCAGTGCTGGGTGATCTGTATAACCCTCCACTTCTTAACTTTGATTTTCAAATTCCCAAGTATCTCTTTCAGACTGTTATTTTTCAGTGTACTTTTCATGCCATCTTTTGTATCCAGCCATTTGAACAATGCAATCTATTTGACTCACTTGAGGAGGGTCTATAAGCTAGATGATACTGCTGCTGTTTGGCCTGGCCCATCTGTGGATACAGTGGATACACAGATCATTCTGCATATCTGTTTAGAGCTGGTGCTATGGACAGTCCCTGGGTCTGATGCTTTGGAGTGTTTGGTCTTACCAGGTGTGTTCTACACATTGCATGTGGAAACAGAAAGCTGTCTGCTCGAGGGGGAACAAATGGCTAGCAGTAACCTGCCAGTCAGAACTGTTTGTGCAGGTCCTAGTGGATTTCTTTTCCTTCAGGAAATTCAAGTGCAGACTTGAAAGTGGTGGTAAACTGAATATATCTGCTGATGTGGAATGTTATAAACTTTGTCTTTTTGTGGGAGATGGTCTGAGATGCTCCCTGGCATAGACTGCAACAGTGTCCATTTAGACTTTCTGTGAAGAAAGACAGATATCTGTGTTCTGAAATGGTAGTGGCTCTAAACAGGATTCTGTAAGGAAGAGTCCAGTCTGTAGTGAAAGAGGGCAGCCAGAAGCAGATCGGATGCTACCCAAGCTTGCCTGGCACACCCTAGTTCAAATGCCATTCCTTAGAAACTAGGTTTTCTGTTAAATAGGCTAGGTGTATGTTCTGTGAGTATGTATTATCTATCCTATTGTGTTTTGAGGATAGTGTTCATAAAAACGACTCCTGGCAAGAATCAAGCCTTTGTGTAGGCAAAGACCAGACCAGTCCCTCAAAACATACTGATCATGTCATTATACTTTGACCAGACCAACCCTAAGCCTTCCCACTGTGAGGTGTGGCAAAGTAAGAACAGTCAAGCGTTTGAACCATCAGCTGAATTTCTAACGTTAATGAAGTTGTGATCATACTTTGGCCACCAGAAATCAGTGTTTTTGTGCTTGTTGCCTAACCAAAGTGATATAACCAAAATTAGAGGATATACAAGCTATACATAAGGATGGTTACAGTAGGAATTGTCAACTCAGAATCTTCACTACTTCAGAGTTACTGGAAAAAAATACAGGTAAAGAGTTGGGACACTAGCCACTGGAGGTGCTAGATATGCTAAAATTGGGCACGCAGGGCCTCATTCAAGCCAGAGAGCTAATGGCAAAGCGGATTCTCAAAGTAGGAGGGAATTTGTAGAGTTACTTCTGCTTTTTTGTGTACTCCTAGTGTTTCACATTATTCTTGAAATCTGCTCAGGAAAAGCATAATTCAATGAAGCAGTTAGAAGCTCTAGTATTCTCTCCCATCAAAACCAGTTGTGGCATCAGTTCATAAATCTATAAACGGCCACAGAGTGCTTGGTATGAGTCTACATAATTAATGCTTTGGGAGCCTGGCCAATTTTAGAGTACTGAAGTGTGTGTGGGATAACGTTATTTTTGAGCTTGAACAGGGGAAAAAAAAATCTCCTTTTGTCAGCTCCTTGCCACTGCTCTACATTTATTATTCACATTAATTTTTCTTTCTATGATGCATAAGTCTGGAAACATTTTAGAACACACAGAGTTATAGCTTTACATATTTGTTATTGAACAAAGCATATGTAAAACTGAAATGTTGTTTTTCTGACTTTGAAACGATTCTGCCATTACCACAGTTCAAGCTTGTACATGAACAAGAGAGATGCACAATGAAAAAAATGTAAGACTTCAGGCCATATCGCTTATCAGTTTTCTTTTTAAATCTCAATGTGTCTGCACAACATGTCCAAGCATATGCTGAAAATAAAAGGCATGGGTGCAATAGTCTGAAAATTAATAAGAATTTGAGTTGTGGGACGCAAAAAAGGGAAGAAAACTATTGTTTGACCAGGAAAATTTGGCTGAGTTCCATTATCTCTGGCTCACACAAACACTGAGGTGGGTGGATTAAGTGGCACTGTACTGTTCTTTATTTATAGAGCAGTGTATGCTTGCGCATGCGTGTTATATGTTTAGAGAAATGGCTTCATTTGAGTAGAGGAAGCATGAATTCTCTTAGGCTGATTAAGAACTGCCTTAGGTAGAGGGAGGGGATTGAGTGTTCAGCTGGCATCAAGTCTCCATCCTTTGTCATAAAGCTGAACAACAAACACTTTCTTTTGTGAACTTGACAGTGATGTTGCACCATGCGGGTATCCCATTACTTGCTTTTAGCTATGCTATGAAAAAATTACAAGCGTAAACACTGCAGAGGAACCTGAAGAGATTTAAAAAGAGTAAATGAAGAGTCTTTCACGTGGGGAAGAATAACTGCATGTATCAGTACAGGTTTGGGGTTGACCTGCTGGAGAGGAGCTCTGCAGAGGACTTGGGCATCATGATGGGCAGCCCATTGGCAAGGAGCCAGCAGTGTGCTCTTTTGGCCAAGAAGGCCAATGGTATCCTGGGATGCATTAAAAAGAGCATGTCCAGCAGGTTGAGGGAGGTGGTCCTTCCCTTCTGCTCTGCCCTGATGAGGCCACATTTTGAATATTGTGTCCAGTTCTGGGCTCCCCAGTTCAAAAAAGACAGGGATCTCCTGGAAGAAGTCCAGCAAAGGGAGACAAGGATGATAAAGGGCCTGGAGCACCTCCCTATGGGGAAAGGCTGAGTAACCTGGGTCTGTTCAGCCTCTGGAAAAGAAGACTAAAGGAGAGAACCTGATTAATGTTTATAAATATCTAAAGAGAGATGGGAGGCATATGGATGAGGCCAGGCTCTTTTCAGTGGTGCATAGTGATAGGACAAGGAGTAATGGCCTAAAACTTGAACATAGGAAGCTCCATACAAAAATGCAGAACTTCTTTATGATAAGGGTGACCAGAGCACTGGAACAGGTTGCCAAGAGAGGTGTTGCAGTCTCATTCTATGGAGAAGACCTGTCTGGATGCCCATCTGTGTGACCTGTTGTAGGGAACTGCTTTAGCATAGCATAGCTAAGGGGGTTGGACTCAATGATGCCTTGAGGTCCCTTCCCTGAGATTCTGTGTTCCCTTCAGCATTTATTCTGGCTTGTCTAGGTCACTTTTGGTAAATATATTGCAATAAAAACTATTTGTTTTAATCTTCTAGGCTTTTATCAGTCTTCCTGTACTGCTTAGTTCCAGCTGAAAAAGCAGTTGGTAAAAGCATTAGTATGTTGTTAGTGCAAGAGTTCTTAGAGAACAAAGCTTCTAAATAACATAATGGATATTGTACTCCCTTCTTACTTGGAAATACTTAAAGAAATTTGTGATGAGTATCATATGTTGTCAGTGTAGTTACCTAAAGGGCATGTAAGGTCATTCATAGTATTAAGGCTGAGGAGAAACTATAGAAGCTCAATCAAAGGAAATAGATGCTGTTAGTTGTGCTCAGTTTCAGTTTAGAAATCTCAGGCACTGTGAATATTTCTCAATTTATTTATTTTTTTTCCTATGGCCTGGCTTTTTTAGGTTTGTAGGTGTTTTTATGTTCATTATTATTATTTTTTTTAATTTGCTTTTGTAGTATTTAAACCAGTTGCCAGATGTCAAGCGAAAGTGTCATGGGATGTCTTGTATTTTAAAACCTCTGCACTGTAAAGTCATGAAACAGTATATATCTACTTTATCAACTTTTAAATCAGAGAAT
This sequence comes from Chrysolophus pictus, assembly GCA_037305975.1. Taxonomy (NCBI): domain Eukaryota; kingdom Metazoa; phylum Chordata; class Aves; order Galliformes; family Phasianidae; genus Chrysolophus; species Chrysolophus pictus. The sequence continues at coordinate 110,699,708 of CM074576.1, forward strand.
ATTCCTTGGGAATTAATGTAATCTACTCTGCACTGAGTTTCAAGATCAGTGATGAAAGAGACATAAATTTCTACTTAGCATGAATTTGCCACAGACAATTGGATACATTTCTGAGTGAAGTACAAGTAAAAATGTAAAGTCAATAATGCACAAATTCCCCAGCTGATGGTTCTGCGCATATGTGTATCTGCCCATATCCTGCCCCAAAAATCATAAATATTTTTCTTATTAGTGATTTCTGTCCTCACACTCAAGAACATAGAGGAAGTCTGTGCTGCTTTCTGGAGACATTTTCTTGAGCTGTAGAAGCTTTCCTGTCATTGCAAACTCAGAATGCATTAACTGTAGAAGAAGAGAATCACCTGTGATCTTTCTTAATTTGGTGGGTTTGGTTTTTTGTTTTGTTTTGTTTTTGTTTTTTGCTTTGTTTTGTTTTTTAACAAGAAGCCAGATCATTAGACTGGAGATTCACCTCATCTAGTGGTGCAAGATGAGATACATTTTCCATCTGGAAAAAACAGTATGCATTTGGAATCAGTCCTTATAGGACTCAGCTGTATTCAGCTAGTGTCTATGATGTGTGAGAGTGTTTGGTTTGGAGATGCAGAGCAGAAGTGAAAACACTTTATTAACTTTATTATCACTGCTCTGCTGGAAATTCTGAGCATGTGCACTATTATTATTATTACTGTGTCTATGTGTCTAGAAGTTTCTCAACTAAAAGGAAATAATTTGTTAAAAGCTTTGCTGATAGAATTGAGAAGAACAAATTGCACCCCTCAAAGCATTACTAGCATTTAATGTTTGATTATTGTTTTTGGTAACTGATAAAGTTTTATAACTCTTTTGTAGTTTAGCATGCAATATGCAGCAAAACCTACACTTAGGATGCATGCTTCAGATATTTAATTGCTTTATTGGCTGCCTGCCTCTGAAAAATAGGGAACTTACTACAATGTTAAAACACAGAATACTGCAAATGCCATTGCCAACTGCATATCCAAAGCTATTAATATTTGCACTATTTGAAGTCCTGTGTATCTTAGATATTATAAGACTTCGAGCAGAGAATTCAGATACTTAGCATGATCGTGTGATGCTTGCAATGTTGGAATTTAAAAGCCATCATGATTTCTGAGAATGTATGATACCTTTCAGTTTTCATCATTTGCTACATGCAATTATAGAGAGGCTTATTTCAGCTTTGCACAGCATAATGAGTAATTTATAAGTTACTCATTATGCTGTGCAAAGCTGAAATAAAGTACTAAAGTAGGATATTTTTATAAAATTGCATACATTTAAGGATTGTTAAATGTCTTGTGCTGCCATGGATCTGATCTCTAGATACACACTTTCAATAACTGTAAGAGCCAAATTGTACTTTTTCCTTTCTAGCTAGTTTTAATAGAAAGAGATAATTACCTCAATTTGCAATGGAAAAAAATTGCTTCTATTTATGTATATCTGATTTTAGATACCTTTTATTTGTTCTTTTAAGAACTTGTGACAAAGGCTACTGACTGGATTGTGTTTCTCAAGAGGTAGGCAAAAGAATATTTACTGGCATATTAAAACTGAGCAGAGGAACAAAGCTTCTGAACACGTAGATGTGTCAGAAGTGCAGCAATGTCTGTCTTGTTATTTGCATTGATATTCTCTGAAGTTGATTTGCGAATATAGTTTGGTGGGCACCTGTTTCTGATTGTCTCAAACTCGTTAGTCTCTGTTAAATTTGGAAGCAGATCATTATGTGCAACCCATCTTATTTTATTTGCCCAACCCAAGTTCTGTGCTAAATGTATACAAATCAAAAAACATTCTCCTCCACTGAAATTAATTTAGGTACTGCTGTGGATATTGCTTTAGAACCAGAAAGAGTATCAAGGGAGGGCTTTGGACTTCTAACCACTGGCTGCTAGTCTTTGAGCACAATTTTCCATCCACTTTACACTCTACTCATGCAGCCTTCCCTTCTTCAGTTTGGCTGCAACGATGCTTGTGGAGGTTGTGTCTAAAACTTTGCTAAGTCAAAGAAAATGACTTTGCTACTTTTACCTTGCACACAAAGCCAGTAATAGCTTTACAGAAGACAGCAGGATTGGTCAGACGCAGACTGGCCATGGTAAGTTTGTGCTGGCTCTTCCAAATCTCCTCCTTGTTCTCTATGTGCTGAGATCTGACCATTTGTTCCATATGTTTCAGGTAATTGAGTTTAGGCTGAACAGTTCATCTCTCGGATGTTCTTTTCTGCCATTCCTCAAGCAATTATAGTGTGATATTTTTCTGTTCTTACATGACAGAGGGATCTTGCCTCTCCCTGATGCTTCTCTTTCTCTTTTTATCAGTAAATAGTCTTATCTATTTACTAAGATAACATTTTACTGGATTTTCAATATCTATATGTGAGAGATAGGAAATAAGCTACTTAGGCTTTTTTCATTGGTCACATACTCTAATCTTTGACTTCTGGATCTTGTAAAGTTGATTCATAGAATCACAGAATCACCAAGGTTGGAAAAGATCTCTAAGATCATGCAGTCCAAATGTCCACCAATCACCACTAGTTGTCACCAAACCATGTCTCTCAGTACAACATCTAAATGTTTCTTGTGTATACCTCCAGGGATGGTGACTCCACCACCTCCCTGGGCGGCCCATTCCAGAGCCTGACCACCCTCTTGGAGAAGTATTTTCTAACTTCCAACCTGAATTTCCCCTTGTGCAAGTTGAGGTTCATACTTAGAATTTCATACTAGATTCATACTATAGTGCTCTGTTTAAAAGGAAAGGATTTGTTCACTGGCTAATCAGTGATAAGAGATCACTTAGACATGATGACCAGTGCATAAAAGGACTGCGTAGCAAGTTTTCAGATTTACAATTGGGAAGCATACCTTGTTGGCAATCCTGAGACTTGTAGGTTAGTTTACGTCTTGAGTGTTAACAATACATACTGGTGTCAAATTTACTTTGTTAGAATAGTTTGCAAACATTGCTAGCTGTCTGAAAATCACTAACTTTAAGCCTCCTGCCCTTTAAAAAAAAACCAAACATCTGATGCATAGGAGATGAAATTAAGCTATGAAAAAAAGCTATGAAAAGCCAATACAAAAGATACTTTCTATCTATCAGTTAGTTCACATTCCTTTTTTAACTCTTCTCCATTGCTCCGTGTTTTAAGAGATCCCCAAATGAATAAACACTGCAAATCAACCTAAAAGGTGCCTACTAAGAAAGAAAGAAAAAAAAAATGTATTCTGATATACATAGCAATCATACCTAAGGAACAGATTTCAAAACAAGTGCTGCACTGTGGGAATCTCACTGCAATCTGAGTACATGTATCTGGTTGTCATACTGATGGACAATCAGCTGAATATAAGCCAGCAGTGTGCCCAGGTGGCCAAGAAGGCCAACGACATCCTGGCTTGTATCAGGAATGGTGTGGTGAGCAGGACTAGGGAAGTCATCCTGCCCCTGTACTCGACACTGGTGAGGCCTCACCTCGAGTACTGTGTTCAGTTTTGGGCACCTCAGTACAGAAAGGACATGGAGGTGCTGGAGCAGGCCCAAAGAAGGGCAGCAAGGCTTGTGAAGGGCTTAGAGAACATGCCCTATGAGGAGAGACTGGAAGAAATGGGACTATTTAGTCTGGGGAAAAGGAGGCTGATGGGAGACCTTATTGCTTGCTTCCAATATCTGAAAGGTGCTTACAGCGAGAGCGGGGTTGGTCTCTTCTCACTTGTGACAGGTGACAGGATGAGGGGAAATGGCCTCAAGTTGTGCCAGGGTAGGTTTAACTTGGATATCAGGAAATGCTTCTTTGCAGAAAGGGTTGTTAAGCACTGGAATAGACTCCCCAGGGAGGTGGTTGAGTCACCATCCCTGGATGTGTTTAAAAACCATTTGGATGTGGTGCTCAGGGGCATGATTTAGTGGTGGGTTGTTAGGGTAGTATGGTTAGGTTGTGGTTAGACTTGATGATCTTTAAGGTCTTTTGCGACCTGAGTGATTCTATGATTCTTTGTCAATCCACATAGCAGATTTACAGTACATTTAGTAATGACTGATAACAACATGGGTTGCAAAATGGGATATCATCTCTTCACTCTTTTCCTAGAAGGAAATGCAGTCGTAGCTCCAACTGCTGTTTTTATTAAGCCTTTGGGTTTTTATTCTTCAAAAACGCATTGATTTTTTTAAATTTCTTTTTAGATGAAGAGTGGATTAAGGGAATGATAAATGCCTGCCAGTGAATAGGTGATGCCAGTGGTAGTGCTAAGCACATCCCACCAAGGAGCAGGTTCTTAAGGAGTCTGTTTCACTAAGGTCCACAGTTTTTTATATGCTCGTTATTATTATTTTGTTTCTAATTTATGGGCAGGGTGAGACCAACAGTATTTGAATCCCTCACCTACTTAAGCTCATAATATCATGCTGAGCTTTCCTATGAAGGAATTGTTATAGAAAGCCCTGTTTATATTTATCTGACTGGCTCTAAATAACAACTTTATGTGCAGTCATGTCCAAAAAACCGGATATATTTTTAGCATTTGCATTACCTAGTGTTCTTGGAGGCTTAAAAAGGAGTTAGATCTAGAACAGCTGGGAGCCTTTCCTTCCTCCCAACAGTCTTCTGCATTTCTTGTTGAGTTTATGCAGAATCTGTCGGGTTCTTTGGCAAAGATGCAGTTTTCTTCATAGCCTAGCCTGGGTGGAGATGCCTTGGACCCATTTTCCTGGACAGGAGAGGAGCCAAGATGGGAAAGACCAGCTTTTTTGGGCAAGATGCAGGCAGTGTCTCGTCAGCTCTGTCTAGGTGGAGTTGCATCAGCCCAGAAAAAGACACACCAGGCCAGTATGGAAAAAACAACAACAAACATTTAGTTCTGAGAATAAAGTCAGAAGAACAGTACTCTGGAGATCATATTATGAAGTCCAAATCAAGCTCTATCCCAGTATGAATAAGTGATCTGGAATCACAGAATTGTAGTGGTCGGAAGGGACCTCTGGAGGTCATCCAGTCCAACTCCCCTGCTACAGCAGGTCACACAGGTGGGCATCCAGGAAGATGTTAAATATCTCCAGAGAAAGAAACTCCACCACCTCTCTGGGCAGCCTGTTCCATTGCTCTGTCAGTCTCGCAGTAAAGCAGTACTTTCTCATGTCCAGATGGAACTTCCTGTGTTCCAGTTTGTGCCTGAAATTGAATCTAAATTGAAATAAGGATTTGAGGTTCATTAAAAAGGTGGAAGATTTTTTTTTTTTCCCCGCGGACAACTAAAAATCTTTTGTGGTCTTTATGCTACTGATTCTAAATAATGTGTTGAAAATGGTTCAACATAAAGGACATTCAGGGAGAGCTATCCACTAAAAGTGATAGATAGGCTTTGTTCTGTCTTTAACTTTTAAAATTGTTCAATTGTCCAATGATTAATTTTATTTAAGCTAAATGCTTAGCACACGCATTTTACCTTCAAGCAGAAATAAGTTTACAGACTGAGAAATTAAATGAGTGGAATTTCCTAAGTTTTAACAGAAAAATTACAGAATTGCACAGAATGGCCCAGGTTGGAAGGAACCTCAAGGATCATGGATCTCCCACCCCCCCCCCCCCCCCCCGCCACAGGCAGGGCCACCAACATTTAATACTAGCCCAGGCTTGAGCAGTATCATACAAGAAGTCAGAGACAGGTTGTCAGGCCTCTGTCTAAGGAATTTTTCAGAAGATTATTCCTGTTTCCACCAGAGCTGCACACTTGGTCTTTCTCAAACAAGTGTTTGTGCCTTTTTTTCAGTTTTGTTTACAATGTGATTTTCACAAATAAGGGGAAATGGGCCGCAGGGTGAAAGCACTTGGGCTGGACAACCTATTCTACTACATTTCCTAGACAAACTTAATTACAATTCTGTATTTTCTATTGACTGATCAAAGTTGGCTTCCTTTTTAGCACTTACCTTTTCAGAAACTTCTTAGCTCCCCATTTGCCAGATATCAGGGGCTAGTTAGACAGAATTTGTCTGGAACCTTCTTCAGTGAAGTCTTTTTGTTGCTGTTGTTTATTGCTGGTTTTTGTTTTGTTTTGCTTTGTATTGCAATCTACCTATTTTTAAATTATTGCACCTTCACAACTTAACAACCTGAATTGATCGCTAGTTTTTAGTTACCAATAAAGAAATAAGCCATAATAATACGACTTAAAATAACAAGATTTATTTATCCTACCTTTTAAGTACCATAGTTAAAATAGGAAATATCTGTCATTTCTGTACTAACTGTGCCACTGTGAGCAAAAAAAGTAGCATTTCAAAAGGAAGTGAGAATTGCTCCACAATTTATTTCTTGAATGTCACTGAAATGAACTGAGCCAATTGACTGGGGACTGGAGAAACTGACACAGAGTGTTAGGACTTCAACAAGAATTGTAGTGTTGAAACTTCTTCATGACTCATCTCTCAAAATGTCCCAGTAGATCTTTGTGCAATAAATGTAGCTTTATAGGTAAGAATAGCATTGCTTTTGTTCATCTGTTTTTTTATCTGCCTGAGCACAGAGATCTTACAAGCCAAAGTTGAAAGCACATGAGCTGGGTTGCTTTTGCAAATAAATTTGCATAAGTGTGTTTTGAAAAGTTAAAGTACTGAGCGTTGACTGCATATTTTTTCTGAAGCACTGCTAAGCCAGTGTACAGTGTTGATATAATAACATCATTTCATTGGAGAACTTAATTTGCGAAGACAAAACCATGTACAATGTTTTTAACTTGCCCACTTTTAACAAGAAATTATTTCTTACTCTTTTTACGGTCCATATAGCATCCATTTTCATCATTAATTTGGATTTTGTCTCTGGAAGCAATGATGTTGTATATAATCTGTGAGAGGAAAGATGATTTAATGTTGTCCACAGTTATTTGGCTAGAGAACGTAAAGAAAAACAAGACAGTTTTGCACAGCAATATGACAGGAGTCAATGGGCACAAGCTGGAACATGGGAAATCCCACCTAAACGTTAGGATTTATTTATTACTACTATTTTTACTGTAAGAGTGGTAAATACTGGAGCAGGATGCCCAGAAACATTTTGGAAACTATGTCCTTAGAGGTCTTCAAGACTCAGCTGGATATAGCCTTGGGCAATCTGATCTGATTAGGTCTGCTTTGAGCAGGGGGTGCTGAAGTCCTTTCCATCCTAAGTTATTACAGCATTCTGTGATTGTGGCTTAGGAGTGCCTCTTGTTAATTCTACTGCAAAGAAACAGATCTATTTTTAAACTTTTCCCTTTTTAAGCTATGTTTGATTTGGAGCCAAACAACCAATATTTCTCCATGTTTGGGAGCCAAAGAAAAAAACAAAAAAAAAATAGCAAAAATAAAAGCTGCACGCTGTTAGATTATCATTACGATCTTGGTTGGTGGTACATATGGCACCAGATATGGAAAATGAAAGCACTGCTGTGAATAATTTGGAAGTAATAAGTGAGGTGGTTCTTGCAAATAGATGGTGCTAATATATTTTCTTATGGCATGCTTCATTTATCTAGCACTTGGGGAGGCAGCGCTAGGTCTTTCATTCATGCCCTCTAAAATCTTTGAAATAGAGAAAAATAAACAGCTTCAATGTAAGGCAAAAGGAATTCTGATGATTAAGCCAAATTTGCTGTAATACAGTACAGCTGTATTCACCCTTTTGTAGGGCAGAGTTCATGGCTTTTAGCTCTGCAGATAAAAATGAAAAACAAGACTGCATATGTTCACAAGAGGCCACATACACATTCAGTTCACCTTTAGAATCACAGAGTAAGTGCAAGTATAATGTCTTGTCCCACCACTGGTTTTGCTAGTGAAGCAGGTGAATAGATAGCTCAAATTATATGGTGCCAGATAAATTTATTTCAAAATACAGAATAGTTACTATTTCCATTTCTATTTCATTGTTCAAGCTTGTTGTTGTATAGGCACATCAGGTTTACTTCTGAATGTGTTAGTTACTTAATTAATTAAGTTATTTAATCAACAAAGTTTCAGCCAGCTGTCGATGTATCTTCTTAAGCTGGAGAGAGAAATAGAATGCTCTTCAGCTGAAGGCAGTTTATTCGAATGTGGCCAATGTACAATTTTCTGTTTGGGATAGAAACAGAAAAGAGACAGTTAATTCAAATTCCAGTCACCTCATCACCCAATTTCTCTCACATGTCTTGAAACAGATGAAAATCAAACTAGCTAGCTTTGTGCTAACTGCACTGCTATTGTTACCAACAGTACTGTAAAGATGCAATGCACTCATGGGACACAGGATTCTGATGTATTCAGTTCTGTGTTGCTGAAACCAAATTTTTGAGCGGGAAAAAAACTCCTAGATAGTTTTACTTGCTTTTATATGTTGGAAAAACTATTGTCCCCAACACTGAATTACTAAACAAATACCATTTTAATACTACTAGTGCAGTGATGCAGTTCTGTGTTCGTCTCCTTCTCACCAGCTTTTAAACAGCAATGGAATTACTAAAATCTGTTTCTAATAATTACCCGTTACTATTTTACCTTTACAAACTGCTTTGCAACTGAGATGTCTTCGTGGGACATCTGGGATATATAATATCCAAAGGGCTTTGACTGGACATTTGCTGTGAAAGTAGAAATTGAAAATGAGAGCTCTCTGTTTTTCCTGTAGCTAAATATGAGCTGTAAGTTAGAACCATCTGCTAAGAGTAGGATGTGGTACCAGTGCTTCTGAATTCTCCCCCCTTCCCTGTTACTCCGTTATTAATTAAAGATATGAGAAAAAGATAATACTTCATATTAATTGGCATTAAATCTAAATCCAAATAATGTCCAGCTAAATATTTCATATATTATCTTCATTAGCTGTTCTTCCATTTTAAAGGCATTAAATAGGCTCCTGTTGCCTATTCATGACTGCTTTCATCTTTTTCCCCCATCTACCCAAACTGTTAGTACTCCCAGCTGGATTCTTCCAACAATTTGTAGCTATTTTCTTCCTTTCGAAGAGTTACCAGTGGTTGGTTTCCTTATGATATAGCAGTTTTCACTGGGCTGTCATCTCTCTTTTAGGTGAAGCATCCTTTCACCTAGAGTTCTCTCTAACAATGAAAGGTGTTTGAGGTTTGATGTAGTTAATGTTGTGCTTTTACTTCAGTTATGCTGTTTGCTGCTTGTCATACTGCTTTTGGCCACCAATACAATTTTGTTGAAAAGAATAATTGCAGATCAGTACTAAATTTTTGTTGGTGAGCCACAAGTGAAAGACTGTTTTTCAGATGTAGCTGTGGATCTCAGAATCTTCCATTTAGTGATGGCCTGAAGCTGAATTCCTCCACAGATTCAAATTCTTAGCACCAGAGTTTCAATAATGCATGCCAAAAATGGACACAACGGAATATGTTAGAAAAATTCAACCTTGCTTTGCTCTGTGCCTGAAAGTGTTCTTTTCTGTTTGCAAGATGTTTTTAAAATCTTTTTGTGCTGGAATTTGAGAGAATCTGGTTTATCATTCTACTTTTTCACCATGGAGGGGAAGGGAGGAAGGTATTCTAATATCAGGATTTATCAAGGGTATTTTCTCAAAATCAAATTCATTTGTACCACAGCATGATTGTTTGCCTGATTGGCAGCCAAGATGGATATATTACTCAAAACAAGAATACTTCTGTTACTTGTTTAAAGTACCTTAAGATCAGCACAAATGAAACCTGTTCTGCTAATGTGCTCCCAAGAGTAATCCCCGTTCACCTAGCTGGTTGCTATCAAGTCAATTATGCCTGTGCTTCTTCTGTGCTCTCTGCTGGCTACGTAGGCCTCTCTGTGCATCTCTCTCAGCTATTCATGGATCACAAGAGACTAAATGGGCATTCCTCACAAAAGGTTTCTTTGTGGTCTGCTGTGTTTGTATTCTTAGAGCATGATTCTAAGTAGATTGCACACAGTTGGGCACAAAAGTGAAGAGTTAGAACAGTGTAAGGGTTTCTGGAAAGATACAAGAGGACTAAGCTGTCAGCAGATGTGAGGGCTGGTCTGCTTCTTGGCAAGTTTCCTGATTCAACCCAGTGACTAAGTAGGTCACTTAGGTCACACTTCGGGTCATTTAATATGAGTTGATTGATATTCAGGTAGCAAAAAAATTAGAATTTTCAAGATCCCTTCCAACTTGGGATGTTAAATGATTCTGTAAAATAGGATTCAAGATCAGTAAGATGGGATACAAGAAATTGCTTCAAACAATGGGATTTCTTGCTTTTCCTTCTTGTTTATTTTGATCTGTAAAGTAACTTTATACTATGCATCAATAAGGAGGAAGAGGAAGAAAAGAGAAAAACATCATGTAGAAGTTGTTTGTACAGTAACATACAGATTACCATGGGTTTCCTCTGAAATTTTCAGTTTGTAGTACTGTCTGTATTGTTTTGACATCTGATAGCAAAACTTGTCAGCATTGTCTATGGTTGCACCACTTCCATCTGTGCGCATCCAAGAACTAGTCAGCCTATGGTAGCTACCAGATTTTGTTGAAGGGAATTCAATATAGTCATCTGAAGTGCGGTACTTCTGTTACTGATTTAGCACAGCTATTTTCCTTCAAATAGGTACAGCTAAAGAACAGTGAAGAAGGCCATTTATTTGCCTTGTCCTTTGGATCTGAGAGCAAGGGAAGTAAATGGGAGAAAAGTGACCTTGTAGACATCTCTCTCAGCAAGGGGAATAAAGTAGTAATCAGAAGCTTACAGAAGGAGCAGAAGATAGCCATTAGGGCATATATTGAGGATAATATGGAGTTGAGATTATAACTAAATCACCATCACCAAGGAGACAGGAAGAAAGATTTTCCCTAAATATTGTCAACTCTGACTCATTTACAGAATCTACCTAGATTTCAGCAAAGCCTTTGACACTGTCTCCCATGGAATTCTCTTGGAGAAGCCTGTGGCTTGGACAGGTACACTCTTTTCTGGGGAAAGAACTGGCTGGCTGGCTGGGCCCAGAAAATGGTGGTGTTATATCCAGCTGGCAGACATGAGTGGTGTTCCCCAGCAATTGGTATTGGGGCCTGTCCTGTTCAGTATCTTTATCGATGACCTGGATGAGGTGATTGAGTGCACTCTCAGTAAGTTTGCGGATAATACGAAGTTGGGAGAAAGTGTTGATCTGCCTGGGGGTAGGAAGGCCTGTCAGAGGGATCTGTTCAGGCTGGATAACTGGGCTGAGGCCAGTGGGATGAAGTTCAACAAGACCAAATGCTGGGTCCTGTACTTTGGCCACAAAACCCCAGGCTTGGGGCAGAGAGGCTGGAAGACTGTGTCGAAGAAGTGTATCTAGAGGTGTTTGTTCACCCTCAGCTGAACATGAACAAGCAGTGTGTCCATGTAGCTAAAAAGACTAATGGCATCTTGGCTTGTATCAGAAGTAGTGCAACCAGCTAAAAGTAAGGAAGGGATAATTACTCTGTACTCAGCTCTGTGGAGGCCACACCTTGAGTACCGTGTTCAGTTTTGGGCCCCTCACTACAATAAAAGGCATTGAGGTCCTGGAGTGTGTCCAAAGAAGGGCAACTAAGTTGGTGAGGAGTCTGGAGCACAAGTCTTATGAGGAGCAGCTGAGAAAGCTGGAATTGTTTAGTCTGGAAGAGAGGAGGCTCAGGGGAGACCTTATTGCTCTCTATGACTACCAGAAGGGAAGTTGTAGTGAGCTGGGGGTTGGCCTCTTTTCTCATACAACTACCGATAGGACTAGAAAAAATGGCCTCAAGTTGCACCACAAGAAATTCAGATTGTAATTCATGTTAGGAAATACTCCTTCTCTGAAAGAGTGGTCGGGTGCTGGAATGGACTGCCCAGGGATTTGGTGGAGTCACCAACCCTGGAGGTGTTTAAGGAACGTCTAGACATTGTGTTGAGGAACATGGTGAATGAGAACTATTAGTGGTAGGCGGACAGTTGGACTGGATGATCTTGTATGTCTTTTCAAACTTGGTGATTCTATGATTCTGTGATCACCATATGAAACTACTGGGGACGTGCAACTTCGGACACCAACAAGGTTCCAAACAGCAGAAACCAGGAAGGAACATCAACAGACTTCCAAATCATCTAATATACATCATAATGATACTTAGTAAAGCATGTTACATGGCATCAAAGTTTAGAATTATTGCCTCTGTTTGATAGCAAATTACATTTATTAAAATTAAGTATTCACCTAAATTGCATTTTATAGTATCTTACTGCAGAGAGGGAAGCATATATGAAAGGATAGCCTTTGTTAAACATTTGTGTCTAAAAAGGAAGGAAGGCTTATAGTATTTGATCTCAATTTATCAATTTGATCTCTATTTATCTCAAATATGAGATAAATAGACTTCTGCATTAAAAATTTTAATCAGCCACAAAAAAAAAAAAAAGACTTTTTAAAAAATTAACTGTCTTATTTTCATTTTAAATATACAATGATTTTGTAAATTATCCTCAGTTGGAAGAGGCCCCCAAGTCCAACTCCTGGCTCCACACAGGATCCTATGTCTGAGAGCATGCTGATAATATTTTTTATAATAAAATTGCTGATAATATTTTTATATAATTGCAGTGTGATGATAAGAGAATTTGTTTCCCAAATGAGGAAGGAACTACCACCCTTTTCCCCAGGATGGTGCCTTACCACTGATAATGGCAGAGTTGAGGTGTCTCAAACTACTGTCATTTCCTGGGATATGGCAAAGTAGCCTTTGGAGAATTGGGATGGCTTCCTGACTTTTTTTTCCTGAGTGTGTTTAGTTGATCACTCTTCACATAAAAAGTTTAATTGGAGGCAAATGTTTCCCATCAATTTTGCTTGTATCCTTTGTATAAAGGAAAGGGGCATGAAGAGTTTGGTCTAGGTCTTTTCAGCCAACTTACAGACAACTGCAGGTACTCATCACTACTACTAAATCGTTTTCAGAAAATGGGGACTGTGGCCTCTCAGTAGCTCCAGTCATTGTACTTTCTCCAGTGGAAGGGTAGTGGAGTGATTGCTGAGAACCAGTATGTACTTGTCTGAAGAAATTTTGAATATCAGTCTGCATTTATATATGGAAAGAAGAGAGAAAGCAGGAGGGGTATGTCAGGAGAGAGAAAGAAGTTATTGCTCTACCCTGTTGTGTAATGACAAATCATACATCTCTCATTGTTCTTCTTTAGGTTTTAGCTTCTGAAGTAAAATAACTTTATGAAAATTTTATAAACATTCCAAACAGTCAGTATTTTAAAATGTTTCTTGGAAATTCTGAGTAATGTGTATGTGTTAGTTTAGGTGTTCTAGTTTAATTCCAACTAGAAAATTACATTTCCTTCTGAACACAACTGAAAATAAAAAACTAACTGCTGTAGCATTTTTATTTAGATGTAGTTACCACTCATCCTTTAATTTTGCAATATGTCTTACTGCTATAGCATCCTTACAATTTATTATTTTTTTTTCTTTTTGCTAACAAAAAGAGAATGATCTCCTGACTTGCCATTTTGTTATCTCTAGATCCTAAATTACTGCTATAACTCCTATATTTAAAGGAAAAGATGTTTACATTTTTTCTAATTACTTCACGTACTCTTCTACAATTGTAGAAGAAGCTGCTAATGATATTACTAAACTAATGAAGGGAAAAAAGTAGACATGTTAGAAACCACAGTTATATGTAACAGCTTGCTTTCTGAAATGCGCTGAGTTGCCATGAGAATCTACCTTCAAACAGTTGTTCGTTTGTTTGCATATAACAAACGGAATGGCCTTATGTTGCTATAATGTCATATTCTGTTACTAAATACATAATTACAAGATAATACATTTTGTTCTTCTCTTATTTTTTTTCTCTTTCTGTAGTGAAAAGACAGAGTCTGAAAGTTCAGATCAATGCAACAGATGACACTGTTTGCATGAGGTATCTTCGACCAAGCCAAAACACCAAACTTGAAGGTTTTGTCCTGGGTTATGGAAGCAGCTTCTTCTCTAATCAGTACATTCCTTTACCTTCGGATGGAAGCACTTACATAAATGAACTTGGTAAAGTATTATTCCTTTCCATGGTGTCATGGTGTGGAAATAGACCAATGAAATTATGAATCTTTGGTTTCTTAATTTGTGTTTTTATTGGGGTATTGCTTTGGCTTTTTTGTGTGTGTTTAAGGTTAGCTTGGGAAGAATTTCAGATCACAGTGTTCCTTTAAGGAGAAAAAATAAGTTCCTGTTGTTTGAAAGAGCTTGTTATTTATATTTGAGGATTTTCACTTGTGGGAATTTTTAATCCTAAAAGAATGTACTCTATTGACTGCATTACAGATGATACGAGACGATTTGCCTAAATCTGCAGTTATGTATATGGGAGATGTTTATGTTTTTATCATAGCAAGGAAGCAGAAATAAAACAATTTTAAGTATTGTGTGGTTGATTCACTTTACTGGAAATGTTTATAACAATATGATGCGTTTTCTTGTAGGGGCATGTTCTAGTTGCACATGTTGCAGAATAACTGTCCATTCTGTGTCAGAAGTTACAAATAGAACTCTAAGAGTTGTTGTATGGAAGAGATTAAAATGCATTGGAAATCTTGTATCTTGTTGATTGGAATAGGAAAGAAAGCATAAATTAGGGTGTCTTTTTAACTCTGGATTGTCAGTATCGATAGAATAGCAAACCAGGAGAACTGGATCAGTTATAATTTCCTTATAAATTATAAAACATTGATTTATTAGAATTTTACATTATAAAAAAATTGTCCAATGTCTGAGAATTTTTCTATTGCTTTCTTTAACCTTCCCTAGCCTGGGATGAATCCCGAGTCTTGTATTACCCTCATCATTTCAATGTCAGTGACCTTTGTGAAAAAGAGAGTAGAGAAAACATGCATAAACATAGAAGTAACAGTTGCATTGTTTTTAATGTGGTAAATCAAGGTAATTCTAGATGTGTGCTCCAGACTGAGAATTATAAAATATGAAAGGAGATAAATAAGACGTTAGACATAGAATAATTACTAAGAACCTTCATTAGATTTGTCTGGAAAATGTTGACTTCTTCCTTTTCATGAGTTGATATTTCTATGATCTCTCTGTACTTTTATCACCAATACAGTGTTTGAGTTCATAAACATCACTTAAGCTGTATTAATCTAATGTATGCCATGCAACTTTCAAAACAGCTCAGTAAAAATGATGTACTGGCTTCTCTGTAGAGGTAGGCATGAATAATATCTGCACAGCTGTCTTGCAGGAATAGTGGAAGTTACTATTTTTTACATACTTTGAGATCCATGGAAAGAGGAAAAAGCCCTGAATGTAGTCACATGTAGATAATTTGCACTTCCCTCCATTTAATACCAGTGTTACTACCTACTGATTTGTGAAACTAAATGAAAAATCTTGAAGATGAGAAACACCATTATATGTACCCCCCTCTATTGAAACTAAAACATTTTCTTTAGTGTATCTGGACAATCCAGCACAATTTAAGAGAAAGGCACAAGTGATGAGTAATACTGTCTTAATTATTTTAAAGGAGATTAACATCAAAAATGTAATTCACTCATGCTAATAAAAGTTGTCAGTAAGTTTTCTAGTTACAGTAAACCTGATTTTAAGTTCTAAATGTCTAATAGCTAAAAATGCAATCTGTTAGTACTGCTATAAGGACTAGCATTTCCAACTTGAAGAAAATGTCATCTTTGATAGAAAAGAAGGAATAAAAGATGCTAACAGTAATAGGTATGTATTTTAAGTTGCGAACATTTGTTTAAAACAATTAACAGTACATTTGTTGAAAATACTGCTTTTAGTTACAAGTTTTAGTGTTACATTACGTGCTTAGTATATTTGTTCATGGGAATTTGGAAGCAGAGAACACAACATATTTGCCATTGCATTAATCTTAAACAAAACATTAAACAGCAGCATTGGCTATGATACTGTATGAATATAGAACTTAAGCAAAAAGAAGAAACGCTTGTTGTGCTTTTGGCTCTGTTTTAGAGTGACATGCAACAGAGTTAAAGAGAAGACATTGGTGACTAGTACCTTCCATAATTTCAGGGACTGGGTGCTGAATTTACTCCAGGATGGTTCTTAGTTTTAGGAACTGTGGATAGGTTTAATTCTGTCGCTCAGAGATCAGGCACTGTTTTATATGGATGCTGGAAAAACCAAGATATTGTAGAGGGGCAATATTAATATTCTCAAGACACTTTCCAAAGATACAAGAACTCCTAGGCGATATTGCTGAAAAATCTTTGGTGACTTCTTGTGCTTCTGGCACATCTCAAGTGATGAAATTGGCTTGGTATTCTATCTTCATATTAAAAAAAGGATTTTTGTTATTGTTGTTTATTTTGTTTGGTTGTTGGTGTTTGTTTCTTTTTTTAAATTTCACCCCACAGATATTTTCTGTTCTATGTTTTAGATATTCTAGTCATTTATGTGGCACTGTGCACTTTGCAAAGGATATGTTCCAAAAATTTTTCCCCACAGCAAAACAAGTTAGGCTTATAGAAAGGTATTCACATTCAGTCCGGCAACTCTTTCAATCCTCTCATGCTTCAGCTTATCCCACTTTTACAGAAAACAGATGGAATTTACAGGTTGCACTGAAAAGTGGTTGGTTACTGCTCTTTCTGAACAGTATGGAAGGAGTGAATTCCAAATGTGAAAGGATGATGTGGCCTGTTTAGACCAAGACTAACACAATTTAAGGTTTTTTCTCACTTGCCAGTTTTAGTAGATCATGGAAAGAGAAGACCTTTCCTGATAGCTTTAGAGACTGAAGCTGACTACAACTTGAAATTGGTTTAGTTGCTGAAAAATAAAGATTAGAATTGGATATTCAAGGGCATTTGGTGGTAACCAGAAGGTATGTTTCCCTAGCAGGATAAGGAATGTTACTTTAGAATACCGTTTCATGATAACATGACTAGATTTGAGAGAATGGATTTCATCTGTCTATAGAGAAGTGAATCTTGATTTGATAGTATTAAAATTGTCAAGGAACATGGTTTAAAGGGGAAATATTGGTGGTAGGTGCATGTTGAGCCAGATAATCTTGGAGATCTTTTCCAACCTTTGTGATTCTGTTAACATTAAACACAAAGTCTGTAAGATTTAATTTTGTGATTTTATGAAATCACAAATGTATGTTTATGTATTTTGAAGTAAATAAATGAGAATATGATCTTTCTTAGGATTTACTTCCAGGAGAATCACATGGCTTTGTAAAAAGTGTGACATCCACTTTTAGTTCACCTACTAAAATATTCAGCTCCTCCCTGGAGTGGTTCTTCTCTTAAAATAGTTTTTTGTTTGTTTGTTTGCTTGTTTGTTTTTTCTTTCCTTTTGCATAGGATCACAGAATCATTAAGGTTGCAAAAGACATCCAAGATCATCTAGTCTAACCATCCACCTGCCACCAATGTTGCCCATTAACCATATTCCTTAGCCCCACATCTACAGACTTTCTTAAACACCTCGAGGGATAGTAGCTCAATCACTTCCTTGAGCAACCCATTCCAACAACTGACCACTCTTTCAGAGAAGTTTTTCCTAATATCCAACCTGACCCTCCTCTAGTGCAACTTGAGGCCCATACCTCCAGTACTATCACTAGTTAAATGGTAGAAGAGGCTGATTCCCACCTTGTCACAACTTCCTTTCAAGGAATTGCAGAGGACAATAAGATTTGCCCTGAGCCTCTTCTCCAGACTGAAGAATCCCAGTTCCCTCAGCCGCTCCCCATAAGATCTGTGCTCCAGAACCTTCACCAGCCCTGCTGCCCTTCTCTGAATAGCCTCCATGGTCTCAATGTCTTTCCTGTAGTGACAGATCCGAAACTGAACACATTATTCAAGAGGGATGATCACATCCCTGCTCCTGCTGGCTGTACTATTTCTGATATGAGCCAGGATGCCATTGGTCTTGTTAGCCACGTGGGCACACTGCTGGCTCATGTTTAGCCGAGCTAAACATTCTAATATTTATAACATCCCCACATCCATTTCCTATGCACAGTCTTCCAATCACTCTGCCCCAAGACTATAGCATTTCCTGGGTTGTTGTGGCCAAAATGCAGGACTCATTGAACTTCATCCCATTAAACTACACTAAACTGATAACTGAGCCAGCAATTGTGTAATATCATTCATGAATCAGGAATTGCCTGCAGATAGCATGTAAAAAAGATGAGTTCTGTTGGATTTCCTGAACTTTTAATGAGCTCATGCTGGCAATAAACTCTTGAGCAGCTTTATGCATTGCTAGACAGCTCAATTTGAATTAACCTGAAGTGCAAATGACAATGGTGAGGTAGCACTGAAGTTTGGTATGAAGAATTATCAGGGTGCAAGAATGCGTTTTCTGTGGTGCTGATGATACTTCACAAGCTTACAATGATAGTAAAGTGATATTATTGTTGGTCAAGGAAGCTAAATGGATGGTGTCAAAAGATTTTTAAATTCAGATAGATTAATAAGCAAGGTGAAAAGACCCATCCAAATGTTCCGAACTTTATTTTGACTTTCATCTAAATCTCTTCAATCTTCACAACTCACAAAGAATATTTCCTTGAGATTTTTGCACTAGTTTGATCTAACTTGGTTAGGAAGATAATGAAGTCAGTCTTCCTGAATGTATTGTTACCATTGGAGGAACCCAAAAAATTGTATGGAGACAAGGAAATTTTGTAAGAATGGATTGCAATTAGCTAAAATCTGAAAACAATGCATTCAAAGAAACAGATGAGAGTTGGACCATACTTTGTTTAGCCTTTCCTTGAGTCCTTCAAGTCTACTTGAAGTAGACTGTGTAGTGATGAGGAGAATGTGTTGGCAGTTCTGCTTTGTAGCAAAAGTAATAATTTTTGCAAGAAATTTGCGTACAAAAAGGGAAGAATTCTAATATCTCCTTGAACACATTTTAAAAAGTGTAATTCGGGGATGTGTGCTAGATCAGTACTTAAGCATTAATTCAGGATCTGTCACTGGTTAGAAAGCATAGCTCACAGCGTATAGAATTGTTATATTAGTTTGGATTAGCGACATGCGTTATCATTATATTTCTCAAGGCTGGTTGTCTCTCCAGGCTGTTCAGGTGGGTAATAAAGTTTATTGAATAGGTTTTTTTTATCATGAATATCTCAGAATCTTAGTCAAAAAGTTGCTTTTTTCTTTTATAATGTTGCCAAAGTACTGATTTAATTCTGTGAACTTAGCAGTCTTTGAAATGTTTCTTCTGCAGTAAATTGTAGTACACCTACAATGGTAGGTGTAGTGTGCATGTGTGTCTTTCAGGCTGTTTGAATGAAAAAAAATACTGAGTCACTGGAATAGTTCAGAGAAATATTTTGTTTACCTGGCGATGGTTCACTGAGCTGTAATAGCTGTGGTGCTTAAAAGAAATGACGTAGATTTAAGAATATGTACTGAATGTATACGCAGGTGTGTTCTGTATGTATTGAATGCCATAGATAGAATTCCCAGTGTTTTACAAATTCTGGTGCTTCTAGTCTGTGGACAGGATTCCCTCCTACTTCAGAGGTTATTTTTTTGAGTGTACGTGACTGTCTGAGTGTAACGTTTTGCTCCAAACTGGCACTGCTTTATTCAGCTGTGAGTATTTAAACTTGAAAGAGCAATACTGATGACATATTGGAGCCACCCAAATGAATTATCAAAACCAAAAAATTAAAAAAAAATTAAAAATGGAGAACTGTAACACTAAGAATTAAGCATGGATTTGTTGATTAGTAATCATCTGGCACAACTGGTCATTTTCCTATTAAGACTTAAGCCTGTCACTACTTGGATTTACGATTGCAGTTTCAATGGGTTTGTACAGAAAAACAGTTGCGTGCCAGCTGAAACAGTCTGTTAACCATGGTGTTTGTCACTCCAATAATGGGCGCTTAACAGGTTCTAACAAACAGATCTCTAATGTTCATCATTTAGTATCAGCTCATCAAGAAGGCATTAAGTGCAAGGAACCTGGAAGATTTTGGTATTGAATTTGTAAATATATTTCAAACTGAACTTGTTCAAGTTCATGTAGTTCTGTAAAGATTAATCACTTTTAGAATATTTTGAACTCTCACAAGACCACACATGTATTTACTGTATAATGGATATATAACTTTACAAATTTTGAAGAGTGACTTTTGTAATTTGTGAGGTTTCAAAATGGTGGTCAGAACTAAAGATATCGTATGTAGGTTACTCTGAAAGTAATGCCTCCTATTTATTTTCTTGGAAACTACAACAGCTACAAAGAGCACAATAACACTATTTGATAGAGGGAATTCTCAGCTACAAAACACTATTTTTCAGCATGATCACTACCATTAGCTTTTTTTGCCAGCAATGAACAAGAGCCAGCACAATGTGCTCGTAAATGTCCGCACCAATGGAGGTGAACCCCCTCTTTCACAGCTGCTATCACAGTGCTGTTGTTATGAATATGTTGCCCACACCATCAATCTTTCATTGTTCTAAACAGATGGAATTCAGAAGGCACCAAATCTGGACTGGACTGTGTGTCCAACCACAGTCTGGTCAAGATTAGCAATGTATTCCATGGTCTTTAAAATGGTCTGGCACCTGGTGTTATGATGTTGCAAGCAAAAGGTTGTCTTATTCTCTGGCCTGAATATGGAAATTTGAGTCTTTTCAGGAAATCTGGAAAGATTGTCCTTTTCCAATCCCCAGGGACAGTGCACATCGCTATACCCACTGAGAGCTGCATCTTGAACATTTTCTTCAATGGAGAATTCACATCTTGTCACTCTGCAGACTGCTGTTTTGATTCCGGCTCACAGTGATGATACCACATCTCTTCACTGCTAATGATGTGATCCAGGAACCTGTTACCTTCAGCCTTGTATTGGTTCACTAGGTCCTGGCAAACTTGCATACAGTGTTATTTCTGTTCCTGTATGAGAATTCCTGGGACATGCATAGTGAAAGCTTTGCAATATTTCAAGGTTGCCACCATCATTTCCAATGCATTAAAGCCAATATTCAGCTCTGTATATTGTTACCTGGTTGAAACTCATAAATTCACGTGGATGAGGTGACCAAGATACTCTACATTTCATGGATATGGCAGCTGTACATGGCCATCCAAAGCTTGGCTTATCTTCATGTCACTGTCACCATTGCTGCTAAAACACACCATCCGCTGCCTCACCATGCTCACATCCACATTCAGTGTCATGAATGTCGATGTGTGCCATTTTTTCTGCGTGGAGGAATTCAGTGACACACCTCTGCTTCATTTTCACTTCCACGTCAGATGCCATTTTGACATCCTGCCCCTCTGTTGCCACCTGTCACATGGCAACAAAATGTGGGGGAATATTGGTGGGAAGATTCACCCTCTACAGCCATACCACCAGCATCCACCTCTGATGTTGTGGGCCAATGTAATAAAATAGGAGATATTCCTTTTGGGCCAATCCTCATAGTCATGTTGTTCAGCACTTTGTGAGAATTATAATATTCTCCCAAATAATCATGAATGCATAGCATGAGGAAATATTACTTTAAGTTTTATTGTTTTTGTTTTATTTTAAAGCAATTTTTAAAATTTATTTTAAAATATGAACTAACATATAATATTTAAGAATAGTTTGAAGTGTCACTTATTTCTAGTTTCAGGTCTTATCACACTAAGTTTCTAAGTAAGTGTATAGATTCTAGCAGAATTGTATGCCTCTATAAATATTAAAATATGTAGGGTTTTTGTTGTTGTTTGTTTGTTTGTTTTGTTTTTATTTGAAGGGATAATTGCACTTTTGGGTTATTCTCTTTCTGTTGTTTTTTTCTTAAACACAGTCTTTCATCCATGCTGTTCTGAGCAGTTGCTTTCATTGCTTGTGTTGTATATATTAGGGGTACAATTGAAAAAACGCATTGAAAAAACAGTAAGTACACATGTAGCATGGGTATCCAGAGACATACACATAGTATCAGTCAAATTAGTTTTTGCCATGTGTCTTCATGTCATCCAAACTGATCAGATGTTTCTCTAATGTGTTAGAGTTTGTGTAAAAGTTGGTTTACTTCATTTCATATGAAGTATTTCCAAAAGATTTCCAAACAGTTTCACAACTGACGCCCAGTGACTATGCATGCATCATTTAGACTGCCTGAAGTTCTGCTGTACATTAAAGGAAACTTAGGTCATTCTGGTAAGATTGAATCCAAATATGAAAATTCTTATCTTTGGCAGAGTTTTGTGTCTTTTACGACTATGTAATGTTATCTGTTCTGGTAACTTTTTTGTAATAAAGCAGACTAACATTTTATGGGAAGTGGTGCAAATAAGCTTAATCTGGAGCTAAGATGGAGACAGATTTTTTCAGGCAAAGGTTTAAAAAATATTTTGCAGTGTTTCTTTTCCTGTGAAACGAAGCACAGGTTTTAAAATTATAATAAATATAAATGTCAGAAAATATGGATGATGTGACTTATCTCTTTTCTCTGATATGAACGTAATATGGAAATCATTTAACTATTGCTCTCCTTTTGCATGCAACATTATTTTTACTGTAACTATCCTGAGTTTTCAGTCAAACTCAGCCCTTCAGTACAAAAGTCAGTTTTGTACAAATTTAGTTTCCTGATCTTAGATGTTATTAATAAATTTATGTTCATTGAGAGTATCCAAAACTTTCCAAGCATTTAACAGCTACATCTCACAATAAGCCTTTGGTAAAATATTTATAAAAGAGGATTATGACTGATGTGAATACTGCATGAAATTTGTCAGCCATTGTTGCTCCTTGCAACCAAACAGCCATGCAAATCTTGAATAATTTAATATTAGTCTAACAGTATACTGTGCTAGATGGATGACATATTTTGCTTGCTCTTTTTCAGTAAGCCAACTCTTTACACATAAACTACTTACAATAGGAAAATTAACATGTGCAATCAGAAACAATATATAAATTTTAAAAGAAGTTATTAATAGTAGGAGACATGCCGTTAAATGGTTCTAAAAGGTTAAAAACAAAATATGATGCATAATGCATCAACAAAATGTTGACACTATTTTGACATCACGGGAAAAATTTGCTACTAGTTAATGATGGAGGCTATTTTGAAGGGGATTCTTTTGTAGCTAAGCACTAGTAGAAAAGGTGTTTGATAATATCTGAACCATCATCCTCAGAAAGATCTGATGCTGAGAAAGTCCTCCTCTTGTGGTAACATCAGCAGCCACTATGGGGATCTGGTTATACTGAGGTGATGGGAGCAGTAGAAAAACCACCTTTCCCCACAAGTTATTGTATTCACTTAGTGTGCAAGTATATTTAAGAAGTAGGATGCAGTATCCTAGCAGAATTTCTTCGTTCTGATAGAATAATCTTAAGAATATTTTATGGCTATAATTTCACCATTCAGTAGGTCATCAAAATCCCACTGGTGTGTTTCATCTTGGTTGTTCATGTGTTTGGCTTTTAGGTAGGGAAGGCTGAAAGTACTGTGCAGATGAGAACTGCCTGAGGAGCTCTCAAGTTTTTCCTTTTCATCTGCTCTTTCCTTATCCTTTGCTTTCCAAATAACATCCAGCTTGAAATGTTGCATGTATGTCCTGCCAAGTTCACATATTTGTTAACTCTTGGTAAAAAAGAAAGGCAAAATCTTTTATGCAGGGATGCGTGATGTGTTATTCTTCCTAGTGGCTACAGTATTTCTGAATGATTTTTGAGTAAACCTTGAAGAAAATGTGCCTAAAGACCCTTAAGGTTGGATATCAAATCTTCACTGAATATTGGACTTTTTCTTAATAAATTATAGGTTAATGCCAGTCTCAAATAAATGTTAAATCTACACTAATTCTTTCTTCATTTACAGATGCAGAGCCACGGTATTTGGTTTCAGTGAGACCAGCGCGTGTTTCAAATAACAAGAAATCTTGTTCAGGTATTTGAGAACTACTGAATCTCTTTCTTCAAGTAGTTTTGAGGAAGATAATATCCTGTTTTTACTAGCTTTCTCTGAAAATGTATCTGTAACTGTAGGTAGCTTACTGAGATGCGTGAGCTCCATATGTGGGAAGGCGAAATGCAGACCAGTACTTCCCAGACAGTAGTTAGTCATGAATGTGGTGTTAAAAACATGAAGGTTGTATAATACCTGAAGACAGTTCTTGTAAAAAGTTCTACAAATGAGAATTGAAAATTAGAGTATTACAGAAAAAAAATCAGTTAAGAAGTTTAAATGCACCTGCATGCATTGGTTGAAAGTACAGATCAGATTTTCATTGTTGAGTGAAGAGATATTAAGGATCAAAAGGCATGAAAAGAAATCACTGTTTCAGTGGCTTAAACTTTTGGGGAACTTATGGTCATGTGTATATTTTGAGGAAATACAGATCAATTAGATATTTCAAGTATGAAAAAATGATACAAAGAATATATGAATTTCCTTTCATTCGTCCTCTTACATATAACTAAGGAACTAAGATTCTGATTGGGTTTGTAGCAATCCATAAAGGTCAGGTCCAAAATATTTGCTCTAGATCATTTCTTCCAATTATTTGTTGGAAAATCTTACTTTTGAAAGTATTTAAAAGCTTTTAAATATCATGTGAATAAAGTTGTTTTTCCACATGAAGGGATAGTTGTGCTTCTTCATTCAGAGCAAATTTAATCTAAGTATCACCCAAAACGTAAGTATTTTGAATTTAGTATGTGGTTAAAAAACAAAAATGTCCTAGATACAGACACCAATTCAGATCTGCCTACAATTCAAAACAACAGAATTTTTGTTGGTCTTATTTTACTTTTGATGGAAAGTGCTGTTGACAGTATAAATTATCTGTGGACACACCTGTTGTGTTAGTAGGAATCCTGCCAAGAAAACACTTTTTCTGTCACACAGAAAGAGGAACCTTCTAATAATCTGAATTATGTATATACTAATAATACAAAAAATAAACATTAAAGTTTTCATAGTCTCAAAAATGAGACATAAAGAAAACTTGCAATAAGACAAAACTGTTATAATGTTTTGTAAATTAATCTTTCCTGTCCACAAAATAATAGAAAAATGTGTTATTTCTTTTTTCATTTATCCTGAATCTACAAGTCTGGAAGTGAAAAATCCCAGTATCTTCCAAGGCTGAAATATATTCTGTGTAAGTTCAGGAAGGACCTAATAAAGCTCCTCTTTATGTTGCCTCTTCAGCTTGACTGTGTGTCCAATACCTGTTTATTTTAAGCGCTCTCCCAATTTCTGTTCCTGTTGGTTTCTAGATGTATCTTCCCTTCCTTTCTGTGAACTTCATACTGCACTTTTTTACTCTGTTCATGCTCAGCTAGCTTCAGAAAAGGAGCAGTCTCTTACTTCCAGATATTTTGCTTGCTTCAATGAGAAGCCAACAAGCAGATCAGAGACACCCTCCAACCCCATTTTTAGACAATATTTTAGAAATGCTGAGAACAGTTGACCCCTTCCCTTGAAATTCAGAAGAGAAGTAGGTCGTCATTTATTTGACTGTCCAACAGCAAAATGTTTCCCCTACATAATGCAAGAGAAACTAACTTATAATTGGAATTACATGTTTCTTACCTAGGTCGGAACAAGAATCAAAAGCCTCTGCAGCTGGTAGTTGGCACTCTCACCCCAACTTCTGTGTTCCTCTCTTGGGGCATCCTAGTCAACCCTCAGCATGACTGGACAGCAACAAGTAACTGTGCTAGCGACAGGTAAAATACCAGAAAACAGCTTTTGCAGTGATAATGTTTTAATGTAACATTTCAACCTTGAAGCTGTGCAGGTTGTTATCCAGCGTAGGTGAAGAAAAATGACAATGTAAATTAAAACACTGCATTAGTTCTGAGTGTGAAGTAAGTTTTCTTCTTAAGTTAGTGCTTAGCAAGCCTTTACCTGTCTTGATAGCAAATTTAGTCAGGTGCCTATGTGTTGAAGTACAGATCTTACTGTTTCACCATAGATCCTTTATTGTTCTTATAGCAGTGGTCTTGGCTCTACTTTTGTTTGCATTTGAATAATTGGAAGAAACATTGTTCAATGACAGGAAATATGTTGATTTAAAGTTGGCTAAATGGAAGTAAAATATGGCTTTTGTTGTGCTTTAATAGGAGAATGGCACCCTGTTTTAATACTATCTGATTTTTACTTTCTATGTTTTGTCTTATCACTTCCCTACTTTACTGATATTTCTAGTAGAGTACAGATTTCATTAATTTTCTATTTTAAGTAGAAGTTCTCTTATATTACAATATTTGTTTTGTTGTCATTATTTAATGAATGTACAGTAGATGTGGAGCTCAGGAAGTCTTTCAAAGTGGGAGTGTTAAGAAAATCACAGTGCTAGTTAGCTTCAAAGAGCACTCTTAAATTTTTGAAAACTTTTAGCAGTTGGTAACATGTATTTGCAAGTACTCTTGAAGGTGCTATTTTTTATGTTTTTTTCTGTGATTTTAGTATTCTCTTTGTATTCTTCCTTTTATGACAAGAGTATTTTGATCTTCATTTACTTCCTGTTGAGCTCCATACAACTCAACAATGTGAAACAAACAAAAAAATAATTGTGCACTACATTAAGAATGTATCTACATCTGGTTTGCAAGCATCGGCATCATCTTTCTCTTTATTGCAATCATGGAATCAAAGAATATCCTGAGTTGGAAAGGACACATCATCAAGTCCAACTCTTGGCTCCATACAGGACCACCCAAAATCCAAAACCTATGTTTGAGAGCATTGTACAAACACTTTTTGAGTTCTGAGAGGGTTGTGGTATGGGGGTCAGGCTGACTAGCCCTAGATGATCCCTCCAACCTAGACAGACCTTTATCCACACTATCATTTGCCTACTTTCAAGTTCCAGAACCTGATGTATAAGGGCATTTGTGTGGGTGAAGTATGCAGGAAATGAATTTGCTTGCTGCTCTGAGAAGAAACCTGCTTCCATTCCCTCATCTCTTAGGTCCCCTCCTTCTGCTTGGTGGCAAAGGGCAAGAGATCCTTTATATCTTTGTAGTGGCTGGCTGGCATATCCATATCAAGGATGGCAGAGCATGATTCTGCCAGCCTGTCTCCTCCTCCAATTCCTTGTTGCTCCTCAGCTTGGTCACCTACTCTTGAAGCTCTGTCTTCTTTCAGGCTGAGCAATTCTCCTTGGGCTCAGATCCCCCAGGTGTGCTCACTGCTGCTGACAAAAAATTTGGGTACACCCTAAAACCAGAGGCCTGTCAGCTATGTCAATTCCTGTGGATGGAGAGGCCGAAGGGGACTTAGGGGGCATGGCTTCTTTTCTGGTGAATACCTTGAATATCATGACATCATGACAGGAGTTCTCTGCAAATACGTGACAAGTTCTTTTAGAAGCAGCAGAGTGACAGGGCCTTCCCTCTGCACACTTCTGCACCAACTGTGGCACCATGCCCTGGTTACCCACTCTGGCCATAGAACTCCTCGGTGTACAGGCAGGGAATGGCTGTCATTACTCCTGGCCAGCCATTCTCTGAGTGGTGCTAGGTCCTATTGGGTGTCTGAGCTATCCTATGGTCTCCCCACCTCAGAAAGCTCCTGTGCACTGCCATTTCCACTCTCTGTGATGTTGAGAAGAAATTTTTTTGCCTTCATTTTTCTAGTTTATCTATATGGTGCACTCTGAAAGTACTGCTTCCTATTTATTGTCTTGAAAATAACAACAGATACAAAGAGTACAATAACACTATTTGATGAAGTGAATTCTCAGCTACAAAACACTGTTTTTTGGCATCGTCATCACCATTAGCTATGTATTTTCACTAGTGATAAACAAAAGCTGGAATGCTGTGCTCATAAAAATTTGCACTAGTGAAAGTGAGCCACTCTTTCACAGCTGCTATGACAGCATCACTGCTAGGAAAATACTGCCCACACAGTTCATTCACTTGAACGGATAGAACTCAGAAGGCACCATATTTAGACTATAGTGTGGTTGTAAGTAGAAGAGTCCACCTAAGATTGGCAGTGTGCTCCATGATCTCTGAAGTAATCTGGGGCCTGGCATTATTATGTTGAAGGAGAAAGGCTGTTGTCTTCTCTGGCCTGACTCTGGAAGACCGAGCCTTTGACATAATTAGTGTCATGATGGAGTGGTCATAGTTGATGTTTTGTTTGTGTTTCAGGAAATCCAGAAGAATTGCCCCTTTCCTAAAACATGTAGCAAAATCAGTTGTTGTCTGTGATAGTATTTTCCACGATTGGTCCTTGTCTTGTCAGTTTGTGTTTTAATAACAGAGTAGGGATTTCCCTGTGCTCTGCAGTCACCTTTCATATGTGCTCTAATCTTGGAATGCCCATCTGTAAATTTGGCAAAAGGAAGTTTATGCATTTACAGTATTTTATGCATATTAAGTAATTTTAATCTAGACCTTAAAACTTGATACATTTTTCAGTGTATTAAAAATGTTTTTGATTGTTTTGTTAAGGTCCCTTCCTTTACCACCTTGTATTTTCCACAGAATATCTGTTTTGTATCTTACAACTCAGATTCCTTTTCTTTTTGTTTCTGAGTTATTCTCAGGCTTGTAGCAGGGTTTTGAATTTCCATTTATTTTTTGGCCTTAATTTTCTTCTCCAGAAGCCACTATCAAAGTGTAGAAAAAAAGCAGTTGGATGAATTCATCCTTTTTCAGTGTAAGATGGATGTTTTACAGTATGTGTAACAAATTTCAGTAATACTTGGATTAAAGAATTACCAAACATCTCTGATATTAAAAACAACAACAAAACAAAGAAAACCACAGAAAACCACACTATAATTTGGCAATGATGCAGTCTGTATATTGAAAAGTAGATTAGCAAGCAGTTATTTTTTGTGCCAGAACTCAGCATTTACATTGTACTGTTTTATTCTGGTTAGTATTACAGTCATACTTTTTCAGGGTAGTGCCGTTTGATTTAATTGAGCAATTTCAGTAGATGTGCTTTCTAATTTTATAATCCATTAGTATTAATCACACTGACTTTAAATGCAGAAAGTAATGTCTTAGTTTACTTTCTTGTTCAAAGGGCAATATATTATGAGAACACTGGATGAAAAATGTATTATGTAAATGTCAACTATTACTTTTTTTCCCCTTGTGAATATTTTTGGACTAGTTTTAGGGGGAACTCCTTACCACGGAGAGATGCAGAAGTTTCTAAGAAATTTGTTGAGGCTCATTAATGAATAGACTCATGTCTATTCATTTGACTTGTTCCAGCATATATCAGAATATGATATAGAATAGACTCATATATCAGAATTACAGAAACTACCTGTAAAATAAGCTTGTAGCTTCTGCTCAGAATCACATGTGGATGTTCTAAACTAATGAGACTGGTTTTTTGCTCTGTATATACTACTAATGATGTTGGTTGCTGTGTGAGGAGGAATATGTATGCATCGGGGAAACAATGAGGCTCACGTTATGTTTGTTTGCTGGCTTTTCAGATATTTGATAACCCTAAGGGGCCTAAAAGAACAAAAGCAATAGTTAGTATAAGTCATTTTAGTAATTACTAATACAAATCATTGCGGTGAGTTTCTTTCTGAAGAAAAACTTGTTTTTGTTGAGCAGGTTCTACACTGTTCGCTACAGAGAAAAGGATAAAGACAAGAAATGGGTTTTTCAGCTTTGCCCAGTTACAGAAACAGTGGTGGACAATCTGAAGCCAAACACACTTTATGAATTTGGAGTTAAAGACAACATGGAGGATAGCGTCTGGAGCAAGACTTCCAATCATAAGACAGTTCTGTCTAGTAAGTGTTTTATAAACATACTATACCATTCTATATTGTATAAATATTATACATATTTATATATGTATTATCTAATAGATAATGGTTTTGACAGCATTTTTTCCTCTATTGTGATAGAACTTAAAGTAAACTACTGATCAGTTTTTCATTGTTTTAATGCCACCTGCATGCCCCTAATAAATTCTTATAGGAATTGGTGAAAGTAGAAATAGTTTGGTTTTGAAAAACTGTTATCTACTTATTTGAAAGATGTTCTCATTTAATTGTGAATGATAGAGAATCTGCTGCAGTTTAGTAGAAGTGTAGCAGTTTAGGTAGCTACACACTAAGCGTTGTCCACATATTTATACATCTGACTGGATTCCAAGCTTTTTCTTTGGGTCTAGAGTAGTAAGATCATTACTAATCGGATTTGATGGAAAGTACTATTCTTGTTTGAATCTTCTGCTTATAAATTCAAGCTGGTTAAAAGCTAGAAAGAGCTTGTCCTATCCATCATACATCAAAATGGTCCCCTTATGACTCTTCAGAAAAGTTCAATTCAAAGTTAATTTTCAGTCAAAGAATTATATAAATTATGTTCATAGGAAATTTATTAATGTGTGCCTTTGTTTGGGTCTTCATGGAGACAGGAATGGCATTTTTTGATGTTTACACAGTTATATTTTATTTTATTTTTTAACGCAAAGTCCTGGGGAAGTCTGGGCAAAGTAACATCAAATTAACCACTGAAAAACCACGTACTGTTCAAAGAATCACTGCTGTCAGTGGAAGAACTATGCAGCAGCTGAGTCTTCCTCCTTTCAGAGAAGGAAAGAGAGGAAGTCTGTCACTTCAAAAACGATTGAACATACTTTTTCCAATCTGAGTTTTCCTCAGGCATTTAATTAAAGACATTTCTAAGCATGATGTTTGTCAGAAGATGCTTCAAACTCCTAAGCTCAGTATTTATAGCTTCCCTGAGACAGGAAGAACGGAAATTCTCATAATATAGTCGTATTTATGTGAGATTTCCATCTGAAATTTTATTTTGACATCAGTTTCAAGTTGCAGGCAAGTTATTTAACTCAACATAATGAGGATAAGGGAACAGATCCATGGATAGCTGGTAGCACTGCAAAAGTCCACATACTCTATTCTCAAAAACTTATCTGGCCTTCAGCATACATTGGAAAGCTGTAACTTTAAGGTACCTGCCCAGTGCCTGTAGAGTCATTGTGGGAGTTCAGAACAATGCCATCATTATACCATGAACTTAATGTGGAGAATGCTCTTTTCCCATACCCACCTCACAAAAGTTGCTTCGCTTCACAGCGTTGAAGAAGGCTTAATAAATGGCTGTTTTGCCGAGGAATTTATAGAACAGGTGCTGAAATATATTTGAATACTTAATAGGGAATAAAGAGTGCGTAGTGCTTATAGTTTAGTACTGTGTTCAAGACTATGACTAAAATATGTACACTGCTAGCACTAAATTTGAAAGTTTTTCTAACACTGGTTTCTTACATACATTGCATTTTTTAACGTGCAGGAAGAATCATTCTTGTCAGTTAGGGAGGCACGCTGAGTTGAAAGATATGGTCCCATAAGAATTTGTATACTTTATAGGTAAGATTTCTTTCTTCTGGAGTGTAGTCAGTGGGTGCTTCTGCAACATCTAAATATGGAGGACCTGCTCTTACCCTGAATGTCTACACTCTGATTTATTGATACAAGCACTACTCTGATACATATGTGAGGTACTTGATTTCAGCAAATGTTAATGTTCTAATCAGACAGCTGGCTGCATATTTCAGATTCAAGCCCTTCATATTGTCAGTTCATGGTAGGTAGATGGAGAAATTTTGAGCAGTAAATAGAGTGAACATTCTAAATTTGCTACCATTTGTCTATGTAGAAGCTTACCAATAAGCACAAATTGCCACTTTTTCTGCTTTATTGTAGACTGCCTTGCAGCCACTCAAAGTCTCTTTTCATATATTCAGGAACGTCTCCTTTACTGTAAATGTTCTTTCCTCACTAAAGAATATATTAATTATTATAAATTGGTATTACTGTTGCATGTTCCTGTATTTGTTGAATCTACAGGCCAAACTTTTGTTATATCTTAAACATGTTGAGAGGGTTTGGGAAGATAATCTTTTTTCTGATTCATGATTTGAGAAAGACATAAAAGACATAGCAAATGTTCAACATTTATTGAATGAAAATTTACCAAAAGAGATGAAAGTTAATTATTTCTGACCAACAACATGATTTGGTCATGAAATCATTGTGAAATAATTGTCTTCATGCCAGCAGTAGATCCTGTTCCTGACAAATATTAAGCACTTTGAAAGATTCTGCATGATAGCATGTCTATTTAAATGTTGCTTAACTCATTTTTCCGTTGATATTTTTTTCTATCGCTTATTCATTTTGGATGGAATTGTGAAGATGCATATTACCTTGATTTTTGTTTATTGGTCTGTTGACTCAAAGGGCACAGAACAATGCAAAGGCAAAATATGTAGACAAATTTTGAAACATTGTATTAGGATATAAAAGATGAGGAAAAGAGACTCTTTTTTTCTTGTATATTTTCAGTTTCATCACAAGAATCTTCTAAGAAGAGAAAAAAGTCAAAGTGAAAAAATTTAGAGATTCCAATCCATGAGTTATTTTGATCACATATTGAGACAAAGGAAAATATGTCAGATCCAAAGAGAAGTTATATATTTGCTCTATACTGCTGGAGCTGAACATATATTTCTTTTGGATGGATACATTTGAAGTGCAAACTACTGAAGAGTTTACAGTATGCTACTTCAAACCATGAGTACCAGCCTGACAGACTGTATGCAGAAATTCTTCCTCTTTCAAGTCTCTTCCTTGCATATTGGTGGTGTTGGTTATTTAAAAATCTGTCTTCCCCATAAAAAGTCCCCAAAGACCATTCTGGCTTTCTTACCTCTGTGGTACAACTAAAACATTTTCTCCTTGTCAAAATGCGAAGAGGAGGCTTTGTAGATCAATTAATTAATTTAAAAAAAAAAAAAAATCAGGAAAAACAAGTGTGAACAAAGCAGTTACATGGTATATTTTTATACATTTGAAATTTTTTCACCCTTTAAATTAATTTCCCAGCTATTGAAAAATCCAGATAAAACTTGATTTGATTTCCTTGGAGAAAACAAAAAATGATAGTGTGTATTTATTTTTTCTTTCTGTCAAATCAGATAAAAAACTAAATGGACAACTCCAGAATATGTACAAATTGGTACCTAGTACCCAGTCACAGGTAAGCAAAAATAGTATTATTTTTTATATTTGTTTTGTATGGTCAAATTTTTGCTTCTCTACTACAGTAGAATGAGAAAGAGCTTACGACCACAAATATCAATATAAAAAATCTGTTAAATCTCAAAGTTGGTAACTGTGTGTAGAAATGTTTAGAAGTGTGGACTGATAAAATTGTTTAAGAATGGTAGCTGAATTGATTAGAGCTACTGATACTGCTTTAACAAAAAGAGAGCCATTTTTTTCAGTACACAGATTCTTAACATTGAAATTTGCTTTCCCCTTTGTAGCAGACAAGTTTGTTAATCTGTGATGTTTGTGCTGATCCAAGAATTTTCTACGGTCAACGTACTTGCAAATGATTCATTTTGTGATAAGTTAGTGCTGTTACTTCGTAGAGGAATCTTCTGTATACTGAAATCATTAGTCTACTCACTGAATTAATTGATCTCTCTTGTATGTGAGGCAAGCATTTACAGAACCAGAGAAAGCTGAAAAGGGCAATTTAGTTTTCTCACTGAGAAGGGTATGCAGCTCACTAAATCCTTGCAAGTGGGAAGGTAGAATTTTTAACTGTTTCATCAAACCAATCTTATTCATTTCCTTAGTTTTTTTCTCATCCAGCACTTGCATTAACAGTCATGTCTCTCATTCAAGAGAAGATGTTTTATCTGTCAGTGATGTGAAGCCAGTTGAATACGTATTCAAGAAGGTTCTCATCTCATTATGTTGTTGATTAAATCAACTGTGCTGTTTTTCCCATTGGCCCTGTAAACTTTATTAAAGATGTATGTGACAGCCTAAGACCAGGTAATACATTCTGGTATCTGGTATGAAAGCTATGTTCCTTTATTCCTGTGTGTCAGGACCCTAACCTTGTTAGGACACAGCTGTGAGAGCAGATATTCTATTTATGAAAGAGAAGTCCTGAGAAAGTGAGCTAAAACAGTTTTTCAAATATTTGCACAACTTAAGCATGAAAGCAAAACTGGAGCCAACATCTTGTCTCTTTAGTTAGCTTCACAAAGCTCAGATCAAGACTGGTACAGTTTTATCAAGCTCCACATAAATATCATGGAAACATTCCACACATTATTCCAAAAATTCACTTACCACTTTCACTTAGTGGTACAAAAAACTAAGTCATAAAACTAAGCTGATGGTGTCCAACTCTTGAATTTATGTTATTAGTTCAGTTTCCACAACATTAGGTGGAGTATTTCTCAGTGACGTAATCATATCATCAGTGCAAAGCCAAAATAACTGTTATTTAGGCCAAGATTTGTTTATGCCTTGTTTTGCTCCAAAGACACAAATGAATTGTTTGAGCGTGGTTCTATTTCTTCTCTGCACTGAGACATTTTTAAAGGCTGTTTATTAAGGCAACATTACCAATCCATCTAGTCATTCTCCACTTTCAACATCAGTCAAATATCAGCTTGTGTTTCTTTTGGCAGGCTCATCCACAAAGTTTGACTGAGCTCCTGGGGCTGCATAAGCTACAACCAGAAAGGGAAGGAAAAAAAGAGACCTTAAGGGGGACAGTCATTATTTTTCCCTCCATAAACAGTGAGAGTTGGTAGGGTGGAAATTAAACAGAAGAAATTACTTTCTGTCTGATGAGGTTCCTGAAGTTTCATAATGTCACACTGAAAAACGAACTCCTCCTTGAGTTTTTCAGTCAAAAAGCATAGCTACCATCTTCTATCATTTGCAAATATGTTCCTCCAAAGCTTATCCACTCAAGGCCAACTGTGGTGCTTGAAGAGTCTCTTCTAAATGTGTTTTAATTGCTTGTGGCTTTTTTTTTGGTTACTGGAGTATAAGAAAAAAAGAATAAGTACCTCTAGAAGTCGTGTTGCCATATGCTATTTGACAGAATGTTGAAGAACTGCAATATGTCATAGGTGTGCCATCTGAACTTAAGACGTTTGTTTTATAGCATAGCTTAGAAATCTGATTTTCCTCTGAAATTAATTAGTACCTTATTTGTCATCCTTCTTCATTCACTGAGTTGCCACTGTGTTAGGAACTGATGTTCCTAATACCTATGGGCTTTATGTTCTCCGGCTGGAAAATACAATTAAGAGTACTATTACTAGATGATATCTTGATGTTTCTGAAATGGTTTGCTTAAGTAGAAAATTTTACTAGACATAGAAATATGTGTATTAGACCCTTTTAGAAACTAAGATTGGCAACAAAGTGTTAGATTTCAACAACAGCAATTGAAGATTGATGTAGATTAAAGTTTATGTACAGTAGCTGCAGAACATGGATTTCATGTCCGTTATTTGTTCTCATCTGAGAGACTAGATTTTGAATTTATCTTAATGCGTGTACAATGTATAGCATTTTATTATCACTGACATTACAATCATTCATTATTATTCAACAAAGAAAGTCTGCTTTTGTGAATGAAAGAATCCATTATTGGTAAAAGGACTGGTAATAATTATGATTACAAGTTCGACACTTGATGAGGCGTGTTAGTGTTTGCTAGGAATACAAGAGCTATTTATTTTATTATTAAGGCTCATGATGAGAAATATAGTAAAATGGACAGCTGCTTCTTATATATGCATTTATTCCCACCTGTGAGTCACATAAGTTGCAAGGTTACTTCAAAAGCTGATCATCTGAAACAGTTTTTCAATAGGAGGCAAATAAGAAAGGTAAGCCTTATTAATATGTATTAAAGGAAAAATACTGATTGACAAGAAAGGAAAATAATTTCATATCCTTTGTTAAGGACAATGACCGACAATGACACTTAGTATCAGACCATGTCCATACCAATGCAAACTTGTTTTTAGGTACAAGAAAGCAATGGCTTTCATAGAATAAGCAACCACTGTCCATTTTCCTGAGAAAAAGACTATCTTATTTCTTGAGATCTGGCTTCTTCCAGGTTCCTAAGCTTTTACAGAATCACAGAGTCACAGAATGGCCTGGGTTGGAAGGCACTTCAAGGATCATGAATCTCCAACCCTCCTGCAGGGCCACCAACCTCCTCATTTAATACTAGACCAGGTTGCCCAGGGCCCCATCCAACCTGGCCTTGAACACCTCTAGGGATGAAGCATCCACAGCCTCTCTGGGCAGCCTGTTCCAGCACCTCACCACTCTCATAGTAAAGAACTTCCTCCTGACATCCAACCTAAATCTTCCCTCCCTCAACTTAAAACCATTTCTCCTTGTCCTGCTGTTATCTACCCTTTCAGAGTTGCTTCCCCTCCTATTTGTAGACTCCCTTTAGGTACTGAAATGCTGCAATGAGGTCACCCCACAGCCTTCTGAACAAGGCTGAACAAGCCCAGCTCCCTCAGCCTGTCTTCATAGGGGAGGTGCTCCAGTGCCCTGATCATCTTTGTGGCTCTCCTCTGGACCCTCTCCAGCAGCTGTCTTTCTTGTACTGGGGGCTCCAGACCTGGAGGCAGTACTCGAGATGGGGCCTCACAAGAGCAGAGTAGAGGGGGACAATCACCTCCCTGTCCCTGCTGGCTACCCCTCTTCTGAGGGAGCCCAGGATACCATTTGCCTTCCGAGCTGCAAGAGCACACTGCTGGCTCATGTTAAGCTTTTCATCCATCAAGACCCCCAGTTCTTTCTCTGCAGGGCTGCTCTCAAGGACTGCTCCTTCCAGTCTGGATAGATGCCTGGGATTCAAAGCTTCTCAACCAGTTGTTTATAATGATTTAAATGTTTAGATGACAGCAAAAAATATATATCCTTAAGCAAATAAATCTGTCACCAAATGCTTAATTTTCATGTGTTTTCACATTAAGTAGACCAGCTACCATGAAGCACTAAACAGACTTTAACTTATGCTGACTTTAAGTGGTGTACATTTAATGCAGAGAGATATTTTTTTTTCTGATTTATTTTTTGATTTGTTAATCAGGTATAGCTGAAAAAGGTCCACTTTTAATGTACTTAGCATTTTCATATTGATGGCATTACAATATCCCTTTTCCCCTTTTCTCATTGTATTAGCAGGCTCTCAAAAGTTGATCCTATGACAGGTGGTAGAGCATACTTATTTATAATCTTGCAGATCAGTTTTTAAATTTATTTTTAAAATGCAGGGTTCATTCACGTGCTTCTTATTTTCATAGTTATCAAAATCTTGAAAAAGATTCGCACTTAAACAAAAATATCGGAGTAAAAAACAAATGTGGAGAAAAGTGCAACTATTTAGTGTAAAAACTTTAGAACACAAGTGGCTTGCCAATTTGTCTTTGTAAACAGTTTCACCAAATAAAACAGCTCTTGACTTAATCTTATTTTAAGCAGAATGCACACACAAAAGTGCTGAGTACAACTGGTTCTAGAATATTTTGTGCTGAAAAATACTATTCCCGAGAGTATAAAATTATCCTGAAATCAAGTTTGTAATTGCACGTATTTCTGATGTTTTATTGCAACTAAATGTCAGTTTTTCTTAGCTTTCTGGTCTACTCCCTAGTGAGTGCTCAAGAGATTTTTAAGAGAAAAAAAGATTGGGATTTCCTAAGCTGTCAAATACTGTGTTTTTATGAAGCAAAACATCTCAAGCTGGAAAAAGGAGATAAAAATGTTATATTCCATGTTAGCCCTTGGGAACTGAAGCAATAGCGTAACCTTCAGTAAGAGCAGCCAGAGCCATATCCAATGTCAATGTGGGGCAGGCGTGGTTTTGGATCAGAGCCCTCTATTTTGGTTACTAAGAAAGTTCAATTACTATTATGGCAATTATCCCAAGGATTTTTTTTCCCTTTCTTCCAGCTTACGCTAAGAGATAATAAGAAGTTGGTCCCTGTTACAATAATCAAACAAGGTAATTTTGTGTATTTTTTAGAATTCTTTTTAAATATTCTACAAGTGTCCTTTAAAATTAATGACGGTGTAAAACTTATAATTATGTTGTAAATGTCATGAATATTTCCTTTTAGAAGGGATAGAACTTTAGAAACAACTATATCCTCAAATTACAAATACTACCAACTCATGCCTGTTTATTAATAAAATAAGTTACTAATTTTCATTATGAACAATGCCTTACTTGAGTCAATGAATAGATGCCAGTATTTTTTTTCTTCTGCTACTATCCATTATTTTCTGTCTCAATTGAATTGTCCAGATATTTTGGTCTCTCAGCTCAATACTTGAGCTTGAAATGCAGCAGTATGGATAAGATTCCTGTTACCAAATTTTATATTCCTGCATTGCAGATATTTTCAGTTATATCACTGTTTTAACCTCCTTTCTCCTCCCTTCCCCAGTCAGTTGGGTGAGACATCTACAGCCGGCATATGTCCCTTTAGAAACTCCTGTTTCTTAGCAGCAACTATAGTAGTGAGAGTCATCATGGTAGTGGAATTTTTGAAAATTAACTACTTGAAGATAGCTGTGGAAAATGAACTGCAGATTAAAATTTGCCAACAGAAATTGAATAATGAATCATTTTAAGTTACAAAAAAAAAAAAGTCTTCTAAAGCAGTTCACAGTTCAAGAACAGGAGAAAAATTGGGGGGTGATATGAGGGCAATTACCTATAAAATATGACTGTACTGATGCTTACTTCATATCTGTTTTTCCATCATGCATCTTTTCTGAAGAGATGCGAACTGTAGCATAATGAGATAGGCTGAAGGTGGATGTATATTAAAATAAGCATATAATGTGTTTATATCAAAGATATCAAACTGACATGCTAGGGGAAAGAAAAGATGCACCTTTAAGGGGCAATGCAGAAGAAACACAGTTTGTAGTCTTTTAAACTGAATGCAAATACAGAAAAGATGAAGATGGTGTCCTCATCTCTTAGTATTAAACTGAGAGAAGGTTTTCAGAATGCTGAGATTTGTCTCAGTTGTGTCTTTGTTTCCTGCTTCAGTTTTTTTCAAATGATTTACTAGCATATTTGTTTTGTTTCCACAGTTATTCAGAATCGGACACAGTCAAAAACTTCAGATAGTTCTTCTCTGCCAGGAGCAATTCTAGGTGACAAGAAGATTTTTGTTTTTAATTTTCCCTTTTCTGTGACTGAAAATTAGATCTGTGTAAATACTTAAAATTTTATTGATTCTGATAGTTCTTTATATATATAAATGTCTATATATATATTATTTTTTATATATATATAATGTAAATGTAGAACTGCCTGTAATAGATGAGAGAGGTTCACTGCATCTTGTGACTAGTTTATTCCTGCCTTTGGGAAGGTGTTTAATTCTTTAACTCTGGAACTACTTTAAAACTACATAACTTTGGCTTAAGTTGGTTTTGTGTGAGTTTCAATGGACAAATGGGAGTCAAACAAGTAGTCGTTAACCACACGTTTGTTGTTGAGTCTTCTTTGGCCCGCTAGATAGTATGTACATATATCAATGATACTACAGTACTCAAGGGTTATATGTTTTAGAATTTGTTTGCCATTTGAATTAATAGTGAAATTGTGCTAATATATTGAGTATTAAAATGGACTAAATTGCACTCACTGTTCCAGTGGGGAGTAACAGTTACAGAACAGAACTAACCCATTTCTCAGATAGTCAGGCTACACACCCACTGGTTCTGTAGGGCAGTCTGTATATTGTTCTTTTTTTTCTTGAACTAAGGCTCTTTCATCTTTCTTTGTAGTGCATCTTATTGTTCCAGGTCTCAATGAAACTCAGCAAAAACTTCTTCCTCCTCTGTCAATAGATGACATAACTCAAGTATCCAGAAAAAAACTGGGTAAGCAGTAATGAACACAGCTGTTACTGTTCATGAGCAGTATCAGTAGTTTAGGTGGTATGAGACTGTGTATACAAGAGAAAAGCCTTTTTTTCGCTATTTAACCTTTTTTGTTTGTTTGTTTATGTACTATTTTGATTGGAATTGTTAGGGTTCACTGGAATCACCTTTTTAAAACATCTGATCAGGTTTTTAAGATATTTCAAAGCCATTCAAAGGAATGAAGAAATGATCCAAAGAAAAGAAAAGGTGGGAAACCAAAGCCATGTTTATGATCCTTAGAATTTTTGTGTTATTTTACATTTTAACTTTTTTTTCCCATAGATACTGTCTTTTAATGTTTATCTTGAAAAATGGTGGGTTTATGTCTTTTTGTAATAATAAGTTTTCAATGAATTTTTATTGTATGAATTCTCATATGAGTAAATGTGAGTGATTGTTTCATGGAGAGATTCTTGTAATAAAATCCATGGGGGAAAAAAATTGTCACAAAGCAGAACATTTTAATACAAGTTTCGTGTATGTTTGATGAATATGACTGGAACCTGCAGGTTCCAACTCACTCTGAAAGAGACTTCTTGAAGTTTTTGTTTAAGATTCATAAATTAGTGTATTTATTGTGAATGGTGCTCTCATGGGAAATATGGCTATTTTTTTAAATGTTAACAATGCCCCTGGTCCATCTTACAGAGATCTCTTGAGAAGAACTCTGGAGCTGATAATTTTTGGCTTTTCTAGTCTTAGTATTTAATTTTAATTCTTAACAACTAGGTTAGATTTTCTTCCTTTCATGTTTCTAATTTG
The DNA here is from genome assembly GCA_037305975.1 of Chrysolophus pictus. NCBI lineage: Eukaryota > Metazoa > Chordata > Aves > Galliformes > Phasianidae > Chrysolophus > Chrysolophus pictus. The sequence continues at coordinate 110,740,304 of CM074576.1, forward strand.
TTTATTTTATTCTCTTGCTTCATTACTGACCATGGTACATTCTCAGACTGGTTTGCTTTGCAGTGAAAAAAGAACACTGCTTGTTTTTGTTCAGATGTTGGGTGCATGTAAGGGTAAGGAGACACAGCACAGTAAAATCTGAATGTGTTTGAGTAAGAATGTGTTGAACTGAAGCTGAATTATTTGGATTTCAGCAAAGCTTTCAGTACTGTTCTTCACAGTATACTTCTATACAAAATGATCAGCATAGCTAGACAAAAACATAATGCGATGCGTGAAGAACTGGCTGATGGGTCAGGCTCAAATGATCAAAGTAAATGGGACTACAGTAGGCTGGCAGACACTAGTGAATTTCCCCAATCTTGGGGCCACTTGTCTTAGATGAGTTCATCAATGGCCTGGATGCAGGACTTAAAGGTTCACTAAGTAGGGTTCAGTAGATGTGCAATAAAAGTATCAGTATGTGACTGTGGAAAAAAAAGAAAGAGAGAAAGAGAGGAAGAAAGAAAGAAAGAGAGGAAGAAAGAAAGAAAGAGAGGAAGACAGGAAGGAAGGAAGAAAAAAAAAAGGAAGGAAGGAAGAAAGAAAGAGAGAAAGAAAGAGAGAAAGGAAGAAAGAAAGAAATACATAAAGGTAGTTTCAGTCGACCTGAAGTGTCTAACCTCCTCAGCTGGGTAAGCATAGAACTTCTAAATTTAGATGCTCTAGTCTGTTTAAAACAGCTGGTGTGATGTCAGTTTGGAGCCACTCTTCATGGTAGATTGCACACCTTTGTGAAAATAACTAGGGTAAACAAGTGATGTTTTATTTTCCATTTGTCGTCTGTTCCTTACCAGAGAACATCAAGTGCATGGATGTACTTACATCCACACAGGGGAATACTGGATTTCAAAGTGTAAAAGAGGAAAGTTATTGCTATCATTTATTTAATATAATTTAAATTTATAAAGTAATTGAGAAAAAGACATACTGACCAAGTACAGATATCCTTCTCTCATGCCTGTAAACAATGTATGTCTACAGTAAAATGCATTAAGGCTTTTGTTGTGGGTAAAGTTTTGACTAAGTATGATTTTCTGACGTATTGCCACTACTATAATTCTGTATTATTTAGAAAAGTCAAAACAATGCATTCCGGAATGCCATGTTTATTGAATTCCCAATTTTTTCTATTTACTTTTTCAAAAATCTACCAGTTTTTTAAAGAGTAGTAGCCCAGAAAAACAGAAAATATCTCACCCACAAAATGTATTTTCTTCTTCCTCAGTGAAAATAGAAAAGCACAGATATTACTCTTTTCAAAATGAATGTTCCCAAGATCCACTATTTTTATGTATGTATATCTATTGAAATTAAAGGATTTTGTCCAACCACTGTACTTGACAGAAATAAGGTAAAGGAACACAAGCACACATCTTCACTGTAATATTTGAAAATTTATTTCACTATTCTTATAAAATCCTTAGATCTATATTACATCCTTGAATTTTGAAAAGTATTTAACTATTTTAATGTTGAAATGTTAGGCAAAACTATTTTGTACTGTGAAAATAATGACTCAGAAAGCATTAAATTCATGTTGTAAATCCTATTTTCAAAGTATCTTTTAGGAATAAAACAGTATTACAATTGCATGTGTGTTTAACATCTTTAGGCAAATGCTTGTATTCATTGTAGTGGAATTTTATTGATTCCTAAAGGTATTCAGCTTTCCACATTTATCCATGTTGGTTTACTTTGGCAAACTGAAGTGAGACAGAAATGAATCTGTAGTGGAAAAGAGCAGATGCAGATTTGCTGTAACTCTCTAATGTCTTTGTCCCTTTAGGTAAGAATGAAACTCAAGTATGGCCTGCTGAATCCAAAACACCAGTAGTTCAAGAAATCTCACCTCAGTCCCTCCCAGGTAATAAGTGTTCTATTTTCAGAAACTCTACTGAATATCTTTGCCAAAGATATAAACTGAAATTAAATTCATTTTTACATTGCTTACTCTGCAGTTAAATGCAGTAGTTGGAAGACAGAAGTATAATGAAGCTGAGTTAGTGGCTGTGAGTGATACATAGAATAAAATGTAGATAAAATTGTGATTAATTTTGGAGCAAAGGTTCAGATACTCCAATTGTTAGGTTAGTAGATATTTATATATTAGAATTGTATCTTTGTGGACTGATGGATATTTTGAAATTGTGAAAAAATGGCAAAACAAACAAGTACGCGTGTTCGTATTGCTATAATACTGTTAGTTTTTTAATGAAACGGAATCTTTTTGATTTACTACTTCTTGCTTTTTCTGTGGTTTTGCTTCCATATCTCCTTTCCTTTGGTGACTATTTCTTTTGTTTATTCTTTGTTGATCACAGCACCAAGTTCTAATATTAAAGTATTATTCAGGAGTTTCATGCTTATTTACATCAAAGGATGTATTCATTGTGATTGTGGAATTTCAATTTAAAGGGGAAAATGACAGTAGGAAACAGCGAAGTGAGAGCAAATCCTTTGAAAGAAAACAGAAGTTCTCTGAGTGGAATCTATGTTTACATGTTGTCCATGCAAAAATAACCTTTATAAGTTACGCATTTAAGCCAGACTTGCGCAAGCAACTGAAGTGAAAGCTCTGAGCACCAGCCTTTTGCAAGGGCTGCATTTGAGAGACAGGATAACATTTAGACACATTTTGATTTAGGATTAGGATATATTTGATTATATTTTGTTTGGATTTACCAATTTGAAAATCACACTCGATTTTTTTTTTAAAGTAAGACATAGTAATTATTTGCTGTGAAACATTTAAAGAGTGGTGCCAACAGAGGATCAGAATGTTTATTTAAGAGGAACTATGTGATCACTGTCATTCAAGAAGGGAATAAATGCGCTTGGAGTGTTTCAGCAAGCAGAACTACCTGAAAGCCTCCATGAGCTGGGCCACTCTTACATTACTGTAAGCCTTTGCCAAAGGGTGTGTTCTGTTCTGTGTGGGTCAGTAACTATTTTGTGTGTGTTTGTCAGACAAAAAGCCCACCGTTTTCTTAATTTCAGGCTTCCCCTCCCTTGGCATGCACTTTCACAGAAAGACTAGTTAGTAAGCTCTTTGTTGCTTCATATTTTCCACTTAGGAATATTATATTCTAAGAAGAATACTACTTTGTAATGTTTTTAAATTTTTTTCACAGACTTTTAAATTCTCTGAGTTGAATCAAGTGTGAACATTTTCTTAACTTGGCAGGGAAATTGTAGCTGACCAATGGTTAGAAACATCAGTTCATTTGTCAAGGACAAGGAAGAACTAATTCAGAAAAAAAAAGGAAAAGAAAAAAAAAAAAGCAGGTTATTTCTTTTCGTAAGGGGTTGTACCAGAAATATATCAGGGTAGATTTGTGAAATAGAGAACAGACTTGAATTGAAATGGACCACCTGTGAATCCAAGCTAGGGCTAATTTTAGTAGGAGCAATTTCTGTGTTTTTGCTGTCCTTTTCAAGTTCTTCCTCCTTCTGGCCTCTGAAGGCTTCCCCATGTGCTCACAGGGGATATCAGAACAAGTGAGAACACTGCTTGCATCACAATATGCATATTCAGACTGGGGAGGAAAAGAAGATCACAAATGAAAAAGTCAAAAGAAATGCTATCTAAATGGATTCTAGCTCTATTCCATGCTGTAATAGCAAACTAACTATATTTGCTTGGTTTTGTTAACCATTTACTTTGCAGCCACCACTGAACCATCCCAGGAAATTATTAAATCCACTTCACCTAATTCCTGGGAAAAGTCAGAAGTATTTCTGAGTGAATTACTCTTTTTCCCTATTTTAAACTTTGAGGCCTAAAGTGTCTGTGTCCTTTATCTCTTTTTACAAAATTGCTTCATTTCATTTCTACAAAATTCTGTGAAACAGAGAACCTCATTTCTTTTATCCCAGTTTTAGACATGTTCAGCTAACTTGGTTGTCAAGGGTCATGCTTCATGTGAGTGAAAACCAAATGACTTCTTAAAAAAGAAATCATAATGATGTCTAAATATCTGTATTTTCTTTTTTCGCATGGTTACATTTAAGCAGAAAGAAATGTATGTAATGAAAGAAATGCTTTTGAAGCACTTCTGAGGAATTTGTTGGAGTTTGTTTGTTACTGCTATTACCTTTCAAGGTCTCTCATGGGTGAATTTTCTCCCACAGTTCATAGAGATAAACTGCTTTAACTTCTCTGTAGAAATAAATCTCTTTCCACTGATGACAGTAATAACACTATAGTTGATTTAGTAGAAACTGAATTGGGTCCTAATAAAACAGCATGTATGGAGATTATAGCTTTCAAGGCACTGAAACACACTGTCCTCCAAAACAGAGAATAGTAAAAAGTTTCTAACTGTAGTAGCAGCTATCCAGCTATTCTCAAGCTGGGAAACAGCATGTTTTCTTCAGGAAATGAAATAATAAGCTTATACATTTACCCATTCTGTTCTTGCCTGAAGCATGCTTAATGGGTTGTGAAAGAAGTATGGAGAATAAGGGGAACGAGCAAAAATAACTTCTCTTTCACTCCATTTCAAAACGAAAGTGATCTTTAAACTAAATGAAGACTAAAATGTAATCCTATATTGAAACTAATCCCCACTATCCCCTGTATATACCGATATGTGCTAAATACTGTGTAATTTGCTTTCCGGAAGGAATTAATGTTCTCACCACATTTAAGGCTGAGAACTTAACATCCTGTGTTCCACACTGTTCTTGGTTCATAATCTCAGATTTTTGCTCATATGTCCTTTACGATTGATTAAACACTAAAAGACCTCTGACAAGATAGAAAAAAGAAGTGATATTGGCTTACATACCTTAAGAATTAAATGCTATGCAAAATAGGGAGTATAATTATGCACTAGTGTATTAAAATATAGTTAGCAATTCAGTGTAGGTACAGAATGGCTGTTTGATTAGCTGCCCATGCTTTACTGTGAAGGTCTAGAAGTAGAAGAAAGAGTAAAAGTCAAGAGACTGCTATATTGCTATCACTGGATAAAATGAAAGGCTAAGGTATTACAGGGCAATCTTTATTCTTTTTTTTTTTTTTTTTAATTCTGATAATTTTTGCATTAGAATGATTAAAAAATCCAGAATGGCAGAGAAAATGTTTGTAAATACATTGTGTGATGTAACAATTCTGTTATTCTGTGTTCTATGAATGAAACTTGGGAGCCTGTAGCAGAAGTACTGTGTGAGTTTCTAAGTCTTTTTGACTAATATTTTCCTTTTGCTTATGTAAAACTGCCACAAAATTAACCCAATACTTATGGAACTCACAAGTGAAGATAAAAATGAATTATGATGAAATTAAGCTGCTGCAAAAAAAAATGCCAATCAGGTGACATAGAATTGTGGTTAAAAAAGCAGTGGGCTTTGGGCAGTAGATGAACAGAAATGCATAGAGGGATTCAAAATTAAATAAAGCTTCTTTTTTTCTAGCTCAGGCTGAGAAAAAACATGGACCTAAGGAATTTAAATCAACGCCTAAACCCGAAATGCAAACTCAAAACATATTGGGTAACTAATTTTGCCACTTTTTACCTTCTATATACAGTAAATGTATTTTTTTCACTTTCAGATGAATTTTCTACTACAGCCCTTCTACTGAGCAGCATCAAAGGAAGTCCTAATTAAAATTTTTTGTTCCCTTTGTGCTTCCAGCATCTCACAGATGAAATGTAAAGCAGAATGGATCCAGCACTGACTGAGCTGTGTCTGTTATGCATGATTATTGCTGGCAGTTTTGACTGGGTGTTTCAATCTTGTTTTTCAAAGTATTGCTTTCTCTGTATGTGATCTGAGTAACTCACATCAGATAAAAATTCCATCAGTAAAATGATTTTAGTGATAGAATGAAACTTGCAAACTCAATGATTTTCCTCTGATAACAGATTCATTTAGATAACCTCAACAGTGATATAAAAGGAATATTTTTTTATTGCATATGACATGCATTTTTATGTGACTTGGAGAAAAAATAAAGAGCTGTAATGTTTAGGGTTTTTATTTTTGTTTTTTGAAATCTCTTATTACTTGAAAGATTTCTTATGTTTCTTCTGGCATTCAGAATTCTAAGTTCTCCAGTGTTGGTTTTGTTGCCTTTATTTTAATCCCCAAACTGCGCAAAATTATGAATACAAACTTCTGGCTATATATGTGTACACACATTTAATTTTGATTAGATTTTCTAAATCAAAAATGGCATAAATACAGGATGATGAGTGTTAAAGGAGAAGAGTGAGCTTTTTCCAGCATAGAGATACAGATATTCCACATGAAGAGGACTCCCAGTTCTTCTCAATAATGTTGTTTTTACGTATTCCTATTGATTCATGATAATGTCATCCTCTCTTTTGTCTATTACAGTTGCAAGCAGGTTTCCTGAACATACTGAAGTTAAAACATCAATCTCACTTTCAAACTTGCATTTAATCACCTTTTAATCTTAATTAACTTGCCTGTTTTCTAACATGCCTTTTAAGGTGGAGATGTGAAAGTGAATCAAGGTGCATCACTGCTTAATTTCAAACTAGGTGATCGTAGTTACAGATGGATTTTTATTACTGGCTTCCTCTAATTGGTGGTTCTTAATATTATGATAATGGGAAATTATGATTTTATGCAGGTTCCACACATCTTTTTAAGTGTCAAAATTGCATATGTTGTTTTGTTTTTTCCTTAGGATGGAACTCTTTAATGTTGTTATTGATAAACATCGTTGGTTTCCAGAACGCTTAGAAGTCAAACTATAGTCCCATACTAATCTGTATTAAATAAAGCCTTGATTATTTCTTTTATCATAGCTTCTAATGAAATACATCCACTTCCTTCTGGAACCAGAATCTTTGATGCTCCAAAAAGTCCATTGACAGAACTTGGTAATTATTTTGTTTGTAAATTTGAGCAAACTTCTGTGTAAAATAATCTGAATTACCTAATTTTTTTGTTTGTTTTTAACACTTCAACTGCAATAATATTTTGTATGTAAATTATTGCAACCATTAGTTTTTTCCCAAAATTTGCAGGTCACATCTTTCATTCTCAGTCTATTTTTGTTTTATTATAGTGGCAGGTTGCTCTGAATTCATGCTTCTAAATGAATAAAAGGATATATGAATTACCTTTTATAACTTTTATTTATGGTATGATGATGGCAACTTATGCCTCGTTGAAATATAAATCAACAACTGAACAAATACTTACATCATAGTACTGCCCAAAAATAATCAAAAGAAAAAAAATAGATACAGTCAATTGGAGAAGTTGTCACAGCTTAGCCAAATTAAAACAAAGCTGTAGGCAGGTCAGGGGGAATTTGGGTGGAGCAAACCTGACTAGTCTTAGTCCTGAACTCAGTATAAAGCTTATAGACTGCTACTAACAGTGGCAGTACCATATTACAGGGCTTCACAGTTACACCCATGCCATTACAGATTGTGATCTTCTTTTCGTTAGTTAACATAAGTTAACCTACAGTCAGTATAGATTTGTATTTCACTAAGCCTTGGATGAGAATTTATCATGTAATGGTGCTGATTTAATTAGACAATGTACTTAATGCACTGCCAGATTTTAAAATCACTTCCCGAAAGAGCTCTTAATTTTTTGAAGTGCTTATTTGAACCAAGCAGTACAATTTGAATGATCTTGAGAATTTGCTGTTGATTTGTTGCAATATTTGACAGCTCTTTTTCAAATGTGCTTGAGGAGATAGAGATTCATATTTATTTTCACTGTATTGAAGTAAGTTTGGTTAAATGTAGCTAGAGGTAGCATTAAAAATAAAAAGTCCTTTTAACATTTTACAAACAAATTTGACAGAATTGTTGTTTAAAGCCTGAAAATTACAATGGATAGGAAGTATTTTTGCTTACTAGAGAATAATATAATCCTATGTTTCTCTCAGTAGTAGAGGTTAAATGATAACAGTTGAGCCAAAATACACGTTAAATTCAAGTTCTCATGTCTTCCATTTCTGCCACGTAGCAAAACCTGAGATTTAATTATGTGAGGTTGGACCCTGACATTGGATCATGTGGAGCATCTGTGCTCCCAGTGAACTCAGTGCTGAACTCAGAGGTACTCTGTGAGACTGACAGCAGGAGTCATTTGCAGGAAATTTCTCTGCACAGTGCCTCAGCATGTTGTGATCACCTCAGGTCACGAAATCAGTGGAAAAAAAAAAAAAGAAAACTTAGTTATTGAAGCTAAAGTGCATGACCTGTATTCTGTCCTAGTTCCTCAGAAGACGTTTTCCTTTATTTTTCTATCAAGATTGTACCAGAGGGAGACATCTCCCACTATTTTATAAAATTTGTGTGGTCAGTGTATTTTGAATTCAAACATTTCTGAAAAGATAGCTTTGTTAACATAGCTCCACTCTTCTGATGCCTTTGGGAGATCTCTCATAGCTCTTACTATATGTAAAAGAATCAAAGGAAGCTTTTGTTGGCCAAAGTTATGAATCATAAGGCTTGTTTGTATTGTTTTCTGCTCTATCGAAATCAGTACATAGTAACCAGAAATAATATTTATTAATGTGATCCGTTGGTTAAAGGTAAATGAGAAAGCAGATTCAATATATGAAACAAAAGTCTGTTCCTTTTTTTGGTCATAAATTCATATTGTCTGCATTCAGACTGAGCCCTACACCTTTTTATTTGAATATTTTCCTCAATCTCAGAGAAGATTAGCTTTAAAATCCTTTGTAGGTACTTCAAAAAAAAAAAAAAAAATCGTACTTTTAAGGAGCAATTAAAAATGCAGATGGAATTTTTGTCTTTCATATATATTATAACCTAAATGAGCATTAGTGACAATTGCAGCTTTTTGTTTTAATGGGAAAGAAGTGTTATTAGGGGCTTGTACACATGGTTTAATAGGATCTGTTTCTTATTTCTTACTGTAAAACCCACATATGATGGAAGCTCACTCATGTTAGCCTTTAGGTAAGAATACCCAATTCCAACTTGATTCCTTGTTTCCATTAAAGCGCACAAGTTCTCTTGAAATCACTTATAGTTCTAAGTGAAATAATTTTAAGGTCTTGTACTATTATTCATTACATCGCAACTAATTAAAGATCCTGTTTTCTCACTTTCATGGTTATTTCACTGACTTCATCTTTCTTACTTCTTTCATCATTTCCAATTACACTGTTCTTAAAAATAGTTCTGTGTTATAAAATAGGAACCAGTTGAGACACACTTGCAAATGCTACCTCAAGTGTGTTTGTTTGGGTTATAGCTTTTTGGTTATGTGTAGAAACCTGATTGGATTTATGCTAAAGTTTGCATACTGTAAAAAACAATTGTGAGAACAAAAATTCAAACTAAATAAAAACTTAATAGTTACAGCTAAAATTAAATTTCATGCCATTTACAAGACGACTATTTGCCTGGATATCTTAATTTTTTTTCATGTTTGCTCTTAGCTACTCAGAGTCCAACCTTGAAATCTGTATCTCTACCTTCAGCAGATACCAGAGAGATGGAGATAGGTAATCCGTGGATTATTTCCATATTTTTTCCATTATATTTGTATCAATTAGATCTGCAAATGGTAATTTTAAGATCTCCTTTAGAATCTTGACTACCAACACTCACATCAAGCTGCTTTTGTCTGTGTAATCATCTGAAAAAGACACTTCTTACTGGCTTAAAAACTGATCATATAAAGACAACGTTGTCAAATCTTATTCTTTTCTCACTTCTTATTGTAAAGCTGCATCTCTTATCTTCCAAAATTTAATAAGGTAAAATTTCATTCTTTTTGGCATGTGGAACTCTTATTGCAAGGTCTGAAGACTGTATTGTGAGCCATCATCTCCTGTTGTCATTACACAGTTGTCTTGCACCTCACTTTTCATCTGTAATGCTTTGCATTAGCATCATCTGGAATTTCACAGCCTTCACATAGATGTCTTGTGCTAACTCATTAAGTCACAGGTCTCAGCAGTTTAAGCTCAGATTCTTTTTTCAGCTTTTGATGAAACGCAGCCTATTTCGTCAAGATCCAAAACATCTGGTACCACAGAAGTGCAACCCACAAAATCTGGTAATGATTTCTCATCGGATTAATTCTCTTGACAGTTAGGAATTTTCAGAAAAGACATACTGCCTCTCATTAAACAGTTTGTTCAGTTTGACATAATGAAGAATAACTACAGATATGGAAGTGTTATATCCAATTACAGGTTTCTTTATGAACTTTTATATGAAATTATAATTGAACTACTGGTTTGTGGATGAGTTTTGTTGTTTATTTGATTGGTTGTTTTGAAAGCATAGGCTTTCCTTTAGCCTTCATATATGAATATAGACATGCCAATTCCTAAACACCAGATCTCAGAACTGGAACTATAAAAACATGTTACTGAAAACTGAGTCGTTCATTGAATTATAGAATGCCTTGGGTTGGAAAGGACCGTAAAGATCATCTAGCTCCAAGTCCCTGCCCTGGGCAGGGCTGCCACCCACCAACTCAGGCTGCCCATGGCCCCATCCACCTGACTTTGAATGGTTCCAGGGATGGGGCATCCACAGCTTCTCTGGGCAGCCTGTGTCAGAATCTCACTACACTCTGAGTAAATTGGCTACTTGATGTATAGAAAATATCTCCAAATATACTACTCCTATTTTAAAGATGAGGAAATTTGGGTGTAAGAATAGGTGTTTTTTTTTATGTGGGCCCACTGCCAGTTATCCAAAAGAAATAAGTGTACAAAGAGCCAGCTGGAAAGATTTCACTTCTCTAACATGCCAACAGTGTAATGCCAGATGCATATATTTTTGGACGAAATCCATTACTAAAGGGAAGATCACCTGGAAATGTCAGCCATTCACATGCCTGACAAAAGACAGTTCCTATGTTTCATTCTTGCTTTGTCATCTTTTCTTTCTCCTTCTCCAGTTTCAGCACCAGGACATCCTCCTGCTTGATCCTTGAAATTCTAGACAAAGATTCTATACCATACCAATCTTCTAATTTTTATTCAATTTGTTCTCTTTCTTCTTCTCTATATAAGCTCAGAACTTGTGTGATTCTGATGACAGTTTGATCATCAGTAGCATTATACATCTGTGCATTAATAATAATAATTTTGGAAATAAATACAATTGTTTTTAAGTCACAATTGATTATAGTACACTTGAGTCTACCTTTTTGGAAGACTTAATTTGTTAAATACTAGCTAAAAGTTTCTTCAGCTCATAAAAGATGGCGCTGCTGCAGATGGTTCTTGTCGTTTTAAAATAATGCGACATGATTTGTGTTTTTATTTTCCAGCTTCCCATGGCTTTCTTCACATTACTTCTACTCCTCAAACTTTTACAGCTTCAGAAATGACAGATGCTGGTAAATTACACTAATATTATTTTAGAAGCATATTTTTAATGTCTTTTTTGTGCTGAAATTTTATTTAAATAAAAATCACTACTATTTATTTATTATTTAATTTAAATAAAATCACTACTATTAGTGATTTTAGACAATTCTATACTGCCTGTATTGATGTTGCTGTATGTGTTAGTTCTTCAAATCCTATAATAGTGTCATGATTCCTGGGGCCAAGCACAACCCAGATGAAAAGCAAGACTGCAACTAGCACACAGCTGAATAAGGGCAGTATTGATCTAATAAATTCATCAAGAGAAGATGTAAATTTTGCAAGGTGGAAGATTGTTACTGTCAACTAAGATGTACTTTCTGATGATAAATCTGCTTTCTTTCTCACTTTCTTTCTGTCAGTGTACATTTTCCTATACAAATTTTGCTGTGATTTGTGATTTTTTTCCTGTACGTTGACTTAAAAACAGCAAGTAAACACATTTCAGTCCAGACCTTTCTAATGTAGCTATACTGTGGACTACAGCTGTGGGGATGGGTTGTTTTACTTTCATGAAGCTTTTAGTATGTAATGATGCTTGGCATTTTTAGGCTTTGTTTGAACATGAGCATGTATATGCATGAGAAGTGAAAGCAATGAGAAAGAGATAGAAAGAGGTAAGGGAAAAGGAAGCAGTTCATTGCTGCAAACTTACAGTAATAAAGCTGTAGTTTAAGTTCTTTTCTGTATAATAAGCTGGATTCTGGCACCCCAATACAGTTTTTGGAAGTTCAGACTTGGTGCAAAATGCTAAAGCCTTCTAGTCCCAGGTAATGGTTTTAAATCAAATTAGTTAATTATTTTATATGGAGCAGGTGCGCACAGGTTGAGTTGAACAAAATTTGAGAAACTGCATAGAGATAAGTGTCTTAATGAAGTGGACTAGAGAAACTTTTATCTCCTGAACCTACAGTTATTTTTCCAGAGTTTATGACGACTTCTTACCTTCATGGAAAGATATGGTATAAATTGTGGGCCCATTTTTTTCAGATGCTATTTAAGGCAAATCTATATATAGTTTAATAGATAGATAGATAGATTTTCAGCTCCTTTGTAGATATTCTCACATATAGGAAAATAAGAAAATGCATTCAGCCATATAGTTATTTAAAATACTCAAACTAAAACAAGGTTCATTAAAAAAAAAAACACACAAAACAAACCACATTTTGACTTCTACAGAGCAGTGAAAGTTGAAATTCCTCTCTTTTCTTCAGTTCTATCCCCTTAATTTATTTACAAGCAACTCTTTCTCAGATGTATTTGCATTTTTTTCCTGCAGCTGGATTTACTGCTGATTTGGAGATAACCATGCCTGTAATTACCACAGAACGGCATTTGTTAGAAACAGCACTGGGTAAAATCGATGCGTTGACTTGCTTTATTTTTAACGTCTTACTTTCCATTTTTATCCTTACTGCTGTTTTTGGAACATTTCCCTTGCTTTAGTTGTCACTGTCCCAGTAATTCATACCATTTATTTCTGCAGTTAACCAGATTCTCATCTGCACTTGTCATTCGTCTTTATAGATGGGGGATAGAATCCTTGGGATGGGTTTTAGTTGGTTGATTTTGGTTTTCTCATTATTGAGCTTGCCAGCTGTGGGCCTACCTTTCTCAATGTTGTTTTTTTTTCCCTATGCTAAGAGCACTTAACTGTGGAAGGTAATGAGGGGCTTAACATACGTTTCTATGTAATATTTCTGTGAAAAGGTTATTTTGACTGGCTTTATATTAGCTGTCACACTGTCTGCCTTCTGGATCGAAAGGTGTTATCTTAGTACCTGTGAATCTTAATACAGAGTCTTAAAACTCTTAAACAATAGTAAGAATTCTTGGTAAAATGATTAATTAAGTGATATTTTTCTACACTGACATGCTCACCAACCAACAGTTCGTGAGACATTCTCATTCCTGGCTAGCTTGCAAGCAGATTTCTTTCTGCTTTTATTTTAGCATTGCAAATTTTGTCTGCTGAGTCATGTCCTATATGTAGTAGCTCTGAGGTAAATAAACCTATTAGCAGACAATTACCTTTTTAGATTTAGATGAAACTAAGCCTCTTTCTTCAAGATCCAAAGCAGCATGTCAGAAATGCTTCCAATCTCAGCTGCTAATGATATCATTCTTCAGTATACTTCTGACTTGTAGGCAGTCTTTCAAAAGTCATAGCAATGTTTTGTTAAATAGAGGGTTGGTTCTGCTTTGCCATTTTAACTGAGGAATGCACACTCCCCCGTGTAACTGGGAGTGTTTTGAGATCTGTTGTATCTGCTGGAATTTTTCAGGAATTAATGGAATGGAAATAGTGGAATATTAAAGTGATATAAAAGTAAATTTTTTAAATGTTTTTAAACAAGTAGCAAGACTGTGTCCTTCATTTTTCTGTAAAGGATTTTATAACCAGGCCTGTTATTTCAAATGGTTGAATACATCCTAGCATGTCAAATCTACTTCTTTTGTGTATTGCATATGCAACATACTTGTCCATTGGTGGAAAAAGCTTTAGCTACTCTTAATATCCCACAAGGTTTAAAACCATGGGAAAAAAAAAAAAAAGCATTTACTGATTTGGTTAGTGGCTCATTGAATATTGCTGGAATTTTATGCAGAAGAGACGTGAACTCAATTTTTCATTTCCTAAGAGCTAGGAATGTCTAAATGTCCCAGAGAAATCACTAATACCAGCAATTTCTTCAGGTTTCTGCAGGCTTGAAAGCTTTCACCAACAGTCTTACCTATCTTAGAAATTGAATGAGGCTAACAGTATAGCAAAGAGGTGCAATACACAGAGTAGATTTTCTACCGCATTACATAGTTTTATGTATTTTCTCTGTGCAAAATTAGAATGAGAGTTACAGTACAAGCAATTCAGTTTACTTAAGTCAGTTTTTCTTCAGTGAGCTGTCAGAAAACAGACCATACAAGTATAGGTGGGTGAAAAATGTCCCAAAAACTCTACAGAAAAATGGCCATTGGTCACTTGTTTGCTGGCATCTCTCTGCTAAGACATTGAGCAAGCATTAATAGAGCTCGGAGCTTAACGTTACTGAACGGCAAAATTAAGGCTTTGGAAGATTCTAGTGAAGAGTAAGATCTGATTTGAAATAGGTAATATCAATTGTGTCACTGATTAGGCCAGTCCCTTATTTATAATAAAATATATTCATAGTATATTATTAAGCTTCTCCACCTCTCCAAGTCTTTTTTCAGCTAGATATGCCTAGTTCACTAGAATGTTAAATGTTTCCAATCTCTATTAACTCAGTTGGACTACTCTAATTTAAAAGTGAAATAATACAGTAATGACTGCACCTGTTAATGTAAAATAGCAGAATGTAATATGCCCTTCACATATTGAAAACTCCATACTGGCACTGCTTTGAAGAAAATTGCTCATCCCTAGAATCTGAAGGCAGTTCTCTGGTTTGATCTTAGCTACTCAGAGGCCAAAGCTGAAGCCTACTTCTCCATATGTTGCAATCCAAGGAAGAGTGGAGGGTAAATACAATTTTTTCTTTCTGATTTTTCTTTTCCCCTTCCATTACTTCACATCATTTTCATCTGCTTTGAGCAACACCAAGGTTTACTATTGTAGCCTGTCTTGCAGAAACACTTGTCACTCTAGCTGCGTGATTCTGTGGTTTCAATCCATGCTTTTCCCATCGCCTGGAAACCATTTTTCTGCGGGGACATTTGGCAAAAAGAATCCATCACGCCATGCCTTCCTTCTCTGTGTGTCTCTCCATGCGTTTTTTTTTGTTGTTGTTGTTCTGAAACTACTTTCTAGAATGCAGTTTTCCAATATGGCAGAAGCGTACCTTTACTGCTCCACAGGTATTGCTTAAAGACACGGGATAGGTGTCCCAGAACTTCCTTACGGGACACCAGTTATTCTTTTTTCCTTGTTTGTTTCAGTAGCTTGAGCCCTCGAGTTCTAGTTGACTGAGTAGGCGTGTTACTCATTGGCCTGTGACTAACGCAAAGGGAGATCTGGGATTCTCAGGTGTAACGGGGAATGGTGCGGCCTCCTATGTGGCCTGTTTGGGGAAGATTGTGTAGATATCTCAAGATCATTTCCCTGTCTGATCGTAGCAAGCCAGAGACGGGGCCCGGACTCCACCTCAACTGCTTCACCGAAAGCCATGAGGACTATGAAGGGTAAATAACCTGCAGTTCCCTTCCTGCTCTGAGTATTCGTGCAGTGCTTTTTTTCTGCAGACGTGAGCCCGTTTCCCATGCTTACCGTCCCGAGAAAGGGGCCTGTGATGCTGCCGGTCTCTTATGGCTCTTGAGTCGACAGTGCTCCATTTCTAATCTTTCTGATCCCTTCTGGGAGGTTGCCTATCCTACAGGCTTCATGCATTCTTAGGTTGACTCTGTTCTCTTGGGCATACGTGTAGCCCTTGGATGATAGGGTTGTGTCATGTGGGGGGAAGTAATGCTGTAACGTGTGTGTAATGGAAGCCTGCTTTGAGCCGGGCTAGGTCTGCGTGTGTATGGCTGCATCTTGATATCACTCGTGTGAGTACAGCCAGTGCGAGGAGCTGGTTTCTGAGAAGGTGATTTCTGTGTTTGATCTTAGCTACCCGGAGACCGAGGCTGAAATCCACCACTCCTTCCTCCCTGACGACCCAGCAAACTGTGATTGGTAACTAGCAAACATCCTCCTTTTCTCTTTTCTCTTGCTTCTCTCGCTCCCGTTTCCACTCCATGTCCCAACACACCCAGCATCATTCTCATGTTTCTTGGAGCGTCTGAAGATTTGTTGGTGAGACTTGGCTTGCAGAAACACCCGCCACACTTGTTACGCAGTTGCATTGTTTGAACTCATGCTTTATCCATTGCTTGCCAGCACGATCTGTGGGGACCAAATGACAGCTTCTTTAGAGGGTGTATTATTGTACCTTGCCTTTGGTACCATTTCACTGCTCCCTTTCATCCTGGGAGCAGCCTTCCCTGGTGAGCTGCACCCAAATGAGAGATCGCTGCTCAGAAACCAACTCCTTCTGTGTGGATTCAGGCCAGTGCAAGATGGTAGCACTGCAGTTCTGCAGCCCTTTGGTGTTTCCTTTTCCAAGGTGCAGCTGTCAGGTTCTTCACCACTGACTTTCCAAGTGGTCGGCTGTCAGCTGTGCATGCGGACATGCTGTCACCACCTGGAAAGGAATGCTCTGTTTTTCTGCTGCTGTTGAGGTCGCATTAGAACCTCAACAACCTTGAAACACGCTGCCTCTTCTCACCTTTTGGTGAAGCATGGCATGTGCCTTCTGGCTTTGAGAGACCTGATGGTGACGCTGGCCTTGTCTGTTCATGGTTCTTGCCAGTCTGGAAATGGAGCAAAATGGAAATTTTTTCCCCAGATGTTGTTATGTTTTTAGGGGAACTTATTTTTCTTGAGCCTGCTTTGAGTGGCACATCCATGTGGAGGCGAAAGTGCCGTACGTGAAAGTTGGTGTTTGCTGAAGGCACTGGCTGTGACATTTGGTGACAGTGTGGGAGTAGCTTGTGGTGGCTGATTCTATAGTATTGTCAGGTGTGGAGGTCTGGGCATGTGACCTGGCCGTTTCCTGACCCAGGAGGTTATTAAGCATTTTGTAAGCAGTGTGTCAATCCTAGAAATTTGAAATTGAGTATAAGGTAAACTTATTTGAAATCGTAAAATGTATATGTTTGTCTCTGCTGACAATATTTGTTTCTCTGCCTTGTGATAATGCCTAGATCCTTTTTTACATTGTTTTCTCCTTTTTATATGTCAGTGTTCTTTTAGTATCTTGTAATCACTTTTATGTGTTACAGAGCTCATACTGAACACAAACATGATGCAGCTGTGTTAATACTCCATGGGTGGTACCATCAGTTATCCTGCCTCTGCATTAATGCAATGTTTTTCTTTCCTTTTCAAGTTGAGAACTGTATTCTCTCCAAGGTCATTTCAGTCACATAAAGCTATCTTCATTAGATGGAAAAATTTCAACATCTAGTCAGGTGTGGCTTTATTGCTCTCTGTGGTGTGTTTTGTCAGAACTA
Source organism: Chrysolophus pictus (assembly GCA_037305975.1). Taxonomy (NCBI): domain Eukaryota; kingdom Metazoa; phylum Chordata; class Aves; order Galliformes; family Phasianidae; genus Chrysolophus; species Chrysolophus pictus. The sequence continues at coordinate 110,757,741 of CM074576.1, forward strand.
CCATAGCATTATCCCTCAATGTAAAGAATCAGACAGTTTAGGCTTCTTATTACTTGTTATTTAACTTGAAGAGGTCATGAGTTTTCCTAGCAACAGGAGCACCTACTTTTCAGTTTTTCATATACACTATCCATAGAAATAGTCAGTCCATGTTTCTTTCATGCTGGCTGCGTAATATTTGCTACAGAAAATCAGATTATAATCTCTTTTTTTTTTTGTCTATTTTTTCACTAAAATGTAGTCACAACAACTTAAATATGTTTTTAAGCTGTTTTCCACCAAAGAATAATCTTTTTCAGTATTTATATGAAATTATCTTTATGGCAGCTGGGTGAAAATACTATACCGGGCTTGGTTATGAATTTAACCATCAGCAAGAAGGGTAACCCTACTTTTGATACCTTGTCTTCTAGAAACAACCTGCTTCACTGTCTTTTCTCATTTGATGTTAGCTATCCAGAAACCAACTACAGAACTTTTTCTTTTGTCTTTTATGACAAATATAAGGACAATGCTGGTTAAATAGAATTGATTCAATAATTATTTATGTTACTTTGGCATCAGTCAGAGACTTACTTAAGCATACTGGCTGCCAAATGTCTGCAGCAAGCTTTTTATTAAATCTTTTATATCAATTTCTGTGTAACTTCCCATACCGTTGTTACAAATGTATACAGTCATATATTTGCCAACTATTTCTTTAAATTTTTTAAGATACTGCTCTGATTGTATAGATTTTAGAAATGAGAAGAGAAAGTGTAGGATAAAATTTTTAATCACATGACAACTATATAGTTGTATGACCCAAGTCCTTTTATTAAAAAAAACGTGTCATGCCTTAACTATTCTGAAGACTATCTGCTGTCTAGCCTGCCTTCTACATCATCATAAACTGCACACTGCTAGTAAGGCAATGTAAACTGTCAAGTTTTGTGAGCTTACCTCACTCCACACCTATATTCTCTTTTCAGTTTATGATGAAATGATGAAATATAGCCCACTTTCTCAAGATTTCAAACGTCTCAAAAAAACAGTATCCTCAAAGTGCCATCAGCCTTATTTGGTTATATGTCTTGAAAACTTACTTAGACATTTTATAAAAAACTGTATTCATGTTTTACTATTCCATTACTTTATAAAGAGAATATTAAAGACAAATCAATGCAGCTTTCTACCAGGGAAGGTTGCAGTAGACTTAATGATGTAGACGAGAAACAACTGAAATTAATTTTATATAACAGTACTAGATTTTATTACGTTGTTTCACAGAAAATTTTCACAAACCAGGCTGCATAGTGTAGATGAACAGACAGAAAAAAATCATGCGGAATGATAGCGGCTTTAAATGGTTGTCAAATAAGAAAGATATGTTTAAGTGGATTTTGTGGGAGAAAGACCTAAGCCCAGTATTAGTCAATTATTTTCTTAATGACACAGCTGACAAAATGGAATCAGTGATTGTTTGGCTTGGTAAATGACACCAAGCTGGGAGACATGGGAGGGTAGGATATGCTTCCTCAAGGACAATCATTTGCCATATGCAGGACTAATCAATTGTATAGTTACATGATGGAAAACCACAATTATTCAGGAAAGGATCTTTTCATTTTTGTTAATCAAAAATGTGACTGTTCCAAAAAGAGAAACGCTAGAAAAATTTTCACAGTAGAACTACAAACTACGAGGTACAAGTAGACAAGTACATTTTTGTGCTTCAAAAAAACATGATGTATACCCACTAGAGTGGTACAGAGGGTACCAGCAAAAGTGAGTAAAAAGAGGATGCAGCAAATAAGTGAAGATAGAGTGAATTCTGGTTGCTTAGTTTGCTTGAATGAAAAAGGCATCAACATGCAGACATATCTCAGATTTATTTGTGTTTTTCCTCTACAGCTGTTAATAGTGCTGAATTGGAAATATTTGTTCATCCAAATTCCATAATATCACATTTGTTGCAAACAACAGTTGGTAATGGTGATATAGTCCCTTTTCTTCTTTAATCACTATTTGATTTGTACAGATTTTTTTTTTTTTTTTTTACAAAATCTGACATGCTGGATGTCCCTACTGCCCCCAGTTATGGTGGGTGTTTTTGATTCTGTGATGCTGTTTTAGGTTGATATTACATGCTTGTATTGGGCAGTAAAGCTGGAACGCATTTAAAAATGCAGGCTAACAGGATTTAATGTGCATATTTTGTCTGCTTTGGTGTACAAACAAAAATAGTGCTTCTTGTATTTACTCCATCTCTTTACCTAGAGGATGTCTACAGGTTTTTCACTGGCCAGTTGTGTAGGGTTTCCAACTTGTGTGCTCGAAATGATGTTTTTAGGTGGAATTTAGCTGTGATTCATCATTTTATGTCTAATTCCTAATGTGAAAGCATGCTATATGAAATTTTAAAATCATATGCAAACAGCTGGCTTTGTAGTAAGTGCATCAAAATAAGACTGTGTATAAAAACAAATAAATAAATACAAAGAACAGAGTAGGCTATCACAAATACTGCTTAATAATGTGTATATAAGAAACCTTAAGGAAATGCAGACTTTTGGCTTTGCTGACATGAGGCCAAGGGCTTCTTCATTTGAAGACTAACCTCACTTAAGTTTTCAAGATTGTTTTCATATTTGATCTTAGCTACCCAGGGACCAGTCCTGAAATTCACATCTCTTCTCTCCAAGGAAACCAGAGAGCATGTGATATGTAAATACCATATAATTCTGTTAACTCCTCTATCCCTTTTCATCACATGGACATAAGATTCAAACACATTGCTTTGAAGGCTACTTGATGTGATGCTTTTTTTTTTTCTTTACAACTCATCCATTTCAGTGCAATCAATTTTATTGCAGAGAATACTTTCTCAAGTCCATTCAGAAGCATTCCACCAAGCATGAGATGCTGAACTGATGCTACTTTATTTCATGCTGTCTTCATTATTTGTGTAGCACTTTATTTCACAGCTATCTTTAAGGCTGCTGGTACCTTGCTTGATCACATCAGTGTTGTCTAGAACTGCTCAACAACTGCTCTGAAGTCCATTTTCATTTTAACTCTAGATTTTCTTTCAGCATTTGATGGCAAGCAGCCTGTTTCTCCAATATATGAAACATCTACCATCCAAGAAATGCTGTCATCTGTACCTGGTAATACTTGAACATATGTTTAAATGTTTAAACAGAAATTATTGTACTTGATTGTATTTCTGGTATATTATAAGTTAACATGAATTAGAATAGCTGCAGAACCATAGTATTTAATTTGTTCTCTCTCAGGCTAACTTAGGAAATTTCGTATGATGCTGCAAAATAGTAAATATATTGCTTTGGTCTACATTTGGACTATATTTACAAGTCTGCATTGTTATGCTTGATGATAATAGGCTTCGGCATGTCTTATTACATACAGTAGCGTTCTCTTTCTCATATGCAATACTGCAGGTGTGTTATAGTGTTAATAGTGTTAATATAAATATAGTGTTAAGTTAAATAAATATAGTGTTAAGTTAATATAAATTATGTCAAAATCCATTATCAAAACAGTTATAATGGTTGAAAGGGTTGATTAAGTCCTGTAGAAATAATAGGATCAATAGCAAGTGATTTGAGCAACATAGCATCATGCATGTTGTTTGTGTCAGCTAGACTAATGTAAACTGTTTACATGTTTAGTAAGTTTTGGCCAATGTGACCTGTTCCCTTAATCCAGTATTCTTTGTTTGATAAAAGTGTTACTAAATTTGCAACGCATTGGTAGTACAACATGAAATGAAGCAAATGAGTCTTTACTTATGATGATACTGATTTGAAAATACAAGAAAAGGTACCCTAAATAAGTTTGTGTGATTATCCAGGTCACATGGAGACAAAGAAATGTGCAGAGTTCCATAGAGTGGAGAACAGATCCTTAAATCCTTTCATTCAAATATCTTCAAAGCACTGATCTAAGCTAGACATTTTGATTTGCTGCCAGTAAGTGAGATAGCATAGGCCTAAAGCTGATAGAAATTAAAACATACTTATCAAATTGTTGCATTGCTTGAGTACAACTTTTTGAACAATGGTATAGCACTGTAATTAAAAAAAAATGTGTAACAACTTGATATCAAGCTGGCACTTCTGTGGTGGATATGGTGTTGTCAAACTCTCTCAAAATCTGTTATACCACACTCCAATAAAATTAAACTGGTTAAGTAACTTACTCTTATTAAACTACAATAGTTGATCGGAAGTACATGTACATTTTTCCTGTTCTTCCTTTTGAGCACTTATTCCTTAGAATTCCTTTTCTACCTTTTTCAGAAAATAAATTAAAGCTTATGAATATCTTGCAGAACAAACTGGGACAAATGCAGTTGTATCAGTGCTCGAGTTTCTGCTTGTTTTAGTGTGTCTATATAAAGAAATTTTCTTTCAATAATGACAATCCCTTCCAAAGTCCATTTCACACTGTTGCCAGAACTCTCTTCCATGTGGACTAAATGTGCATTTTTTAGGAAAATTTTAGCAGCTGTTCAGTTGCCTATAATTACAAGCTAATAGCAAAGGTTGTAGATCTAAACTGATCAAGAATTTTTACAATCAAGAATTGAAGATCACTTACGTTTTATGCACTTATTCTTTGAAGATATTAATATTCATCACTTACCATGACTTTCATACTGAGCAATAATTTATGCTATACTACCTAAGCAGAAAGGTTAAGCAGTTGTTGTCTGTATATTGACAGAGTAACACATCCAAGTTCTGCTCTTTTATTTTGTATATTTGTCTATAAAGAAAATTACACTGTATTTTTTCTAAACCAGATGATAGGTAAGTTTCCAGTACTTAAAATGTCTAGGAGAGTGGATAAAATCATGTCTGGCCTAATCTGACCTAGTTCATAATTTTAATAAAATATTAACATTTCTGTGAATATTTCTGTGCGAAGTCTCCAATTTCAAGGAGAGTTTAAAATGTGATTAACTATGATAGTAATGATTTGAGATTATAACAGCTAGCATATACAGTTGTTTGTATTTGAAGGAATCTCACTAAGACCTAAATAACCCAATTATTTTTTTTTCTTTTTTATTCTCAGACATACAGTTTATTAGACACAATGTTGATATTTGTAAGGGTGATTGGGAATAAAGAAGTCTAATTTATTGTAAAGATTAAATAGTGGTCATTTCCAAAACATGTCACTGTATTTGATGCAGGCAGAAATTTGAAATTCTGGCTATGTATTAATTGATGAAATTTTAATTTATAGTTTGATTATTTGTTTGACGGTAGAAAACAATTTTAGGGAAAAAAAAAAACACAAATAAAATGCCGGTTTATTTGATTGTGATTAAAATGATGTATTCCTATGTGTGAAAGGAGTAATTTAGCATTTCAAGACAATTTCCATCTCTGACCTTAGCTTTCCCAGGATCAGACCTGGATTCAACCTCTTTTCCTTCTCTGGAAACTACAAGAACTGTGATGGGTAAATACAGATTCCATAAAAATATCTAACCTTTACGCAAAAGATAAATATGAAGACCATAATTTTAATTTTTGGCAAAACTTCTCCTCCTTAATGTTTATGGCAGTGCCACTTCTGTCAGCGATTTGGCCAGTCCTTTATTTATAATAAAAAGGAGATTAATGTATTGTTAAGCTTCTCAGATCTTCTCAGTAACTTTCTGCTAGATATGCCTAGTTCACTAGAATGTTAACTATTACCAATCTGTATTAACTCAGTTGGGCTACCCTAATTTAAAAGTGAAATAATACAGTAATGAGTGCACCTGTTAATGTAAAATAGCAGAATGTAATATGCCCTTCATATATTGAAAACTCCATACTGGCACTGCTTTGAAGAAAATTGCTCATCCCTAGAATCTGAAGGCAGTTCTCTGGTTTGATCTTAGCTACTCAGAGGCCAAAGCTGAAGCCTACTTCTCCATATGTTGCAATCCAAGGAAGAGTGGAGGGTAAATACAATTTTTTCTTTCTGATTTTTCTTTTCCCCTTCCATTACTTCACATCATTTTCATCTGCTTTGAGCAACACCAAGGTTTACTATTGTAGCCTGTCTTGCAGAAATACTTGTCACTCTAGCTGCGTGATTCTGTGGTTTCAATCCATGCTTTTCCCATCGCCTGGAAACCATTTTTCTGCGGGGACATTTGGCAAAAAGAATCCATCACGCCATGCCTTCCTTCTCTGTGTGTCTCTCCATGCATTTTTTTTTTGTTGTTGTTGTTCTGAAACTACTTTCTAGAATGCAGTTTTCCCAATATGGCAGAAGCGTACCTTTACTGCTCCACAGGTATTGCTTAAAGACACGGGATAGGTGTCCCAGAACTTCCTTACGGGACACCAGTTATTCTTTTTTCCTTGTTTGTTTCAGTAGCTTGAGCCCTCGAGTTCTAGTTGGCTGAGTAGGCGTGTTACTCATTGGCCTGGAGACTAACGCAAAGGGAGAACTGGGATTCTCAGGTGTAACGTGGAATGGTGCGGCCTCCTATGTGGCCTGTTTGGGGAAGATTGTGTAGGTATCTCAAGATCATTTCCCTGTCTGATTGTAGCAACGCAGAGACGGGGCCCGGACTCCACCTCAACTGCTTCACCGAAAGCCATGAGGACTATGAAGGGTAAATAACCTGCAGTTCCCTTCCTGCTCTGAGTATTCGTGCAGTGCTTTTTTTTCTGCAGACGTGAGCCCCTTTCCCATGCTTACCGTCCCGAGAAAGGGGCCTGTGATGCTGCCGGTCTCTTATGGCTCTTGAGTCGACAGTGCTCCATTTCTAATCTTTCTGATCCCTTCTGGGAGGTTGCCTATCCTACAAGCTTCATGCATTCTTAGGTTGACTCTGTTCTCTTGGGCATACGTGGATACGCCATAGCCCTTGGACGATAGGGTCGCGTCATGTGGGGGGAAGAAGTAATGCTGTAACGTGTGTGTAATGGAAGCCTGCTTTGAGCCGGGCTAGGTCTGCGTGTGTATGGCTGCATCTTGATATCACTCGTGTGAGTACAGCCAGTGCGAGGAGCTGGTTTCTGAGAAGGTGATTTCTGTGTTTGATCTTAGCTACCCGGAGACCGAGGCTGAAATCCACCACTCCTTCCTCCCTGACGACCCAGCAAACTGTGATTGGTAACTAGCAAACATCCTCCTTTTTCTCTTTTCTCTTGCTTCTCTCGCTCCCATTTCCACTCCATGCCCCAACACACCCAGCATCATTCTCATGTTTCTTGGAGCATCTGAAGATTTGTTGGTGAGACTTGGCTTGCAGAAACACCCGCCACACTTGTGACGCAGTTGCATTGTTTGAACTCATGCTTTATCCATTGCTTGCCAGCACGATCTGTGGGGACCGAATGACAGCTTCTTTAGAGGGTGTATTATTGTACCTTGCCTTTGGTACCATTTCACTGCTCCCTTTCATTCTGGGAGCAGCCTTCCCTGGTGAGCTGCACCCAAATGAGACATTGCTGCTCAGAAACCAACTCCTTCTGTGTGGATTCAGGCCAGTGCAAGATGGCGGCACTGCAGTTCTGCTGCCCTTTGGTGTTTCCTTTTCCAAGGGTGCAGCTGTCAGGTTCTTCACCACTGACTTTCCAAGTGGTCCAGCTGTCAGCTGTGCGTGCAGAGATGCTGTCACCACCTGGAAAGGAATGCTCTGTTTTTCTGCTGCTGTTGGGGTCGCACTAGGACTTGAAACACGCTGCCTCTTCTCACCTTTTGGTGAAGCATGGCATGTGCCTTCTGGCTTTGAGAGACCTGATGGTGACGCTGGCCTTGTCTGTTCATGGTTCTTGCCAGTCTGGAAATGGAGCAAAATGGAAATTTTTTCCCCAGATGTTGTTATGTTTTTAGGGGAACTTATTTTTCTTGAGCCTGCTTTGAGTGGTACATCCATGTGGAGGCGAAAGTGCCGTATGTGAAAGTTGGTGTTTGCTGAAGGCACTGGTTGTGACATTTGGTGACAGTGTGGGAGTAGCTTGTGGTGGCTGATTCTATAGTATTGTCAGGTGTGGAGGTCTGGGCATGTGACCTAGCAGTATCCTGACCCAGGAGGTTATTAAGGATTTCGTAAGGAGATTCTGATTTGAAGCTGTATACAGGTTCATAGAGTATTGAACATTATGTTTGCAACTGAGAAACTCACCTTATCTTGTTTTTGGTGTTTCTTTTTACTGTGTTAAATGCTATTAAGAGCTTTAAGATAGACATAGATAAAATAATCTTGACTAGTAAGCAAATAATTAAAAACACCTAAAGCTTAACAATATTAGATTGTTATTTCAAGCTTATTAGGTATCTTAGAGCTTCTTTATTATATTCTCAGATAGATGCATATTCATATCTTCTCCACTATTTTTAAGTGCCTTTGTAAATCTCTTTCTTATAGTTTAGTTGTTTTTTCAAATTTACTTTGTATGTTTGTGTCAGTGCTTGTGTATGTACACAGAGTATGTACATAGATTATAGAGAATTAAAACTCACTGAGAGAAGCTTGATAGAAAACAAGGCACTCAAATTAAGTCCTATTTAATTTTTATTATTTTATGTTTATCTTTTTTTTTTTTTTTTTTGTCCATGCTTTGTGCTTACAGCTCATTTGTTAGAAAAAAAAAAAAAAACACTATATTTTCTGAGTTGCATTCAGTCATCTTGACCATGCTGTATAAGGTAATAATAGCTTTGGTTTGCTGCCACCTCAGTTGTCACTTTATCTACTTCAGTTCCCACTTTAAATCAAGACTGCTCCATTTTCAAGGTAAGGAATGCTTGTTGTGGGTGGACATCTGCATTGCAAACTATGCAAAAGAGAAAAATCTACGTATAGAAACAATAATTATACATAATATTACCTTGTTTGTTTGTTTTAATAGCTTTCAATGATATTCAGCCTGTTCTTTCAAGCCCTCTGACACCTAGTTATCCTGAAATAGCAGATACTGAACCAGGTATAACAATCACTGTCTAATTCTTATTAATCAGTACTCAGACCATGATCTAAAACTCACTGAAATGACTGTACTGATAATCTTCATTTAGATTAGACCTCTGACAGTTGAAAATTTTAGTTTAGATTGCTGGTAGTTGTTGACATTGTTCCTTTCTCTCACTTAGGATTCTTATGGCAATTCATAGTCTCCTGATGTGCCTTCAGTATTTTAAAAAATATGCCACAAATATAACTGAGAAAACAGTTTTTATTGTCCAGTACAACTGATATGAATACTATGATATATGCTATAGGCTGTCTTCTACTGCTGACATCTACTGCTGAGAATAGTAAGGAGAGTGTTTTTTTAATGACATGAAATTGGGTAACAGTCATGGACACTTAGTGCTTTTGGACTGAAACTGTAGTTGGATCAGCTGTCAGCTCTCAAGTCCAATTTTGTATAGTTCAAATGTCTTGACTGATTGATTGTTCAACATGTCCTCTTCAGTAAATTGCTACATTTTACATCATACCATCTTTCTTATGTATTGGACCAAAACTCAAAATGTGCAAATGCTCAACTTCAAAATCTTACTAGACAGTGATTAAGACCCATACCAATTGCAGTAAAGGCAGGAAGAAAGGAACATCCATAATTTCTGCACGTCACAAATACAGTGATTTATAGTCACTGAAGCTTTGTGCAGTTCAAAAGACTGAATTTCTCTCTAATATGTACTGAACTGATAATCTGAAAAATGTCCAAGCATTAGTGAAATGTTTATGTTACTCTTATAAAAACAAATTTGTTTTTGCTTATGAAGCAAGAATTTCTTCCATTAGCTCTTTACTGTCTTATGATTGTCGCCATTTCTTCCAACAGCAACAAGTGAATCCGTTCTGGAATCTTTCACACCTAAAACTTCTCGTCCTTTTCAGTGGCCAAGGGTAACATTAGGTAATGTTGTTTTCACCCAGTGAAAAGCTTTTGAGCCCATTCATCACATATGAATGCATTTCTTCCAGCATATCATTTCACATGCATAAAATTATTGTTCTTCCCGGTTATAGTCTTGTTCTGCCATTGTCATTAGACTGATTCCTTTTGATATATTTCTGTATGGGGACATAGTTCTGAGCAGTTTTACTGTCCATGGAGCAGTAAAAGTCGCCTCTCAGTAACTTGCATGAAAAAGTTCATCATCCTTTTATCAGTAAGCTTTATCTTTTTCCATCACGCATACGCATGTTCTTTCTCTCTGATATGCGGAGCCTTCATAGAGAAATTTCAGTTGATTTGAAGAATACATTTCTAGCCAATGCACAGCATTTCAGTATCATCTCCATTCTGCACTTCAAACTCTAATTTCATCAGATGGCTTTGATGTTCCATGCTGAGTTATCCTTTCTTCAATGTAAATTTGTGGCATGTGCTGTTTGTTGTGAGAAACTCTTGTTAAACTGAGTTGCAAACTGAGCTCTTTCTTTCAGCTCCTAAAGAAATACCACTTACTCCTAAACTGAAACCGTCTGCTATCCCAGAAGTACAGCATGTGGTAACTGGTAACTGTGCACACCATTCTTATAAGTTGATATACAGAAGCGTGTTAGCTAAAAATATTTCAGCCAGACTTCCTAAAATGGACAGAAGCTGTGCAGTACACGAACATCTTGAGTAATTCATCATTCTGAAATTAATCATTTGATGTTGCGTAACAAAAGAAATGCTAGTTAAGCTCATCAGTTTGTTACACAGTTGGGTCCAATGACAGAAATATAAATGTGGTCTCTGGTTTTGAAATGTAATTTAAATGAACGGTGGGGAAAAAACTTCTATTATTCTGTTATCTCTCTTGCCAATTGCCACCTCCCACGTCCATGTAGACATATGGCAAGGATGACATCTTTGCTAATAACAACAGTTTGTTGATTTGGAGTAAAGTACTTCTCATGTGATTGGTAAGACCTTCCTCAAGGAACTCACTGAAAAGAACTGTGACTTCAGGGGAAGTAGGAGAGCTACCTCCAAATAGAAGGGAGAACTTTCATATATGTGTGAGAAGATCATTCATTGGCCATAGGGGCATTATTACAATGTGGTAATATTTTTCCTTTTCTACTTTTTGATTAAAAAAATATATCCCTGTAGTCATTTTCTTCTGATTTGGGGTTAAGGGATATGAGCTTTCCTTCTTGAGTATTTCAGGTACTGGACCAATAAATAATATGGTGTGCTAGAGTTTTACAGTATTTCTGTTCTTGTATATAAACAGGCATAACACTAAAAGTCAGGAGTTGCCTTTGATGTCTTATGCATGCCTTGACTCCTAGTTCTGACTTTAGATTTTCAGCAAGATTTTGGCATTTAGAAGTTGCTTCTTTAGTACAGATTTTCTGTTATTTTTTATGGAACAAGGTCTTTTCTTCAGTCACAACCTTCGTCTGTTCTTCCTTGCTTTTCTCCCATAACTTTCAAAGAAATATGTTTTTTTATTCAAGCAAGCAATGGATTAAAAATACCCTTACAGCACAAATGTAGGAAAGGAGCCTCAGAAGCAGATTCTTACACAAAACCATAAGCATACAGGGTGTAATTTCATAGGAAACCAAACTAAAGGGAGCGTAGGATGTTGTACATAAGATCAGAACTCATGCATGCTTATCAGGTCTATTAAAATAATTCAGAAAGAAAAAGTCAGCTATTGGAATTTTAACGTTTTTGATCTATTCAATTTCACTTGATTTTTTTTTGTTTTCTAGCTTCAAAACCCCCACTTCCAGAGCCTAAAACTTCTCAGACTGTTGAACAACAAAAAGCAACCTTAGGTAATACATACTTACTCAGCTGTTGGTAAATCTTCTCTGCAGCCCAAGTCACAGCTTGAACTCGATTACTTCATCTCATAGCTTCTTTTGTTTGTAATCCATTTCTTTTAGAGTAGAAAAAGTTAGGAAATAATAATTCTGAAATACATTTTTCAGAACTTAAGAGAAAAAGTAACTTGAGGTTTTTTGTGACCTTACTAGTTCTATAGTACAGTAACATTTTTGGAGAGCAGAATATCTTCCATTTTGTTGGGAGTGTTGCTAGTACAACAGCAACACATTTTACCCTCAGAAAATCATTAGAAATTCCTTAGAATCATTACTGAAAGACTAAGTAGAAGGTCAGTGTTATGACTGTTAATCCTAGAAATCTCAGTGAATGATTTCTGTGGCACAATGTAGATATGTTAATTCTCCTGCTCTTTTATGAATCCTTCAAGAATGTTTGGCGTCAGAAACACTTTTCAGCCACTTCACATTTCTTACTCTAGTCTGTTCTTCCTGTACCGTATGCTTTTCTAGTGTGTCTACTACCCTGAAGCATTTAGAAACTTCTTTGAGAGGAGTCTCATTGCACTCCTTTATAAAAATGAATTAAATTACTTACTATAGTACCTGATACTTACTTTAAGCTTTATTTGATGTCAGATTAATGGTCATTAGCTAATTATACTTTCAGCTCACAGAAGTTCAGGGAAAAGAACACTTCCAGATTTCTTTTTGCTTCTTTTTTTTTTTTTTTTTTTCCCCATTTAGATGAAACTGTTTCTATTTTATTAACAGAATGCAATGAATACAGTTGTGCAGCAATTTTCTTTTGTATCACTGAATTAATTCTTCTCCTGCTCCCTTCCAGTGATTTCATTACTGTTGAAAATTGAGACTATTTTTGCAGATTATGTTTTGGTGGTTTAAAATTGACCAAGAGGATGAATTATTTTTCCTCCTACCTATCTTACAAAAACAAATTTGATGTTTTAATGAGGGAAACATTTTGATGTGATTATAATGTGTAATTGCATCTCTTTGATTTACTTACTGACTTTTGCAGTGATGAACAAGCAGGTTTTAGGTGAGGATTTTGTGAAGCCTTTTTAGCAAATTAGATTTTGCCATTTGCTTTTGCTCCAGTTGCCATTTATTGCTTCATTTCTGGCTTGGATAATGTGATTCTTATGTGACACAGTAGAAAGAACAGTCTTATAATCCAGAATGTTTTTTTCAGCTCCCAAAGAAGCAAAACTCACACCTTCTGCATCTAAACCTAGACCACCTGGCAGACCCAGAAAGCCACAAATTAAACCTGGTAATTAGCTTCCATACCAAACATTTACTGTACCTTATCATTTAAATAGTTTTATATACTTTAGTTTAAATTCATTTTGTGTGAAGTTCAGCACCTTAGACTCAGAAAAAAATAGGCAGTGAGGGAAGCTGTGCTCTTTTGAGGAGTTGTTTTTTTTTTTTTATTCAACAACAAAAAAAATGAAGTAAAGTCAAGAGACTTTTAACTTTAGTCTTGTATCTCAAATCACCAAGCTGCATGGCCTTGTGGAAACAAATTGTTTTGCTGTTTTTCATTTCAAAATGAAAAGTTTTCTGACTTAGTTTGTCACCGAATCTAGAAGATGCACATTCTCTTTCATTGTTGATGGATGTAGCATTTTACCTAGAACTGTAGGATTTCTATTGATTCAGTGATCATTAACTCATACGTAGACTTATCTGAAACTGTGGAAATAGGAATGAAATGCTGTTCTGGAATTTAATGAAGGCATATTTTATGGTGGCAAATGAAGCCAAAAGGTACCTGGCCTGCCCAGAGGCTGAAGAATAAGTGAATAGTTTTGCATGATTTATACTGAAGTTCAAAAAGTGCGTTGTGAGAATATGTTACATAATCAGGGAAGATCTTAGTCAGTATTATTTTTTTTTTCCAGATTCCAAGTAAATTAATCCCTGTTATTTTTGCTCATAAAAAGATTTATTCTCTTCAGACCTAATAATTCCTTGTGAAACTTGTTAAATAAATGATATTTATGTCTTGGAGGTTTCTCAAATTAATATGCATACTTATTTTTTCATTGTGGTTACATCTCCTGCAACATTTTTAGTGTAGAAATTCAGTATTGTAATACTGGAATCATTAATTTCATCTCTGCCATACATGTCTATGTATATCTGAACATAGACATCTTTTCTTGAAATGACAGAGAAAAAGCTCCTTTGGAAAATGTTGAATAAAATTGAATAAATTATGTTGTGCCACCAACATAAACCTGGAATATTGATGTTTCTACATCAGTGGTTGATTGCTCTGAGCTACTATATCACTACAGAGAAGGCAGCATGTTTCTGTATTTGTACATACGCTTCTTGTCTGTCATTTCTTTGTTAGTGATCAAATTGATCAATTCAGATGGAATCCTAAGAAACACCACTCTTTATTCACTGGTGTTTATTTTGGAGAAGACTAAGGGTAGATCTCTACTCTCTACAGCTATCTGAAAGGAAATTGCAACAAGGAAAGTGCCAGTCCATTTTCTCAGATGATGAGTGAGAGGAAATTGGATCAGGAGAGGTTTAGATTGGATATCAGAAAGAATGTCTTCATGGAAAGGGTGGCCAAGCTTTGGTAGGTGCAGCTCAGGTGTGCAGTGAATTCCCCATACCTGGAGGTATTTAAGAGACAAGTGGATATGGCACTAGGGGACATAGATCAGTGATGCAATTTGGTAGGCCAGATTGATGGCTGGACATGATCTTGGGGGTTTTTTTATAACCTAGATGATTATGTTGTTCTATGATCATAATTAAGCCTGTGACTATCCTTTTCTGAGAAGGTATTTGTTACTTTGGCTTGTTCTGAAGAGACAAATGTTGATATTCAGAAATGATTATTTGAGGCATATAATATGTAATGCATGGAGATTACATGGTTTTTATTTAGGTGACTTCTGAAATACAATCACACCAGAGAACTATGCCTTCTCTGACTATGAATTTTTTTCTAAAAACTTGATGCATGTCTGTCATATTATTTTCTGTCCTTCTAAGTTTCAGGTTACTTGGCTGCTCACTGCCAGTAACCTGGTAAACAGTTTAATAATATTGAGGGTAACATGCCGAAGTCCTATTGCACTGCCTGGGAGTTTTATTTAGATGTTCTGCTTTCAGAAAGGTCAGAGAAAATGAAGAGCATTAAATTTTCTCCAATCTTATTCCCTTTTCATTCTCCTTCTGAGAAACATCATCTCCCAACTCTACCTTTTCTTTTTACCTAGAAAATTTTACATCAAATGTGAATTGTATATCTATTAATGAATTTTTTAAAACTGCCGTAGAAGAGCATCCAACTCTTTGTTTATCCCTTTTGTCAAGGGATAAACCCTCTGCTTGTTTTAGCCAATTATATCTCATATTAAACCCATTGCTGCAATTTTCTCTGCTTATTCACTTTAAATGACTGAAGGTTGTTTTCTAAATTTCATTTATTCATTGATGAATGTGTATCTTTTATGGGATACCACTTACTTTCAGCTAAAATACTGATTTTTACAAACCAGTTTTTTCCCAGTACCCAAAACCATATTCCAGTGCTTTTGTAGGTTTTCCTGGTTTCTATTACATTCTTTCTACCGTTGTCAACAAGTTTGTGCATTATTTCTTAATTGATCCAGTATTATTAAAAAGCTTAATTATCCATAGTTGAAAAAAAGTTGATTTGAAGGTAGGCAGTACTGTGATGTTGTATCAGCAGCTGCTTTTACACTTATTGGTGGAGCAATTTTACATTTTTTTGTAGTACATTCCATACTTAACTTTTCACAATATTTCTGTTGCAGTGGTGGAATCTATTACACTTAGAGTTGAACCACCAAGGTCAACAATAGGTAATGGTACTTCTTTGGCAAGCTGTAGTTTTTGGGGTCTTTTTTTGTCACAGAAAGTGGCACCAAAGTTAATCATCTTATGCTTTAAGACTGATTCATTAAACTTCATTTTTCTTCTAGGTATTTCTTGTTTGGTATCCATGTCTGTTGGTCATATTGCTCGCTTCACAATTGGAATGCCTACTTTTTGAGAAAAAGAGGCTTGCAGCTTTGAATGACTTTTGTCTTAATTATGCTCGTCTGTGTCAGTCTCAGCTTTTCTGATAAAAAATAAAAATCTGGGCTTCTGTAATGACCAAAATTCCTTTCTCTTGCTTAGGCTGTTGTAAACACCTGGGTATTATTATCAGACTTTCTTTGCTGTTTCCTGTAAAGAGAATTCTCTGTTGCAGGTGTGAGCATTCTGTGTTTGTGTGTTCAACTCGATATCAGGTGTTGATTGCTTAGTGTATTAACCAACTTATTACCCACCTTTTCTCTTCCAGCTCCAAGGGAGATTCCTCGTATTCCTTCTAAACCTAAACCTTCACCCAAACCTCATATTCCACAGGCTGAAGATGGTAAACTGCTTTGTGTGATTATTTCTAACACAGCATATATTAGATTGAAATGTATTTCTGTGCAACTACTTATTTATTTGAACAAATCTAATCATAATCAGATTCTTTTGTGCTGTCTATTCAGTGGTGTTTGCAATTTTCAGAAATAGTAACAATTTTATTTTTAAATTCATGCTATAGAGCTAAAGTGTGTGATAGCACAATATGCAGTAACGCTTTTTAACAGCATCCAGAAAGCAAACAAATGTTCTCCAATTCCAGTTTTGTATATAAACAGCATTTGAAATACCACACAAAGGAGAGAATTTTCTATCCTTAAAAAGCCAATTTCTTAATAAGTTAATGATAGATATTTGGATATCTCACTACAGCCAATTGGAGAACTAAGCTCACACTGAAGAAGAGTTTCCTCTTTCACTGCTTATTTTCTCAATGACTTTATTTAATATAACAGTTTTTGTATGAGGCAGTACATTACCATAGAAATAATACTAACTATAAGTAGGGTTATTCTCTTAAATTTTCAGAACAGCTTTTATGTTTTGTTTTTCTTGATACAGTCCTGGAATCTGTAACATTTAGAACTGATCAACCAAAGCCAACAATAGGTAACAGTTCTACCTAAAGTGATCATCACATTTAGAATACATTTTGTGGCTACTTGGTACAGTACTCACCCCCAGCTTTGCATGGTTAGAACAAATACTCAGTAGATGTCTAGCATCACAGGTACATCTTCACTGTATTTCACCGTCATGATTTTTACTATTAAATTTCATCCTTATGTAAGGTGATTTTTTTGTGTTTGTGATTTTACACTAACAATTCATATTCATCTTGCTTGGTTTTCCTCACACAAATTTGTTCTGTAAAGCGAATGGCAGCACCACAATTTTACCTCGATTGTGTTTCATTATACTTAGTTTGTGTCACATACTTTATCTTTTCTGCTAGTCTCCAAGCCAGACATCCATCCTGGCCTTACTTCTCTTGATTCTATTACAGAGGTTCCCCACCAGCATTATTTCTTTGTGTACCAGGCATTCATACTTCTTCATTATTTGTATAAGCTTTTTGTGTACCCAGATTCCAAAGGCATGTGTTCGGGGCTTCCTTGTTGGTTTTGTGAGTCGTTGATTTCTTGTTTGTTTGTTTGTTTGTTTGTTTGAAATGTTATACCTTCTGACAGTCTTCTGTCAGGAAGATATTAAAAGTTGCATTTGTTTTATTCCAGTTCCAAAAGAATCACATCGTATTCCTTCCAGACCTAGGATACCACCAAGCTCAGAGGTGCCACAGACCAAGCCTGGTAAGTACATTGTTTCTTTATTTTATCCTGGTATGTGTATCTTACAAATTCTACAGTGATCAGCAGAGTTTCAGATCCATATTTATCCCTTGGGTGTGTATGTTGGTGCATTCCTTAAAGGACAAAATCCAGTATCATACATCATAAGAAGTGGAACCTGTAAGCAACCTTGTAAGTTTAAATTTTCTATCTTAGTTTGTTCTTACATTTTAAGTCACTGCAACATTGGGCATTTTCTTTGCAGTCTTCAGTGAAAATAGCTCTTCTCAGTTTGAATTTGGATTGGTTTGGGGATAGATGAAAAAGAAAGTGTCGTTGCAAAGAGGAAGTGGGTTTTTTCTGTATTTCTCAAACTGAGTACGTGTATTTTCTTTCCTAAGCACAATTTTATTTTATTCTTTTCAGTTACTTTTGCAGAATCTTTACTTCGTCTGTGCACTTAAGAATGTGCAATATTTTTCAAAATGTTGCTTACACAGTTTGATATAAAGTAATATATGACCATGGCCTAATCAAGGGTGGAGGAAGAAAGTTAAACAACTCAATTGAAAGTTAAACAATTCCTGCAATTGCAAGAAGTACTGTAGGGAGTTGACGTTGCCCATTAGCTATGGTTTGCTCACCACTTTGACCCCCTGCAGGTTTGAGGAAGAGACAGAAGAAAAAAAAAAACAAAAAGAACAAAGCAGTGATTCAAGATAAAATGTAAAAAATGAGAGAAAAAAGATAAAAACAAGAGATGCAAACACACTCGGTCACAAACCTACTGCCAGAAGACCAACACCTAGCAAGTCCACAAGCAGTGGCTCCTTTGGAAAACCTACCCACCAATTTTATTGTGACATTAGATGACATGAAATGGTCTTTTGGTCAATTTGGTACAACTGTCAAAGCTGTGTCCCCTCCCAGCCTGTTGCCTAACCTCAGCCTACTTTTCTGGGGACAGTGTGAAAAACGGAGAAGTCTTTGACGCTGTACAAGTTCTTTTTCAGGATCTGCTAAAACATTGTTTTGTTATAAACACTGGCTTGGTCAAAAATTTAAAAAAGAGCACCTCAGGGACTGCTGTGAAGAAAATAAACTCCTTCCCAGCCAGAACTAGTGCAAGTATCCAAGGTATTCACAGCATTAGGTGGTGCTGCTGGAAAAATGGGCAGAATGATGAGGACTAAGATTCATTTTTGCCCTGTTAAGTCTGCACCTATTGTTTGAATTAAAAAATAAAAATAAACAAGAAAAGTGTGCAAAGTTTAAGATGGAACACCACCCACAATATCTTTGTGGCTTATTACAAAATTTACAGATTTATATTCAGAGCTCAGATCTGTATTAGAGCTGAAGGCAATTTTTGAATTGCATAATACTGTTGTGTTTGAGTTTCAAGGAGGAGAGGCCGTCTCTCACTAGCCGTAGGAGGGATGATATGATGATTGTGGAGGTGCTGCAATGTTTTGATTGTTCTTACTAAGAGTTATTTTGCTGGTTTCTAATGCAGCTCTGGAACCAATTACATTTAGAACTGAAAAACCAAAGTCAACGTCAGGTAATGATACATTCTTATTTGTATACTCACATTGTTTTTCTTTTACAACAGAGATCATTATAAGTATACCTGCAAATAAGTTTAATAAATGAATTTAATAATAGATTTAATAATTTAACAGTCAAGATTCTCTACCTCTTTTCATTTTTTCTTCAAAGCATTCAAGAAGGATCCTCATGCCTATCAAGTTTTTAAGCACATAGGATAGGGTAATTTCCTTTGGCATTTAAAAAGGCTGAGGACAGATCAGAACAGGATCCCAACTTACACAGTTATACTGCAAAGGTGACACTGTTCTAGTTAGTCATATGAATTGAGTGAGCAAAGCTGCCTGCTCTCAATTTTCTTTCTATCTTTTCCATCCCCTCCAGATTTTATAAATTCATTCACGGAATTCTAAACAATAATTCTGTTTCTCTTAATTATCAATTCCACTGCCAAAACAAAATCACTTCAGTGATCTTTGGGATATATGAGGCAGAGCCAATTGACTAAGGCATTTTTATTTGCTTGAATGTGGTACTGAGAATTATTCTGGTACAATTTCATTGCAGCATAGTGGTGTCTTTGTATTTGAAACTTCTTCTATTCAGTAGTTTACCTTCTAAATAGAAACAATAATTCTGTCACATGATATGTCACAGAGAAGTATCTTCCCTACAGCATGATTTTGTTCCAAAACAAACCCCTTCGCCTCTTTTACATTGTTTCCATACAAGTATCATTGGTTCAAATCTTTGCTGTATGTGTATTGACTGTTATGGATTGCAGTGAACAATGATGCCTGTGAAAATGTTAACACATTGTAACCCAGTTTCTTTCAGTTCCTAGAGAGACACGTTATGGGCCTTCCAAACCCAAAACATCTCCCAGTCCACGTGTTCCTCCAACCAGAGCAAGTAAGCTTCTCAGTATTTTGCATTTTAGCGTATGAAAGTTTTTGCAGTTTGAAAATTGACAAAATATATGAATTTTTTGAAAATACACAAATCTTTATTGAATACGGTGTGTTTTACTGTTGTAATGCTATAAAGCTGTCCTAAAGCAAGACAGATATCTGTGTGTATCAGTAATTTGTATGAGGGTTGGGGTGTGGGGGTTAAAAACTCTTATATAAAGCCCCTGGAAGTTGAAAAACTTGGGTCTCAATTTCCTTAAGGTATGAAAGAAGTACTTTTATTTTCTTATTTACAAGAACAAAATTACGGTACTTTCTTGTTCCCCAGTCTACACTCTGGGGATATCTCTGTCCAGTTGAAAGTTAGTGGTAATTTTCCACGTTTCTACTTTGACTGCTTGATGGTTTTTAATGTAAGATTGATCTAAGCAAGGAATAGATTTTTGGAATATGAAACACTTGAAGTGCAGCTAGGAAAACTGTTAGAACTGCAACACTTTACTCTCTGAAAAGATCTGTTTGAGATAACTGGGATAAGAAGAGGGTTAATCCAACAGTGCACTGTAACAGTCACTTTGTAGTCTCAGCACTAACATTTACTTCATTGGCAAGAGGTTTCTGTGGTTACTAGCGAATGGAAAAAATATTTCCTAAAAAATTTTTTTGCAGAAAATTCATGTCGTGTAAGGAATATCAGATAGACCTGTTTCATCATTATCTTCATTACTGTGTTCAAAACTTAGCTCGTCTTCACAGGTCCAAAAGAAAGTCGACGAGTCACTTCCAAGCCCAGAACATCACCAAGTCCAGATTTACCACACACAAAACCTGGTAAATAGATAAATGTTTTGTTGTACTTAAATGTTCAGATTTTCTTTGGGTTGTCTTTTCTCAATGTGTCAACTGTTGATTAATATAATATTGCAAATATATAGATTTTCTAATGAGCATTAAATACATGTTTAAAGAAAGAGAGAGCTGATTTAAATATTTAATTATTCAGTTTTGATGAGTTGTATATGCTTTCCAATCACATGACAGTTGTCATTGATGAATAATTTGTATAGAAGGTTAAACAACATTTTAAGAGTGTTCTTGGAAGAAATCTCCCCAATCTTCTTTTCTGATCTGGTGTGTCCTCATAATGGAATTAGATCCTTAAAAATATACCTGGTAGGGATTTATATGTCAGTGAACTACCAAATCTCCTCTTTAACATATAATGGTTCTGAAGATATCAGTTGAAACTTTCTTTATAGGGAATGTATATTCACTATTATTTATTCCAATTTAAAAATAAATTAGTTATAGGCAGTATTTTTACCCTTTTAATTGTAGTTTCTGCTAACTTTGTGTACGTTCTTGTTTTTGTGAAGTACTGGCACATATTACATTTACAGCTGAGCAACCAAAGACAAATAGGCAACTTTGGACTATTATTTTTTTTTCCCCTGCTGTTCATTGACTAAAGATTATGAATTATTATTCTGTTTTTTACATTATGTGTTTGTAGTTTTGATTTGTTTACATAATACTATTCTGTTCCAGGTATTCAAAGATTCCTAGCTGTGTTGTCTTCACAGAAATATTCTCTCTCTTCCACATTGCAGTTTCATTCTGTGGCTATCGCAGTTGTCAGCTTTGTAATACAAATGGAAACATCTCAGCTATGGCTGTCTGTGTTCTTTACAGATTTTTTTTCCTTGGCTCCAGATGATATTTTTCTTACTTGATCACTTTTCCATGCTTATTTTCATTCATGGTTGTCTTTTTCCCTTTAAGTTTCGGCATGTCTCATCTCTAAATTTTTCAATCACTCATGCAAAGATCTTGTTTTTCCTTGCAGGTATTGATTTCTAAAGAGCACACACCCTTAAAACTGGTCTTTTCTTTCAGCTCCTAAAGAAACACAACAAACTTCCTTTAAACCTAAACCAGCTCCCATTCCAGATGCTTCACAACGCAAGCCTGGTAAATTGTCTTCCCTTTTATCAAGTTATGGTCAATAACTGAACACTGGCTTTTGGGAAGGGTGCTGGTGAAGAGTTCTCAGCAGTACATTTGCTGCTTTATACTATTCTAGCTTAAGAAACAACTGCAGTACTGTGGTTAACTCATTCCACTGTTGGAAACAACAACAGTTCCAGAGTTGATTTTTTTTTTAATTGGTATTATGTGGACATTACCAGAAGAAACAATAATGACCCATATATTGTAAAGAATGATACAAAGTTATTAACAGCTTGCATCTCAGCAACATTTCAGTTATTTGCATCATGTATTTTAAGCTCTTATGGCAGAAGCCTTTTGGGACTGTTGCAGTGCTTTCCCTTTATATATAAGCGTTTTCATCCAGATGAGGCTAAGACTTCCCTTCTGTTTTACTCCATTCAGGACATTTTTCATCATAAATCTGGCTAACTTATGAAAGATAATTACTGCTTTCACTGAAGGGTTGCAAAACAAAAACAAAAATGGAACTCTTCATAACCAAAAATCTCTGAGAGGATATGTCAGTTACTGTTGTAAAACGCACCTTTCCTGCTGTATATAACATACTACTGAAAGTTGCTTTTAAGGAGGTAGAGGAGGGAAGGGAAAGTATCTTCATTATTCTGAGCATTTATCCAAATTTTTTCCAACAGGAATCATTCCACCCTTCCGTGAACCTGATTCTGCTATGATTCCTCAAATGCCTGAAAGAATAAAACCAACACTGGGTAATTGTGTATTTCATAAATAATCATTCTATTTTCCATTTTTGCTGGATAAATAGTTGTGCTTTGCTACTGATAGCAGCAGTAACACATGAACTAATTTAAAATTTACTTTTGAAGGTTTTTTTCCTCATCTTCTAGCCATTCCAGTCAGGAGGATATAATTCCTTCAGTTGTTACATATTCTCCTGTAAAAGGAGGTTTTATTTAGAGAACGGATAGTGATTCCTGACTTTTCTGCATCTGAGGTATGATGCTGTTATCCTAAAATACTGCTCTGCTTTACTCCTCATTATCTAATTTTACAGAGAAAACTGCAAGAAAATTTTAAGTGTCAACTAAAGCACAACCTGCACCAAAGTGTACCAGCTACATGACTACGTGACAAGTCAAACACCAGTTCTTAAAACCATCTTCTCTTTTACCTTCTAGTCATCTCTGTCGGGAAAACTTTCTTAAATATATTTAATACATATATTTAATGTATTAATGCATTATCCTCGTAATTATTTTTTCTTACTTGCCAGATGTGAACTAAACAAGGGTGAATTAATCAAAGCAGGAGTGGGCAGTAGGAGCATTGCTTCAGTAATTGTTGCTAAGAATGAGTTCTGTGTCCCCACTTTCAGAAGAGATGTTGACCAAGATTTTATGAGAACGAAGTGGCATCATTATTGAAGTACCAACAGCCATTCAATAATCTTTGAAGTTTTCCTCTTCGATGGAAAGGAATTCAAAAATTCTTTTCATCATGTTCAAATTTTAATATATATTCTCCCTATGCATTGATACTTAGATTAGTGTTCATTTGATATCTTTACATATTTTTATAAAGTTTATGTGCTTTTTTATACACATCTGGGGACACATGATACAATCTTTATATGCAGAATACATGTGAAGAATGTAAAGGGTAAGGTAGATTTTTTTCTGAGGACCTCTCACATTGCTCTGGATCATAGACTTTCAAGTGTTTTCTGTAAGTGCTAAAATACCTTTTGCATTAAGTGATCATTGCACGACAAGAATTATTAGAAAAGTTCCTGTTGGAAGGGATCTATACAGATTATTGATTCCAACTCCCTGTCACTTCAGGGCTAACAAAAAGTTAGAGCATGTATTATTAAGGGTATTTTATCCAAATGCCTAATAAGCATGGACAGACAGGAGGTATCAATCACCCCCCTCTAAGAAGCTTGTTCCAGTGTCTGACTACCTTCTCAGCAAGGACATTTTCCTTAAATCTGATCTGAACTCCTCTCATGCAGCTTTGAGCCATTCCCACACTGGACAAAAGATGCCTCCCATCTCCACTTCCCCTCCTTGGGAAGCTGTAGAGAGCAATCAGGTGAAAACAAGGAAGTTAATTTACAAATCAAGTTTGACACAAAGGGCCAATGAAAAATAGGTACTATCCTCAGGTACTCCTGCACATTACACAGGAAAGAACTACACTACTAATGTGTGTTTTTGCCCTATTAATTTACTGAATGCTGATGTGACCATATATCCAAAGTAACAAGTACACATTTAATTATTGGGAAGTATGTTTGTACGAGTGGCTGTTTCATTTCTTTGCAGAAATTCCAACTGATAGATTTTCAGCTTTACACTTACACTTCCTTGTGTTCTGTGATGTTCCTTATGCACTCTGAAAAGAGTTGGGTTTTTTGGTTTGTTTCGTGGTGGGTTTTTTTTTTCTTTGTTTATTTGTTTAAAAATATTTGATTTATTGTTTGGGGTGTTTTTTGTTTTTTTATTTTTTTTAATTTCAGCTGCAACTGAAAAACAATTCATTCATACCAAACCAAAAACATCTGAAAAACCAAGAGTGCCACACACCAGACCTGGTAATGAAGTCGTCTTGTAATTTTGTTGTTGTTATTGTTTGAACTTAACCATTCTTTCCCCCTAGCCTGAGTTTTTATGCTTTTTTTTTTAATCACAAATATTTATACCTGTTTTTGTGCTTAATCAAATGCATTACCTTTAAGTCAGTCAATTCAAAATGTCAAAACTACAAGTCCAAGCTACACTGAAAATAATATTAGTATCTATAGTCTAGCATTGGAAACATTTTTCCTGCTTTCTATTACACTCAGCAAGTGACAACTGAAATGTAGTAATTGGAGTGCTGACAAATTTCAGTGGCTTGAATGCACAGTTTTCACTTACAATTAGAGAGGCTCTTTGTAAGCACATTTTTCCCCCATAACATTCTATATTACTCCTTTGAAATGTGCTTATACATTCAGCAACAGATGTGTTATACTGAAATGAAGTACTCGGAAAATAGTTAAAGTAGCCCTTGTCACTCCCTGTTTTTGTTAAAAAATCAATGTACAGGAGAACTTAATAGAAAAATACTGTGAACAGTTGATTTTTAAGATATTCTGTTACTCTTTAGTTTGGGATGTTTTTCAAGTTTTACAAATAGTGAAAATGTAATTTATTTCTATTACAGTTTAATATTTTAATATTTAAATATAAAAAAATATTTAAATATTTTTAATATTTTAAGCATCTCCACATTTTCTCCCTTAACAGCAGTACATCAAACAACCCCACAACCAATTATCACAAAAACTTCCACCACCACTGAGCAGTCAAGGGCAACAATGGGTAAATAAATTTCCTTAATCTTAAGATGCAAACATTTAAAATTTTTTGAATTGAGAAATTTCTAGAGAATGTGCTCATGTGTTATTTTATGTAATATCATGCCACTGTCCTTCATTCTGCTTACACAAACACACTTCTTGATACAGATGAGTCTCACTTCTATCCTAGTCAGAAGCCTTTATCAATTGCTCAATTAAATTCCATGGTCTAATTCATATATATTTTTAAGGGCAAGAATTTTAGCCATTGGCTCAACACACTCTACAGCTCAAATCTAGATATTTTCTGGGTTTTGAATAGCCATCTTGTTTCAGGTTCCAGGAAACCATGGAATTGTTACTGTCTTTTTTTCAGGCATTTGAGGCGTGTATTTTTGGTGGGCGAAATATGGTGTTGAATTGTGACTCCTAAAGAATACAGTAATAATATTTTTCCTTTCTTTCAGCTCCAAGAGAAACAATGCTCCTTCCTTTCAAACCTAAATCACCTGTTGAGACAGAAGTACCACAGAGTAAACCTGGTAATTAAAAGTTTTTAACTTTGAAAATGTTACTGTTGTATTATCTTAGTTATAATTTTTGCTGCAATTCCTTACTGCAGTGATATGACATGCACGATATTTAGAGAAAAATTAGCATCATTGTTCAGCTTGTAGTACATCAATGGATTATATCAAAAATAATGCCCCAAAATTGCTTAAAATACTTGGGACACACAAGTAAAGATGTATTTTCTAAAGGTTTATTTTTTTTAATCGGTGGATAGAAGGCGTTTAATATATGAGGAACTTGATTAATTTGAATGAGAATATACTACTGTGGCTGGCTTCACTAAATTTTTTGGGAAGTCTATTACAGAAAATTAATGTGCTTTATTTTTGCAAGTGCTTTTGAAACTCAGGCTACAGAATCTTAGTCGAAGATAGGTGATAACAGTATAAGTACTGTCTTCTGAGTACAGTAGAGATCCAAAGTTATAATGAAACATATATCAACATCACCCTTTGTGTGAACTATTTCCATAAAAATAACTTGGTAGAACAGTTACAACACAGAAAGAAAATAAGGGAAGGAGTGACAGCATGATCATAAATCTTATTGAGAATCTGTAATTCTCAACTGTCTCCAACTAGTAATACCTTTTTTTAGGTAAGTAAGTTGATGAACAGTTTCATCATCCCCCTTTTTTTCCTCAGAGTTCTTATGTAACTAGAAACAATTTAAGCACCATTAATTAAAAGAACAGTGCATATATTTTGTTGTGAAAATCAGATTGAACAGTCCAGCAAAAAGACTTATTTTCTAAAGGATTATTTTGAAAGACTCTCTGTAAGTAAATAAGCTAGATTCTAAGCCTCAATTGAACCTATTTCCAATTGTATAGTATTTAACAAGTATCATATTTTGGCACCACTGCATAGTCCAGTTTAATAAAAGAATTTTAGAAATCACAGCTTAAGTGGTTATATTTTTTCCTTCTAAAATTTAGTTCACTTTACTGACCTTTACAGAAAATAAAGGCTACTGTTATCATGAAAGTTGATAAAAATGAGTGGCACTATTTGGTCATCACTCTTTATACTAATAAGTAGGTTATTTTCCAGCTTCCATATTCTAACATTATTTCTGAAAGAAGCAAAAACTCATATAGGGTGTTTCTGCCTTCAAGTCCCTCCTTTTCATCCAGTAACTTAGATATTGCTGACAAAATTTTGTCATATCTGAGTCAGGATCATAGAATCATATCATAGAATCATTGAATGGCCTGGGTTGCAAAGGACCACAATGACCATCTAGTTTCATGCCCCCTGCTATGTGCAGGGTCACCAACCAGCAGACCAGGCTGCCCAGAGCCACATCCAGCCTGGCCTTGAATGCCTCCAGAGATGGAGCATCCACAGCCTCTCTGGGCAACCTGTTCCAGTGTGTCACCACCTTTTCACCAGAAAAGAATGCCTTAAACATAGATGTGTTAGGAAAGCACAGGTTAGCGTCCACCATTAGGATGCCTGCTCTGAAGCTGAAGGCCCAACAGAACACTTGCAGTGTCTGGCTGTCAGCATGAAAATACATCCAGGCTAATCAGAGCACATACTTGTTTCCTGTCATTAAAAATCGTCTTAGCAGATGTGTAGATAAATTTTCATGAAACACACAGATACTTAAGTAAATCCAACATCATTGATTTCATTTCTCACAGAGCAATGTTTTATTTCTCATAGCTCCAAAGACAACACACCTGGGATCAATTAACCTTATAACAGTTCATGTTGTTGATGGGTCCAAAATGACTTTGGGTAATGAAAATATTACGTCAGATTATTTTTTGTTTATAACTTTCTCTGCTTTTCTATATGACTAAACTTACACTTTAATCAACAGAAATATCTTAAATATATCTTTGCCTTGTTCGTTTGTTAGTCTTACTCCAGTGCATGTACAAAATATTGGTGTTTTTAATTTTCCAGGAACTTTCTTGACATTTGGTTGATATTCCTTATAGAAATTCTCATACATGAGGAGTCATGTAAAAAGACATTAGCTGCTCATCTTTTCTACTCTCTTTTGATTTATTAATTGTGTATATCTTCCCAGTCTTTAAGTCTCTGCATGAAACCCTGAATATCAGCCAGGTTTCTACCACTGACTTTTTTGTTTATGGTCTGCACTCAGTTTAAATTTCTCTTCTACCTGTGGTGATTTGATGTTTAAAAGAAATAATTTGCATTTGATAAGCAATAAAATCTCCTATTTCAGTTCCCAATGAAACGTATCAGATTTCACCCAAACCCAAAAGTGCTCTCACAACTGAAATTCCATGGTTGTATACAGGTAATTCTTATGACTTTCTGTGTTGCATTGAGTACCTATAGCTGTTAAGTAAAATCAATATGATTTAAGATTTAGTGGCTTATTCTTGTTACCCCTAAAAGCTTTTTAAGTACTGTTAGTTTTGTGTGTCTGATCCTCCATTCAATAGTTTTGCAAACACAAATGTAACTGATTTCCACATTTTTCTTTTCCAAAATAATAGATCTAAATTTTTGAAAAATTTCCCAACAATAACTGTCAGAAATGAGTAATACGTTCTTTCCACAAGAAATGTTTTCTCAGACACTTCAAGGAAGCTAGAGAAAGTGATGTTGATAGAATTGTTTTTAGACTCAAATATCAAATAGCTAGCTGTATTTATGTAAAAGACATTTAACTCAAAGTTACTCAGGTCCATTATTTGGCATGAAATGACAGTGACAACTGCTTACATTTTTAGCTTTCAGTGAGATTCTCATACATACTGTAATAACTAAAATGTTGAAAGTACTGGACAAGTGAAAGGTGACAGTAGGAAAAGGTTGAAGGCTTGTAATTTTAACCTTGATGATGATGCTATGTTCTACAGCTCTGTATAGTGTCTGCGTTGAATGCTTTCATTTGTATTCCCAGAAATATTTCAATATTTCTTGTTTTGATCTGGATATTTGATTTGGGGAGATTCAGTTTGGTGTTTTATTTTGAGGTTTTTTGTTTGTTTGTTTTTTACAGAACCTAATTAATGTCTTAAGGCCATGGATACCTTGCAGAGCTAACTCTGTATCCATATACAGTTGGGTAACTGGCTGTAAATACTTTATATCTTTTCCTAAACCTAAACATGAATGTAACTGGTCAGACTGCATGATGGAGTAATCTGACCACTAAAGAAACTAGCATCTTCAGCGTGCATTTTGGATGGGAACTTACAGAATTCTCATTTGTCCATTTTGCTATATCACATTGGTGCATGGACCATTTTTTTGTGGCAAATTACGCTGCATTATTGATGTTGCTTTTACACATAGTATTTAAACTGAACTTTATTTCTTTTTAGCAGGACATAAAACACGTCTCACTTCTTTAAGACCAAGGCCATCTGATAAATCACAGGCCAGACCTGGTAATAATTATTTATTCTTTTTTTTTTTTTTTTTTAAGGGAAGGAGAAAAAAAATGATTATTGAATGAATGATGTTTACCTGTTCTTAGATGAATTTTACATATTGCTGGGAAAAAGGCATGGTTTTCTTCCAATTAATCAGTTTGCAGGTAAAGCCTTTCCAATGTAGGAAAAGAAATTGTATATACATCACAGCAACTGCTACTTATTCTTCTCTAATATGTAATTGTTGCCATCACAAATAAGTCTGTTTGACTTGATTTTCTTCTTATGAAAACTTTTTTTTTTTCGTCTTTTTCTTACTATTTTTTGGTTTTTGATTTGTTTGTTTGTTTGTTTGAACTTCTTCTCAGCTCTGAGTAAAACCACAGTAGCACCAGCTAGAACAAAAGCACCTGGGTTGCCAAAGTGGATTGTGCCAACAACAGGTAGATATATATATATATATATATATTTTAACATATTAGAATTGTTACTTAATGAAATAATCTTGAACCCTGCAAAATACTTCATTACATTTGACCCTAAATCTTACCAACTGAGCAAAGAGAAAAGAGTTTTGTTTTCTTTCAGTAGATGACATCTTAGAGACGTCCTAGAGACTCTCTTATTGAGAATAGAGAATTTTATTTCTTCCACTATGAAAACAGTATGTTATTTTCTGTAGTTAGCTGATCAGAATTCTTTAACCTCTGGTATAAGCTGATCAGAATCCTTAACCAGCTTGTAAGAAACAATAAGTTTTCAAGTTTACATTTAAACATTATATCATTATTTTCTTTTTCTGAAGAGTACATTTTGTTACTCTGTTGTTTTAAGACCAGTTCGGACATTTTACTTCCATACAGAGCAGGCATCACTGTTGAATGTGCTCCAGTTCTTCTTCCTGAGCATACACATTAGCATCAATGCAAAGATGTTTCACCCCATGCACAATGTGCTTGGCAGCTGCAGGGCCCAGATGATAAGCTGTGGAATTTGTTCTTTCCAGCAAAAGTGCATGGGACTGCGGTTGGTTTCCTGGCAGACTTTTAATTCTCCTGGCTAGCTGTATAGGTAGCTGTTATGCCAGCTGGTTAACATGACTGTGAGAAAGGAGCAGGGGTTGCGCCTTCCTGACTAGCATTCCTTTTTATTTTTCTGCCATGTTTTAAGCCATTTTAAACCAATTCTCTACAATTTAGTTTTAAAGACGTGGATTGTTGTATTTGTTTCCATGTATGTATTATACCTTACACAAGCATTATCTGGTTTAATCTTTAGCATTTAAAAACTTCTGGACAAAATTCAGCAAACAAAGTTTCGGCAACATTTTTATCCTCCCTTCTGAGAGACTGTTCTACAGGAATTCAAATATTAAGGTGGTGCAGTACTGGGGAACATGGTTTAGTGGGCAGCATTGGTAGATAGACAGTTGGACTAGATGATTTAGAGGATTTTTCCAACCTTAATAATTCTACGATTGTATATGCTCTTATTTTTTATCAACAGTCCTTTTTCTACTTCTTCCCTTCTAATGGCATTCCTGCTTTTCAAGATGCATTGGTTAGTTTTAAGGTGTTTCAGACCTCATGCATACTTATAAAAAAAAGAAAAAATTGTAACTTAAAGAAACATGGATACACATTCATCTAACAAAATTATTCTCAGTTCTATTACAAGTTTGGATGGATGTGATAAGTTGAACTGCTTATACTATGCCAGCTAACGTAGCTTGCTTAACACAAGTGCTATGATAAATACTGAAAGCTGTATGACATTGCAGGTACTTTGTGTGGAAACAGACAAACTTAAGTGATTTTGAAGAGCATTAAAATACTTGACATTGAGATTTTTGTCAAAAGGACCATGTTGTCGCTTATTTTTCATTACTGTTTTACAAACCTAATGATAGGGCAGGTTTCTGAACAAAATGTTTCTCCGGCCATCTATGTTTACAATATTTTTTTGGTTGCTAGCTGATACAACTCAGAACAGATTGTGATTCTCAGTTATATAGTAAAGACTAGAGGCAGGCTTTTTGAAGACACAGTGCAGAACTAAGTTAGACTTGTAATAGATACTTGGGTAACTGGATGATTTTATGAGATTAGGCAATGTGATGATACATTTTGTTGAAGCATTTGTTGTAGTGTGAAGTTAAGAGGCTAGTATACTTTGTCTGATGCCTATCCTGTATAAGATTTCTTTTTATTTTTAAAGCTAACACTGATGTTCTCATACACCTTCCTCAAATACCATTCACATGAAACATTGATTAGTGCTCTGGTGCTTTGTGTACCTGATGACCTAATTAATTAATCACTTTAGTTACCTGAAGACAAATTGCAGTTATATCAAAATCACACAATTCATTTAGGATTTTCAGTCACAGGGACCAGGAGACGCACATCTTGATACAACTTACTTCAAGTCTCATTATTATAACCTGTAGTGAACCATTTCATGTTTCCATACTGCTACTTTACTCTGTGAGGAATACTGAGACTCAGTCATATTTTTAGAGTGCACACTTTCTATCCAATTCTATTTTTACTGTGGATTTCTAAGATATACTTAGCATGAATAGTGAAACAGTAAAATATATTAAAAAAAAAAGTGGTTCTTCATACGTTGAAATACTAGTGTAGTCCAGTAACAAGCTGAATACTGGATTATAAAACTACGAAAACCTTTGTTGAAATGTTTAGATCATATAGGAATAGGCTATCAAATTTGATCATTAATCTCTCATTTATTTTCCTTTTAGATTTCAAGGTTTTCACTCATGTCATGAGAAAGGGTGAATTTTTCACAAATGTGATGATCACAATGTGTCTTCTCAGTCTACAATATTAAGAGATTTTCATAAAGTAAATACACTTATAAGGAAGGTTATCCTATGAATGTACCATGTGAAACAGTTGATCTGTACTAGAAGAAGTTGCATTGATCTTTTTAATGTCATTTACTTTATTTATATTTTTAAAGTGCTAATATTCGTTTTAAGTAGGACATTCTTCTGTATAAACCGAATTTTATAGACACTTTGCCTCCAGTACTCCAAATACAGACTATGTTTTTTCTGAATTTCTCTGGTTATTCAATATAGATGACAACCAAAGACATTATTTTTGAGGAAAAGAAGAATTTCATCATTTACAAGAACAGACATTTTATTCTGTGTGCTGAAAATCTGAAATGTTTCTTGTACTCATCTTTCCACTTATAATTTTGGTTTACATCATCAGTTCTCCCTTAATCTTATTCCCTATTTCTAAATATACCTTCCTCAATGAATACTTAAAATTAAAGAGTAGACTCTCTAGATGAAGACTACCTTCTACTTATTTGAATAGAAAAATAAATTAGATACAACAAAGGTATCACTAAAAAAAAACAGTTTTGCACTTCATATTGGGTAGAGTTTGAACATATACAGTGTAGAAATGTTGCATGAGTCAGTGCTGCCCTATAGAAAATAATTCATTCCCCTTCCCTTCATAGATGACATATATACACCTGAGGATATTGCCAGACATATTGGCATGGATGTAAAAAAGCCTTTGGAATACATTGACACCTGGGAGAAGCCATTCTCTGGTAAGATTAATTTAAAAAATGATACAGAGATTTCTAATAGCTATGAAAAATCAAGACATTATCTTTCTTACATAAAAACACCTCCACAAAAGAAGAGAAAGTAATTCTTAATCATCATCATTCATGCATATACTTCTTACTTCAGGATGGTTGTAAGAGATAAAAATGAGAATATTTTGTGGTCTCTTCTTACTCTGTGGCACATGTTTGCAACTATAAATTACCATCACCACTGTTTGTTGTATCCTTTTGGTTGAACAGCCATAGTACTGTAAGCGCTGATTATTTCCATTCCTATATGCTCTATATAACAAGGGAGAGTAGATAATCAAATTACATTCCCACTGATAAGAAGGCTTTGTTGGATATTAGGATAGTTAGGAAAACTAGAATGTGAGGTATGTTGCAAAATACCAAGGTGGAGTGAATTAGCTTAAGTTTCTTTACATGTGCTCTACCAGTCTTATCACTTTTAACTCTCTTGAAAGAGA
Source organism: Chrysolophus pictus (assembly GCA_037305975.1). Taxonomy (NCBI): domain Eukaryota; kingdom Metazoa; phylum Chordata; class Aves; order Galliformes; family Phasianidae; genus Chrysolophus; species Chrysolophus pictus. The sequence continues at coordinate 110,791,050 of CM074576.1, forward strand.
GACAATTGTATTTTCAAAACATTCAAAATATTTTAACTGAAGATATGGGAAAACGTTATATGTCAATTATCAGAATTTGGTTTCTTCAGCCTACCTGGCTGTTTCAGACATTTCTAGCAGAATATCAGTCTTTAGACATGTCAATCCATACAGAGATTTTTTCATTTTTTTACATCAAAGTAGTATAGGATAATATAACACTAATAATAATTCACTTTTGCTACGTCTTGCACTTCAATCTGAGGACTGGTTTTAGCAGTTAGAAAGTACAGAAGTAATGAATTCTGTGTGTAGGGTACTGAAGAAGTTTCCAACTACACACAGATATTGTTTACTGTGGGAAGAAGTTGGCTGCCAAAAAAAGAATAGTTGATAGAAATGAGACTAACTACACATAAAATGAATCTTCAAAACGTTTGTACAAAATCCCAGAGGAGCTTTATTTTATCACTGGTTTAAGATACCATAACACACACTTTCCAAAGAATTCAAGGCTGAAAATACAACTGTATTTATTTTCATGCTTCATGTCTTTGCTTTTGCTACTAAATCAAATGTGAACCAGTATTTCACATGTCAGAATATGACTTATATTGTATTTTCTGATTTTATTGCGTTGGAGGTTAAATAATTAATGACAGTGTCCTCTTATGTCATGCAGTAACTACATCACCTAGACCTCAGCATCCTCCTATACCTCCTGTCAAGCCTACACCAATGCGAAGAAAGCCTCTGCCTCCAAACACTGTGACGGGTAAACCAGGCATTCCAGGTATCTCAGCCTTTTCAGCATGAACATTTTATGTGTTACTTAACTCACCATCTATGTACAGGAGAATTTTATAGTATAAATTCTTTCTTACATTAAATGTGATATCTATAGAAACCAGTTTTCTTAAAGAGCCTTGAGTCTTTTGTCTGAATATACAAATTATTTCTATGGCGGTATAGATATATTTAACCTTATTATGAAACTCATCCACAGTAAGGGAGATAAGAGCAAACCAGCATCAAATGAGCATAATAAAGACATCCATTAAATAGATCAACGATAAAAACATTTCATGTCTACTAATAGCATTTGCAGTTATTTAATGTATGTATCAGATGGGAGATACCAGATATTACTCTTCAATACATACCCACAGCTGATAATTTATGAAAAATTCTGTCCTGTGAATCTGGCACATGCATTAACCACTGCATAGAACTTGAGCTAATAGGCAGCCAAAACTAACTTATCTGGGAGGTAGAGGAATAGAAGTTATCACATGTACAATGAGTTTAGCTTCATTTATGTGTAACAGTATTCTTGCTTCTCAGTATCATTGTTAGAGCATGCAGAATCTTTTACATTTCCTGTTTTATTTTAGTTTTATCCTGAAGCTAATACTCAGTATCATTCTGTATATTTTCTCTGTGGATTTGAAATTAGAATCCAAAGATTAGTGTTAATTCATCTCACTCTGGTTAGCATCATAAATAATACACCCCTCCTCATACTACTCTTTTTATTTCACTGGAAACATGAAGGTCTCAGTTCTGCTTTATTAATCATTTCATTTTATTTGTTTTGTTTTATTTCATTTGGGGGATCTGTATGCTAGTAAGGCAAGAAAGTTGTGAATTTTTTTCTCCATTTTCTTGAAAGCAAAGACCACCTTTCTGTTTGGGTCTGTCAGGGAAGACTCTTTTGTCTTCTATGTCCTTTGCTTATCTACAAAAACTAAGCTGATCCATCTCTCTGGACATCGTTGTGAGAAAGCTTACCCCAGTGGGGTAGCCTCATGGTGGCAGGACCTAAATAAATCTTTAATATTTTGTGCAGCAATTTAGAAGTAAAGATCTCAAAGACGGTTGAAACAAGCTGTGTATCTGCATAACAGCAGAGCTAAGCAATATTGTGTCTGCACTTCCTGTTTATTGGTGGTGTTTCCTTAGTAATAGCTAAAACAGAACATTAGACCTTGTCAATCTTAACATTTGGCACACAAAAAAAAATTGCCTTGATGCATTTTCATTTGCTTGTAATGGGATCTATTCTTATTTTCTCCATTAAGTCTCTAATTCATCTAACAGCATTTTGGAATTCCACCTTTTTTTTCCATACACTAGTGGCCAGGTTATGGAGTAGTCATCTGCTGTCATGTCTTCCTAGACATTCGAGACAGAATAAATTGGTTAGATGACCTGGACCTTCCTTGTGAGGCCAGTAGTAGATTTTCCTTTTTCTTTGTTTCATAGTGTTTATTCAGCTTAGTTTTAAACATCGTTTAAGTTTCTTTCAGTTCTCTAGAGAGGTTGTTCCACATCATTAACAGGAAAATTTTGCTTCAATGTTCCTCTTGGATTTTCCCTGTCGTAATTTTGTTCTGTTTCTCCTTCTTATTAACGCTGTGATTAATTCCTTACTTGTATCTTTCTTACTCGTCCACTAGATGAATGTTATGAGAAAGTCTATATGTAGACATTAAAAGTCTCTTAGCTGTGTTAAAAAAAAAAAAAAAGTATTTGTGGAACTGAACTGAAGTGAGAAGTAAGAATCTAAAATTTCCACTGTCCACTTTTATACTATCTTCATTTTCTGAACTTAATTCATTAACATTCTGCCTTCAGTCACCATGTTGTGTGTCATTCTGTCAGTGAAGGTGACTACATTATGCAGTTTGTGGATTTTTGGAGGTGAGATTTCATAGTCACAATTGTCTGGGAGGTCTCTGAATATCAATTACTGACTTAGCTCTTTTGTCTTGTAAAGAAATATGCTCTTTTATTCGAGAAACAGAATGTTGGTTATTTTATGACTGTTATCAGTGCTTTATAGCCAGGTCATGTTCTAGCTAACTGAAGTTCTTAAAGACAGTCTCCAAATAGCAAAGAATTTTATTACTAGATTTCAAGGATAAGTTATATTGGCAATATGGACAACTCAGAATTTTCTTAAATCCAGCTGGAAGTTATTGAGTAAGTTTTGAGGGGAATAGTTTTAATGAAAGTATATACCCACATATTTTATGAAGTAGTCATCAGAAATAGGAATTCTGTTGAGAGTGAAATAGCTTTTTGATTTTCTGAATAGTGAGTGCCTTTTTGCCATAAGCTCCTCCTTCTGTCACCATAGCTAAACCAGCTGGACCAACAATGCCCGTGAAGACAGGAGTGCCATATAAGACACCAACAGCTTTTGCAACTCCAGAGTATTATGGTAAGTATAACACAGACAGTTCTGGACTCTTGTTTGTTTGTTTGTTTTCTAAAATGCACATAAGTTTCCTCTTTTTTTCTTGTTTCCTTTTCTTGAATACACTGATCCACTATATATTTAATATAAGAAGTACTCTATCTGGGATGATTCTGATTTCTGTTTTGCCACTTTGACTTCTGTAACTTGGCTGAATTCATATCGGTATCTTCTAAAATACATCTTTGTAAAGGAGAACATGATGACCCTTCTATCTTGGTAGAAATCAATACATGCTAAGCAGGACTTCAGTACTATTTGGAGTCTACTTTTAGTCTGTGAGATAAGTAAATAAGACGTTCCTTTTACTGAACATTTCATCTTGTATAGGATGTAAATTAAAATTGTTAACTAGACAGTGGCAAGCGCTCAAGGTGGTTATGGTATCCTACTACCTAAGATCAATATGTTACTATCTAGATCAGAAAAAAAAGAATGCAATAGGATAAACATAATGATCTGTTGTGAATTAATCTTTCATAAAATCATGTAGGGGTAAGCTACAAGTGGAGGAACACTTCCAGGAATGATTTAAAATGCCAGAAGAACTGTGAAATTCAAGAGTTCTAACACTGAAAGTTAATGTTTATTGCAAACTGAGTCATAACTGTGTCTCCTTACAGTTGATGCAACTGTCTTCAGTTCAAGCCCTACATCAGAAACAGATTCTTCAGGCAAACCAAGGTACCTAGGTAGGATTTTAAAAGCTATGTTATTTCAATTTTGGGAAATATATGGAAACTGTCTTTAATCAAAATTATCTTGTTGGATTGTTTGAGGGCCAGAATTTCATTTGATTCTTTTCCACTTCAGTCAAATGAAAAGGCTCTCTGGAGAGTCAGGATCACCAGCCTGTTCTTGGCTACATTTTACATCTATTCTGTTTTCTGCCATACTACAGCCTCCTACTTTGCAGTCTAGCAAATTTGAATTTTAGAGCTAATGAGTTTTTAATTGTAAATTTCAGTAATTTTCGTTTCCAAGTTTTCATGCAGAACGCAAGACATTTGCCTCAGATTTTCTCCAAGGTTTGATCTTGCACTGCTGAAAATGTTTGAGATTCTGACAGTTTCTAGAAGCTGCAAGTTAATGACTGAATTATTCTCTACTACACATTGCTCTTGCTGATGGACTAATGGGCATTACATCTTTGTATTATCATAGCACTCAAAAGTTGCAAATGAAATTGTGGTGTCTCTTTGCTGTAGAAAGAGTACAACCCGTTGTACTCTTCACAACAAAACTTAATTATTTCAAATTGTTTAATAGTGTGTATTACTCACTAGTGCCTGCAGAGTAACTTTTCATCAGCAGTGACCATGGGAAGAGAGTGAAGAGAGTGCAGATTCTGTATCTAAAACAACCAAATAAATAAGAAAATGTTATAAATAAATAAATAAGTCAGAGCGGCTTAGAGAGAGTATTGAATATGTAGTTTTTAATTCTTAAACATCTTGTGGCTGATTTTGACTTGTGCATATTTTTGCTATAGTCCCTGAACTGGTAATTGCATAGTGGGTGGAATTGCATTGATGTTTTATTAAAACATCAGTGTTTGTACTGAATAATAACCTTTTCTTATTGCTTTTAGCACCCCATGTCAAGTATATGAAGAAAGATGATGATGTGCCTTGCTCTATCACAAGCTCTCTTGAACATTTCCCTCAAGAAGAGGCTGGCATCAAAGAAGAACCAACTCGTCCTCCACAGAATCCTCCAACCAACCTCACAGTTGTGACTGTTGAGGGCTGTCCAACTTTCGTCATATTGGACTGGGAAAAACCAGACAATGATACTGTTACTGGTTGGTTTGATTTTTCATCTATTTTATCAGATTACAGTATTTCTAGCTTATTTTTATTTGACAGTGGTTTTATGCAATTTAAGAAAATACTGTTATTTGAGAGGAGCTTTTGTGTCATGCTACTGTCTGTCAAGCATGTGTCATGCTTGTATCTGCCAAGTATTTGTAAGAAAATGCTAATAGATTAGAACAAGATTTTCTCAGCTATATCACTGGAGTCTGTGACACAAAAAGATACCAAGAAATATGACTGTATCTTCCCTTCATTTCTAACATTTCTGTTTACTGTAGATAAGCAAAAAATCTACAACTTTTCTGGTAAGACCAAATCAAGAAGTTGCAGCAATGCAACAGTACTCTTTATGATTTAGTTACATGCACGTGATGGAGACATCTTTTGTGCTTTAAGAATTTTTTTGATTAGTGAATCAGCGAGCCAAACATAAGCCAGAATGCTTACATCATTCTAGTAGGTCAGCAGAACTCTGCCACATATTACCTGCAGTATCCACCATAAGGCCAAGTTCTCTCTGTTTAAAAGCATCTGTCTATTTTTTCTCATTTGTAAAAGAAGGTTATTGTATTGAGAATAAACACTTTGTGAGGCAGGCATGAATGAGTACCTAGACAGGTAAACATGTAAGGAGACCACTCATAATTCTTCCATCATCTTCCATATATCAACACAAGCTGACCAGATTTAAGCATTTGAGAAGAATTTATGGTTCCTCTGTACTGTCAGAAAGTGATTTTCACTTTTACCTCTGACATAAAATAAAATTTTCATTTGCAGTATCACTGGTATGCCACTACTATGGCCAAACAGATTTGACTGTGTTGCTTTATAAGAGAGTAGAACAGTTAAAAGTAGGAACTCTGCAGAGCAAGACTTGACCATTGGCCATTCACTTTAGAATATAAGTGGGATGTTTTAAGATGTTGCTCTATATGCCTGTCATGAGAGATTTCAGTGCAGAGGTATAGTAATGACTGTCATAAATTCTATTTCCCAAATTAATCCTTTCTTGTTCCTCTAGAAATGATTACTAGGTTCAGCCTCCATTCTTTCTTGCTCTTTCCACAGTTTTGGGAAATAACAATTGCAAATTGAATTAGACACATTAAACAAAAATTAACCTGCATCTTCTCTTCTGAGAAACAGGAAAAAAGTTGCCTCTCCTGATGAATGAAAAGGGGAAGAAAATGTCTGTAGGCTAATATGAAGTATCAACAAGAGATAGGAATGGCTACCTAACTTGCTGTGTTGTGCTGGTAAAAAAAAGAAGCGTGAACCTATTCATAACCTAAGTATGAGGCTGAGGAGAGGCTCTGTGAACAGTTCCCATTCTAAGCAGTACTGCAGTGCCTCTTTTTGCTTTGCTTTGTTGTTTTTGTTGACATTTGGAGGCTTTCTCCACATACCTAACCTTAGTTTGATTAGATCAAATATTCACTTAGTCTGCATGTTTTCTTGGAAGCAGGCCTGCTGTTTTTCTTGAACGTGTTATACCCACTGCAGCACAACCAGTTCAATTAGAGAAATATAAAAATATTTACATTATAGCTGGGAAAAATGTCAACATGCATCATGTAGTGATGAAAGCAAGGCCTGGTTGCTATTTAAACACAGTCTTATTTCCTTTCTTTTTCACATTTGCAGTGAAAACAGCACACTATATTTTATAAGTCTTTAGGTGGAAGTGCTTGCTGTAATCACTGTAAAAATTAACTTTCTGTGAGATTCTTCTGGAAGACATCTCTGAGACATCTGGCATAACCCTCTTTGTTCTGAGAATGGAGATAAAAACTTTCTGCAGAACATACAAATAGGATTCATTTTGTTTCACTGAGATAAACTTTAGTTTTCATTCTAGTTAGCTTAATTTCTAGAAGTAACAACAATCCCATAAATACAATTTTGATTCTTTTAAAATTCAATATGTGTAACACATAATGTTTGAACTCTGTGGTTTACAAATACTCCCACTGAGTTTGTCTCTTTCATTTTAACTTCAAAAAATAACTCCATTATTGACTCATCCAAAGATATTTTCTGAATTCAAGAGAAGGCAATGAATCCCATTTTCTGAAAAAGGTGATTATTTCGTGTTGGCACAAATAGATATTACTTCTTTAGACAAACAAATAAAATTTTCTGTCATCTCTTTTTATTTTTGTATTTTATGCATGTTTTCTTAATGTTCTGATTTGGGCGTCAGATTTTTTTTTTTTTTTTTCAGGTAGAACTGTGGAAACAGTGGTGTAATTTTTTAAGCCCTTTTTAAGAAAGAATTGCTCTGGTTGACCTTTAGCTAATGTATTGCATGAGGGTTTTCATCATTTTGGTTATTACTAAAAACAAAATTGTACTTCAGTAATGGAAAGGTCTGACAAATAATACCAAAACAGTGATCAAGCTTACCTTGTTGTTTTCATAAAGGCTGCAAATGTCAGGGACCAAGACATTTTTGCTGGTGCTCTGCTAGTCTGGTTGTGTTGCCTCAGTGATGCAGAGCAGCATATTTTCTAATCCACTGAGGTTCATTGTTAATGTGTAGTAACAACCAGGTGCTGAATGCATTCCAGTAATTCTTTGTGTGTGTGCGTGCAAGCACATGCCTATGCACACATTGGTTTATGTTTTATTTTCCAACTTGAATGAGTTAAAAGTTCAAATCCCATGGGTTTTTGCATCTGAGCTCCCCATTTCTGCAGGTCTCTGATTTTGTTTTTAACAGGCAGTGGTCTTCTGCTCTTCAGGGCTGTCTTCTAGAGGAGCATTTTTGAGCATGGAAAGTTTGAAATCTTCAGCATCAGCAGTAATTCTTTTCTTCATGCTGATATTCTGACATACTCTTAAACCTATTTTAAAGTTTAGTTTTGCTCCATATATGCTCCAAATAACTGAGACTATTTTAAGATATGATATAAAAAGACCCTTTTGAAACTATTATGGCAAGTGATTTAAAATCCACATGTGCATATATATATGTAATTATCAGGACTGAATGACTGGCTTAAAAGCTTGGAATTTTAGAATACCAATTTTTTAGGGATGCTTTGCACTCCCACTTACTTGTATCACCTTTAAATAACTTACTACAGTGTTTTCAGTGACTGCTTTTTGCAAGAAGAGTGCAAAGAAAGACAGAGCTGCATATTCATAGTCAAAATTAGATCAATTCATTTCTGTATTTGTGCATACGTTCATTTTCACGCACAACTAGGAGAGACAGAGAGTCTGAAAGTCCAGCAATACTTGTGAGAATTTTATTCCTTTTCAACACTGAATTTCATTGCAGGTAATGTTTTATCTTTCCATGTTGACAACAAATGGATATACTTGTATGGAGAAATTAAGAAGAAAAAAAAAAAAGCCCTACAGCTTGCTAGTATTTACTTAAAAACTTGAAAATTAATAGTATCATGAGAGAAAAAAACAAACAGGGAAGGAAGTAGTTTTGTAGGGTTCATAGGTAGTTCCTGTATTCATTTTCACAGTATAATACATGCTTTATTCTACCGTGCTCCAGATCTAAATTACACATGTTCTTTGAAAATGTTCGGCTATGCTAGCTTACAATTAGGAAGACTGAACTTGAGATTACAGACAATTTTTAGGAAGAGAAAGTAAGATCCTGAGAAGCTGTGAATTTCTTAACAGAGAGGAAAATTAGCAATATACTCCATGTTTTCATTAGGAGAGGCAGTCATGAATCGTGTCAGGGGATGCATATAAAGAGAGACTGTGTCTTGGATTTAGCTATGGTTTCTTGAAGTGTTATCTTCTTCCCAAACACCTGGTGTTACTTCCCTACTCAGAGCATGACTTGTTCTTGGTGGTACATACCAGTTGAGAGAAAAATAAAGTAATAAGCCTCTATAAGTAATATAAATACAGAAATAAATTTAAACAAAATTATTTAATTCTAAAATGACATATACCCTAAGTGCACAACCAAAATTAGTTTCCTGTGGAAATCTTAAAAACTTAGCTTTGTCAAGGTTTAAGCATTTAGAAACTGTAATTCCATTTTTGATTCTTCTTTATTCAGACAAAAGGATATTTAAACTTCTTTGTGTTCAGAATTCTGTCAGTAGTGTGCCTTTGCGCAGAGATGAGATGTTGAATATCCTCTGTCCCTTAAGTGAATTATGAGAAAAGATGAGGGGCTAGACACTCATCAATGTGTAATTGGAACTCTTCAGGAGTTTTTCTAGCTGTTTTAGAATAGTGATACCCAGACTTGTTCACATGAGACGTCCACGCAGCCTGTTAGACAGTGGATTATGAGAAAAAAATGAGAAAAGAGAAAGCAATAAAGACACTCAAGCTAGAGCTATTATTTAAGCAAATTTCTCTTTTCTGTAATTTTACAGAGTATGAGGTTGTGTCAACTGAAAATGGAGCGACTGATGGTGAAAAGGAGAAGTCAATTATCACTACAAATCAAACTCATTCTACTGTGGAAAACCTAAAACCTGACACAAGGTAATTAAATAAGAATATTTTCAAAGTTAATTCAACTAATCTAGACTGTCAGCTATCTGCTACTTCAAATGAAAATGTGCTATATATATAAATGTAAGAACAGTTACTTCAAATAATATATATACATATAATGTATTAGAGCAAATTTGTTTTAATCCTGCTCTGATAGGAAAAGGTATGCTTATATATTGCTTTCTTTTAACAGATAAGATAGTTCTGAGGAACGTTTAGGAAATTTCTGATAAAATATGTATGGTCTGGGGAGAAGGGGAAAAAATACAACCAAAATTAGTGTGGAAATCTTAAAAATTTAGCTTCTTAGCTTGTCCTGTGTTTCTGTTGTTCATTTATTGTATTGTAAGGTTAGTGAATGACAAGTGGTTTTTCCTGTAATATCGTTTGACTATGGTAATCATATTTTCGCATCACAAATAGACTCCCCTTTTCTATTACTATCATTATATTTGTAATACAGCATAAAATTCTGTGCAGAACCCATCACAAACCTTAACTTTTAGGCGACATGGATTAATTTGACACACTGGTTTTAGCTCACCTACTTGTGACCGGCAGCTTCCAGAAGGAGGAATAAGGAGCTGTTGCAGAAAGTGAAGAGGACAGGAAGTGGAAAAGAAAGGCCAAGTAAAACCAAACAATAAATAAATAGATTTAAAAAAAGAAAACAACAACAACAACAACAAAACTTTGCTGAGAGACTCCAAAACTCAAAAAACGGTTAGAATGCTGATAATCACGATTATCTCTGTTATTTCCTAAGGAAAATTATTCTGTTATTTCCTGAAGTCACACTGCTTGTGAAAGGGTGAATTGCCAATACATTGTTTTGTCATTTATGTTAGCAATACAACTGGTGCAGGAGACCAAGCCGTGGTTTCCTCCATTTCATCAACTGTGGAGTCTGAGATGAGACAGCAAAGCAGAAGATCTCTGGAGCTGAAGAAAGACAGTGGGCACTGCTGTTTGTGCTTTCACTTCTATTTTAATCTCTGCTTTGGAATGAGGCAGTTGCATTCTTGAAAACTATCTTTAGACAACTGTTTTGGTTTGGTTTTTTTTTCAGAAAGAATGCAAGATGGAGGCAGGCAGAACCAGCTAGAACTCTTGGAAAGGTCATAAGGCAGACAGGAGCTGTGGGAAATAGATAAGCTGGTTTATTTAACTTTAATTTGTAACAATTCTGTCAGTACCTATGAGAAGCTTGGGGCTTGGGGAGCAAGAGCAGAGCAGAGACCATGGAGACCAGCTGTCTTTTGTAGTCTTTCGTCTTTTATTAAAACAAGTTTAATATGAGATCAGCACCAACTGGTAGATGATGTCTTAGGATAAAAAGGGTACCTTCACCCTGATGAGGTGATGGCTATAATCCCCATTCCTACTCTGAAAAGCAAAAGGTAGCAAGTATTTCTGGATTCAGGAAGCCATCGTCTGAAATTGAAAATATTTTATGTGAATTGCAGTACTGCATGTTTCTTTGGTCCCTCAGGATTTCATGGAGGTGAAGTCATCAGTGCAGTTCTGTTTGATTAAATTCCAGTTTCAAAATGTGTGTTCCCTAATTTTGAAGACTCAAAAGGATAAGAAGTTATTACTGTTACTGTTTGAATCCAGGCTTGTTGGCACATTAACTTCAGGAAAAGTAAGAAAGTCATTGAAGATGACTGGCATGTAGACAGTGTCAGTGTTGCAAAGAAAAACTTATGTCCACAACAAAGGTTTCCTATCTGTCAGGAGCTGATTGCTCACAGATTATGTAAATGGCCTGGTGGGTAAAGGTGATTGAAAATAGAAGGGAGGGGCACACAGTGAAACACAGCTGAATGAAGTAATTAACAGAGTCCCTGAAATGTCTGCAATTTCATCAAGTAATACATTAAATCCAGGAAGTGGATTTTTCCATAACTAGCTTTAAAAGAAAGAGCTGTAGAAGGGGTGGAGCTGGAAAAGAAACTTGGAGGAGAATAAGAAATCCGTCTTGCGAAGGACCAACATTTACAAAACTACTAGCAAGTATATGGAAAGAGATGCTCAGTAGCATAAAGTGAATTAGCTAGGAAAGAACCTCTTGGCCCTGAAACACTTTGGAGAAGCTGACGAGCTGAATTTGAGATTCTAGTTTTTCCAACTTTCCTGAAGCCATCAGTGATGCTGTGTGAATCCCATATGTTGCTCTGAAGATTCAGTGCCTCCAGAGCTGAGGAAAGTTCAAGATTGATCCAATCTGGGCAGATCTAAATTGAGAGTTGCCAAAAGGAGTAAGAATGACTGTGAATGTTGAATCTCAGTCTCTGTGAGTAAATTTTAACCAGAAACTTCCTATGGCAGCAGAATTACAGTTCAAGCCTATGATTCTCCAGATGTTTAGTCTTGAGGAGCTTTACACGACAAAGATGGTCTGCAGCCCCCCTTGTCCTGTTGAGGTAAAACAGATAGGTTATGCTAATTCCTTGGCAGAAGCTAAAGAATTAATTGCCCACATCCAGGAGGAGCGAAGCAACATGAACAAATCCTCAGTGCAAAGGGAACAGAGCAGGCAGCTGTGAAAAACTGAGTGTATCTGTGCCTGACAGATCATGGTGCTCCTTTTTTCTGTTGCATTCTTCTTTCAAGGAGATCATACTGCTACACCTCTGGAAAGCTCTGCAGTAAGCCAGGCACCCCTCTTGAGGAAGACAGCTTTTACAGATGAGGAGATAATGGCCAGACCTGAAGTATTTAAGAAATTTGGACTGTGTTAGGAAGACAGTTGCAATGAGAGACTGTCAGTCTCTCTTGAAAAATTGCTTGTGCGGTTGCAGCTGTCAGTAACTATAAAGTGGAAGTTAAACAGGATACAAATTTCTCTGAAAAGGAGGATTACTATAATGGCCATTTACCTGAAAAGTGACTAGATCCAGAAAAAATAGTTTTACCAAAAGAGAAACGGAGTTCTGATTACCAGTGCAGTTATCAGCTACTTGTTTTTTAGACATTCACATCATCTTAATATGGAAGTGAAAATGAATCTTCATAGACATACAGCAACTTATGAGGGCTACTTCTAAATAAATGAAGTTTCTGGCAGTTTGTCATATTTCCTGTTTGTCTTATAACATGTATGCCAACCTTATTCCTTCTTGATCACAGCACATCTGGACTTGAGATGAGAGTAGAAATTAAAATCTGTCAGAATGTGAGGTCATATACCCTTTAAATAAATTTGAGGCATAGTCATTTGCTTCCCACACAAGTTCTTGTTAAAAAAAAGACTTCTACAAACTGCTGTACAGTTTGATTTCCTCGGAGCATTAAGATTCCTGCACCTTTTTCCAGAAAAAAGGGGACATTATATCTATTCCATTCTCTCTTAGTAAAGCATGCCTGGCAGTGGCATTTATTTAAAGAGTTTTCCTTATAGGACAAGCATGTCTTTTTCACCTAGAGATTTGCCAAACACAATGCTTGAGGTATTTCACTATCACATCTTAGAAAGCTGCTGTTCATCTTAGCAACCTGGAAAGTATTAATTGTGATTTACATTATTTGGTTGGTCAGAGTTCTTGAAACTGCCACTCCTCCTGGCATTAAGCTGTTATCTGGCTCCAGATACTCTGGATCTAGATTTCTGTTTAGTTTCATCAAATATTTTGCTTTTACCTGAAATATCTCAAAACATGTTGTACAGCTATGTAATGCAAGCTAAAGGACTATGGATAATTCTTACACAGAGAGTTACCATGGAATCATAAAATCATAGAATGGTTTGGGTTGGAAGAGACCTTTAAGTTCACCTAGTTCCAAACCCCTGCTATAAGCAGGGACACCTCCCCCTAGACCAGGTTGCTCAAAGCCCCATCCAGCCTGGCCTTGAATGCTTCCAGGGCAGGGGCATCCACAGCCTCACTGGGCAACCTGCTCCAGTGTCTCACCACCCTCACAGTAAAGAATTTCTTCCTAATACCTAGTCTAAATCTACCCTCTTCCAGTTTAAAACCATTTATCCTTGTCATGCCATTTCATGCCATTATCAAAAGTCCCTCTCCAGCTTTCCTGCAGGACCACTTCATCTAATAGTGCTCGAAGAGGAAATCTTTCTCTTGTTTTACAAATGTCTTCTGCTTAAGAATTTCTGTTATAGATGTGCTTCTGTGAGTTAATAATCAAATATACAACTTTATACTGAAATTAGCTTTTATTATCTTTCACATTGTTTTCAAGAATTTTAGAATAGATCCAGGTCACATTTCAGTCAGCCCTCTGTTCATTGTCACACACATCACACCAAATTTTCTGCAGCTTTTAGTATCTTTATCCTTCAATTAGTCCTTGTCATTAAACAAAGCAAAATAGCTCAACACATATTCTTTAATGCAGGCTGAGATATTTTTGTATGTTAAGGCAAATATCATTTATTTCTTAGCAAAGAAAAAAAAAGAGAGAAAAGAATGTTCTAGTATGAACTATGTTGTCAGCTTAATATTTGCCCTCCAAATGGAAAATTCGCAGATTTTTGAGAAGTGCACCATCTATTCTACTTGGAAAACATCCAAAGCCAAACCACAGGATTTATCATTTTGGTCAAAACAATTTCAGTCTATTTTCCAAGCAGTCATTTGAGGAGACCTGCAACATTCCATCTAACTTCTCATACAGATCTCATATATTTGAGTTTGTTTACAATACTGCCCCCGCTGGAACTCTTATTTTCACCTGCATACCCGGAACCCATCTTTGTGCTTTTTGTCTGCTCTTAGTTTTACACTGCCCTTAAATAAAGAAAGTACCGCAGTAATTTCTCCTATGATAATAGTCAAGCAAGATCTGCCAAGTGAGCATCTAACAAAGTAAGCTAATTATTCAGTTTTTTCAGTGTTTCCTTAATTGAGATGTTTGCTTGTAATCAGCCTAGAAAGACCTGACACAGAAATGGGCTTAGTATGATTTTTGATTCCTTCGTTTTTTCTCATGCATAGTGATGTTCATCTCCATCCTCTCCATCATTAAGATCAGCTTCACTTTTTAATAGCTCTTTCCTAACTCAAAATATTAAAAACAGATGTTGGGGTTTTTGTTTGGGTTTTGGTTGGTTTGGTTGTTTTTTGTTTTGGTTTGGTTTGGTTTTTTTCCAGTTTTACTTTCTCATTTCCAAAGGAATTTTGCCTTCATTTTTTTTTAATAGTTTTCTAACTGCTTAAAATTGATCTAATTTTTCTAACTCTCCAAATCATCTGATCTGATTTCATTTTTACTTTCCGGTTTCTGCTGGTTCTCCTGCCAAAATATGTCATTTTTGTTTATCTTTGCCCTATCTTGAAATATTTTTATTTAAGTTAAGGGTATATTTTCTCTTTCATTCTGATGGTTTGTTTAAGGGCAGCTAGGTTCATAGAACATGTCACCAGTGTCCAGGAAACTTTGCAGCACTAATTACTATACAAGCTTTCAAAAAAGAGTCTGAATATTGTTGAAAACAAGTTCTCATGCATGTTTGTATTGGCAGTAATTAGAAGGTAATAAAGGAAAATATGAAGACTGCAGTTCTGCTGTGTTAGTCAGAGATGTGCCAGAGTTACCCTGGGGAAATTCAGATAGTCATTAAAATAGGGGGTGTGTTCCCTCAGTCTGTTGGTGAATGATTTTATTCCAAAAAATATTATTAATTAAAAAAAAGGCTGTGATGCTTGTATTTCACAGGAAAAGGTTCTGATCTTTTCCCTGGTTAAGTAGTTTGGTAATTTCAAATATACTTTTCTCCTTTTTAAGTACGTTTGGAGGGGTCTTTTTGGACTTTTGGTTTAGATTGTATCCCTAGGTAAAGTATGTTTCCAACCATAAGGTTTCTTGAGGAATATAAATAGCAGGAAATGTAAACGCAGAAAAAAAAAAAACCCTAATAAAAATAAACACACATAGGAACACCAACAAATAAAAAAAAAGAGAGAGAGAGAAATTCAAAACCATGAAGTAAACTGTGTAGGATATATATATAGGATATATTGGTTCTTTTTGTTTTTTTTCATGTTTAAAGGTATGAAACAAAAAAGAGAATGTCCTAATTTACACAAAGGTCATGCTGAGTATGTCTTCATACCTCTACTGAACAGTAGAATCATGGAATGTTTTAAGTTAGAAGGGATCCTAAATATCATCTGATTCCAGCCCCCCTGCTGTGGGCAGAGACACCTCCCACTCAATCAGGTTTGCCCAAAGCCCCATCCAGCCAGGCCTTGAACACTTCCAGGGATGACCACTTCTCTGGGCAACCTGATTCAGTGCCACACCATCCTCATGTTTAAGAATTTCTTCTTAATATTAATCTAAATAATGAATTTAAATCGTAACCCTTTGTCCTGTCACTAAACTATCTCATAACAAATCCCTCCCCAAGTTTTTCTCCTTTAAATATTGGAATGCCTCCACATTGGAAGGTCTCCATTATAATATTGAAAGGCCTCTGTATTAAGGTCTGCACAAAGCCTTATCTTCTCTGGGTTAAATAATCCCAACTGGAAGCCGGAACCTTTTTGAAAGTTTATAGTATATCCATACCATCTGCTCATGTCATTATCATTATCTAGGTGGTATTGCACTTAGTCAAAATGTACTAACCACATAGAAGAGAAAAATTTCCTGATGCATATAGATAAGTTTTTGTTAACAGCAAGGGTCAAAAGATGAGAACTACAGTGAAACCTGCAGTGCTGTTAGGATAGGAATATGAAGGTAACAGGGGAAAAAAAAATGAACAAACATAAGAAAAAGCCCTTTTTGTACTATTTATCACAAAACTGGTATTTTTTAAACTAAATTTCTGTTGATGCCACAGTCACTTGTAAGCACTTCTCTTTTCTCTTGGCCCTTCTCCTAGCCTGGTTAAGAGAGAGACTCCTCAAACAAGCTGAGCATCATTTGCTTAAGGAAATGTTTCCTGCTGTTAACCTAGTTTTGTTTGTTATGTGTGATGACACAGCAATTCCAGCGCATTCTCCAGAGAAAAAGAAGCTCAGTACATTGAAACAGTCCTGCATGATTGTTATTTAACCACAGGCACCTCACAACCTGTTGACCTTATATCCCAGGACTGTACTCGACTTCTCCAGTCCTCAGCATTATGATGAAAACCTTTCTTCAGATGTTCTCTGTTCTGCAGTCTTCCATCTTCTCCTTTTGCATGATTTGAAAAATGCAGTAACAGTTACATCTGCCAAGGTTCCATGTGGAATAGTGATTTCCTATGGTGGAAAAATGTGCTCTGCACAGTAATTACCGTTGAGTCAAGTCCATTTAATCTGTACAATGACTTTTATTGTCTTATGCAGTTTGGAAGGATTTGGGAGGCCTAGTCCTCCCCCAAGTGTGTAAGACATCAGTCTTAAAGAGGTTTGAGGTGTGAGAGATTCTAGATTGCTACATATATTGGGTAGCAGAATATTTGGCATCATGGGTGCACAGATATAAAGATGGAATAAAAGCTGCAGTTTCTCAGGAATATCAAATCTAGCTATGATGTAGGCATGGGATAATCATTATACAGCTTTCCTATTCACCTTTCTTAACTTTACCCTACATACTTTCTTGAACCTCTAAGCAATTCTCCCCACACTTGTAGCTTGTGCTGAAATGCATAAGATTGCAGCAAGTAAGCACCCGTATTTTTACACATTTTTATATTCATAGAATCTTAGAATAGCTTAGTTTGGAAGGGACATGAAAAATTTTCTAGTTCCAATCCTTCTGCCATGGGCAGGGATGTCTCCCACTGGATTGGACAGACAAGAGCCCCATTCAACCTGGCCTTGGGCACTTCCAGGAATGAGGCATCCACAACTTTTCTGGGATGTCAGTTCCAGTGCCACACTACCCTCTGAGCTAATAATTTCTTCCTAATGTCTAATCTGGATCTACCGTCTTTTAGTTCAAAACCATTACCCCTTTTCCTATCAGTACATCCCTGATAATGAGTCCCTCTCCAACTTTTCAGATCTTCCACCTGATGTGCAAAAAGGGAGATTTCATTTGGTTTTCTATGAAGAAAGCCACACCATGACTTTAAACTTGCAGTCAGATCTGTAAACTCTATCACACCATAAGCTCAATCCCAAGTCTGGGATTCTCATTTTGTTATGTTTTTAGTCTATTAGGGCCATTAGTCTATCAGGCCCATTGTGTCCTGTGCATCTCTCTAGCTGATAAAAAAAAATGTTTTATATTAAAAGAGGTTCACTATGCAAGCACCCAGAGCATATGAAAAATATTTGTAACTGGCATGCACAGGGTAGATTATTGCTTCTAACTCAAGGGGAAGGCATGAGGAGGGTGCTTTTGACTGGTGTTGACATGCTTCTGATCACAGTTCTTTGGCACAAAGGTAAGCACAGGCACTGGGTAGAAACTGAGCTGCTGCTGAGCAGTGAGAAATTCCTTGGTGCTGCCAGCCTGCAGCCCGGAGAGGTAAGATCATAGCCATGTCTAGTCTCCACTCTTGGAACCCTCTTTTCTGCCTTATCTGGCTGGTGTCTTCTGTACATCATTTTTAGTATTGCGGCTAACTTTGAATCACTGTTTACCCACAGCATCTCACTGAATGTCAGCTGAGTTGCTGAATTAGCATTTGGTTGGTTCCCAGCAGAGCTATGTGGAAGAGAAATCATGAGATAACTGCAGTATAGACTGGTGTTTCAAGGTGATACTATGAAAATATAAGGTGACATTGCACAATATGTTCCTATTATTTCCTGTATTTGCTGTTGACATATACTTAAGTGACTGGATCCTCACCTTGCGTTTCAACAATGACCTCATCTGTTGGTGGTGGTGAGACTGGGAGATATTGCATTGGATTTGTGTTCTTATGAATTAAAAATGTGCAAATATATAGCAGTGTGCTTTACTCAATCTCTCCTTATCAGATTGTTTCTGATCTCACTTAAACTGCTCCTTTTGCCAGAACTGAAACTGCACATGCAAGAGGAGACTTAAACCAGTGGTGCATTAAATCAAACATTAATAATGTTTGTGCAAAGAATTATGGAAAGGGTTGGTAAAATACATGTTCAGAGAGGCTTTGAACAATTAGGGCAAAGAACACCTCTGTGTTTTGAAAGCAAGAAACAACGCCCTTGTGTTCCTCTCTAAGAAATGAATAGCATCAAGGTGTACGTTGGCAGATTGCTTGCTCCAGAATCTGAGAAAATGGTTGATTTGCAAAATTTTAATTCAGATGCGTTTTTTTTATTCTCCAGTTACGAATTCCATGTGAAACCTAGGAACCCCCTGGGTGAAGGTCCAAGTAGCAATGTTGTGGCTTTCAGTACTGAATCAGGTACGGACTTCCAAAAGTTTGACCGTAATTTTATTATCCATGGTTGTGAACCAACTTTAATCCATTTCTTTGAGATATATGAAAGGTTCTCTTACTGATCTCCAGATTGACTTTTTACTACTCAGCATTAGTAATGGCTAGAAGGTGAGGGCTTAAGATGGTCGTACTAAAGAGAAAAAGGCAGGAACGCAGAGATCTTCTGGTATTTCCTGTGAAGAAACAAACTTTAAAGAATGTTCAGTCTTTTAAGATCAGTGTTCCTGGCATTTTTATACTTATCAAACTCATTTGTATGTTCTAATGGGGACATAAAGTTTTTCTGCAGGTTACTGTGTTTATACACAACTTGCTACCTGTTCAAAATGTTGCTGTGTAATAAATAGTGATATCTTAAGGCTGAAAAAATGATCAAGCAGTAATAGTTGGAACAGTTGGTGTCCCAGTATGTCTTCTTCCATCCTGTTTACTCTCTTGTGAAAACACTGAAGAGGTATACACAAGTCTGTTTTGAACACTGGCTCATTCTCAAGCTTAACTCCTGTCTGACTCAAAGGTGAGAATCAGAGATTGCCTTGCTTTCTGTATTTCAACTCCCAATAAGGCTAACTCCAGTAGACATTAAATAACTCTGCACAAACTAGGTGTCGTCTTTTGTGTAAAAGTAGTTTCTGTTTGATAGTATTTAAGGACCATATAAATAAAAAAATGGATTCAACCTCTTTGAAAGGGCTTTCTTAATCTGTATTTTGAGCCAGGTGTAATAATATAATAGTCCTGGTCTAATGCTCACTGATGGATGAGAGTTTCAGTTGAGCAAGGGATTAGGCAGGGAGGAGCTCAGACTAAGCCACACGTATTTAAAACCATGAATACACTCCTTGTAGTCCTAGATTGTCAAAACTGAATTAATGTTTATGCCAGGTGCAGTTTTCACAAATGACAAGGCTTATGTTCTGTCTCCTATTTAGCTTGGCCAAATGAAGCATTACATTTTATTTTGTCTTAATTGCACACATCCATTTCTCACATTTTGGGCATTCATAGCCAAGCCTTGAGTGGCAAGTGTAACAGAAGTGTTTTTTTTCTTTTATTTAAGTATAGAGACTGAAATGAAAGAAAGAGAGAAAGAAAGAAAGAAAGAAAGAAAGAAAGAAAGAAAGAAAGAAAGAAAGAAAGAAAAAGAAGTGCAGTAGAATTGAGTTTTACAGGTTTAAATTCCTGTTTTCACTAGAACCTGGTTTGAACACAGAGTCCCATAAGTAAAATTTTTAAAAGCACATTGATGCTGTAGTTTCACACAGTGACGTTTCTTTTTTAAATTCAATAAGAAAGTGAACTTTGCTTCCAAAACACTTTCTGTTTCACAACATGCAGCCTATGTCAACAGTAGAAAATCACTTGACAATGCTTTTCCATTGGTATAATGGGAATGTTAATTTTACAATGTCTGATTGAATGTTTGTTTTATTTCCACAGCGGACCCAAGAGTGAGTGAACCTATTTCAAGTAAGCCTTATATAAATTATTGTGTCTTCTGATCAGGATTTTTTTCAGAAATAGTGCAGTTTTAAGGGGGATGGTGGTGGTGGTGGTGGTCTGTACTGCACCAGTTAAATGAGCTATGGGATCAAATAGCTTTTGCACTTGAATTAATTCTTTCCACCCATATTCCTGGTCAGGACTACATGCCAGGCTGCTTGTTTACCTGAGCAGAATGCAATCAGTGTGATGTGATGCTCCCATGGCAGCTGGGATGGCTTCAAACCAATGTACACAGATGAGCCAAAGATGGCCTCATATTTTCTCAGTTTTGTCATTAAATCAAAGGAAAGACTCTTCAAAATGAATAAGCTATTTCACACTTTTTAAGTGACTTAACAGAACACAACTTGGAGGATACTATTTATCTGCCATTTTGTTTTTTAAAAAATTTCTGCTTCTGAAGGGCTGCTCCACCTCCGCTTTACGCCACTTGTAAGACTTGCTGTCTTCAGCAAGAGGTGGACTGAGCTTTGAAGAACAACAATGATCCATTCATGCAAATTGAGCTCTTTTTGCATTTGTAATGGACCACACTTTGACAAAACTGAAACCATTTATTTTCACGTGATTCATAACACTGTTATGCATTTTTTTAATCACACATTTTGCTACAAGTTGACCTTCCTGTATTGATTCCACATAGAAACAATGACTGCATCACATACATTGTAAATGAATGTTCTGGCAACACAAGGACATTGTTCCCCTAATAAGTGAGAGCTCCCAACTGGCTTCTCTGACACAGAAAGCAGAAGCAGTTCACTGCATCAATCATAGCTAAGCACTCAGTGCTTCCTTGATATAGCTTTCATGCTCAAAATGCAGGTGACAGGTGATATTAGTATGTTTCAAAATGCTTTCTGCTCCATCAAGGTTTCTATTTATTAGAATATATTTGTTATATATGATTTTATATAAACTGCTGTGCCTTAGTATCTTTCTTCCTCTCATGCAGTGGGAAAGGATGCTATCTGGACTGAAATCCCATTCAATTCTGACACTTACTCAGAATGCAAAGGGAAACAATATGTGAAAAGGACCTGGTATAAGAAGTTTGTAGGTGTGCAGCTGTGTAATTCTTTAAGATACAAGATATACCTCAGCGATTCACTTACAGGTAAGAGATAAGTCAGTGTTGTTCACATTATAAACTCTTCAAAAATACGAAGAACTAAGAGGCTTAACAAGATGGGCACTGTTGAAGTGTGATTAAGTATGATTAATGTGGTTCCTAGACAGATTAATCATAAATGATAGTCTGCTTGTGTTCAGTAGTCATTGTTTGATACTGAGTTTTCAGACTCAAGTGTTACTTCTCCATGATCATCGTCTGATTTACAGCACCTGTTGGTATCCTGGGGGATCTTACAGAAAACTGATAAATAACACATGTCTGACAGTCAATAACTTATGCTATAATGGCACCAAATCTGTGTTTAAATCATAGCTTGGAACAGTTCTTAGTAGAGGATCAGGGCCTAATTTTAGATCAGGGTTAGAGCACATTCATTCCCATTCCATTTCATAAACTTCTTGTTAATTTATTACTGTGGGACTTACAAATACATTACTTCAACTCTACTGGACAAATTTCTCTCACCTGCTTTGACATTTTTGTTTTCACGTTGCCCATTTTTGATTTTGATCTCTTGTTGTCACCCTTCTTTTTCTTATGTTATGCTTTATTACTAACAGCAGCCTCCTGTCCTTAGTTTCTCAGGTTCTATTCAGTGTCCTACGATCATTAGCAAATGAGGTAGTTAAGACCTGAATCAAGTGACATGTCCTGTGTCTGAGCTGGGGAAGAAGTCTGTAGTATTGGTTTTCAGTTGATTGATAGCTAAGAGAACTTTGTATCTCATGGAGATTGCAAAAGGCATATCTGGAGATATTTTAACTCATAATCCTTTCAAAGTTCCTGGTTTCCTTCTGTATGAAATCTTTTCTTGACATCTCCATTATGATGGCTTTACTATAGCATCCAGAGCACAAAGAATGTAAAAAAACCATATATGGGTAATGCGTCAGGGTGTAAGTTTGACAGATAGTATGTCCATCACATTGGAATTAGTTAACTAGGAGAGACTGATTGAATCATCTTCCATAACCTAACACTGCCCCATCTTTGAGCTCAGCAACTCACAACAGCATGGCTCAGTGGTCTCTGTGTGTGGTAACAGGGAGTGAAAAGGGAAACAGGGACCGTAAGACAGCCTGTGCCAAAGTAGCATTAAGCTGCCATCACTGTTTCCCCATGAGTAGACAAAGAAGGAAAGCCCAGTCGTTAATACTAAGTACAATACCTCATGCGTAAGTAATACCTTGGCAATTATGTGAATAAAAAGATGATTTTGAACAGAGGTATCATTCATTCAGCTGTTGCTGCACTAACCAGCTGTGATCGAATGACAGAAGCTGGCAATGAGGCGTAGTGTATCACACAACCAGCCAGTAGAGGAAATGGCAGTGCTAATTTAGCAGGACTATGCTGTAGCTCTAAATCAAATGAATTAACATTGCAATGAAAGCTACTTCAGTCTTAGAATAAAAGTGTCAGGAGCCCATTTTCCTATTTTTTTTAGATTGGTTTTGTTCTTGCTGGAAGGATGGTGATTTAACTTGGCTGGGGAAAGATCGTGACAGCCACATTGTATTCATTATACTTGCTAAGCTTGGTTCTTGCACTTGAATTCTTACGAACAGTGCTGACCACTTGTCGCAGTATTTGAAGGAACTGAAATGTTTATGTAGGAGGAAAGCTGCTCTGTGATTTTTTCCCCACCAATCTCCTAAGTGAGGCTGTCATGGCATGGGCCTCCATATTACAGAGGGATAATTTCCAATCTGAAGCCAAATTCTGTTCTCCTGCAATTTATTGTCATACCCTGTCCCATCGTGTTCCCAAGCCCAGCAGAAGTGTATCTGCTAGCACTGCCAGCTCTGCACTGTGCCAGGAGCAAAAGGTCTTTATTCAACGTTATGCTGAAAGTATCTCCCAAAGCTTTGCTGTTGAAGCAGCAAAACGATCTTGAAATTTGGGTGTATTGTGGACACCATTGCATAAGGCCACCAAAAACTGAACCTCTGCATGCTTGTTTTTAGTATGAATTTATACTTCTGTTGTTGCAGAAATCACAATGTGTAGAATAAAAATAGTATTTAATTTTCTTAAGAGTATCACAAGGGAGCTCTGAGAAAAAATTTATGCCAGAATTACTATCCCCAAAAGAGAAAGACAAATCTAGTAGTCTTTTGTTAGCAAGATGTTTAAAGTGTGTTCCTTTATTGAGGAATTGGACTGTACGAATTTAATTGATAGTCACCAAGAATGCTGTTGAGTGATGTATGGCAGTTGTTTGAATTGTGCATAAGTTATGATGTGGACTAGAAGACCGTGTGTATCTGAAAGTTACTGTTGTTTTGTTAGCCATGAGGTATCTGCTTTATTCTGTCCCTAGTGAAGAAAAGCTGATCCATGTTACACATGCCAGGACTGTTCTATAAAGCAGCATCTACTGCTGACCTCATTTAACAGTCCTGCAGAGCAGTCACAGTAAGCATTCCAGAAAATCAGGCCACCTAAAAAAAAGCATTTATTGGGCAGAAAAAGATAAATTCTACGTGTGATGTTCAACAACCATGGAAAGAAAAGGCAAAACAAGAAAAACAGCCATGCAATTTTGGGCAGCCTGAATGTTCTCAACTTCAGATCAAAAATTTACCAAGAAGAACTCCCACTGACCAATTCTTGCATGGAAAAAAATATGCTTGCAGCCAAAGCTAGACAGTAATAAATTATTTTCTAAACCTAGACCGTCAAGTGGAGGTGAGAATTTTTGGCAAAGTATTGATCAGACCACAGAAACACGAGAAAGAGTGAATTTATTGGTAGGCTGCTAGTTTATTAATTGAACTTTAAGGAGTAGTACGAGCTACCTCACCACCTGTCACACAGCCAGGTGGGCACAGATTCAGGGCCACAGGAGACCCAACATCTAATGAGCAACTGGACATTGTGCTTAGCTTATACCCAAGCACTGAGCCTTAGTTGTCACCTTTCCTTTCAAAGTCACAGCCTGAGGCTGGATGTGTCATGAAATGCTGTGAAAGGTCAGATAAAATGCTGATCTTATCTGAAGATGTTTCCTGTCTAGGCCTTGGAGGTGAAGACAACATGTTTTCCTCCATCTTTTGAACAGAACTTTGCAAATCTTCTTGCAAATCTTATCAATAAGTAAAAACCTCTGTCAAAACTCCTTCACTGGGAGTCCTCAACAGGTTAAGGACAGCCTGTAATGTCAGCACACACTGTTTGGTACTTATGATCTTATTTTCTGCTCAGTCACAGTCCAGGGTCCTGTTAAACAGCCCTGCAAGGAACTATGTGGGCCCATTTCACTTTCTGAATAAGTAGTTACTACACCGGGGTCATGCATTAGTTAAGGGATATCACTTGCACGTACAAGCTGTAAAGTTTTAAAACAGGGTTTGCATGTGTCATGAGGTGGGCTATAACTTCAAATATTCTCAGGACTTCCCAACAGGGAACCAAACCTGCCTTCTATTAAAATTGCTAGCAAAACTTACCTCATTTTTTTATGCAATCAGAATGAGGTTCTAGGTAGTAACAGAATTTTGCTTACTGTATGAAAGTTAAGGAGGGGAAAAATACATCCAGGCATGGATTTTGGCAGAGTGGGGTGCTGCTGTCAACAGCCATGAGTGCTGCGTTTGCACTACGCACTTAACGCTCTAATTACAGCAGCAGATCCTGAGAGGTAAAGAATGGTTGCATTCGCTTTGGCTTCCCTACAGAGCTAAGAGTATCGATCTCTGGTGGGTGGCTTCAGCCTTCACTAAACGGGATGTGAATTTTCAACTTTGCTGCTTATTTCCTTTTAGGAAAATTCTATAACATAGGAGACCAGAGGGGCCATGGAGAAGATCACTGCCAATTTGTAGACTCGTTCTTAGATGGAAGGACAGGACAGCAAGACGATCTACCAGTCAAAGACGGTAATTCCTTAAGAATGTCACTGCAGCAGTCCTTGGCAATTCCTTTGTTTGTTTCTTTTTCTTGCCAGTGAATTGAGGGCCCACTGCCAGGGTGGGCAATGAACAAGGGCTGTCGGCTCTGCAGGCAGAAGAGATGAGAAATTGCTGAAGATGAAAATTGTGGTTAAAAAACTTTACATGAGCCAGCAGCGTGCTCTTGCAGCCTAGAAGGCCAACTGTATCCTGGGCTGCATGGCGAGGGAGGGGATTGTCCCTCTCTCCTCTGTCCTCATGAGACCCCAGCTGGAGTACTGCATCCAGGTCTGGGGCCCCAGGCACAAGAAAGATGTGGAGTTGTTAGACTGTGTACTGAGGAGGGCCACAAAGATGATCAGAGGGCTGGAGCACCTCTCCTGCAAAGACAGAGCTTGTTCAGTCTGGGGAAGGGAATGCTTTGGGAAGGCCTCATTGTGACCTTCTAGTACTTAAAAGGAGCAGCAGGAGGGAAATCAACTTTTTATCTAGGGTAGGGCGAGGGGGAATGGTTTTAAACTAAAAGAGCAGAGATATGGATTAGATGTCATGGGAAAATTTTTCATTGAGATTGTGGTGAGGCCATGGCACAGGCTGCCCTGAGAAGCTGTGGGTGCTCCATCCCTGGAGGCATTCAAGGCCAGGCTGGATGGGGCAGCCAGAGCCGGTGGGTGGCAGCCCTGCCTACAGCAGGGAGCTTGGAACTGTGTGGACTTTAAGGTCGCTTCCAACCCAAGTTGTTCTGTGATTCGATCATTCTAAGATGAGCCATAACTTACTTAATAAAGACCATTATGGCTCAGGTTCTGTGAGGTAGTAAACAGCCTCCCTCCTGTTTAAAACATTCCAACAGGTTATTCACACTTGGTATTGCATATTTAAACCCAACTGCAATTTTCAGTTTGCATAGTGGCATGAAGCATTATGCTGAAACTAGCAAGGTTAATGTTAAGTGCCATAAATCATCACTTGAGCAACAAACAGATCTGTTTAGTGCTAACAAGAAACTAAGAAGTTAAACTGGAAAATATAATTCATGCTGCAGTAATTCTGAATACACTAATTCAAGGTGGGTGCCCAAAATGCTGGTCTGGTCTAAGGGGACGGGGTGTGGATGTCCTACAGACAGCCGTGACCGCCCTGCCTATTTTTTCACATTCCCCAGGCTCAAGTGTAAGCAGGTTCTGTCAGCTGAGCCTCTGCCTTGCTTGTTTGCAGCATTAGCACTGCAATGCGTTCCACCCTCTTGTAAGAACATCGTCTGTATTGATACAGGTGTGCGTGCCAAATGACTAATGGAGTATTTTGATGAGAAAAAAAGTCAGAATAGTTTTCAATATGGTATTGCTGTGTTGACCAGACCTTCATGTATGTAGTGCTTTGTTTGTAAAACGTCTCGCCAAAAGGCATGAATGCATTGTGGTAGGTGTAGGTTAGGGTTAGGGTTAGGCTTTACTTCTTCCTCAGTGTTCCACACTTGTAAAGGAGTTTTGTTTGAATAAGGAATTGTCTGAATCCAGTTCAGCACTGTCAGGACAGCTGCCTTCTCAAGGCAGAATCTCAGATTCACTTATTAAAAAAAAATATATAAATGTGAAATAAAAAGCTGCCTACCTTGTAAGCTTATGAGAAACGTAAAGCCAATTTGTTTCCAGCTACTGGATTTAGCTGGCTGGATTCATAAGCTGCGTTCATTTTTAGCTTGAAAACCTAAACAAATACAAGTACAATTCACCAACGAAAAAGAAAGACCAATCTGCAGTTTGTATTTCTAGTACATGACAGGAACAGAAGGAAAGAGCAGGCGTATGTTGCTGCTCTTTTCCTCCCTGGTTGTGGCAAGACGATTCAAACCAGAGTTAATGGTGTGTATTTTGACCTGAAATGCAGGAAAGGAACGATGGCTGTGGCACATTGTTAGCCATTAATGGGATCATATGCAAGCTCCATGGGGAACTCAGAAGAAGGTATTTTCTAATGGCTTCCTGCAAACAAACTCCATTCTCTGTTCTAGGATTTTTCAGGGCAGTTCGTCAGGAACCTGTCAAGTTTGGAAAAATAGGTGGGGAGACTCACATCAACTACGTGCGCTGGTACGAGTGCGGAACATCAATTCCTGGGAAATGGTAGATGTAATGGGGACCTGGTGAAGAGACCCAGCACCAAGCACCCTTGCCAATGCCCCAAGCAAGCTCAAAGATGGGAATGTATGGTATGCCTGTCACTTACACAAGTTTGCTGGCGTGTAAGATTTATGCAAGTCTAATGCCAATACTGCATTAATTGTGTAATAGCGTAGGCTGCTTACTGTAGTTATCCAGTTTTACAAATTTGTCTTTAGATTGAAAAAAAAAACACAGGCTAGGGACACGGTGTAGGATAATGTATAGGGAAGCTGGCTCCCTATTCTTGAGGTATGGTTTCTAAGGTATTTTAAGAGATACGGTGTGTATATTATTTATCACAATGTTGTAATAAATGTTTAAGGCACAGTTATGGTAAAAGTTGGTCATGGAATGCAGTATGTGTTAGTTTTTAAATATTCACTGGTCTTGCAATGTAAGTGCCATAAGCTATCTGCCCAGGTAAATCTGCCGTGTTTCCCCCATCATAAATTATAGAAAAGTCCCCACAGGTTTTAATAACCAGGAAACTTGAAGTGCTTTCTCTTTACACGTACGAACAGCCCATACTCCTGCCCAAACACTGAGTTTTATTGTGTGTGAATCTTTGAATGATAGAGTTCGTGTTTTTTTCCATATTTGTTTCCAACTGCAAGTTTCACCTCCAGCAAAACCTTCAGTATGGTCGGCCCGTGGCTATGGAGTTAGAAGTGCTGCAGTGGTTTTTGTTCCTCTAATGAAAGCAGGCAGGTACACGTGTATGTGGAGAAACATGAAACTGGTCTCCGTTGCTGTGGCATACCATAAAAGTGCTGTTTTCAAAGACTGAGTGGTTCAGAAATGAGATGTATGTGCGCTGCAGGAGGGTTTGGGACAATAAGTGAAATGGGAAAAATAAGCGGTCATAATGGCGTCATCGGTCAGATTTGGTTTATTAAGAATGAATGCTTTAAAACATTGCTCATTGGGGAAAAAGGGGAAATAGTGATAACTGAACTTTTAAAACTGCTTTACGGCAATTAAAACCTCTCCCAAAGCTACTTGTTGTACTGCTTGAACATTTATGAACTAAATAAAGAGATGTAGGTTTTTTTTAAAAAAAGGTGTTATTCATTACATTACTAATGTATTGAAAAATATGAACAGGACACCCAGATATATATATAGTAGAAATAGTCATTTATAGAAAATGCCTTATAAAGTACATTGCAGGTACACTGTACTCCTAATAAAATATTTTTTAATCAAGCGTTTCTCCTATTGTTTTACATGCAAGCATTAGTTTCCATGCCAATGCCTGTGGCAGAAGGGGGTCCTGTGGAAGAGGCCCCTGTTGAATAGTTGGGTGACCACCTGATGTGTTAGGGCTGAGGAGCAAGCAGCAGCAGTGACATTCCATGGCTTCCTGATGTATGTGTGCCTGATTAGGAGAGCAGTGACACTTAGGGATGTGGAAGGTAGAAATTTTTTCAGCTCCTGCTTTATTTCCTAATTTGTCTTGATGAGAGTTCAAGCAATGTGCTGCTCCATTTCATGGCTTTATTCCCTCCTCTCAGTTTTATGTATTCCTAGAATCCATAAGACGGAAAATATTAACTAAGAGAATGTTTTGCCCTTTGCTGTTTATATGGTTTATTGAATTCTTTTACAGATTTCAATCTGCTTTTTCTTGGCTCAGCACTGAGTCACTGGGATCACACTCAGATTTTTCAGGGTGGCAAAGACCAGTCTTAAGTTGTTCCCCTTTAACAATTCTTTATTAAAATATGGATTTGGCTTCATCTTTTAAGTAATGAACCTGTTCTCCTCCTCCCCCTGTTAAAGTATTTAAGGGGTTAATTCTAAGATTCTAGATGTTAGCTATAGCTATATTTGGGAAAAGTTACCTGACAATTAGCAACAGCAGACAGTGCAAAACCATCTGCTGCTGCATGGTGGCTGCAAGAGCTTTACAATGAGTTTGAAAAGGAAGATGATAACAAGGAGTGGAACAGCACAGCTGAGTTAGAGGGACAAGGTGCTAGTGGGGGGCCTAACTCTGCTGCACACTTGAAATCTTATGATGATGAAGGCAGTAGGAAGACTAATGGTAAATACTTCAAAGGAATTAAGGATTTATCCTCCAGGAAGATGACAAGACCAGCTGCCCAGCTGAAGTGTCTCTACACCAACACACACAGCTTGGGAAATAAAGAGGAGGAGTTGGAAGCCACCGTGCTACTGGAAAACCATGATGTAGTTGCTGTCACCAAAATCCAGAGGGATGATTCCCATGTCTGATGGCTACAAGCTGCTGAGAAGGGACTGGTGAGGAAACAGTGGAGAAAGTGCTGCCCTCTACATCAAGGGAAGAATAGAGTGTTAAGAGCTGTCCCTTAAGAATGACCACAAGCAAGTGGAAAACCTGTGGGTGACAGAGACAGAAGCAACAAAGAGAGACTTGTGGTTTGGGGGTCCATTATAGGCTACCTGATCAAGTGGAGCCTGTTGGTGAAGCCTTCCTCCTCCAGCTACAGGAGGCATCGTGTTTGCAGGCTGTCACCCTGTTGGGAGACTTCAACCACCCTGACCTCTGCTGGGAACGTAGCACAGTGAGTTGTGAGTGATCCACAGTGCTCCTGGAATGTATCACGGATAACTTCCTGAGCGGGGTAACAGCCCAACCAGGGGGGATGCAATGCTGGACCTGCTGCTCGCCAACATGAGTGAACTGATCGGTGACATCAGGATTGAAGGCTGCAGGGGCTGTAGTGACCATACAATGGTGGAGTTCAAGCTCCTAAGGAATATTGGACAGGCAAAGGGTAAAATCAGGAAGCATGATTTTAGGAAAGCCAAATTCCAGCTCTTCGGGCAATTAGTCAACAAAACCCTCTGAGAATCCATCAAGGACAAGGGAGTAGAGCAGAACTGGCAGAATCTTAAAGAAATTTTCCTTGGTGCACAAGAGTTCTCCCTCCCCAAGTGTAAGAAGTCAGGAAAGGAAGGCAAAAGAATGGCATGTCTGAACCAGGACCTGCTGGTCAAACTGAAGAGCAAGAAGAAAATGTACAGGCAGTCCACAGGTACTCTAGGTGGAGAGTAGAGGTGCTGCTGGGCTGTGTAGGGATGGGGTCAGGAAAGACAAGACCCAAATGGAACTAGACTTGGCAAGGGGCACAAAGAAAGGCTTCTGCAGGTACATCAAGTGGAAAAGGATATCCAGGAGTGTGAACCCTCCTAGTGACACATACAGACAGGCTGGTTACAACAGACAAGGAGAAGGCTGAAGTACTCAAGATCTTTTTTTGCTTCAGCCTTCACTGGCACCTGCTCTACACCCAGCTTTTGAGCAGATGGTTTAGAAGTTGGGATCTTGGGGAGTGATCCCTTTCCTGCTGTAAGCAAAGATATAGTTTTTTTCCACCTGTGTTACCTGAATGTCAGTAAATTTATGGTATAAATGAGATGCATTCCAGAGTCCTAAGGGAATTGGCTGACACAGTCACCAAGCCACTCTCAATGATATCTGAAAGGTCATGGTGGTCAGGTGAAGTTCCTGCTAACTGGAAAAATGGTAATGTTGCATCCATTTTTAAGAAGAGTAGAAAGAATGACCCAGGGAACTACAAACCTGTCAGCCTCACCTCTGTGCAGGGGAATATCCTGGATCAGATCCTCCTGGTAGCTGTGCTAAGGTACATGGAAGAGAGCGAGGTGACATGAGATAACCAGCACCTCCTATGAGGAGAGGGTGAGAAAGCTGGGGCAGCCCAAAGAGAAGGCTCCGAGGTGACCTGAGAGCAGCCTTTCGGTATCTAAAAGAGGGCCAGCCTCATAAGAAAGAAGGAGACAGATTCTTTATCATTGTTTGCTGTAACAGAACAAGGGGAAATGGTTTCAAATTGAAAGAAGGGAGATTTGGACTGTATACAAGGAAGAAGTTTTTTTACAATAAAGGTAGTGAGGCATTGGCAGAGAGATTTCAGATGAAGCTGAACAGGGCTCTGAGCAACCTGATCCAGCTGTAGATATCCCTGTTCATTTCAGGGGAGTTAGACCAGATGACCTTTAAGGGACCCTTCCAATTCAAATGAGTCTGTGATTCTATGTCTTGGGAACAGTTCTCCATTTACACACCTAATGCCACGTGCCCACAAACGTGAGCACCGCTTATCATTACCCAGCTCTCTGTCTGCACACTGAGCATGGTGCACACTTGTTGTTATGTAGTGTTCTTGTTCTGCACTACCTAGACTTTAAAAATCAAGACTAGGCACATAATAGATTCAGGGTTTTTTTTATTAGCTTTCCATGTGAGCATTACAATTTATAATACATCATATCTAGTTTTTACCTCCAAATTAATCTAATTTAGTAAATCATGTTATTAGTGGGCTAAACTTCCAGCTAGCATTTTAATATCCTTCAAACGAGGCAAGCTAGGATGTCAATTGATCACTTGACAAACACGTAGGTAGTGTTCCCAAACCACCCCAGCCCCAAATTAAACTAGGAAGCGGATACAATTCAAAGCATGAACGGCTCGGTCGCTCCTTCCCTCCCCCCGCAGAACTAATGAACACTTACGGCGACTCTTCTGCCTCGGTACAGCTCCAGATCTCGGTGGGGACGGCTGTCAGGCCGCAGCAGCCAGCACCAGGCACTCGGCCCTTACCGGTAGCCAGGCCCGGGCTGCGCGTAGCCCTGGGGCCCAAAAGGCGGCCGGGTGCGGGCGTACGGGTTGGGCCCGGTGGGTGGTGGCGTCATGGTGCTGCCAGGCGGCGGGGTGAAGCCGGGCCGTGGCTGGAAGGTGCCGGGTGCTGCCTGGGCACCGGGCGGGCCGCTGTACGGGGCCGGCTGTGAGGCCTGCGTGGTGTAGGGCTGCGGGGGGAAGCTGCCCGCCGGGTACTGCTGCGGCTGCTGTGCCGGCAGCTGCTGGGCCTGGCCCTGCCCTGGGAAGGCGGCGGCTGGGGCCGGTTGCTGGCTGTAGGCTGGGAACTGCTGCGCCGGCTGTGAGGCGGCCTGCTGCGGGCTGTAGCCGGCTGTGGGAGGAGAGACATGGGGTAAGGCATGGCATGACACCGAGGGCACATGCACAGTGACCGCGGTGATGGCAGAAGTAGCACGATAAGCACAGACAAGCAAACGTAAAGAACTGGGAGTTTTCCTGCTGTAAACGCAGCCTGGTATTCCCACAGCCAACAAGAAATTTAAAAGACGGACAAACAGCATTTTACCATCACAGCACGTTAAAAGTAAAAAAAATCTTCCTCGACAAACAAGGCAAAAATGTAGCCTTTTTCCCCCAAAAAAACTAAAACCAAACTGTCATGAAAACACAGTTAGTGCTCAGTGCACTTAAGTCAGTGTGTTGGTTACATCATAGATGCTTTCAGATCTTTAGAAGCAGACTTAAGTTCAACAGAAATTGTGCAGAGCAGAATACTTGAGTACAAAACTCCCATTTAAACATGTCCCAACTTGGTGTTTCTGCATAAAACCAGCTTCCAAAAGAAATTTCTCTTGTTGAAGACTTTAAAATAGCATTAATTCCTTTTATGAAGAAAAAGCTACTTTTATCCATCATGAAACACACCTGCAGCTACTCGCAATGAAACCTCTCCATTGACTGGAATCCTGTCAGCATTAAACACCAGACACACAAGTTATTAAAAGTGCACACAGCCCTGAACAGAAAGAGTAAGGATCGAAGAATGCACTGCAGTATATTTTGAACTCACCTTGAAACTGGGATTAAAATTTACTCATGAGACAAACCTTGTGAGGCTGCGTGTTCACTACCATGAGCAAATCTTCTTGTCTAGCAGAGCTACTGGGCAGAGTGGGAATGGATCCTGCTCTGTGGGATGGGGGTTCTGGAGGTAATCCTCATGGGCACAACAGCAACAAGCAGATGAATAACTACTTCCAAGTAAAACTTTTCAATGGCAGCTGTCAAAAGGCCCTCACAATGAGACCGCTTCTGACCGATCTGATTAATCATGAAATTTTTGGGTTTTGGGAAACCTGAGGAGCTCCATATAATTTCTGGCTATAATGGTTTCTTAATGGAGACATTCTAAGAACTGGGGACGCAGAACTCATTTTGCACTATAGATACTGCAGGAACTGCAGTAAAATAACAGTTTAGATCATGGTGGGAAATGATTAGTACGTAGAAGGAAACTTCTTTAAGCCTAACTTCAGCAGAAGAAACTGGGCTGGTGGCAGACTGTCATGGATGTCTAACTACACAGAGCACAGGAACAAGGGATGAGGCACAAACCCTCCATTTGAAGTTTTCTAGGATTCTTATCCAAGATAAACATGGGAATGTTTTCATAAGCCACACAACTGTTCTCATCACATCAAATCTGATGCACTTCCACTGTATACATTGTGGGGGGGGGGGAAAAAAACAGCGATGCAGGCTGTTTTCTGAGGCACTTAACAGAATAGAAATCTTTGCTTGTTTTAAGCAATCTTGGTTAAACTCTGACATGACAAAAGCTTTCTATCTTCTTGTAAAAGCCATAAGCAATTGGAGATGTACATCCATCTTTGTACTGTAACACATGCTATCTATTATTAGATGCCAGCCTCTGCTGAAGTAAATAACTAGAAATTCTGAAGTCAAGTTTATTTTGGAGACACACAAAACCTAGAGTTTTATATTTGCAGACACACCACTAATGCACAAAACATGGTCTCCTGTCAAAAGCAGTAGCTCCTTTAGTTGAGGCATCTTTGCTAGAATGCCAAGACGCAGACCTCAACCCTACAGACCCTTCAGGCTTTATTTCACCTACTTTTCTACCAGTGCATTCTTCTGACAGGTGGGTAAAAATGA
The DNA here is from genome assembly GCA_037305975.1 of Chrysolophus pictus. Lineage (NCBI taxonomy): Eukaryota > Metazoa > Chordata > Aves > Galliformes > Phasianidae > Chrysolophus > Chrysolophus pictus. Next base: position 110,825,431 of record CM074576.1, read on the forward strand.
AATACCAGAAGTGCAACTCTAGTAGAAACACTCACACTGACAGCATTTGCTAACTGGTCATTTTTGAATTGTGCCCATTTCTCTCAGAAGCGCGTTTGAGATGCTCAGCACCCTGAGCTGGCCCACACATTCAGGATCCACAACTCAAGGGGCCAGGCACCAGTGTAGGCATCCCCCAGCCACACCACAGTTTGCAGGAGCTGCTTACCTGGGTACTGCACACCGTACTGCTGCTGGGGCTGCGCCTGTGGCTGCTGGGCAGGGTAACCCGGCTGCTGGTACTGCTGGTACATCTGGCCTGGGGACAGAGAACTCTGTTGGTTGGGAGCTGGTACCTGAGCTATATAACGAAGATTAGATGCATGACATCCTAGCGGTTTGAGTTGCAGAAATAACATGTACAAATCACAGATTTTAGTTTCTGAGCCGTGCCATTCTGAAGATGGAACAAATAGTCCTAATTTGATGTGGGGGCCGCTATTTCAGTGTATGCCAAGAGCCATATACCTTAATTAGCACTACACTGCTGTGTAACAGAGCAGGAATCTTTACATGGCTTGCTAACTTCTCCAGAACTCACGCTGTAAATTAAAGTACTTCAGAAGTTAAACATGTCCTCAGATTGTCTGTTTATAATAGTTTTTAAAGACTATTTCTGTACAAAGTACTGAAGCAGTGGTACATTATTTATTCTGACCACATTTTCTAGACAAGTCCTCCATCTCTTAACATCTGACTCACTGTAAGCCAGGTTTTCTTAAGAGTCCCAAGAGTACAACCCCTGAAACTGAAATAAAACTGTACGTTCTTAAGGTTGGGTGATTTTTCCTAAATTTACTTTGTTCATTTTCTTGGCAACCAGAGGCAGAATACTTGTTCTGACTTAACCTATGGGCCCTGATTAGGTTTTCTGCTTCTGCTGTTTCTCGTTTGAATAACATGCACAAAGAACAAAACTAATTATCTGCCAAACCAAAGCTTAGCTGAACTGGAGCAGACTCAGAGACTTCACTACTATAAAGTGTTACTGTATCATCAGTCATTCTGCAAAGACCAACAGGCTGTATAAATAGAACTGCAAACCCTATCGTCTGAATTGCACTAAGACAGCAAAGGGAGCTCTGCTCCAAGTCCTCCCACATCCCCGTACGTGCTGCTTCAGCAGGACTCCTCCTTTCCTTTTAACTCTGTGTTAACTGCAGCTCAAAGCAAAAGTGTTTTATATTCCCACTAACCCTTCAAAACTTTATCTAATATACAACTGTTATGAGATGAAGAGTGCTGAGCAGAAGGACTGAAGAGAATGCAAAGCACATAACACACTTCTTTGTTGTGCTGAATAAATTCAAACTGGTGAATGCTTGAAACTTTTGATCAGGGAGAGGCAAGCCATTCAGTAGTATCAGCACAGAGATTTAATGACCTTCACAAAAAAAATAGCTAATAACCAGTATCATACCTAATGCCACTTTTAAAAATCCTGGGTTTTAGGAAAATCTTTTAGAAGATTTTATATATATCAGACATTGAATATTATTATAGCTTTAAGTCATAAAAATGATTATATTTTCATTTATATCCCTTAAATAGTACAAGAGAAATAAGCAAAACAGGCTGAAAGCAGCAAAAACAAGCTATTCTACTTCAACCAACAGCTTTCATGCACAGACTTAACTACAGGTTGCTCAAATACTCTGCACAGTCACAGTGTTATTGATTCCACCAGGAAGGGATTTCAAGCGACTGCGGACACTGTGGCCACTGCCTCCAATGTCTCTTATGCCTGTCTGCTAGATCAGTAAAAAAAATAGCAGAGGGTTTTAACTTGTTTCTGCATCAAAATACAGAAACATCTTTATAACATACTTAGTATGGAGGTACAAGCAGCGAAGCAAGTCATGCCACAGCTGTGTCTAGAACTAAGCAGGTCTGAAGGCTCAGTACTCTTAGAAAACATGAACTGAATATTGAAACTTCCCAAGTTACATCGCTACCCTTTCAAATGGAGCTACTGCTCCTCCTGCCGATTGTATGTTGAATGACACGTGGGAAAAAAAACATTCTGCCTGATGGGTATTTGTAGCTGTGTACTGACTTTGGGCCTGCTAATTAGAAACCGCAGGTACAGAACACACAAATTCAGGCAGCAGCACTCCTGTCAAACAGCAGAGAAGGTGCTCCTCACCTTCCACCTGCTGACCCGTCTGCGGCTGTGCTCCTGGGTACGGTGCCTGCTGGGGCTGCACGCCAGGGGGATGGGCTGCAGAAGAGGAGGAAGCGATGCTGTCTGGTGTTCCTGATCGTTCTTCTGCAGGGGCACTGGGTGGGCCTAGAGGCGAAAGAACAAAATGCATTAAACTAAATGAAGATGGAGTTTGAATAACAAGCCCACAGCCTTGCAAAGTTTTTAATATTTCTTCCAGTTTTCCGTAGATTTACCTTTGGAAGTATATATTTGTACATCTCAAGTCTATCTTAAAAATATATGGGGGAGGAAATTTCCCACCTCTCTCAAATTAAAGTCACTCAAATTTCATGCTCTTCCGCTTTGTGGATAAAGCCCTCCATAACAACACTGTTTCTGCAGCTTCAGGCACTCACCCTGCACTTACGCTCCAAAGGCTTGCTGCATTTGGACAGAAAGCACACCTAACGTACCTCGTTCTTCTTCTGCACCCAGAATGAAGGTGCAAAGCTGCAGAAAATTATTCAAATGCTGTCATGTTTTGCTGTGGCTTATATAGGTCCAGGCAATGAAATGTTTTACCAACAGTCACACAGCGTGTGAACAGAACACCTCTAAGGGATGTCTTAGATTTGCAGACCCACACAGGATACAGCTGGTGTCAGTCTGAAAGCAATTGTTTGCTTGGAGAACTGTGAAAGTATTCCAACTACTGAGCAGCACCCAAAAAAAGCATGGAGACAGAGAATTCAGTTTTTATTTAAGTTAATGAGAAGGTGTGAAATAGGCACGTGAACAGGCATGGCATACTACAGTTAAAGTCAAAACACTTTGTTAGAAACAAGGGAACTTAAACCCAAATCTTTCCAGCTCTTAGGTTTATGAGTACAACATATGATAACCTACTTTCAAATGCATACTCTACATGCATAGAGTTAAACAAGATATTAGACTTCCTGCAAATTCACTACTGAATGATAATTGTATTTATGCATGCAACAAGCATATAATTGCATTTTCACATTACCCTTACTAGGGGCAAAGTGAATCGAAGCTGCTCACTTCTGATTTTGGCTTTAAAGCTACAATCCTGCAGTTACACATGTAGGAATGTGATATCTCAATATCCTGCTTAAATGGGATTTTATGAAGTCCTTTGTGCATTCAAAGCATAGCCAAGTCAGTTCATTCTATCAAAAGAATTATGGAGATACACAGATCTTAAAGTATCATTGATGCTACAATGAAAGCATTAACTGACAGTGAAGCTTTGTACCCAAGCAGAAAATCACTCCTTTAAAAATAAGCTCAAATTTTCAGCCAGTTGTACTTTATAGTCTCATATAACAGTTGATCACTCAGAAGTAGTTCACTGTAAGTTTTCAAGAACCATCAAATCTTTACCAAGCGTGTGAAATAACCACACTGTGACATACTCAAAACACTGCATTCAGGAATAGATTGCTCAAGACCATGTGAAATCATATAAAGACCAGATTGGTCTAAAGTGAATATGGCAAATCTTGTTAAGAGTAGGTTTTTCAAGTAACGATGTTATATTAAATTTTGTCAGTGTCAAGGAAATCCTGTGCAAAGTCATTTCTCTGTATTCTACATCACACTCCCTGTAACATCCTGTATTTCTTTTACAATTTCAGCTACCTTATCTTAAGCTGACTGTATTCAGTTTAGTATAAACTGCATTTAAATGTTTTGCATTCTCGTATTAGTCATACAGGTACTAATAACCATGCAATTCTCCAAGAGCAATCATCATTCTGTTAAGATTAAAAAACGCTGTCACTGTTCACTTTTGAAATGCAAAAGAGAAAATATGGGGTTATACAAACCATTCTGACAGACCCAAGGAGCAGAACACAAGCCAAGAACCTAAGCTGAATCGCAAGATCGATCCTTAAGGCCAAGCAGTGGATCCCATTCTTCCATCACTGGCAGTTACGAATTAAGTTACTGTACATTAGTTATTTTAGTACTAGCTTTAATTAGTGGAAACAAAAAAATAATGAACTATTTTTGACTCCAAGCAACAACATCAAGCTACAACCAACAGCAACATTTTGGCACTTTGTATACAGAACTTAGCAAGCCCGTTTACAATACCTTGATGCATCACACATTTTAGAATTCTGAAAAGGAATAGTCAATACAGAATGCAGCTTAATACATCTAAAAAACAAATGCTCTGTTGCAAATCAAGCTTTATGTAATCATTTATTAACAGACTTTGCTTTCTTTTTCATAAGACATATTCTTACCTGACACCTGATCATCTGTCAAGCCAAATGCTGACATGACATTCTTGCTGATTTCATCCTGATTCTTTAGTGGATCGAATGCAGACATGCTTGCTGCTATAACTTGAGTGGATGGCTTAACATTAGAGTCAGCAGCAGCAGGCTTTTCTTCCCTACCATCCACAGCATCTACGAAACAAAATGCCCTGGTTTGAATTCTCAAGAACTCAAAAAAAACCAACCTGCTGAAAGGCTTATGTTAGAACAGTGTGATTAATCAATGCTGTATCTGAAAATGTGACGAATCACAAAGCTGAAATCTCATTGCACAGCGAAGGATACACTGACACTGGAGCATCAGATCTCTTCAGTCTGAAATTCAAAGGTTCCCGCTACAACAAATTGTTCTGGTACGATTTGCCAACTGAGAATTATAAATTAAGAACACTTATAGGACAGCTTCCAATTTATTATATTGTTTCATGAACTGTAGATCTTGTTCTGTTCCCCTCCTCCTCCAGTTCCACTCTCCACATTGATGGATGAAGCTCATAACCCTCCAGAACTGATTCCCTCTGAAGCCCCTTATCTTCCATGGGGCTCCATTTTCACTGAGAAACAAGCAAGTGCAGGTAGAGTTTAAAGTGGCTGTTTGCTCTCTATGATCATCACGCTAATCTCCTTCCAAACAGTTTATAGCCCAAATTCCCAGTATTCCACCAAAATTAGTCACTACTTATATTGTAGAAGAGGGGTTGGATTTTTGAAGGTTTTCCTGTTAAAGTAACAAAAGCAATGTTTCTTAAAAGAAAGGATGAAGCTGCTAGTTCACCACTTTACTTGGAACTCTGTATTCCATTATTCTTCTATGCTGGGAGATCACTGTCTCAAAACTGGGAGAATACGAGTTCCTCCCCCAATTTCACCCCCTCCCCCATAATCCTTTCCCACCCCTATTCTGCACCCTTGTGCTGCTTACCCTGAGACAGCTCTGATGCTGGTCTGAGCTCAAAATGTCTGGATTCAATTTTCTAACCTGGTAAAAGAAGTGAATATAATTTTTGCTGAATTAGCCTTTTACTGTTCTAGTGACTCAAACCTGCTTAGCAACATGACAAGATAAGCACCAGAGCTAGCCCAAAGTAAGCAGTGGGAGTGCTCAGCTGGGAGCAAGACCTTCCCTCTTCAGCAACAACATACTATTAATTTAGCTGGAAGCCTGTCAAAAGCTGTCCCGACTCACAAGCATTAGTTACAGCGTTTACATATGTGACAACAAAAATCATACTTGGAGGTGTTATTTCTAAGTTAACTTACTGCTTTACTTCAAATAAACTGAGACAGATTCCGCCTCTAAAATAACTGAAGCATTAGAAATTGAGCAAAGATCAAGAATGATCACAACCAATACTCTAGACCTCATCTTTCACTCTGTGTTAAACAGCACGCATCCCTGCAAACCAAACCCAAAAGTCTTTGCCAGGCTGCCTACCACTTTCAGGCAGGTTGGTGGAAACCCCTGGTTCAGTGGGTGGCTCTAAACAGTCCAGTAAGCGATTGACTTTATTGCGAAGTTCTATCAGCTCTCGACGCAGGTATTTCACCTGATTGGATTCTAGGGGTCTCGGCTGTCCGTTAACTGCAAAACAGCAATTACATACATTTACGACTGTAATAATGTGTTGATATTCAGTTTAAAATAGAAAGAAAACCAACTCAGCGTTCCCAACTTCAGGATCATCCTACTTTGTGTAGTTTGGAGTGTCACACAGTGGGTAAACACAGGCTAAACACACTCTAGAGTTTATTGTTCCTTTATATAATCTTATTTTAGCCTGACACTACTGAGAACCAGAACTGCAGAGTAAATCTTGCAGTAAGTTTCTGCACTGCTTACTCAATTTCCATGACTATACCCTGAACAATACAAAAACCATATCTGGTTGTGGAAATCTGTCTCCTATTAGACTATGCCTTTAGAACTAAGGCATCACACACAACACTCTTGCACCTCGAGAACAGGGTCAGCCTTCCAGATAAAATCTGCCTGCTATTCTGTGGAACTATGTGCAAAACTACCTGAAAATAATATGTGCAAAAAACCTGAAAATAAAGAATTATTTTATCAAAGGCAAAAGGATAAATGTTAAAATCTATTATACTAGAAGCATTTGACGTTATTTTTAATAGTGTCCTAGCAACACTGCAAGTTTATCATTAAAGCTTCTACATGCCCATGAAGAAAATCCCCCTACACAAAGGTTAGAGTGGAAGATAATATGGAAAATAACACTACAGCAAAACAACTGACCCTTTATTTTTGTATGCCAGTTAATGTAAGCACCTTATAAAAACTGAGTCAGTTTCAGTTTCTCCAAATTCAGATATCATGTGAAAGAGCAAGAGAGAAAACAGATGTCACATATTAATCCACTGTTTGTAATTTACTGATTTCATTCTTCCAACATGATATAAACCAAAAGTCACAGAATAATAGAATTAATCATAGAATGGCCTGGGTTGAAAAGGACCACAATGATCATCTATTTCAACCTCCCTGCTATGTGCAGGGCTGCCAACCACCAGACCAGGCTGCCCACAGCCACATCCAGCCTGGCCTTGAATGCCTCCAGGGATGGGGCATCCACAACTTCCTTGGGCAACCTGTTCCAGTGCGTCACCACCCTGTGTAAAACTTCCTCCGTTAGTGTCTAATGTAAACCTCCCCTGTCTCAGTTTAAAGCCACTCTGCCTGAATTTTAATAAAGGTTATTTAAAAAAACTTATGAACCGCCTTATACACTTACCAAACAACGTCAGCTTGAGTATCCTGCTGCACTGAATTGCAAAGGAAAGATCTGAGCTATCAAAAATTGTTATAAGATCTCCATCTGAAAAGAATATTTAAAAAGTTATATTAAAGCAAGGCCTATTCACCACTGAACTTAATGTTGGGGCAGAAGTGTTACTTTATTTCTACACATAACATTCCCTATTTGATTCCAAAGCTACTAGAAAAGAGGCTACCAATTAACATTATCACTTACCATACCCCATTATGTGTATGAAGAGAAAACTGAAAACATAGAAGTAAAAACCAGAGGTTTTGCTCTGTGGTTACGAAGCAAGACTTAGCTCTGTGCTTCCTAAGCTACAATCAATTAGAAACACTTATTGTTGATTTAAAAGGCATTACAGTAAGTTGGGTCAAAAGAAATATTTACAGAATGAGGAACTCTTTCCAAGAAAAATAAAGTCCTCAAAAATATTTCTTAAAAGCATCATCGCAACAAAGCAGCAAGTTAGACTTTTGCAAAACACAAAAACATACCATTTTAATGCCAGGACCAGTGTGCAAGAAAATTATGCACAGAAGTTAAGGCAGAATTATGAGTGGCTTCAGAAGATGGCCTATTGTAGTTAACGAGATGGAGACAAGTGCTCCTCCAGGTTTGGAGGGTAAGGAACTCTGAAGCAGCTGAACCGGATATATTTCAATCCTCATGATTGAAGCAAATTTAAATAATGACCTTAGCCTAGCTAAAACAAAGGGAAGAATATCACTGACCTTATACAGCAATCAAACTGAACCCCATTCTATTATCTCTTCCCTCAAACATTACTGATGAAAATGTATAGCTTCTAGTGGTGACTATGTTGAAAAATAGCATTTTGTAGCTGAGAATTTGTTCTATCAAATAGTATTATTGTCCCCTTTTTTAATGCAGCCCAGAACACAGTTGGCCTTCTGGGCAGCAAGTGCGCACTGCTGGCTCATGTCCAGCCTCTCATCCACCCAGACCCCCAACTCCTTCTCTGCAGGGCTGCTCTCAAGGAGATCTTCCCTTAGGTTTCTATGGAATTAAATAGGAGGCATTACTTTCAGAGTAACCTACATATACATGGCCCTAGATGATTCTTCTTCACTCAGTGTGGCCCATGCAAGCTGAAAGGTTGGACACTCACAATCTAGAGCAACATACAATTTCCATATCACAGTGGAGAAGTAGTATATTCTGAGACTGAATAAGCTAAAATTAACAGTAGGAGGTGTCTAGGCTTTTACAGACAACTGAAGAATGAAACTGCAATTACAGGGCTCCACTACACACTCTTATTTTTTCAAAACAGAAAGAAAAGACAGAGACATATATAAAAACGGAAGACTATACCTAAAGAGCAAGCAAGAATGCAAAAAAGGGACAAGATGCTCTAACTTCATGAGAAAGCATTCACACACTTTCTTTTACCTTTTCCATTCCAGAAAGGAAAAATAATACATGATTAGAATAGAATAGAAACAAAACTACTACAAATCCACACAGCTTTTTCCTACTACACACCAAGATCCCCCAAAAAGCTCATAACTGCATATCATTTTTTATGAGAAGCAGTCTCTCTCAAACCTTTATAAAACTGAAAAACTGTCTCTGAGTTATTCAAGAGTAGAGATGTACAAACAAAGGTTACTTTACATTTTAGGTCCCACAGACAGTGCTAATGCCGTTAAGAAAGAATGAACCTGCAGTAACACAGCACTTCTACTTACACATCACGAATAACATCCTCTCTGCCCTATCTTCCACACTGACATTCTAAGATGAAAAAACCCTCAGGACCGCAACAATCACTCCATACATCTCAAACAATGCATTTTGCATACTGTGAAAGTACTGCATAAAAATCACTTTTTAAGTCTAAAGAGAGCTTGTGTTAAATCATGCGCGTTAATTCAACTTTCACCCTTCAAATCCACCGTACCACACAAAAAAACTGGTTCAATAGGTAGCTAGCAGAGAAATCTGAAACAGCATCAGCAAAAGAATGAACTTTCAGATTGCTGATATTCCAGAAATGCTCCCAGAAATACTATGGTAAGACAGCATAACCACAAAAGATAGATTCTACTGATTGAATCAAATCATTTTAAGAGAAATATCCACATTTGCCAACAGTATTTTGGACAACTTTGTAAAGGTGAATTGCACAGTTTCAGTTCTGTGTAATTTCTGGACAAATGGTATCAGAGCAATCAGTAGTAATTACACTGCAAAAGGTAATTAAACCTTACCTTCATCTTTATATTTTATTGTGACTTCATCGTTGCTCAGAAGTTTTCCTCTAAAAACTCTTTGCATCATTAACACTAACTCATCATAGGTGATATCCTCATTATGGATAGGAATTCTCCTAATGTCTTCACCAAGCTGAGCTTTTATGATCAGCTTCCCACTTAAGTCCAGCTGCCCATTCATGGTGGATTCTTTGTCACCTCCAGACCTGTTAACAACAAAAACATTAAAAACATACTTTAGAGAACTAAATTGTAACAACTTAAACGTGTCTGATGACAGTTCAGATGCTTTCCATGCTCTAAAAAAGAAAACCTCTTGAACCACCTAGAAAACCACTCTCAAACACATTCTACAATGCACCAGTTTCTCAAACAGTGAAGTAGAGCATATGCTTTCTGAGCTCATGGGCAAAGCACAGGCAGCTGGAGGGGACACAGGCAGGATAGCTGATCCAGCTTGGCCAAAGGGATGTATGTCCCACACTGCATAGTGTTGCACTCAAAAAAGGGGTATGTTTGGAGGGAAGGCATTTGTCTTCCCAAGAAACCTTTACATGTGGTGAGCTCAGCTCTCCTATGGTTAGATTAGCTTAGCCATTAGGTTACTGAACACCCATCTGCCTGCTGATGGGAGGTAGTAAATGAATTCCTTGTTTGCTTCACACATGACTTTATCACAACCTATGAGGTTTCACACTTTTACATTTGTGATTCTTTCCCCCATCCCACTTGGGGAGGGATTAACAAGTGGCTATGTGCCACTCACAGTTAAACTACAACAGTCTTTTTGGGACCCAACCTGGAGAACAAAGGGTTCCACAACAGATGAGTGTGATGAGCGTACTAGACTAAATTTATAGATATTACAGCTGTTTAGCTACTAAGTGCTGCGATTCTGTGAAGTGACAGGCTCCTGTGCTTTTTCACAGGGATAACTTGTCTAACTGTATTTCAGAGTCCAGCACTTCCTAATGGCTGCTTTTGTTTCTGACATCTGGTCTACTCCTTATCATCTTGCTTTACTGTGTCTGGGAACATTCTGGAAGCAACCATGGTCATGAACCTGGGCTGGAGGACTGCAAAGGCATCACTGTTGTCTCCATGCTGCTCTACTGGATAGGCTGCGACTTCAAGCTAAACTCAAGACAGAGGAACTACAACCTCTGCATCAGCCTGCACAGGAGGATGTGCACCCTGAAATGTCCATGGCCATGGAAACGTCCACTCTGGAGCAAGCACACCTCAAGGCATGCAGAAGCCTATATTAAGTACACCTTGCAGTGCCCGTATCTGCAGACAAAACCATGCCAGAATACTTCAAAGCATTTGTGGCTGTGGATAAGATAATGATACAGTGGTGTCTGAAGAGACCACGGCCAATGAAAAGGTCGTGACAGGGAAGGTGTATCTCAAAGTAACTATAGCTGTGGATAAATCCATGCTGCAGCAGGTATACCACTGAAGAGGCTGGGGCCCACTGCAAAGCTCACATCGGAAAAGGCAAACCTTGAAGCACCTTCGGCCAGAGATATGTCCATGACACAATAGGTAGATCTCTATCTACTGAAAAAGCCCAGGCTGGAGCAAGGGAAAGAGTATGAGTTCACTTCAGTGTTAAATCCTAGGCCTGGTGAAAAAGGACACAGGATGGAGTTGTAATGGATATGCCTTCAAACTGTTGAGACCCATTATGTGCGTTAAAGGAGATACTACAGAAGGAATCACACAAACAAGATGACAAGCCTCACAAGAAGTGGTATGTCTTGTTCACTGATGCCTTAGTGTGGGAAAGCATCAGAAATTGAAGGCAGCTGTATGGAGTCCTGTGCAACAGGTAACAGAAACTGCTGAAGAAGTTGAATTAATTTACAGACGTGAAAACCATCTAGTTAGCTTTAGATATTACCAAGTGAGAAAAGTGGCCAGCGTTCTACCTCCATACTGACTTGTGGATGGTAGCAAATACCCGGTAGGGATGGTTACAGCCATGGAAGCAGAACACTGGCAGTACAAAGGCAAACCTATCTGGGCTGCTGTACTGTGGAAAGATATTGCTATTCAAGTAGAGAATATGGTTGTAAAAGCACGTCACATTGATGCCCCTGTACTTGAAGAAAACCAAAACAATCAGCAGGTTGCTAGGATTGAAGCAGCCACAGCAAGCGTCATGTGCTTACAATGGTGGAACCAACTAGATATCTGGAAAGATATCGTGTGCCACATGCCACTGCCCAAAACAATATCCTGGGCCTGGAAAAGCAAGTCTTATGGCAACATGGTACTCCAGAAGGAACTGAGTCAGACAACAGGACTCCTTTCCAAAACCACCTTATAGATACCTGAGCCAAAGAGCATGACACTGAGTAGACATATCACACCCCCTACCTGGCATCAGCCTCCAGGAAAATCAAATGATACAATGAGCTATTAAAAACTGCACTAACAGCAATGGGTGCTGGCACATTCAAACCCTGAAGCGCATGTTTAGCAAAAGGGATCTGCCAATCAAGCTGGACCTTCCCAGTTAAAACTCCCACATACTGTATAAGGAGATAAAGTCCTTCCAGCGCACATGAAAACCATCCTGGACCAGACAGCCATGGTGATTCCTGCCTCAGACAAAGGCAAGTCCATTCATAGGACTGCTTTTGGTCAAGGACCTGAGTGTTCCTAGTGGGTAATACAGAAGGATGGAGATGTTTGGAGTGTACCTAAAAGGGGAATCTTATGTTAAGTGAGAACAGACAATAATTTAAAATGGGTGATGTTACTTGTTATATAATACTGTATATGATGTCACCAAGATTAATAAATTTTGATGGAACTGAGAAAAGTGCAGCAGTGATAGAGCTGGATAAGCACGGCCAGAACTGGCTCCAGCATTCACCACCATACACTCTCCTGACCTGAAAGACTGTTATGGCAGATGGAACCTAAAGTCACGGACAAAAGGAACACAAGGTACATTTAAGACGGATGGCCCATAGACTAAGGGAAAAATGTGTGTGTATATATTAAAATATAGGAAAGGTGGTACTGATTAACTGGGTCACGTTGCCAAGTATGTGACCAGAGTTCAACATAGTTGGTATAGTATAAAGGGAAAATACTGTTCTAGTTTCAGCTGAAATAGTTAATTTTCCTCCTAGTAGCTGGTACAGTGCTGTGCTTTGGATTCAGGATGAGAATAGAATAACACTGAAAGCATACTAACGTCTTAGTAGTTAGCTTTGGACAGCCAACCCAACCTGGCCAAAAGGGATGTTGTGCTCAACAATAAAAACTGAGAGAAAGGAGAAAAGCTGGGGGGGAGGACATTTGGAACGATGGTGTTCATCTTCCCAGTTAACTGCTACATGTGATGAGCTATGCTTTGCTTGAAGTGGCTGAACACTTGCCTGCTAATGAAGCAGGAAGTAGCAAACTGATTTCTTGCTTTGCTTTGGCTGTGTGTGTGGCTTTTGCTTTACCTAGCAGAACGCCTTTATCTCAAACCTCACATTTTCCTTTCTGATTCTCTCCCCGCTCTCACCTTTGGAGGGTAATTCAGCAGCTGTGTGGTGCTGAGCTGCCTGCCAGAGTTAAACTACAGCAAAGAGACAAGCACCTACTGAACAAAACTCATTCTCTTAAAAGAATAAGAGACAGGTGGATACAGAGAAATTCAGTCTAACTGCAGAGAAAAGGGACCTGTTATTCACACAGCAAGGTAGCTGCAGAGACACTGATGAAATGGTGAAGTTCATAACAGTGTTAATGTCTGCTACTGCATTATACACATTTTACAAGTCTTGACTACAGGAACATCAACTCTGTTTCAGTTCTACTTTGTTTCAGCAGAAGTTGGTTTTAAAAGGTTTCTTTGCAGAAGGCTTTTCAGAACAAAATTAGCATAAAAAATTAAATAGCATCCATACACAGGTCTTCCTTCATGATTTTTACTAAACACGCATTTAGTGATACATTACCTTGTCTGTTTTACTGATGCTGGCTATTGGTCAAATCTCCCACCTCACTTCAGGACAGAGTTAGGATAAGCCGCCATGCACTACCAGTGGCAGAAAACAGGAAGCTGCATCAAAAAAAAATAAAAAAAGGCCTTATTTACTGTCAAACTTCCTTAAACACTTCCATTTTAAAACATTTTAACAAATGTTCCCAGTTACAAAAATTCACTATTTTATCTTATGTAACAATCACATTTACACTTCTGAGTATGGTGCAGTCTGAGGTTCAACTAAAACAATCTTGAACAACAGTTTTAATTTCATAGTTGAGGAAAGAACGGCGTTCCTTTTTTCTAAATTTTTAACTGCATGTAGGAGCAACGTGTTCCTTTTTTAGGAGGATAGTGATCTTCTCCACTGGTCTTAAAACACTCACTTACATGACCTCCAACTTAAAACCCCAGGTGAAGTTTTATTAATTAATTAAATCTAAGTTAAACTTACATTGATTTAACACTATGAATATCTAGAAATCCATTTCTGGAGCCTCTGTAGCATTAAGTGGTACATCCTCCAGGCAGCACCAAGATAGACGAGCTACCAGCAGTAACAGGGTAGTAATGCGACATTCCCACAGGCAGAACCACTAAACTGGGCTATTTTACATTACACACATTAAGCACAGTGCTTAAAAATACTATCTGCCCCCAGTCCAGCTTAAAACTCTGTTTTTTCTACTGAAAAGAGTGCAGTGAGCTTCCTGACATTCATGCAGTCCATCTCTTATTACACCAGTTCATCGTCCAGAGCCAAAAGACAGTGATTTAGCATACAAACTAACTCAATGAAAACATAATTCCCTCCCAACTGTTTCAGGTTCAAAGACGGGCAACAAGGCTTGCGAAGGGCCTGGAGGATATGCCCTACGAGGAGAGACGGAAGGAACCAGGGCTGTTCAGTCTGGGGAAGAGGAGGCTGAAGGGAGACCTTACTGCTCTCTTCCAATACTTGAAAGGTGCTTACTGCAAAAGCAGGGTTGGTCTCTTCTCACTAGTGACAGGATGAGGGGAAATGGCCTCAAGTTGTGCCAGGTTAAGTTTAGGCTGGATATCAGGAAACACTTCTTTATATAAAAGGTGGTTAAGCACTGGAATAGGCTCCTTGGGGATGTGGTTGAGTCACCATCCCTGCGTTTAAAAACCACTTGGATGTGGTGCTCAGGGACATGATTTAGTGGTGGGTTGTTAGAGTTAGGGTAGTATGGTTAGGTTGTGGTTGGACTTGATGATCTTTAAGGTCTTTTCCAATCTGAGCGATTCTATGATTCTATGTTAAGGGTACTCCACTCTACACTTTCCTCTGTCTTATCGCGCATGGTTAATCTCTAACACTCACGATTTGAGTTTTAGACAATTTGATGGTAAACAATGGGGAAAAATGTGATCCTCTCACCCCTATGAAAGTGGTCTTCCCAGCTCTCTTCTTCCTGCTTAGTTTGGGAAAGCTGGAACAGACAGACATGAGGAGCACAGGGCTGACGCACAGAACAAGCAAGCCCAGGAGAATGGTAAAAGCCTGGTAAAAGGCTGGTGACTGCTCCCCTCCCTCCTCCATAGTACAAAACATCCACCTCTGCAAAAGGCTGGGTTCACTGCTAACAGGGAGAGGGTAAGGCTGTGGCAACACACCAGGCAGGTGAACAGGAACACACTGCTTTTTTGACTCCTCACGCCCACTTTGTGAAATCAGTAACACGCAGAGATGGGGCCATTCTTGCCCTGATCTCGCTACAGCTCCAAGTACAGTTTAACGCCCTGAACAAATACAGAAAATGCACCTACAAGAGGATTAAGAGTTCACTTAGCTTGCACATCACACGGCTTAAATATCACAGCTGAACACTGATTGGGCTTCTTTAGCACTACAGCGCAGTTTGAAACTGACAACGGTAAGAACAGAACCTCATCAGCCATTCTGCAGCCACGTTTCAAGGGGACACACCTGAGCAGCTGTGGCCTTTGGAATGCATCGCTTGTATCTCTGTGCTTGCTGCTGCAACATACTTACATGATTACACTGTCTTACTCACCGACATCACGCACAGAAATACACTGCACGTCTAGCGAAGAATAAGAAAAGATAACAGGAAAACACTAAAATGCACTTTTTTTTTTTTCTTTCCCCAAGTGTTCCCCGCTCGACTCGGGGTGAAAGAAAGGAGACTCCCAACACCGCAGCCATCGCAGAGAACTACCCGAAACGTTTCAAGCACAGAATCGCACAGCGTTCCGGCTTCCCTCCCCACAACGTGACACAGCTAGATGGATCACCGCTCCCCAACGAGGCAGGCCCGGAGGAAGCAGCGGAGCCCGCTGACGGAAGCCTCGCCAGCCGCCGCGGCTAAGCGCGGGCCGGGGCCTCCCTGAGGCGCGGCCGGGGGGAGGCGAGGGGTCTCCCAGCCCCTCCGCCAGGGGCCGCGGAGCCCCCCGGCCCAACGCCCCTGCCGCCGCCGCCGCCGCCCCCACCCGCCCCGCAGCGGCTGACCCCGGGGCGACGAGGGGAAAGGAAGCGGGTGGGCCCGCTCTCTTACTCTGGCTCCCGCGTGGTCCCGCCGGTGGAGGCCCAGACGCGTTCCGAGCCCGGACGCGACCGCAGCCACCCGTACGTGGCAGGGGAGCGCTGCCGCTGCCGGGCCTGCGCGCTGCGTCCGCATGCGCACTACGGCCACCGGGCCGCCCGGGGACACAGCGCGCATGCGCCGAGCCGGTCGCCGTGGCCGCCGCCACGCGGGAGGGGAGGAGTGGGGGTGGTGCTGTTGAGATGGCTCGGTCTCTGGCATTCAAGGCCAGGCTGGATGCGGCTCTGGGCATCCTGGTCTGCTGGTTGGCGACCCTGCACATAGCAGGGAGGTTGAAATAGATGATCGTTGTGGTCCTTTTCAACCCAGGCCATTCTATGATTCTAAGAGCTGCTGCGGACCTCTGAGATGAGGAGCAGATCCAACTGTAGCCACAGTGGTGGGTAATGGTGGTTCAGCAAGAGCAGAATGGCTTTGACACGTGTAGGATGGCAGTGCTGGGGTGGAAAATCAGTCGTGAAATTCCACCTTTCTTGTGGCACAGAGCCACCATCCATGGAGAGCCTTGCCTCCACAAATAACTCAGAATCATTAAGGTGGGAGAAGCCCTCTTAGACCATCTTGTCCAGCTGTCAGTCCATCCCTCACCATGCCCACTAAACATGTCCCTCAATGCCACATCTGCACAACTCATGAACACCTCCAGGGATGGTGACTCTACTGCCTCCCTGGCAGCCTATGCCAATGCCTCACCACTCTTCCTGAGGATAAATTTATCCTAATATCCAATCTGAACTTCCCCTGGTGCAACTTAAGTTCATTCCCTCTCCTCTGAAATCGTTGCCTTGAAGGGGCGGCTGGTAGCCATCTTGGCCATAGTGAGCATGAAGTAGTTGAGTTACAAATCTTTGGTGGCAGGAGGAAAACTGCCAGTGAAACTTCAACCATGGATGTGGGGAGACCAGACTTGAGGCTGCTGAGGGATATAGTTGACAAGACCCCTTGGAAAAAGGCATCTGATGTTAATGGGGTCCATCACTGCTGGTCACTTTGTGTGTAGGCAAAGAAAGGTACAACAGAGCTAGATAAAGCAGTGATGCAAGAGGCCTGGTAGATAAGTATGAGAAAATAGGAATAATTTGGCCATTTTCAGTGTAAACAAATTTTTTATCATCTCTTTAGTTTTAAAAACATAGGAAAGAGGCCTGGAAGACAAGACCTTTCTGTCCATTACAAATACAAGCTGTCATTTTTCATACCAGATAATTCATAGAATCATAGAATCATAGAATGGCCTGGGTTGAAAAGGACCACAATGACCAGCTAGTCATTCAACCCCCCTGCTATGTGCAGGGTCACCAACCAGCAGACCAGGCTGCCCAGAGCCACATCCAGCCTGGCCTTGAATGCCTCCAGGGATGGGGCATCCACAGCCTCCTTGGGCAACCTGTTCCAGTGCATCACCACCCTCTGAGTGAAAAACTTCCTCCTAATATCTAACCCAAACCTCCTCTGTCTCAGTTTAAGACCATTCCCCCTTGTCTTCCTCCAAAACATTCCTTTGATAACACTGGAGCTTTTTCCCTGTGTTAACAAGGAGAAACTTTCTGAACTTAAAGCACACATATCACAAAGAATACCAAAGTTCACCACATTATTAAGATTAATATATTCCACGTGTATAGATAAGAGTCGAACTATTGAGCCTACAAGAATCAAGCATATAATCTGAAAAGTCTAAATTTTGCTTTGCTTCAATTCTGCAATTAAGATCCCCTGGATAAGAAAAAAAAATAACATTTATAATTTTCAGTATTTTTAATGCTGAAAATGTTTTCTGTTAGTTCTGACATCCTCAGTACTTGCTCTAAAATGTTTTGCTAGTATCTGAAAACATTCAAAACAGTATGTTTGATGCAGTTAGTTAAAAGTCAATATTTAGTCAATCCAATATTATATATTCTTCAGTTGTAGTTTTTGTGTGTGCATGTTTGGGTTTTTCTTTTGTTTTGTTGTGTTTTTTGTTTGTTTGTTTGTTTGTTTTTGCTTTTTTGGTATAATATTAAAATAGTGTATTTATTAAGCTTTTTAGAAGTTCCCATTCTCCAAATGGGATTTGGAGAACAATTTTTGTGGGGGAAAAAAATCATAGATGAGAAAGTGCTATTACTCTTTGAAGTAGACACCTTCACAATATCCAGCTGCTTTTGATGGCATGATCTAAGATCATCCTTCCTAAACCATGTTATAATTTCTAAAATACTTTTTCTTTAACAAAGTTGGAGGAATCAGCAAAGGCAGGTGTTACAAATTGGATTTATAAGTATATGATATGCAACCTGAAACATACTTAACCTGCCCCCCGCCATCCCCCTCCCCCCCCCCCCCCCCCAAAAAAAAAAAAAAAAAGTATTGATTACCATTCCTAGATAAGTTTTATTGACCTTTGGCTTTCTGGAGCAATGGTGATGAACTTCAGCCTCGTATCTGATAGCTGGCTCTTTTGGAGGCTTATTAATGGGGGAGGCTGGCTATGCTTCTTCAAGCAGGTTATGAAAATCTCAACATGTTCTTTTTTTTTTTTTTTTTAAACCAGAGATAGCAAAGCATACAAATGTACTTGAAAAAAGTTATAATTTTTTTTTAAATTACCTGTCTAAATTTCTCAGGCTTTTTTTTTCTTCACACAGAAGAGAATGAGATGTGTCAAAATATTTACATCCGTTTGTTAGACAAGAGCCCTCTAAAGTGGGCTTTAGAACTTTGCTCAAGGTCACAAAGGGAGAAGAGCTGCTTGTTTCTCTGCCAAGCTCCCCATGACACCAAAGGACAGAGAGACAGAAAGAAAGGTGCAGCCAAAAGCCAGAATGTGACTGAATGCTGGCTGAAGTACCCCAGCTGGTATCTGGCAATGCCTGTGTACTTCCAAAAGGGAAGTGTCCTAACGTAGGCAAATGCTTGGGGTGATGTGAATAGGACCTAGGTTATATATTTATAAAGAATTTCTTTCCTAGCTTGTTTCTTTAAGTGCTTAACTTTTTTTAAAAATAATTATTTTTATTTTCTCATATGAAAACAGAATATTTTGTCTAACTAGTATTTAAACTGAAGAAGTTTTAGTTGCAAAATTTTAAAATATTCTAAGATACAGATTTTATCCTGTAAAAACAGTTGTAAACTCAACATTTTATGGAGGTAGTACGTATAGCTTGGACTCAGAACCAGTAAAAACTGTGCATTTGATTTACCTTCTGTTTTCTTACTAAATTAAAATTGTTCTTACAAAAGGGAGAGAAGAGCTACATTACATAGGCTAGGTAAACATGCAGAACTGGTCTGAGAAATGAAAAAGACATAAACAGAGCAACTTCTGTATGTCTGTACTGTAACACAAATCTACAATAACCTCCTTTCAAAGACCTTCCTCCACTGCCTGCAGTGCAAGATGTACCATTGTGTTACCTCTGCACAATCACACACATGCAGTTCTGCTTTTTACTCCTACTGTTCTTAAAATCTATTCCAAGCTACCCGCAGTTGGAAGTATGTTCGTCATTCGAGATACCAGTGAGATCTACATAAAGCAAGCCATGAAAAAAAAAAAATGCAGGATTATTTTTAATATATTTGCAGGTTTCTAACAGCCGTTAGGGAGAGTGGACAAGGAAGTATTTTCTGTAGAAATTTTAGATAATCTGAAGATTCCTTGGGAATGCTTTGCAAGCTGTGATTTTGAAACATGGTAAATTTCTGAATGCAGATAAAATTGTATCCCTGGTACCCTCGAAACAGAAAACACTTCAGAAACTTTTTTCTTGAAGATTGGTGATCTGAAAGTGTACAGAATACAAATCTGAAGTCCCTATGAAAAAAAAAAAGACAAAAGCACAGCATTAATGTTTCGTTGATAAAACTAGGAGACATTAGTTAGTATTTTTTGACCTGAAAAAAATATCTACAAAATAGTTTTCAGCAACCATTAACAATGACACTAATACTTTAAAATACAAGTATTTCTTTAACTGGGACAATTATTTCATGTTACTATGAAATTGCAGCTATAGTTACCTCGTTTGCACATTGTAGTGAATTAGTTAATATGTCTTCTAATGAATAGAATGAATCTAAGACTTGCCTGACTCTTAAGCAATTAATGTGACTGATGTACCCTATCAAAATTTCTGTTCTGAGTTCTCATTAAAAGCATTAATCAAGAGAATCCTGAAGGGGAAGGAGGGAAAACAAACAAACAAAAAAAACCCCTAATTCTTTGAAACAGATTTGTATTCCGTCTCTGTTCATAATTTCAGTTTTAAATCACAGAATCATGTAATCATAGAGTCATAGAATGGTTTGGATTGGAAGGGACCTCAAGGATCATCAGTTTCCAACTCACCTGCCACAGGCAGGGTTGCCAAACACTAGACCAAGTACTTGATCACATTGCCCAGCGCCTCATCCAACCTGGACTGGAACACCTCCAGGGATGGGGCATTCACAACCTCTCTTGGGCAGCCTGTTTACCTCACCAGCTTCTCTGTGAAAAACTTCCCTTTGACATCCAATCCAAATTTTCCCTCCTTTAGTTTAAAACCATTCCCTCTTGCCCTATTGCTATCTACCCATGTAAAAAATGTTACAAAAATTACTGTATCCATTAGTATAGTAATAATCATATCAGGAATTTTTTGCAGGGAGAGTTTGCAGATCTCATCCCCGCTTGTATACAGGGTCTCAGTTTTCAGTAAATCAAGATGACAGTAAACAACTTCAGATTTGGGGATGAAGGAATTGTGGGAATTGTCACATATGTCCAGTTAGCTGTTTTGCAGAAAATATTTACTAATATATTAATGAAGTATCCACTATTTCATGTACTTAATATGCCTTATATGAGTACAAAGCCAAGAATTCTTAAGGTCTGTATTACTTCTAGGGTAAAACAAGGCAGATGCTTTCCTGTAGGCTTTTATTCAGAATCACTTTGAAAGTTCTCAAGGCATAAATCTCTAGTTACTTTCCTGGGATGCTTTTCCACAGCTGACTAGGAAGTTTTTTCCTGATATTCACTCAGAATATCACATTGCTTTAGAGACCAGAAGGATAGCACCCCTGTCTGAAAAAATTCTGAATCTGCATTCTACCAGGTCCTCCATTCTACCACCATTCATTCAACAAATGTATCAGACGGGTTTTTTTTGTTTTTTTTTTTTTTTTCCCAGTGTCTAAATTGTTAGTCTCAGAATTGCTAGATACTTTACCTGTGTAGCATTAAAAATGCAGAACATATAGCTGAAAAACAGATTCATTTCCTCCTGACTTATTAGCATGAGGTAGCCAATCGTCCAGGTGATTCCAAGCACCACTACTATAGAGATAGTGGCAGTCATCTTTTTCATGAGTGAATCCTTTTTATTCCTAGAAAAACACACACAAAAAAAAATTTCTTCTCCATATAATTTAATCTATTTTTGAGTTTAAACTTTATATTTTACTTACTAAGGACTATATTGCAAATATCTGTTACTCAGCTGAGTTGAGAACATGTATCTTATTACATTTGTTTGGGGTATCATCCAGGAAATAAATCGAGAAAAAGAAATCTGCCCAAGCTTGTATGAAAAATCTGTCTTTGGAATATCTAGTGTAGCTGTATATTTCTTTGATTAAAATGTGAGGTTTACCAAGGCAGCATGAAACACTGGAAATTAGCAAATTAGCTATGATAAGCTTTTTAGAGTAACTTCAATCCTAATGTTCACAGTTTTCAGTATAAGAATTAGCTTCCATTGAAATTTGGATATCCAGTTTTTCTTAAGCCCATGAGGAGTCAGAGAGATGGTATTTCAGTCTACTCCAACTATTAAAATTGTAAATGTAAAAGGAATGAAGTGCAAAGCTTTGTTGAATAGGTTAGTCTTTGAGATTAGTAAACAGTAAAGCATAACCTTCATTGAAGCCAAGTTGAGTAACATGGCAACCAAAACCAAAGTGATGGTGGCTAGGGGGGAAGCCTGCAATGTGCTCATTTATGTAAATGAGAAAATTCTGACCCATTACAACAGTGGAAATTATTCTCTAACTGCTTTAAGTGTGCATTTCTTTAAAACAAATGATTTTCTCAAAAGTCTGAGTTTGTAACAAGAAAGTCTGAGCTCTTAATAAGAGATTGAGGAATATATTCTGAAAGATCTGAGGAATTCTATGACACCTCACCTTGTCAGATTCTTGTTCTCTTTCCATATCACAGTAACAATGATCTTGATGAAGATGGTAAAGTTAAAGAGGAGTATGAATGCTACTGGCAAAAGGAAGGACCAGAACATGGGCTTTTTCATGCTGAAATTCTGATTTTGATCCAGGGCTGCAAGCCAGCAACTTTTAATACAAAGAGAGGCAGTTTCAAAAGATTTGTTAGGCACATTGTTCAATACACCAAACAAAACCAAACTGTTGGCTATTTTTCATCCTGAGGGACCCCATAGGGCTTTCTAGCCCTAGCCTGTCTCTGAAAGGCGATCATTCCTCGACAACAGGGCTTTCAGACATGTTTCTTTGGGAAATGCCAGTGATTTATCAAATAAACTGCAGAGGTAAATATTACAGAGTGGCTTATAGCTAACCAAATAGGTATCTGTCTCCATATACAAGTTTAGAGTAAATATTATAATAAATCTGAAGAGCAAAAGGGAAAACTTTACGGACAAAGGTTGAAACAAAAGCGGGAGCAGATTCAGGAGGGTGAGGTTTCCCTTCAATCATATTTTCTTCCTTTTTTTCGTTGACAAATAATTGCAAGCTAGATGTCAACACTCTCTATATCAGTACAATGAAATGACCACCACAGAATCATAGAACGGCTTTGTCTACCCTTATATAATCATGTGGAAGGGTGTTTGCATTTCTGAAATAAGTGTTTTCTCTGAAACATACACTATCACCAAGGAGCACTGCAAGTCTATTGCCTGCTTTGGGATGCTGGCATCCAGATGAATGCAGATATGAAAAACACACGGTATTAAGGCATATAGTTACACCCACCAAAAAGATTTTAAATAAATCAAAGGACTACATTTAAGTACTGAAATGCAGTTATGCATTTAAATGAAGGTCTTCAATTTCAGTTTCTGTAAAACTGTCTACAAGTCCCATTTAAAGCCACAGGAGATCTTACAGGAGGATTCAGGGCAGATATAAATCCAGCATCCCACATTCTTAGTGAGGAAAAGCTGCAATTCCTTATAATGAATGTTAAGTTTGAGTAAAGAACTTTGCTTTTTTTTTTTTTAGTAGAGGCACTTAAATATACAAAATAATATACTAACAATAAACCTGGAAAGGTATTAATAATAAGCCATCACATAAGGTATACGATAGCAAGTATTGTAATGACACACAAACTTACAATTCTTCCTGTCGGTAGTTTAAAGCTTTCCCTTCTCCATAAGTAGCTCCAAGTGTTATTGCAACTACTACAGCAGGGACCCCTAATTAATAAGAGAGACACTGGCTTGTTATTTTCAGTTGCATAGATGTGCCTTATCTCCATTCTACATAAATAACTTCTTGCCTACTCCCTCCTTCAGCCCTACTGTAGATCTTCTGCCAACTATTGGCTGTGCTCTCAAAGTCTGAAAAGCAGTGAGTCAGAATTGTGCTCTTTCAGAAGCACAAATAGTATCAGGACAATGAAGAACCTAATGCTGGAGGACAGTGATGTGTGGCCAGGCAGCTTTCGCTGAATGTTTTCTGACTTGCATGTGCAGTTCAAATTCTAGAAGTTTTAGAGAAATTGTCTCTGCCTCCACCCAAATGCAAAAAAAAGTAATAAAAAAAATCAGGATCTAAGCTACTTGGTAGATGCCATTAGAAACAACTTACCACACATGCTGAATACACAGTGTGGAAATGGCATGTAGTCTTGTGTATTGTATTATTTTTACTTTATCTCCTGGGCATCTAACTGCATTCTTCAGTCCTCCAAATAGTTTCCTTTCAGCCTGCAGTGTTGCTGCTAATTGCTATTACTTTTTTAAGAATGCACTCTTATTAATACATAATATTGTATTATTACAAAATATTGATACATAATATTAATATTATTAATATTAATTAATATAATCTCATGATATTAATATTATTAGTAATATTAATTAAATAATTAATATTGATAATAATATTACATAATAATTATACATAATATATAATAAATTAAGTCAGCCCATGCTTTTGGATGTATGCAAGGCTCTGGTGGAGGTCATGAGGCATCTCAGAGAGAGCTCAATGAGGAATGTGAGTCTACATATGCAATCACTGTATCTGAAAAAAAAAAAAATCCTGTAGTTGACAGAAACTGATTGTTGTATGCCTTGATTATTGTAAAAAATTTTCCTACATGCAATAGACGTATGTTGCTGTGCTGCTGAATGAGCTCTTGTTTCCAGTGCTGTGTATCAAGACAGTGAAAACAAGCTTAGCTTATAGCAGTTGAGTAAACTGTAACAGGGGATTATTTATTAAACCATATTGTCTAAACCAGAGATTACAGTTCCTCACTACTGATCTGCTATTTTTTACCTCTCTCTGACTGTACTATGTACTGATACTTTGGTAAGAGTTGGAAGTATTTACAACTTTAAATCTTACCCCATCCGATTGCTGACATGGTTACAATGAAGTGTCCAGGAAAGGGTTTCATGGTTCTAAGCAGCAGTAAGTACAGTTGTGCAGAATTGAGTGCTGTCCACATAAATGTTGCCAACAAAAAGTAGTGCAGCAGGACAGCCACAACCATGCACCAGGCATTTGCAGGAGGATCTACCACATCGGATGTGAGTATGGTATTAGTGGTGGTGTAAGTACTGAATTGCTGGTTATTTCCACTGGTGTCACTACTGTCATTCCTGGCATTTTGGTTTTCGATTCCAGAGATGAAGATGATATTAAAAATTAGCATGGAGGAACAGAGACTCACTAACATCCACGTTATAGACGACTTTCGTGTTTTCCTGTTTATAGGAATATATTTTGGAGGAAAAAAAAGGAAAGCAAAATAAGAAGGATTTTAAAACACTTCTTCATTCAAGCTGACGTTAAAAGCAAGGTAGAGTGTGCAAGCCTTAACATATAAGCCTTAACAGAGAAAAAAAACCAAAGTAACTTGTCTGCAGAATTCCACACTGTAGTTACTCTTGGACAACTCATCTAATTCATCAGTTTGGTCTGATTTTAACTAGAACAGAGATGACCCAGCACCTTCTAGGAGTGGGCCCATTCCAAAATTATTTGGAATGCATTTTTTTTACTTTTCTCTTTTTAGAATCATTTTCTTCAGTGTTCAGAGGTGAAATAGCATACGACAAGCATTTGTAAACAACAATAATAGAACTCCACTTCCATGTTCTGTATAATAAATGCATTTAAAAAGCAGAATCTGGAAGCTCCTAAAATCTTAAATATGACCTTGATGGAATTACTCCAAATTGACATTCATTCAAGCAAGATGAGAGAGTTCTTAATCTATAATAGCTACAACTTTGTTGGCATGACTTTGCTCCTGCTGATCAATAATATTGCAATATGTTCCAATCTGGATTCTGTCTCTGTTTTCCCCCAAACTACATACAGAGCAAAATATTATAACTTAGCATAAAATACAGTTTCACATCTTCAGGCTTACCTAGTGAATATTTGAAACAAAATGGTAGTGGTGAGACCAGCAATGGACAATCCAACACCAATGTAAGAGATATACTCCAAAGGCCTAGCGTATTTATATTTGATCTGAAAGGCCTAGAAAACAATTTGCATCAGTTGTAAGATAAAAAGATATCATTTTCTTTGTAAACTTTGTTTCTATTTGCACACAGAAATGAAAATGTTTTAGTAAAGCTATGACTGTTGCTAGCTACTGCCAAAACTTCCAGATCACATAAAATTATTCCTGACATCAAAACAAGAGAAGCTTGTGAAGAACTGCAAAAGGAGATTTAAGAAAGCCAATCAGATGTTCTGCAAAATAGCAATTGAATTATTCATAAAGAGATGTAAATCAACATAGACAGTAAAGAATAGCTTTAATTTTTCATACTGATGTGCATTCTGAATTTTGACTCCTGAGGTTAAGGTCTAAAAGAAGATGTTGCGAGGAATTCTAAATCAAAACCAGCCTTTGTATAGTGTCAATAAAGCAGTGAGCAAAATGTAGTCAGAGAAACAGAAAATACTGTTAACTTTGCTTAAATGAATGGAAATCTTATAATATAGCCATTTTATGCAAATAAGGGCATGCATATAAAGGGAAACAAGTAAATATTATAAATACAGAAATGCTGTTCTGTGAAGGCAAAGTAAAAAGAAACTGAAATCCTTACACTCAGAAAGTGAGTGACCACCAGTGCCTGAGGCTGCCCAGAGATTTTGTTCAGAGAAGCAGAAGCCAATACTGGCAGAATAATGAATGATGGAGACAGTTATACCCAAATAGTCGTGTAGGTATAAGAGAGCATTATAGAAAAATAAATGGCAGTAGGTTTAATATTTACAGATGAATTGTTGCTTGTTAACATATAAGCAAAGTGCCAAGTGCTTTGAGCTGTTTGCTCAGCACAAGGTAGTACCACAACTAACACAGATCCCAAGGTACTTTTTTGTTGGTGTCAGGGCACCTTAGGTTCCAGACATTTAACAGTCAGCTGCAGCAGCTCAGGTGCAGAGCTGGGGGCTACCACAGCATGAGGGGAGCCACCACTTCCTTGCCGGTTAGGTGCAAAATCAGGTGGATTTAGCCAGGCTTTATGCCAGACAAAGCCAGGATGCACCCATACCTTTGGCCTTCTATCATCCTGGGGACTGTACATCCCAGTTTGCCAGCTCTGCCAAAGATCAGAGACAAATAGGTACATCTTCAGCTGCTGTTCCTTCTAGCTCAGCATCCTCCAAGCCAGGGCACTGCACTCAAGCCCTTGTAAGTTGGAGAACAATTGAAAACCAATAATAAAAGAACTACCACACCAGACTCTGCCCATTCGGGAATAATTAATGCCCTACCATCAAAACAGCAAAATTAGTAGTGTGATTGCATTTGCATCTCAAGAATTGGTCTCTTCCTTTCATACAGCCTGCAGTGCTCCAGTCGTTGATAGCATAGTCCCAAAAGACACAGGCATGATCACGCAGCTGAAGTTCGGATGTGTTGTACTATGGAATGGGGTTACAAGAAGAAAAAATGGGCAAGAGAAACACAAACAGGTATGCACCAATGTACAGACAATCTTTTGAAAAGAGAGCTGACAGCTACTAAGAGATTTCCTGGCTTTTCAGCAAGCATTATGAAGGATATCAGTAATAGTTGGCTTTTTGAACTCTGAATGTCCTTTCTCAATGAAATTTCTATGAATTATTCAGATAAACGTCCACAAAGCACTAAATAAAATTCCAAGAAAGTCTGCATAAGCCAAGCAGTTTTCAGATATTAGAAATTTTAAATTACTGCCAATTGATAACTGCTGAATTCACACTGTAAAAGGAATAAAAATATTATAAATTCTGCAGACCATCCCCCGCCCTCGGCACATGGCTTGCTCACAGTCATATGTCAACCTGCATGCTGTATTTTTCAGACAAAAGACAAAACACTTCAGCATGTTACTGCAATTTGAACTGTTTTTTAAGAAGCAATAAACAGCTTGAAGTGCAAATAAATATTAAAAATAACCTTACTCACATTATTTGCAGTTAAATGAGACATAAATGTAGGAGTAAGAAAAAAGCATTTTTCCACATAACAGACATTTGTTTCCTAGAAGACTTAACAGTATAAATCTATGATGGTGATTACTGATCTTTTGTACTCATGTGTTGAAGGCTTAAAACCTTTGTCACGTGACTTAGATATCTTAAGAAGAAGCCAACTACTGTTTTCTGGAGAAAACATGATAAAAATGAGTATACATCATCTGTGTGAAATGAGTACTCATATAAGGCATTTCTGGAAAATATGCAGTAACATCTGAAATAATTTCCTCATGGAGGAAATCATAGAATCATAGAATGGCTCAGGTTGGAAAAAGAACTTAATCATCTAGTTCCAATCCACCTGTTGTGAGCAGAGCTGCCACCCACCAGCTCAGGCTGCCCAGAGTCCCATACAAAGTGGCCTTGAATGCCTCCAGGGATGGGGCATCACAGCTTCTCTGGGCGGCCTGTGCCAATGCTTCACCATCCTTCAAGTAAAAAATTTCCTCCTAATATCTATCCTGAATCTCTGCTCTTTTAATTTAAAGCCATTCCCCCTTGTCTTATCACTATCTACTCACGTAAAAAATCGGTCTTCCTCATGTTTATAAACTCTTCAGAAGTACTGGAAGGTTGATATGAGGTCTCCCCTGGAGCCTCTCTTCTGCAAGATGAACAAGCCCAACTCCTTAACCTTTCTCATAGGAGCCCTTTTATCATCTTCATGGCCCTCCTCTGGACCCGCTTCAACAGCTCCACATCAGTCTTATGCCTAGGGCCACAGACTTCATCACAGTACTCCAGCTGGGACCTCACAAGGGTGGAGTAGAGGGGGACAATAACCTCCCTCTCCCTGCTGGCCACTTCTTTTTTGATGCAGCCCAGGATACAGTTGGTCTTTTGGGCTGCAAAAGCATGCTGCTGGCTTGTATCAAGTTTTCATCCACCTGGAACCCCAAATATGAATCCACCAAACTTTCTCAACTACTTATTGCCACAAAAAAAGGTGGTATGCCATAAAAACAAAGAACAACAACAATAAAAACCCACCAACATTCTCCCTCCTACAATGCAAACAAAAAAACCACAACAACACACTTCTACTTATATGTATTTCTGAGTATTGAAGACAGGTAGTAGGATAAGGACAGCCTCTGGTCAAACTAAACACGCCATTTCAAACAGAAGCTTACCTTGGGATTGAAGGCTATTTCAACACCACTGGCTCTTCTGCCATCAATATTGCCAGAAATAATTTGTTTAGATAAATTACTGCTACTCCTATAAATCCTTGACTGGAAGAGTTTGTCATTTTGATAAAGGACAAAGCCAACTCTGCCATCATTTGACGAACCTTCGCTAGGCAAACAGCAAAGAAGATTATATCAGAGAAGCTGGTGTCTTAGAAGAAGCCTATTCTATGCTGCTTCACATATCCAGTATTTACAGCAGATTTTTGTCAAGATATTTAGGTAGAATCCATTTCAGATGTAGAGAAGAGTTTCTTTTCCCATGAATCTCAAAAGATTCATCTTCAATTTTTGCTGCAGTGGAGTGTGAAAATAATTTCTCCTAATGCCATTTCTGAGGAAAAACATTGACAGTGAGGATAATATCCTAAATCCAGATACATATACACACTCAAAATGACCAGGCTTTTTGTATTATTACACAATAAATAGTAACAACAGCGACATTTATAACTGATAGGAAGTCATAAAATAAAATAGATTGGCTGCTCTTCTCACTTCAGACCCAGTTTTTGGACTCTGTTTCTTTTGATTTAAATTACTAGTCTTAATTTCTGCTGAAATAACAAAGCAAAAATTGTGTTTTATATAATTGATTTCATTCTTAGCTTTCTACTTTTTTATCATGAAAGAGTAACATGATTTTATAGCTATGTCACAATTGTGCATTTAATACTGATTTTCTTTTTTTTTTTTTTTTTTTTTATAAATAAGCTGTAAATTCATTGAACCCTCTTGAGAGAAGTGTTACAGGCATTGTGATAAAGACTTTGCATGATCACACTGGTTTTCCACAGGATCATTATCTACATCAGTGAGCAGAATGGATGGTGATCTGTTAGTGAGCTCTTCCATGTTTGTTTTATTCTTGTTGCTGTGTATGTGAGGCTACCTTTATTTCCTTGACTCTTTTCTAACTCAGATGAGAGGACTGCATTACTCATTTCCCTATGGGCTGGTATATGAATGACGTTCAGCAATTTGATGTCTAAGTGTTTCGCAAATTTCACCTTCATTATAATGTTGTGTTATGATGTCTAAAGTTAATTACTGTCACTAAACAGAGAGATTAAGAACAAGCCTGCTGGTTTCAGGTACCCAGTCTGAAACTCCTGCAGTTTTAGCACGACATAGTTGCAGCTGTACATAATCGGTGTTCTGCCAAATCATACACAAGGAACAAAATTGGACATGCAGAAAACAATTGTCCTATAACTAGCAGCCAGTTGTTGTGTGCCTGGGACTGTAACCTGCCAGAGACTACCACTGCAGGTTAACTCAGCGTTAACCCTTGCCACCAGCTTCAGTGGTGCCTCCAGCTTTCAGGAAAATGAGGAACTATACCTTTACAAGCACTGCAGAGTGTACACAGTGGGCATCTGGAAAAATCCTGCGTGCCTTTGAATACCATCCAAACACACAGATGTGAGAACAATATGTACTGACACCTGACAGTAGTAATAATTTTAGTTGAAATGGCTGGTGGCTTTGGATTTCATACAAGGTACGTATGTACTAGATTTTGAACTTTATGTCTACAGAGATTTGGTCAAAGATTCATTATGTTCTGAATTTTTAAAGAACAAAAAAGTGGGGGGAAAACAAAACAAAACAAAACAAACATGAAAAGCTTTGTGGCCATTACAGGTACATCTGCATTAATCTATAAATAAGATCACCTAGCTCATTTGATATGTGCGTTTTTGTGCTATTATATATGGTACCAACGTGCATTAAAACATTGTTAGAAAAAGTTTACATTCAGGTTCAGTTTTTTTTTTAAAGTTATTTCCAAAGCATGTTTTTAGGGAATATTCATTCAAAAGATACCAGGTTCAGGTTTCAGTAGGTGAAAGAACTTACTGTTACTTATAATATTGAGCAGTATCTGGACTTCAGTACTGAGTTCACTAGTAAGCCCAGGGACGTTTTCCTGTATTTCTAGTTTTGTTGATGGAAAATATGACAGGGTTGTATCTAGAAAAATTAACAACATCTGCGTTAGAATTTATGGTACATACCTTTTTCTGCTTGTAAATCCAACAGCGTGCCCAAGCTCACCTCTCTGTGCCAAAAACAGAACTGTAGAGGAGTTCAATTTCAGTGGAACAGACTGGACTGCAACATTGGGCTGAGTGACATTGCCCATCAAAGAAAATTCTTCCATTGTTTTTGTGAGGCTGCAATAAAATAATGAGTGGGAATAAAGTCACCTCTAGTTGTTACAAGCAGCCGTAGGCTCAGCTCCCTCTCTGATTTGACTCTCTGACACGTCAGGTAGAGTGAAGAGGCTGTGCGTGTTCTCTCTAAGAACAGGGGAAATTCTGTACTTTTGAAGTCGACAGAAACATTGCTTTCTAACATCAGGAGAAGCAGGATTTAGTCATACATGCACCTGGGAATGAGGACAATGTGAAATCTGGCGTACAGTCAAGTATGAAAGCTTGTTAAGTAAGTCAGAAATTTCTAACAAGCGCAGGAAGTTGCTCCTTTGTGGAGAGATTGTTGGTACCTTTCTCTTTCTCTTTCCACATGCTATGAATTGCAATACTTCAGACTTCTGTGAAGTGCAGTGAAATAAAATGGAAATGTTTTTAAGTGGCAGAATACCAGCTAGTAGGTTAGTCCACCATGTAAGCCCCTATCCGTCCACAGGTAGTATTGTGAAACCTGAACAATTTGCCAAAACTGCTGATGACAACCAACAACCAAATTGGAAAATTCCAAAAGTCCCCACTTTTCATTCCCTGTCCTCATTCTTTATCCAAAGCAGAAAAAATCAGCCAAAATTGTTGGTGTAAATTTACTGAAGTAATCAAATTTTACATGGAGTTGAACACTGAAGAAGCTTTGGTACCTTCATGATGATTTTCATTCTGAAACACAAGGGAAAATGCTGTTTGCTAGATCTAATCAAAAAGGGCAAAGGCTGAGGTTACCTTGCTGTAACATTGACAAGATTATTGTCACTGAATTCTGTTTCGTTGGCATCCAGGAGCTGACTTACTGTAGTTAAAACTGCCACAGATGCCTGAGTGAAGAAGGAAAAAAAAAAGAAAGTACTGTTCACAAGCAGTTAAAATAAAGAATCCCTTGTTCTACTGAGTGTCCAATTTTTTTGCTTGCCTGAACCACACTGAATGAAGAGGAATTATCTTGGGCCACATATAAAATACATAATAAAGTTAATGTATATAAATATAAAAACTTTATTAAAACTTAACTTTTTTATTAAAACATTTAAAAAAAAGAACAACAAAAACATAAAACTAGGGGGTTGGCATGTATGTAATCTACATAATGCACTGGCAAAGAATGCAGTAGACATCTCTTGAAAATACATACTGTGGAGTAAACAAAATAAAGGGTGTAACTAGAGAGAATATAAGCTTATAGCCAATGGTTCACATATACCACACTTTTATTAACTTAGGGAAAATTAAATGATGAATTTAAATATCAAATCATGCTAGTATTAGAATTTCAGAATATGGGCAACTCCATACAACTGATAAAACCAAATTTACATTCTGCTTTGGGAATCGAAGCAGCAGTGAATCCACAAAAATGCACTCAGGGCCACTGAATCACTAAATGGCAAAATGGATGCATTTGGTTGTGTTGTTATGTAAAGTTAATTGGAAGCAGACTGGAGAGAGTTACTTGTGCTGACACAGGGGAGAGAGAATCCATATCCCAAATATTAAGCCATAAAAAACTTTTTTCTGTCCTATTAATGCTCACCTTAGAATCTTCTGAAACATTTGGTTTTCTTAGAATCTGCACTGCAATATTTGCAGCAGCAGAGATGTCCTGCGTTGTCAGTCGACTGGGAATGGAGGTAAGGATCTGAGTATTACTTGCAATTGCTGAAACATTGCTGATGTCTGAAGTTTCCACCTACCAGGGAAATGCCATTCAGCAGAAAGAAAATAAGAAAGGGAAAAAAGAGTTAACATTTTCATAATATTCTTATATAAAATCAAATTACGCGTGTAGAAAAAGAGGAGTCTGACCATATCTTTCTCCACTTCTTCCTAGCAGGTGGCTGCAGGCAGAAATTAGGCCTCCTTGAGCTTCTGAGTTTGCAAACTTCTGTTTGCCTTTCACTATCCCTTGAATAACCAGAACTGGATTTTTTGGAAAAGCCATCTGAAGAACTAAGAAATGTAATTCAGAATAGCAGTGCGTCTTAGCATAGCACTCATAAACTACAATGAGGACATAATCCTCACTTCAGCACCTTGTAGGGCAACAAATAGGAATAAATATAGAAAAGGAAAAAATATTCTAGCACTATAATAACAAGATAATAACAAGATAATAACAAGGGATAATAACAAGAATTTTTAGAAGCTCTGGATGGATCTGGATGGAATCCGTTTGTCACTTTAATGTGCAGGGCATAAACGTCCGTAATATCTTAGGCATGCAAACACACACACACAAAATAAGGCATTATCTGTATATTACATGAAGGCATAGCTAGGTGACAATAAGATTTAAGGGTGTGGAGAATGTGCTAATCATCAAAAGAATATTTTTCATAGGTTATGGAAATTGACAGTGCACCAAGTCATACCTTTTCTAAACCGCTAAGCTGTCAAAATCAAGTTTAATTAAATCATGCAAATTTGAACAGTTTCTACAGCTCAGAGTAGTAGGAAAGAAAAGTTAATGTGCTGCATCGGGAGGAAAGAGTTCTTTATCTATAATTACCAGGGAATTACTATTGATATTTGATAACATCAGGATGTGCACCATGTACACTGTGAACACGTATGCCACTGTCCTGAATTGTAGCATCACTTTGTATTCATAGTAAATATTTGCACTGACAGGAATAAAACCCTTTTAAATCCGGCCTGTGGATCACTAGGATAAACTTTGGACTCCTAGCGTGCTATCTTCAGAACCTGGGCTGGCCTAGGTTCACTAGATGGCAGTACAACATAAAAAATGGTAACAAAACTCAAAATCACTAATAGCAGCAAAACAACTTTATTTTTGCAACCAAATACATACCTGTATCTTATTAGTATTATAAAGCTACTACTAATATACATATATGTTGCTGCTCAGAGAGGTTATGGAGTCTCCTTCTCTGTAGATATTCAGCAGGCTTTCCTGTGTGACCTGCTGTAGGAAACCTGTTTTAACAGGGCGTTGGACTTGATCTCCAGAAGTCCCTTCCAACCCCTACAGTTCTATGGTTCTATGATTCCACGATTCTGTGATATTATTACAGAGAAGATTTTACTTGTGATCCATTTAATGAAAGTTATACACTGGGAAATTATCTTAGTCTGAAGGATTCAAGCAAAAAAAAAAAAATCTAATGAATAATCAGCTCTCCTAGAACTGTAGCTGGTTTCTTTTTCTTTTTCCTTTTTCCTTTTTCAGTTGGAACTTGTAATAGGGAATAGAAGAGTAGAAGCAGAAGAGGAGCAGTTGCTGGCTGTAGCATGCATAACTGTGTTCAGCGCCCTATGTTTTTGGGGTATGGTAGAGCTAAGGCTTAAAGCAAAGCATAAGGGTTTATGGTTTTATCAGGAGCAGCTTGTCATTCATCAAGTTATTGAGAGACAAGAGTGTTTCATCCATGCTCAACTTATCATGGGATTGAATGGAGAGGCTTTGCTCTTAATCCTTCCTAACAGTGTTAGCACCACTGTGTTCTCTCCCACTGGTCTTCTTGAAATCCCTTCCAGTTTCTCCTTAGTTCAATATCCTGGGTCAGCATTGCTTCTACACTGAGGTGTTTGCTGTGATATGGGAACCTGAGAGAGGAACTTCCAGGCTGGTTAGGTAAAATGAAGTGGGATGCTGTGTTCAGGCAAAAACAAGCAAAATTAAATAATCACAGTTGGAAAACTGTCATTTGCAAAACAGACACATCCCAAGAATTCCTCTGCAAATACGTTCATAGTTCATTTTTCTGTCTGTAAAGTTTTAAAAAATGTAACACAATTACACACTTCTTGCCTGAAGTACCTATTGCATTTTTTTTTAATGTGATGCTGCAGAATCTCTGTTGCTCTTTAAAGAGCATGCTAAGATATAATTGAAGATTACCTGTAATGCTAGAGAGTCCAGATTTTCATTACAATTCAGAATACTGGGAGTCTCTAAAACTGGAATTATTCCCTTTCTGGAACACAGCCGGACTGCAATTGGAGAGTTACCTGTAATTTTGTAAAAAACATTCAGATATGCATTTCATACAGATGTGGTTGCTTACATGCGCATGACTTCATTGGGAATTGAAATTGTACACACAGTGGGTGTGACTGTCTATCTGGTGTTATTTGCTGTTTGCATATAAAACATTTGTCTCTTGGGATTACAAGTGTCCATCAATCATTGTTCTTTTTCAAACACGTTTTGTACTCAGATAAAAACTTGTCAGAGTTGCCAAAATTACTCTTGCCAGATTCAGATAGGTATTAATATGCTAGAGCTATAGAAACACGTCTTTTAAACCAGAGACAGAAATCAACACTAAACCATCTGAGAAACTGTTTATCATATCTTGAAAAACATATTCCAAATATTATTAAAAAAAAAAAAAAAGGTCTTGTGGAGATCCATGCAATAGATACTCCTCTGAAAGGTCTTGAAAGCTGGTATGTGCTACTGGAGTACTCCATACTTTCCAGATCTCTTCTGTGAGAAGCCCAAATCTTGCTTTTTTTCCTGATTTAAGTGATACCAAAATGCAACCATGCAACCACAGTTCATGGAAAGTGTCCTGAATCCTAATGTTAAGTAGTAAATTATAAACAGATAATTCTTCTATCAAACACTTGTTCTTTAGTGACACGAACTGACTCTCAGTCAGGTTTTGAACAGGCATATATATGTGTATCATATCAATTACATTTGAGGCATAAGACTGTGAGGATAGATTAATGCTCCTGCTGCCTGAGCTCTGCTTTAAGCAGAGAGCTCTGATCTCCTGCTCTAATGAGTTATATCTTTCACAAACCTTACATTTGCCTTTGGGAAGGGAAAGAAATTGAAAGAAGCGAAAGAAACACATACCATTCACAGTATTAGGTTCACACTTCTCTTTGGAGCTGCTGTATTTACCCACTACAATCCTTTCAAAAGTAAGGTTTTTTATAACATTTTCAGAAACATTCATTGTGTAAATGCTGTCTTCACAAAAGTTAACTGTACAGAAAGAAAAAAAAAACAAAACATATTCTGATCAAACTTTTTTAAGAGATGGAGCAATTTTCAAAAATAAAATGTTATACATTTTATTATGTATATTATGTCCATGTATAAAATGTTATACATAGACAGTAGAAACTCGTTGAATCTTTTGCCTTAAAGGAAATAAATGACTGTTAAAGCAGTTAGATAAATCTTACCTAAAACCAAACTGCTGTAAGAGATCTTGAAGTCACCAAAGACATAAAAGCCCATAACTTTTACTACCTGCACTATTTTCACTGCCTCAGCCCTGGTATATTTGAAAAAGTTGATAAAGCTTTACTCTCAGAATCTTGCTACCTAGGCATTAATTAGATCTGTAACTTAATGCCACAGAACACAGCAGAGGGAGGGACAAAAACCCAAATTTGCTGCGAATGAGACTCCAACAATTAATGGGGGACAGTCTTTGGTGACTGAAACATGATATCTTAGACATGGTTGCTGGAATGGGAAGTGGTGGCTCAGGAAGGCCCCCTCATATCACCCCCAAACCCTACACCTTTGCCAAACACTTCATATTGGCTGCTTCTACAGGCAGAATGAACTTAGTAGACTGTGGCCTGACCCAGTATCACAGCCTATTGCATCCTAATTTCATGCCACACTGATATAACAATGCAAATTGACCTTGCAATGTTGCAAGTGCTTGAAAATATACCACAGCTTGGTCTTAGGATGTGCAGCATCCTGTACTTGCTAACTTTTGTTAGTTGAGACCACATTTCATGTGGTTTGTGTCCCATTAGCAGGCATTAGACAAAGAAGAATATTTATGGTCCTGAGAGGGCTCGGGAAACTTGGAGCCCCTCTCCATGTCCTGGCACTCATTTCCTTGCTAAGTCACATAACTTTTTGTGGATCTGATTTTCTACAGGTTCTGCATTTGCTTAACCAGCAATCTCCTTATCTATACCCATGTCCCAAGTGCAGAGATCAGCATTTGCCTTTGCTGGCTACTGTGAGGCTTTCCCTGGATTTTTCAAGGCTCTTCTTTATTGAGTTGAGAACTAAATGGCCTTAATTTGCACCAAGGGAGGCTCACATTGGGTATTAGGAAAAATTTCCTCTCAGAAGGAGTGGTGAGCTATTGGAACAGGCTGCCCAGGTATGTGGTGGATTCACCACCCCTGGAGGGTTTCAAGAAAATGGTAGATGTGGCACTGAGGACATGGTTAGGGGGGATGTGGTGCTGACAGGCTGATGGGTGAACTAGATGATTCAGTGATTTTTCCAACCTTAATTACTTTGTGATTCTATGAGGTTCTACCATTAAGTGTGTCAACAATACCTCCACATCACTGCAAGTTTAATATTGCTCATGGATTTGCTGAGAGGGCATTCTGTACCATTATTCAGATTGTTTATGAAGATATGGGGCAAAGCTGGCCCTAGAATCAACCAGCAGGTTGCCTTAATTTTCCTGTATGTCAGTCAAGCCATTGATACTACACTTTGAGCTCAGCCATTTAGTTATTTTCAACACAGCAAATGGTCCACTCACCCAACTTGTACGTTATCACTTACCAAATGAGAATGCTGAGGAAGATAATACCAGATGCCTCGCTAAACACAAGATGTCTTACATCTCTCACTCTCCGTTGTTTACAAAGCCAGCTATTTTCTACAGAAGGCAGTCAGGTTGCTCAAGCTTGAATTGCCATTTGTAAAATCATACTCACTATTCCTAATAATTCTTGTCTTTCTCATGCATGAAAATAGACTCCAAGAGAATGTAGTCCAGAATCTTCTCTGGTCTGAGGAGAAACTGACTGGCTTATGGCTTCCAGAGTTCTCTTTCTTTAAGGATGGGCATAATGTTGGTCTTTTTTTCAGTTTTCTGTAGTCTCTCCTATTCACCATGGTTTTTCACAGGTGACAGAAGCCCCACTGTGACATTAGCTAGGTCTTGCATGAATCCTGTCTATACCTGTCTATGCATTTGAATACTTTTGTGTTGATGCTGCCTTCCTTCTGACAATGAAACCCAGGAATGGGTTGCTACATTCGTGCATAAATGCATATACATTCATAGATGAATTTAAGATTTATTTTGTGTCATTTCAGCTATTCAGGTCTGAATGTGTTTTTGGCTGGTTTGTATATGTACTTACACTACTTAGTCTTTGACTTATAGGAAAGAGTTTATCTGAAATAAAACTATTTGGTGATTTTTTTCCCCACTGATACAAATCTCAAATTATTGCAAATATTCTGAATCTATAAGTAAGGTTGGTCCAGAACTAAATAGAAAAATGAGCAAGCAAACAAAGTAGGAACATTCCACACTCTCAACGCTCCACTGGGCGCCTGGCCCTCACCATTATGTCCTACATTCATCTTTTGATTCCCAATACATAATATACACGTCTTTATTTTGTCAGTTGTTAGAGAGGACACAAATGTCATGGATAGTTGGGAGTGTCTAGGAAGGACTGACAAGCTCATTGGCAAGTTGAATTTGTCAGGAAGGGAGAATAACAGACAGATGGGCACTATGAACTTTTACAATTTACAGCAAATCAAATACAAAATACCCCTAGGAGTAGACATAGGAAATTAGAATTAACATCATGATTTGTGACCAGTACTGACATTCCAGTCAATTTCTCTGAACTATTTTGCTCAAATGTTCCAACGCATCATGAACCCATCCAACCTGTTTGCTGGCTGCTCTAACCAGTTCATCACAAGGAAGCAGTACGGCAGACCTGAAGTTTCCATCCACCTAACATCCTCACCAAGAATATTTTCCTGGATAAGCTGCAGACCTTGCAGCATCCATCTGAAAAATAGAGTGAGTTCATTTGACAAAGGTACAGCTGCACAGTTAGCCACGTGGCAGCCTATCTGCATATCAGAGTGGCCATAGTGCAGGTTGTTACCTCCAAAAATGTGTGCTGGTTGGTCTTACCGGCCCTGGTGATCACCTGGGAGCACCCCCTCCATTTACACCAGCGCAGAAATGCTGTACTGTGGCAGAGAAGCCTGAAATGGGAGGCAGCCAGGCCAGTGCTACACCAGGTGTCAGAAATCTGACTCACCCAAAACTTGTGGCTGTGGTAGCAGGAACTGAGGATACTGCAGTCCCTCAGTAGTGCAGAGCTGAATAGTGCCCTCTTGGCACCGGCAAATCCAGAGAGAGCAATACTGGCCCCTGAGATCTGACTCAGATTTTCAAGTCACTGTGATGTTCAAACAGAGGAATTCAAACAAAGGCCAAATTGGCTAGAAATAGACCACAGACAGCTGAAACTCCTAATATCTTCCCCAGATATATTACTCATTCAAAAGAGTGACAGAAGTGGGTGAAATATACAGCCTCACCGAGCAAGACGAACCACATCACTGCTTGCTGAGCAGGGCTGAGAAGACAGGAGAGGAGTCAGCAGCCTCCAAAGCAGAGGGAACTACAGACATAGCACCATTTGTTGGTGCTAACTTGCTTGTACTGACCTATATCACAAAATTGTCCAGTCCACTCGTTGGGGCACACACAGGCTCTATCCTGGCAGAATCCACCATTGAGGCAGAAGCAAGGAGGTACCACAGGTCCTGTAGTTTCTGTGTAAATAAATTATCAATATGTAGATACACATAAGTAAACGTAAAATATACATGTATATGAATAATTTGATGAGGGGAAGAAACAAATATGATGCTGATTTATTTGGATCTTCATCTAAAAAATATTTCATTCTGTGATCCACAAGCTAGCACATACTCAGCCACTGGTTCGTCGTTATCCCCAGTAACAATGCTGTGAAAGTGTAGTCAGAGCTTTCAGAAATTAATCTGCATTCCCACAAAGACACAGGCCAGAAACTGTTCTGTGTAGCTGCCAGAAGAGCAGGAGCAGTATGGGCCTCCAGTCTGCAAGAAGCTCAAGCTGTCGAATATGTGAAAAGCCCAAATTGCTTCTGCAGGGTTTCAGAGGAACAAGGGGGCAAAAGAGGACCACAGATTCCCCAGACTAAAACTGGTAACAAGCAGATGGATAATCAGACATCCAAGAATCACAGAGAGATATTCTGATTTAAGCCAGGAGCTATGGGATAACACAGATGAAAAACCATGCCCTGGTCTCAGTCACAGCTTCTATTCACACTCCAGGACAGGTGCCAATTTTCATTCTGTTTTTTGGCAAGAGTAGAGGGCTTTGTCTGAAGTAATCATTGCACAGGCTGCTGCAGCTTCGAGAAACAAAAAAAAAAGCAGCATATATGCACTAGCAGTGAAATTGCTGATCTCAGAAACTTCTGCATATGCCATGATATTGGCAGTGTTCAACAAGCTCTGAAAAAATGTAGGTTTCTCAAAAAAAGACACTGGAAAATCTTGAACGGATAAGGAGTGTTCTGCAACAGATAGTGCAGTAGAGAAGTCATTGGTAGACCTCAAGCTTTGAGAGATGGCTTGATGACATGGGGAATTCCCCACAAACCAAGACTTCCTCTCAGTTTATCTCACTCAGTCCAGAAGCGGAGGGTGGAGTTTGGAGTCCATCTGTAACATTCACAGTGAATATAGTGCTCTGAGGGCACTTTATTCCTTGAAATTATACAGAAAGATGAAGCTGAGGCCTACCAATGGATGTGACATTTTAGTGTCTGTCTTTTGAGATGCTGGCAAAGGGAATAAAGACAGAAAATGTAAAAGTTAACAGTGCTGTCAGGAACACGTGTGCTATTGTATATTCCTCATGTTCTCACTAAGACTGCTTAATTTCTTACATTTTAATGGGATTCATATAATTGGAAAATTATTGCAAAATACAGAGTATCTGCCATGTGGCTGGGGTAATTCAGTTCTTGGCAAGCATTGCTCAACTCTTGCTCATGTTGCTGCTATTTAGTATTTGTATTTCAGTCTGCCTCAACTATGTTTCAGCCAGATGTCTATGATGCTAGTGGAATAACATCTATGGGCAGCTAGGTAATGTCTCCACCAGCCATCAGTCGTCCAAAACACATGGTTTCTCCACTGGAAATCTTACAAAAAAGGAAGAGAAACTCATGCAGCAATTGAGATCTTGATGGCCCCACCTCAGCATTTGCAAAGAAGGGCTCTGTGAGGGCAAATTGGGTAGATGTTTGAACTGCTCATGCTCCATTGCTCTTTTCTGGGCAACATAGCAGAGAAACACTAGGCTTTACAGAGGGATCCCTTTAAGCCTGGGAACTCACAAAATGCCTGGGAATCTGTAGCACAGTTCCAGGCCTCCATCTTGTTTGGTGAACTTGTGCCTGAAGTAAACATGGTATACAGAATCCCTAAAAACAAAGCTGCAGGAGTGCTGCCTTGCAAATGCATCAGATTCTGGGCTGCCTACAGGAGAGTAGGGGAAGGTGATCAAGCAGGGCAGCCTTGGGCTGGAAGCACTGATGGTGGTACTTCTAGTGCCGAGAAGGCTGTCGGGATCTAACTTTCATAACTACCCTCCACGCAGTAAAACTCTTAGGCCTAAACAATAGTGGCATTGGCTTAAAAATATAGGGTTTTTCTGTTTTTATTTTAAGTTTCAGAAAACATATTCTTTTTATTTGTCTTTGGCTTTTAAGTTTTGCGGAAATTAATCATTTCAAGAAATCACATTGATTTTGACCATATATATATTTAAATCAAAACTAAGATTGTTGTATCATACTACGTCATCAAGAACTTCTTATTTTGTCATGTTTTGTTCTTAAACCAAACATCCCGGGAACTGCTAAGGCTAATAATTGCAGTTAAAGTTTGGAGAAAGAAGAAACACTACTTCATCTATGCACAGCAGGTGCTGCATCATGTGGATATGAAGATATCCTCCATCCTTGAAGCAACTGCAGTTTACAAGTTAAGTAATTAATATTTATTTCTGTGTCATTTTGTGTGTTTAGGTGTGTTCCCTCCCTGCAAACATCTGATAAATCACCTGAAGCAAATATAACCTAATGAGAATGTAAACTTTTCTCTGTTCCTTCTCTTAGCCTCCAGTTACATCTGACTTTTTGCTGAGCAAGCAGCAAGGAATACCTGATTCTTTCTATGAAGTTTATTTTTGTATGTGTCCATGCATGAATTTGTATCATATCAATTTATTGAGTATTCTGCTGAAAGGAAACCCTGGCAAATTTTCTGCTTCAAGTTCGTACAAGGAACTGTTTTCAGAGAGTACAGTGACCTGATTTTCAGATATAGAATATGCAATCGGTGTTTCCTATATTCCTTCCACAAAGTTTTCTATAATGCAAATTGTAATACTGTCATGGACAGGTGCTATACAACACGTTTTGTTTATATGATGTTCCTTATCTTGTAAAGCTAGATAGTAACACTTAAAAGCATGATTTACCAGCCTAGAAAGAGAATTGATTCTATCTTTTGAAAAGTAAATCAGATTTATACCAGACGAGCAAAGAACATTCAAGACAATTCTCCAAAGCTATGTCAGACAATTAATTAAAGAAGACAGATATTTCCACCTAAAAAGCCCAGGGCAGGGATGAAGCTAACAGTAATCATGTTTAAGCACTTCAGAAAAGGCAGAAGAAAACAAAGAGCTTGGATACAGCTCAAATGGTGCTGTATTTCTTACCTTTGTGAAACCTGACAACAAGCTGCCAAATGCACAGGGAACAGAGGGTCACAGTTACTGCACAGAAAGCAGTCCCAAGCAACACTCTCTCCCAGTGGAGTGAAGGCATGTTGCGGTTCCAAATGTCTGCTCTGCTATAAAATTATATTATACATCTATAACCTCGTGATGGATAAACCATTAACTGATACTTACCTACAATTAGAACTTTAACCTTTTCGGTTCCATTTAGGAAAAAAAAAAAAAAAAAGCACAGAAACACACATATTTGTAGAGAAGTAGCACATAATTATTTCAAACATTTTTCACATCACAAAATATCTCACTTATCGAGACATTATATCTCAAGTATTCTTGTTGCTTGGAGCAGGCACCCAGCTATGCTTGTACTAACAAAGCCAGAGCCCATTTGCTGTGTGTATCAGGCCCACAGCCATGCTGGCGGACCTCTCCTCCCTCCCAGCACAGCACCCCAGTACACATCAACAGGGCTTGATGGTCCCCAAACCAGACCTGTCCATGGCCCCAGGACACTGCCTGGCATGGCTCTACCTGTGCTGGGCAGGGTGTTAATACCAGAGGCCTGTCAAGGCCACTACCAGAGTGCTAATAGCAGGGAAGCCAGGGGTCTGAAGGGGGAGGCTGGAGAGGGAGAGGAGAAGGTCTTCCCCTGGTGAGAGGTAATGGAGATGGAAACACTTATAATAAACACTTTATTATAAGACTTTATTAGGGCTGGCCAACAACAGGCCTTGGTGTTTAATTTCAGGAGCGTAAATGGCACCTCCACGCCGTGTAATTGGGACAGGTGGTGAAACAGGGACTATTCAACAGCTGCCCCTACCTCTACCCAGGCTGGTAGCTGACAACCACTGCACAAGGCTTGTGCCCATCTGACAGGGGTTGAGGCCCTGGCACACCATGGTGCAACCACCAACAGCTAAATAAGAGGAATACAGAATCATAGAATCTTTTGAATTGGAAGAGGCCATTAGTGATCATCTAGTACAACTCCCCTGCAAGGAACTGGGACAGCTAGAGCAGGTTGCTCAGAGCCCAGTCCAGACTGGCCTTGAGTGTCCTCAGTGATGGGGCATCTGTCACCTCTCTGGACAACCTGTGCCAGCTCTGTAACTGCTTTTTAACACACACACACACACACACACACAAAAAAAAAAAACAAAAAACAAACAAACAAAAAAAAAAAACAAAAAAAAAAACCACCACCTTTCTCCTTATATCCAGACTAAATCTCCCCACTTTCAGTTTGAAACTATTTCCTCTTGTCCTGTTGGAACAGATCCTGCTAAAGAGTCTGCTTCCTTCTTTTTCATAGCCTCCCTTTACATACTGAAAGGTCTCTGTCAGGTCTTCCTAGAGCCTTCTCCTCTCCAGTCTGACCAACCCCAGCTCTCAGCCTGTTCTTGTAGGAGATGTGTTCCATCCC
This sequence comes from Chrysolophus pictus, assembly GCA_037305975.1. NCBI lineage: Eukaryota > Metazoa > Chordata > Aves > Galliformes > Phasianidae > Chrysolophus > Chrysolophus pictus. The sequence continues at coordinate 110,869,701 of CM074576.1, forward strand.
TTGGATCATTTATGTAGCCCTCCTTAAGATGTGTTCCCACAGGTCTACATCTCTCCTGTACTGAGGATTACACATCTGGATGCCGTGCTCCAGGTGAATAGAGGGGTACGTGGGTAGTAACCTGTCACTTCTCCCCATCTGAAATAGAAGTGTCATCTACCTTATTCTTGAAGAGATTCCAGATGCAAATCATGGTGTCCCTGGGGGAGAGCCTCACTGCATCATCTCTGTGCATCTCCTCCATTAAATGAGGAGGGCACTGAGGCAACAGGAAATAGAACCTGTGTCTTTGGGCTCACAGGACATCTGTCTCATTCAGATAGAATGAGAAAGGGAAAGAAAATTCTGGAAAAACATGCACAAAAAATGTGAAGAAGAAAATTTACAACTCAGGAATTGCTAAAACCAAAATTCTCTTCATGCTATCATGTCTCCTACTGACAAATTTAAAAGTAGGAGATTAATGTCACTGTCACTGTCAAAAAGAAGAGGCAAGCAGAGCTGTTTAAAAAAAAAAAGATTCAGAATAAAGACTGACATTTTTTCATTGGTAACCAGTGAATGAGTCCCTAGTACACGAGCAGGAACAGTGCTCTGCTTTTACATGGTGTTCTTCCTCAGCAGCTCTTAGGAAGGGAAGGGGGCTGGTTAGGCTTCTTTGCCTGCAGAAGCACTTTCATCCCACGTTTAGAAACAGGTCTCAAAAAAAGGACTTGTGTAGAGCCAGTGAGAGCAAGGCAGACATAAATAGACAGGGCATTCTGGGGGGAAAATGAGTCACAGAATAGTCCAACACGGACTTAAGCTATATTCAGTATAGACCCAACTGTGAGGATTGTTATTAAAAGCATACTCAGCTCCCACATCTAGTGTCCTTTGCTCTTAGAAGCGCTTCCGTGTGATAGCAAGGGCCTTGTGTACTCACAGAGATAGCAAAGCAGGAAAGAAATAAAAACTAAATTCCGTGTTTACTAATGCTGCCCTTACTGTTCAGTGAAAATATCATATCTCCTTCATTCCTTTACATATCTGACATCACAGTATGTCTTTGAGTGAGATGTTGTGTCTCTATCATGATTCCAAAATTCTGGCTTACAGTCTCAGGTTGCAAATGAAGATGGTTTGTCAGCTGGGAAGTGGTAGGAGAACTATAGGCTGAAAAGATGGGGAGCTTCTAACTTCACCAGAGCTCTTTATATAAGCCTCAATAATCAAACAATAATGGCATAAGGAAACAGATGGCAAAATTTAAACAAAAATACACCCTAGAGGATAGTACATTTTATTTATGAAAACAATAAACTTTTCTTATATGATAGAAAAATCAAACTGAAAGAAAACCTTATTACTTGCAAGTTTGTATGTGACACAGCTGTGGGAAGACAGAACTGTTCTTGAGTGACTGGATGTGTTTCTTCTGCTTCTCTCCATTTCCTTTGAGACTTAATTGAAGCCAGATGTTTCTTATTTCCTTTCTATTTTTTGTTTTCAAGCCCAAATAAAGTGCAGTGCCAGCAGTAAACATCATCTTTGACATTTTTTCATGTGTCAACTACATCTGGTTGAATCACAGTTACAAACAAGTAAAACTCCAGCAAAGCAGTGCAGGATTCTGATTCTATCATTCTAGGATTTCACTCATGCTGTCATTCAATTGTTAAGCAGGAACTCAGCATCATTGCTTTTGGGGTTGCATACAGGTGTAAAACCCAGAGTGTATCTGGGAACCTCATTCCACCTAAACAGCACTGGAAGCAGACTGGAACACCATATGCCATAAATGCAGCTTCCCCTCCCCTTTAGTTCTCAAGCTAGAGGAGATTTCTAGCTGCTCAATTGCTAATCACTTGCATGGATCTTCTTTAGAAATGCAGCCTGTTGTCCATTTCTTCTTTCTCCCTTTCAGAGATGCAACAATTTGCAGACATAACCATCTCATTTCATGCCCTTGCAGTGATGTTGACCCCTTGGCTAACATCCCTTTCAGAATATCTTATTAAAATGCAGTAGCCCTCACACAAGAGCTTTTTTTTCTGAATAAAGCTCCAAACCATAATGTTGTATTTGTAATTATGCTTTTTCAAATATTTATTAAAATGTATTTTTATTCTAAGAAGTGTATGTAGTGTCTTACAGAAATCCATAAACTGCAACGATTTCACATCAAGTTGCTAGAAATTACTATTCTGAAAGTCATTTGAAGACTAGTGATGCCCTGTTCGACAAACATTAGGCTTTTTCCACATATTTTGAGCAAGTACATATTTTACCTAGAACAGATTTTAGAGGCAAGTGCCCAGCAGTTTTCCAGTCATTCTCCTCCCTTTTAATGGATGTGTAGTCCTTGGGAGTACTTGAAATTCAGTCTTTATTCCGCTGTTGCACGTACTAAGAGACTTTTTGGATAAGTAACTATTCTGTTTTCTTCCATTAACTTCTGCAGCCCTAACTCAACTGCCATAGACCAGCAAAACTGAACTATATAGGGGTAGTACATTAAAGTACCAGATTTACCAAAGCTTTCTGTTACCTCAATATTTAGGATGAAATCCCCTGCACTGCCAAATTTACTCTAGGTGGGCTGTCGGAGTAACATGCCTATCTATCCCATCCTGCCCCATAATGATTATGTTTTTCCCCTGAAAGCATAACAGACATCTCAGATGAATAAACTGATTTTATTTAAATAAAATTACAGGCATATCTTGTCTATTACACACTACCATATAGTTTTTAAAAGACACCAATATTTAACAATAATTTAAATTCTCTTGAGAGCAGCTACCTTTTCTGAGTGGTGTTTGCAAACTTGTCAGAGTTCCCTCCACTCACTCAGTTCCAGCAAAATCAGACACTAGTGAAATGCCAACAGTTGTACCCTTTCCACCACAAAGGCACCCTCCTGTTCTTGGACATCTGTTTTGAATAACACTTGAAAAGACTGAGTCAGATGTTCTGTGTAATGAAAACCCACCCCTGAAGTGCTTGTTTCTGTCCTTTGTGGTACATTATGCATAGAATCCCACCATAACACTCTACATATTAAAAACAAATCCAAGAAACTGCTCTTTCTTTAAGACTTCAGGACCTGTTTTACTTGCATTTCTTCAAGTCTGGTAATACAATGCCACCTTCTCTTACACAAAGAGAGGTTTTGGAAGCAGTACATCCTATAGTTCTTGGTAATAGACTGCACTCACTTCCACTTCAGGTTTCTTTTAGAGGCACCTTTGCTAAGCAAAGCAGCACCACAGCTAGCGTGTCTGGTGGTCCCCGATCATTTACAGAGAATTCACCACAAGGGAACATGAGGAGATACAGGAGATACCTCAGCAGGCTGAGTTCTGCTAAGGCTCTCTCAAAAGAAAACAAGCAGACAGACAAACACTGTTGAAATAACATCCAGACATGGACAGGGACAAAGCTGAACTCATGAAGCTGAGGTGGTCCCAAGAGGAAAAGTGGCAGCTGGCGGCTCTCCTTGCCGTTAAGTCTGAGTACTGGCACTTTCTGCTTCTGAAAAAGCAGGATTTTGCTAAACAGCTTCCATATTCACAGCTCGCTCAGGTGACTGAATCCCATGAGGATCTGTCATTTTGCCAACAGATTCTGGCTCGTTGAGATAGACTTTTGTAACATTCCCCAGGTTCTCTTCCATAAGTAACCATCTTTTCCATTTCCCAGCAATACAGAAGCTTTACACCCCAGCCGTGTAGTGCAATGAGTGAGTGCTAAGTTACAGCTGGGTGCAATGATATGCTGCATTTGGCCTAGGTAGCCCCGATGCTATTAGCAGTCAAGCTCCTTAGCAAACTAAAGGATCATTCCCTTTATGCTCACAGAAAATTTGACTTTAATGAAACTGCAGTAATGAAACTCAAGTCTTAGATTTTCAGAAGGAATTAAATATCCATTCCTTCAGAGTTTACAGTAAAACTGCTGCAAAAGTGAGAGCTACAAAAATGACATATTAATCTACAATGATGTCCTGAGACACTTTGTTAGAGTTTGCCAAAATCTCCAAGGCACTTCAGAGAAAGATAGTGAAGACGAGCAAACAATAAGAAAAACAGTGATATTAAGACTATGTATTTGAAGTTTCCTACTTTACATTTGTAAACACAGTAAAGTCTGGGAGCCAGCTAGTTTTACATCCTGATGTAGATTCAGATAGATAATCTGACACTACTTTCAAGTGCCACAACACGTAGAAAAGAAGAAAGAATCTAAAATAATTTAGAAAAGGACCAACTGAACTCTTCTAAAAAGACATATCAAAACAGCCATGTCAACATACTTTTTTTTTCCTGCTTAGGATTTCACTTTAGTTTAGAGATACAGCACCTTGATATTTGTACAGTATTAACCGGGCTTGTTAAGAAAAGCACCAAAGAAACTTGCACTGCTTCTGTCTATGAGGAGAAAAGTTCTTTCTCCTTCAAAATAAATGACCCTGTTTATTTTAGAAAGACACTGGTAAGCCTGATGTTCTAAAATTCAGCGTTAACAGCACATGCAGCTAACAAAAATTCTTTTTGGAAGAGAGGAGACAAAAGGGAAAATCTTACAAATGAAGTAAAATAGCTTTAGAAAAAGCATTTAGTGCTATTTTTTTTTTTTTTCTGAGTCCTGATTTCCCCTTGAGCTAAAAACTATGTTTTTGCTCATCTTTTTAAGCAATCAGCTTACCACAATTAGTAATTTTATGTTACTCATTCTTCTGGTGAAACTGGAAACTGGAGGGGCCAGACCCTACAACTCTCTCTTCCAGAGCCCAGTGCTACATTCCCTCAGGAGAATATGGAAATAGCAGAATAACAGAACAAATACTTCTGCAGCACCAAACCCAGTATATTATTTGAACAGAACTCCTGCATCAGCAACTAGAAAATAGTATTTTTAGGTGGAATGTTCTAAATGCTAAAAGCTATTTTCCAGGATAAGCACCTCACCACAGCTGACCATGCATCATCGCCCATGACCATCAGCACATCTCCTGTCATCAGACCCCTGGAAAACTGAGCATATGCTTCCCTGCTGCAGAAGGCCGGTTTTGCAAGATATCAAGAGAGTAAGAGCCAGGCTGCAGGAGTTAGCCCCACGGGGGCAGTGTGCTTACACACTCACTCTTCTACTGCCTTCTGCCACGTATCAGTTATTTTGCTATTGCAACTGTTGAGGTTGGAGCATGTCCCAAGTGAGACTGAGTGCTGGAGAGGGCACCCTGGGCCGGGCTGCAGCTTTTCCAGTGGAAAAAATAAACAATTAAAGAAAAAAAAAAAAAGGAATTTTTTAAATTATTATACAGAGAGAATAATAGCACATGGCCAGCTGGGCACAGAACCACTCTGAAGGAAACCTCTGCCCTCGCACTGATCACTGTTTTGCATTGCACAGACTGCTCAGCGTTTGTGGGAAGAGGTGCAAACCCATCTCATCCACCTCACAGTTCAGTATCACCTAGTCCAGATCCAGGTACTGGGTACAGATGTATGTTTGCCCCCAAACCTTGCTGAAATTGAACCAAATCCCACCTAAGGAAAGGAAATAGACTGGGGAAAGGAACTGCTTTTTTGGCCAGGGGCTGATACAGGATGACTTTACGGGAAAAAAAGCTGCTCTATGTGCTGGGGAGAAGCAGAGTCAATGCACTGCCTTTCAAAGCCAAATGATAGCAAAGAGGCAGGACTGTCTAGGCAAAGGAGGGAACTGTGGTGGTTTTCATTTACTGTACACCCCTCTGGTCCTCCTACAGAAGTTTAGGAGTGAACACACAGCACACTGTTCAAGGAAATGCTGAAGGGCTTTGCTGTGAGTAGTTCTTTCCATTTAACATAAAGCCACAAGCAAAGATGTGAATTTGTTATAAAAGACAGCTGCAAGGCTGTGATTTTGTATGTTGTTCTACTCTCTTCCAGGTCTGCAAATTTGTTTATGCACTGTGCTGTTTGCAGTTCAACAAACACACTTATTTGGACACCCTAATTGTGGAAACAAAACCATTCGTTCAGCAGCAGATGGAAAACATTTTGCTTAGCTTTTAATGAGTCTAACACACAGACTTGGTAATGCCACCTCACTCAAGTGTCTAATATTAGTCTGTTTTTCACTGAGCATGTGATAAGCAAGGTACTAGTGGAAACAACGCAAATCAATACCAAGCTTATCCTCCACAAATAAAGATCTAACTGTGTAGATGTAGACAATTCTTAGGTGATGATATCTCCATTGCAAGCTGTACCTAAGAGCAAATAAGATGGTAAACAAGTCAAGAAATGAGGTATCAGTTAGCCTAATGGTAGAGCGGACAAAGTAGTTGAGCCATATTCATACTAAATTTCATCTTCTGATTCCTGATCTCGTTCAGATGTTTTCAATAATCCCATTTCCATGGACTGTGACTGCTTAATCTTTGACCGGACTGCCCTGGAGAAAAAAAAAGAAAGGCTTGTCATAAATATTAGGAATCAGACAGTGACTCAAAGACTAGCATGGCCGCTTTTAGAAGGTAAAAAACTATTCAACTCTTGCGTCAAGTCAGGGCATTCAGATGATTGATTCATTAAGATCTGTAACAGGCCACTGCTGAAGACACTGTGAAGAGGATCAGGATCATTTTTACAGCAAAGTTCACAAAGCAGGCAGAATTCTGTCACAATTAGCACTGGGAAGCAAGGAAAAGGGCTATCTTTAGAAATTAGAGGATGAAACTGGCTAGTGAAAAAAAAAATCAGGTCTGGTCAAAGGAAAGTACTAGCAGTGAAACCTGACCAATCATCTTCAAGTCATTAAGCCTGTTGTTAAATCCACTTGGAATTGGTAAAGACAAGCACTGAAAAGAGAGAAAAAGGTCTCCCCAACTTCTAACTCACTGCAAGTTATGCAGTTACAAATGTGGAAGACTATCAATGCTAAAAGCATTATTCTATCCAAACTGTATTTGATGAATGTTTTTCTCCTTTCTACTGAAGCAACTAGTCACATTTTCCTCACTGATTCCTCACTATAGCTAATTTCATTTTACTTTCCAAAACAAACAATTAATTACTTTGTGGAAACAGTTTGATGTGCTGATAAAGTCTTCCAAAAATAAAGCTCCTGGTAAACAAACAGGTCTCCATAGCTTTAGACAGTTTTCAGTTAACTTACCAGCTGACAATTGTGTAGTTCACTGCAAGTATAAGAATAGCAAAAGCATAATGCCAGCAGTAGCACATGGTCAGGAACATCATATTGGTATGATCCATTTGATTCCACTCTGGGCTCCCATTTGGAGGGTAAAGAACAAAGCCAATCTGCAATAAAATAAAAGATATTTAGCAGACGTCAAGTGATGTGTATGCTATGCTGTATCATATATTATGCTACCCATCACACAGCAGACATTTCATTTGCTCATAGTGCTGATTATTAGAAACAGATTTGCAGTCACGCTCAGATGGGATGGATAATTTCACAAAGCTTTTTGCAGAAATGCCTTTGAAGACACAGAGCCAGTTTCAGATTCCCTCTGCTCTTGCTCAGAGAGTGATCAAGTGGTCCAACAAGGCTCAGCACAACCAGAACCACTTGTAGTAAGGAAAGGGGATAATTCTCAGCCACATGTTTTACAAACTACAAACTCATCACCGTGCAGAAAACTCACCCAGCTACTCGCATGTATTCTCAACAGTGTTCAGGAATATGTTAAACAATTCAGAAGATGAATAATAAATCAATAAATAAAGGCAAGCCCTACATCTGGAAAAAACATCAGGTTTTGAAATAAAGTAAAAATGCAGCTTTCTTACCCAAGGCTACAAACTTGTGAGAAATATATAGCTGATTTGCTTAGCCAGAGCTGGGGAAGACCAAATTCATATCATTCCATAAACTAGAAAATTAGTAACCCATGTCTGGTGAGGGGTCAGACCTTACCAGCACCACTCCTCTGTACTATATGACACTCTTCAAAGCTCAACCATTTAGTTGAGGATTTGGGAGCTGGGAAAAGGGGGAAAGGAAGAAGGAGGGGAGGAGAGCATTTTGCATTTACATGCTGAGAATTCAATGAATGAAGGTGTTGATGATGCAGAAAGAAAGCTCCTTTACCTTCTACAGATCTATCATGCTGCAGCCAGTATGTGGTTTTTAGTCACACATACGGTTGAAGTCTAATGTGGGTGTGAAAAAAAAACGCACTTAAAACGCTTGTATTTTTTAGTTCTTCAGCTTTTACTTTGAGACAGAAAACACACTGTCTCTGGAGCTAAAGAAATAACTTGTTTTAAAGTTAGACTAGATAGACAACGAAGAATAAAAGAGTGCAACTAATTCCTCTTTTGTAAAGCTTCTTAAATCAGTGAGGAAATGTTTACAAAAAAATGAAAATAAAACACTGAGTGCCGCAGCAGCGGGCTCTTGAGTTCACTTATAGAAAAATACTACCGTTTAGGAGGTCTGTCTTCCTGCCAAAGCAAGTATTTAAATGTTTGATTTGGTGCTGAGTGTCCAGTTCTCCAAAGGAACAGCAAACGTTTTTATTCATCGTGTCTGGCCAGCATATAAAAAAGAGAAGGCTGTCTAGACATGCCGGAAAGAAAAATCACTGTAGTGACCTCAGTTCTCCACTATAAGATCAAACTCATGGAGTCACCAGCACTCCTATTGCTCTGTTGTAAGTTTGCAACAATTTATGAGATTCCCTCTAACAGCAAAGGGATGCTATGAAATATTCATTAATCCAACAGAATCCCATAAGCCAACGGATGGCAGCTACATCCTGAAGAGTCGTTGCTGGACAAGTCTAAAACGTACAGGCTTAGACTTACTTCCCCTGCTCACATACTGGAACATTGGAGAAGTTATAAACTGTATAGTACCTGGTAAGTGGGAATTGGGAGTTTAAATACCTTTTGAATGTAGGTTACCACTGTTGAAATGTTTTTAGAATGTAGAAAGAGGCAACCTGCCTCAGTGCGTGAAAAATCATTTGTGCCTTCATTCTTCTTCACGGCAGGGCAATGGAGCTGCTGGCCTCCCCTCTACCATTCTCCCTTGGGCACTGACCACCTGTTCCCACAGCAGCAAACATTGTGGGGTTGTAAAATAGCTGCCATTTGGCTTGCAGATTTGGATAGGATGTTACAGAGATCAGAGGGGATGTTTAATGACTATAGCAAGGGAGAGCTCAACAAAACCACCTTAGTTTCTGTATTGATTCAAATAAAAGACAGCAGGAGTAAAATGGCCTATTGTCTGTAAAATGCCTCTTTAAAGGGACATTAATGGTGTGCTGTTTTCCATGAGTCCTTTGAGGTTTGTATTTAAAAGGCATATTATATCAGCTTTCAAACACCTGCAAAGGGGTAGATGACTAATTTTGGTGAAGACATTCCCAAGGCAAAGCAGTGACCCACCTGCCAGAACCAGCTGCCTTGTAATATGCAGAGGCTTGTACGGAGCATCTCAAGTACAATACTGCCACGGAAGAAAACTTCCAGAAATATGCAAATAGCACCTCCAAAGATAGCATACAGCAATAACTGATGAACGTGAATATCCAGCATGGCTCTCCCATGAAGGTGGTAGCAAAAAAGAAAACCTGGAATAAATTGAGTAGTTTAAGAAGTGTAACAAGAGGGAAATCTTGTGCTCACAGAAAGTAAAAATTGACTATGTCTGCATTGCAATTCCAGTGCATGACTGCTGTGCAGGTAGAAGCACAAATGCTGGCAGCTTACTCTCTCGGTACATACACTGAAGCACATGCCTGAGCTACTGAGCACTTAACTAAAATATTCTCACAACACTCCTATTACTATCCTAGTAGCTTAAGAAAGCAGAGGTGAACCTGTGTGCTGCAGGACCATGCTCTTAGGCTGCAGTGTGGACAAATCCTTAGCAGTTTAAGGAGAGCCAGGAATGCTTGGGGTTTTTTTTTGAAGGTTTCAGGGTGTCTAATGCTCATCTCTCATAGAGTCCATTCTCCAAGGCTGAACTGAGAATCCCAATAAAAGGGCTGATAGGTGCGTGCCAGTTTCACAGGCACCTCTGCAGGGAAAAGTAAACTCACCTTCAATAAAAACTGCTAAGGAAAGCATCATCCTGTCCATGGCCACTGGCAGTGCATTAGTCCCATGAGCCACGATATCAACTAAGCCTGAAATGCCGTAAAAGAGATACATGGTGGCATGCTGCCAGTTCATCAAGTGATCCCAGTGCTTTTCCTCGTAATTATACAACTTCAGGTGAGGTCCATCAGGAACAAACTGCTCAGCCACCATTCCTGCACATGAAATGAGAAATATTGCTATTTGTCCCAGTGCTTAGGATAGAAACTGATGAGAAGGCTTTTTACAAACAGAGGAGGCAGAAATATACACTAATGCAGCCGCACAGTGTCATACATCTGGGTCCAGTTTCCTGGTCTGCTCCATGCTATTGCTGTGTTTTTCTTCTTTCTTCCCAGTTCGCTCATTTCCAGTAAAATTTCTAAGCTGTTGTGCAAATTCAAATGGAAGCACAGAGGCCTCAAAGACATTAATATTCTATACATTTTCAGGAAAAAAAGGCAGTGGGTGGAAGAGAGGCGAAATAAATTTATTTGCTGAGGGGAAGACCACAGAGGAACTCAACCATATATTAAGCATCAGACAATCCAGAAAGGAGAAAGCCACAGGAAGCCAGGCTTCAGCTCCACTCCTGATGGGACTGTTTGCATCCTGCAGCTTCCAGTAGTGAAAATGGATGTGACCGTTATGTGCTTTTTCTTCTTTTTATTTTTAAACAATTGCTATCGAATAAATTTTTCAGCTGACTTTCCCAGTGTTTAAAACATGAGTTTAACACATGCTGAAGTTCTCAAAAGAAAGACTTCCCGCTTCAGTCCCCGCAATATGCAGGATGGCAGAGTTCAAACTCTTAGTTCAAAGGATATCTTTATGATAAAACCATAAAAGGAAATCCTTCCGCTGTGCAGTGTTATTAAAGGTCCCATGAGGACATATACAGAATTAGTATTTGTATTGCTACTCCATCATTTTCCTTACTTTGGCCTCTTGTTATCTTGCTAACTGAACAGTGCTTACAGAACTAACGCAGAGTTTTTTCACCTTTCTTTCGAATTTTCCTAGCACAGAAACAGCAGTTCTCATTCCTTCTGCTGCTTTAAGTGCTCATCCTTGCCAAACTTTCTCATCCACATTTTTTACCGGAATTGAAATTACAACCAGTTAAGCTGATAGCTTTTCTTTCCATTGGATTTGTGTTTTAGTTGCTCTTCTTCCTCTAGACACTGACTGGGACATTTGTAGGAAAGATGGCCTTACCCACACCTCAAAGTGAACATTATTATTCAGGTTTTGATAATTTTTTAAAGCATATTATATTGTAATCAGAACATCACTTTAGTGGTACTGGTACAGCTCCCAGAGGGGACAGGAAAGCAATAAAAAGGCTTTGGAACAACATATGGGCATAAAGCCTGGATTAGACACTAGGGAACTTTGAGATTTAAAGAAGAGTAGATAGATAAAATAGAGGCTTAGTAATAAAAATCACAGTCTTTTCCAACTTGAGGCCCACATATGCTGAGCTCCCCATGCCCCTCACTTAGTTTCCTTCCCCAACAAAAGCAAATGGCTGCTGTGCAGCACACTCAGATCCAGACAAGGCCTGGTACTTCCAAGTCTCTGCACAGTCCTCTGCATGGCCGCATTGCTTTAGTGTGCTAGCCACTTTGCCTCAACATGAGAAACAGGATCTCTGGCACTAAGAAGACCTGGAGTTTGTTCTTTCTCTGTCAGTAGTTTCACTTTTTGATGGTGTTAATAAAAAGTACTTGCATTTATACTTTATATCAATAGCTCTGAGGAGCCTACCAACATCTGAGAGCTGGCAGGCCATCTGAAACCATTCATAGCAGTGGGCTGAAATGGCTGGATTTAAAAAGAGCTAAGCAGTGCCCTACTGCCTGGTGCTAACAGGCTGCACATGAGGGCCTCTTGCCTAAAATACCTTTGCTCCTTCCCTGAATCAGTGAGCAGCACATGGACACTCAAATGGACCACATCTGAAGGAGCTAAGAGATCTTACAGAAGCTCTGTAGAAGAGCTATATGTAGAAGAGTGCTATAGATGGAAACCACGCTATAGCCATAATGATGTAATTTTAATGGATGCTTCACTAGTTATGAAACACATAATATTCAAAGGCCAAGGGGAATTAATTAAAGCACTGATTCTGACCCAAATGACTATCAGAAGATTCCAAAGAGTACCTCACATTTTTTTTTTACTGAGCAGAACAGCATGTATCGATCTGCTGCCCTTTTCAGAATGGCACCCTCTCTTGAACTCAAGACAAAAAATATGTCAATAAACCTGTTCATAATGCTATCCTTCCTGCACCACTAATTAAAAACAAAACAATAAGTCAACAACAAACAAACAAACAAACAAAACAGAACAAAATACATTTTGTCAGAGAACAAGCTTTGGAAAAAAAAAAAAAAAAAAAAAACCTGTTAAAAAGAACAGCCTTTTGCATTTTTATTTTCTTTGTCAACTCCATCCAACTTACCAATCAGGGCAAAGACAGCCTTGATGATGCCCTCAACAAATTCCAGGCGCTGAAATCCTGCTCTGGAGCCCAGGTAGCAAGCGCTCTTGTTCTTTCGACAGACATACTTCAGGGGGTACTTCACTGACCACCACAGGCCAAAAAGAAGGAAAAAGCTTCCAGGGAGTGCATGGCCTTTGAAATTGCCCATGGTTTTCTACTGTGCAATACCTGAGGGTAAAAAAAAGAAAGAAGCAGACTGATTATTGGAAGGATTAGTAGGAGAATTTTGTGAGTTATCATTTTAACTGATCTCTGCTTCGATCAGAAGAGTAACTGAAATAAGCACTCACACTATTTAAAAATGCATTTGGGTGCTTGTCTCCCCTGGCTGCTCAAGACATACAGCCAGTCTCCAAAGTTTCACAGCTTTGCAGATCAGAAGTAAGTGACCCAGCTGCAAAGGTGCTGACCTGAAATGCAAAGCTGGCAGCTGACGAGTTAAGACAAAAAGCAGTTGTCATGTACAGTGGCATGCTGTTAGTCTCATACTAGCGGAACACACAACACAAATATTCAAAATTTGGCTCCTTCACCTTCAGAGCATTGTATGGTTCTCTGCTCCACAAATCAAGATAATGTCTGACAGAGGGGAAAATATACTGTGTACAGATCTTATGGGCAACCGCTTACTAATACACTGTTTTGTATTTCAACCCAGATGCCTCGTGAGGATTTACAAACATCAAGTGATACCTATCAAGTGTTTGATAGGTAAATTATGTACCCTCAGCTAGCCACGCTTGCCCCATCAAGTACACTGAGTTGAGTGATAAGGTTATGCTTCATCAGTGTCACACGGATGTTTAGTGGCAGCATCATTAAAAGGATCTAGTGACTGGGGTCATCATCCCAACTTCCAGGAGAGTTAACATGGATCCAGCAGCTTCTTCATGAAAATTACAGCTCTAAGATCAGACTGCATTTTTTCTTTAAGATTTTATAAGCCAAGTTACTGTGCATGACTCAAAGGCACACAAAATCTCTGCACAGACAACCTGTAATCAAATAAAACCACTTAAAGAGAATTAGCAAAATGTGCTTTCTTTTATTATTATTGCTTACTTAAAAATCTTGCCACCACACAACACCAGAGCCATCCAGGCATCCACAGAATACAGAGGATCTTTTTTTCTTTTCAGTAAGTATTTCCTATGGTCAGTTCTGCATAAGAAGTTTTAAACTGTGGCTTGTGGCCCATGGAGTACTTGCAGATGCTTCACGTAATGCTGCCTAGTCACGTAGTGTGAGCCCACTCCTATTTCTGGAAGACAAATTCCACTTAAAGAGTTATTTTTCTATTTATTATTTTTAGGAAGGGGAAACTTTTCCACATACACAGATCCTACTGTTGCCATAAGACTACTATGTGGTTGCAGGAGGAGAGGTGACCTATACAGCCACAAAGGAGAAGGGAAAAAAAACAAGAGTATTTCACTCTCTTCTCATTGAGAAGAAAAGTGACAGTGATGGAAACATCCATGCCCACTCACAAAACGCTGAGTCGAGCTCTAAGCCCCCCCAGTGCTCAGCACATCACTGATGACAAACCAGCCTGCTGGGTTTTTACCTGCGTGTTTTATTGGGATGTCTGCAGATGAGGACAGCCCTGTTGCCAAACAGAGGTTTGGTTCTTCTAAAACCAGCTGGCCCAAATGGCATTCATGTCTTTTCAGACATGTCAGTTTTTTTCCTTCTTTGAATTAATGTAAGAGGAGAGGCGAATGAAACGGCCTTTCCCCACCCTATGTCTGTACTCAATGAACACCATTCATTAAAAAGGTTTTTTCATTTGATATTTTATTATTCATCCCAGGTGCATAGCATTCCAAATGGAAAGATGTACTTTGCACCACTCATCAAAGCGAGATACTGCGTTACAAAGCTAAATGAAATTATGGAAATCCAACCTCCGGAAGATCACAGCTGCAGTAAGTTCAAAGAAATAACCGTGTATTAGTGCAATTTGTAGTGCATAGTACATGAAACGTCAAAGGTAAATCTCAGTCAGTAGACTGAGTTAATAAATAACCTGAGTTATTTAGAGCTCTAATACTCCAAGGTTTGTCTGCCATAAATCTGGCTTATCCATCAAGATATTCTGTTCAAAACTATTCAAAACAAGGAAAGGAAGAAAATAAGGAAAGGAAGAAGGGAACAAGAATGATGCGTGCAGCAGCTACTTCATATCCAATGAAAACAAAACAGAACCCGAAAAAGAATGACTACTGTAAGCAATGCAATTGATTATTACTAGTTTAGGAGAGTGAAATCTCCGGTCTGAGTTCACTCAGAGACACGGGGACTTGTTTGTATATTTTATCCAGAAAGAGACACATCAGTTCTTCCAGCTGCATGCTGGGGCTTTGTATAATGCCAAGGGCACTGTGTATAATGCCAGGACCCACAGAATCTGGCAGGATGAGAAGCGTACAGCCATGGCAGGCTGCTGCCTTCCCTGCTGTGGGGACCAGAGGGAATTCAGCAACCCCCTGTGCAGCCCATCCCAGTAATCGGTCTGAGGGTTTATTTTCAGAGTCTTATCCAATAAGTTAGCAAATAAACCACAGGAGAGCTGATGTTGTGAGGCGTGCACGTCCCAGAGCTTCTTCCATCCTCAGTGGTGCCAGGGCCAAAGTTGCTGGCATAGCCCCTTCTTTCTAAGTGCTACAACCACATTCTCATCTGCCAACCCTTCCCTAGAGCTCAGCACCTGCCAGAAAGGATGCCAAGGCTACCCTTCTCCTGGACTGCATCAAAGGAGAGTTGGCCAGCAGGGTGAGGGAGGGGATTGTCTCTGCCCTTGTGAGGCCCCATCTGGAGTACTGTGTCCAGGGCTGGGGCCCCCAGCACAAGAAAGACGTGGAGCTCTTGGAGCAGGTCCAGAAGAGTGCCACAAATATAATCAAAGGGCTGGAGCACCTCTCCTATGAGGAAAGGCTGAGGGAATTGGGCTTGCTCAGCTTGGAGGAGATAAGGTCTCCGGGGAGACCTCACTGTAGCCTGCCAGTACTTGAAGGGAGCTTGTAATAAGCAGGAGGAGACCAACTCTTTACTTAGTCTAATAGGGATTAGGATAAGGGAGAATGGCTTTCAACTGAAAGAAAGGAAATTTAGGTTAGATGTTAGGAATAAATTCTTTACTCAGAGGGTGGTGAGGCACTGACACAGGTTGCCCAAAGAGGTGGTGGATACCCCATTTCTGGAGGCATTCAAGGTTGGGTTGAGTGGGGCCTTGGGCAGCCTGAGCTGGTGGGTGGCAACCTTGCCCACAGCATGGGGTTGGAGCTTGATGATCTTCAAGATTCATTCCATTTTATGGATCTATGAGTCTCACCCAGGACCCAGTGGTCCTGTGGTGCCAGGAGAAGAGGAGGAAAAGATAACTAGTCACAAGGATGGCAATGGAACAGCTGTCTAGATAGTTTCCAAATAATAAACACTAGACAATGTTTCTGCAGCTGACTCGAATAAGGAATGAGAATAATTTACAGCTACTTGTGACTGCGAGACACATTTTTTTCCCCACACATGTGAGCCCAAAGTATCATTTTTCTTGCAGTAATCTCAGAAAGTTTTGCATGATTTAAGCCTTTCCAGAAATTACATGCTGGGTGGTATTGCAAAAGTATTTTTACACTCAAACTTTGCCAAGCAAATACAGGTTGTCAATGGCAGCCCACAGATTCCACTTCTAACTATAAATGGTTTGTGTACCCTGGGTGTTCATTCCCCAGCTCAGGCTGCACCTTTCTCTCTGGGGTCAGAAGGGAATGTGGGGATCAAGACGGAAGGAGGGAATGAGCAAGCCAAGCATGCAAGAAGTGGTATGCATTTTCCTGGGTATTGAAAGCTGCCTTTCTAGCCTGAAAATTATTTCACTTATGCTAGTAGAAAAATGAAAGGAAGGTGAGAAAGAGACCTAAAAAAAAAAAAAAAAAGATTCAAACATCCCCTGACTTTTTTGAGAGGAAAGCCTCATAACTTTTACAGGTTTCACTCAAGATCTTTTGAGGATGCAATGTGGGGACTGAGCATAACTTGGAAACTGTATGGAAAAGTAAGCAACACCACTTGGCTACTGCTGCTCAGTCACTTTCTAGAGAAGTAGACAGATTTGCTTTTCTTCCCTTCTCCATTTAAAAATCCAGAGCCTGGGGCAGGATAGCCTGCACAGGACCAGGCTGCACGCACCCACTCAGTCAGAACTAGCAGCATGCACGCAGCTACCCTGCCTGCACATTCTTCTGTCACATCAGCATGCCCTGTAATTTCCTGTGTTTATCAGGCCCTGGAGGATGTTGAAGAGGACAGTCAACCAGAAACAATTTTTTCCCCCAAATGACAGGAGTTATGAGGCCACTCACTCTTCTGCAATGCTGCAGAACTGTGTGATAACAGAAGTTAAAACAGAATATGAAATGTTAGCAAAGTTACTGCAGTGGTAAAAATGAAGTGTTATTTTTTTCCCCCACAGATTAGGAAGCAGATAGTGTGGCATTTAAATTATTTGAAATGGTGTTTATTCATCCACAGTGCCCATGGTAATCAATCATTATGTCAGTAAAAATAATGCACGCTGATAAGAGGAGGAAATAACACAGTGCTAGATACTTCCTAGTCAATGCATAAATCCTGATCCCACAACTTCTAGTGAAAACTGAAATCCAGCACATTCTAATGCATCTGACGTGAGCAAAATCCCAGACAAATTTACTTGAAAGCAAAGATGCATTCACAATGCAAGTGCCTTTTACCCTGCAGCCATTAAACTACAAACATTACAAAGGGTCATGCTGATCTGGAATTATCTGTAATTATTTTGTTTGCTGTATACAATACTGATTTCATGTCAAGGCTAAAAGCGTTTCAGCAGCTACAACCCCAGGTTTCCAGATGGGATTGCTACCTCAAAATTAAACTTATGCTAAGCATTGCATATATGAAAGCAGCACTTGAGACTTCTTGAAGTGTTCAAAAAAACAACCCTACAGCCTTGATAGATATGGTTTAAGGAGGTGGAAGATAAAGAATTTTAGGTTAAAAAAAGTGTTCTGAGTAGGTATCTTTGAAATCCACGAGAGAATTCACACCTTGCTTGAATTTTCAGGCCCAGAAGGTAGGGGTGAAAAAGGAAAGTTCCAAAGCTTCAGGGATCAGAAGTCCATATACTGACATTAGACTGGAGGAACTCCAAGCTAGCATCCCTCGCAGGGCTGGGCTGGGCCCACAACCCAAACTACTCTGTTTTTTTCAGTACCTCCTGTTCGTCAGCAGCTCCCCCTTCCACAGCACTTGTC
This sequence comes from Chrysolophus pictus, assembly GCA_037305975.1. Lineage (NCBI taxonomy): Eukaryota > Metazoa > Chordata > Aves > Galliformes > Phasianidae > Chrysolophus > Chrysolophus pictus. Next base: position 110,887,601 of record CM074576.1, read on the forward strand.
CCTCTCAGCCTGAGCGCTCCATGCTGTGTTTTTTCACTTCTCGTGACCCTCCATTTTTTGGCTTTCTTTTCCTTCCTCTGCATGTTTCTGCTGACTCTGTTTCTGCTCCCATACTCAATCAGTTCATCTCAGCGGTTACCCGGGGACAATAAACATGCCGTAACTATCTTACCATTGGCTCTCCACATCAGAGCACTACTTCTCTGGGGATATGAAACTTTTAGAATCCAAGACTGCCAATTTGATCACACATAGTCCATTATTTCCTAGCACTGCTAGCATGAGTAGATACTTCCCTGCCTTCCCTTCCCTCACCTCTGCTCCAATGCACAGTTCTTCCCAAAGGATCAGACTGGAACCATGCCAAAGAGATTGTTCCTGGGTCCCCAGGACTTTTGCAGAGTATAACTCATGGGTGTCTCACCTATTGACTTGCCTGGGCTGCACTGAGTGAAAAGGAATTGTTTTGGTCTGCAAATAAAATACATATGTTGCTCTGAAAGTAATGCTTCCTATTTATTTCCATAAAAACTATAACAGATATAAAGAGAAAAATAACACTATTAGATAGAGAACATTCCCAACAACAAAACATTATTTTTCAACACCATTAGCTACACATTTTTGCCAGCAATGAACAAGAACCTGCATGGTGTGCTCATAAAAATCTGCACCAGTGAAGGTGATCCACTGTTACAAGTGCTGAAACACACTACCCACCATCTCACTATGCTCATATCCACTGTTCGGTCTCCATCAGCGTTCAGCAAGGGTCAATGAATGTCAGTGGGGGCCATTTTTTTTCCACACTGAGGAATTTAACGATGCACCTTTGCTTCATATGCACTCTCATGTCAGATGTCATTCTGTCAAGCTGTTCCTTTGCTGCTATATGTCACACGGCAACAAAATGCAAGGGAATATTTGTGGGAAAGTTCAACCTCTACTGCCATACCACCAATATCCACCTCTGATGTAGGCCAACATCATCAAATAGGAGGCTCACAAATGTATATATTGCCAAAAGCGATAACACGGAGAAGGCGCGACTGAAGCGAGGAATATCTTTCTCTGGTAAGAGAGGGCTTATAAAAGTCCAGTAGAGAGATATGCTCAAACTTTTGAGTTGAATGTCTGATTCCATTTGAAAATGTGCAGATAGTATAATTATGTTGACTAAAATGGAATTGCAAATATACCAAAAAATTGATGATTTTTTCAGCACTCTTGAAACCTATTCTTAAATCCCTGTACGACATCAGAAGGCATGTCTGCGTATTATTCAAAGGGTTGTGTTCAGCCAACGTACCAAAATGTGGAACATTTTTTGCCACCGTTAGGGTCAGCACTGCACTGTGCCCCATGTCCCAGTTTCAGCCCAGACAATGCCACTCGCACAGTGCTGTGTGGTTGCTGTGAGTGATGGGTGCGTGCCCAGAGCTGGGATGGGCCATTCAGTGGGACAGAGCCACTGCCATGATGGTGTGAGGCAGGGAGCGGCTGCAGGGCAGGATGGGCCTGGCCATGGGCTGCTGGTTGGACATGCCTGCTATAACTCCTGGCTTCTTGTAGTTCCAGGTGTGTTTACCTACATCCTCGCTGCTTCCTGCTAGACATGCTAGAAAAATATCAGGAGATCAAATGTTTGTTGGATCAGCTGGAGATTTAGAGCAGAAAGCCCAGCTCTGGTGAGGAAATGTAATAAAACAAGATTTGGTTTATATTAGCATCTCTTCTATGGAACTGCTCTTACAGCATCTTAACAATAGAAAAAGGCTCCAGCAGAACGGTGTAAGAAGAAAGCAAAACATTCGAGACTACCAGATGGAGATAAATATTTGTGATCCATACTAGTTACCATCTGGACTGTGAAGAATCCTGTCTTTGGTGCTTACATAGCACTTCGCAGATTGCTAGAAGTTGCTGTGATGATTTACGTTTCCAAATACTTATTGAAGAAGTATCCATATTAAAAAAAAAAAAAAAAGGGATTTTGAGAAAATTTAGGTCTTGAGCGGTCCAAAAAGGTATTTTCCATCTGCAAGTATGCCAGGTCTGAAAAAAAAAGAAAGTGAGGAATTCTTTGGAGAGGAACAGATTTTTAGGTATCAAAGACAAGGCTTAGTATGATTTATTATCCTTGTGTTGCAAGGGTTGTTCCCTTATGGTAGCGAGCAGTTACTGGGGGGAAAGGCATTAAGGTTAAGGTAGCACTTCATTTTGTAGTACTAGTTGCTAGGGTGACCAACGGCTTTGAATGAGAAACTTGAATGAGAATATTACTGAGAAGAATATTTTAAAGAAACATGGTAAGCAGAAGTGTCATCTACTATGAATGCTGGTAAGCTTTCACCTGAAGGACAGCATCAAGCTGACAAAAACGGGATGGAGCTGACGTCAATACATGCAAAAGTACTAATAAGTTATTGACGGTGGCACAGGTGGGACTCAGTTTTCATACCAAAACCCCACAGCCCAGCTCAGGCAGGCACCATGCAGGTGGCCCCTCCAAGAGGCAAGCTCCTCCTGTACCCCGTGAGGGAGGAGACTAGAGCACAGCGGCACGTGTGTTCTGTGTGCTGGCGTCTCATGGAAATTGCTGATGCCTGTGAGACACAGCCTCTTTTTCCTGCATGCATGATTTCTGAAGGTATTTCATTACGCGATTCCTCACCTCCAGCCATTCTGCCTGTCTGTGGTGTATGGGCCCCTGTGTGAGCCCCCAGGGGCTTCAGCAGGGAAAGGCAAACAAAGCGATTTCAAATATGTGTTTAAATTTCATGGATTCAGACTCTGTAACCAATGATACCTGAGAGCATGGGGCTTGCAGAGTTGTGCTGTGATGTGAAGGAAAAAAAAGATAAAAAGCTTTCTTGCGAGTAATTCCAATAAAGCCAAGCAATGGAGTGGAAGGTGGGATTTGCATTAAGAGCTTTGCCTTCGCAGACTTGCCTTTGTACCTGGAAATTTTATCTGTAAGCCATGAAGAGATGTACTGCTTGTCACAAGGGCAACCAAATGCACTGCCTCTACTCACTACTGCTTGGGAGAAACAGGCTTTCAACAGCATAAACGTGGATGCAAAAGAAAAACACTAATGAATGAGTACTGGCAAGGTAGTCAGTAACATTGGTAATATTTGTCCAAGTTATCCCAGCTAGAAAAATTAAAACACCTCACAAAAACAGGTACAGGCTCTCATTACAGGATCAACTTCATTCAGTGGATGGGAATCAGCCAGAGCTAATGCAACATCATCAGGGAATGTAATGAGTCCTTCATAATGCAGAACTACAACAGCAGCAGCCCTCGCTGTCTCTCAGTTGGCAGTGGAGGTGGCACAAGCAGGGACACTGATGCTGAGCAGGAGTTTTGGGATCCCAACAGTCCTGCAACTCTTCTAAAATGACTGGCATTACAGGTGCTACATCTACATCTTAGAAATGGTTCAAGTGTTCAGTCACGTGAAGAGGTTTTAAGAATTTTGTTCTAAAGCAATAGAGCACTAAAATGTTAGAGCAGGTCCTAGTTCAGGCATAACTGGATGAGAAGGGACTTAGGGCACCTTCTTGTCATCTAAGGCGCAAAGCAGCACCAGCACGCGAGGTCTGGCTCATGCTGCACAGTAAGAAAGGAATGTGACAGTGCCATGCTACTCACTTCAAAAACACAGATTTTTTAAAAAGCAGTGTTATTTACAATCCCTGGTTTTAGGAGCTTGCCTGACTCTCACCAAATTAGAGAAGATCAAAGCGACCACCGCTGCCCACAACAGCAGTGTGTGAATGCATCCAGTTGCACCTCAGAAGTGGAGCACAAGCCAGCTGACAAGAGTTCTGGCACCAAGAAGAGCTGATCCAGGTTGCCCAAAGAAGCTGTGGTGCCCCATCCCGGGAGGAAATCATGGCCAGGCTGGATGGGCCCCTGGGCAGCTGAGCTGGTGGGGAAAGACCCTGCCCACTGCAGTGGGGTTGGAAGTGGGTGGGCTTTGAGGTCCCTTCCAACCCAACTATTCTATGATTCTATGATTTCTGTCTTAAGCCTGAAAAGCACAAGTCTCAATTTTGTGCCGCCACGCTGGCTGTCTGCAGCACCATAAGATGGTATTTCCAGGCAGATTCACTGTGCAAGAGCAAACAGAGAGCGGTTCAACCGAACACTGGCATAATTATTCATGCTGCTCCTCGAGATTCATCTGGCTTCTCTGCCCCTGCAGATACTTCTACCCATGTTCTCCGTAGCTGAGAGAAATCTGTTTGATTTACCCGTGTTTGTAAAGAGAAAGATACAGGAAACATCCACATAAACAACACTGAAAAGTTGCAAAAAAAATTTGAGCCAACTTTGGAAAGGTAACAGCAGTCAGTGATGAGTTTTCATATCAGATAGATGCTGAATACATTCCTTTCGCAAATGACAAAGTACTTCTGGTGATGTATGGAACAGCACACGCTGCAACTCAAAGAGGACAACAAAAATAGCACTATAAGGCAAAGCAAACTAAGTTACACACACTGGAGAAATCACAAGTCTGAGCTATATACGTGCATAGTAATCCTCAAAGAACCCGTTCGAAATAGGAAAAAAAGCATACTTTTTCAAGCAGTTCTACGTTCAGTTCCTGAGCTCTGACATCTCCAAAAGCCATTTCTCAGAAGGACAACGCAACGCTGGATACCCAGTCAGCCTTAAACGCTGTTGGGCGAACAGAATGCGATCCATCGCCGTAAAACCGAAACGAAACGCAGCAAGAGGCAGAGGCTGGAAAAGTTTTCCCGAGCTTTGCTCCGTTTCGAAAAGGAACCGAAAGGCTGGCTGCGAGAACCGAAGCGCGGAGCACCGCTCCCTTACCTGCGCCGCCGGCTCCCGCGTTGCCCCTCGGCGCCGCCGCTGCCGGCCCGGGCTGCCCCGCCGGAGGGCGCCCTGCAGCTGCCCCGGGAGCCGGCGGCCGTGGGGGGCGGGCGGGCTCCTCCCCACAGTCCTCGCCCAACGCCGGGGGCTTCGAGGAAAGAGGGAAGGGGCGGCCCCGGGAGCGGCGGGCGTGGTTGGCGAGCCTGCACGCAGCAAGGGGGTTGAAACCAGATGATCATTGTGGTCCGTTTTCAACCCGGGCCATTCTGTGATTCTGTGATGACGGTTTTCTCCGCGAAAATAGTCACTCGTCGCTGTAGCTCCTGTAATTACACAGGAATGTATGGCAGAGCCCTGAATCCAAAAGAAGAGTGTCCAAAAAAATTGTCAGGGTGATGCCAGAACTTGTTTACAAATGTCTTGCCACCGTAAACGGTGTTATTGACAGTGCTGAATCAATCACATCACTCTGATGCACCTCTTGCACCACCAGCTCAATCCTCAAATCTTACAATCAGAAAAATCCTCCTTCGAGACATTTGCCAGGAGGTTGTGACAAACAGGTCTTTGGGTTCTGATCAGCCTTCCTGACCATTCCGACCCATGCCAGCACCAAGCTCCTGTGTTGGCAATCTCTGTGGCACCTGGAATGGCCAAGCAAAATGTTCCCCCTTAGCTGTTAGCCGTAGCTAGGGACTAAACCCTGAGGCTCCAGCAAGTCCCCTAAATTTCTGCCACGCACCATGTGAAAGCTTTTTGCCTAGAGGAAATAATGGATGAAATTAACTCTGTGTAAAGATTAAATCAGATTAAGAACGCATTCTTGTTTGATGCCAGTCATAGAATCATAGAATGGCTTGGGTTAGAAGGGACCTCAAAGATCATTTAGGTCCAACCCCCCCCCCCTGATTTGCACTTCATCTTCTCAACCAGCTCTACCCATGTTTGTCTCTTCAGTATCTGGTTACACTTTCACTCTCAGATAAATAGTACTACAGCAAATACCCTTCAGCATCTGGCAAGCAGATGTCTTTGCAAGTTGAGTGATGTCACCAGAACAGAGAAAGAGCCAATGAATATTTTCCAGGAGGACCACCTCTCTCCAAACGAGGCTCAAGAACCCATCTTCTGAGGCTGCTGCTCCTCCTTTCTGGTATGAGCAACTTTTGCAATTTTTTTTTTTTTAAACAGAATGCATCTCGCATAATGGCATTAATTCCTACCTAATGGATACTCTTCTTTTGCAGAATAGATCCAGTTGGACTGAACTAAATCAGCAAATGAAACTCATAATCGTAATTATCTCTTTACCCTAGGTTTGATGTGTTTGTCTCAGCAGTGGAGAAAAATCACTTCCTGAGATTCCTCATTTCCATCCATTATTTAAATGACATGAAAGTGATTCTAAGTAACAATTAGTATCTCCAGTGTCAAAAACTCCAATTACAAAACTCTAACTGGAAGAAAGTCCTGCAGGGATTCTACACATCTACAAGGATGACTACAATGTGCATTAAGGTAATCACAGAGAAGTAAGCGTGCAGTGCTGTTAGTGACTACAGGAACAACAGAGCATTTGTCAGAGCTTTTTTTATAAAAGACCAACCAACAAGAAATCAAGGATTAGGATGCTGTTCCAAATGCATAATGCAAGCCTGGCACAACTGTGCCCTCCTCTAGCTGAAGGAATAAGAGCATCTACTCATATCTGACAGGGTTGGTATTTGTTGATAAAATGAGACGAGAACATTTGCCTTGCTCATAGTAGATTCTGAGAACCAATACAAGGGCAATTTCCTTAAGGAAAACTTGAATATGTAAAAATGGAATAAAATAAGTGAAAAAGACTAGTTTGGTTCAGACTCTGTTTTCCTGTCTCTCCAGGATTGCTTTCCACAATAGATTTATAAAAGACAATCTAAATTATCAATAGATTCAGTTTACTACCTTGTAACTAATAAGCTATTTAATCCATTCTATTTTTCTTCCTTTCAGTATGTCCATAAGCAGATGAACACTGCCTTTACGTGCTCAACATTGTATTGAATGTTAGGCCTCTTCTAGGAGAGATGACCACTCACTGCCTGAATAAAGTGGTTTTGATGTGATTAACACAGCTTATGCTCTCTGGTAAAATGACTGCGTAATTATAGAATCAGAATCAGAGCATGGCCTGAGTTGAAAAGGACCACAATGATCATTTAGTTTCAACCCCCCTGCTATGTGCAGGGTCACCAACCAGCAGACCAGGCTGCCCAGAGCCACATCCAGCCTGGCCTTGAATGCCTCCAGGGATGGGGCATCCACAGCCTCCTTTGGCAACCTGTTCCAGTGCATCACTACTCTCTGTGAGAAAAACTTCCTCCTAATATCTAACCTAAATCTCCCCCATCTCTGTCTCAGTTTAAAACCATTCCCCCTTGTCCTATCACTAGACACCCTCTTAAACAGTCATACCCCCTCTTGTTCATATGCTCCCTTCAAATATTGGAAGGCCTTAATGAGGTCTCTCTGGAGCCCAATTCCCTTGACCTTTCTTCATAGGAGAGGCGTCATGCATCCTCTCCAACATGGTAAATCCTATTAACTTGGTAAGAAGAAGATATCAAATAAAGACAGATAAGAACTATGACTTCTAAAATGGAAAAGCAAAATTATTTGACCAGTTCAACCCAGGTGCATTCTGTATGTCTGCCCATCTGACAAACTCATTATTTCCATATGCCCTTCTATCCTCCTGGAAAATTCCTTCATAATTGGGATCCCTCTTTTCTTGCTAGCCATAGGGAAAAGCATCCATAAAAAATACTTCAAAAAAAAATATCCATTGGCCTTAAGTCCCTAAAATGCTTGGCAGAGTAGACTTTTCTGTGGCTGTTTGGTCAGTTGTTTGATGCTGATACTGAGCCCTGCACCTGAAGTAAGTCATAAAACATTTCTTCAAGACTAAGTGCTATGGTATGAATTTACAATTAGTTCCTGAATAACCTTTCAGAGAAGTTACCTAAAGAGAGCATTGCAAGTTCAAATGTCTGTGGCTTTGAGACCCACAGGTCTGTTACATTGCTCTTGGTGCAGTGCCCGGTTTTTTGTTTCATCAGAGTTATCAGAGGTATCAGGCACTTATATCCACCACAGTAAGAACTCTTCTCTGTACTTTGCCATTTGCTCATTGCCACACATCTGTGCCTCGGTCCAAATGCATTAAAGACAAATTAGAGTTACACATGTTCTAGGATTACTTTCACACTGCAATTTGACCAAGGCTCACAATCGCCCTTAAAGGCATCAGAACCAGTTTCAGCCTGGTCATTTGAAGCACACAGCTCCTTCAGGCACTGTCACCATGACCACAACTTTGTATTTCTCTTTTCTGGGCAGCCTAGTCTAGCGATTGGCAACCCAGCATGTATCAGGGGGATTGAAACTAGATGATCATCGTGGTCCTTTTCAACCCAGGTCATTCTATGATTCTAACCCTGCTCTCTGAGCTGCTTTCTTCAGGGCTCTAGTAGCTGCAGGCCACGTCTTTGACCTTTGCTCTCTCACTTCAGGCAGCCACCCTCATAGCTGCCTGTCTGCAAGGAAGAAGGCCGTGTCTCAGCATGGCTGCAGAGCAGACATCTACGCCATCCCAGCCCTGCACGGCCTGTGCACCTCCTGGGCCTGCTCCAGTCCAGCACAACTGAAAAACATTTCTGTCTGAAAACAACCCTGAAAGCTTCAAGCCCAAGATTTGCTCTCTGTCAGCATCTCTGTAAGAGCACATCTAATTTATAGTGGAGGAAATGTAGCATACAAGTGTAGCTGATACAGATAAAGCAATCCATCTCCAGACAGAGTGCACAGAAAGTTGATCGAATAGTTCTGGCCTTGCAAAGCACGTGTGGCAGTTGAATAAAGAGCAATTGCATACATTGGCTTTGCCTTAAGAAAAGCAAACATTGACATACTCTTTTCATTACAACTTGTTGTGAGCAAAATAAATGAGAACTGAATACAAAGACTCATTTTATAACAGCCCAATTTTCAGAGGCCTGCTAGGGATATTTGCTCTTGTATGGATTGAGAAGACACAGATTTAAATCTGTAAAGTTTAAAAAGGTTTCTAGGCCTAATTCTGCCATCAGTAAAACATGTGGTTATGTTATACACAGCATTTTAAAAAATATTGGCTTTAATTGTTATTAATTATGTTGTCATTAATGTTTGAAGTACTTTTCTTTTTTATATATTGCTCGTAAAATTTTGTAAGAGTTTTTTTGTTCTATTTTCGAGCTTGTGTGCTCTCTGGGCTTTAACCAGCAACTTGCCAAGCTCACTTCTGCCATATATAAATGTATACTCCCTTATGAAAGCCTTCCACATAGAATAATATGCAAAAACAACTACTGAGAAAAACAAGTAGAAGGAGGAAATGTCATCGTACCCCCACATGCATTAACAAAAGAGCTGCAGTTACTGCAGGTGCAATATCTGAAAAAATCCATAGGTCATACATAATTGTCACTGTTTCAATGTGCTTATAGTCATTTGAACTAATCTAACAATTTGGCATGTGTAATTTAATACAATAAAGCCAAACATGCTAACAGTAAGAATTTTCTATATAGACTTATCCACTTCCACATATTGAAGATTCAGAACGGAGGAATCTGGGAAAAGCAGAAGCACTGTAAGAGAACACTTTGCACATCGTGAATATTTTACTTCTCATAATCTCAGTAGCTGAATATTTGCACTGACACTGTGAGCTGTGCAGTTGGGTTCTTCTACAGCACAAACATGTATGCAAACAGTGATCCCTATCTGAACTTCACGGATAAGGAATCTTTGCTTTTCTTGTCATAAATCTGCTGAATGAGAGCAAACTTGATTTCTAAAGCTGCAGAAATTTGAAAATCAGCTCTAAGAAGAATATTTCTGATTGGATGTGTCTTGGATGATTGGATGTGTCTTGTAGCTGAACTACACTCCCAGTAAACAGAGAATACCTGTATGTGGAACTATCGTGGCAATTCCAGTGTCAATTCTGCAAACTCATGTCATGGTTTTAGACTAAGATGGGGGAGATTTAGGTTAGATATTAGGAGGAAGTTTTTCTCACAGAGGGTGGTGACACGCTGGAACAGGTTGCCCAAGGAGGTTGTGGATGCCCCATGCCTGGAGGCATTCAAGGCCAGGCTGGATGTGGCTCTGGGCAGCCTGGTCTGCTGGTTGGTGACCCTGCTCATAGCAGGGGGGTTGAAACTAGATGATCATTGTGGTCTTTTTCAACTCAGGCCATTCTATGACTCTGTGATTCTATAATTTCTTTTCACTGCTCTTCAGCTTGCAAAGCAAGTTATAACTCAAAGGTAATGTCAGACAAGGGAGTTCTCATCTATTGTACTCACTCAGGGTCACATACCAGGCAAAGCCAAAGTTTATCAGTTGTTGCAGAAGCTGGGATGTGGAAATACTAGAGAGGACTTTCAGAAAACACGGGGCATTCTGTCAGCTAATGAAAGAAACTAAGGCTATGGAAAACTAGAAACTGTCCCAACCACTGTTAGGTTCCTGCAGTAAAGGCACCCAAGAAAACCTTATGAAGAAACCAGCGGTTCTGAATGCCACACAATTCTCAGGTTGTATGGTGGTAAATAGAGCCTGTAGTCACACACAGAAATGTAGGCAAGGAAGTGCAGAGACCAGCGCCATTCCCAAACACTGTCCTTCGTTTACACTACATGAGGCACTAGCCCTGTGGGAAAAGTAGTATGCAGTCAAATGATTAAATCATGTCACATAACACATGTTTCACTGGAGAAAGAGGAGAGGGGTCGAGCTAAGCTGTAATCTGATTTTTCTTGTTCTTCAGAGTTTAACATTGTGAACCTAATGGTGTTCCTTTGACATTTTTTATGATGCAGTTTTGTCTTCCTCATTGTTTTGCTAATTTCTGTTCCTTCTGTCTCTCTGACTCATGTGCTGTTCTCTGCACGTAGGTTGGGTGAGTCAGGAGGGAGGGCTAGCAGGGGGGAGCATATGGGGTGAGCAACACTCTGGACAGAGACACTAGGAAGGAGCAACAAGAGGAGAAAACCTGCCAGCTGAACAGCGATATGAAAAGCACCAGCTGCAGTCCAGGCTGTGGGGAGAGTGAGCGAGAGAGAGGTACTTTTACTGGAGAAGGAGGAAAAGTGAGAGGAATAGTATTGGGTGGAAGGTTTTTGTGGAGGGGGGACAGGCTGGGAGATCAGAACCTGTGTTGCCATGCAGGTATTACTTCCTGCGGTCTGTCCTTAGGTTGTCTGGCTTGCCTTCAGTCTCCTTTGTAGCTGTTACATATCAAACTTTTGCTCTCCCAAAGCACGTCATTTTTTTTTTTTTTTTTTTGCCCAGATCCTTGTCCACCAAGCCAAAACTCGCAAACCAGAGCCAGCTCTGTACTCTCTTCACCATGCTCCTCCCCAGTGGTGTCCTATTCAGAGGGTCCCATTCAATCCACCAGCTCCAGCTCCTTACTCCTGGCCTCACTGTCTCTGCTTTCCCAGGAGCTATGAAGCAGCAGCTGTATAGCATCAGTCAGCTCTCCTTCATCTCTGCTGTAATCCATTACAGTCCTGTTAGTGCTGATGAGGCTGCAGGCCCACCTCCACCTCCCCGCTGTAGTTTCAAAATGTCCATTTGTCTGTCTTTAATAGATGGCACAGTTGTGCGATATACAGCTGAATGTGCATTGGAACTCACAGGGCAACGTCAGGCAACCTGATTGCAGGCATCTTTTTAGAAAAAGAGGGTGGTAGGGAAGGAGGGCAGTGAGAATGAGAAGGCTGTTTGGAGGAAGGAAGCTGAGGGAATGCATAGAAGCATAGGGAGAGTTTGAAGGAGATTTTGTGGTGAGGAAGAGGAAAGGGGGAATAGAAACCCAGCCTGCAGCACATTTCTCATGAGAGGTGCAGGGGCACAAACTTCTTATGTGTCTCTCTATATATATCAGGTATATATTTATGCAACACACATGTAATTATAGTCAGTATGTATCAGAACATACGTACATAGATGTGCACACACATATATATGTTACACAGTAAGCAGGCACATGAAAATGAAATCATCAAGTAATTTGAAAGCTAGTGATTGGTGTAAAGGAAAAAGAGTGAATTCTGATTCTGGATCTCCTGCTGAAGTTTCCTACCAGAGCATCCTCTTTCAATTTAAAAGGAAAGAAAAAAGACTCTACTATCAGCTTTGTTTCATTTTGAAACAAACTTCTGGCATCACACACAGGTTATCTGTCAGAATAAAGGCCTAACTGGCCATGCCCTGAGGCAAGAATTTCCCAAAAGTGAGTATTAGAATTTGTATATTTAATAGTGAGAATATAGACAGTAAAACCAACCACTGTGAGTACAGATGACACAGACATTTTGGCCTAGAGAAGCAGCTCTTCTCATTCCTGGAGATGGGCACGCATTCATCCCAAGGAAAGCAGGAGCCACAGGGTCCTCTTTCCTTTTGTAGGGGCCCTTCTGGGTGTATGTTGGTAGAGAGAAAAATGAAGATGAGAAGTGTGAACTGTGTGCTGGACACAGAGGACAGTTTGGGACATGCCAACTACTGACTGAGATACACAGGGTCTCAGGAACCAAATCAATCCCTAACACGAGACTGAACTTTGCCATGGATTGCAGTCTGTATTGATTTCCTTCATTTCAACAAAAGTTATATGTCAACCAGGAAAAATTTAACCATACAGTCCTTTGCTCCTGGTAATGTTTTCTCCCACTGGCGCTGGAATTGATTTTAACCTCAAACTCGTTCTTGGTGGGAACTGCAGCATATCAGCTGAATTGGTATTGATGGGCTCCCTCTACTGGGAAATTGCTGTTCATGCTGTCTATAAAATAATTTTTAAACAACGTATTTGCTAATGCATATGCATTTTTTAATTACAATCGTCCATAGAATTGTAAAAATATTTCAACCTCTTCCCTAAACACTGACACGTTTCCATAACATGCATGGACAGAAGGAGTTGGGTGTTGGTTTTTACCTTTAGAGTTGGTGTCTGAAGTCTATAGAAAGCCACAAAACTTAGAGTAACCTTGTAATGAATTACTTCATTGGCTAAAGTTTTCTTTCTTTTTTCTTTTGTAGGTGGAATCAAAACTTGACTATTTCCTCTCTGTAGTCCTAAAGGACCCTTTGTTCTTGGCTTTTTCATCACAAACGACAGAAGTCTGTGACTGACATTGCACAAGCACATGGACACGAACTGTTGAACAGGTTGATTTCCTTAGCAGACACTTAGAATTACACTGTTAAAAGCAAGTGGAAAAGAGTGCTAGCAAATAGGATCTTAAATGTTATGTTATATTAACAAAGTTACTTCCCAGGAAATGTGATGTATGCTTCCATAAGAAATAAAAATCCTTGGTCTAAAAAAATGTACTGAGTCAATGATACTAAGTAAACAAGGATACTGCTATTAGATGAAGCCCTGCTATCATCAGAATATCTTACGCAAGATCCAGAATACACCAAATTTTATTTTATGTTTCTCAGGAATGTGCTGTGTTCAGTACTTTCAGTTTGTTTGATACCAGACCAACAAATATTGAAATTAGGGTTTTGTGTTTGAAGTACAGCTATCATCAAGAACACCATCTATATCACCTAATTTACCTCTACGGAGAGTGGTGAACCCTCTTACACCAGAATTTAAATGAACATTTTGTTTCCTGCCTGCAGTGTCAGCTCAGAACCATAGACATGCAAACACGCAGATGCTCACAGCTCCTTTGGAGCACTGGTATTTCCCTTATATACTAATTCAGTCATAAAAAGAATGACACACAATGGCTAGAGCAGTGACTCCAGCATGGCCAATCATCTTTGGTCTTTGCATCAGTGCAAAATTGCCTAAAAACCGCTAATGATCATACTGAGGATTCCTCTGCCTTCTATATAGCTTCTGATAATGAAGGATTGGTGATGCTTCTTCAACAAACATAAAGATCACTTTCAGACACCATCATTCAAGGTTTAGTCAAGTTCTAGAGAAACTCATATATAAAACCCGTCTACTCTCTGCATAGTAAGTTAAAGAAAAAAAGGGCCCTGGGATTTTGTCACAATACTTCGTTGTGAAAACTGTGCATACAGTTCAATATGTTGATGTCAATTCTCCAGTGATCGTGACAAATAACACATAGATGCAAATCTTTCTCCTTTAACTAAAGAAGAATTGTTATCAGTCTTGAATGGTCTCAGCTCAGAATTACTTTTTGTTAAGTAATCAAGTTGCTGAGCAACCTAAACAAGCAATAAATATTATGAATGATGTTTGGTATCTGGATTATAATAGAATCATAAAATGGTTTGGGTTGGAAGGGACCTTTGAGATCATGTAGTTCCAACCCCCTGCTACAGACAGGGATACTTCTCTCTGGACTGGGTTGCTCAAAGGCCCATCCAACCTTGCCTTGAATGCCTTTAGAGTGGGGGCATCCACAACCTAACTGGGCAACCTGTTCCAGTGACTCATCACCCTCACAGTAAAAAAAAATAGGAATATTATGGCAATTCCATGTAAAACAGCAGAGTAAATGAAAATCAACCTCCTACTATGCTATATGCTATCATGAGGAAGTATATTATAGCATTTGCTTATTGACAGCTATCTAAACCTCTGGTACAACTGGCAGGGAAGTGTCTATGAAGTCTGTGTGATTTCGGTACTTACTTCTCTATGCTCTCCAGGGCTAGATTTTGGCTGCATTATCCTTCTGAACATAGTTCAAGACCTGCTTTTTTTTTCAGTGGTTTGGCAGATGGCTGTAGAAGTTCAAGGTTTCATGATTATAAATCATTCCTTCGTCAGTAATTCTGATCATCAGATTTGATTATACCTGTATTTAATTTTATATTTTTCATGTTCAGAGACAGGGATTTTGCCTTGAAGATTCCCACCTCAAAGATCAGGTAATCGCACTAGAAGATCTCTTCTTACTCCTCTTAGAAAATACTGTGCTGTAACTGGATCTTGCTCCTGAAATGCTTGTACATACCCAAGCCCTCACATCCCACAGGAGCTCTTACCAGTTAGCTGGAAGCAGTGGGAAGGGTCCACAAAGAGTTATTGTTTACCAGAGCATTGTCCCACCTTGAACCACAGCAAGTTCAAAATGTGCTTCATGGGCCTCTGGGCCAGGTAAGTTTTCAATAACAGCCCACAGAGGAAGTGAGCAGCCTGCTTCTACTGCCTACTGTTCCACTCTGTTTTAAAACTATTATATGTGTTCCATGTTACCTGTTACTGAATATTCTGGAAAACACATTTTTGATCCCTCTCTCTTTGCTGCCTGCTAACTGATCTTCTTTGTATACAAGGTTTGGATATTGATCCAGTTCATAGCCACCCCACTCCTGGAAAGAGCAAAAAAGCATGTGAGAATGAAAACCCTCTAGAGTACTTCTGATTATTTGTACATCCCAGTTCCATTTGTTCCGTCTGTTAAAATAGAAATATCAGCCATGCTATCCTAATCAAAGCCCTCTTTGAATGATTACCTTCCTTCTTCCTTCCCAAATGCCTGATTAGTTATGGAATAATTGCTGATATCTGTGGAGAATGATTTTATTCCACTACACAATTTTAACTCTTAAGTAATGCTGCTTGCATGAGCTACATGGGACTACATTGGAAAGGGCTGTTATGTGGCGCAACAGGAAGCATCCAAAAGATTCTGTCTCCAGCACTATGCCACAGGGCTATTGGCTGGCAAAAAAACAACAAGAACACTGAAAAACTCTCCCACTTGAGAGAGGGGATTCAGTGATAAATACTGGAGCTGCTTTCAGAGAGCAGGTATGGTGAGAGGCAGACCTGCTAGGCTGCCTTGGGAGCTTGCCTGTGCATTCACAAGGTAGTAAACAGCAAATCAGAGCCAGTACTCATGCCTTTCTATGTCAGCTCTCTTTGGTGTTTCCTTCAAATATGATGTACAACTGGTGCATTTGTTTTACATCTGTTGCTGATCAGAATCTCATGAATACAACTTTTTTGCAAATTCTGGATATTGCTGGGTCTGCTGAGGTTACTTAGCTGCAAAACAGAAGGAGGATATTGATCCTCCAAAATCCAGGCAAAACTGGTGCAGCCATGATACTCAGCTCTCATGAGATGCGAGAGCAGGCTGCTATCTACCTGATATCATCTAGTAGGTGGCAATACTGCCCAAGGCAGGGGGTTGGAACTGGATGGTCATTAAGGTCCCATCCAACCCAAGTTATTCTATGATTCTATCCAGATCTATTGTAATGCAGTCCACAAATCAGGATTATAAGAGAAAAGTTATCTGCATGAAAGTTTTGGCTGATGGAAGAATTTAATGAAAATCCAATCTGGACTGGGGAGGACAGGAACAATGCATAAGAACAAATATTTTTTCAGTCAGATTTATTAGTTTATAATATATGTTGCCAGGCAAGAAACAGCTTACAGGCATTAGCAAGGGTGCAGTCACTTTCTTTTATACCCTCAAAGTCCTACATAAACAAAACCAATCCCAGAATGAAGATAAGTGCCACAAAGTTTTGAGGATGCCCTAAGCTCTTACAAGGTTGAACATTCAAAATTAAGGCTCTAAAGTAAAGTAATAAAACCTTTGTTAATTACAGAAAATCCCGGAAAGAATACCCAGCAGACTTTGACTCTGGCTCATAAATCCATCAGTCTTCACTATCCTCTATTACCAAAGCAGGCTTTCCTCATACTAGGCCTGGAGAAATTATTCCCAATGACAGGGATTTTCTCTGAAGCAAAGACTCACATGTCAGAAAGTTGTATTTCTGAGCATATGGAAATTGTATTCCTCTGCATTGAAGGAAATCTTAATTAGAAATGATGAGATTTACAGCCGAGTTTAGAAGATCCTCAGCCAGAAAAAAAAAATTCCCAAGACCTGCTTCCCAATTCCTTTGTTTGGCCTTAGTTCATGAAAAAAAGGAAAAAATGAAAAGGATCCATCACCCTGAATTTGTGGGAAGTATAATCAGCCCCTTGAAAAGGTTATATAGAAGTGCAGGAAGCTGATCATCTCTGTTCTTAATGGAGGCTTGAGCAAGGCTCAAGTTTTAATGAGGCAGAACTAGAGTTGAAACAAGAGTCTTACAGCTACAAGTCACTGCTGCAAAATAGAAAATGGAGAGATGAAAGACCACAACAGAGAAAATGCTGGCAGAAAAACTAGTTGTGTAGTCTTGGGAAATGAGACTGGGGACATGGGAGAGAAAAGAGTTTTATTGCATGGACAGTGACAACAGCAATGTGTGGAGGAGAGTGTGAGGCCTTTTTTTCTATCATCTCCACAAATTTGGAGTTGGGAGATTGTCAAAGAGAATGGATCCCTGTTTCCAAACCAACTCTATGTTAGGGCCAATTAATGGATGATATTTTATGCGTACATTTTCTTTCCCAAACTTTCTGTTTGCAATTAAAGCAGAAATATATGGCTTTGAATGACTTTCCACAGCTCTGTAATACATAGGTGTTCTCCACTTAAACAAACACATCCACTATTGTCCTTCTGCAATGCTAAATCTGCTGAAACCCTCTAAAGGTGTGGTTCATTGCCCCATGTCTCTGAGCAGGGTCACATTCCTAGTGGAGAAAGAAATGACAGGAATGTAGTAAAATGGTATCAATTATGCAGTTGAATTTTAGTTTCATTTTGCAGCTTTGGGTTTGCTCTAGCTAACAAGCCTCTTCTAGTCAAAACAAGAATGCTCCCTCTGTTCATCAGAGATAGTGCTAAAATTCATTAGCCCAAGACATTCTAGCTGCCTGTGCATCAATATTCTTTCTCAGTGCTTGCTTGTGATGGGAACT
Organism: Chrysolophus pictus; assembly: GCA_037305975.1. NCBI lineage: Eukaryota > Metazoa > Chordata > Aves > Galliformes > Phasianidae > Chrysolophus > Chrysolophus pictus. Next base: position 110,905,329 of record CM074576.1, read on the forward strand.
GTTCGTTGTGTTTTGCGGGTATAGCTTCTGAGTGTTCGTCTTTCTGTGCTCTCCCTGGCTCTGATTTCTCTCCCATTCTCTTGTGAGACTTGTTCTTTCTCAGATGCAGTCTCTCTCTTCTCTCCTTCATGCCTTCAGGTTGCTAAAAGGCAGGAGAAAAATAGAAGAGAATTAAGTGACTCTTACATGATCAACAAAATCTGATAACGATATTTCAGTAGTAATATATAGTAAAATACTCCATTTACCAATGTCAGCCAAATCAGCTTTAACACGATGGGCTCAAACTCATGGCCCCAGCCAGTAATCCTAATAATCAGCAAAGGGCAACACGCTTTTGATGATACTGTTTAGGTGGTAGGAGGATCATCTGCCTAGAAGGCAAACTTGGGAGAAGAGACATGAGGGAGAAAGGAGGTTCTGAAATTTCAGCTTAGACTCCTTGTTTTTCTTATTTTACATGATCCATCTTTTAAAATCTGAAGTTGCTCACTGATAGTTACAAAGACTGCACTGAAAACAAGTGCTGAAACATTTATTTAGAGAAAAGCAATGTGCAGGGAAGGAGATGAAGTGAAATTACCTTTTCTCCACTTTTAATTTCTTTTAATCTGTATAGTAATGTAAAGGGTGATTTCAACAGTACCTGTAGGGTTCCAAATGCAAAAAAGGATTTTTCAACACTCTTTTTGGAGTTCCATGTTTAAGCCCACTCCAAAATTTCCTTTCAGATCTCTAATATCTGTCACCCAGTTCTTCAAGGTTCGTAAGTCCTTGACATCTTACAAGCTTGAACAGTTTGGCCTAGTTGAAAGATAGATCAAAATATAGCCCAGCACAACTTGCTTGTAAGGTGAGCTGGGCTTGTAAACTACAGAAGGGTTCCAGAATCAGCGTTTTTAAAATGAAACCAAAGTCAAACTTAGTGTATTATATTCATATACTTATCACACAACTGACATGCTCACAGACTTTCTAGCACTAGGCACTTTTGAGAAATGATAAATAAACAATCAGCTACTGGTGAGGGCTGGCAAATGAGGCAATGGGAAATTCTGAATGAAATAAATACTGAGTTGTTCCTAAAAGGAAAAAAGAAGATTACAGAATTCACATAAAATCTTAAAAATTGAATAACAGAATTGTCATCACCATAACTCTTCATATTTCTAGAGGACTGAGCATGCAGAGACTGTAACTGTGGGACTGATCATGTAATTATGCTATTTATTGAAAAGAGATTTTTATTGTTTCCTCTCTTACTGCTGAATGGAAGGTCTGCACAGAGAGATGAAGATTACTTCTCCATATGAAACTGACCGTGTCAAAAAACTGAAAAAATAAAGAATACTTCCATTTGTTGTTGTTACTGATGATAATTATTCATAGTTATTCAAGCACGGCTTTTCAGTGGGGTGACTGAATTTGACAGTGTTCTTAAAAGGGATTTACTATTCAATACTCTCCCCTCCACTCTGTGATACAACAGATAGTATCATTATAATAAATGTGTTAAATTGTCATAGATAAAGGTCATTATTCCTTCTTCAATGCAAACCATGCAGAATCATGCCTCTGGAGAGAATGACAGGGAGAAGAATGAAGTAGGAAAAGGCTGGCTGCATGCCCTTACAGTGAAAATATAGCAATGGCTGCTGCTTTACTTGTGCAATGACACTGAAGTCCCAAGGAGTAAAGAGAAATCCCCCAAACACCATGATGCCTGGCAGTCTTACAGATAACGTGGCATGTGGTTAAACAGGTCAACAGCAATGAGAAAGGGACTTGGAAATCACAGCAAAAGTGAAGCAGATCTGTTTTTATATTGTCTTGTTGCCACAGGGAGTGCAGTGTCTCTTTTTGAAGACACTTTGTTACACACTTTGGAACAAGTCTAGGTGGTAACACTACATCCAAAATATTCATACAAACGACATTAGCAGTTTTACATTTCTTGAACTACAGTAAGGATCACATCATTCAAGAAATTCTAATTCAAGCTTATTTCTGCTTCTCCCGAAGCAAAGACACAAAGATTATATAAGGGATAAAGCTGCTAGTTGTTACCTACCAAAGAAACTGAGCGTTTGCTCTTGAAATGCAATTGCTTCTCAAAGGACTCTGCAAATTCCTGCATGGAGTTTGATCTTGTCTCTGGGCCTGAGCTGTCTGCTGAAGGTGTTCTGCTTGCCTTCTTGTGACGGTGGTATTTGACATCTTGGTCTTCTTGAAATTCCTTGGAGCCCTTGAGATGACCTGAAGATGAACCTTTGGCAGAGGCATGAAGTCGTGTTGTATGGAGAGAGGAAAGCCTGGCCTGCAAAAGAAGAGGTCTTTGCTGAGTATTGAATACTAAAGCAGAGCACACAGGACAGATTCTCTACTACAGAGTACTCTCCAAGCAGTACTGCAGAACAAATAACCTTGCCCAGACTTCCGTAGTTTTCCTTATTTGTGCAAAAGAATCACACTGTCAAAGAGCTTGCTTCCTTGGGGCAGCAGCAGAATTTACTCATTCCCATTTTTGAGTATCTAAGTTTTGGCACCCAAATAAGCATTTGAAATGTGAGGTGTGCCCACTGTCACTGTGACACTTCATAATCCCAAACACCCAGCCGTCCCCTCAGGGAATGGGTTCTAGGCAGGGCCTTCAAACAGCAGGGACCCAGCCCTTTTGTGGCCAGATGAGCCAGACACTGAGTTTGATCCACAGGTGCTCTGGGTCTTATTAGAGATTTGAGGTCATCTGAGTGTGACAGTCTTATTATATCTGCTGCCTGGCCTAAATGCTGACAAGATGCTCTACTGTTCAGGTCCAGGTTTTTTAGTCGTTTCTTGGGCGTATTCATCCTGACCTCACAAGAGAGCATTTTCTAAGGAACACATCCCTAATAGAGAAATAATAGAATCATAGAATCATAGAATCATTATGGTTGGAAAAGAAGGAAACAGGCTTTTCACAATGGCTTGATGAGAGGTGCTAAATCACCAGTAAATCTACTTCTGTTGCATCTTCCATCAAAATACCACAGCTCCATATAGGTAGATTTGCCTCCCTCATTACGACTTCCTGTATGCAGCTGTTGGCAATAACTGAGGGACTATATATCCTGCTGTTTGTTAATTTGTACTTCCCATTTTCACAGACATCTGAAACTCTTTTTTTGTTGTCGGTGGGGTTTTTGTTTTGTTTTGTTTTTACGTAAGTCTTATACTTTCTAGATGTACTTAATACCAAAGGGTCTTCAGCACATATGGTGCAAGTTCAAGTTCATTTCCAGACATAAACTAACTCTAACAATTAGTATTATGGACTGCTGCTGAGAGTAGTGGTAATGATTCCTGCTATGCTATTTTTACTTGGAGGCATACTGTTACAACACTAATCGATACTTCTGTGATTTCTGTAAGGTCATATCATATTGTTATTTGGAAAAGCACCAAAGCAATCGTATCATGCTTGAGGGATAGGAGTACACATGCCATGTCAAGCTGTACAAGCTGAACATCTTTTTTGTCATTTTAATGGTATCAGTGTATATTGTTTCCTGGAAACACACATCGTTTCACACTAAAAAATCACAGATATTTTTTCTTAGAGAGTTTAAAACAAAAAACAAAAAACAGGAGCCCAGATGAAGCAGAGGATGGTATTCCTCAATCTTGTTTTACAGTATCTGTAAATATTTTATATTACAAAGATGATGCTTTTTATTTTTCCTTCGCAGATGAAGTTGTAGTGATGCTCTTAATAAAAAGACTGTAGTTCACATGCTAACATAGACACTATGGTTCAGAAAAGGGACAGGCCTTCCTCTGAAATGCAGATTTGTCTCAGTGAACCTAGGGTACAGCTACGCATATGACAAGGGGAAATGGTTTTAAACTGGAAGAGGGCAGATTTAGACTATATATTAGGAAGAAATTCTTTACAGTCAAGGTGTTGAGACACTGGAACAAGTTTCTCAGAGAGGTTAAGAATGCCCCCCCCCCCAGAAGCACTCAATGCCAGGCTGGATGGAGCTTTGAGCAACCTGGTCTAGTGGGAGATATCCCTGCCTTTAGCAGGGGGCTGGAACTAGATGACCTTACAGCTCACTTCCAACCCAAACCATTCTATGATTCTATGATCATGTAATCACATTACAGTGGCCATGCTTCCTCTCACAGTGCACACGTATATTAGCATGTTACTGTCTTATGAACACAACCTGACAGAGGACAAAGGCCTTAATACAATTGCTAAGAATGAACATTTCATGGCTCATAACTAGTACAAAACAGTAGTCTTCTTCTATTTAAGATAAATTCTGGCAATGAGTTTACATAAGATCCATGTGGCTTTCTTAGATTTAATACATGTGTTTAATACATAGATTTAGTGCCAAATGGATTGCGTGGTACCACTGTAAATAAGAACAGGCCTGAGATATCTTTAATTTATGCTTCCTTTCCTGATGTCTCAGCAGCTGCTGGAAACAGAGATTTTCTCTGTATCCATGCTTTCTTGTCCACCCACTATTGCTGCCTTCCCTTTCCAAAAGCCTCTGAGTGCTACTTCAATGTCTGCTCCCATCCTTGCCCCAGAAGCTGCCTCGTGTTTACATGTGGTGCCTCTTTAGCAAGCTTCCAACATCTCTGGCTTCTAGGATCTGCCCTTCAGTAGTTCTTCAACTGGAGAAGTGGAGAGGAGGTGAAACAAGGAAAAAGGCATGGGAAGTAAGAATGATATCTGTTCTTTGATATCAAAATAGGGAATTTTTGCTACCTCTCCGTGTTTGTTTCTCACTCCCTTTAGTACCCCCTTTTTCTGTATGAGCCTTTGTGTAATCCCAGTCATGCTTAGTGTCTGTTTACATAATAGGCAGCAGATTGTTTGCTAACAGAAAAAGCACAGAAACAAAAAATCCTCAAGAACTTGGTGCCAATATTATTTGCCTATTCTATTTCTCAGTTTCTGTTGGAGACAAGATAATTTCTTCCATCTTTTGGCTTTGATCTGAGGACTCACGCAGCTGTCAGTGAGACGATTAATCTTCAGAGTGTCAGTATTGCATTCGTTGTTTGCTCAAGTTTACATAATGACCCCAGTTCTCTAGGAATATTTTGGAAAATCTGACATTCCGATTCTGTCCCAGAGCATTCTTTCCTCCCAAGAAGCTTGTAGCCAACCATGAATTCCTTAAAAATGTTTCATCCTAGGCTTATACTGATCTGTAGTAATGATATTGCAATAGATGTTTAGTCTGATTTTAGTTTAGAATAATTATCATTACCTTCAACTGTAGTCGAAAGTTCTGCTCTCACCCTTTGCTGTTTCTTATCTGCTTTTCTGTCATGAGCAGCAATGTCTACTTCAAAGTGCTTCCATATAAAGGGTTGTAAAACTCTAACCTGCTCCTCTGCATGCAATGTTTTCCCCACAGCAAAATGCCTGGGAAGTAGGAAACAGTCCTGAGCTGAAATGATGGAGGATAACTAGAATGCATCAAGCAAAGTCATCAGCTTCAGAAAGAGAATTGGTTACTGTATCTAAAATTTGCAGTGTGCAGCAAGTTAATTAAAGCAGTTGAAAGCAGATGACTTAGTTCTCCTCAGGCTGTTTCCACATTCACAGCAGGCCTGTGATGACTTATCTGAACCTGATGCTTTTCAGGGGAGTGGAGGTATGTATTTTAATGGAGAATTCTTGTTTTAGCCTGTTTTGGCATGAGGATTCCTGAGGTCAGTTACATGCTCTGCCAGTGACCCAGTGAGGGATGAATATAAGTTTATGTTCCTCTGCAAAATGGGAATGATCATAACAAAAGCATTTTGTGAACCACATCTCAGTAATGTTTGTATTAGAAGGTATTATACGATCCTGGGGAAAAAGAAATAAAAATTGTTAGTTTCTGTGAAGCAAATCACAGAGGAGTTCTTCTACAAAGCTTTGTTCATATTTTCAGAGGCTCCTAAATGACAGGATGCCACAGAATTCAGCTATTGTGTTTTAAGTGAGAACAGTGGTAGGAAAAACTATAAAGAAGACCAAAAGAAAACCAACCTATTCCATAGCTGAAAGCGATTTACAGAGTTATTCCAAAACACTTCTGTGCCATAGTACTAGCATTGTGCTGTGCAATACCAAAACACTGTTGGTGCAAATGTAGTTCATGTGGATGTAGCTGCAATACTGCTGATATGCTGTATGCCAGTCGTGAGTATGAGAGAAAGTGTGTTTGCAGTGCTGTTTGGGCAGCACGAGTTTATCTATCTGCACAAGAAACTTTTGCAAACAGCTGTGTCTTTCAGAACCTGCTAATCTACAGGGCATGGGGATGGGTTGACAATAGGACTAAGCAATGTTAGTGGTCTCTTCAACCTTAATGGTTCTATGGTTCTGTTATTTGACTGTAACCAGGACAGCCATGGTTACCTCCATTTACAATGTCAAACAGAAGAAAGTGTACACTGTGATCCGTTGAGGATGTATTAACTTACGGAAGAGACATGGTCTGATCTCAGTTATTCCTCTTGATTAATTGCACTCTTCTGACAAAAGGAAGATGTTATTTAACTAGCACTGGTAAGTGTTTGATTCTCACAGTAGTTATTCTTTTTAACAACAGCCTAAAGAGCATGTCTAGGTGCAATAGCAAGTTGTGTCTCTGAGCAAGGAGATGCACTTTCTGAAGATGTTTCTAAGGAATTATTAGCGCACTCAATTGAATAATTTCTAGACTTGGTTTAACATAACGTATTTTAGTAATCTTCACTATCAACTGATCAGCAATTTCTATTAAAAGAATTTATTATAAAAAATTATCAGAATTTGTTATAAGAAATCCAAACAAATCATCTTTCTTCATTTCCACGGTCAATTTCTGGCACTGAGATTGAGATCTGCATGTGCTATATAATATAGCTGAGCCAAGAAAAAATTTGTGGGGCACAAACATGAAGGCCATAATTAAGTGTACAGGGTAACTTTAACTGATTGAACAATCATACAAAAAGTCACAGCCTTTTCTCTCTAAGCTAACTTCATTAAAGTTCTAGTGCTGATTCAGGAATACAGTTATCATTAGCAAAAGCATTGAAATAGCTTTTGATCAAACTGAATTTAAGATCATGTTTCAAATTAAATGTATGTGTACACACACAAATATGCAGTGAAGATGCATTCAGCAACTTGCTGAATGGAATGCACTTTAAAGTACATTCTGATGCTTCAGTCTGTATTAGGCATAAAGAAATTATGTATGCCTAATTCTCTGAAGAACAAAACTAAAATATTGTAAACTTAATATTCAAAGAGTAAGGAGGTAGATTTGTTCTGTTTTGCTCCTCTTAACCATAATTTTTGAGAAAAGAAAAAAATTTTCCTGGAGGTGTTCAAGAAATCTGTAGATGTGGCACTGTGGGATGTGGTTGGGTGGACATGGTGGTGATGGGCAGATGGATGGTTGGAGTGGTGGTATTTTCCAGCCTTAATGATTCCATCATTCTATTCTTTGATTCTATGTAAAGGAAAAATCCCACCGCTCAGAACATGGCAGATTCAGTGGAAGATGGTTTCCAAGGTGAAATACAGCACATGACAGTAAAAAACTTTGGAAAGAGTAACTATTTTTTTTCCACAATATAATAGTATTGGCTTTGTTGCAGACATTATGATTTAAGGATATAACTGAAAAATTATTTGTGAGTCAACATAATTACTTTGGGAAGCCAACTGTTGCATCTGAAAAAAAAAAAAAGAGACAGGTTTGAGGTACCTATGTTTTTTTTTTTTTTTAAGGACTGGGAATATCTGCTTTTTTTGCATTTTGATTATTAATTAGTTGTCAGCTACCTTAAAAATCTGCTTTGGCATTTGAACCCTGTTCCTTTCCCCACTGTTCTGATGGTTCAGGAAAAAAGAAGCTGTTTCTCCCTTAACAACTCACTTCATAATAAAATAAGCTTAGTTATGTATTTTCAGGTTCAGATATTTTAAACAAGGAGGGACCATATCCTCTAGCTTAAATTCAAAGTTACACCAGCAAGCAGCTAAATCCCAGAGAGTAAAGCACACAACTTCCTTGAGAAGAGTGGTTGTAGAATTAGGTCAAAATCCAATGAATGTATATAGGCTTATGTTTTACATGTGAGAACATACTCATTGAAGATAAGTTTACGTACGCCAGATTTCTGAAGTGTTTATATCTCTGTCAGGTCATGCTTACCAGACAGAAAATCATAATGCATAGCTAGGACTCCAGCAGTTATTGCAGCCTTCTTCTTCCATTTTTGGTCCCATCTTTCCTCATGTTGAAGTTTGCTCATCTTCCTCTACCCCAAAGGTCTCTGAGGCTTCTGGAGGGAGTTGAGTTTGAGAAGCAACTTCTGCCAGTAGGAACTGAACCTAGTTGACAAGGTAAGTGAGGCATTCTCATCCCAATGGATATCTAGGGTTAACTTTTGGGATGTTCGCACTGAAGATTATACATAAGCCACACGCACATGCACAAAGAAAATTGCACACAACTCTTACCGGAAGGGAGGCTCTCCTTTCACTAAAGGATCGTGTTTGACGTTTCTTGTGGCCTCTACTCTCCTTCTCATTCTCATCAATCAAGCTGTGGCCCCAGAAACTGCTCATCCATCTTGCAAAGGAAATATCATCATCCTCTTCATATTCCATGTACAGACACTCCAAACTTGCAGCAGTCTCCCAGCCAGACAAGGAAAAGCAGTACTGAAGGCTCCCAGTAAGCCAATAGCCTCACACTGTTCTGTCAACAAGAGGAAGAGGAGATGCAGTTTCAGCCACTCTTTCTGCACTTCATCCCCCAAAGCCCAACCCACTGCAACCCTAGGCACTGTCTAAACATAAAATCAATCCTTTCTCATCTATTTTCAACAAGGTTTCTTTTAATCTTTCCATTGCAGAGATGTTCAACATGACAGTGCCGCAGGGAGCTGATAGGAAGGGAAATATGTTCTCTACTCCATATACATTGCAGTTGAGCGCATCAGCTGTCAATGCCAATGGAGAATTGCCCACAGTAACATGCCTGGAAGGCGTGTACTCTAACCCAAAGCAGGCTTGTGATTTTGAGAAGCAGAATTGACATATTGACAGTGGTCAGAAACTGGCACATCTGCCTGCAGAGGCCTAACTGACTTTGTGGAAGGCAGGACAAATAGCCCTCTCCATGCTGCCCTCCCTGCTGATCTCTGTTTTCTGTGTCCAGGAAATATGGTCTCTCCGGAACGAAGGCTCTCCTGAGAAAATTGTTCATTTTTGGGTCATCAGATGATGCATGAGTGTGCATCATCTGCTTTTCACCAGTCATTTCATCTGCTGTATCAGATTTATGATGGGCCTGGCTTGAGCACACTGAACACAGAGTAGGAACGAGTCTGACCTCAAACCTCCTAACCAAGCACTGGGTGTAGGCTCTATTGACCGTATCTACACCGTAAAACAGAACAGAGCAGGGGACTGTTCCTCCCTCCTGAGACCAAATGGCTAGACTGGACTCATTCATTCTACACTACATTTCTGTGCTGCCAGTATCTTGTTATAATATTTGTGGCTTTTATTTTAAATTTCAAAATAGCTGATGTAACCTGAAAACTCTGATGTAGCACATTAAAATGTTGTTTGTAAAACATGAAAGTGAAGTATGTTACAATGTTATATGCCTTGGAACACAGATGAAGAAAATGAAGGAGTGTTTAGAGGATGTGGAGCCTCTTGGGGTAACTATGGAAAACTGCATAGGAGAAAATACACAAATCTAACTTCTTATTGGAAGCATTGGTGTGTGCTAGGTAGACAAGTGTTCTCCTGATGCCTTGGTATTGTCTTGGAGATATTAGTCAGCACTGTCCAGAAGTATACCAAAGAGCTTACTAGCAGTTTAGCATTATGTACAATCAGTGATACAGCATTAAACCTTGCCCTTTGTCTCTAATCTATTTAGCAGTATATGGATGTAGTAGCAAAACTCTAGTTTCATTCAAGTGGGTGTAGATGTGAGGCTTAAGGTCTCCCGGTACCATAACTCAGATGTAGGACTCTTCATTCTGAATAATACAGGTGAAGGAACTGATTGGTAATAGATACCTACGTGAGTTTTGCTTTGTCTGGGGCAATGAGACCATGTGTAGCACAGAAACCTGTAGCACGTGGATATACACATAGATTATCCTTGGATGTTGCACATCAGAGCTTAGAGTCACACGCAAACCTGCAGCAGGATGTGTTCTTGGTGAAAGTGTGAAGGGACAGGGGTGACAAGAATGCCTACAAAATTGCACAGTAAAAATACAATAAAAAGAACATGTAGGCTGATTGTCCAAGTAGAGAAGAGTACTCCAGACCATATTCTGAGAGCCTAAATTTGTCTGCACACCCTGAGGCTAGCAATACCTCTACAGGAAAGGTATATGCAAAGGACTACCCTGGGTCATTAGAGACAACATGTGGCAGAAATTCAGACCATCCTGATAGGAAACTATCAGCCTGTAGATATGCCACTTGTACTGTATGGCGTAAAGTCCTTCTATTCTGTCACATAAATTGGGAAGTGCTTCTGCTGTGCTGAAATGGGTGATGGAAAAATGAGACAATCCCACAGTTTTGGCAAAATATACTTAGGCAAATTGTGATAATTCACACATGGAAAGAGCTGTTTATTACCAAGCACCAAGACATACTGAGCGTCCAGCAGGACAGCAGATCACACCAAGCAAATTGCCAGGGCTCCATGAGAGATGGAAAGAGTGGGAAATAAAAAAGGAGCCACTGCTGCAGCTGAATGAAAAAACCCTGTTGCAAATAGGAGGCCAGGATGTGCTGGTGCTCATGTCGTCAGCACTCAGGGCAAACCCAAACTCACTTTGAAAAACATTTAACAGGGCTTCTGAAGTGTTTGCCTCACAACCATGCCATTGTTTTTGTTTTCAGCACTTTTTTTCTTCCTTCATAGTGCTACATGTGCTTATTGCTCTCTTCAAATATCTGAAAGGTGATTGCAGCAAGAGCAGAGCTGGTCTCTTCTCAATGGTGACAGGTGACAGGATGAGGGGAAATGGCCTCAAGTTGCACCAGGGGAGGTGTAGGTTGGATTTTAAGAAGGACTTCTTTACAGAAAGGGTTGTTAAGCACTGGAAAAGGCTCTCCAGGGAGGTGGTTGAGTTACCATCCCTGGATGTGTTTAAAATCCATTTGGATGTGGTGCTCAGGGACATGATTTAGCAGAGGGTTGTTAGAATTAGGGTAGTATGGTTAGGTTGTGGTTGGACTCAGTGATCTTTAAGGTCTTTTCCAACCTGAGAAATTCTATGATCCTATGATTCTGATTCTATGTCTTCAATTTTATTCATTTTCCTTCCCACCTGCTAGGAAATTTTTACTCATGCAATGACAAGCACTACCCGAGCATGACACAGGACCAGGGGCAGCTTCTCCATATAATGAGCTGAGTTCTGCAGAGGTAAGTGGAGACAGGAACATCAGTTTTCCCTCCCTATCGATAAGCGTGCTGAGTTGACACAGACACATGGATACACAACAGATACACAGTTCCAGTATTGCATATTTAATGATTTCCATGACAGATTCAATCAATAACTTTAAAAAGAAGCGGTTACACGGCCGCGGTTACCTGGTCTAGAGTGAGGTGTCCCTGCCTATAGCAGGGGGTTGGAACCAGATCATCTTCAAGGTCCCTTCCAACCCATACCATTCTACGGTTCTGCGGTTCTACGACCGCGCTGCCCAGCATCTGGGGTCCTCCAAGCCGGCAGGCGGCGCTGCGGGCCGAGTCGACCGGAAGTGCCCTCCTGCCCCACGCTCTCCCGGCCTCCCCGCGTGTCCGGTGACCCCGTCCCTTCCCTCCCACAGGCGGCGGTGTGAGCGAGTCATGGCCGCCTCGAAGCCCGTGGAGGCGCCGGGCGGCGGCGGCTCCGGCACGGGTCTGTCCCGCTGGCAGCTGGCGTTGGTGCTGGGGGCGCCCATCCTGCTGGGCGCGGGCGCTGTTTACCTGTGGGGGCGGCGAGCGGCCCGCCGCGGCGGGAAGGGCGCGAGCGAGCGAAAGACCCCCGAAGGGCGGGCCAGCCCTGGCCCCTATGGCGGCGGCGCGCAGCCCGATGGGCCCGGCCACGAGGAGATGGTGAGCGCGTGCCGCGGCCGTTGGCGCGGCCACTCCCCCGGCACGGCCGTTGGCGGTGGGGGGCGGGGAGGGGACAGGCGTCGTGCCTAACGGCCGGGCCGGGGTTAACCTTCGTAGAAATGCTGTCGAAGCTTGCGTTTATCCCGCCGTGAATGACTTTGCTGAGGGTTTTCAGGTAAAACTCCCCAAAAGTTGAAGGGCGACTTCAGAATCGAAGTCCGAATCAGATGCGCGGTTCCCTTGTATACCTGTCTGTGGAAGATATTTCTGCCGTGTGCTTCCTGCGTATCCGCAGTCGCAGGTGTGCTGTGACACTCGTGTCGTGCTGGGGGGAAGTTGCAACTGGTAAGCACACCTACAGTGTTAGATTTGGCTGCCTGCTCGAGTAGGAGAGTAATCAGTGCTCTTATTTTAGTTGTGTTGAAGTTCTTGTTGAAGTTCTACGGCAGCTGGTTTTAAACTCGGCTGACTGGAGCTAGCTTAGAGCCACGCTGCCATTGTTAAGTAAATCCCATTAAGGTATTCCTACGTCTTTTTTTTTTTCCTCTCATTCTTGTAAATGACCTAGATAGTCTGTGCTGGTCTGTGTGACAGTGAGAAAACTGTTCAGGAGGTACGAAAAGGTAATTTTTAACCCTTAGCACTTTAGTGATAAAGGCTAATGTTCTGCAAGTGATGGACAGGCAGTGACGGGAACACAAAGGAGTGGTGGAGAAGGTGACAGCTTCACAGATAGGCCATGATAGAACTGCAGTCACTTGGATATAATGATTTGTTCTGAGCCACGATGCACAGAGGACTACTTTGTTGTTGTAGGCTGCAAACAACATCTGGTGCTTCTATGACAGTGTGTTTACTACAGGTGAGCTCCAGTTTTCAGGCTACCCATGCACTTTGTTCAGTAGCAGTGACTTTTCTGTTAGTGTACGTTAGCTCTGCATTACTTAATTGTATTTCTGGATTTCAGTGTATACAGTCAAGTAGTTTGGAGTCATTCTGTTGTTGAATGTGAAGCAAGAAGTATCTTTTATGTAAACAGCTTTTTTTGGTTTGAAACATTGAGTGTCTGCCTCTTTCATATTGCTCCCCAAAATAACTTACTGTTGGACTCTGTGCATGTAGCAGTAAGTATATGGTTGAATGATGTGACCCAGAGTTACTTAATGAATGTCAACAAAATGATGAACATTACTTAGGAAAGCAGAAGATTTGCCTGATTATATATGATGGTGGACTAGCTGATCTAAATATGGCTGCTGCAGAACAATTCATGTGGCAGCTGCTTCCCTCCGTGTGTGTGGAAAGGGTTGCCTTCCTGTTCATTATGACATCATGTAGATTCATGTTTCCACACGTTTTTTTATTAGTTATAGATACTATTGGTAGGACCCTTGATTCAAAATACAATCTTTGCAGATGCTTTACTTATTAACTACCTGCGCTGCATTGTATTGTTCTACCTTTCTAATAAGTTGGGATATATTTTTTCATTCAGTCAGATTTTGAATACAGATCTGTATGGTGATTAAGCATCAGTAATTCATTTCACAGCTTAAACACAAGTGGGAAATCCTTTAGAAAAGACAATGTTCAGTAGTGGATGGGCTACCAACAGATGTTAGTACCTGTTTGTCTGGTAACTGTTCTTTTACTTATGTAGTCAATTTAGGACTTAGAGTATTTTTTTTTTTTTCCTTGAGAATTTATTTAAATCAGCTTATGTATGCATTTGTTGCTCCATTTGCTGTTTCTGAACACACAACCTCGATTTTTTTTTTTTTTTCTGTTCTTTAAAAGTATCTAAGTCTTCTTTGTTCTTTATTTGCACTTATTACTGTTTTGCATGCAGTTGAAGCTTTTGTTTTACCTGCTGCAGAAGCCTCACATTTTTCTCCAGGTTGTGTCTGTGCTACAGGAGCCTCCTGGCATAGATGTAGTCGCCGACTGTGACTGGCGTCGTGTTGGCAGAAGCCCTTAGCACAGGTGCTATATTGGGAAAAGCTCCAAGAGTCCTGACATTGCTTCTTTTATAAGCTTAGCTCCTCAACAGTACAGTGAGCTGGTATTCTTATACCAATTAAGCATTGATAATAAAAATGTATCCATGGATGTTCTGATAAAGGTCGGTAAACCATATTACATCTGTTTGTTACCAAAGTTGTCATTATGGCTCATAGTTTCAATGGAACATGTTTTAACTACTCAGTGGTAGGAATTGCTTTTTAGTTGCTCTGCTTTGTGGGGAATATTGGCATAGATTAAAATTGTCGGAGAAGAAATATGCATTATTGCATTGGTTCATACTCAGTTGATTTGTGTTCTTTACTTACTCTGTGGTAACTTCTTAACAAGTTTGTCCTCCTTGTATGAGAGGAGTGAGAGGAGTCACTGGGTAATGTGTTGGATGCTTCAGTATTTTTTTTCCACTTAAGTTGAAATCATTTTCTTTAACAAAGCTGTGATAGACCATATCTCATCCATTCACTATTTCATCAAATTTGGAGGCTAACCCTTTGCTTGATATGCCAGGAAGTATTGAGCAGAGATTCTTGAGCAGTTCAGTCTGTTCTGTGGCAATATCTTTCACAGACAAAGCTGCTTCAGTCCACAGCTGGACTTGGCTGTCGTGTACATTTTTGCTCAATGTTTTCCTCTGAGCTGGGTATGCTCACTGGAGTGCAGTGCTGGATGACCAAGCTCGTTGGCTTGTGTGATGCCACATATCAGGATCAACAGCCAGCAAGTATGGCTTCTTTTTAGGATCTATTTTAATAGCATTTGCTGAATGTTATCTGTCCCAGTGCTGAGATGTTAAATCACTGTATAAAAGAATTATCAGCCTTTGTCTAGATGTATTTGTGTTGGTACTTATTTTGAATTAATCTAAGCAAAAAGTGTAGGAAGTCGTGTCTGTTGTATTGTCCACCTGTTGTGTAATAGATCTTATCAACCTACTGTGAGTTCTGTGTTTCATGTCAGCTGTAGGAGACAGGTGTAGAAAACCTAAATGTATGTGTAATAGCGGTGGAACAATTGCTGGGCTTCTGGCAGCTCAGGCAGCTCTCTTATTCGTAGTAGGCATGAATGACACTCATTTAAAAGGAAGGTGACAGATGAAGAGCATTGACCACTTGTGCTGTAAGTTTGTTTGTTTGTAATACAACCTAGTTAGAGCTCTGAATTTGTTGCTTATATTTATGGAATATGGAATATGGAATTCTCCTATTGTTTTTATTGTTAAGGAGAGCTTTAAAACCATTTATGCTCAGTTAAAACCTTTCAGTGTGGTTCTGAGATAAGACTTGAAGTGAACATTAGTCAAAAAAAAAAAAAAAAGGGGAGGGAAGATGAATATTGAGTAGTAGTGAAAACAATACTTTTTTGGTGCCTGAAAGTATCAAGAGGGCCCTCTTGGAGAGGAAGAAAGAGGTTTATACCATGGTTTCTTTGGAAGCTGATGAATTTAGATGGATGGCTGGAGTATTAGTCTCGCTTTTTGATGTTTTCTGTTAGCAAAGGGCTCATACAAATCCTTTTCAGCCAAAAGAAAATACTGAAACTGGTGTTTCTTTTGTAAACTCCTGCCATCATTGGCTGACAGCAAATTTCTTGTCCCGCTTTAAAAAACAACGTCCCTCAAATCCAACTAAACTTGTAATTCATTTGTATCAGCATTGCTGGAGGTTGCTGTGCTTTCTTCATGCAGCTGCCTGCCTTTTGCCGTGAAGTGGCTGCTGTTTGCATGGCAGTTTCTGAACAGTTTGTGAGGAGAGCACATTTGCTGAGGTCAGAGTAATAGTTAACAGACACTGGCCCATGTTGCCTGGTCTTTAGAAAACTAGGAATCTGCTTATTTGGTTAGCTAGATAACTGATCGCTTCTCAAATATACAAGTGTACTCTGACTTGAAGTCTAGGTTTTAAGACTTGTAGTGAAGAGTTGCTGAAAGCAGTCCCAAATACAGAGATGTGGTTGCACTGTTTTTTTTTTTTTTTTTTTCCAAGTAACTTCTGAGTTGCATACAAATTCTGAAGCATTGTCAAGCATATATTTTTACCAAGTTAAATTTTGCTCATTTTATTGTGTGTTTTGTAACAGAACTACTATAGAGACATGTAAATGGTGGGTGTCAGGAGTGTGTATTAAACAGCAGAGTAAACCATGGTGTGTGTCAAAATATCACCCAGCTTTTGTCTGTAATGGAAAATCCATACTTCATTTTGGTGTGGCTGTGTCAAACATCTGTATGACCACCTAGTCCAAATCTTAAAAAAAATCAATAGGAAGAAAAATTATACTCTAGAAGAGATTTGTTAGCAAAAGTTACTGTAATTGCTGCCTTTATGTTGGCGTCTATGGGTGCTGTCCTCTGGCTCCTACGTTCTCTGTGTCTGCAATGTGAGTGTCAACCTGGGATCTCCTTGCTGATATAATAGTATTAATGCCCTGAAAGTGTATCTTCTGTCTTTTGATGGGATAGAGTGCCACTGGTGAGAATGAAATAAAATTCCCTACTTGTGAAGTTGGGAGTAGAAGGAAGCCTTATTTATGCTCAGGGGCTTTGAGACATAAATGTGCCATTTTTGTTGCACGCTCTGTATATGGTTTGTATGGGATTTGTTTTTCATGGGTATGGGATGGTAAACAACTGTTTTTCATATAAATCCCTATCAATAGATTTATTCATGATACAGAGCTGTGTCAGCCCCTGTGTGTAACATGGCAGCCATTTGGGAATGGTACATTGTGAGCACAGAGAGAGCTATAGCAGAATAATGTGACAAAAGTTGCAGAGATGTGACCATTAATGAGTTAAGAATCTTGCCTGCTTCAGGCAGTACAAGAAAAAAGTTCATTTCCTTCTTGCATGGGCATTATTAATGACTTTATTACATGGCAGTATGTTGTTCTCTGACTCGGGCCCTCCGCCCCCAAATTACTTGCCTCATGTAATGCATGAGGTGGTGAGCGATCACTGAATTGTCTTTTCCTTGTAGCTCACCGTATATTCTTTGGCTTTACTGCAATTAATCAAGCCTTGTACTGGTATCAGCTACTGATTTTGAAGGGTTTCCCTTTGGCATCGTGCCCATATTCTTCGATTCCCCAGCCCCTGTTGCATACACGTAAGCTTTTCTAAAGGTGTGATTATTTCCAGGAGCCAGCACCCCAGAACTACAGATTTCTTGCTGCTGGATACAGGTCAGAGCACTGGAGCAGCCATTGCACATGGCTGTTTATACAGCTGTCCTCATTCATGTTGTGTCCCTTGGCAATGGCAGCACAGCACAGGGTGGTCAAAGTGCGTGGGGTGGAGCAGGCAGAGCGGGCAGCCTGAGATGCAGGTTGGGGTGGTACGTCCCTGGGCTAAGGGATTTGGCAGTGACCACAGAGTAGTAACTTAGTTAGCAATTTATCAGTGTTAAGAAGTTTTGATACAGGGAACACAGGTCTGAATGTTACAACGTGGCTCTGGATGTTTTTCTGTTTGATACTGGGTGACTTGGAACAGCAATTAATTGTGTAGGTTATTTCACAAGGATATTTCCGTTGTAGTTTGCTGTGGAAATACAGAACAAAAAAATCAAGCTGACTTCTGTGCATTTAAATTTGTTTGTTTCATGTATTAGTTGTACGAGAAGCAGGAGTTGTAGGAAAAAGCCATTCTTAGAACATACTTGAAGTAAATGTAACGTTCCCTTCAGATTTAGGTCTAATTTTTAAAGTAACAATTCGTCAAAAATACAATTTTTTTGTTCCTGTAGAAGTATTTGCACTCCAATTCTAGTTTGTGTATCCACGCAGTTGAAAACAGTGAGTGGAAAGGGTTGCAGTTAATCATCTTTTACCAACTGGAATTTAAATCACTAAAATGAAAACTTAGAGAGCTATGCAGATTATTTTGTTCTGTGAGCAGTGGAGATGGTACAGATGGCATTCCTGTAAGCCTAGTGACTGGTGAGGCGTTATTGAAGAGCTTTGTTGGCAGTAGGGATATTTAAGAAATACTCTTCCTTATACGGTTTCACTGGTAAGTCTCTCCTCAGGAGAATGCCTGTAGAATATTTCTGTTATATCTGAACACTTGTTTTTTTGGGGGAACTTGAGGCTGTCTGATGTTTCTCATGCCATGGTTGGAAACCAGGCTTTAGAAGAGGCCTGTACTGCAACTCCTAGCCTTCCCTCCAAGTTTCCAGTTTTAAAAATCATTTAGATGCTAAAAATGGTCAGACTGGCGTGAAACAAGCAGACATCAAGGGAAATGGATTGATGAAAAGATGCTTTGAAGTGTGTCTGACAGCAGTCTGGGTATAGTTGGTGATGCTGGCAGTGAATGAGGGGCATGATGAGAGACAAGTATGGTCAAAGAAGTATGACCTTTATGGTTGTCAGCAGGCCCCAGATGTTCTTTTCAGCATGTATGATTCAGCAAGTGAGAACAAGTGAGTCCTGCAGCTGTTATTTAAGGCATTACTGTCCCTGGTTTTGTACACTTTCCCTCCTCAGAGGGGTTGATCAAATGGCATGTGTGCTCAAACCTCTGTTTGTTTCGTTCTGGTAGGCCAGCCTGTTCTGATCTGTTTATTGCAGAAGGTAGGCTGGGGAAGGGAAGGAAAGTTTAGATAAGCATTAGGATCTTCTGCAGCTCTGTATGTCTTGAATATGAGTCATAGCCCTTTGATGAAAGCCCTTTTTACATCTCGTTCATTGTAAGCTGTGTTTATGATATCTGGTCTGTAAATCAGGGAGTTACATGCACAGGTAGCAGTGCTTGTTTCCTCACCAATGCAGGTGATCAACAGGCAGCACACAACTTAGAGATTCATTTAGCAAGGTCACAGGCTGGGTAGTGCAGAGTTTTCCATCATCTGTTAAGAATGACAGAACTGTGATGGTTCAGCACTTTCTATTAGTGGATGGATGAGCAGGTTGTGTGAGGCTGTGAAGTTAATTAGTCCAGTGGAAGGGAGACAAAGCAGTTGAGTTTTTCCAGAAAGTGTTTTTCTTAGTTCATGTTCTACTGACTCAACTCTGATCTCACGGGCTGTATGTATTTCAGTAGCAAACTTTTCCTATTTGAATTGCTTTGAGAGCTTTGTGGTCTTCATACACTTGTCTTTGGAGAAGTATCTCTCAATTTCGACAACAAATCTCATTGATTCTTCTGATCACCAGTCACAGTAGATTAAAACCTGCCTAGCTTTCTGAAGAGAAATCACTGCATTAAATACCGTTAAATACCATTGTAGTGAATCTTTTACAAGCTTGTGTGCTATTTCATATGGTTGCACCTGAAATTGTTTTTTTTTGTTTTTTTCCCAATGAAATGGAAGGGAGGTTTTCAGAAGTCCAGGCCATAATTTAACACTGATCTCCAGTCTGTATTTTTGAAGATGAGCCCTTAAGCAACTTGCTTGTGAGGAGTAAAGCTTTTCTTACTCAAATTGACCAATCACTTTGTTTTTCCTTCTCTTTTTTCCAGAGCCCTCTTGATAGAGCCCAAGCAGCCAAGAACAAAGGAAACAAGTATTTTAAAGCTGGAAGATATGAGCAAGCCATTCAGTGTTATACTGAGGCTATCAGCCTGTGCCCTCCTGAGAGAAACCTTGATCTTTCTACCTTCTACCAAAATAGAGCTGCTGCCTATGAACAGCTGGTAAGAAAGTAGTGAATTATATGTTTTTTCCAAAAAGTTGAATTTTAAATTATGTATACTGTCACTTTTGTCCATTGAAAGATCCCAGGTGGTGATATGGGCTGCGTTCACAGCAAGAAATCATTGCTTGCTGCTGTTTTTCTCTTGTTTGTCATGCTTTTCCACATACAACTAAAATAATGTTTTGTTAAGTAGAGTCTGTCTTAGGTGATTCTTAAGTACCCCTCTCTTATAAGACAGGGTTTTAATTTCTTATCCCCTGGAATAACTTTCTTATTTACTTGTTAGTTTTGTTTCTCTTTACAAGACCATTGCTTTAACTGTTGAAAGGCCTACTATTTCAGAGGATGCCACTTCAAAAATGAAATATCACAGAGCATCTATTAAAGCCCAAGCTCTAAATTTTGCACACATGGAAGTAATTACTTGGTAGCTGTGCATGTGTGATATTAGTTTTTAGAAATCAACTAGCATGTTTTTTTCATTATGGTATCGGTAGATTTGCTTCTAAGGTCAAGTTGGTAAGGGGTAAGTTGGTAAAAGAGAAAAATCTTTTACAGTGGGGGTGATGAGGCATTGAAACAAGCTGCCTAGTGTTGTGGTGGATGCCCCATCCCTGGAGACTTTCAAGGCGAGGCTGGATCAGGCTCTGAACAACCTGTTATAGCTGTGCGTGTCCCTGTTCATTGCAGGGAAGCAGGACTAGATGGCCTCCAAAGGTCCTTTCCAACTCTTAAGGATTCATTGATTCTACCTATGATAGAGGATGGATAAAATTGTTCTTGTTTAATGAAGTACCACTTATAATACTAATTCGTGCCGTAATTAATGACTAAAAAATACATGTGGTTCTTTTTCAATGATTAGAAAAGCCTCTTTTGATTATTAATTTCGAATCATAGAGTGGTTTGGGTTGGAAGGGACCTTTAAGATCACCTAGTTCCAACTCCCTGCTATAGGCAGGGACACTTCCCTCTAGACCAGGTTGCTCGAAGTCTCAGCCAGCCTAGCTTTGAATGCTTCCAGGGAGGGGGCATTCATAACCTCACAGAAGATAAGTGCGTTTTTAGTTTTTATTAGTCATAGCCAGTTCTACTCCTACATATGAATTTATAGTAACAGTGTAGTGAATTGCAATATCAAATAAAAAACTAGCAAACAAAAACTGAGTGAAAAAGACCCCAAAACTATCAGTTTTAGTACTTTGTTAAACTTGTTTGTTGATTTTCATAGTGTTTTCACCCTTTTTCTTCTGTTGTTTGTGTGCCAGTCTTTCAGTTCTGATGTTACTTCCTGCAAGTATCTGCATCAAATCATTATCTTCTCCCATATGTTTGTACAAAAACTGTCTGGTTTCATTTTTCTGTAGGAATTCCTTTTCTGTTTTGTGGCTGTTCTGGTGCGGGTGGCTTCCAGTGGCTCCTGACAGTTTCTTACTGAGAAACTTGCAGAAATAGAAGCAAGCAGGTAGAACCAGAGCCCTGGGAACTGCAGCTACCGTTAGGTGGGCATGACCCTCGAGTTGGTAGCAGAAAGCTTATATCATGCAGCTGAGTAGGGCTCCTTTCATCATGTTTTTCTGCCCACAGCAAAAATGGACAGAAGTGGCACAAGATTGTACAAAGGCTGTGGAGCTTAATCCTAAATATGTGAAAGCTCTCTTCAGACGTGCAAAGGCTCATGAGAAGCTAGACAATAAGAAGGAATGTTTAGAAGGTGAGTGTTTCTTGATGTGTGTACTTAATAGTGCTCAGGCACTTTGGAGGTGATTAAACTCACATAATTATTATTATTTTTTAACTTCTTGTAACTACAGTAACCCCTAAATATTTTTAAGTGCCATTTATAGTTACAACAAATACATTTTCTTCTCTTTTGAGAAGAAACATTTTACTGTTTTTCAAGTTTAGATCTGAAATAGCTGCTGCAAGATAGATCTTACTGTAGCCACTTCAGGTATTCTCTGTCCAGGAAGCTCCCTACCTATTGAAACAGAATTCGTACAATGTGTTGGATAGAAAAACAGGCAACAATCATTCTAATTCTGCCTGGTAACAAAGTTTCTTCCTTTCAGAAAGAAAGTTCCAAAAACAAGATGTTATCACAGATGGAGGTGCTTAGCCAGATACAAGTGTTACAGCCGTTTAAATGCATGTGGCAGGTGCAAAAGGCAAAACTGTTTCAGTACCATTTTTATTTTTTTTTGTGATATAGAAGAGGCAGATTGAAACAGATTAGATTAAAAATCCTTTTTTTATGTTAATGATGTGTATTTGGCAGAATCTGCTGTGTTAAACTCTTGTAATGCTGTTCTTCTGATGCAAGATTAAAAGGCAAAGGAATTTTCAGCTAAGCCAATGCTCATTATCAAAGGACAAAAAATAAGGTAGCATTCTGATAACTTGCAAATCTCACAGATAAAGAAATGACATTATTTTCACTGTGTGTAACAACTAAGAAGTAGATTTGCCGATAATAGATGATAAATTTATTTTTATATATCTGTTGGCACAATGCCTCTGTCTTGTAAGACCATCATGACTAGGAAGAGACTGTTGAGGTCATTCAGTCTAGTTGTTTGCAGTCCCTCATGGACTGTAGAAGATGGACTAACTGCTTGCTCTGGAATAGCTATACTTCAGGAGTACTGTAATAACATCAGTACCCTTACAGAGTTGGAATAAACTGACAGACGATAAAAGCCCTAAGAATGAGCTGCTGTTCTGATAGTATGACTCTCTTACTCTGTTAGAAGCAGCAATGTTTGTAGTAATTGTATTCAGTGCTTGATTTTTAGCTTGCTATTTGCTATGCATCTATTAAATACTTTTTTTTAATCTGCCAACCATATATGGGCAGTATGATCTTTGAAAATAGCGTATGTTTGTGTAATGGAAGGAAGCAGAAGCAAAACTATCTGCCACCACCAGTAAAAACCCCTCTCCACTGATCCATGGCGGTGTAGTCTGGGAAGGTGTTGATGCCTCCCTTAAGCCTGGGCACTGGTTTACAGCTGTCTGTATTGGGCATAGCATCTCTGCCAGGCACTTGAAGTGGCAGAGTATGGTATTACTGCATACGCTATGATTGTGCTGTGTTTTTCCAGGGGCTCTTGCATTTCTTGATCATACCAAAGTTACAGAGAGTTATGATGCATAGCAGTGTAGTATTACAGAAGTTAGAGAAAAACTCCAAGGTAGGACACTTGCTTTTTATTCAAACAAGACAGAGTTTGAATTTCAAGTCCAAACTCTGCTCATCTTCACTTAATAACCTCACATAATGACTTCATGGGAATTATATCTGAGGCCTCTGATAAACCTTTTTTGTTGATTTTGTTCTTCATGTATTTCCATTAATGGAACAGCAGTTTAACTAGAAGATAAATAGAAAGTATCAATAGCAGCATTGCATTAATTAGAGGAAATAAGTATAATGTAGCTTAAGAGTGCATTTAACACTTCAGAGCATTATTCAGGCAGCAACGGGTTAACATTTTCAAAGGCTCTATATGAATAAAAGTGATATGAGTTAGCACTTCAAATGTGCTAGCAAGATACATCTTTTAAAGCTGCTTTTTTCCCAAGGCACAGAGGTAGGCAGAGAAAGATGGAAAAATAATATGGGAAGATTTCTTAAAAGCTGAGAAAGAAGTGAGATATGAATAAAAAGTGAGGTTTAAAAGCAGAAATTTATGTAGAGAATTATGACCAATTCCAGAAGACAAGCCATTTTCGTTCTTTTAATATGCACGTGTTATTAACTTAATTACTATTCTTAACATTTCAAAATGTTGAAAGCCCCTGCTAGATGTTTGAATTTTTACTATTTGTCTACGTGTGAATCATAAAGATTTTAAAAAAAAAAATAATAATTAATTTCCATCATTTGCTGTTATTACAGGACATGTGTTAGTTTGAGAGTAACTTATTGTACTAGTGGCACGTTTTAGTGCTTAGTAATTATCAGAATTGGTTGATAATCTCAGTTTTTATGTTATTTCCTAGATGTCACTGCAGTCTGCATTTTAGAAGCCTTCCAAAACCAGCAGAGTATGTTATTAGCTGATAAAGTTCTCAAACTCCTTGGAAAAGAAAAGGCCAAAGAGAAATACAAGGTAAGGCTTGATGCTGCTGGCAAATGCTAATTTCACTTGACTGTTGAAACATCATTTGTTGATATTCTGGTGATTGTTGCAAGTTTGTCAGTATCTTCACAAGACTAGTATGTTACCACTGTTTTATTTTGGGATCTGATCAAACAATTTGAAACCTTTGTAGAGAAGAAGGGCCTATTTCTAACAGTCAGGTTGTTTTCACGTAATAATCAAAATTATGATGATGTTCAAGAGACAATCCTGAGCTGATGTGCTGCCTTACTTGGGATTTTCTGGACTTGTAAGGTAATGGATGTTAGAACAACAGCAGTCAAGTATTCAGTTGTACATCAGGTGATGAGATAGGAAAGTTTATGAATGATAACTGAAAATGGGTAAAAAACTTTGTTATGTAACGAGTAGCTTAAAATGAGAAGGATGATAATAGAAGGGGTTTTACTCCTAGGTTATTCTTGGCTTTGTAAATAGAAATTTCATGCAGGAAGGATTAGGTCAACAGTGGAATTTCTGGGTTTTAGAAAGTGGCTAAATAATACTTTGGTTTTGGTGTCTTCTTTGTTTGTTTTTGTTTTTTAAAGCCAAAAAACATTGAAAAAAAATGATGCAGAGCAAAATCTCATCCTTTTATCCATGGTCAGACTTCCTGATTCTGTCTTGAGAAATATGATTTAATTTCTCACAAATTATTTGCAACAGTCACTGTTCTTCTGATCCATTTATGTAAATGGGTGCTTACACTTGTACTTTTCTATTTGGACACTCAGATTTCTTTGCATAAGTGTTTAGAAACTGCAGCAGCAAGAATTGTCGAAGTATAGAAGTAGCCAGGAAAAGTCATTTTTAAGTGGCCTTAGGTTGGGACACATGTTAAATTAAGCTAGCTTGTTATTTGTGACTGTGGTTTACCTACTGAAATGCTCATTGTCTTTGAGATGCTGAATTTCTTTTCTGTAGAAACTTACATAATTGTGTGACATTGAGGTAACAAATCATTCTTCTGGTATGATAGTGGTAGCATCATAAAACAGATGTTCTTTCTGTCAGAGTATTACAGCTGAACTTAATAGAGAAATGGAGAGGAGTGTATTCAGACTTCACTTGCAGAAAAGACTGAGTTGTAATTCTCTTTGGTAAAAACTTTTAATGGCTGTACAAAGGATTTTGCATTCAAGGTGTTATTTCTCATGGTCAGGTGAAATATTTGGTGTCTGAGCCAAGCCCCAAGTAAGAATTAGGATATTGCCATCTGATTTTACAATCTACTGACATTGTATTTGTGTTTCAGAATCGTGAGCCTCTGATGCCCTCGCCACAGTTCATTAAATCCTATTTCAGTTCTTTTACGGATGATATCATCTCCCAGCCTTTGCTTAAGGGTGAGAAATCGGATGAGGATAAAGATAAGGAGGGAGAGGCTTCTGAAGTAAAAGAAAAGTGAGTGTACAGTACAGTTGGAAATTGTTTGCTGTTGAAGTTGTTTTTAGTGGTTTTGACATTCTTTTCAGTTTAAGTTGCTGTTATTTTACAGTAGCTGCCCTGGGAGATCCTATGGTAATAAAATAAACCTATGAAGTAATATCTGTATTAAAAAGGAAACTGAGGAGGACTGTCTGACTAGTTCCAAACTGCAGGTGTCTTTGATCCCTTAAACAAAGAAAGTGCAAAATGGGGAAGACAAGCCAAATATTTTCTAAAATACTATGATAGAGATTGAGAGAACTAGTAAGTACCTGAAAGTGGCTCCTGAGGCAGGGAATATATTATGCTGAAGGAGAATTCTGAAGGAAGAGAGCAAATCATCCTTTGGATTGAAAGGGAGAAGATGAGCTCAGAAAAAAAGCTGTCTATTGATGAGAAATGAATAACAGCAACTGAGGCTGAAAGGATATTTATCTTTTTAGAATCAAATTCCTCATAAACATGTTTTGTTCTGACAAAGCATGAGTGCTTTTGCACTTAGTTTTTTTTTCTGAGTGAAGTTTGAGCGCTAAGTAAATGGGGCTTTGGCTTACTGTGCTGCTTTCCAGTTGATAACCACCGCTGTCAATATGGAGACCATTGCAAACAGCACAATGAATTTTTAAAATCAGGATAGAATGGCCTGATATTCAGGCAGATTCAGTGAATCCAGGACATGTAGCTGAGAACAAGGCAGTACTTCTGTAATTTATTTAAATCTGAAATCCATTCTTCTGCGTATAAACTGCACATTCACTATTCATTTTTCTGACCTGGTGTGCCATCTTAGCCCTTCTGTTTTAAAGTAGAGATTCACACTGTCCTTAATGTGAAAAACATTCAAGGGACAAATGAAGCAAGTCGGTGAAAAAAAATCTGCTTTCTTTCCAATGTTATCTCAGCATTTTATGTCTAAATTGTTTTGGATCTGTGGTGGTTCTGTCCAGGAATATTTGTTACTTTACTTAGAATGCTAGTGTTATAACTTAGTAAAGCAGAAATTAGTGTTTAAGTTTTAAAGAAAAGTCTGAATTGAAATTGCAGTGTTCAGTGAATACAACTGTTCTTACATCGTTTACAGCTCTGGCTATTTGAGAGCAAAACAATATATGGAAGAGGAGAACTATGACAAAATTATCAGTGAGTGCACAAAAGAAATTGAAGCAAAGGGAAAATACATGGCAGAAGCTTTGCTTCTGCGAGCTACTTTCTACTTACTTATTGGCAATGCAAATGCTGCCAAACCAGACCTAGATCAGGTCATCAGCATGGAAGATGCAAATGTGAAGGTAAGAATCTGTCACAGCTGGATTGAAGTTTGGGTTGAGAAAACATATGTTAGATAATAAACTTGAAGTATAGCTCACATCTTTCTTTTTTTTTCCAAGTTTTGAAGTGCTTTAATGGAAATGTTTTAGTTTCTCTTACTGTTTTGTCTTTTTTTTTTTTTCCTGACAAATAGTTTTTTCAAGGGGTTATTTCCAAAGCATCTGTGCTGAGAGATAGAAACAAAAGAACAAAGGAAGCTAAATCAATTAGAGGCTTATGCAGTCTGAAAATTAAGTTAATAAATAAGAAGACATTAATTACAGTGGCATATTGAACTGTTAAGAATGCTAGTTTATTTGGATGCATAGGGAAACTATCTTTGAATTAATTTTTTGAGGGGGTGAAAATCCAATGAGATGGAAGCATAGGATGATATATTTGAAACTAGGCAAAGGAAGTTAGTTGTTTTAGACTCAACGTGAAATTTATTCCTTCTTTAGAATGAATGATATCTGTCTGTAACAGAAAGCAGTCTCTTGACAATTTTAGTGTAATTGTAACAAAGTTCTAAACTGGGAGGAGTGTTGGAGTGCTTAATACTTCTTGGAACTTGTTTTTTTTACAGCTGCGAGCTAATGCTCTGATCAAACGAGGAAGTATGTATATGCAGCAGCAGCAACCTGCACTGTCTACTCAAGACTTTAACATGGCTGCTGATATCGATCCTCAAAATGCAGATGTTTACCACCATCGAGGACAAGTAAGAATCATTAGAGATTTTTGTCCCAGTACTCAAATATTTCAGTGTATACTAAAAGAATAGTAAAGAGCTAAAAATGCTCATAGGCATGGGCTGTGTATATACACAGTCTGTACTGTTTATGGTAGAAAAAGTCCTAGTTTGGAACTGTTGCATTCAGATCTGCAGGTTGAGGTCAGGAAGAAGTAGCTAATTGCTGCAGGAGACAATGCAGAGCAACAGAAGTTCAGCCCTCTTTCAGTACGAACTCTGACTTGAAAGTATTAGAGCTTATATACGCTTAAACTGCTCTGTAAAGGGGCCTGATATGTCAGAGCAGTAGCTACTTGGACGGAAACTTTGTTAGAACAGATGTAACCAACTGTTTTTGTTAACTCAGACTCTGCCCTGGTACATAAAAGGCTTACAGATAGGGGCACAGCTAAAGCACAGGCGTTCAGTGTTTTCTTTGCCTATGTTTTTAACACTGATGATGGTTTCTGGGACCCCAGATCACTGAGTTGGAGGACCTTGACTGCAGTAATTCCAAGCCAAACCCACCCTGTTCCAGCTGTGTGCTTAGGATTCTATGGGGCCGGATTAGATTCACTCCAGCATATTTCAAGAGCTGGGTGATGTTATCATGAGACCTCTCTGAATTATGTTTCAATGGTCTTGGACATTTGGAGAGATTCTGGTCAACTGGAAGCTGGTAGACTTTGCCCCAATCTTCTAAAAGGCAAGAAAAAAGACTCTGTTAATTATAGGCTTATCAGTCTCACTTTGGTGCCTGGCAAAATTGTGGAGATAATTCTGGGAGTTACTGCCAACAACTGTAAAACAGTGCAGCCATTGGTCACATCCAACATGGGTTCTTGAGGGAAAGCCTTGTTTCATGAACTTAATCTCATTTTATAACAAAGTTACTCACTTAATTGACCAAGGAAAGCCAGTAGATGTTGTCTTGTTGGATTTCAGCTTAGCTTTTGGTACTGTTACTTGCTCACAGAGCTCAGGTTCAAAGGGTTACAGTAAATGTGGTTATTAGATCAGGTTGATGGCCAGTCTCTAGTGGAGATCTACAGGGCTCCATTTTAGAACAAGTTGTGCTCAGGATTTTTGACCGTGTCATAAATGATTTGAATACAGAACTGAGAGGTATACTAAGTTTGTGAACGACGCTAAATTGACTCCCTTAGGGTAGAGATGCCATGCAGAGGGAGATCTTGACAAACTAGAGGGTTGAGCAGTTGTGAAATTTAACAAGAGTAAATGCTGGATTCCACACTTGTGATGCAGCAGCCCTGGATCTGTGTACAGACTGGGAAATGAGAACTGGTGAACAGCTTCACAGAAAGGGTTCTTGGGGGTACTGGCTGTCAGCAAGTTGAATGTGATCCAGCAGCGTGTCCTGGCAGCCCAGAGAGCCAACTGTACGCTGGGGTGCATCAGGCCCAGCGCTGCCACTGGGCAGCAGAAGGGGTTGTCCTGCTCTGCTCTGTGCTTTGTAGCCTCTTGTGGAGGAATCAGAATGTTTGTTCCCAGTTGGGAAAAACAAAATATTTTGACGTCCAGACAGTTCACATGCATTAACTACAGTGAGGTAAAGTGACTTGAGAAAGTATGGAACAGTTTTGGAGACTGGACATTAAGCTCAAGCAATGATGGCAATATGCCAATCTAAAATGAAGGTGTTCTCAATCTTTACACATGAATGTTGCCTTTTTATGTATGAAGTCGATGTTTCATTGGTGGCCTTGTTGTTTTATGACAGCAATTTTTTTTTACTCATGGTTTTTGTAAATTTCTAGATCTAAAACTGAACTGTGGACAATATGAATAACTGGTGCTAATTGAATTATCACTTAAATGTACGAAGCACAGATTAAATACAGAAATAGGATTTTCTTTTATTCTGGTTAGCTGAAAATTCTGCTTGACCAAATTGAAGAGGCTGTGGAAGACTTTGATGAATGTATCCGATTGCGACCGGATTCTGCCTTGGCTCAAGCACAGAAATGTTTTGCTCTGGTAGGTAATGTTATTAGGATGCTCTGATTTTTAAAGATTTCTTTTAAGCATACTTTGTTTCTCTGTTTTCTTCTGATTTTATGGAAAAGTAGTGCAACAAACAATATATTCTAATAATAGGGCAAGGAAACAACAATCTCTTAGTAGGAATAAGGGTTTACTATTATTTCACAGTGCTCGCTATTTAACAGTAGGTTGCCTTGTCTGTATTGCCATCGAGGAGCAGAAATTTGCACTCCAACTGTATCGCACAATGCTTTATTTAAGTCAGTGTTACGTAAAATGACGATCTTCAAGAACTTGGAAACAGTATTTCAAGCTGCTGTACTGTGTCTGCATGCAGAATTCTCCAGGGGCCAGCTTTGCATGGTGTGAGAAAGGAACAGTTCTAAGCTTGTAATTTCTAGGCTTTTGAAGTAAAGAGAGGCTTTTGGCAACTATTGGGTCTTGTGGATTCCTCCTCTCACCCTTTCTTCTCTAGCAGTCCACTCTGCTAGGGGTTCAGAAACATGATAGGTTTCTAACAAGCAAGTTTGATAGTGTGTCACCTCCTAGAACTTGGAATTGTCATGACACATGCATCTCTTGGGGAAGTGAGTAGGTCCGATGAACCATATTTTTCTTACTATTTTTTTTCTTTTTTCTATTTCCTTGAATAGTATCGCCAAGCGTATACAGGGAATAATCCTTTGCCTGTGCAAGTAGCTATGAAAGGCTTTGAAGATGTCATTAAAAAGTTTCCAAAGTGTGCTGAAGGCTATGCTCTTTATGCTCAGGTACATTTTACTCTTCCTTTATAAAAACAGCTGCATTTTTTGTGCCTTTTGTCTTGGATAAGGTACAACTCTTGAAATAAAAGTCTTTGAAGGTAAGTTCTGAGGTAACACACAGTGCTTGAATTTATGGGTGTGGGTGTGCTGGGACGGAGGAAGTAGTAGGCAGAATTGGTGCAGTCAGAAGGTAAACAGTGAGAGTCAAAGATGGTTATTAAGACAGAAAGGTCTGGAGTACGCTTCTTATTGAATTCCTGCATATATATGATATCTAATTTGATTAATGGCAGGGATTCTGTCTCTAATTTGGGAGTCATGTGTGCAGAACTAAGGTAGCAGTTTTGTTCTGCTACAAATTATAT
Organism: Chrysolophus pictus; assembly: GCA_037305975.1. Classification (NCBI taxonomy): domain Eukaryota; kingdom Metazoa; phylum Chordata; class Aves; order Galliformes; family Phasianidae; genus Chrysolophus; species Chrysolophus pictus. Next base: position 110,935,884 of record CM074576.1, read on the forward strand.
ACTCTGGTCAAGGAGAATAAACTACAGATGTTTGAAGTACACTTGTAACAGAGAATGCACTTTGTTCTTTAAGAAAACATGCTGCTGATTGTAGTAATATCAGATGTTCTGTTTTAAAGCTAGGAGGTTCTATGGAAGCATATATTTCTGATTCCTTTTGATCAGTTCAAAGAAATAAGTGAAGCAGAAATAGATTAAAAAAAGAAGTTGCAATGTGCATGTACGGACTTCTAGAATGCTTTTTATTATTATTTATACTTGCAGTACTCTTTAACATGTTGCTTGGGGATCTCCAGTTACAGATGGTACTGTGATCAGTAACTTTTGCATGTAAAAATGAGCAGCCTTCTTCTGAAAAGACTCAATTTTGAAACTTAGTTGTGGTAACTGGTGTGCTTGGCCTGTTCTCTGATAAGAGAGCTATATCCAATCTAATGTTAGAATTAGCTTAGCTGGGGGTGCATGTTTTGATTATGCATTGATACATAGGTTTCTCTTTTGTTGCAGGCACTAACTGATCAACAGCAGTTTGGCAAGGCTGATGAAATGTATGATAAATGCATTGATCTTGAGCCAGACAATGCCACTACGTATGTTCATAAAGGGTATGTATGGAGTTTGCAATCCTTTGGGTCAGGGGCAGTTGGCATATTTAGGTGAATCAATTCAAACTGAAGGTAAGTGTTGAGAAGTTTAGCCAGAAGTGGCTTTGCAAAAACAACTTAGTGCTGTTGTTTCTGCAGTTTCTCTTGACTGAACTGGAAATGAGATTGAAATTTCAGTAAAGTTTCATCAATAATCATTCAATTGAGTATCTGATTGAAGTGTATCTGACTGTCACTTTAACCACATCTCAATGTCTGTCATGCTCCACCCTTAAATGTGATCTGGGTTACAGAGAATATGTGAAGTTCTAAATTTTCTCTTTTCTTTTCAGTTTACTTCAGCTTCAGTGGAAGCAAGATTTAGACAAAGGTTTAGAACTCATAAGCAAGGCCATTGAAATTGATAACAAATGTGATTTTGCATACGAAACCATGGGAACGATTGAAGTGCAAAGGTAATAATGAAGCGCAGCGTTAAGAATTCCAAGTTATTTTTGAAATTACAGCAGTCCTTTAGCTTTCCCTACAGATCTTAAACCTTTCTTAAGATCATCTCCAAGTGCAGTGAAAGGCAAGTTCTTAACTCTTGGGCAAAGCCTTGCTTTTATTTGTGGCATAATTTTGATTTATGATCTGGCCAATTTCATACTTACTGGATAACATGTAGATGAGTCTGTGTGTTTAAATACATCCCTTCTGCATTTAAAATTACTTCATCAATCCTCATTAGAATTCCTATGTATCTAATGTAGTCCTTAAACATACCTTAATGGACTATTTGTACTGAGAATCCTGACCTATACACCCAAACCTGACCGTTTGGTTTCAGAAGAGGTGCTACAGAGATGCAAAAATTAATTTGCTGGTCTTAATTGGATGATGTTTTGGTTTATTTCAGAGGTAATCTAGATAAAGCCATTGAAATGTTCAACAAAGCTATCAACCTGGCCAAATCTGAAATGGAGATGGCCCACCTCTACTCACTCTGCGATGCTGCCTACGCCCAGACAGAAGTTGCAAAGAAGTATGGATTGAAACCACCAACACTGTAAAAACAAACACAAAACAAACAAGAGGAGGAAATGACTTCACTTTAGAAGTTGCCCACTTGAGTCAGCCCTAAAGACGCTGTTGCAAACCATGTTGAATGGTGGAACTTAGTTTTTTCCCGTTCGTGGTGTTGTCATTTGCTACATCTGTTAAATGTTTAGGTGTTGTGGGAGTGGTTGTTCAAGGGAGTATGCACTGTTGCATCTTGTTTCTTCTGCAGCAGAAACCTTAAAGCATTTTAAGGGGAAAAAAAGTTGCAGAGGAACAAATGGAAGATACTTAGGCCATGCAAATAAAAACTTTATATTGGTTCATTTTGAGTGATTATGTTATGGGTGATTTTTGCTTTACTAAACAATATTACAGCATGTTTTTTTTTTCCCCTGTTGATTTTAAAGGTAATACTAGTCAGTGCTGTAAAATAGGTTTCTCTTTTATACGCGATTAATTCTTGAGGGTTGATTTTAATTTTGCAAAAAGGAAAAAAAAAAACAATTTACAAACTGTTTATTAACAGATTTCTTTTTTTAAAGCCAGTAGCTGTGAAGAGAATTCTGTAAATATATGCAAGCATGCACAATCTTCCCTTAAAGCCCTTCCCACCCTCTGCATTACAACTTAAAAATAGTCCTGTGGCAGCTATTAGGGAATTAATTTGATAGTCCTTATTCTCACCCCAGAAAGCCCAGGTGTACCATATAGGACAGCTAGTACAAAGGTTTTTTGGGGAAAGAGGTTAGGTAACGCTACTTTTACTGCAGATTTTACTGGAGGAGATGCCATGTTCCTGTGCAGCAATCCCTACTTGAATGTCACAAGAAATTGTTCTGTAGGGTTCTGAGAGACTTTCAAGGATAGAAAGCACTGCTGGGAGTGGAGCTGCCAAGGTATGGTCATGCTTGCTTATGATCTGTCCATTGCTGAAATCTAACAGTTCATACAACTGTCTAAATTCTCTTCTTTGGTCCCTAGAGACTTCTGTGTTCTGCTCTAATCTTTGTAATAGCCCTCTGCAGGATTAAGTGAGATAAAGAACAAGGCATAGTCTAAACCCTCAAATCATGGATTTAGAACCTTTGCTAGTTTCCTTGTTCTTCAGGCCCTGTATTGTCTAAGATTATAGATACTGAACAAAAGAAGCAACTGGTTGGCAAATAGTACATTGGCAAGTTACTACTAGTATAAACACATCCTCTAACTATGAACTTCAGTGAGTGCTTCTCTGCTGCTTTGGGTTGATCCATCTGATACTGTAATCAGTCTGTGGTGCTTCTCCCTGGGCTGATGTGGCTGGATAAAACTCATGCAAATACTTAATTGATGTCACTTAGTTTACCATACATTGATCTGTGCTTCTACCCATCCTAAAATCATAGATTTGCTTGTGTTGAATTTTCTGATGTATTTCACTTCTTAAAGAAATGAACCAAACTGCCATCAAACTGTTTTGTTCTCTCCTTGTGGCACTCCATAGCAGCAGCTCGTGTTTTCAACTTGACCTACCTTTCTTCCAGCAAAAACAATTGAGAGTGGAAATGGTGAAATGTAGATGTGGAGAGTTAGTTAGCTTACTGACGTGATCCGAAATCATAGCTTTGGTGTAGAATTGAAGGCACTGGAAGGTACTTGCAGCTGCTAAGGACATTGTATGTAACAAGTGTCAAAAGCCTTCTGGAACTTGCCATCTCTGCATCAGTTCCTGCATTTGTTCCTGAGAACAAAACTATGCCAGTCTGACCGAGTTGTCCTGTTCTCCTGAGGAGTTTTTATTTGCATGGCCTTATTTACATTGGCTTTTTCTCCTCTTCACCCTACTTTTACCCCATTCCTGTCCCCACCAAACCAATTAAGGGAAAAAAGCATGTGCTGTCAAATACTAGCATTCCAAATCATCACAGACTTGCCTGTTCTTGAACTAGTTTGAAACTGCACTGAAAAGGATGCATTGTCTGTAATTTTTTTGTAAATGACGTATCACCTGTAAACTGAAAAAAAATAAATATTACCTTCAAGTATCATTCTCTGACATGAATAAGAGAAGGTTTTGATGGAAGTGTTCTCTGCAGTAGTGTTCTCTGCTTATTTGGTGTCGCTCCGCATCTAGGAAGAATTAATAATTGCCTCTCATCTCTCACCTGAGCCTTGAAGAAAAGATGAGGAGACATGGAATGAAGGAACCTTATCTCTGATTGCTACCGTCACCTGCAGAGGTATGATCTGGAGGGCTGAAGATTGCAGGGAGATAGGAGAGCTGGGAATCTGAGTAGCTGACACCTTCTTCATATGCATGTGCAGTTAAATTCTGCTCCTGTCTAGGGAAAGGAATTCATTTCTTCATTAGCTGACGTGTGAGGGTTTGCTTTATGCCAGGTATACATGTGAACCTACCTTGAAATGCTTTCTTTTTTTTAAATAGGGGTTGAGGGCTGCTGTTGAAACAATTATTGCTGCTATTAAAAAAAAAAAAAAACAGTGAAATCATGTAGGAAGTTATTACTGAAGGTCTGGATAGACTGTATCGTAGAACCTGTGGGAAGTTGCTTCTATGCATAGTTATGCATCTTAATTCTGATCATGTATAATTCCTGCTGTTTGTGTTAAGATGCAGAGGCTAGTTTGCCAAAATGGACATGATTAAAAGCTGTGCCTTGATTTACTAGGATCTACTTTCACAGCCATTTCAGAGCTGTTACTGGCTAGTTTTATATATTTAACAGAATATTGGTGCACATGCAAAAAGTGGATACTTTAAAGTGCCTGTCTTCTGCTAACATAGAATTGAGTACTGACTAGCTACCTAGCTGAGAACCAGTTGTGTACATTTTGTTTGCAAACCCCTTAAATTTCACAGTCCATTGGTATCATTTCTGAGTGACTCTGAGTAAATTTTTCTGGAGACTCCCAACACAGCCTCCTGGGACAAGGTATTTACAACTCGACATGACAGACAAATAGGGCTGAGCTTGCATCACCTCTTCAGCTTCATTCACCAAAGTGGGCCACTACACATTATCACTTGTTCTGTCCATTTGAAATTCCAGGGGAGGATTGTCCATGCCACAGATTCTGTTATATTGCCTGTTTCAGACTGGATCTTACATCGCCACATTGAAGTGGTTAGCTGTTGAGAGTCGTGCATTTCTTTTATCCTCCAAAGCTGAGTGTTCCATTTTGCTGTGTATTAGTATAGTGTAGGGGTGGTGAAGAAGACGTGGTAGTTCAGAAGAAATAGATACACAATAGTTGGCGTGGTTTAGAAGTCAGATCCCTGTGATGGCCTTTCATTAATGTTGATTGTTATGTATGTGGCAGGCACCAATTTAATGCAGTAAATCTGACTCAATGTTAATTTTTCTTTATTTATTTTTCAACAAATAAATTTTCATTTCACCTTACGCTCCATGGCGTGTTTCTTAAGAGTTCCATTATGGTGTGTAGACCAAAATGCTGAGAAACAGGCACAGAAGGCTGCTGGAATAGATAATGCCACTGAATAGAATGATGGGACCTGCCTTTTAGGGTAAAGACTTCATAGGGTTTAACTTAATGTAACCATTAATTTCCCTATAGGTAGCTGGGGCCTCTGAACAACACAGCTGATTAACTACAGAGAAGTCAAAGGAACATCAGAAAAAGAGAATAGCTGTGGGAGAAGAAGGATGGCTGAAGAAGGAACAGGTAAGATGGTTTGGGGCACAAGTGGCTAGATAGAACGAGACAAAAGCTTTCAGCTGTCCTCTTCTGTAATCTGAAATCTCCTTTTGCCTGTAGATCATCCTTTGTGTTGGTGGAAAACTAAAAGCACAGAGGTAGAGGGTGAATAGTCATATATACTTCTTTTTGCTTCCCATTTAAGGAAAAACATTGCCATCAGCAAATATTTAGCTTTTTCATTAGAAATGGAACCACTAAGGTGACCTCCTTCTGAGAGGAAATCTCTTACAAAACGCAAGACTGCCTTTAACTTCTTTAAAGCCACCTTTAACCAGTTTGCTGGTCTCTTACGTAAGAGCAGTGCAGTGGGGCACATATCCATGCAGCTGGAGGGAGCTGGCCTTTGGTAACAGTAATGCATGTAGATGTTCAGTGATATGGATACCTGCGTTCTGTGACACTGTGGACAGATGGGCAACAAATTTTCTAACCGTTTTGATTGCCTCCCATTAGCCTTTCCAGTAGAACACGAGAAAGCGAAACTAATACCAATTCAGACATTACATTCAGAAAGCAGTAATAGAGCAGAGGTGTGGTGACACGTGAGCTTCTTTAACAAAAAGTAACATCACTTCAGCAATAAGCAGGAATTGTATTAAGAATGTAATACAGATATTCCAGCCAGGATCTGTTAACAGATTCTTGCATACTAACAATTCTGTTTGACTGCTTCTTACATTATCTTTAAGTAGTTCCAAGTGGAATTTGGCCTATTTTGATTAGTGTGTTAAACTTTAAGCTTGCCTGGTTTGAAGTTGGGCATTTAAGAAACTCAGAGTTGTTTAGGTACAGATGTGGAAGAGTCATACTTGCAGAGCCCCTGATAATTCAGTGAAAAGTTCATAATACTAAAGCTGACTTCAGAGGATTTCCAGAGAGAACACAATTCCCACCTCCCTACTTCCTACAAAAAAGCCTCAGAAACTTAAGAGCAAAACAAACTAAAGTATCTAAATACAGTAATGACTAAAAAGATTAACTGCTACTTAGTTGATTTCACCTCCAGCTTTATCCTAGCTGTTTAATACGGTAAATTAAAGTTGTACTTCAATCAATTTTAGAATTATACCAATAAGTAGTTTTGTTCCTAATTAATTATCTCCATAGCCTGTGGAGCAACCAGTAATGTAATCCTGAAGATGGAAAGCAGCAGCTACTGTGCCACTAGAACCTTCCTGTTCACCCAGCTTCACTTTTTCATCTCTATGCCATAGAGATCGTAACGCTTCTGGCTTAAAATAGGAATTTGTTGACGGATTTCTGCAAGTTTCTTCAGATCTGGAGGGGAAAGAAAGAGCTGTTAGAACAGTAGTCAAAAAGGACTTGCTGACGCAAGGCAGGAAGAGTGCAGCTTTCATGGTGATTGACTGTAGGGCACAGCAACTGGGCAACCACGAAAGAAGCCTCAGCTTTGCTCTTTCCTAAGGTGGTAGCTTCTTCATAAGTAAAGAAGCAGGAATAGTCCTGCTGCTGCTTGTTCTTTCCTCTAGTAAAGGTTGAGAAGGGATGGCAACACTGCTTCATCTGGAACTGGGTGAATAAGGCCACAGACAAAAAAAACCCAACAACCTGTCTCTTTAGTCTTATGCATTGTACTCATGAAAGCAGGACAAAAACCTTTGCTTACCGATATCTGAATAGATAACTGTTTCCTCAGCCCCAGCTTTGGCTATGACTTCACCCCTGCAACACGAAGCACATTTGTTCACAGCATTAACACAGTCTCAAGGCATCAGATCAGCTGCTGTTGTTTGTATAAAAGGGAGTTTCTACCCTTGATGTCCACAGCTGTAGACACAGGGCTGTCCTAAAAATAGCATCATAATTCTTAACTCTGTGTGATAGAAATAGTTTCTATGCTTTACATGTGGCATGTTGTAAGTGTGGCATATGCACATACTTAACATAAGCACATTTCCAAAGATCAAAAATAAGAGCAATTGTGAGAACCAGTATGTGAATGTGGAATATTCCTCAAGGGGAAGGAAGCAATTTCACCAGGAAAAACCATCTACAGCAAAGGCTGGCACTTTCTCCTTTTAGATCCCACCAGCTTTTAATAGGAGCATACATTTACACACTTATGTGCTCCATTAGGTGCTGTTATATTCAACATAAACTTTCTTTGCAATTGTCTAGAAGAGTAGTATCAGTGGAATGATTTATTTGGAAGAAAAGTAACTGCCAGAAAACTTTGTTTACCCAATTACCCATGTGCCGGGGAAAAATAATTGCTGCTTAAGTGAAGTGAGGTCTCATCTAGTTGAAAACATCCTTCTTGTTCTTTCTTAGGTCAAACTGATGTTCTTTGAGCAAATTAAATGCTTTTATATAATGTTAAGATGGCTCTGTTCTACACAATTACCCTCATAGATACTACATAAAGCAAGTTGAAAAGGGCAGCAGCTTAACTAGTGCTTAATACTGCTAAACTGGCTACTGTGCTTCCTCTAGAAATGTGTGCTGTTAAACTAGTTTTAGTTTAAAGCTGGTTGGCTGAAAAACAAAAAGAAAAGGATGATTTTTTTCTTTTTAAGAGTAATTGGAAATGTGGGACTGAAGTGAGACTCAAATAAAACATTTAACAATTTTGGTTTCTTTTTTTTTCCTGAACTCACCATGGATTTACTATGGTGCTGTGTCCCCAGGCAATGTAGGATGCTTTTTCATCTCTAGCAGGAGATACAGTAGCTACGTAGACTTGATTATCGACAGCTCTGTGTTCACAAAAAGACAGGGGAAAGGAGGGAAGAAAATGAGTAGTCTTCTCCCCTCCCCTCCTTCCCCCAATGCCACCAATTAACCAAGCAGAGGAGTCAGAATTCCTGCTGAAAGCTGGGCTGTCCAGCCTCCTGTAGGCTTTCTAAAATCATAAAGGACACAAAGGTCAGAGGCAGAAGTGGAAGGAGCCTCTGCTGCCTGCCCCAGAGTTAGTGGACAGAAAGAATTACATGTTAATTTAGTATGCAGTAAAACTGATGGAAGCAGACCAGGTGATTAATACTGCCTATTTGGGAGTCTCAGGATTTATTTCTGTCTGCATATAAAGCAGTTCTGACATCATTGTTGCTGTCTGTTGGCCATTCTGTGTAGAAATTTCTTTGTGAATGGTGCTCACAAAGCCATGGGGAAAAGGTCTTTGTGAGGGCACAACTGCAGTGGGAAGAACAGGAGTGACAGATAAGCAGCTCCTGCTTCTCTCCCCGCCAGCACAGTCATTTTGTCCTATGAAAGACCTGAGGAATTGTGAAGTTCTGACAGCATAGGGCTCCTGCAACAGAAACAGTTCTGTTCCACACACAAACTCCCTGCTCAGTTACTTTGTTCTTACCGTCCCCTTTGTAGCAATTCCCAATGAGCTGGTCCTGTTGTCATATTAAAAGCCCCTGGATATATCAGCAGCTGGCAACCTTTGTTAAAAGAAAAGTAAACCCAGCCATCATTAAGGGGAAGAGGGTTTAACCTACAGTGACTGCACATAGAAGCTGAAGGTCAGCTTTCTTTTTTTTTCCTGACTTTTGCCAGGAAATAAGTAGAGCCCATCCATGCATCACACAGATGGTTACTCCAACAAAATGCTATGATACATTGCAGTGTGTGGGGCCACATACATCTCCATGTAGCAGAAAATGACTGTTATTTTACTCAAGGAGAATAGATATTCATTTCAATAACAAAATCCTGTCCATAAGCTGCATTTTGTACTAATGGACAAGGATAAGAGCTCTTGAACACACAGGGAGTTCTTGTTACATGTTACACACAGCCCCCTTTAGTTCAGGCCTTAGGTCTAAGCATAACCCAGCCTTACCTTTCTGTCCGTAGATTTGAGCCAGCTCAGCAAATCTGATATCGTAGCAGATGCCCAGGCCCACTTTACAGTACGCTGTTCTCAAAACACCAGAAATAACAACTGTGTTACTGTCATAAGCACAGAAAAGAGAGAGAGAGATATTCCTCTCTGATATAGCTGCAAGCTTTTCAGTGACAAAGAAAGCATTCCTTGTGCTGCATGGACCAAAGCTACAGTTGCATAATTTCTTAGGGCGTGCACATTACCAGGAGGAGAAAGTCAGTGTGAGAGTCAAGACTCTTAGGAGAGTTCAGTTAAGGGTCTGTGTTAATTTCTGAAGATGGAGTGGGGGTAGTTGTCTTGTTTGAATCTGATGTAGTTGATTCAAGAATGTTGGGATAGGATTTACAGTTGATTGCCTCCGTTACAATACCATCCTCACATGAAACAATGTACCAGTGTAGCTGTTGGCTACATGTATTTCTTTTCTGTTTTATAGACACCATACTAAAAATTTAACTTCTATTAAAAGACAGTAACTTCTCTTCAACAAATCATTAGGCCAGGTATGCTTTATCCCCTTCTACTCTGTCCTTTTTCAATCATATTGCCTTTCTTAAAACATTCAGATCTAACCCCCACTCTTGGAATATATTTGCTATTGTTGCCAAATGGCGAATATAAACTTGACAGTCTAAAAATCCATTCTGGAGAGAAACGAGAAGGAAGAGAGCTCTGCAATGACAGTAGTGTTACTGTGGCAGTGTTCGTAAGAAGGCTTGTCTTATACTCACGAGTATCAAACATGGAAAAACTATCCCCTGGACTCAGTGTTTCAGACTCCTTGAACTGTATCTTCCCAGGAACATTAATGTCAAACAAATGAATCTGTAATTACAATATTATTAATAAAAATAACAATTTCTCCACTTGGTGTTGGAGCCTTTTCCTATGTGGCACGTGTCACTGTAATCTGGATTATTCTTTTGGCAAGATCCCAACTAAATACTGCTTAAGATTGCAAGAGCTTCTAAAGATGATTTAAAGCGGTTTTCTTCTTTACAGAAATATACATGTCTAAAGTTATTTGGGGAAACAACAACAAAAAAACAACTGAGCACACAAGCCCTGTAACTTAAGTGATGTGTCAATCAAATGTCATTTTTGTCAACACTGCTAATACTGGCCACGTGGCTGAGAAACATAATAACGGTACTCTACCATCTTACCTTCCTGTGCTTTGCCAATATAGCACCATCAGGACCAAAGACAGTACAAGTATTATACAGCTTTCCACCATCCTCTTCTGGAATGGATCCTTTATAAAGTAGAGAACAAAGATTTACCCACCCCATTGTATTCTATGGAATTTTGATTCAGGTGCACCAGTAGACATTGACCATTCACCCCTCAATAGAAGCAGTCACTAGGAATAAACTACCTCCAACGAGATATATGCTGCACTCCTTTGCAACTTCTGAGAGCTTCTGCGTCGATTCTCCAGGGATCTTCTCTGCATATTCCTTAAAGTATTGGGTTCCATATGGAGAATTAAAGCATTCCTAGAATGATAAAAGAATTAAGTTAAAATCTCAAAACTGAAATTCTTATGCTCATCATCACAGCACGTTTTCTTCATTTTTAAAAGGCATGTAGTACTTTTAAAGATTACATACTTTTTTTTTTTTTTTTTGCTAAGGACAATCACTTAGACACCATTTCCCCACAACTGAACCGTACCTTTTGTCCTAGAGGACTCTCATTCATTTAAAATTTGTTGTCCCTCAGACTGAGGCATATAATCTTTAGATGCTAATATTAACAGTGTTCTGTGTGGTACTTGAGAGGCCCACGGTAGTCACTTTCACTTGGCCTTATGTTTCCTAGCTCCAGGAGGATGTGAGACTCACCTCCCTCTGCAACCTCTATCTCCTCCTAAAGGAGTTACAGCTGAAGGCCACAGATGGAAGATCCAATTGCAGAGGCAATAGAACTGAACCAAAATTATCTGGAAATTGTTTTGGCTGCATATATATGACACTGGGCCAGCAGAGCTGGCCAACCAACAGCACAATTTGCAGGTCCAAGGAGGGAAGCAAGTCTCTGCAGACTGTCAGATCTGCTCCCCGGGCTTTTGAAATCCGGACAGCACTTCAAGGAAATGAAAGCACTGCCAGCTACTCCCACCTTCATCATGCTGCTATTGCAAGGCAGTGCGAGTGACAATGAAACCACAGACTCAGGAGAACGGGTGGAGATCTGTATGAGCTGCAGCAGCGCATGGGGCTGTGCCGGAACAGAACTGCGGATTGCACAAATCTCATCCTGTGCTCTCCAGATTGGGAAGAATGTGGGGACAGACCTTTGAATGGCTTTTAATCACATTCCAGATTAAAATGTATTCTGCTGTTATTATTCTTTTATCCATAAGTATTACAAAGCATTTTTCTTCCACATTTTTCCACGTTCGGAAATCAAAAACAACACATGAAGGCTAACACCACAAAAGAAATGGTCACGGAACTGTGAAAAGGTGTAGGCTGTATGCTTGGTGCGTATTACTTCTTTATGTAGTGTGACTTCAAAAACAGTAAGGTGGAGGAGAGAATATTTCACCTCTTAGTGTTAATACAAAGTTTACCTTCCCAAACAGAAAAACCGTGCTTTTGCTTGAGAGGTTTTACTCTATGAACAGAAATTACCATTTGTACACACGACAAAATAGCAAATAATAGATAACACAGGAGGCCCAGATAGAACAATCAAAGGTCATTTTTGCAATAGAAGAGCTGTGTTAGCACAAAGAAGAAGGGAAGGTTGCTTAATGTTTTGCCTGTGAGAGCGGGAGGGAGAAAAATTCTCTGTGTAAAGCATTCAGACCAAAAGTTCACCCAGAAAAGAACTTTGCACTCCCAAGTCAGATGCTGCAGGGCACAGCACATGTAGCCCCAGGTACGCTGGGAAGATCACCTCACTGACACACAGAAACAGATGAAGTCCAAAAAGTAAATCAGAAGTGATCAGAAATGCTGTCATTGAGTTTCCACACAAGGATGTTTTTCCCTGTTCTGAAGCCTCCTACACCACCCATGCATAGAATCACTGAATGGCCTGGGTTGAAAAGGACCACAAAGATCATCTATTTCAACCCCCCTGCTATGTGCAGGGTCTCCAACCACCAGACCAGGCTGCCCAGAGCCACATCCAGCCTGGGCCTGAATGCCTCCAGGGATGGGGCATCCACAGCCTCCTTGGGCAACCTGTTCCAGTGCGTCACCACCCTCTGTGTGAAAAACTTCCTCCTGATATCTAACCTAAACCTCCCCTGCCTCAGTTAAATCATCCAAGCATATCCAGAGAAAAACAGGAATAGACAATGCGTGGTTAACAGTAAACAGAGGTTTGCAAAGAGTGTGAAGTGTAGGCATTTTGAATCATGATGCAAAATTATATTAAAACTCTTATTTAATTATGTAAATGACGATTACTCACGGGCAGAGCCACAACTTTTGCTCCTTTGGCTGATGCTTCCCTTATCAGCCCACAGGCTCGCTGAAGGTTATCCGACTTAACAGCAGATACATGAAGCTGAATCAGTGCCAGGCGGAAGTCTAACAGCAGAAAAGAAGAAATTACCCAGCAGAATTCTCCTGGATAAAACTTCATAACCTTAAGTCATGAGTGAGCGTGTAACGGAATAAACCTGCCTGCGTGAGGACATATGCACTTCCAACGGCTCTGCAGCGGGTGTGTGGCTCTGGAAATGGCCTCCTAGTGCAGGGAGGACCACAATGATCATCTAGTTTCAACTCCCCTGCGATGTGCAGGGTCACCAACCACCAGACCAGGCTGCCCAGAGCCACATCCAGCCTGGCCTTGAATGCCTCCACGGTTCCAGCTGCAGGTGGTAGGACAGCCTGTAGGACAGCACCTCCGGCCAGGCGTAGCCAACCGGGAACGAAGCCCTGCAGGCCCGCGGCAGCTCTGCGTGCAGCTCCGTGACGGAGCCGGTGCCAGCCTTGCCGAGCCGCCCATTACAACAGCCATTAGTAGGGCACACCCGCAGCGCCGCCGGCCCGCCCGCACAGTGCCGCGTGGGCAGGAAGCGCCCTTCCAATCGACCCGCCGCGCCAGCGCCGCCACTCACTGGCCATGGTTCCGCGCACCGCCTGCATCTCCGCGCACCGCCCCGGCCGGCCGAACGCATGCGCCCGGGGCCGCGCAAGGGCTGCTGGGAAATGTAGTCCACGAGTGTAGTCCACTATGCGCACCAATAGACAAGTGATCGAGCGGAAGGGCCTCCTCTCCTCTCCTCTCCTCTCCTCTCCTCTCCTCTCCTCTCCTCTCCTCTCCTCTCCTCTCCTCTCCTCTCCTCTCCTCTCCTCTCCTCTCCTCTCCTCTCCTCTCCTCTCCTCTCCTCTCCTCTCCTCTCCTCTCCTCTCCTCTCCTCTCCTCTCCTCTCCTCTCCTCTCCTCTCCTCTCCTCTCCTCTCCTCTCCTCTCCTCTCCTCTCCTCTCCTCTCCTCTCCTCTCCTCTCCTCTCCTCCCACAGCAGGTGCAGCTCATTACAAGTAATTAGATTCTTCAAGATATCACTATATAGTTTACCTGCACATGAAATAATTCCTAATTCTCTCCTAATTATGTTTTCTATTTTTTTTTCTCCCACTCGCCCTCTCTCATGGCTTACAGAAATGTGCTGTGTGTTCCCAACACTTTAATTTGTCAATGCAATATAAACGTGTGATACTGAGATGGCTGGAATTTACAGATAACCCCTCTGTGATCTGGTCATTTGTTATCTCATCTTGACCTTTTGGGAAAGCTGACCCAGTTCACCCAAAAGTATTTAATCCAATCAGTTGAAATTCCAGTGTACTTACATTAATGTGCTACTGACAGCAGCTCCCTGTGATCCATTATCAACCACCTCTGCTGCAAACGACAGGCTGACATCCACTTACAGCTCCCATTTACAACGTGCCTCTAAGAAAACCTTGATTCAGTGAATCCCACACTATGCTGTCAGAAGTTATGTTCAAATTGTACTGGTTTATTTACATCCGTCGTTTATAAACAGTAACACAAACATCTTTACATGAAAAAAATCTCATTGCTGAAGTAGGCACGGAGTCAGAGACTCTTCAGGATATTTTCAGAAGGGAGTAGGAAGAAGAAAACGTAATACAACAGCTGCTGGGCAAAACTATAAATACATGAGAGTTGGCCCAGGTGCAATTTCATGCAAGTATCTGTAATCGTTCAAGTTCTAATGGTGTTTACTCAGATAGTAAGGAAAAAAAAAAGGAATTAGTTCCAGAATTAAGGTGCCCTAGCTTGATTCCTAGTAAAATAACTTAGAATAACTGGCTTTTATAAAGGTCAGTTTATTTTTTCTCCTGATGATGTACCAGTTCACAGGTTTTGACTCAAACACTCAGAAAACTTCACACAGCAAAACTAACCCCTAACATTTTAACTTCACAATTTTTGGTAATTTCCACAAAGTTCTCTACAAAGATGCTATGCCTCAGCCATAAGGACATTCCTATACTGGGCTTCCTAGCAAGAGATCCATTCCTGTACCATGTAGAAGGCCAGAAATGCACTATTAAACAGCTGCCTTCTCTCAAACATTTACTAGCTTACAATTATTAAAGGAGTATAAACAAATGTTGAATCAATGAAGGTGGCATTTATTGCAAGCACACAGCACTGGAAATCTTCACTTTATTTGTATGCATTAATTTTCTAGCCACACCTTCAATCTTCAACACTCCTTCAGTCAACATAAACTCAATTCTGTGCTGAACTGAAGGCTGTTAAAAGCCTAACTTATATTTTAGACATTTTACTTGACAGGAGCCAGATTGCTGGTTTTCGACTATGTGAATGCCATACACATTTCAATGCATACACTCATCCTCACACGAGGAGCAATTTCAACCTATCAAATGTAAAATTTAGCATAATTAATGAAATCACAATCCTGTAGGAAAGCTTTATTGCGCACGGTTCGTTTTGGTATTTAAGGATACCCTTATAATCAATTCCAATTATTTAACTTCATAGTGGAGAGGACTGCTAAAATGTTAATTTTCCAAATTGTTTGCATTTTTTCCCCTTCATCTGCAGCCCAAGCTGCACTTGCCCATTTCTAACTGAAAGGAAGCACTATTCCTAAGATTTTATCTGCTCTGCTTACAAAGCTAAGTTTTTAATAGTTTAAGTTACTACCCAGTAGGCAAAAATCAAATTTATAGACTGTAGGCTATCGAGATATTTTACTTTCAAATATCAGTCATTTAAAGCCATCCTGTCTTCTACTGTTTCTCCACTTTGCTTCGCTCTTTTAACATACTTGTATGAACCTATAAATATGCACATCACTCATATTAAAGGTGCATCGCAATGAAACAAACTGACCTTTATAATAAGTACTTCTACAAAATAAAAGAAATTAAAAATCCTGTTCAGAAATTGGTAATAATTTACCCTATCTTAAGCCTGCTATCCAGGCACTCCCATCAGTAAACTGAAAAAAACACAAAGTTAGTATTTGATTGGGAAACCATCAGCTCATGTCCACATACAGTATCTTTGTTACTTCTTCTTTATAAACTCTTTTCTACAACGTCTTTAGTTATTAACTCTCCAAGGCATCCAATACTTTCATGATCTGTTGTTTTATGGCTTTGGTTGCATCACCTGCATTTGGAATCAGATACCTTAAAAAAAAAAAAAAAAAAAGCCATCATTAATTCACTACAAAACTTTCAAGCATCAGCTGAAATTCTTACTTTCATTTTTCTTTCTTGCACAGATTAAGGGCAATGAGAAGGGGAAGCTATTAAAATGAAGGCCTACTGAGGAACTAACATATATTTTTCACCAAACATTTTCTGTATGTGAAATTTTATCTGTTGAGTATTTCACAAACCATGCAAACCAGAAAGAAAAAATTCTTTATTAATTAACAATGGCATAGATTGGTACAGGTACCAATGTCTGACACATGTATGGCAGTCCTTGGTTTTCTTGTTTTTTATTCCTAAGGATATCTCCAGGTAATTTAAGTTACCATCTCTTTTGTATTTGCTCCAGTCAATAAGCTAGTGAGGAAGTAATTCAACAAGCAGCATAGCTCTCTGCAATATGTTTAACTTACCTGTGTTGGACATAATACCGAACTCATTTTACCCTAAGCAGCCAACAGGTACAGAAAAACTTTTCTGGTGAATCAGGAAAGTCATCTCCCACTTATTCTGAAAACAGAGCGCTTGCTGCGCACCATTTGCAGCAAGAAAAAGGATGAGGAAATGACCAACTGATGTCAGCAGCTTTGTTAAAGCAATGTCAAGAAACAGGAGGCTTTGCTGATGAAAAACAAACAAACGAACATCCCTCTGGCATCTTCCTCAGCATTAAATATGTTAGTGCTAATCATGGCAATATCTAATTTTCAAGACTCAGGTTTTCAAGGGTTCAGAGTTTGAGATCAGGCCCTTACACAAGATACAGGAAAAACTGAACATCTCAAAAAGCATACTGCTGAAGAAGGACCTCTCCCTTTAAATCCCACTCTTCAGAAAGCTGTACCTCAGGGAGCAGATACATGAAATGAAGTGGACAACCAAGGCATTACAGCAAGAAAACTCTCGTACTCATCTCACCCCAGCAACTGTCACTGGGGATTCTTGAGTTCCCCTGGCTTGTTCTCCTTACTTTTTCACTCTACTGGCAGATATTCTTTCTAGCTCATTTCTGAATATCTGCTCCTAAACAAAATCTATTCCTTTTCAACTCGATTTTGGGAATTACAGTACACATCTGATTTCCAGCTGACAGCATCCTGTGTATCATTGCTACTAATACAGGTGCTACGAAGAGGGCTTACCTTTCAACTGCCAAAATTTCTATGCCTGAAGTATTGCTATTTCCGTATTTAAACGTGATCAGTTCTGGGTGCTTCTTCTTGGATGTGATTTTGACTACAGAGTTGAGTGCCTGTCGAGACTGTATGTAAGCCAGTCCTTTCCGCGACGGAATCTCCCTCAAACAATACATATGGGTTGCTGTTACTAGGAGATGACTTGAAGAGAAAGAAAGAATTTTTTATTTAACTAAATATCATCTACTATATTTAACTAAATATCAGAAATATCAGCTACTTATAAAGCTAAATTTTACAAACAGGTCACACAGAGAACTAGGTAAAACAGTTTGCAATCTAAGAAACGGTTTGATACTTCTGTAACTTAGGTATGTCTACAAAATACTTCCGATTTTCCCAGAATACTGCATCATAACCATTTTTAAAAACAAGCATGGCAGCCTCATCAGCATACATAATCAGAATGAGCAGTTTGCATCATCACCTCATCACAAATGTTATGAGTGCTATCAATATCAAAAATGAAAACCACCTGAAACAAGTCAGGTCATGCTGTGTAGGGAAAATGTCTCCAGCTTCTGTCTTCCATCCTTCAATCCAATCCCCAATGCCATCTCTTCATCTAGAGATGCAACTCTACATGTGAAGCATCAGACCTAAGCCGTGACTGACTCACTATACAAGCACTAAGGTGGAACTGCTCACTTGCCCACTCAGTTCAAGACCCACTTTTGGCTTCTTCCCAGAAGCAATGCATGTGCATGACAATGTACAAGTTGAGTGACAGATCGCTCCACATTTCATATGACATATCATTTTATGCTTCCATTTGATTTATGTTAACAAAAAATAAAAGACATTAACAGACCATGATGAAAGAGAACCATCATCGTAATTTTCTGTTATTCATATTCAGTAGTATTTGTACACTTTAGGGAAGCTAAATTGCAGTAAGCATAGAATTCTAGAATGGTTTGGGTTGGAAGAGACCTTAAAGCCCACTGAGTTCCAACCCCCTGCCAAGGGCAGGGCTGCCACCCACCAGCTCAGGCTGTCCAGGGTCTCATCCAACCTGGCCTTGAACACCTCCAGGGATGGGGCACCCACAGCTTCTCTGGGCAGCTGTGCCAGGGCCTCACCACCCTCTGAGTAAGGAATTTCTGCCTAACATCTAACCTAAATCTCCCTAAAGCATCATTTTCTGCTCTTGCAGGTTAAACAAGGTCACTGAATCTTAGGGGCAAGATGAGCAAACAGTATAAGGCAGAAAGCTAGATAAGGAAAAACTGAAGCAATAGGTACTCGGGTCTACTTGGTCTTGAAAGTAAGCCTACGTATACTAAGAACATTTTTCTTCCTTTCTTTTTTTTACAAAGTAAACCTTCACACTATGTTTTGTATAATGGTAACATTTTGTTCTTACGTTGTTTCACATCTTCATTTTCTGATATAGTATCAAGAATAGTTTAACTGCTCAAGCATATTTTTAAAAGTGTATTGAGACAGACATTTTCATTAAGTTTAGGACTAATTCCACTACCTGGGAAACATATGTCCATTTTCTTTTACTTCATTACAGGGGAAGTTATACTTCACATCAGGTTTATTTATCCATGTTTGGATGTTGACAACCTCTTTTCGATCATCATCAGACATTGAAGAGCTGTCAATTTCATCTATTTGAAGAAAAGATTGTGATTTATAAGGAAAAAAGATTACTACATGTCAGACAACTTTTCAATTCACTTGAAACAATAGAAGCTACGTTATTTTAAACCAGGATCCACCCAGCCCCTAAGCATCCATAAACAATTCCTTCTTGAAAGGAAGAAAAGAGGGAAAAAAGCAGCATGCATATTTGATAGTTCTCTATTAATTCTCTCTCAGCAGACAGCTCTTTTCAGATCCTATGATTTCTTAAACTGCTTTTATTTGTTCTTTCAGTAAAGTGTGATAGATCTCTTCTACACTGATTTGTCCAGACTCCCCATGAACTCATGTGAACTTTTTTCATCCATAAAACCAATATCCCTCAGTAAGGAGTACTGAAAATATTCTGTCATTCCAAGAAGGCCTCCTCTTATTTGTTTTCGGATTGTGTACTTTACTTGATGGCTCCTTGTTTCTTGTATGAAAAAAAAATCTGAAAAGATCTGTAGATCCCTTCCTAGGTCTAGTATTATTTTATAGGCCACTTTTCTTCTCCTAAGCTGAGTATTTTACAGGACAAATGTTCTAATATATAGAATTATGCCTGAGTGTGAAAGCCATTTCACACTCATCCTCACATTTGCTACCTCTCTCTGAACCTTCTCGTGTTCAAGCACATTATTTATGATAGAGGATCAAGATGCACAATATTCAGTGTGTGGGAGAACAGTAGGTTTACGCAGTGACAGAAAATGACCTCAGTTTTATTCTGTTCCTTTCCTATTAATTGCTTGCATTTGATCCATCATAAACCTACTGTCCTACCACTGGCTGGACACAGCCAAATCAGCCTAACATTTTGTATCTGAAACTAGAACTGTTCATTCCTACCTGTCGCACTTCACATCAATTCATACTGAATGTCATGTGCCATTTTGTTGCTCTGTCATTCACACTAGCAAGCTACTTCTGCAATTCTTCAGTCTGTCCTTGTCCTTTCTACCTTGAACAACCTTGGATCATGAGCAAATATTTTTGTCTTGAGTTCCCCTTCTTTTGTAAAGACTAAATTTAAAAATGTACTTAAAAATATAAAAACTAAAATCTGTAGCACAGGCTTCTGTGAAATACCTGACATTTCTACAAGTTGTAAAATACTGCTTTTGTGTCTAAATATGATGATTACATTTAAAGAGTACTTTTGGTGCTATATTAGAAGAATTAAAGCAATTTACTTATCTAAAGCAATGAAGTGTATTAGAAGATGTACGCATTAGATACTCCCAGAATTAACTTCCAAGGACAACTTATTAAAGTGTCCCTTTTTAAAGTGCCAATATTCTACACTTAGTTAAATTATTTCTTTCAGAATTATAAACACACGTTTGAAACGGTTCTCGTGGAAAAATTACTGTGAAATTGGAAGGAATGGGACAAAATCCACCCTCATTCCATAGAGTCGCAGAAAGGCCAAGGTTGGGACAAGCATCTGTTTGGAGCATCTGCTCCAACCCTCCAGACTCAAGTAGGGCTACTTAGAACAGGTTGCAATTTTAGCTGATTGCAGTTATTTAACTACTAAAACAACCCAACCAAACAAAAATGGCTAAACCATACTAAAACTTCACAAAAAAGAGATTAACTTCATTTTTTGTACTAAAAATAACACATTTCTCTGCATGTGTTGACTTTGCTTTCTCAGATCACTGCAGTGATTCTTCTTACTCAAGTCTAATAGCACTTTTAAGAGCAAATGTGCATCGAAATTAGCTAAAAAACATTACAGTAGGTATGTCCTAGACAATTTACCTTCTAGCACCTTGTTTTCTGAAACCATATAGACTCTGAGCATCATATTTTGTGATAAAGAATGGCACAAACTTAAACTTAACTACATGGGATTTGGAGAAGTATCTTGTTATTGTTAAAACTCGCTTCATTTTGCTCCTTCCCAATTCTTATAGAAGAAAACAAGTGATCATTTAAACTCCAGGTATTACAAATCTCTTTTCTTAATCCTCCAAAATTATTTCATTTTTCAAGTCAACAATTCCTAGTCTAGATATTTGTTTGGGCACAGAATGGCTACTTGTGATGTATGTTTCAGTTTTGCCTGTAATTTTTCAAGTAGATAAAAAAATAAAATCACCATAACAACCATGATCAATGATAATACTTGGAAAAATGTCATACTGTAAGACATAGATGTACGATATACACTTATGATTTATGCACACTCAATGTCTGTTTATGTAAGCAAGAGGAAAATCATCTGCTTTACCAGTGTCATACTCTTCTTCATCTCCGATGCTGAATACTGGTTTCACACCACGGTAAGGTTTTCCTACTCTGTCACTGCTGCTGACATGTCTGCTGGCAATGAAAAGGGAGGAAGGGACATTGGATGGATGGGAAGAAGACAAATAACTTTCAAACTGATGGTATGAATCCTATCAAAACATACTAGCAAAATGTAAACACAACCGTGCAATTGACAAAGAGAGGTTTCCATAAAGCCTACAAGGCAGGCTGACCGATCAAGCATTCTGGTTAGTGAAAGCATTTCATAGTATTTCATAGTTATTTGGCAAGGCTCAGTACTGTAACAAAGTAAAAGAAATGCTTAGAAAGAACTTCTGATCACCTTCTCAAGTGACAAAATACATTAAGAGACTGGAAAACTGAAGACATGCTATGAAGTTTCAAGCATGGAACTCTTGAGTTCAATCTGAAGTATTTCTGAACATCAAGGATAGGTTTATGAAAAAAAGTGCCAAATTGGGATGGAGGAAAAGATGAAGACTATTAATTAGCAAGTCTAGAAGTTCATTTTTCTTGTAAATAGTAAAATCTTTCCTCAGAAAGATGAAATACCTTAACCATTTCAAAAGGGGAGTATTATAAAGCATTCACTGTAGTGTGAACTCTGAGTTCCTGTCAGGATTGCTTCCTCCAGTATAAGTCCAGTTTTATAATCTTTAGTTAAGCAATCCCTACTGCTAACTTCAGCATCACTGGGATTTCTGCACAGATACTGACTTCAAAATCACATTTAAATCTGCTTCTACAGATGATGTTATATGACACAAGCAAACATAATTGAGTCTTAATGTTTAGTATGTCTTCAGTTACCAACTGAGACAGCTTAAAGCTCCAGCTCAGAGTACTGTGAAGACAGTCACAGCTGCCGTGTTAAAGGTTCTGGAGATTAACTGCAGAGAAATACTTGAAACAAATACGAGAAAACCTAAGGTGTTCAGAAAGCCTCCAAATGTGCAACTGCTGAAGAACAAACAAGAACAATACCAAAACAACAACGCCCAAAAGTTCATGATTTTCACCTTTATAACGGGCAACATGTAACAGTTCAAAACAAAAACCATCACCCCAAAACACACCTGTCCATTTCTCCCTTTGTAATTTCTATATCCTTTTCTCCTCCACAATATCTACTCACATTTCCTATCAACTATAAATAAGACCTGGTTGCTGTTCGGAGTATATTCACACACTTATTTAAACGCCATTGTAGAACCAAGTCATGGAGGCCACCTCTCCAGTAATACAGAAATGCTAGTGCATGTGACCCTCTGTATATATGTATATATATATATATCTGAAAGGAAATTTGAAAGTTTAAAAAAGCAATCTGCATTTTCTATGACTAAAACTGTTTAATGTAGACAAAACAAGGAAATGTTTAATAGGAAAAAATGCATTCTACAAAAAAAAAAGAACAAAAAATAAACATACAGAAACATGCCAATTAGTGCTTGAGACAATAAGCATCAATGACACTGACAATTCAAGAGGGCAGTGTTTCTTTACATGGATTTATGTAAATACGGACTTGTTTTAGGAATACATAACCAATTGAGTGAGAAGAAACACGTTTAAGTCATGTTGACTTGGATTACACAGGGAGGATTTAAGAGAAGGTCTTATTGGTGTGTAAAGAGCAAAGCTGGTCAAGATGAGAAATGAAAGAGCATTTTAAAGCATCCTAAAAACTGATCAACAAAATGAGTGTAAAAATTTCCACAATATTTAGAATTTCTAAAATTAACAAAATATGTAATGTGCCTACAGGCAAATGTTATTTTCAAGTATGTGCAAACTACTTGGAAAGCAGTGGACCAAAATCCTTGAGAATTCAAAAAGAGTTTTGATTTTCCATTAATCCCTTTGGCACCAATCTTAGTACTTTTCAGTCCATGAGGGCAAAAAGCTGTAACACAATGTTCCTGAAGTATAAGCAAAGTTCCTAAGTGACTATGCACGAGTTGTGGAAGCATGTACAGCTGTGGAAATCCTCCATTTATCACAAAGCCACATTTTTGGTTTGTGAAATAACGCTGAGGTAATATATCTGAGACAAATGTGAGGGCACTCCACGTCTGTGTGAGATGCAGTAGTTAAGTGAATAAGATGAGGGAAAGTTTCAAGTTTACTTATTACCTCAGCATTTTTCTTTTCCCAGTAATGAGTACCTCTGGTTCTATAAGCGTATTCTATCAGTGTATGCTAAGAAGCACACAAATTCCAGATTTACAGACAGAATTTCAGAATGGGGTCCTTATAGAGTAAGTCTACCCCAACAAGTTCTGAAAGTTGATGAATAATTTCAAGCAAATCGTTTCTGAGGCCACAACTCCTTCAGTAAACTGCTCCTGGTGTCTCACTAGTACATGTAATTTATAAAATATAATAACTAGAAATAAACAGAAAAAAAAATTGTCCTGCAGAAAGCCAACATGAGGAAGAAAACAGAGCAGAACCCAAGAGAAGAAAGCACTTCCAATGCATTCTTTTCTTCCTCTAGTCCCCTGAGTAGTATTTGTAGAAAGCTTTAATAGATTCAAACCCACTGAATTAACATGAAAATGTCTGAGCAATTTTGTCAGTGTAACCAATGCTTACAAATATTGCAATGCCATGCTAAATACGGGTGGTTTTAGTCAGACTGCTGAATTCTCAAGCTTACCGCTCCAGGCTTGCTCTGTCTGGCCACGGAATATTGAAAGGTATTCTATAGCAAATTGGGGCAGAGGACAGAACAAAAGAATTACAAAAAAAAAAAAAAAAAAAAGGTTCAAGGGAAAAACCCTAGAGAAGCAATGGAAATGCTCTATACTGACAATGTATCTCTCTCAAAGAGATTGTTTATAAAGTAATTAAGCAATTCCTTGTGACAGCTACCTATGAGGTAGAGAAATGTGTAAAAATGTTATTAACAACATATTCCTTAATGCAAACTGTGGATTTTATATATATATGTGTTTATACATATTTATATATGTGCCCTACTGGAATTCTTAAATCACATTTGATAGCACCTTTTGTTTTCTGAAGAAGTTTTTGCTTCCTGTTGTGAAACAGTTAAAAAAAACATAATTCTAACGCACCAATAACAATCTGTACATTTGATTAGATACACAACTACCAACAAATTGCTGTTGGCTTGACCTATGTCTTAATTCCTGCTATCAAGCAAACACTACCTCTGTGAGATTCTGTAATACTCATGTCTTTGCCACATACAACTCCAAGGGCTGAATTTGAAAGAATTCTGAAACAGATTATTCAATTAAAACTTCAACAGATGAGAGCTATTATTCTTTAATCTATTTAAGGTAAGTTCTTCTACTTAGAAAGAAGATTTCCTACTTTGAAAGTGTCTTTTAACATGCTTGCCTGTTCTCATTCCCATTTCTACTTGCAGATGAACAAATGAACAAGAGCTGACTTGGGGCTTAAAGATTAAATTTACACCAGAACTTGAAAATTGCTATCTTCAAAAATTTTCATCCTCAACTTGATTAGACGAGGTAGTAAAAAATTACAACCAACCAACCGAAAAAAACCCAACACAGCAGAAATATGTCCAGAATCTTTCTTTCATTCACCCATTCCATTAGAGTCAGTATTTCACCAAAATAGTGAAATCATTCTCAATTTTTTGTCTGAATACAGAAAATATATGATAGTAATTCAAACTAATCACATAGTGACAAATTCTAGATAAGCATTCAAAAGAAAAGGTCACTCACAGTGACCTTGCAATTACTAAGGCAGCACAACAAGCACACTATCAATGGTAAAATTGTGAGGCAGCAGGCAGTGTGAAGTCTAAAGGCTGAAACCATAACGTAACTTTTATCTTCACATTTACAAAATAGCCACCTGAAATAGGTGGCATTCCTCATTGTTAATCATAGTGAGATATAAATGACCCACCTGTCTACTGGAGTGGATGTATTTTCAATGAAACTAATAACTTTTTCTTTCACATTCACAGATTTTGTCTTCAAAGCAACTGTCATTTTATTCACCAAGGACTTGACTCCCTTTCCATCACTTGAACCATTAGGAGAATCACCCTGTAAAAGTAACTCTTCTCAGGATTAATCATTAAAAAAAAAAAATTAGGCAATTTAATTAGGGGTCCTGTATCTTTAAGAGCCAAAACAAGATATTAAACTCAACAGAACATCAATAACAGCATTACATGTTTTTTTGAATTCTTTCAAATGACAGCAGCAACGTGGGTCTGAACTAAAAATCTGAAAAAGCAAGCTAACAAACCTTATTAATCAGCACTCTATATGAAAAATAGAAAAGGAATTCCATTTGTGCCAAATTGCATCCAAATTAAAAGCCAAATTCTAGGTCTAACACATTAGCTGTAAAGAAAAGACAACTGTGAGCTTTCCTATGAAACTGTAAGCCAGCTTTGGAGTATCTTATTCCCAGAAGCCAAGAAGAACACTGCCCATTACTTATACTCTGTTGGAGAATGACTACTTATACTCTATTGAACCCCTAGAGAGTTCCTCTCTATAGGTAGGCTCTTCCTTTCCAGAGGACAAGAATATTTAGGTCACCTCCAACTGACTGAATAAAGTCTGAAATTAAACACACAACTGAGAACAATTGTGACATGCAATAATGCACTTCACACGTGAAAAGGAGAAGCATGAAGAAAAAGTTCAGTACATTCAGTGGCTCTGAAACCACTGAATCACTTGAGCTTAATATTCACTTACATCGACAGAGGAGTTTATGCTACTTCTGGAGCCTGAGGTGCTAGCAATCCAGTGACCATATCCATTTTCTGGTCCTTCCACGTTGATATCTGCTAAGTGCTGCTGAAGGGCTGTTAAAAGGCCGTTAAAATGTTCAGAACTACTGTGGCATTAATCTGTAGATAAAAATACTGTATAACCAAGACTAATCTGAAACAATGTTTTGCTCCATCTGAGTGAGTGAAGCTATAATATAGCTATTTTTTGTTTGTTTGTTTTTCGAGTAATAAAAGGCATTAGCACAGTTATTATTTAAAAACAAAAAAGTCAAATACAGTAGTAGCAAAAAATAAGTCATTGCTTTGATCCTACAGGTAGCTGCAAATATTGACTAGCAATACTTCTGTACTCGTACTGTATAGACATCCCACTGCTGTAGAGCCTTACTGATTGATTCCAGCAACCAACTGTGAAATGATGAACTAACAGTATAAGAAAACACAATAGTTATTAAGTAGCATCTTCATTTGGATCTGCAGTGTACAGAGACTAAGCACAAGGAATGAACACTTAGAAGGATGAGAAAATCCTCCCTGCACTAATTTTTCACCAATCAGAAATGCAGATAAGCTGTAACAGCCATACATGTTTAAATGCAGACCCGAGCAAATAAAAAATCTGACAAATGAAGCAAATTTGCCATTCATTTAAGAAATTTCTAGCTGAAGCCTAATAAAAATATCAACAATGTTAAGATACAGTGTTTTCTTAAGCCAATATTAATACAAAAGTTGTTATTAATAAGCTTACCCATAAATCCTCCTTTGGCTATGCTTACATACTCCTTATTTTTCTGCAACAGAAAACATATTTTTGGCTGAAGAAAACATCCTTGGATTGAGTTTTACAAGCATGGCAATCAAATGCAGGTTTGTTTTAAAAAAAAAAATCACCACAAAATCTGAGTAATGTTAAAACAGTTCATATTTGAAGGGGAAAACACTTTGTCATTTAGTATCAATCATACATACAGATAAACTTTATTTCAACTATTAAAATCAGCAGTAATGTAGTTGTACCTGTAAGAAGTGCGCCAGCACCATGTTCATATACATATCTTCTTCTTCCCTGCCACTTCCCATGAAGCAGAGATGTTCTCCACCAGCTATAGAGCCAGACTCAATAGACTGTTTTTGTGCTTCTAATAGGGATTTCACAGACTGTGCAAACTCTGATGGGTTTTGAAGCATCTGTGGAATGCACAAAAAAGTCTGTTTGACACTAACGTACTGCAACATGTGAAAAGATAAAGACTTTGAAAATGGTTAGAATTTGTTGAGCACAAACAATGCAGCATTAGCACTTTACTGGACAGACAGACATACATGCACACATCAGAGCTCAACCCAGACTTCCTATTATATAAAGAACATGGAGAACGGTCCTTTTTTTTTCCCTCACTGCATTCCCCAGGAAAGAAATACAAGTTCAGTTTCTCAGCTTATTTTATTAGCAGACACTAAATAATGATGGAAAAAAAGTCTTTGCAACTTTTATGTTGTAGTAAGCTGGCAATATGTCAGAGAGACCGATTTCCATTACTTCTATATGACCAAGTACAATACTTTCTAACTTAGCCATTTTGGAAGCCTTTAAAATACCTAGAATTTATAGGTGCCAGTAAGATTCTCCTCTTGTCTCCTGCAGAGCTTTTTTTCATTGCCCTACCAAGATTTGGGGAAAAAAGCTGATCAGAAATACAAGGAGATACCTGGAGTTCTTAGTACTCTCAAAAAGTTAAGGTTGTGGTCTCCTGAGGGCCTATTATGCATGCAAAAGCAACGTGCTGCTACACAAAAGAGATGGAGAAACGTGGACATTCTAAATACATCTGAAATTTCTGCCTGCTATAATGAGGAAGGCAATTAATTAAATTAATGAGGAAGTGTTGATCTGTAACTGGATTTACAGGGGAAAACATCACCCTCACCAAGATTTTACACTGGATTAAATGAAGAATTACGAAGCACACGGGATAGTCATCAGTACATTTGCCTGAATTTTAACTAGGGTTTCCCAGAACCAAGTGCTGATGCTTTATTACTTAGAGCATGCAGTAAAATTTAGCCTCTATCTAAGACTCCCTATTAGCCAGGGAGTGTTTTTCAAGGTATTTTTACCCACAGTCTTTCACTAAAGCAAACGTTATTTTCTTTGCATATAAAATCATAAAATCACTCAGGTTGGAATAGACCTTAAGGATCATCAAGTCCAACCACAACCTAACCATACTACCCTGACTCTAACAACTCTCTGCTAAATTATGTCCCTGAGCACCACATCCAAATACAATATATACAAATACACAAAAGGCACTGAATTTCCATGAACGGCTTTTTGTCTCAAAGATTATTCTCTGTGATTTTTTCCTCACACTGTACTTCTAAGAATACAGGTGAGCCTGGTAACATTCACACAGCATGATTTGCAATGGATCTTAACTATACCAACTGACACACAATGCTACGGAGTAACTTAAATATGCAATAACTAATAACATCCAATTTAAAAATTACTTTTGTGGACATTTCCCCCCATATGTTAACAAGCTTTATTAACAGTTTATAATATTTATTTTTACTTTATTGAATCTGGTATTCAATTAAGTCTAGAAAAAAACACTCTCATGTACTGCTGGGAAAGTTCTTCCTAAATAATGTTTTATCTAAGTTAAAACCCCAAACACTAAACATTTATACTTGTGCAAATCATACCAAATAATACAGTATCTTAACTACAGAAATTAAGATAGCAGAGCCAGGATTGTGTCCCTTAACTGAGAAAGGAAAAACAGCTTGTTGTGCCATATGTAAAGAGAAATGAATTCAGAACATTTACGGAAGCAGTATGGAATGAAACAGCAGAGGGTTAAAACAGAAATGAAGCATAGGTGATTTGGGGAAAAAAATGACAGAAGTATGACTGAACGTCAATTGGAAATTCATAATCAAATAGAAACTACAGCAAAAATTTTAATAAAGTAATTAGTCTATACTACATCTCAGTCCCAAGATTAATGCACTTCCTCTCTCATGCTACGTTGCCAGCATTTTAAAGGAGCAACCACACCATTTTCAGGACGTGTGCTCCTTACAATCAGGCTCCTGTAGTGCTAAAAAGAGGTGACTTCTCCAACAAAGTCTAGACTTTTGCTTCTACAAGTTTCCAGTTCTAACCAGAGACCAGGAAGTCTGGAATCCCACATTCCAATGTCACAAAGGACTACACTTCTCAGTAAAATGATGGTATTGCCAATTGTCTTTAGTTTTGAATCCTTGTAATGCAGCTAGACTACAGTTGTCCAGCTAAGCTGTTTTTTCAGGACAGACATTCCTCTTCCCTTCTATTTAATCTGGGATTCAAAAATCAGTAGAGAAACAAAAAACATACGAACCAAATCTGAGTCTAAATGGAAAGCCGTTGATAAGTGCCCAGCATTGTACTGTTCTGCAGGACGACAATCCACTACGAAGAACCTCACTCCTTCCTGAAAGAGAAAATTTTACAAAATTTTACAAAATATTACAAAAATTTTAAAATCATGCAGTTTGTGATAGGAAAGTACATAATCCAACTATATTTTAGAAGTAATTCCAAAGCTTCAGGAAGCTCTAATCTAACAATCCATTGCTACTAAGCACAACACATATGGACAGATTTATGTCCCAGTAACTTAAATGTAAGTACATGCATAACTTATTTGTAGTAGGAAAAGAAATGCACATATTTTCCAGTTGGGACCTATAAACTGCTACATAATACCAGCAGTGAACAAGAAACACTAATCTAGATACAACATTATCCATGTATTGGTTTCAAAACTTGCAAGTATGGGATGAAGAGGTCTTACATGCTGTTCCCTGCATCTAAGTATGTCCGCAATGAACTACCACGGAAATATCTTGAATCCATTTTTTGTGTGTTTAAGCAGCTCACTGACAAAAGACCATTATTTCAAAACAGCATTTTTCTCAATGGTGGTGGGTTTAAAATTTTTCTCTACAATAGCTACATCTGGAAAGGAATTCAAATTAGTGAATTACTTCAAGCATCCATCCCTCAGGTCTAAATCATTTTTAATATTAAATTCCCCTTTGCTGTAGCTCTGGTTTCTACAGAACAGATGCAATGCAGTCAACAGTTTATTTACAAGGGGAGACAACTTCAGTACAAGAATACTTTTTCATGGAATAGCAAATATTTATTTGTTTGTTAGCATTCAGAAGTATTTCTGATACATGAAGAAGTCAGGGATTCCTTTATTTTTCTTAAAATTGGAGAAAAGTAATTCAGCATACTGACTCCTTGCTGCTGATTTGCTTGAAGAATCTCAGACACTGAAACTGCTAGACAGAGAGCCTGGCTCAAGTCTGTGTCATCATCTTTGAGGCCCAGTAAGCTGCTGCCAAAAAGACTGTGATTGTCCTGAAAAGGCAAGAGGGGAAAAAAAAACTAACTGAAACCACCGTCTTTAAATGTGAAGGCACAAAGTAAAAATACATTTGCAAAATCAAAAATATTAAGTCCAACATATGCATATTTTGTCTGCATAATCAAATCTATTCCATAAATTCATTGAAATCGGGTTTCTTAGAGTAAGAAAGGACTGCAAGAACAGAGCATGTGATGACAGCTTTACTTCAGGTAAGTGACTTGTTTTCTGCTTGTAACAGCAAGTACAGCTAAGACTACTGTACAGTCTGCTACAGAACAGTAGTGTCAGCATGGAATTTGTACTTCATCTGTTCTTACAAGAACCTGGTTTGCAAAACAAGGTCACGGGTAACGAAGCAGCAATTCTGCAGGGAAGTTTCTTGCCAATACATTTCACTTAAACTTCTAATCTTTCCAAGATTCTAGAAGTAAATGCTGCCAGACTAATAATAAAGAAAAGATGCCTAAAATATCACAATTAAATAATGTGATACTGTTAGCAGAAGTTTTCAGTCACCAAAAATAAAAGAATTTCAAAATTACTTTATTATTACCTTCCTGAAAGAAGCTGGAGTTTTGCTACAGTAATATTGTGCCAAAGAGAAGAGATCCTCTATATCCTCTACTTCAAGATTGGCTGGTGAAGTTTCTAGAAATTCTGATATATATATAGAAACAATGTAAGTGCATGATTATTTCAGACAGAGAAGAGCCATTGTGCCATATTGTAAGTTATTTCTAACTTTTTTTTATTTAAATCTCTTTTCAACTTTTTGTTTTTTTTAATAAAGCATAACATTAATGTTGATTCATTCTCTAAAGGAAACTACTCCTCATTTTAAGGAAGCCTATTTGACACAAATTCAAGGCTTTGATCCAGAGTAGTTCAATTTTACCACACTCATACCCCTGCACAGTTTTAATTTTCAGTTGTAATATTAAGTCAGCTGCCCTTCCTAAAATAGACTGAACAAGAAAACCCTCTGGAACAGGTTATTTATAAGTTGTACTGTTGTCTATCTAGAATGATACAAGGGTGCAATTCTACACTATACAACTAAGATGCAAAACCCCAAGCAATCTCATTTTTAGCTATCAGGAACTGGTTTATTGATTGTATTGTGTTATGCCATGTAAAAAAATATAAAGGTAGTGAAATAGGCTCACAAGAAATTTAATGCAAATTCTATTAATCATATTAAACCAGAACAATGTTTATTAGAAAGATGGAGAGAGACTTTTTACAAGGATATGTCGTGACAGGAGAAGGCAAAATGGTTTTAAATTGAAAGAGGATAAATTTATATTAAATGTAAGGAAGAAATGACGGTGATGAGGCATCAGGACAAGTTGTGGAAGAAGCTGTGGATGCCTCATCCCTGGAAGTGTTCTAGGCCAGACTAGACAGAACTCTGGGCAACCTGAAGTGAAAGATGTTCTTGTTCATAGCAGGAGGGTTAGACTAAGTCATCTTTAAGGCCCTTTCCAACCCAAACCATTCTGCGATGCTGTGAAAAGAGCAACGAATTAAGCCTGAATCAAGTGCATACAAAGATAATAATCTGGAAAATGCAACAACTGCAGTAGTTCTAAAAAAGGATTTGAAAGTTGCTGTTTTGAGCTTGGAAACAAATTATTTCAATTACTCTGAACTGATGAAGAAAACTGGGTGTGGGAGTACTAAAAAGAAATAAAAGAAAACAGGACAGGGCAGATGTAACACAGCAAAAGAACAACAAGAAAGGAATTAGTAGGTGAGGGGATGTATCGATGAGAAAAATCAGTGAGTATACAGTTAAATGATAATTCGGTTATTTGGTAATAAACATAAACAAAGAGGATTGTGCTATATGGTGATCACTAGGAGATGTATAAGTGAAGTACTTACTTAGCATTTCTTCTTTCTCTGATTCTTGTGCTAAGATAACATCTCTGAAAACAGTGAAGTCACAGGCAAAGGTTAAGACAGTAAAACCAAAATGAAACAAAAATAAATTGTAAATGTCAGCATGGAAAGTTTCAAAGATTTAACTGTACACTTACTTTGCATTGACAAGGATGATCAACATTAAAAAATAAATAAAGAATGGATCTGCTTGTTGTAGATAACCATCCCATATTGCCTGAGTTACTTCAGTTGAACAGTAATAGGAGAAAAGGCTTCCAAGCTAAAAATTTAGAAAATATCAAGAGATAAACATAGGAACAGTCCTGTCAAAATAAGATTTTTAAGAGATACGAACCAGCTAAAAGAAAACAAACAAACAAAGACATGTGAAAATACACCTTTGTACTACATATTGAAAGACCTCAAAAAAAGTTATAGCCTCAAAAACTATTTAAGGAAACAGTGCAGTAATGCTACAGCTTTAGTGTGAATAAATATTCCTTGTGGGAAGGCAAACTCAGCTTTATGTTGCAAGCAGAGAAAACTCAACCAGTGGTGCAGAGATCAGACTGGAATGCTTTTTAGCTCACGACCACTCAAAACCAAATATACTATGCTAAGTCAGTTACAAGAAACTAACAACATTTAGTCAGGTAGCTTAGCAAACAAGAATAAAAGGATTCAATTAGCAAGCTAATTGAATATTGTCGCACATTAGTTTGATGATGTTATTTAACATTCTATTATGATTAGTTAAGGCTGACTAATTGAACATTTGCAAGCAACAGAAACTTTTCATTACCATTTAACAAACTGGCTGTTCCCACGCTCCCTTTTAAAAATACACTATCTGAAATGCAAAATTCAAAGTGGATAGAAGAGAAGGTAGCAATTTCCTTTTATGCATCCCAGATAAAATTTGTAATCTCACCTAATTCAAATGTATACCAGCTGGCTTCATTGGCATCTTACTGAGTTTTCTGTTGCATTTAAATTTGTATTAACAAAATAACAGCTTTCAAAAGCTTAGTTAGCTGCCTTTATACACTACCATGGAATATTTCCATGCTTCCAAGAAAACATATCCAACTCAGCATCAAACACCACTGAAGTCAGTATGTCTCTGAACAGTGACAAACAGGTCTCTGAATATTGCTTATGAATTTCCACTTAGAGAAAGCTCTATATAAAGTTTGTAGTGAATTTCAATGTAATCTCATATAAAATGAGATTTATGATTGTTCTCTAAACTTGTACTTCAGAGAGCACAGACAGTAACATTTCTTTATGTCCTTTCAAACAGAAGATGTTTTTCCTAATAAATCACTACGTTTTTAATAAACAACTTTAAGGAAGTTTCTGTTTACTAGGGAAAAACAGACAAAAGAAAGTAGGCCCAGTAATAAAAAAGACTTAATTCTTCTTTTGAAGATTCACAACTGGCCAAGGGCCAGAGAGTACAAAATGATTTCTGGATACGTTTTAATTTTAAAACTGGTAATAGGCTAAAAAGTCTTTTTAAACACAAATAATCAAGCAAAACCCTAACCTTGTACTTTAATACATTATTAACTTAAATAGTGAATGGAGTTACAAAAAATTTTGCAAAGCCAAAGACAGAAGACTGGAAGAGTTCATGAGATGATAATGAAGCCTTCTTTCAATTTATGTTCTGCAAGTGCTGTATCATGTCATTTTATTGTTGATGCTGAGAAACACCGGAACATGAGAACTTGGCTGCTTTATATTGTAAACTTCACAAAAAACCTGGTTGATGTAAGCATCTTTAGAACTATCTGCAATCAAGGCAGTTTTGAAGCTAATAGGAGAAAATGAATGATTCTTGAAGGGTGAAATATGAGCATGTCTAAGCTCTAAAAGGCATAACAGTTGTATGCTGTGGCACTGTACTAGGTAGTAAAATTTATCTATTGGAATGGACATCCTTAAAACAATTAGAAAGCTTATTCTGAAAGATCTGTTATGCTGATGTTTCTCTATATCTACAACTATACAACAATCCACTTTAAAAACTAATATCAAACATTATGGTTGCTTATATTTTGACTATATTGGTTGCTCTCATTCCTAGTTATTCCACGTAGTTCCTAACATAAATGGCTCTGTTGAACATATAGTACAAAAAAAATGTCATGTTTACAAGATCTTACACCTTGCATCACACAACTGAAGACAAAGAAGCCCACACTGTGCTACGTAACGTATTTCAATTTACAAAGTTGTAATTTCTTGTACTACTCTTTCCTAAACTAGTAAGGTATATTTCAGTGTAAGATAAATTTAGTTTTCATTATGTTTCCCTACTTTCACTTTATTACCCAGTTGAGTGCATATGAGTCCGGTGTCATCTTCTTAGTATCAAGAAAGGAGCAGAGTTCAGGCTCATGGTACTGAAGAAGCAGCCTGAATAAGTGAAATGGTCTTCCCTTCAGAAAACAATCCCTGAAAACAAGCAATGAAAATAATCGTGAACCTCTCCAATAAGATTTCAGTCATCAGATTTAAAGCAGCAATTCTTTATCAGCTGTGATAATGTAATTTCCAACATAGTTCTTATAATTCACAAGCACTAACCTTGAAAACAAAATACCTCATAAAATTCAGGAAAAGCAAACCAAAACAAAAAGGACCTACAAACACCAAAAAAACCACTATGCTGATAAGGCAGGAGAAAGAATTTAATACTTCTGTATTACACCCTTTCTCAAATATTTGCAGTATTAAAAAGATTGAAATATCAAAATAAACCTTGCATAGTTAACTCCATGTTGTGAGCTCAAAATAATATTATTCTAATACAGCAGCCAATGGAATTTTAAAAGGTGGTAATTTTGCACACAATTAACGATGAAATGTCAATTCATCAGGAAGGAAATAAAGCAGTACTTAGAATGAAGAAGCGGTGTGAAGAAGGCATTAAGAACAAATCTCAGGTGCTTAAAAACATTAAGTAAGCTTATGTGAAATGTGATACACCAATCTCCATACACAGTTAATAACCTAACTTTCTTAAACAAAAGTACATCTACATTAGTGAAAGGGAATTATTCATAGCAAATTACACTTGGAGATTCTTTCTGGAAATTATCACGCAATCTCTGATTTCCCATTAAGTAACAGGACAAAAAATGTGACAAGAATAATGTTCTATCACCGAATTTAGCATAAGATTCTAGACTTGCAAATCATTTTGTTTGAATGGGTAATATGGTCAATTATTCAAGTCAGTCAGTAATTCCTTACCACATTTTAACATTAGGAATGGATATATATCCAAAAATAACTACAAAAAGAACCTTCCAATATTTTTAGTGACAGCAAAGCAGCCTTGTTTGCATTTTTCCCAACCATTTTTTCAATTTCTTTTTCCCTTTGGTATTTTCTGCAGTAATCAACTCTCAACAGCATACCCAGCTTCGAATAGGAAAAAACAAGCCACCTGATCAAGAATTTATAACCAATAGGCATAGAAAAAATGGTTCAATTTATCAACATATTAGGGAATCTGACAACACTGCTAAAAGCAATGCTCCTGTAGTCCATACCAACATACACGTTCCATCACAGAATACTTCTAATGCCCTTGAAAATAGCATACAGACAGAAGAAAGCATTTTACCTTGGAATGTATTTATTCATGATAGCGTAAAAGCAGTTGTACAAATCACTGCGTGGCAATCGAAGGTGAACCAGAGGTGTGAGGAGATGTATCCAACCAAGGCAAGAACTGTATTTAACATTGCGTGATTTACAGTAAAAAGTAATAACAGACTCAATGTCCAAAAGCAATACTGACTTCTCGTCTTCTGGCACTGACAATCGGTCTGAAATAAGCACAGAAATACAAACCATGTTAATGGCTTTTCAAAGACTGTGAATATGTTTAGTTCATAGTGCAACTGTACCACTGTGGAATTTTGTATGCTTGGAAAAAAGAGAATAGCAAAAAAAAAAAACCAACAACCCCAAATTAGCAGCACAGATTAAATACTAATAGAAATACATCTTGAAACGCATCAAAATATGAGTGACTTGTTTAACCTCTGTAGATTAAAACATTTAATATTACAGCAAAACGAGAGAAGTTAAGATTTACTGGAATCTAAATGAAACAAAAAGATAGAGCCCTTAATTCTTCTATTTCTATTTAATATGCTCAGCAAATAGCTTATGTTCAACTCCACAACAGTTTCTTCTGAATTTCAGCACTGATCAACTCACAATACACACCTTCCAGTTCCTCAAAAGTTAACTGACATGCAGATCCATGAATATCAGTTGTTTGAAATCAGCAAGGCTTAGAGACTTAAAATCTAGTCTTTAAGAATAAATCACATTTTAAGATCTACTCATAAATTCTTTTTGTAAAAGGTGTTTGAGTTTCTTGGGTAACCATAAAAAGAAAATAATTTGCTTACAAACAGGTTTTAAATTAGGTTTAGCACTGTTGCTAATCAGAAAATACACTGTGAACATACACTCCTTCATATAGTGCAGTACACTGTTCAACTTCTTATAAATGTTGTGAGGAACCGGAAAGTTAAGATGTCCCCATTTATTGACAGACTAATTCTGAACCCATTAAATAGCACAAAAATTTGGGACAAAAGCAGTTCTGTAACTGAAGTAATAAGGCTAACACTTCTTAAATATCATCATGGCTGAGTTGGATACTTACACAAAGCTTCAGCTTTCATTACTTACAAAGCATCTTTCTGCATAGACTCTTACTTAAAAAGCTGGCAACACTTCAGAAAAAGTATTGACACCCACCTCAATGGAGACAATGAATCTTAGACATATTGAAATATGTCAACACTGTACCACAAATTATGCCACTCATAAAATACAAAACAAATAACTACTCACAAAGAAAGGGTCTTAGCTTACTTACAGTATAAGCGTATGTATTTGCACATTTTTCAGTATAACTTTCAGTTTCTAGTATTTCCAATACTCGAAATATCTCTCTAGATTTTTATGAAAAATCAAGCATTAAATAAACTTATGAATTAGTAACTTAAATACACGTTTTGATCTTCACAGATTATATCAATTTTACTTTGGCCAAACTGAACTACAGTAAAAGAAGGAATAACCATGTTATGTTCATTCCAAAGGAGCAGAACGAAGAACAAGATATATATACATATACATATATGTACACACATCATGTTAATGCAGGAGCATGATATTACTAGTGAACTTCTTTCCCCATCACTTAC
Source organism: Chrysolophus pictus (assembly GCA_037305975.1). NCBI lineage: Eukaryota > Metazoa > Chordata > Aves > Galliformes > Phasianidae > Chrysolophus > Chrysolophus pictus. Next base: position 110,973,242 of record CM074576.1, read on the forward strand.
AGAAGCCTGTGAGTCTCATTACTGTTAACAAAAGTTTTTTTGTTGCAAAAGCTTTTAATAATTTCCCATCAAAACCATTGGACATTCAATATTTCCTTTCCTCAGCATCTCTGAAGAATAAAATAGCATGCAAAACACAAATGTCATCCAAAGATTTACTTTAAGCTGGGAAACCACTTGCATTGCGAGAACATGAAAAAGACTTATTTAATCCAACCCTAAACTGAAATCTCTATATAACCTCCCTTCTGATCTGACTCTACATTTATTCATCAGTTTAATATTGTTATATATTAGAAAATTTGGGAATAAAGAGAGAAGGAAGGAGAAATAACGGCATTAAGAGAGTGAAGTGATTAATGATATGAATAATAATTGTGACGTGTTGCCATCTTTCTGAAGGGATGAGTGATTTGACAGGAGTCAAAATTCCTTCCTTTCCTTGATAGGACAGGCATGGAAAATAAGTTCTACTACATTTTCAAGCTGGAAAATGTACAGCTATTTTAGAAGTGGTATGTATGCATGCATGGAACAACTCCATTCTCTGCCTTAATTTTCAGTTCTGTAAAAGTAAATTAAAATGTACTAGGAAACAAAATGGAAGATTCTCTTCTTGATGCCACGGGAAAAAGTATCCTTACTGATCAGTCAGCACTGACTCCATAACTAGATCATTGATGCTACCACTGCTGCAATGTTTCATCAGGGAGTTGGCCATTTTTTGTAATGAGCTGCCAATCAGATTCTGCAGCAGCTCCTTACAGGCGTGCTGGAATATGACTTCCAGTGCCAGGACAGTGCCCTACTTTCAGAAATGCAACCTTTCATTTCTCCTGAAAAAAAAAAAAAAGATTAATAATTCTTACAAAAAAAGCCAGCTTATTAACTGCAAGATGTTTAATATGCTGCTTCTCTTAGAGGTTATATGCACTTTTGTGCTATGGCAGCTTTTCAGATTAAATACTGACAATTAGACAATTAAAAACTTGATGGACACCACAGAATGTTTAGAAGATAGAACTTGGAAAAAAGATACTTTTTCTTTTCTCTTCTCTTCTTTCCTTTCCTTTTTTACCTCCTGGAGTTTTCATCCTATTGGACTGTGTCCACAAATGCTATGACTTACGAGTCATTACTTTAAAATTCCATGACATCTGCCATCTCAGAGTTTGAGCAGATATTAATTTCTTACAATGTTTCTGATTTTCTGTGCGTTGCTTCTCATCCTTCTCAAAGCTTCCTCCAAAATGTAAAAATCATTTAGGTTATTTAATTCAAATAACAAAGCCCTAAGACAACTGAGAGCAGATTTCACACAGGTGATCTAAATGCAACTGAACTTACCAATTAGCTCTTCGCAATCTTTATGAATTATATTCTGTTCTGGTAGATCTAAACAGCCATCCCAGGATGCGAGGCTGTCCCCCTTTCCTACAACATTAAGTGCAATCTGGAAAGAAGAATACAGAAAAATTCGGAACATTTTAGTGTCCTCAAAAATCGAACTCGCTAAATACATCTTAAACCTGAATCAACATACACACATATTAAAATTCCAGTCAACAAGTTGGCTCATTTGTGAAGATGCTTGATAATTAAATCATTCACCTCTAATCACACACAACCTCCTCAGGTATTTCCTGCTTTTTAAGATTGTATTCACCTTCCAAACTTTGGCCCTCAGATCAGCAGGCAATTGTCTTCCTTGAATGATATTTCTTACAGTTTCAAGATCACAGCCTCCTTCTTCTAGAGCTTCCGCAAGATCTTTTTCCCTACAATAACAATATGTAACGTATTTATTAAAAAAATAATTAAAAACAAAACAAAAACCGTAGAACAATGCAATGCTTTTAAGTCTTTATAAACAGGAAGCTACTATCAAGCAAAAAGACACACATGTAAAGGCATAAGACAATTTCCCAGTTATTGAAGCAACGATGAAAAAAAGGCTAAACTCTATTCACTCCTTTATTTTTAAGGCTGTTTGTTCAACTTCTCACTCTATTCTATTTACACAAGAGGAAAAAATAAGCTCAGATCAGTTCTGTTTTTTTTTTTTTTAAATGAAGTGACAGTGCTGGAAAATGTGTCACAAAAACATAAATACAGTGTTAGTTTACAAGTCAATGGAGACAGCAAATTTTCACCCGTATACACACACCACATTCAAAGCAAATGCTAAACCTAAACGAGATGGCAGAGTTCTTACAGGTAAATTATGAATGATCTAGAGAATGGAAAACTCATTTCAAAGATTTAGAACGTTTAGTTCTTAACTCTATCTTTCCCTGAAGCAGGGAAGAACCTTTTAGTTAAATTCAGGTTTACTTAACTATAAGGTTCCAGTATTGTAACTGTGGATGTGTGCATTAGATTGAAATAAAACACACACAAATACTAGTAATAGTGTAGAAAGTAGAAAAACAAATTCACAAGAGAATTAAACAGTAATGATACTTTGCCACAGTAAGACAACAGAAGTCATTATGCATTTATAGACGAGGGAGTGCACATTCAGAATTGACTGCTTCACAATGTGACAGATTCTGCAGAGTGTTTCAGCGGTCCCAATGAGACAACCACAGCTGATGATTTGAGGAATTTCAGGATCACGTAGCAGAGCAGTGACAAAAGATCTGGTTCACTGGAAAAACAGCAATGGCAAAGATATATGGGTCCCATAGACAAAGCTTCTCACTCCCTGTATCCTCTTCACTGTTTACTAGTTTTGACACATGCCTTAAGAATGACTCTGTGTCACCACCTGACTAACCAAACACACACCCAGGAAGTTTATAGCCAGAGCAAAACACAGAATATAGCTGTTAGGACAGATAGCAAAGTATAAAGATTCATTCCTTGTAAAAACGCACATATTTATACACATGGAATAACAGACAGTAAGCTGTTATCAGCACCATCCTCCACGACCCTAGATGTTATGTGCTATGCAAACAATTCCAAACACCTGTGGAAAAGAGTGTGAGCTTTTGAGTTTGGTCTCCTTCTTTAATTTGCATGTATCCCCAGCCCACTGAAATTCCTTGCTACAAACTTTCTTGTCATTGTGCGTTATGCTTTCAGGAGACCAAAATTCCATCAGTGCCGCTGATCTTGACCAACTGATTGAAACCTCAATCCTATGCAAGTGGAAGCATATGTATCACAAGCAGCTAGCATCACTTAAGACTTCTCAAAGAATTTATAAGTTGGAGAGTAAATGCCTCACAGTGCATCAGACAGTTTCTTTTCCAGCACTTCTTGGCATCGCTTTGTATTTCCAACATAGAGTGGGGCACAGCCAGCAGTCTGTTTCTTTGGGTACCTTTGCGAATTTAAAGTACAGTTTACAATAATTACTTTATATTCCAGTACTGAAAATAATATCCCAAAGCTCACAGATCTACAGATTGCATGGGGAAATATCCCCTCCCTGATAGAAAAATGAGGGGTAAAAATACACGAGCACACTTGCACATCATCTCTTATCCTGTTGTCTAACTGTGTACATAATGATTGATGATGGAAAAATTAAACCACCAAATTGGTTCATCCTGAATACAAATCATGGATTTCCAGGACATGTACATAAAAGACCTGGCGCTCTGCAGAACTGGATGAACTGAGGGGTGATCTAATGCCAGTAATAGCCAACATCAGACATAAGCTGAAGGGAGACAGATGCTCTCATCTGTACTGCATATTTCTGTGCACTCCCTGTATGACAAACAGAACAGAGAGCAACAGCCAAGCCTGGAATTATACATACAAAACACGGTTAGTTGCTACAAATACTAGCCAAGTACTAAACGGGAACATGGGAATGAATGCAATAGTTGCATGCAAGTTGTATTGTACACAACAAGGTCTTAAAATGTAATATTCAAATTTGATTTCTATGTCCCTCAAAGAAAATTATTTGGGGGGAAAAAAAAGAAAGTAATTTAATATATGTGGAATAACACGTGAAAATGCAACTACATCAATTACAAAAACATAGAGTGGCTGTGAAAGAAAGCTTCACGAATCTATGAGTAGCTACTTACCACTTACAAGTACCTAATATTCACAGCCTAAAAATCAGTAAATGGACTACACCAAGATCATCTTTGATACGTTATCTGCAGATGTGTGCTTCATCTGTTTGGTTGACATTACATTACTATTTGCAAAATCTTCCTAAGCGCTGTCATAAGTACTTTCTACCCAGTGAAGGTGACAATTGCCAAGTCTGTGCAGAAGCTAGAAAAGAGGACTTCTGAAAGGTTAAGAGAAGTTTTTTCCTAATAAATACCGTATTCAAGCTAACCGTGAGAGTGGTTTTAATAATTTATCACATGCCCCCAGGCTGTGTTTCAGCAGATTTCACTCAGTGTTGTGTTGTGCTATAAACATTCCAGCAAACTGCTAGCAATCTGGATCCTTGTCATTCCTGTGTGAATATCAGCTAGGAAGTTCTCTGTTCACATGGACAAGGGCTTTTTAGTTACTTTGAAAAGAATGCAGCACTGATCGTGGCTTTCTGTTCTACCATGGCTCATGGCTGCAGTCTATTTCAAGAAGCCATCCAAAGCTTTGATAAAGATGTAGACAATCCCGTTCTACACATAAGCCATGACCTGAAAGGTTAATTCCCACAAAGCATGTGGCTCTAAATGTTTTAAATCACAGTAATGCTATTAGTGTTTCTGGAGTAAATTTCCATACTATAAAGGATCTCTGAAATTCAAGCCAGAGGCCAATGATCTTCAGGAATAGTCAAATGTTTTTTTTTTTTCCATTAATTTTTTTTTTTTTTTTAAATTCAGACACTTGAGATGTGACAGTTGGAGGTGTTAATTGACAGCTGGTAGAACAGATCCAGCAGTGTGCCCAGATGGCCAGGAAGGACAGCAGCATCCTGGCTGGTATCAGAAATAATGCAGCTAGCAGGAGCAGAGAGGTGATCTGCCCTCTGTATTGGGCACTGGTGAGGACACACCTTGAGTACAGTGTTCAGTTTTGGGTTCCTCAGTACAAGGAAGATATCAAGTCCCTAGAGCACGTCCAGAGAAGGGCAGCTAAGCTGGTGAGACAAGTCTTATGAGGAGCAGCTGAGAGAGCTGGGATTGTTCAGTCTGGAGAAAAGGAGGCTCAGGGGTGGCCTTATCACTCTCTACAACTACCTGAAAGGAGATTGTGGCAAGATGGGGGTTGGCCTCTTCTGCCAGGAAACAGCAATAGGACTAGAGGGAATGGCCTCTAGTTGGGGAAAGGGAGATACAGGTTGCATATCACGAAGAATTTCTTCTCTGGAAGAGTATCAAGGTGCTGATACGGGCTGCTCAGGGAGGTGGTGGACTCACCATCCCCGAAGGAGGTCAAGAACTGTCTAGATGTGGCACTGAGGGTTGTGGTTAGCGGGTAATATTGGTAGTGATGGGCTGACTGTTGGACTAGATCTTACTGGACTTTTCCAATCGTAATGATTCCATGAAAGCCACTGTGTCCTAGAACATCAAATACATCCAGTTTGCATGCTACAGTTATTGGGAATGCATGATAAGACAACGATAGGCACACATAAAGCAATGGTGCATCACAACTGCTAGGACAGACTGTGGCTATCAATGTTGGTGCCAGACTGGATTACTTTATTCTCCTAACAAATTTTTGTAACAAGAAAGGAAGAGCTAAACTGTATTTTAAGCAAATGACTTTACTTTGAAAAAGCTCACAACAGCCAATAGTTTATCAAACATTCTAATTACACACATGGTCTACTTAAAAGAAAACTGGGGAAGTGACAAATGCCTATGAACATTTCCCATGTCAATGGCTAATATAAATGTATTTCTATAGCCATCTTTTACCTTCTCAGCACAGGAAACCATCTACATAAAGGCTACCATATTCCCCAGAAATATAACTTAGTTGCCATGGTTTCTGAATTTAGTTTATGATCCTCCTGACCACTGGAAAAATGCCTCAACATGAGCTATATCAAATCAAAAGTAAACAAGCTGTCCATTCATAGAACAAATCATAGAATGGCCTGGGTTGAAAAGGACCACAGTGACCATCTGTTTCAGCCCCCCTGCTATGTGCAGGGTCACCAACCCCACCAGACCAGGATGCCCAGAGCCACATCCAGTCTGGCCTTGAATGCTGTCTCTGGAGATAGAATTACATTTGCCTTTGAATCCTTCTAAGGAACTGAATACAGCACAACGAAACAGAGCTGCCCATTTTGGTCCCAGAGTTCATATGTACATCATTTTATGCTTTATTTGTTTTCTTTTTAAATGCAAAATGTTAGTGCACATGCACAGCACTAAATATAGACTTCAACACCGTGATGATACAGTACCAAACACATTGTAACTACTTTTCAACAGGGCTAGTCAGAATAGTAGTATTGCAGTACTGTGTCTTAAAATATTTCAAGAACCAGCCCTTGTGTCTCATTCCTAATGGGAATTTTATCAGCTTTTTGCAGTCTGTAATACTCTTTCATCATTGGTAATGGACGAGGTTTTCACAGATATTTCAACATGGCTCTTATTCTATGTCCAAAGTTATATTCCTAAGTGTCAAGACTGAACAGTCAATGACTCCATTCAGAATCACAGAATCACCAAGGCTAGAAAAGTCCTTCAAGATCATCCAGTCCTACCATCCACCTATCACCAATAGTTCTCACTAAACCATATCCCTCAACACAAAATCCAAACATTCCTTGAACACCTTCAGGGTCAGTGACTCCACCATCTCCCTGGGCAGCCCATTTCAGTGCCTGACCATTCTTTCAGAAAAGTAGTATTTCCTAACATCCAGCCTAAATCTCCCCTGGCACAGCTTGAAGCCATTCCTTCTAGTTCTATCACTAGTTACATGAGAACTCCCTAGCTTTGTAACTATATATACCAACAGTCAGGACTATTTAGAAATAATGGTGCCAGACACTGTACCTGTATAAACACTTCATAAACATTGAAGTTGTAACAAAAACCTAAATAAACAAGCAAAAAAGAAACTCCAGTTCATTCCCCTTTGCTACTAAATGACACTGGGTTGTTTCATCCCCAAGAGCTGTATCTGCAAAACCAATGAAGACAAAGAACAGACACCAGCTACATCTGCATGCTTGTCAGCTCTGGTTGATTTCATAGAGAGACAACAAAGCACAAAGAAGCCTGGGCACAGTAAGCATCAAACTTTGAATCCTCCACATTAAAGCACGGAAGCAAAACCATCAAGATTTGGAACGACGGTAAGGAGCAGCTCCGCAACGCACTGTTTGCAAAGTGCCTATGTGGAGGGGACAAAGAGCAAGGCAATAGCACAGCACTATATGCAATGCAGAAATGCAAGGAGAAAAGGGAAGATATGGAGGCGGAGAAGTGCAGGGCATGGTGAAAACAACTTCAGTGTTTAAGCCCGGTTACATTCAGCCTCAGAAATCTTAAGTGAATAAATGTGGCTGATACTGAGACCCCATCAGCACTGTTAGCTTTGAAGTGATGCTTCACACACACTAGAAGCAGTCTCTAACTAGCGGACCAGGGATTCAATGTAAAATGTATTAGAAGTAATACCTGTGCTGGGGGAGGCAGAGGAGCAGAGCTATTTTAGAAACAGCCCAGCACCTACGGTTGGCAGGCTTGCAGGGAAAGCCAGCAAAACCACGAAGTGCCCGCTCCCAAAGGCTCCCGGCCGGCCCTAAAGCCACGGCCTAGCACTGGGGCAGCACCCTTCCCTCCGGCCCGGCCGCTCCGCTCTGAATGCAGCGCTTCCCCATTCCGGCACCAGCCAAGGACTGGCATAGAATGCGCTGCGCTCGCCCCGCTCTGGGGCCTACGGGCCCGGCGGGAGGATGGCACCGAGAGAGCGGCGAGCACGGGGCGATCTCTTTTTCCCCCTCCACCGTCTCCCCCTCTGCTCCCCGGCCTCGCTCCGGGGAAGGGCGGGAGGGAAGGGAGCGGGCAGGCGCGCAACGGCATCCAACTCACCAGCTGCTCGGCGGCGCCCCGTCCCCTTCCGCCATAGCTGTTGACGTGCCGCCCCGCTCGGCCGTAAAGCACGGCCGGGGGATCGGTATGTTGTTGTTTCTTTGCGACACCTTTCCGCCCGCCCCTCCACCGTGCTGTCGCAAAGTGAGGGCGCCGGCCGCCAAGCGCGGAAGCCGGGCAGGGAGGAAGGCGGACCCGCGTGGCGCTGGCAGCATGGGGGACGCGCTGGACGAGCCGTGGTGGGAGGCGGCGGCGGGGGAAGGCAGCGGCTCAGGTATGCCGCGCTCGGAGCGGGCTCTGAGCCCTCCTTCCCCTGTCTGCTGGCTTCCCCATCCCCGCTTGCCCCCTCCCACTCTCAGCTTTTCACGTCCCGCTCCACTTTTTCCTCTTTCTCTCACCACCCGCCAGAAATACTCTTTATGAGAGTTTAAAAGCAGAGGGGAGGGAGGGGGAGAAGGCAGCGCGCCCTGAGGGCGGCTGTCCTTGAGGATACTTAGCCTGTAAACTGCTGCGTTCAGAGCTGGGCTGAGCTGATCATAGAATCACAGGGTATCCCGAGCTGGGAGGGACTCACAAGGATCACCGAGTCCGCCTCGTGGCTCTGCGAAGGAGCACCCAAAATCCAAGCCCTGTGTCACAGTGCCGTGTCCAAACGCTCCTTGAATTCCCGCAGCTCGGGGACTTGATGAAAGGATGTTGCTTAATGTGGGCTGATGACCATTATCGTGAGCGCACGTATGGTTCTATAAGGCCTTGGGAATCCTAAACCCAAAGAAGAGCCTTTGGAGGGAGAAGTACCCGTGGCACGAGAGTGCATCACCCGTGTGCTCAGCGGGTGGACTCACCGCCCCAGCGATGTGTTGTGAAAGGACAGGGAGCTGAATGACTTCTTCTCCCCAGCCACTGCTCTTTGAGCAGGTAATTTGTCTCTCTTCCCAATGATGATGATATTTGGCTCTTATACCCGGTGTCTTATCGTAGAATCACACAATGGTTTGGGTTGGAAGGGACCTTAAATATCACTAGTTCCAACCTGTGCCGTGGGCAGGGCTGCCACCCACCAGCTCAGGCTGCCCAGGGCCTCATCCAGCCTGACCTTGAGGGCCTCCAGGGATGGGGCATCACAGCTTCGCTGGGCAGCCTGTGCCAGACAGTTTCCTTTGAAAAGGCACTTGGAGAATCTTTTGAGATGAATTGTACATATATATTGTAAGGAGGGAGGGTCACAAGCCTTAATGAGGCTGCTGACCTTTTCATTTTAATTCTCAGTCTCATCTGTGTTCTACAGGCATTTCCTATTCCCATGACAAATGCTCTTCGTAAGGTATTTAGGATTCCTCAAGTCTCTGTGCTCACCCTGCCAACTAAAGGTTACTTATATGGTGGCTGATAAGCTTTGACAGTTTTCCTTTAGAAACTGAATACATTTCAGGAAAATGTTTATTCACTTGGATGATAAACCTTTGTCATGATGTATAAATCATCTGACTTTGAGCTGGGAATCCCAGCTCTCAGTTACACACAACTCCTCCGGATTTTTGCAAGGTTGCTAAGGTGTCTAATCCAGCCCTGTGCTAAAAGCACTACATGTAGCGAACTCCAAAAATACTATATGAATGTTTTACTACTTACATTACAGGTGAATGTTGTGCACACCACATATGCGTTCTGAGCCCACCTTTGCAAACTTGTTGACAGGTTCTTTATGTGGAGCCTGCTGTTGTATGATGTTGACACAAGCCATCAGTTACGTAGGTAGAAGGTCCATACATTTTTATTTTGTGTTGCTGCTCCTCACGTACAGCAGATGTAAAATCAGTTGTTACTTTGTACCACGTCTTGTGGACACTATAAAGTGCTTTAAGATCAAGTGGCAAGAAATAGAAAGTCAAGGTTTACAATGTACGCTGTAAGCAGAAAGAAAAGAATATAATTTCCCACTAGAGTTTTTGACAGATTTGATCATGTTTATTTTTGTGAAACGCATAGTTTGTTTAAAAAACTATTCAACTTTAATTGCTGACCTATTTTGAAAAGCATCTCTGCCACAATGATGAGTAGAAAGCAGGAAAAAAAAATAAAATATAATCTTTAAATACCTACCTTGTGCCAAGTCCCTTACAACTAGTCCTAGAATAAAAACTGACCAATGAATATTCATCCCACTATCTCAGCCCTCATAAGTGTCTTCCATTTTAGCAACTTGTACTCGGACGACATTTCTAAGAAGTAGTGTATGAAAAGTGTTCGGACTCGCTAAAAGGGGATGAAAGTACAAACAGATATCCTAATAGATGGATGTATGAGTAATTCCTAATCTGATTTCGACCACATCATTAAAGCTATTAGTTCAAAGTTTGTATTAAAAATTGAAGGTATTTACTCTCACTTTTGGGACATAAATGTTTGCATGAAGGGATTAGCCATCTATTTACCTTGCCACATGACACAAACTAAAGTATCTTGCTCAGTAACTTCTTCAGCATACTTTTGCTTTCAGAGATGTGGAGAGGATGGTTAGAGATTTTTAAGAGGGCTATTTATTAGTTTTGCTTAGTGTTACATGCATCCCAAGTCATATAATTTTAGGGCTTCCTTCCTTCTGTTTTACCAGTTCATGTCACAACTATGTGCAGTACTGAATACCATTTTTGTGTTGTACTCAGAACTAGAAGGAGAGATTAAGGAATACTGAGGAGTTTGTTTCGTGCTGGTGTAAGACATCAGCTGTTTCCATTTCTCTCCATGAACAGAAAGAGCACTTCTGACAGCATTACAATGTCTCTCTTGCCTGTTATGGGTGTGCCTCATCTCTGGGCAGGTTGACAGAGGGGAGACAGGCTTTTGTTTTCCAGAAATTCTTCCAGTTACCTCTTTTTCTGTTACCACTCCTTGTCTTTCATTCTCTGTGCTTTCCTTGTCTTCCTTTATCCCATAAGACTGTAGTATCTGTCCTTGTCAGTTCTTTTACATCCTTAAAGAAAAAGCTGTGTGGATCATGTCCCTTATAAGTTGAAATAAATTGTGTCATCCCAAGTTAGACCAAAAGACAGGGAAACTCTTTAACGCCGGCTGTAAAAACAGGTATGAAGTATAATATTGTACTGTAGATGATGATCTGACAGTACCTGTGGGGCCGTTTCTATGCTCTAAAGCAAAGGATGTTGTGGGAATTCATTTTTTTGCCCATACGTTTTTATTTTCTGTTTGTAGGCTGGTAAAATAAAGGGTGCCAAATGGCATCAGTTTGTTATGTGGGCTTTGCAACTAGTGAGAAGTGGACTGTTCATTGTAGCTCAATTATTAAGAGTTTTGTTGCGTGATCAGAGCTGGGATCTGCTGGTGAGCTGACCTGTGTATGGAGAGTTTTCTCTCTTTCCTTTGGCTCATCCATCAGTCGCTGTCCCTTCTGATGAAAGCTGTTATTGTGCTGATGCTCCTTTTCACATCTGTCTGATGAGCATGCCAGACTGACAGCTGATTTTTGGAAATCATTTTGTTTCTTTTCATCATGCACACTTGTTCTGCAAGATGTATATCACGGGGTGATTCTGTGAGCTTTCTTTGGACCTGAGCATGTGTCACTTGTAGCTTCAGAATTTTATTGTTAGCTGTAGATTTAGTGAATTAAATTGGAGAGCTTCTCTTTGTAATGTAGAACAGTCTTTTCTCGATTTCTGTTCTTTGCCAAAATGTGTCTTGTAAGGCACATGCTGAAGTAAGGTTTCGGTAGGCTGATCTTTTGAAACCTTCATTTTTTAACTACCCATTGAGTTTTTCTTGTGAGGCTGTTGAGGGAGGCATAGATTTCTGTTGTGGGTTTGCAAAAATAGTCCCGCAGGAGTGCTAATGTGTTGTACTGGCTCAGTGGCTAAGTTAAGCTTTTAGCTGTGAAATAAAAGGGAAACAAATTGGGTAACCGAACACATCAATATCTCTCTTTGCTTCTGCAAAACGGTCCCAATTCTGGCTGTGATGTTGCGATCACCACCAGCTTTTGCTTTATTTAGGAATTAGGATTTGGCAGCTCTTAAAGAAAGACCTATGTGAAAGGAGCTTTCCCACAAATTATCAGTTGAGCCATTTAGACTGTTGGAATGCACTCTGTTAGGGGAAGAAGAATGAGGGAAACATTAATACCAGGGAAATAAATTAAGTTTTATATTCTAAAACAATAACTTGGGTTAGTTGGTATTATGGAATTCCTGTGGGAGAGTTACTTGTAGTAATAGTATCTTGTTAGTTTTAACTTTCTACAATAAAACAGTCAGGAATTTTCTTGTTAGAGCAACAACTGCTGTTTTGTGGACAACTGAAAACAAAGAACAAATATGGAGCCTCTTCTTGCATTTGATTTTTTTTGTTTGCCTTGTCTGGAAGTAAATTTGAGTAAATTTTAAGTCTTTTAGAGAGGGTATACATTAAGAGAAAAAAAAAAAAGAAAATGGCAAATTCTTTAATGGGTGAGCAAGAACTACTTGTGCAAATAATTAATTTGGTTAAAAAAAACTTCACTAGAAAATATGACTGCAACTGTCCATTTTCCATGATAGTGGGCAATTGAAAGGGAGGGGCAGAATTGCAGAAGACCGAAATAACGCAGTTGCACTTCTTTAAAGTCACAAGTATTGTTACACTTGACACAATTTTGATCAGTTCCAGTAAATACTGTTTAAGTGAACTCAAATCTAAATACTGTAGTCTAAATAAAAGGATGACAGTTAAAATAACTAATGCAAGCAATGTCAATCTCAATTTTGCAACTGTTTTCTAAAGGTAACATCTGCATGAATGCAAGTGGGGTGAATCAACTCACTGAGGAGAGAATTGTTCATCTTCAGGTTACTTTTCTAAAGTGATGCTTTGCACAACAAGGAACTTTTTGAAGCTCTATGCATTATGAAAGAGTCAGTTTTTTTCTATCCCTCTCTTCATTTTGTCTTTACTAGTTAAAATAAAACACCCAGATTGAAACACTTCTTTACTAGACTGACTGAAAACAAAACATTCCCTCGTTCAACCCTGTTTCATGTAGTTTACTGCATAAATCTGTAGAGACAACGTTGTTGTTGCTGTTTGTGGAACGTGTCAAAACTGATTTGTATTTCATTTGTTTCTCCACTGCAAGGGACAAATTCTGGAATTATGCCAGGAAAATGAGAGCAGACCTTGCAGTTACCTGTGTCTCATAAAAATCTGGCTGTCTCTTGCTCTCCTGTAATTGGTGGCCACTAACCTACTAACCTATTGACCATGTGGAAGGTTTCAGACTTCTCCCCAATGGAAATAACTGCTGTTGAGGTTCAGATTGCTTAAACCCACGTCATAGATCATAGAAAATGATTTACCTTCTCCCTCCGCTGTGAAGGCAGGTTTTAGACACAGTCCTTATAATATGTAGCTTTCCAGAACTGTTGTCCTGAAGTGGCTTGTTGAGATGTCCAGCAGGAATTCTGACAGGTAGTTTAGTTGCATTTGTTGGCTTTGGTTTGGGAATCCGAGTTGGAACTGACTGACGGAACGCATCAGTAATCTTGAAATAAACAAGCAAACAAAAGGTTGTGTTAGGAGGAGAGGTTGGTTGTATGTTCGGCACTTTACTGTCCTTTTCCACTTTGTATAATTAAACATGTTGCTCTCACTTAGAACTGTCTGCTCAAACTTCCTTACCCTCATTGGTAATGAGAGTGTAACACTGAATATAACTCACCTGCTTGTTTGAGAAATACCAAGGAATCCAAATGGTTGGAAACTGTCTGCCTATTAATAGTTTTTCTGTCAGTCCTCTGACTAGGACAGCAGCCCTTTGGGCTAAGTGCTGGCATGGCATTCAAAGGCTGCGAACTCTGACTTCTCTGGGTGATCAGAGAATTTCCATGTGCAGAAGTGAGACATGATTGAGTCCTGAGTAGCAGAAAAGACTTAGCTTGCATGTGAAAAACCCATTATTTGAAAGTGACCACAGTGTACACAAAGTGAATGTATTTGTAGGAGGAACTCTCCATCCAGAATCAGTTATACGTGGAATAAATATGTTTGGAGTGTATCATTTTAAGAGCCTATGATTTGGCTGCAGACAAGTGTATATGATACGAGTTCTCAAAAGGATAAAGCAGTATGGAAAAACCAACATTAAATTTTTGCATGTATTTTTTCAGTATGGAGGAACTTGGGGGAAGTTTGCACTTTGTACATTTGCTTAATGGATCATAAATAAGGGAAAATAGATTCATGGAACCATTGAGGTTGGAAAAGATCTTTAAGATCATCTAGTCCAACCATCAACCCACCCCCACCATGCCCACTAACCACATCCCTCAGTGCCACATCTACTCAGTTCTTGAACACCTGCAGGGATGGTGACTCCACCACCTCCCTGGGCAACCTGTGCCAATGCCTCATCCCTCTTTCTGAGATTTTTCCTAACATCCAACCTGATATTCAACCCCAGTAGGGAACTAGAATTCTGAGGTCTGAACCAGTCAGAATTGGTTTGAACTGGCTCAGAATTGGGTATAAAAGAGTGCAGATAAAGATAGCAAGGATGACCAGTTACGTAATGTCTTCTGTGTAAAGAGTGGTAACATACACTGAAACTTATGTTTAGAAAATAGGTTGTAGAGAGAAAAACCAACAAAAAATTCTAGCATTATTCCTAGTCCATGGATGGTGAATAGGGGAATTTGCTCTTTCAAATGATGTACTTGAGAGGGCATACACAGAAGCTATCAAAAGACAGGTAAAAGATGAGAAGGAAGTATTTTGCCTTGCTAATGAACAAAAACACATTGGCACAGGCAGATAAAATGATCACATAAATTTCTTTGGAGAGAGATTAGAATGATTCATGAAGTCCATCAGGGACTGCTGAACATAAAGATGTGATGCAGGTTTCAGCTGAGGTGAGCCCTAAGTTTTAGATTGCTAGAAGCTGGACTTGTTGCTCTGCTTGCTTGATACATAAGTTTTTTTGGTAAGCATTTACTGCCGGTCACCGCTGATGAGATAAATGAATGCTATGCCTAACAGTGTGTGACTTGTTTTATATTTCTATTTTTGAAATTAGAAAGTATTAATTTGTAGCTTTTATCTATACACTGAGAAGAGAAAGTGTTTGGCCTTAAAAATGAGAAAGATACAGGAAATGCGTTTTTCTTTGCTTTGTGGTCTTTGAAAGATTTTACCTCTAGGTGGCAGCAAAGTTTGTAGGTATGTGATGCATCGTTCTTTTACTATAGCTGAACTGAAACTTAATTAAATGCTGAATTAAAAAAAGGACATGCGTTTGAAAAATAATTTTATCACTCAGATTGTTATCACAAAAGGGAAAAAACACTTTTTTTTTCCCCCATGCAAATGAATTATACCAATGTTAAGTGTCTACGTTAGAATAACTAAACATGCACTTCTGCAATTGGACTGTATTTGACTATTTCACAGTAATTTCTGTTATAGGGATTTAACAAATTGTGCACCTAGCTCTCTCTCTCCTCATTCATCTCTTAAAAACTGTGGTATCTTCATCATTCCTAATACAAATTATAGAGAGAAAAGGGTGAATAACTTAAATTTAAGGCAAACACTTAGGCTGATACTTAAGTTTTTGACTTTCATTATGTGTATAGCTAGACCAGTGACTAAACCTTATTTTTTTAAACTTGCTACTTGACATAATGACACTGCTGTGAGTAGCAAGAAGAATATTTTGGGGCAGTTAACTAGAGAAGTGCTTAAGCTGCTGTGATTGTACCTGTAAAGAGGGGGTGGCATTAAGTGGGGTTTGTTTGGAAAGTACTTGGAAACAACTTTATATCAAAGACTTCACTTGTTTAGTTGTATAGTGAAGATTTTTGAACAATCCTCTTATTGCTTTCCCTACTACTTGGTCTAAAGGCATGTATGCAGGTACAGTAGACATGACATGCTTGTATGTTTTTTAGAAAGAACTATGTGACTAAAAAACTATATGAAGATGTTGGTGGTCTTTTCAGTTTGATATTTAGCTCTGATCTGTTTATGGGTAGTCTGTGTGCACACCAAGAATGTCCTCAAATCCTTTCAACCCTTATTACCAATTCATTTCTTCCATCGAAAGGAATGGTTTTCTGTCTACTCAATTCTTCATTGCCATCCACTTGTTTCCTGAATTTGCCAGATCCATGTTTGTAATTGCTGTTAAGTTATAGCTCCTTGAGTTCTCATTTGTAAAGCACTTCTTATATTTGCTGTCTTTCTAAGTGATGGAAGAGGAAATATGACATTTATCCTTCAAAAACCAGGCTGAACTGCCTTTTGTACTGCCTTTTCCATTCCCATCAGTGCTCTCAAAACACTCCTAGAAATTAAATGTTTCTCAGGAGCTACCTAGATGAGATTTTAGCAGTTGCATGGTTTTCCTTTATTTCAGTGTCTATAAATGCACTTATGTAAATGTGGGCAAATAATTACAACAACAATAAAGCAGAGACATTAAACTAATCATGCTTTTGAAATGAGCGGGTTATGGAGCATGTCTATCTGCAAAAGTAACATAATTATATTAATTTTAGCTGTTGGATTCAGAAAATATCAAATAAGTAGTTAAAGCAATGATTTAAGGTACACGAAAACTGCTGTTTTATAAAGATTTTTTTAACTTCTTCAGTTTTAAATTTACTTCTACTGTAGATGTCAATCACCTGAAATAGGGACAGGCAAGAGAAAGGGTATTACCCTGAGAACTTGTATGGGGTGCAGGTGTTTTTTATCCCACAGTGCATGGCAGTGGGTAATTGAGGGATTGGAACAAACACTTCACAGGTGACAGCTGTCAGATTTTCACACGTAACTGTGAAAATGCCCCTTTGTAATTTCAGGAAGTCGGCTGTGAAGGTTTGCTCTGACATACCAGGATTTAGGTTCCAAGTACCCTACATTCTTTCCCAGTGGCACAGAGGCAGCTTATCAGTTACGGACACGGGCCATCAGGAGTTCTGCCACAATGCAGCGCTGGTTTTCTGGGGAGGGCTAAGGCAGGTGTGCATGCGGGTGTGAAGGAGGGCAAATACACCTCTTTATGTGCTGCTCAAGTAGTTCTGCCTTTGGTCCTAATCTCATTTTGCTCTGGAAGTGCGGTGCATGCTTTGCTTCCTGTTCAAACTGTATTCGTTTGAATAGAAGGGAGCACATCGCACTTCTGCTGTAGGTTTTCTCACTTATCTTTCTGGTGTCATTGTGGAACTTTATCTAGGAGAAATAACTTCAGATCTGGTTCTCTCTCACTCCTTAATTTTTTTAGTTTAAGAAGAAAGACCTAGGGGGTCTAACCCAGTAGAAAGAATCATTTGCAGCTTCAATGAAAGCAGCCAGGGGATGGTGCTGAAAAGCCCTTGCAAAGAAACCCAGATATCTGCACGTGCAGGAGCATGCTGCTTGCCAGGCTGCAGCTTTTTCCTGGATGACTGAATGCAGTCAGAACCTAAGCCAGGTCTGCAAGTGAGGATGAGTTAAGATTGAGTGGCAAAACTAAATATTCCCTTTGGTGTCCATGCAAGATGTTTTAGGCTGAAATTTTCAGTTGGGCCTCTTGAGGTGCACAGGACATTTGAATATTTCCTTTTCTTTCACTATGTCCTGGCATCCATCTTCTAGGGATCCAGTGGGAAAATTCTCAGTTGCTCTGTATTTCCTTTTTTGCAAGTGGTTTATGTGCATGACTATATTCAGATGTGTTGGAAGGAGCGGGAGTAATAGTCCTTATTAATATTGGTAAGACCTCAGCCAGAGTACTGTCTGGCTTGGGGCATTGCATTTTCAGAAATGTATACACCATTCTAAGTAGCTGTGCAGTGGGGAAATAATTACTGATCTGTACAGCTGTAGTACTTGAGCTATTAGGTGGGAAAGTGATTGGGTTTGTTTAACCTGGAGAAAACAGAAGTGAAGAAAGATATGTTAATTGCTTTCTAATACGTGAACGGCTGCTGCAGAGAAAGTAGTTCTCCAATTCCAGTGGGAGGATTGGTAACAAAAACTGGATATCAATTTCAGCAAAGGGAATTCAGTTTACAAATTAGCAGGATTTTTAGTGGCAAGAAAGCTTCAGCCCTGTTACAGATTCCTGCGGTGACTGATAAATTATCATTGCAGGGGTTTCAGAGCAGAAGGAGCCAGGTGTTTGGAAGGGTTTAGGTCAAAGTGTAACAGGAAAATAGGTAGAAAAATGTCCCAAGGTCCCTTCTGTGCTCAGTTTTCTATGATTTCTACTGTTTTGCTGATAGTAGGCTTATTACAGTACCCGTGATTTCAATAACATGAAGTATTTGACAGAAACACTTATATTAAAATTAGAAATAACTTTCATATACGTAATGAATTGTACTCGCGTGCCACCATGGTGTTGTTTGCTGAACACCCGAGCTTACATCTACTTTCTGATGGTGGGGAAAAGAAAAAGTGTTGGACAGAGTTGGGGACAAAATTTGAATTCTTAATTACTAAAGTTCTGCCATGTGCCTTGTTCTTTTGGGACATCTTCACTGGGAAATGCAATCATCTTGAAATATAAGGTAGTTATAGGCTCATTTTTTAATAGGTGGCAAGGCACAGGGAAAGGTGAGTTTGTGTTGAGGGTCATTTCTCCTAGGGGAAGGACTGGCCTGGGCCCACAAGGCAGTGCAAGCTGCCCTTTACTGAGATGGAATGCCTCTTGAATTGAGAAGGGCTCTCATCTGCCCTACTGGGGCACTGGCCATCCCCAAGAAGAAAGAGCGCATCCTTTTTGGGCTACGGGGCACCATGCAATATTAATTCTGTCCAGGTGAGGGCAGTGCTGACACTTCAATGTTTCTCCTGGTGCTTAAAAGTTAGTGTAGTTCTACATTAAGTTATTTTACAAATGTTTATGAGATCATCAATTCTCTCGGTTTAAATCACTGCTGCCATTCGTGGAGTAGAAGTCTTGACATTGAGTCTCATTCTGTATGGATGGTTGGCATCTAGGGAGGGATGTGTTTGTACATTTGTAAATGTACACCTCTCAAAGGTGTGTAGAAGTGAACTCATATCTACAGACACTTTTTAACATGAAAGTATTCTCAGTATTAAAATCATCAGCTCAAAAGCTCTGAATATATCTTTTCTCTTATAAGTTATTACATATGTTGAAAAAGTTTACAGAGGTAAGAGGTAATCAGGTTGTATCCAAGAATACTCTGCATGGAGAAGGAAAAAGAACACTGTGCTTTTATCATCAGGGCCTATTTTCTGTCTGGGAGCAGGCTGCTTTCCTCTGTGAAGGTCACATTTAACCGTGTGTTAATAAGAGTACCATTTTTACATACAGATATATATTTTACTATGCCATTAATATATATGTAATTATATAATTAAACTAGCTACATATTTTAAAGATAGGCATATATTTAATTATATAATTATTTCATATTATATGCCAATTACATTGTTATGATGCATATATATTTAATTATGTAATTAATATGTCTAATCACAAATCTTTCTCTCTATGTACTACTCACGTACAAAAACCCCTACATTTGTCCCCATTTGGTGATGTTTCTGTGGGAAACATCACCTATAAAGGCTTCAGTGTGAGACATTCAAAGATAAGAAATTCTGGATTTTAATCATGGCTGAAGCTGCCTTGCTATGCCTGTACACAAGTCACTTAATTTCTCCCCTGTTTTTTTCTCCTCTCAGCTGTAAAGTGAGAGTCATCTCTTAGTACCCCGGAAGGCTGTTAGTAGGACTGTTGAATGGTGGTTGTACATTTGGAGTGCTTTTGATGTATTTATGTGCTAGGTTGCATCTCTGCAGACAATTGTGGAGATATCTGAAGAGATAAGACCAGCACTTCGGCAGCAATTTCAGTATTAAGAGGGCTCATCGTTTGTTGCTTGTCCCAGTAGTTTTACTGACACAGCTGCTTGTTTGAGCTGTCTTATGTAATTAACCCTTCTTTTTGTTCGTTTGAATCCAGGTTAGTTTCTTGGTCTGATTCACAGTGCTACTTCATGTGCAGTAATGTCAGCAAAACTGGAGTGGACAGTACCCTGTAGTAGGGATAAGAGGGGAAGTAGCTTCTCTTGCCTATCCTTGTATGAAGACCCTTGGTATGTCAGGCCAGTGCCTACAGAGTGGAGAGTCCCTGATTGAAACAGGCTTATCCTGCTGCACTCAAATTGTGCTTCACAAGAGTGCTTACCTTAGTAGTCTGGGAACAATCAAGTGCAGTTGGCAGCTCTGATAGTTGAAGCTTTCTGGATGCCCACACAATTGATGGACATTTGATGATGGGCTGTCAGACAGAATTTGGCCACAGCGGGGGGCCACTGGCTGCAGGTTTGTGGAAACACTTCATTCATTTTAAACTTTTAAGGAAAGCCTTTTTCTTGAGCACTTTCCCACTTAGATTGCTTGGTGCTAATTTTGAAATGTCTTCATGCACCCACTCATGCTGTGTCTGAACCATAAGATCTTTTTTATTTCTTGTTAACATAATGTTTGGTAGTCTTCACTTATGCCTGGAGATCAGGCAGTTGACAGTTATCCTTTTGCCTGTCTCTGTAGCTGTTCCTAGAGACAAAGTCCCTGGGAAAACGGGTACTCCATTTCTATTAACCAAGATTATCTATCTATTAACCCTGCAGAATCCATTCAGCCTTAATTAGAAAGTAATAGTTTATAATTCTGCTTTTTATTATTCTTTCCTTAGCATGGGAAGCATGTTTTTTTAGGCCTTTATGAGATCCATACATAGAATTCTTTTTTTCTTCTTACAGCCTTGCATTCGGTCCCCAGGTACCATGTTGATGTTATCTACAGTGCTTTGAAATAGGAAGATTAGCTGGCTATTATTTTCTCAATTATATTCATGAATTAGCAACTGGAGGAAGGGATTCTTTTCTTAAACTTGAGATACCTTTTAGTTGATGGATGGACACTCTGCTCGCAGTACCATTATTGGCTCTTAGTCTCTTCTTTTTTCTTTTCCTTCCTTCCCCTCCCATCCCTCATCTGTCCTCCCTTTTGTGACAAAAAATTATAAATATTTCAAAGGAAATATTTTATCACGTAAACATAATGACTCAGAAATGCTGAGTACTGAATAGTCGATGCTGCCTTTACTTGCATTCCTTTGCTTGCTTACAGAACTAAAACTGAAAAGGGAAAGCGGGCTGATAATTTTTGATTTAATTATGATTTAATTTTTCTTTTCTGTTTCTGAGGACTTAACATGACATCCAGTGGAGAGAGCAGATTTGTAGATCTGAGAGGAAATGTCTGCATGCTGTTTTGGAAAAGGGACGGGTTGATACTATGATCCGCTGAAAACTGTTCTTATGCTCCATTTCACGTTTTAATCCCTCAGATATACCCTACTTAGTGGTTTGGGTTTTTTTCTTTGCGACCGTATTTCCCATTAATATTTATTTATATCACTGCTGTAAGTGCCTGTCAAATTTTAGGCTTTTGGGAAAACACTGAAAACTGAAGTGTCTCATCTTCCAATATTAAAACAGCAGTACTTACCACTTGGAGTGCATCTGAGTCCTGGAAAAACTGCCTTGCTTGGTTGAAATGTAATACAATTATGCTTGGTGTTTTTGTTCAAAGTGTTTAAATCATTTTTCAGACAGATCATGTAATTTTTCCCTTGCTCTGTTTTCTCTTTGCCTGCTAAGCAAGCAGGTGAATATTCCCCCTCAGCAAAAAGAAATCATCTTCTTTTTGCTGAAGAAATCCCATCTGAAATAGGGAGTGTTGATCTGAACAACTTGAAGTAAATTTGTAAACACTTGCAATTTCATTAAGCTATGCTTTCTCTTCTTATGATGAAAATAGAGCTAGCTTATTTTTATTCAGTTTCAGTAAGTTTCTGTTCTCAACAAGTACATCTGAGCAAATGTTCTTCTCTGCTATATATTTTGAAAAAATATTGGGAATTTGAATCGGGTTTTATTCTGCAAATAGAATTATTAGGTAAAATAATAATTATGTTTTTCGTGTGTTGAAAATCTATAACAAAAAATCCCGTGTGAAGTCAGTTGAGGTCTGTATGTAGATTATTTAATTAATGGGGGGATATAATCAATGCCCTTAATCAAGGCATGTTTTTGAGGAAATGTAGCAAGTTCACTTACATATAATATCGGTACATTTTATTTGAGAATTAATGGTAATGAGTGACTACTTCCTTTGTGTTTTGTTAATTGGACAGTTACTGGTAAACCACTACCAATAGAAGTACTGAGACAGGAGCAGATGTACTGTCCTGTTTAATGATTAAACTTATAAGTGTTGTGAACTTTGGCTTAGGCTTTGTATTGAAAACTTAGCTTTAGACTATGAAGTCCTTATTCATAAAGGCTTGGAAATTGCCCAAAGGTCTAAGTATGCTTGTTGCTATTATTTCCTGTTTTGTGCTGTCTTTCAAAGACATTGGAATAGATGGGCAGGTAGTTAATAATCAACACATTTCTGCACATTTTGAACACGGCTACAAAGTGAAATATTTTTTCCACAAGGCTTTAAAGTCTGATTGAAGAAAATGCTAGTGTTTCTGAAGGACAGTTGTTTATCTTTTAATTTGTAGAGAATCTGGCATCCATTAGTATGCTGTCAAGTATGCACTTCAGGCACAGTTACTCAGTACCATGCTTATAACATGCCCCTGCAGAGATCTTGGGTATCAATCAACAGAACATGCAGTATTCCAAATTCTAGACGTGCAGAGAATGCGTTCTGAATGGACTGCTTCTGCTTTTTAATTTTGGATGAGCCTTTCAGTTAATAATGTGTATGTAAGCTGAATGCAAGAAAGTTACTTGTTTATGTAATTGGCACAGTTATGGTAAATTTATTATAAAAATCAAGTTAGAATCTTGACTTGCCCGAGTGCTAGCTACTGTCTTGATTGGTAACTTCTGCTGAAGTTGGTGAGAGCCAACTTGCAATCTGCCTTGCAGGGTGAGACCATTCATTTCTTCTGACCCAGATCTTAATCAGATCTCACTTTCGAGTCAGCGATGATAAACTGAAACAAATCTAGTGTGAAGGACCTCTTATGAAACCTGATAACCTGATACAGCAGTTCTTGAAGCTATTCATGACATTGAGCTAGACTTATACCATCCCATATTTTGACCTTAAAATTTCCACTGCTCAGCTATAGTATCACGGAGTCATAGAGTGGCTTAGGTTGGAAGGGACCTCAAAGATCACCAAGGGACCTCAAAGTACATTTACTACATTGAGTTCCAAACACAAAATCTGTAACTTAATAATTTTCCTTCCTATTGCTGATTTCACCTAGAAGTGTGTATGGGTGGTGGGTTTTGCTTTTCAATAGAAGCTATTCCTTTAAATATCAGCTGTTACCTACAGCTGTAACCATTTGGGTTCCTGTCCTATAAAAGACCCTTTGTTATGTTAAAGTGTGTGCCAAAGTCCTTTGCTGAATCAGCTGCTAAATTATACTGCAGATACGATTATTTTTTTTTGAACTCCAGGTAATGTAAGCAGAATAATGATACAGGTTTAGTGAAGAAATGAATAGGAACTTTGTCCTTACATGCAAACTTCCTTGTTGATAAGGAGATTTTATTTTAATTCCAGTCCTCCCACCTCCCGGACGTAAGTTACTTAGGCAGTTCTTTAGAATAAGAAGCTGCCTTTCCAAATTCCCTTTTTTTTTCAAGACAGCTTTTGTGATCTGTGATCTGAAAGTGAAAGTGAATTCCAGATCTTTTGGCTTGATTTACGACCATGAAGCTGGTCTACTATTTGCAATATTTTCTGGGAGGCTACAATTTGCTGTTTGGCCCACATGTAAACTGAGGCAGCATTGTTTAAGTTTCTGTCCTTTCCTTGGGCACTAATTCCATATCCATCACTGAAATATCTTAACCTGTTTTGTCTGTGCTGTATGGTACTGCAATTTAGCCTAGTCCTAGAGGCCTGTGTGTTCAGAGAGGAGGTCTAGTGCTACTTCTTATTGCTTCAGTCGAGCTTCCTCTATCTATTATGTGAAGAATATGATGGTGGGCCACAATTGCTAATCTTGTTTCTCCTTCAGTCACGTTGGACTGGTAATGAAGAGCTTATATGAAATCTGAGTGTTGTATGTGAATGCATTCTGAATTACCAACTTAGAAATGTATTTCTGTTAATTGTTTTACAGCGTACTTAAGTGATAGCAATTTTTCTGTTGTATTGGGGAAAAAAAAAAAGTTTGCCTTTTGGGGAGGGAACTAGGGTTTACATGAGGATTCAAAAAGAGATTTATAAAAGGAGGGGGAGAAAAAAGTGGTTGTCTTGGTCTGGAGCATATCATTTATGCATCGTAAATCTGATACAAGATACAATACATTTTGTGTTGATTGTGTGTGTGATATAATGATAATTATCTGAAATGAGAGAGCTAGGAGGAATTTGGAAGAAATGGAAGGTAACAAGTTAAGTCTTTTCTGAAGTTAGCAGGCAATATTATGGCTTAATTCAAATTCTTTCATACATGCAAAAAATAAAATAAAATACAAACACACATACACACACAAAGGAACCAAAAATGTTCTGCAAGCAATGATAAAAATAATCAATTATTTACTGTTTTTGTAATGTTAAAATATTTCACCAAGGCAAGTTGCAGTCGAAAGTAATGTGAGTTATTTTGAAAATGGAAATACATAAAGATGCATTTATACAAGTGCAAGACTAGATATTTTACATAACTGTATTTCAATTAGAAGATATACAGTAAGTGCACACTTGATAACACTAAGCAGGCAAAACTTAACGTTAGTTTCATATACTGTTGTAAAGTTCATGCACAGATCTCTCCCATAGGAAAAGGGCCGTTCCAAATAATTCTTGCTGGGATGAAAAACAGGATGGGTTGCTGGTAAGGGTGTCAGCATGGATGAGGGTCAGTTATAGACATTACTTACTGTAATTTGTGATTGCCGTGGGAGAGGAGTGGCTGTTGGTGTGATAGTAATACTGCTGGTGATTTTATTGGTGGGCTTACTGGGTATTCCATTAGCTAGTGCTGGAGTTCTGTTATCTTGCACTGGGGTACAGGGGCTGATGGTCTTGGTACCGGTGAGAGCTTGGACGTAAGGACTTCCTAAGTGGATGTGGATTTTGTTATCCTCAGTAGTTATTACACTTGATCCCGTGCTGTTAGATCTCTGAAACTGCCACGATGACTGCCTGTCTGGGGATACTCTGAAAACAGCATGCTTGGCTCCCATTTCCAAAGGCTCTGAGGAGAGCATTTGTTCCTGAGAACTTGAGCCTGGTAAAGCCAAAGGGGACATTGTTCTTTCAGGCGTTAAGGAACCACATGAGTCAGGAGTTTGAGATCTTGCAAAAGCAGCCATAGTAATGGGAGAAATGGCTTGCTCTGGGCTCATGTAACCTTCTGATGCTTTTGACTTTACAGGCGCGAAGGAGGCATTTTGAATAATAGTTATTCTTTGTTTGGGAGTGCCACAGTTAGGTATAACTGCTGTACTTGTATAGGAGTGAGGACTTTCTGTAGTAGGACTTGTTATTTCGAGCGTTGCTGTGTTCTGCCCGTGGTCTGGAGTTACTTTTATGTGCAGAGGTTGGCCAGGTGTATGGCTTAGCACTAAGTCTCCAGCCTGTGCACAGTTTCCATTTTGCTTTGTATGAATCTTTCCATTCTGGTGGTGGTTTTCTTTCGATTTCATCCAAGGGATCCATAATTTCTTGTGCATGGCATTCCCGATGGATGAGTTGCTTTTGAAAGCCACTGATTGTTCCTCGTCATTGCTGTCCTTGTCCTCATAATCACTGTCTTCATACAGCTGCCCATTTATGACTGCTCGCTCTAAAGGCATGAGGGTTTTGTAATCGGGTGGTTCGTTGTCAGCTGGATCTGTCTGGACTTCTTTAGAAAAAACTTGCAAGTCAGATATCCGCCTTCCATTAGCACCAGGTCTGAGGCTCTTACTG
This sequence comes from Chrysolophus pictus, assembly GCA_037305975.1. Classification (NCBI taxonomy): domain Eukaryota; kingdom Metazoa; phylum Chordata; class Aves; order Galliformes; family Phasianidae; genus Chrysolophus; species Chrysolophus pictus. The sequence goes on from CM074576.1 coordinate 110,999,218, forward strand.
AAACGTCTGTACCTCTCTAATTCTTTTGTGAGGCTTTCCATCTCTCTTGCTAACTCCCTGTTCTTGTTTTCTTGTTGGGTGAGTTTCTTCTGTAAGACTGTATGATCACCTCGGAGGTGACAGATTAGGTCTTCTGTTGCCATGTATTCATGAATTTTCTCTTTCAGTGCATCTACTTCTCTGGAAAGGTGACTTGATTTAGCTTCTTCTTCTTTGAGCTTCTTAAAAAGACGCTGCTCTTGATTGGATTCTGCCTTTTCTGTTAGTTTATACCTAGCTACTTCCATTTTCACAGCCTCCAGTTCCTCTGACAGGAGCTTGGCTTTGTCCCGTTCATTGACATATCTTCGTTCTAGAGACTCAAATTCATCTTCAGTTTTCATAAGATCGTCTTCTATGGCCTTCATTTCTTTCAGCTTCTGCTTAAGCCCCTCAACTTCTTGAGAAAGCTCTTTGATTTTGTTGTTCTCCTGCTGCAAGGAAGTGCTGGATTTAGTAGTCTCTTTAAGCTTATTTTTAAGAAATTCTTTTTCAACAGCTTCCAGTGACTGAAGTCTTTTTCTTAGAATATTTACTTTGGAAGCAAGATCATTTCCTTTCTCCTCTTCTGCTTTGAGTTTGTTTTTCAGCTCATCTCTTTCTTTTGTGACACTGGACACTTTTTCCTCTGCATCAGATTTTGATTTCAGTGCCTTTTTACTTTCCTCAATTAGTTTTTCTGTAATGGACATCACTTTATTTTTTTCCACCTGGAGCTGAGAAGTTGCAGCTTCCAGCTTTTCTTCTGTTTGCTTTATTTTTTCACTCATAGCTTTTCTTTCATCCACAAGCATCACTGTTAGAGTCTTAAGCTTTGTTAAGTCTTCTTTAAGCGTGAATTCGGTTTTTTCTAACTTGCTTTCAATTGCTTCGAGCTCTCCAACCCTAGCTTTTAAGCCTTCCAGCTCAAGGGACAACTGTTTTGTAACCATTTTTTCTCTTTCTAGGTTGCATTTCAGGGAGTAGCATTCCTGTTTGCTTTTGTTGAAAGCGTCCTCTAATTTCTCCAGCTCCATAATTCTTTTGTTGAGTTTGTCAACTTCCCCTTTAAGGTTCTTGCTCTGTGATGCTTCTTTTTCTAACTTTTTATTAAGTTCTCTGCACTGATCTTCCATTTTTATGAGCTCTTCATCTTTTCCTTCCATCTCCAGCAGTCGTTTCCTTAATTCCTCCACTTCAGACATAAGAGTGGAGTTCCCATATTCTCCCTTATTTATCTTATCCCTTAGGTCTTGCAGTTCATCTTCTGCTTTTCTTAAAGATTTATTCGTCTCTTCCAGCTCATCAATTTGTCTGCTGAGTGCATTCAGTTTTAACCGCAGCTGACGATTCTGGCTGTCTTCATTGGTTAGTTTGGCCATCATTGCTTCTTGATCTTGAGAAACCTTGCTGCTTTGGACTTGAAGTTCAGCCTCCAGCCTGCTGGCTTTCTGTTCTTGCTCTTGAGCTTTTGCTTCAGCAAAAGCGAGTTTCTCATGTGCTTGGTCTGCAGAAGTGGTTAACTCTTGAATTTTTTGACTCTGTTGATTCAACTGCTCAGTGAGTCTTTGTTGTTCATCCACAACCATTAAAGCAAAGGATTTCAGTTTAGTCAATTCTTCTTTCAGTTTAGCTATTTTCTTGTTGTTTTCCTTCTCTTTTTTTTCTTGGTACACTGTTTCTTGTTCAAGAAGCTTTTTCAGTCTAGGGAAACAATATAATATTTTGAAGCCATTTCAATGGGCATTTAAAAACACACTTGAAATATTATGACATCTGCCAGATGTGCGTGAACATTCACTTGTAACTAGAAGCAGACCTCTCCTTGTAGTGTCATAAGGAAGACCCTACAGGTCTTAGCTTTACTACTCAGAATTCTTTTATAGTGGACACTTCAATAATTATCATCTACACTTAATAACTTCTTTAGTTGTGCATCTTTAATTACATTTTTAGCTTTTGACAGGTATCAGCACAATGCAGCTGTTTGATGTTCTGCTCTGAAACAATGCTGATTTTGCTGTCTGCTGAGACTAGGTGCGTCCATGCAGGTTATTTTGAAAATGCAATAATCACAGTGGTTGAGAAATTAAATCAGTGCAGCCCTCAAGGGCAGGTATACTTTACAGCTTTATAAACCTCCTAATACCTTTAAGCTACTTATAAAGCATCCTGATCTTTTATGATGTTTATCATTAAACGTTACAGGTGTTAAAGTACATGAAGGAAATGTACCCACACTGGGCTATTAGAGGTGCTGACTAATGCCACTTTCTAAACAGTGCATCAAAGCAAAAGCCACACAATGTCTCTGAGTCTGTCCTCTGTGGAAATACAGATCCTATTACATTGTATCACACCAAAAATCTTCTGTCAAGAGATAAACAGGAATGTAGGTTGTGAACATAAGAAGGGCAAATTTTCTTGCTCCCTGCTGGATTCAGATTTGATCTTATATTAAAAATTTGAAGATGTAGTGAATTGCATCTCTACTTTATATGACCCTTGAAATTTTTCACAATGGTTTTCCCAAATCATTGCTTACAAATTTATATTAACATTATCTTAACCAAGATGCAATAGACTTAAATTGTTCAAGACCTGTGATGAGGTTGCACATTTGTTCATTTAAAATTCTAAGAAACCTCCAAAAAATCTCAAATAATAATTAAGTTCTTTTGTAGATTTTTTTCTTTGTCAGGGAGGTGCTTGTACAGTGCATATGAGATAAGATTAGGTTTGGCAGCACCTCCTTTCAATTAGATTTTTCCCATAGCTGATCTATACATTAAGTATGTTCTGATACTCAATAAAGTATTAAAAGCCTAGATTGAACTAATGAAACATTAGAATTTTTTCATGCTTCACTGTTGTTCATATATATGATATATACTCAACTGCATAGAGTGGCAAGGAGGAGAAGGAATTGCCTTTCAAGAGTGTTCTTCCACAGCTTAAGCACTTGTTAGCTGAGACCCCTTGTCTTTTTTCTTTCCTTTTTTTCTTTTTTTTTTTTTCCTCTTTATGAAGTATGATAAGGACTCTCCAGAAGTAAGTACTGATGCATAAGGTTCCTGTTCTGCATTTGTCCCTGGTCAGTGTTGTGATGTCCAAGCAGGAAATTTTTACACCTTTCCACTGACAAGCTTCTGTTGCAGCCAGCCTTTTAGTTCAGGTAGAGCTTAAATAATGGCAGCCTTAGCACAGCTCTTTATTAGCTGTTGACTGACTGGAGGCTGCATTTCTGGGGCTGCCTCAGCAACATCCTCTTTGGCAGCATGTAGTTCTTGTGCGTGTAGAGAGGAAGCCCCTGCCATTCTGCAGCTGTCCATCAGACTTGTCTGGTTTAATCATAGAATCATAGAATTGCTCAGGTTGGAAAAGACCTTAAAGATCATCAAGTCCAACCACAACCTAAGCATACTACCCTAACTCTAGCAACCCACCACTAAATCATGTCTCTGAGCACCACATCCAAGTGGTTTTTAAACACATCCAGGGATGGTGACTCAACCACCTCCCTTGGAAGCCTATTCCAGTGCTTAACAACCCTTTGTGTAAAGAAATTCTTCTTAAATCCAACCTAAACCTCCCCTGGTGCAACTTGAGGCCATTTCCCCTTATTCTGTCACCAGTGAGAGAGACCAACCCCGCTCTCGCTGTAAGCACCTTTCAGGTATTGGAAGAGGGCAATAAGGACTCCCTTCAGCCACCTTTTCCCCAGACTAAACAGCCCCAGTTCCTTCAGTCGCTCCTCATAGGGCATATTCTCCAAACCCTTCACAAGCCTTGTTGCCCTTCTTCAGACCTGCTCCAGGATGAGGATACTCAATAGAAATCTATGACTATCAAATTTCTTAACACCTTTACCACCACCCCTACAGTTTTTATTTTAGTCCAGCAGTTTCACTACATTCAGTGTAGTGAAATACTTACTGTGAAAAATTGGTGGAATGGGAAAAAAACAGTAAACTGAGTTGATTTCAAAGTTGTCAAGCAGCCCCAAATTCTTTACTACAGTAGATTAGTGTAATGGGGAAGATCGACATGAAAAGGTGTAAGGGGAGAGGGAGCGGTTTGTGAAGCGAGCTCGGAAGAATGTTGCTGGCTGACAGCACAAGAGGACTACACCATCTTCAAAGGCAGCTTTTTACTGTGTTGTCAGTGCATAAACTTGGGTCATCTTTTTAATGTTAGCTAGTCTGATTTCCTTTTAGAAAAAAATCACCCTCCCCTCCCCACCCTTGTCTCCGAATGCTTTAGTAGTGAAGTTCAATCGATGATTTACTGTTGCCATAGATATAAAAACCATAACAGAAGCACAACTAACAATTTCATTTGGAATAGACTCATTTTTTTTGTGTATGCGTGAAGTTAAGACGGATTAATATGGATAAAATAGACTTGAGCTATTAGCATGTGTTTCATTTTAGCTCGCTTTGTTGTAATTTATTTTTGTAAGGCAAATTCAGCTAACGTGATTAATATCTAAATTAATTGAGATTTTACTCAACACTTCTTTATTAACCTGTTGATATTTCTCTGGCCAAACAAAACTGAAATGCTCCAGTGACTGATGCCCCTTAAATTGCTTTAGAAGGAAGACTCTTGGGCCAAACAGTAACCCAACAATTCTAATTTTCATAGGAATGCTGTGTAATATTTTATGGTGCAACGAAGAGAATTGTTCATAAATAAATTGATAAAGTCAGTTGGCAGATGTTTGAGTGAATAATCCCACAAGTCCTTCCAGTGAGCATTACGTACATGTACAGTTTGTATTATTTTCTCATTTTCCTTTTTATTTTTTGTTCTCTAACTTCATTTCCCAAGTTCTGATTCATCAATCTGCTTGAGGTTCCAGCCCAAAGTGAGTGCTTATCTGAGAGAGTCTAACCCAAACTGTGATCAGTAACCATGTATTCCCATTATTCGAACAGAAGTGCTTAAACTATTAGTAACTGAACTGGATTGTTGTATAAGCTGATAAGAATTTTCAAGAGATTTTGTTTCCTTGGTCATTCCAAAACACTCTAGGGTACGTGGAAGTGTTTCTTTGATTGAAAACATAAAGTACAATTTTAAAATTCAAGCAGACATACAAAGAAAATACTTCTAACCCCTTAAATCTATAACATGACTTCAGTGAAGTCAAATTATGGAGTGTAGTTAGAAGCTGTTAAATGATTTTAATGTTTTTCTAAACAGAAGAAAAGGGGTATATTATTATTACTTTAATATATGTAATCAAATATGCTTTTGCACTTGCTTTTGGTAAGTGTGGGACTGCAGAATGGAAACTGAATACTTGCTGGACTTTCTCCTCAGCCAATGTTAAGTCTGGCTTCTCTTGTCTTCTCTTATAAAGTCTGGCCACGTAAGTAGCAGAAAAGTAAAAGTGAAGATGTGACTTTGGACCTGCTGTGTTTTTAGCCATACCATAAGGTTTAAAGCTACCAGGTTTATTGGAAGGACCCAACTATGCTGGATTTGAAGAAGCTATTTCACCAAAAGCAGTAGCGTGCGAAGGTCAGAAAAAGGTGGCTTAAAAAAAAAAAAAAAAAGGTAGAAATAAAATGAATGGATGCCCCCTATCCCATAAAATATTTTTAGCATTTTCATTTCCAGTTGAATTTTGTGATCAAGTAATTTTGTTTTAGACAAAGGCAGGTATATCATTTAGACAAAGCATTCACAGATAATTCCAGGGAGTTGACTTCATAGGACTACAAGAACCCTTTCTGAATCCAGGCCAGCAAAAACAGGCACTGGAAACTGCTTTTATGAACATGAATGGTAGGTAGTTAAACAGAGTCAGGGCAGTGTCTTATTACTCTTTCTATGTGGCTTCTGTTATAAATTATTGTTTTATTGTGTCTTACTATCCTACCTGTTTGCAATACCAGTCTTTTTAGCTCAAAGAAATACATTGTCATTGTAAGCTCTGCTCTGTTCACTGTAATTGCTTTTCTCAGTACTCATCCTATAGTTTCTTGTCCTTGATATCATGTATTCAATTGCGTTGTCTTGGGCTGTACAACGTTAAACTTAGCAGCACTTGACCCTTACCTTTTAAACCTTTTAGTTTGTTCTAGAATTAATTGTTACTCTTAGGATCATCATAATAATTTTTAAATGCTTTTTTTTTTTTTCTTAAGCAGTCACAGGGTGAATTCGGTAAGGATGCTAGTGAAGTAGGTGTTGGCTTTTAAAGCTGGACTTCTATCATCTCTTTTGCCAAACTATGGAGGAGATCTTAGTATATCTGTGATGAGTATCAAGATTTTGATTTGATTCAGCAGAAATGACAGAGAATGTGAATGTCACTGGTGCTTTTTTGGTAAGTTTTCAATACATCTATTTTTATCGAGCTCGTGTGTCATGTAAATGCGTGGCTTACCAGAGGTTCTGCAGGTTATAACATGAAGGAAACTTGCTTCTAAGGTTTTTGGGCATGTACTTGAATTTCCCCCTGTACAATGCAAATAAAAATGCTAAGCTGAAAGCTTTTAAATGTAGATGAAGTCATGCCTCTTCGTCTGAGGCATTCTTCCCAGTTAGCAATAAGCCACGGTCTGGCTTTTAAGAAGAGAAGAAATGCGCTTCATCATTTCTGGTAAATCTTACAAGTTGGTGTAATTTTTGACACCAATACAGTTAAGTATTTATTTTCGGCAGAAAGCCAGTCTGTCTGTGCCTTCCGCAGTTTGTGGCAATAAAATCTGGGTTTGCTGAACTGGGTTTCTGGCCTTGGGGTGGCTGCACATTTCTTTTCTTTGCCTGCAGCCCTACTTTCTGATGCGTAGCTTTTATGAAGACATATGTTTTGGCTACTTTTATAGCTCTCTTTATTATCTTTATTGATGCTTCTTTTTTTCCCCCCTGTCATAAAGAAAGTCAAAAGCCTTTGAAATTACAGCAGCAACAGCATACCATAGCTGTTGTGTAATCTGTTGCCTTTATCTGAATCAGTCAGCACTTCCCAACAGAATGCTAGCACTTACTTTAATTTTTTTTTTTCCAGTATGTTATTTATGTATAGATATTTTAAATCATTAGTTTATACTAGGATGCACATCTCCGCAAAGGGTGTCTCAGCAGCAAGAGACTGTTTGTAAGGCAGATTTCCTGATACGGAAATTTATTCTATTAAATGAAGACTTTTAATGAGGGGAGTGTGAGTTCTGCTTATTACTCCACAGACTACCGCAGAGAGGTAGTCATTGTTTTATCTGATGCTTAAAATGCTGACTTGCTTTAAAAGACTTAATAAAAGTCATATATGATGAATGGCATTGCCAGTTCTGGGTTAACTTGGGCAAAATTTTCAATGGATAACCAGATATACTTAGCTGTGATGCTGAGAAAATGTGAACAGGATTATTTGGTCTTTGAAAACCAAATTAATCTGTAAGAATAACACTGACTGTGACCACGATTTCACAACTACTGTGCTGCTGAAAAATCGTCCTGGGGGATAGGGATATAGATATTAGGACTTTGGTTGTAGTCATTTTAGTCCAGCACTAAAATTCAGTTCCATTTTATCATAAATTTTATCTCAAACCTCAGTTTAAAAAAAGTCTATCTTGAATTATGTCCTTTCCATATCTGGAAGTTTGTGTAAATCATCTATGAGAACATCAGTCTTTCATAAGTAAATTTCATGGCAATAACTGCTCATATTTGCAAGTTATGAGTTCTTAATTCTGGCCATTGATTTCTAGACTTGTAATGCTAGCCCTGAGATTTGCAACACCTGAGACTTACAGGAAGGAGCAGGATTCTTAGACAGGAGTGAAGATGTTGCTATCCTATTCACTTGCAGGCAGCTTTATTTTTTTTTCTTGACTGCATATCCTGAAAAACATAATTGTAATGAGCTCTGTCTGACCGCAGTAGTAATAAGCTTTACTTGGGGTTAGCCTTAATAAGTCTCTCAGAGTTCAGCTACTGGAAAGCATGGCACGATAAGCTGTGGTCTGTGTTGTGGTGTGTTACGTTTTGAAGATGTATGTCTTTTCCTTCCTTCCTTCCCTCTTTCTATTAACGGCTATTTCAGGTTATTTAATTGTTCTTTGAAGTTAGTATCTATTTCTCTTGGCATTTCAGTGGCATGCAAGTGTTAATCCTCTTCTGTTCAGAATCTAAATGGATGAATAACTTCACAGGCTCACAGGAATACAACTTGGGTTTTGCTAGTTAATAGTTTGGGATTTTATCATATTACCATAGTGCATTCTCTCCTTCCCCCCAGCAAACTGCCTGTAAAGTCAGAAATAAAACAAGTAATTTCAGAATTTGGAACTCTTCAAATTTGCGTCAGCCAGGAAATTATAGTTTTGCAGATGGAAAGCTTTCTGAAGGAAATGGAAAGATGAACCACAAGAGATGTGGTATAGGGGTCAAAGCAACAAGACTGAGGCAGATCTTCTCAGTTACTAATCCAGGTCCTGCTTTTTTTCTTTTCAGCTTAAACAAGTAAAATTTTGTGCCTGAACTTCAGATTTATTAAAATGGAAAAGCAGTGTTGACTTACTATAACAGGTCATTTTGAGAATTAATATTAATTCAAAGAGGTTTTAACGGTACTGTTACTAGACAAAATAAGCCAACTAATGCTTTGTGTAATTTGTGAATTTTAAATGACAGTGTCACTATGATTTCATTTTGAACAAATTAAATCAGTAGGAAAGATCATGTGTCTTTATGAACCTGAGCTGTATATTTAACATTTAATTATTTTATCATTACTGCTAGAGCGTTATTGCTTGACCGCATGTTGTAGAACTGTTCTTAGAATCACCAGTGTTATAAAGCACTTGGTACCATAGGGGTAAACAGGATAGTGCTTTCCCACTATTTTTGCTCATTTTTATTCCCCATGGACAGATGTATGTGTTTGCATTCTCTGTATGGAGTATCTGTACCTTTAACTGTTACCACTGCAGACTTCTACCTAGTATTACAGTGCATGTAATACACTGTATGCTGTGTTTCCTGTTCATACAAGTGCCAACAGTTTGAGGGTTGGCTTTTTGTCTTAGGTATCTAATCTCCATCATTCAAGTAACTGATCAGTTTGCAGAAGTTTTGAATCCCTAAATGTGTCAGTCACTTTAGCTCTATCATAGTGTGTAACACTTAAGCCTTCTTTTCACACTTTTCAGTTAAATAGTCATGCTACTACTAGATTAAGACAACAGTCTGAAATTTGTTATCTCTAAGCAATTCCAATAGATAATTACTGCCTATTAATTTGATTTGATTTCCTCCCCCCCCCCCCTCCCCTAGGTATATAACATTATAGTATGTAGGTTCAAGGTGGACCTCCACTTTACCAGTGCTCTTCTGGAGGCAGTTGGGTACATAGATGCTTTTCTGCTACCTGATTCACCTGGAGCTGTGCTGCTGTCCTGACCAGAACTGAGCACGATTGTGCAAGTATCCAATTCATACGAACGTTTTTTCTACTTTAATTAGTTAATATTTTTGGTATGACAGAAGATGGAATTTAGCCAACAAAAACACATCATGTTTCTCAGAGGAGACTGGTTAGTCATAAATGTCATTTTCCCATAACATTTACAGGAATTGGATGTTCTCTAAAACAATTTTAACACACGTTTAATATAGAAGTAAATGTCTGGGGCCACATTTTCATCCATGGGCAGAATAGGCATTGTGCCTCTCTTTTACGCTGCCATGGCCTTATTTGTATGTTACTGGTTAGCAACAGTGATAAAATTTAGAATTTTCCATGCTCCCTTTTGTTGAACTGAAAGGCTGAACTTTCTGCTGCCACCAATCCTGGGTAAGCTGCTCAGTCATACAGTGGCCACTTGCTCTAAGGTGGAAGTTGGCCGCAAACTGGGACGCATTCTTCATGTGCTCAGTGAACATGACAAGAATGTATGTGCTTAAATTGTAATTATAACATTTAGATTAAATATTGTAAGATAAATGTTAATAGTACTTAAGTCCAGAATGGGATTTTCTTGGAAGACTTTGAGTTCTCCATCATTTTGAGGAATGGGAGATACATAAAAACAATCAGACAAACATTCCTCAGGCATGATGTCGGTGTCATCACTTCTGTGTGGGAGGACAAAACTACGTGGCTTCTTGAGGTCCTGCTCATATCCATAAAGTCTTTATTATGTACATACATCCTAGGACAAAAAGAAGCTCTTTTTGGTGTGCTTTGCTTCTGAAGTAGCTCTGTGTATAATAAACTCCGGGTCTTGAAGGCTGGGCTGGGGTAGCACCCCATTCCACTTTTTTGGGGCAGAAAATACGAACCTCAATTTTTACTGAAAATTTAGACTGAGATGATTAAGTTTTCTGTGATGCAGAGTTGCATGAAGCAGTGCTGTTAAGGCTTTTCAGAAAAGTGAGGGATTTTAATATAATCAGGTTTGTTGATATGGCTGCAGTTCTTTCTAGTAGCTAAGACTGGAAGCAATAAGAGCAGTAACAACACTTATATAAAACAGAAATTTCCCTTTGAAGCTAAACATACATCTTTTTCTTGTGGACCTGATAATATGAAGGTATCTGTTTTCTCTAAAATGGACTTTTCCAGCACTTTACCTTGGAGGACGTAAGTGAGAAGGAGACTGTAGGAATGCATTACAGTGCAGTTCACTGGCTAAAGATAGCTCTGAAGTTAAAAAGTGATGAAGGATGCTGCTAGTTTCCAAATTTGTAGTATGGTTCCTTCCAAAATTGTATTAAAACTATCCCGATATATTACAAATTGCTTCTCAGCACAATTTTATGTATTGAAGCTCTGATTCTGCGGACATTGCTGCCTGAGAAATAACTCAATTTTTTGCCATCTGTCCTAATCCTCCAAAATGTTTTGCTGTATGTCTCCTATGTCTGAATGTGTTGAGACTTGAAGTGTGATGAAGATGTTTGGCTGTTGTGTTTTCTCTTGTTTCAGTAGGACACTGGTCCACCTTGGCCTGGGAATATTCAGTGAGTCATCTAAAGGTGCAAAGCCAACACGTTTAAAGCATTTTAATCCTTAGCATAGATGCTTTTGTTGGGGATTTACACTGACATTCTCCAAACTGATCCTCTTCAAGAGGACTATTGCACTGTTTTAGAATGTAGGATAGAAAGCTACAGTTGAGAGCTATTGATGATAGTCTAAGAATTTTCTTTTACTTCTGATGTTTTAATAAAGAGGAGAGTTATGTGAATTTCTATTTCCCTTGCCCCTTCAAATAAAGACTTTTGGACTCCAGGTATTCCCCGATCTTCAAACAACTATTAGTTCAGTCAAGCAATCTCTACCTCACGATTGTACCCCAGACTGATTTATAACTGAGTATCATTATGTGACTGAAGGGCATTTGGCTACATGCCCTATTTGATCTCTTTTCTTGCCTCTTGGCTGATGATCTGTGATGTTTAGGTTACATTTTCCTATTTTCAAATGTCACTATAAATGAAGGACCTGTAGCATGCTTTCATGTACAGTATGTTTCTGATGTAATATGTTTTAGCTTTTATCATTAATTTAAAGAGTTATTTCAAATGCTGAAAATAAAAAAAGACACCATTATCTCTAGACAGAACTTGCTAGTTGTTTGGTTAACTAGAAATATGCAAGGGTCACATACAGGTTATAAAAAGTTACCTTGCCAAATTCTGGTATTTTTCCCCTCAGTTAATCCTGATTGAAACAGGAGAATTTTGCCATTTACAAAGATTCTCAGGCAGAGAATGGGAACAAGGCAAGGATAAGCAGACACTTTCCTAAGGGCTCCTTTCTATGCTGTGCTGCATTTTCCTTCTTCTTTATAGAGATTAGCAAAATCCTTAAGCTGTAAGGTTACTGTCAGCTTTTTTCTGCTATTTTACCAAAAGAGAATCAAGGTGCCACCTCCTAGCAGAAGCCTAAACACTGTTATCCCTGCTCCCTGCACTGTATACAATCTACTTTATCTAACTTGGAATGTCCTATATAGAATTTGTACTTGAGAACTTCGCTTCAGAGGGTTTATATCTCCTATCCTGTTAACCCATATGCATCCAAATGTGTGTAACGATTTACATGTCAGACTTGATTTTAGAAAAACATATTTTAGGAGAAGTTTTAAGTCTGCCAAAGTTCATGGTGGCCTTCTCACTGAAGGGAATTCCATATTTAGTTTAGGATTGATGTGGGCTGCTAGTCAAAAGATTTTCTCTTTACATGAAGAAGTATATGGTGCTATTTGCAGGTTAAGAAAATGTTTTAGCTTTGAGCATTAGCAAATTGTATTTTTTTCCATGTTCCCAAACACTAATAGTTAGTTCAGTTAGTTCTCAGAGAGCCACATCCAAGTTAATATGACCAGTGTTGGATTTCAGAACTTAGGTCAGGGGCTAGCTGTTCTAAATGTGGTGCTGTGGTACCCCCTAGTTCAGGAGGCCAAACTTTAAGATATAAATTTGATATCTTATTTCATTTAATTCACTTTCCTCTTCTCTAGGAAGGGATCTGAAAGTGGAATGACTGAAGTTGAAAAAGTGCATAACTGAGAGGAACATTTTAAAGTTAAAAAAACTAAAACAACTGTGGCATTTATTAAGCTGCTTCTGAGAGATCTCTAAACCTTCTAACGTATTGTTTCTTCTGACTTCAGTGTAATTGTCATGTTCTTTCCCAGGCCTTTGGAAGCCTGTAAAGGACAATGAAATTTGGTTCATGTATTGTTTTACTTCCCTGAAATGTATGCAAGATTAATCCACCAGCCCACGTTTAAAAAGAAATAATGGTAAGGCTTTTCAAGGTCTCAATGTTGATTGTGTTGGATATTGTATAAACATGAAAACTGAATGTTGTTTGTCCTGTTGGGTGAATGCTGTGAATGATACTGGCCAAAACATCTGGCAAGATTAGCAGAAAGGTTTTTTATAAACTAGAAATGGTCTCATTGTGGAACTGTGCAAAGATCAAAACACCTCTGATAGCTAGGTATTTTTTTTCCTTGTCAGAAGTATTTCAGTTCACTCTTAGCATCTGCATTCTCTGTCATGTTCATCAGAGCTTGTGTACCCTGCCTGTGGTACTTCTATAATGGTTTGTGGGAGCCTGAGCTCGGGTGGGCTCTGCAAATAGGCAATATGGAATTCTGCTTCATTACCATGGCAGCCACTCTCTGGTGGTCAGCAACAGGTCTCACACACAGCTCAAGGCTAAAGAAAAGTGTGTGTAATGTCATCACGACGTGCACGATGAGCTGTAGCAGAAGGGGAGAAAAAAAAAAAAAAGTGTGTTTATCAACCTGAATGATTTGGAGTTGTTTTGAAGTGTTGCCTAACAAGGTAGGCTTGAACTCTCACCCTCAAGCTTTCTGTTTTATAATTAAGGGAAGGTTACATGGTGCTGGTGCTGGGTGTTCACTTGTCTTGGATAACCTAGCGCTCGCTTACTGCAGGAATGTTCCCCTGCTCTGTCACCTCGGTTCTGTCACTCTGCTTAGCCAGCAGTGCTTTGGGTGGGACTGGCTTTGCACTGTCTTTAAACAGGAGGCTACACCGTGCTACTGAAATTCCTCAAATAGCATGTCCTTGAATTCCTGAATGCTTGAGGATGGCGGGCTGTTAGAGCTGAGCATGCTCCATCTGTCAGGCAACGAGGTGCTGTTCTGACCTCCCAGAGACAAGATGGTGCCCCAGAGCTGCAGTCAGAGTGATTCTTGTCTCGCTAACAGGAAACACAGCAAACCTCGAAATCAGTGGAACGGACCGAGAGGTGTTAAGACTCAGAATGCCCATTACCTCACATAAGAACAAGCTCAGCCTTGTGCTTATATGTACTTACATGTACTGATTTAGAGTATTTCAGCAGCATCTCCTACCCTCTTCGAGGGCAGGAGTAAGGAACTGAACTAATCAAGCCTTCAGACACATTGAGAAAGCTCAAGATAAACCTCGTGGATATCCATTTATGAAGAATCCATTTATGAGAAAGACAAACCTAAGCAATGCAAGTTTTTGTTTTTTTTTTTTTAGTGGTAAGGCACGGTTTCTAATTCACATCAATTTGATGACAGGCTGAAGGATTAAAGGGAACTATTAATGAGTCAGAATTAAATTTTATAGGATGGTTTTTAAAGGCGAGTCTTCCTACATTATAACCTCCTTAGTACTCTCTGACTTAGATATTTTTCAGGGTATTTTAATTGCGTCTGTAATGAGCTGTGTTCTGCTGATACCACACCCAGGATCTGAGAGAAGCTGTGTGCAGGAGAGCTCCCAAGGAGTGTTGCCTGTGCACTTTCCCATGCCAGCCTACCCCTGATAAAGGACTTTTTCTAAAGAAAAGTGCCAGCTTTTAAGAACTGACACGAAATGCAAACTGTCGCTGCAAGTAAAATCAGGCTGTTTGGTTTTCTTTTATTTTTTTTTCCTCCCATGACAATGACAAATGTGATAAATCATTCCAGCATTAGGTAAATATCACAGGGGTGATGTTATTAAGCCAAATCAAGCAGTGACTTGCTTATACTGGTACTGGTGGGGAAAATAAAATAAGGGCAAGTTAGACACGTTGATCCATGAGATCAATCTCTAAAAATTCCCCTATCAGCATTTATGTGACATTGGTCAGTGGAAGGAAGGGAGTGACAGGGAAGGAACAAAGGGTCAGTGCAGTTAGATAGGAAGCTGACCCTCATTTCTGGAGGAGGTGCTTGTTCCTAAAGCGCTTTCTCTTTACGTTGCCTGTTGTAGAAAAGTTAAGAGAGGTATAGAGAGAGTTAAGAGAGGTACAGAGAAAGTTAAGAGAAGAAATCCAGGTGCTGAAGACTGAATTACATGATTATTCTTTCCCTTTACTGTTTTCTTTCCTTTTAGTGTTAAGTGATATCAGCTAACATTTTGTTTACTTAAAACGTGATGGTTTCGAGACGTACTAGGAAATCTATGACAAAACAAAGGCACATAATACTGTGGGGGGGAAAAACAACTATGAAAGATGTTAATCGTTACACCTGAGTCTAATTATTTTGGACTTTTACCAGTAGAAATGAGATCAAAATTGGTCTTAGAGGTATAAGGCAAAGAATGTTTTCCCTTTAGGTGTACAGAAGACAGACTATGGGAAATAAAGTAGCTTTGTTTTTTAACAGATATCATGATTTGCATTAGACAGGTAGTATTCACAGTACAGATGGTACTTAGGATATTATCAAAGTAGTATAATGATACACATTGCCCTCATTCTGCTTTGGATTTGGAAGAGCTGAAGTAGCCTCTTAGATATGGATAGGCTTTTTTCTATATCTAGTTAGTACCTTCATAAAACATGTTTATTGCTTTTATAGTATTCCTGCAAATGCTTTTTACTTTATCATATTGTAGTCCTTTGAGTTCAGCCTCTCCTTTTCCTTCAGATATACCCAAAGGGCTGCTTATTAATTCTGCTTTTTAACATATCTTTTCATAATGTAGCTAACATTTCCACTGTATAACTTGCCAATGCATTTTTAAAGTATTAAATTGACTGAATTTATGATGCATAGGAATCAAAATTTATCAGGGAAGAGAGGTAGGTTGCTAGTCTGCGGATACAATAGAATAGCAAGCAGAAGGCTTTGTGAGGATTTAGGAAGCTGATCTGGGCTGTTAGTTTTCCAGTATAAACTTCCATTTGTTCTGCTTTCTGGGGTTTGTTTCATTCCATATATACTAGACATTGCCCCCGTGATTCTGTAGTCTGGTGGACTGATGGCATCTACAGAAGTGTAAATTTTGCTCGTTACAAGGAAAACTACCTTGGAAACATGACAACTGTTTAAATGCCAGGATTAATAATATAGAAATATCTGAGTTATCTTTGAAATGAAGTGTATATCTATAAAGGTTTTTAGAGCCATTTGTGGAAAATGACTACTGGAATATTGTTTGCTATTTGTTTTTTTAGAGGAAAAATGTCCTGAAAACATTCACAGGGGATTTCGATTCTCAGTCTCTCGTGCCTTGTGTGCAGGACAGCACAGAGATGCATACGTCTGTATAACAGCAGCTTAAACTTTTCTGAACAAGGATTCTGAAGGGTTTAAAGCACTGAGTGAAGCTAAATAAATAAATAAAAATCTCCACAGCTTTCTGCTGCCTGTAGTAGTAGCTACGTAGCTTGAGCCTGTACTTGTATTTCATAGCTACGTAGCTTGATATTAAGAAAAACGAAAACAATACAACAAAACCAGATTTTTTTTTTTTCTTTTAAGTAGAGTTTGTCCGAGTTTAAAGGTCTCGCGGCAACATTTCGATGTGCACACCAGCCTCGGGAGAGCATTGCTTAGCAGCCTGAATCAGCAGGTAGGACAGTGGAGCTGACCTGAGCGCAGTTGTTCCTACAGGCGGAGATGTGACAGCTCCTCAGCCCGGGGCCAGGAGCGCGTCCCCGCTGACTATAGCTGACAGCCGTAGGCTGTAGCCGAGCAAACCGGGTTCCCTTCCCGTTCTGCAGCGGCTGCTCTCCTTCGAGATTCGTTTGTTCGGTGACCGGGATTTAAAGTTTCCTCCTCACCGTCTGACAGCTCGGCGCTGCTGTGACTTGACACTTGCACACAAGACACGGAAGAGGGAAGCAGCGCGTAGGAGTTGGGGAGTTTGTCGGACTCCGAGCTGGTCGCAACTGCTCGCTTCAGACAGAGCGCAGCCTCATGGGCAGAATCGTGCTGGTGGCAACTTACGCGTCGCCCCATAAACTACAGCAGAAGTTGCTCAGAAGTCTGAGCACACGCTCGGAGATATCCGTGTGCCCCATCGCACCGCCCGTGCGGGTAAGGGCAGCGCAGAGGGGCAGGAGCCCTACCTGCCGCGTTCCCACGCAGCTGTAATGCAGCCGCGATGTTAGCCGGCTACTGAGGAGCTCCCGCATCCCTGCCTCCGTCCTTTCTCACCGCTAAGTTCATCCCTCGTCCGCCTGCTCTGCACCTATGCCAGGTTACAGGGAAATAGGATGCTCTGCCAGCGATCCCGGTGAAGTCTGAGTGCTTTCACCCTTTTCCCTCAAAGCCCTTCCGTGAGCAGGGTCCCCGCAGGCCGTCCCCGCCCGCCCGCTCTTACCTGCCGCTCCCGTAGCCGCTAGGGAAGAGCCGGCTACGCGGGGCCGTGCGGGCTGCGCGCCTCCCGCCGCCGCTCCGCCGGCAGCACTGCGGGACGGGCGCCGGGCGGCCCGAGCCTAGGCGGCATGACGTCATGGCCGCGCCATATAAGGCGCCGCGCGGTGAGCGGGCTCGTGGCGGCGCGGCGCTGCGGGGAACCGTGCCCCCGTCCGTGCCCCCAACCGTGCCCGCCGGGTCGTGGCCCAGGGACCACGGGGGAACCGTCCGGGCTGCGGCAGGTCCTTGTAACGCAGGCAATCAAGCTGTTGGCTGATCAGCTGTAACCCTTTGCAGTTAGGCTGGAACTTGAAAAAAGAAGGGGTATATCATATCCAAACGCATCTCCCTTAGTAATTTGTCCCGAAGGGGTTCTTCTTCTTATTATTATTATTATTTAATTATTTTTTTATTTTTCTCTTGCTTGCTTTTTCCCATGACAAAAAAAAAAAAACACGTGAGTTCACCTCAGCTCCTCAGAGGGTGATAGGAACTTCAGCCTTTTTTTTTCTTTTTTTTTTCCCCCTCCTTCTGTAAAGAGTCGGGGTCTGCAGGAGGATAGTATTTTATTTCCTGATGATGTAACTACCAAACAATTCTCCGAGTGATGATGGGAAGGCCAGATGAAATCTCTCTTTTTTTTTTTCCTCCTTTTCTTTTTTTTTTTCTTTTTTTTTTTTTCTCTCCTCAGTGTTTTTCCTGCAGAGCCCTTTCCTTCTCGCATGTTTGTGTTCCAGCTAACACAACTAAGCAGCCCGACCGGCTATTTTTAGTAAGGTCTTAGAGAAATGAGTCGTTTGTTTTAATATTTAGGAAAAAGGCAGAAGGCCAAAAAGAAGGATTTCAATTGTGGAGCTTAAAGCGTATCTCTTGTATTCCCTGTCCTTCAGCGTACGTCCTGAATAAACATGGAGAACACATGGAAGAAATACCTGAAATAACAGTAAGATCTGTTGTGGAAATTCCACTAAGTTACTGAAATAAACTCTTCTGGTGCTGATGAGTAAATTAGGCCATGCAAAGGGCATTCCCTGTTGTTTTGTGCAGCTCTCTTAAGGCTAGATGCCTCCACCTTTCACTTTGAACATCTGAATTTTAGTCTTCAGATAAACTTTGCTATGATCTACTCGTCGTATGACCTACCTGGCCCAATCCCCATCATTCCCATTAACCACGTTCCTCAGTGCCACATCTACGTGGCTCTTGAACACCTCCAGGGATGGTGATTCCACCACCTCCCTATGCAGTCTGTGCCACTACCTCAGTACATAATGCAGTTCATTTATTTGGGGGTGCTGTCCATGTGTTTGAAGACAAACGGTGATTAAAATGTTTGTATTTCATTAAAAAGGAAGATATCTCCTTGCTACTTGCATATACTTATCCTGAGCGTAGTCTTAAAAATGCTTTTGTTTTTCAGGTGGAATTTTTTAGCCAAGCCTTTGTACCGTGCCTGAATAAGCTAGGGCTTATTCAGAAGTGTGTTGCTTGTGTGCATGGAGGATACTGCTGTCCCCTTGTAACTCCTTGAGGAAATTCAGGCTGGTGTGATCAAAATCCTCCAAATCTCTTTAATAGCGACATACCTCTGTATTGATCCTTTAAAAATTGATGTTAGAGATAGCAATGTATTATGTGAAAATACCAATGGACAGACCAGGATAATGTTTATTTTGGATTGCAAGAAGATTTACCAAATCCAAACAAAAAAGAGCCTGTCTTCCAGCTAGAACTGGGCTGTACAAAGGCTTGGCTAAAGTTCTTGGGAACTACTATTTTGTTTGGTTTATTTTTCTTAAAAGTACTGTGCCGATGTGGCATTTACATTACATAGCAGCTCCTCAAGGTGATCTTGGTATGAGGAACATGAAGTTGGTTTCATAGTCAGCTACATACTCTTCTGTTGGGACTCTGCAGTTATCTGGAAGAAGAGGACAGCTGCAGGTACAGGGACTGTCACAGAGTGAGCTGTGGGGAATGCTGCATCCAACTAAGGTTGCAGGGTGGGAATCAGGTAAGTAGGGGTCTACTGTGTGTAACGTATTTGTTAAAGGTAGCTAGGAGTTAAATTTGTATGCATTCTTCTAAATGTGTGTTTGTCTTCTCCTTTACCTGCATATCCCCTATCTTTTTGGTCTTCATTGCATGAAAATTTCCTGCATGTTTGTTCTGCCACATTGAAAGAGTTATTGTAGCCTAGGAACAGGTTTGAAGAAGACTTCCCAAAAGCAGGTAAACAAAAGAGCATCCTTACGTTCCAGTTATGTTTATCAGTTGCTAGGAACACGGGTCAGATAGTGCTGGTGAAAGTTTATTGACAGTCTGGGGGCAGGCTAGAGCAGGGAACAGGGAATGCAAATCCTCCTGTTTGTAAGTCTGTGTTTACATTTGGGAACAGCTGAAGTATAAACTTCAAGTTTCTTAATTAATTTTCCTCTGTGATATAAAAGTGCACATCTGTGACCTTCTGCAAAAGTGCTTTGTCAAAGAGCATCAGCTGAGTGTGCAATGACCTGACTTCCTTCTCTTGCATTGTCACCACTTCATAAAAGACAGAGTACAGCACTGTTTCAAGCACCGTTAAGGAGATGCATGATTAAAAATTCCAGCTCTTGGATTCCTGTAACATGAAAAGCTTGTATTAGAGAAAAAGCTTTCCTTTACTGCCTTCTCACAGTGTCTTCCACTATCTCTAGGTGCAGATCTGTCCCTGGTGAAGTTCACAGGAGGTAAAAAATTCCTTTGTCACTTTCCATTGCTCCTTCTGAACCAATTTGGTTTCCTTAGTTACTAGTCAGAGTTGTTCGGAACCGGTGTATTTGCAGGTACTGTGACAGCAAAAGAAATTGGATCTCTAGAAGGTGAAGTTGAAATGAAAACTTTATTTGTTGCATTCCCTGACAATGTGGGGCTGCTCCCTGCAGCCTGTTTGCAGTACCTTCTTTCTAGTCTCTGTTCTCTCTCTGCCATTCTGTTACCATTCTGTTTTATTATTTGCACCCACTGTCTTAGGATTCAACTTGAAAAAATTGAAGTTAGAAAGATGGCAGGTTAGCAGGCAGGGAAGAGATGGGGCAAGTAAGCTAAATGACTTTGTGGCTCTTGTTTAGACTCTATCTTAAAATATCTCATTTCTCCCCATTATTTCCATTGTTAAAACTATTTTTCTTCCCATACCAGCTCATAGCAGCCTTCCAGTGTCCTTAAACCCATAACCTATCTACTGCAGCATTTGACCCCCCTCCTGTAGCCATTTTGTATCTAAGATAAATAAAGGAAATTAGAACTTGGGCCTCGGTTCAACAAAGCACTTAAACATAGTCCTGTGTATTTTTGTTGAAAAAAGTAAGGACTTCAGCATAAGCCTGATTTTAATGATATATTGAAATTCTTGGCTGGGTTGGGCTCTTAGTCGCGTTTCCTCCATGTAGATATCGCTGAGGCTCAGTCTTCAAAGTTCTCCATGGGATCTAAATCTTTAGATTACTTTCATATTCCAAAAATAGACATCTACAGAAGTACAAATACCATCAAGGCATTTGTTAGGATTCTACATTACTTAAAACTGTTTGTTTTTTTGGATGGAGTTCTGCTTAAGCTTTGCAAGGGATACTGGAGTGCTGAAATGCATACAATATTGACAAGTCTAATTTAGTGGCTTGTATAAATGGGATCTGACGTTTAATGTCTGAATGGCTCACGTGATTTCAAGGATTTTTATACAGTGTATACTCAGCCTTTTCTCTGAAGTCTATAGGAGTTTTACCATTAAGTCAGTGGAAGAGGGCTCACTATCTGAATGTTTTCCTGGATCGATAACATCTTTTTAAATTTTTCTGTTCAATTTGTTTTTATTACTTTTCCTAGCTTTGTGGTTGACAATCTCTTAGATTTCATCAGTGAAGACTGTTTTAGTGTTTTATATCCCACTGCACGTATTATTTTCTGAATATTATGGGAAGAAATATGAAGGCCATTGTGGCTAAAAGATAGTCTGAAATGCAGTGACTATTGATAAATTGCATGTGGAAGGCAAGGGGGAGAAGCAAGAGAAAGTTCTAAAGATAACATTCTTAAGATTCATGTGTCTTGACTATGGACTGTGGACGGAAAGAGATTCATATCTTCATTACTGTGTGTTTTTAATTTTTTTGGCAGCAGGAAGAAATATTTTCCCAAACTCCCCTATTGTTTGCAGATTCCATTATTCTCCCTATTTTGTCAGATACAAACAAAATTCCTAGCCAAATATTAGGGATAATTTGATCCTTTTTTGTTGGGCTCTGCCATGAGAAGTGTATGACCACATCTTTTCATGTCATTACTAATGACTTCTCTCCTAAGAGGAACTGGCAAATGTTCCATGTCTTTTTGTGAGATGGAGTCCTGTTGTATATAGAGCCAAGATAAATTTTAATGAAAAAGGCATTTTTTGGTGGGACAGAGCTTGCCATGAGCAAACACTAACTGAATTTAATATGTATGCCTTCACGTATAAATCTTGGCCAAGTAAATTTTCTGCATAATGAATGGAGATGACTTTTTATGGTCTATGAAAACTCTGCACAATAGTGTATTTTACCAAGCAGTTTGAACTCAGAAGTTTTTATTAGTGTTGTTCTGTGTTGATTTTTTTAAATTTTTGTTCTGCAAATATGCCTGTCTGTTCAGGCTGTTTCTGGAAGCACGGCAGCCTTTTCACTGTTAATGCAGTAGCATAAGGAAATTGTAGTCACAGAATCACAGAATGGCCTGCGTTTGGAAGGGACCTCAAGGATAATGAACAAACCCCCCTGCCACAGGCAGGGCCACCAACCTCTACATTTAATACTAGACCAGGCTGCCCAGGGCCCCATCCAACCTGGCTTTGAACACCTCTAGGGACGGGGCATCCACAACCTCTCTGGGCAGCCTGTTCCAGCACCTCACCACTCTCATAGTAAAGAACTTTCCCCTGACATCCAACCTAAATCTTCCCTCCTTCAAATTAAAACCATTTCCCCTTGTCCTGCTGTAATCTACCCTTTCAAAGATTGACTCCCCTCCTGTTTGTAGGCTCCTTTAGGAACTGAAAGGCTGCAATGAGGTCACCCCGCAGCCTTCTTTTCTCCAAGCTGAACAAGCCCAGCTCCCTCAGCCTGTCTTCATAGGGAAGATGCTCCAGCCCTCTAATCATCTTTGTGGCCCTCCTCTGGACCCTCTCCAACAGCTCCCTGTCTTTCTTGTACTGGGGGCTCCAGACCTGGACACAGTACTCCAGATGGAGCCTGATTGGAGGGAGCTAAATTATGTACATGGAAACATGTTTTGAAAGTAGAACATATTTTCAGTAGAACATATTCATTTTAGTCATTGGAACCCAGCAAAAAAATAAGCAGCACTATACTCAGTTGCCTACTTTTCTTCCTCCATGTCCTTTTAAATGCAGCCAAAGCAGTAGAACTTCACAGAAATGGTGACTGAAACATATTAAGCTTCAAATCAGGCTCCACACGAATCCCTGTCTCAGGATTTTTTTTTCTGTGTGTTAACCTAAGCTGTGAGTCCAGTCATTATATTAAATGGAGCAAATCTTTCTGAGCAGTTGACCTAACTTGCTGCATAGACATGACCTAAGCATGGTGTCAGTGATGGTTGCTTCTTTCAAGGCTTTGATGCAGATGAAGCAAAGAAGTAGATCAAGTTATCCTTTTAGTTCCTCCATATCACTGAACATCTCTTCACTCATGCTTTTCCCTTTGTGTCTGTTGTTTCTCTACTTGTTACTGAGTGATGCTGATTCACAGGTGCTTTGGACTGCTAAAAATACATTTTAAAATGTTTTCCTTATTCTCTGAAATTTCAGTAGTCATACAGTAGACTTTAGTTATTGGTGATTCAAGGAATCTATACTGAAATAACACAGAGGTAAGTGTATCCCTACAGGGTGTTTTAGATTGTGGATTCCCAGGGATGTAGCGTACCCTGAAAAACTTTGATCCCTTTGGGATTCAGAATTGCGGAGCTTTCTGATAGATTAATGGTTTAAAAATGTGACTTTGTCATGTGGTTCAATTCTGTAGTCTGGAAAAGCATTTAGAGAGTTTCTTGATCTCCTCGCATGTTGTCTCGTGTAGTATTTTGTATTAGTATTGCCCACAGCAGGTACTGTTCAAGGAGTCTCTTGGGCATGGGGAAATGTATTTAGCAGACTCTGACTCTCCACAGCTTTAGAGTCTGCAACAAAAATTTCACAGAATCCTTGAGTGAGGAAGGAGAATAAATGCAGAAAGGTATTAATTTGGCTTTTTTTGTTGTTTGTATGACAGCCTGAAAGAAAGATGTCAACATTAAGACCTATTACCTTAAAGTCAGCTATGCTAAATTTGTGCCTGTATCTTGGAACATTTTTATTGATCTCATGTCTTTGGAAGTTGTGTCAACAGGATGGGCTGTTACTAAGAAGGTCATTCAGGAGATGAAGTAAATGCTTGAATAACCCACATATTGCTTCATTCTTGAATGCTGTACTAGAGCACAAAGAAATGACTTAAGGCAATTCTATTTTAGCACCTGAAGCAAAGACAAAAAATTTTTGTTAGTCTCTACAATTCTGTGCTCTTTTAACAGTCTTCCCTGCAACCTTCCTTGTGCTTTATGGTCTCCTTTATCTTGTGTTGTTTTGGTTGTTCTGTCTTTTGTTGTTGTTTTTTTTTTCTGTTGTTGTTTTGGTTTGGTTTGGGTTTTTTTGGTTGTTTGGTAGCTTATTTTTAATCTATTTTTTTACAATTTCCTATTTTTTAGTTTTGTGTAAAGGCAAAGTCTTTTCTTTTGAATGTTGTTTCCCCTTGATAACTTGGTTGGAAGCATTCTCACAGGGCACTGTTTCTGTTTGCTCTAGTCATTGAACTCAGAAGCTCACAGTATTAAGATCAGCATTCATTAGATGAATGGTAGTTACAATTCAGAAAAGGTTGTGTGTATGTTATGTGTGTGATCGTGTGATGTACCGTGTAGAACTGATTAAAGGTAGAGATGCATTGGATTCTCTCATGTAGTAATGCAGTTTTGTATAAAAGAAGCCTGAAGTGAGCCCTTTTGCTACCAAATCCATTGGTAGTAATTGTGATAATCAATAATCGTGAAGCAAGCTGACTTCTTAAATGAACACATAATTTCAGATTGTAATCTCCCTTATCTTTTTAACGTTAGTTGTTTTTCCCAGTGAGGGTGATACAGTGGTACAGACTTTAGTGCTCTCAGGTGATCCTTGAAATACAAAGATTTGAGCATGGTAAATTTATTATTATTATTTTTTTCCTTCAAAAATAAACACATAAATGTATCTATAGATAAAAATATATGCATAACTCTAGCAGTAGCAAGGACAGAAGGAGGAAATCAGTTCTAGTTACTGTAATACGGTGCTTGTGATACTGCTTGCAAACTTTTTGTGAAAAATGACAACATTTATGGTTATTTAAACTTTCAAAGCAATACCTAAAGAAGTGTCTGGATTCTGCATATGAGGAACAGAGGCCTAGAACTGGCAATTGCAAAAAAACATGTATTTTCCAAATTCCTAAGATATGTTGTGTTGGTTAAATAAGACCCAGTTGTGGATGACCTGATAAAATTTGATTAAAGTTGGCTTTTCCTAAAATGTCTGCATTTGTGATGCTTGAATTTTTTTGTTCTTTGGTGCATTTTTGTTTCACCCTGATCATCTGGTTTTATTTATTTCAGAATCCCCATAGTAGATGAGCAAAGGCAATTCTTACATAGAAAAAAAATCAGTCTTTTTGATATTCCTTCTGAGTAAAGAGGAGAATACATGCATCCAACTCTACTGAAATAGGAGGGATTATTTTACTAGAAGTCTAAATTGTGTCCAGAGTGACATAAGGTTATACAGAGCTTGACAAGAATAAACACTTTATTTGGGAGTTATAAAAATGTCTTTGACCTTGGAGCTGGAGTATGTACGTGGAGTCTTAACTTGTAGCTATCCACGTGTATCTAAATCAGTGCAAGTCATGTCTGAATGCTGCTATGTATAGTTTGCTCAGTGGTCAATGTGGTGAGTGAGCAGAGTTCTTGGAGCAATTTTGGTGGGATAGAAACCTGTGTAGCAGAAACATGCATACCTCAGAGGCTTGTTGAAACCCTTACTGGTGATTTTGCTTTGGTAGACCTTGAGTGGGAATGAAATCTGAAATCCCTCCTGACCTTTTGGGAATTGCTCTGAGAAGCTTGCCTGTGTAAATGTACACAAAAGAACTGTAGATGCTGCAGAGCATTTATGGGTGACGGTTGCAAAGGTTGTTGATTTATTCAGTGAGTTATTCTTCAGAAATGTGTCTGAGAGCTGTTTATGATACTTTTAGCTTTAAATGCCACACCACTATGTTTTCCACATGTATTGATGTCAGAATTTGGATCGTTTAAATGAACTTTTACCATTATTTTTGCTTCAGTATTGTGGGAAATGATTTCTTGGAAACATCTTCTCTATTTTAGGTATATCATAAAAGCAGGAAAGCTATCCGTTTTTGGCAGTGAATTCCTACAGGCTTCAGGGAATAACATTAATGATTTAAGTAATACAAAAGGAAGATGGAAATCATGTTTGAGGATCCTTTTACAAGTATAATAATTTATTTATTTTAAGATCTGCCGGAGAAACAGGTAGGTACATCCATCCTGTTATTTTTATTTTTTTTTAACTACTTCACCAGATGTTAATATGACTTTGGCTCTTCTCCTTTTGTGCTGTTCTATGCTCATCTCAGATTTTTAAGGACATGCGGGAGCCAAAAGCTGTAAAAGAGGCAAGCACTTTCAGGTGGAATTCTAGTCTGCCTGTGTGATATTGAAGAAATTCAGTGAGTGGGTTATTGGAATGTATGGGAGGGACCATGTGAAGATACTGATGCCCGCTAAAGTGACTGGAAAGAAATGATTGAGACACTTTTAGCATTTGTACTTGAGTGGAGGGAGGCTTGTGATCAAACTTGGGTTCCTTTAGGAATGTCATTGGAAAAGAGAAGAGTTCCAGAATAACAGAGTGGTCCTCAGAGAGTCTCAAATTCCATTTAGCCCTAATCTGAATTGAGAAAGGATTTTACTGTGAGGATAGTAGAATTTTGTTTTTCACTGTGTGATTCTTCTAGTAAATGTCAGAATGTTTTAATTCTTGTAAGCTTTTTTCTTTTTCTTTTTTTTCAGTGCTTCTTTATTGTCCTGTAATAGTAACATATATATATATAAAGCCACAGTCTTTTTAAAACTATGTGCACATGTGTGTTCTTAAGACATTCATAAGCTCTTGCTGTTTCTGCTTTGATGGACAATGAATGTACTGTGTATGTGTTCTCTTCAACATTTGAATGTAAAGCCCAAGTAAAAACATCTTCCTGACTCTTAAATTATATGTATGTTGATTTAAGTTGCATTTCCACATAAAACTTCTGTCTTAAAAATTGCATAAATTCTTAATGTGTTCTTTTGACAACTTTCTTCTAATTCTTAAAATTATCTATACAATATGTTTTTCACACTGATTCATAAATACAAGTTGACAGAGGGTTATTATTTTTCTCGATTTTTTGAGAACCTATAAGCTTCAAGTGAGGGAGTTTTGTGTCTAATTCTGAAGAAAATCATAGTTCTGGTTTGATATCAATGACTTTAAGAGCTAAAGAGGCAAAGAAATCAAGAAGGGAAAGAACTTATGTTGAATAGTTCAGACTGAAATGTACTTTGGCTTTTGAAACGTGTGCTTGTTACATGCTCGTATGTTTCATTACAGTGCAGTCACTTCCAGAGTAACATTACATCATCTTATTTGCAAAGTCACTATGCTGTAGTTGTCTTTACATCCAAAAGAGCTCTCAAGTGGGATATCAAATTATAAAGCATTACATAATCAGAACAATGCTCTTATTGGTTGATTGTACCCTTAGGGTGGGATGCTGAATGGTAGTTGCATATGGAAGACGTAATTTTTCAAAATTAACCATTTCTTAACCATCCCATCAACAACTGTGGTGTTAAACAATTGACTGGAGATAGAATTAATGTGAGAAGGGTGTAACTGAGGAAAACAAGATTTTAAAATTGATAAAGGGTTCTCCTTACTTTTATAAACAAACAGAAAGAGCCAGAAGACTTTTACAGACATGTTTATAGACCAGTTTGCTGAAATTTCATGTGGTGTAATTCCTGTTGTTAATGAATTCAAAGGAGGCAGACCAATTTCCACTAAGTCTGTAGTTTTGATTTATTGGAAGATGATCCTCTTAAAAATGTTGGAAAGAAACTCTTTGGTTATGGGATATTAAATTTGTCTTTCAAAGCTAATTTAAGCTCTTTTTAGGATTATTCACTTGTTGAGGACCATATGTGCAAAATTACTCAAAATTACTGCTATGTGTCTGGCAACTTTAGTCAGGCTAGTCTAGAACTAATCTGGTTTTAGTAAGAACCTTTTTTTTTTTTTTTTTCTTGGTGAATGATTGCATATACAGTTTATAGCTCTCAAGGTATATATGAAAGTGATACAGAGTTTGGTCTTTTATTGCTTGTCCTGACATTTTGTGTGTGATCTCAGTCTAGTTTTAATGAAGCCGGACTCCATAGATCATAGCTTAAATAAAATAAATAGGTAAGTCCTTGCTTGATGGAAAATGAGATTGTATTTAAAAAAAAATAAAAATAACACTTAAAATCCTAACCTTGCGGCTATGATGATCTACAGATGATTTCCTGTATTGTCATAACATATTTTTTATGTGTGCTTTAAGGGTAAGATTGCACCAAACTTTCAAAGTAAGACTGCTCAACAGCCTTTGGACAAGTTTATCTTTTAGACCATGGACTGTTCTTCAGTGAAAACTCCAGCTCAACCCAAGGCTATCAATTTTACTCGTCTCTTCTAACCTGTTTTGCTCCCACACTGAATTAAGTACCATAGTGAGTCATCCATTAATATTGACTTTCCTTTTGAGATAAATAGGCCAGAGTAATTGGCAGCTTTTTTGTTCATGTGCCTTTCCCAGTGTGTCTTCGGAAATATTAAATTTGATTGGTAATTTTTTAAAGTCCCCCGATTCTGGTCTAGATCTATCCCAGATAGTCAGTGCTCCCATAAGATTTCAAAACAAGATCCTGATTTTGAAAGTATAGGCCTCAAAATATTCATCTTGGTGCTTCAAAGACAACTGAGACATGTTTTAATTACATTTAAAAAACAGGTTAAAAAAAAAAACAACTATTTTCAGGAGAAGTCACTTAGTGACAAAACACAGTGCAAAAGCAAACTGTGTTGAATAGTTTCTCTTCTTATCACCAGTACATTTTTAATTTTGTAAGGAACATGTTCATCACTTAAAAAAAAAAAAAAAAAAGGGTTTCACACAGTGCATCTTCATTGGTTTCATTATGCTCCTGAGTATTTAAATGGAGGAAAAAGGTAATTCTTCATTGTCTGATCATGTGGTTTCCTAGCATTAAATTTGTGGTTCCGGTTTCCTTTGAAAACTGTCCGTATGTCCTCATATAAAGAAAACAAAACAAAACAAACAATCTCAGACCAACCCAAACCAAAAAGCCTACCATGATGTAGAAATACAAAGTGGCATTTTTTTATGCTGACACTCATTATAAGAGCATCAGATAAGAAAATAGTGAAGGTATTAGTTTTCAGTAAAATTCATTTTAGTTTGATAACATGTTTCGGAATTGCAGAATGACAGAATGGCTTGGGCTGGATGGAACCTTAAAGCCTATGCAGTTCCAACACCCTGCATCTTTGCCTTGAATGTTTCCGAGAATGGGGCATTAACAACTCCCCTGGGCAGCCTTTTCCAGCACCTCACCACTCTCTGAGTGAAAAATGTTACCCTAACATCTAAATCTCCCCTCTTTTAATTTAAAACCATTTCCCCTTGTTCTCTTGCTATCAGACCATGTAAAAAGTTGGTCTCCCTCCTGATTATAAGCTCCTTTAAAATACTGGAAGGCTGCAAGTATGTCTCCCCAGAGCCTTCTCTTCTCCAAGCTGAACAAGCCCAGTTCCCTCAACCTTTCCTCAGAAGAGAGGTGCTCCAGCCCTCTGATCATCTTCATGGCCTTCCTCTGGAGCCTCTCCTTTTATGTCATGAAGAGTTTTTTGGGGGTAGATAAGTTCTCTTGAAACTATCCAACACATCTTTCTTTTGTTCTGTGTTTGTCATTGAGCAGCTCCTGGAAACGCTTGGTTATTTTTTAACCTGCTTTTGAAAACGGTTCCTGATGGATGAACTTCCGGTAACCCCTCCTTAATGTTAGCAAGGTTGAAAGGTAGCTGCTGGCATCCATTTTAGCAGATAGTTTTTTTCTACTGAGTTATTAGAATGCTTGAGATAATCTGTCCCCATGGGCAGTTGTTCAGCCAGATTTTCAAGGTGCCAAAATAACCACCCTCAGGAGAATGAATTCTTTAACACTGGGGGATTCTTTAGCTGGATTTTTTTTCCTCTTTGAAGAATTATGTTCATGACTTTATCTTTCTGTGGTCTTTTCTTGAGGGGAAAAACAAAAGCATAGATACAGCTATGCATGTTTTTAGAGGCCCACTGCTCTGAAACTATGAAGTGCGCATCTAGGCTGACCCCGGGGAAGTAGAAGTTCCAGGGACAGAGCTTGCAAACCACTGGTAAACTGAGCAATGAGTATACAGGAAAAGAATGTTGGATCACCAGTGTTGATGCTTGGGTAAGCAATTCACAAAAGAATCCTCCATCTGGAAACTGAAAGGAGAAAAAGTTTATTTAAGGTGGCCTTAAAAAAAAAAAAAATACTTCTCCAGTGCATGGCTACAGCTATATATTTTGTAGCATGACTCATGGATGGCTTCATAGTTACACATCCCCTTGCATAGGAGGAATAAACTTTGGAGAAGAGGAAGTTAAGAGAAAACAGAAGTGTGAATAACTGCTAATGGTGCTCTCTCTGGCTCCATTCAGTCTGCCATTTCATCATACATGAAGGGGGTAATTCAGAGATTCCTTTCTTGGCACATAAGTGGCAACATATGTTTGAAACAGTGAGTGGAAACTGTAGGAAAAAAAATGACAGGCATATGGCAATAGGAAGGCAAGGGAAAATTTGTTGCCCTAATGTTAGCCACATAATTGGTACACTTAACTTCTGAGGGACTGATTTATTTAAAGACAAAAGTGCTTGCTCCGTTTATTCAGGTTTTCTGTATGTAGCCCATATCTTACAGTTCCTTCATAATGTCTGTCCAGAGAGCTCTCCAAGGGAATGGAAGGTGATGTGCGAGATTCAGAGCGTCTTTGCCAAGGAATAGAGGGAAAATCTGGATGCAAAACTCAACCCTGCGTTCAAACATATTCTCATTTTTAAAGGAGGAAAAAATGAAAACCTCATATATTTTCATATTGTTTACTCTTTGTTTTTCTTTTTTGATTTTACCATGTTAAGTTAGCAAGAATGTTTATGGCTTAGTGCAACTTAAGATTTACTACTTATTGAAGAGAAGAGCTATCCTGGAAACTGGCATCACCCAAAATAGCATTTCCAGTGTGAAGTACATGCTGAGGTAACCCGCTAACTTTAGTCAAAGGAGCATTGCTAGCCTGAGCACACATCTGTGTACAATTGTAAGCAAAATGCAGCCTCCCCAACTGTATGCGGCGTGCAGGAAATGTGCAGCTCTTTCTGTTTTGGTTAATTTTGTGTACTGAGTTAGATAATCAATTGCAAGTGAGAGCGTCATTGAGAGGGTCAAAATCAAAACTGGTCTTAAAGGCCTTTTGTTGACATATAAAGTAAGTGTTCAGGGACATAGTTTGGCCTGCAACTGAAAACTCTTCTGTCCAGAGAATATTTTCTCAAAAAAAAAAAAAAAAGAAAAGAAAAAAAAGCTTAGGAAAGCAGAGTGTTTTCTTCCTATTGAAAAATGATTGGGCAAACCTGATGAGAATGCCCCTCACCATATTTGCCTTTGGGAATATGGCCTCTGTCCTTCTAAAGGGTGGTGTGGCCCTTGGAAAGCTGCAGCTGAACAACTGAATGCAGCTTGATCCACCGTGTGTGAGGCTTGTGCTCCTCAGAGGTCTTAAACCCTTCCATAGGAAAGCAAAATGGATGCAGTGACATTTTTATTTGTTCACTCTTCTTTGTGACCTCTTCTGGCTCTGGGGTTTTATGGTTTGGTGGTTTAATTTTGAAGTGAGTCCTCACACAATCATAAAGTAATGTTCATTTATGAGGTGGTTGTGCTAGAGCAGCAAATGAGCTGGGGTGAAGGATTGAGGCTCTGTCATTTCAGCTTGGACTGGGAATGGAGAAGGAGAAGAGTAGCACACAGTATTTAAGAACAGATAAGCAACTACCTCTAGTTTTTTTCTAACAGCTCTCTACTTAGTACTCTATGTTCAGCACCCCAAAGACTTGAGAAATCTGAGTTGTGGGATACTTTCGTTTCTTTACCAGAGTAAATGACATCACAACAAATACTATAGTCAAAAAGAATGAAAACAAATGTTGCTAAAGGAAACCAATTTACGTTATTTTTGTTGTCACCCATTCTAACTAAGCACTGGGAAAATTTATCTGGTATTTGTATGAAGCTGTGGAGCTGGTTACGTTTTTAAATATACTTCTGTATTACTTATTTTTCTGCATTCAGTTGTCCCCTAGTTTGTTGGGTTTTTTTGGTAAGTTGACTTTGGTGAAGTCAGTTACATGCGCATAGAATCCTGGAAGTCACTATGTGGACTGGAGCGATGTGGGTCAAATAGGATAAAGGCTTAGAACTCTGATCCCTGATTGAGAGTCAGTTTTGCAGAGTGCAAATTTAAGGAAATTCTATCCTTCTGGTGTTCTGTTTGGGTTTCAGTTTATGAGAAAATAATTGTGAAGGAGATAGCTATGTTTTGTATCCCTGTTTTGAGTTCTTCCATGAACTGGCTGTTGCATAGGTCTGACTTGCTCTTGTGACTTGCGTTGGCTGACAGAGGTTTTTGCTTCAGTATATTTGTTAAAATTATATCAACCAATATCCACTGTCAGGTGACAGAAGAGAGTTAACTGACAGCATGTACATCATGGTATTCCACAACCATGAAACTGTGACATTTTTATGTTGTGAGAAACTCCACATGATTTGTATAGCCTTTTTAAGCAAGAGGGTTGCAGCTTGTCTGTGTGCCATGGCTGGCAAAAGTCCTGCAGAAGAGCAAATTTCAAACAGACGTGCAGGCTGCCTGCTGGGCATGGAGAACATGTGCATGTGTCTCCATTTCTTGTGTAATGCTAACGTTTTCAGCACAAATGAACTCATCCCTTTTCTTTCTTCCTAACTTTTCTCACGTCCCGTGCTGACTCTACTGCTCCCTGTTATCTGTATCCCTATTCAAAGGATGCTGGATGAGAGCTAGCTACTGCTGCATCTCCTTCCTGACTGAAGACTGAAAGGTCTTCTATGCCACTAGAAGTCTTGTTTTTTTTTTTCTATTGGAGCAACATATACTTCTCAAGATCAGCTGAGCTTTAGGAACTTGTTCTTTCCATAAGACCTGGCAATCGGTTGCCCTATAAACAGTTCCTCTTTTTTTGTGAGCTACTGGCTGCATAAAACACATCTTCAGAACTTTGTTGTGTGCAGCTCTTAAGTTTTGAAAATATGCCCAATTTCCATCTACTTTGTAGAGAATTCAGGTAGATAATCATGTCAAGTATCAGTGGGCTGCTGATCATGTTCAAGATCTGCAAGTGCATCAGTCTTTGAGAAGATTTTGACCAAGCGTGCTCTTTAGAACTAATTCAAGAGCTGCTTTGAGTATATGTGGCAAGAGTGAGACAGTGGGTTTGGAAGGGGCGTATTTTCCATTGCCTGAATTAAAACCCATCTAACACTCCATTTTCAGTAGTCTGCTATATTTTAGACTCAACTACTGGTACAGACGGAACTGAACTTCATTATATAGTGTCATATTAATTTGGCTTGCCATCGGGGCTTTGAGAGAAATGCATTTTGATCCCGGTCTACCTTTGACTTCTTGGTGCTAGAATTACAAAGCATTGAACAGAAGTGTGTTTTCTCCAGCTACAGACATTGTACCTGCTGCTCTGAAATCCCATTCAATTTGCCACCCAGGATGTGAAACTGAGTGGTTTCATCATGTGTTTCTCCTTACCTTCTTTACCAAAATCTTGTTATTCATTCACTTTAGTATCTTTCCACAGGATGCAGGAAGATGTCTGAAGTTCTAACATGGTATGGATGACCACTACTAATACTACTACCACTGCTGAGTGGCACAACTCATCAGTGCAGGGCTGCCTTCTCTCTGTCATGGCTGTGCTGTTACACAGCAGTGGGTACTGGTTATAATGAGGCTTTGGAAATCACTGCCATATTTGGTTCAGGCCGAGAAAATGCTAGTATTCTCTAAACTGAGACTTTTAACCTGGGTAGATATAAGCTTCTTTGGGATATAGAACCCTTGAAATAATTTCATCCTTTTTTCCAGCGTCACCAGAGTAATTTTTTCAGGATTTGATGCAGGCTGCATTGGTTTGTTCCACTGGGATGAGTTTCTGCTGTGGGTCTTGGGGCTCAGTTTTCTTGTTTACTTCCCCAGCCTGCCCACATTGCTGTTGTTCTTGTAGATTCTTTTCTATGTTGTAAATCTGCCCAGAGATGATTAAAAATTGCATACTCTTGGTAAACTAACAGTCAGCAAATCTAATGCTTTTAGGACTTTATTGCAAATGATAATGTAAAGTTTGTAAATATTATAAGAAAAGGATGTAAGATGACTAGAGTAGAGAGCCTCTGTAAATATTTGTTTTTTAAAGCCTAGAATGTCATGCTATTTTATACTGTTTCCTTTTAAGGAAACTGTTTGTATGTTTTTAAATGATGTAAAATTGTAAGATATTAGCTAATTAGTGTGGAGAAATGAAAGCTTCCATGTAGTCTAATGAATAAAATATTTCCACAATGTAAATGGATGACAGTAATTGAAATATGGGCACCTTTTGAGATTATGGTCACCGTGTCAGGGTTTTTACATTTATGGTTGAATGTGTTTTTTTCTCCTTTCATGGAATAAATGTTGTAAATTCCTTTCCCCTTGTTCCCTTCCCCTCCAAGGAAGCCAAAACATCCTAGTTTTATTTTTGCACATTTGTTTATTTATGTTTAGGTACCACCAAGCATAGTCATTGCCATTTCATCCTGACTTGGTAGCAGGGAATAAAAAGATTGTCTAAACTAAGTTTTACAAAATTTACTTTAATCTTTCCTAGTATTTTTTGTTTGATTGTTTTTGTTTTTGTTTTTTCCCCTAAATTATAGGTAGAGAATTTCTGGCTTTTCAGAACGTTGCTAAAGAAACTTAAAATGGAGGCGTGAGCTGTAATTTTGTTTTTAAGAGAAATGCAATACATATTGCTGTGTGCTACTGTTTATAGAGGCTGAAGCTTTCCTTACTTGACAGACATATTTGGAGATGAAGTTGTATTGGATACTTTTTTCTTACAGTAAGAATTCCTGTTGATCAAACATCAAAATATAAAGGTTTCAAGCTTGTGCAATTTGACTCACTTTAGTAACCTGCAGCAATGCTAAATGTCACAACACAAAAAGCAGCTGAGGAGTGTAGCCTAACCTTTTCTGTGTGTAATCCTGCGTGGATTTTGTTGATACTGTGAAAGGCAAACTATAAACACAAAGCTTAGCAAAACCTAATCTTTTTTAATCTGCAAAATCACTTTTACAGATTTTTAAATTATATTCTGAGTTATATTTTGGTGAGAAATGATTGGTCAAACTTTCTCATATCCTTTATGAGAGGGGCAAGCATTGTGTGGCACAAGTACCCACAGCTGGCATGGAGCCCTTGTTTCTCGCTGCTCCCGCCATTTCAGTCAGTCCTTAGGCAGTGCATTGCCAGTACTGCTTGTAAGAACTATAGATAAACTACAAGCTTGCAGGGTATGTATTTTATACACCATAATCTGTAACTCTGTGCCAGACCTCATCCCAAGTTTGTGCATTTAAGGATAACTTGAGTTTTAGCTGATAACTGCCTTTTCCCAATTTCTTTTTCCAAAACCTCATTTTAGATCAGGAGAGCCATTCTGTGACCCATGGGTTGGGCACAGCTTGCCAGAACACATCAACAGGCTTTTTTCCTTTTACCATCTTTCTCTAGAGCTCTTCCATCCCTTTAACAAAACTTGTAGTTGGAGGCCGTGATGCCTTTTGTGCCCTCTATTTAACTGATGGCTGAGATGCTAGTAGAGTTGCAACTGAGCAGATCCCATGTCAAAGATCAGAAATTGTGTGGCATGTGCACACATTTAGAGCGGAACCAGTGTGAGGTGGGCTGTCTCAAGAGCAGTCATGCAGTGCTGTAGGGTGAACCCATCAGCCTGTGCACCTTTCCTGTGCACAACTGGTAAAATGCTATTTTGAGAAGTGTAGGTATTGTTTGCTCCTTGCAGGTTGTGTAGTGTCCTGAATTTCTTAAGATACACAGTAAAAGAAAACATGTACAATGAGCAGTCACGGTATATTCTAAAATATTGGTCCTGAATAAACCTTAAAAATAATGATATCCACTGAAATCAGAGCCTTTGTATTACTATACTAGGGCACTTTGTCAAACATAATGTGAGGACTCTAACAGAGAATGACCTAGGATGCCCAACAAACCAAACTGCAGGGTAAGCAGAGGCAGGATAATTTCTTTGGTGATGATGTCTCATTTTGATTTCTAATAAGTGATACACTTGATCTCAGGAAAATCTTTTTCTTTTCTTTTTCTTGCTTGCCCCTGAATCCTCAAATATTACAGTAACTGTTAACAATTTCAATGCCCTTGTTTTGTATATAAAGGCTCAGTAGATTTTCCTTAATTCTTAGGTTCAGAAACTTCAGGTGGAAGTGAGTGTCATGATTTGTTTATCAATAACAGAAGCAAAAAACTTTTTAGATACAATTTTAGTTTTGGAGTTAACATGTTTTTATGTTAGTAGAAGCTCTCTTTTCTTATATAATATGAGATAAACCAAAGAGCAGTTCTTGAGGCCTTCTCTATATTCATCATGCATTATGTGTGTGATGCATTTTATTATGCTCTCTCTTCATATATAAAACAAGAAATCCGGTAGAAAGAGTAGATGGAAGAATGAATGTATAAATATGTATAGAAATTTTACTGAATATGAAAATTTCAGTTTGAAGATGGAATGTTGGAATGTTAATAAATAACATCAGATGTTCAAAACGATAAAATAAACCTTAATGTACATATGTGCAAAAATGTATGCATGTATGTATGCATGTGCATGTGTGTATATACAGACATTAGTTCATCTAATGCATTAATGTCAAATTCCCAAAAAGGTGGTGATGAAAGAGGACTGTTTTAGCTCATGTCAAGACAATATGCTTTAGTAATTTCACCATCCCTTGAGAGCTTATTAAACACTAAACAAAATGCCTCAGAATGTAACTGATTGAGTGTTTTAAATTACTCACTTTTGGCTGGCTCACAGCCAGCTTCTCATTGCAATGGGTTGTGGCAAACAAGACCTGTAATTTACACTGACAATAGTAATACACAGTTTATTCTGCTAGCTTCTCAACTTGGAGTTTTTATAAACATTCAAACAAAGCTCAGGTTCTTGATGTAGATACATTTTATGACTATAAACCTGGTCAAACAGTTAAATTTGAAACAGTGATTGTATTTTTTCTTCTTTCCATGATATAGTGCTGATATGTTTTTCCTTTTCTTTGCTGATAAATAGGAATACATAACTTGAATAAAGAGAAGGGGCAGCACTAGCCTAAGAACTTTTTTTTTTTTCACTCTCACATTTCCTTTTTAACTCTGTGGCTTTAGCACCAATTTCCTAACCATCTTATCCTCTACTGCCAAATGTGTCCTTGTGAGACTTGACAAAACTTCCATACGTTGTGTATCTGCTAGCCAAGTTCCACTTGCTCCACATGCAGACTGCAAAACAGAAGTTACTGGGCTTCTATAAGATCTGTACTTTCTGGATATTTCTGGGATTTTTTTTTTTCTTTTTCCATCTCCTGAATTTTTCTTCATCTCAAAGATGAAGAAGATGGTGTTCTTAAGAACTGAAATGAGAAATCTAATTGTGTAAACAGGGGTAGAACAGAAAGAAATCTGAACAGCTACAGAAATATATCAGGGATTTACTACATTAAGTCAAGGAGTATAATTTGATCATACAGCTTTATATATGTGAATTCTTTTTACACATGGATTTCATAGCACTTCATAGATGCTTCAGGTCTAGACATAACTGAGAGTGTGAACCATGTCATAGATTTTATTATGTTAGATGTTGGAGTTTTGTTTTTTTTTTTTAAACACACTATTCTGGGCCTTGGAAAGCAAGTCTTATGGTGACACACCACCCCAGAAAGAATTGAGTCAGACAACAGGGCTCATAAACACTTGGGCATTGTACTGAGTAGGTATATCATATCCCCTATCGTGCACCAGCTTCTATCACATAACACTGTATTTATGAACATAAACACCCTGCAGAAAGAAAGAGAGAGAAGCAAAATGCACAATGTGAGCTGACAAACTGAGAAAGTGAGGTATTGCTTCCTGGATGCCAGGCAGGATTAAATTAAAAGTTGCCTGATGAGCCAGCTGTTGAGATTGAGGGGAAGGTAAATCTAAGGAAAATTAGAGTTGAGAGAAAGTGAAAGACACAAGGGACGTGAACTTGCTAAGCTGGGTCAGATTCAGTGGTCTGTGCTGGTGCATGAGGGAGAGGTCTAAGATACTGTGCTATTGATCACTGTATTATAAACGTAAGTAATAGCCCAGTGAAGATTTGACTTTCAAATTGCCTATGAAAACAGATGTCACAGAAAGTAGTAGTGAACCTGTCATCTTAACAGCTTCCACTTCTGCAATAGGATTTCACTCCACCTGAAGACACCTCTTCAGTCAACTGAACAGGCCATCATGACCGTCATGAGAATCCATGGGCAGAGGTGGGAGCTCAGCTGCCTGTCTCATAGCAGAGAAATATGAATGTAGTCACTCCTTATATGTGACTTTAGATGTTTTCTTCAGTAAGCTGTTTATAAGTTTTTAGTTGTTTTCATCTATAAATTAAATCACACTTCTAATGTCAAACGTGAAACGAAGTTCACATTTTGTTTCTGAATACGTTTTCTCCAGGTTAAGTAATCTTACTATAACATGAGGTTATATAACCATAAGATATTATGAGTACCTCGTATAAATGGAGAAATGGAAATATTAACTGAAAGTGAAGGTTTGGATTCTTTTTGGATGAAGCCAAATATATATGTTTTGTCAGAAAGACTGCAAAAATAAGAACACTTTTGGGACCGGATGACAAGAACCAAAAAAGAAAAGAAATATAATTGTTTTAATATTGAGAACTGAAGTGCTTGAGGTCAAATTGGATTGGATGTGGATTCTGGATGTGGCTCCGAGCAGCCTGGTCTAGTGGTTGGTGACCCTGCCCATGGCAGGGGGGTTGAAACTAGGCAATCTTTGAAGTCCTTTACAACCCAGGCCAGACTATGATTCTGTGATGATTCTATGAAATTGATCAAATAGAAGAAGCCTATTTAAAAAAAAAAAAAAAGGAAACCAATATGCAGTGCTTTCATAGAATATCATGACGTAATGTGTTGTTCATTAGCTGTAGTGCATTGTTGTTTGCACTCTCCTGAACGTAATCACAATGAGTAAGACATGGCATCACTAGTGATGCATGATCTTGTCATCATTCTGTTTTATCATCATTCTGTTCACTTGAGAAGAGTGAAGTGCTTGCATTAAATAAGGAAGCATAATGATTTTTTTAGTGTTGTACATCAAATGTTCAGCTTTCTTTTTCCAACTGTAGTTATACCAACAGAATAAACAAGACAACATGAAGTTTCTTAAAGCAAAGATCTGGAGCTATGAGGAAATGCTATAGTATTCACATGATTCAGGACTTTTTATCCCTACATTCATGGTTTCATTATCTTCTTGTGTTGGAATCCGAGTCTTCCTATGTCATCATTACTGAAGATACTATAGTGTCTTAAAAACTTATTATGTACATTTTGTGCACTGGGGTCAAACTGGTATCTTGCTTAATTCCTGGGCACTAAAGGATGATCATTGTCAGGAACCCAGCAGGCATTTCATAGTTTAGAGATCTCTGCTTCTTTCTTACATTTCTTCTGAAATTTGCTGATGGCTCACAAAATAGAATGATGATGAAGAGGCACACAGCCATAAGAAACTTGATTTTAAAATCTGGCCTTTGTAAACATCTATTTCAAACAACTGCAAGCAGCTAGTCAGACCCTTGAATTTTGTTCTTAGGCATGTCAGAGTGTGAGTGCTTGAAAAACATATTTATGCTGGGATAGGGATGAATGAACTGCTGTGAGCTCGGTTAGTCTTGCTTCACTTGCAGATACCAGGGTTAATGGGGGGATAGAAGGGCAAAGCATTACTCAACTCAAGGACTGATGGGGATGGAAAACAGACTCTTGGCACATGATTCTGCTTTCCTCTCAATTGGCTGGAATTTTTTTTGTATTTGCCTGATATCTGTTAGCTCTATTCTTTAATTTCCTTTAATTAGTTGTCAAATCAAATGAATAAGTCTGGAATTCTACTTGTGTTAATCCTAGAATCTCCAATTAAAAATGAATACTGTCTCTCATTTCTCTGGCTTTTCTAGGGGAGGAGTTAGCCATCAGCTAATGGCTCACCATTCCTCATGCAAACTCTTTAATACCATTTAGTCCTGGTAAGGTGTTAGTAAGCTTGTTGTTTTATGTTTGCACAAATTAGATTTAAAACTTTTCCTATTACCAGTTCAGCTTTAGCTTGCTTTGTGAACTCATACTCCATAAAGAGACTCATGTGAACGCTTCCTTGATTTCCCACGTGGTGGAATCCAGTGTTGGCAGTCAGGGCAAAATTAAAAAAAAAAAAAAAACGAACCCTCAAGTAGTGACCAAAAAAAAGAATTTTGTGCTTCACTGTTTACCGAAAAGAAGGATGTCCACAGCAATTCCCTCTTCTCCACTTTGAGTGGGATGCAGATTTTCCTCTAGACAGTTTTTAACAGCATTTCTATTGAGCAGCATTTCTATTTCTGGTCTGTTATCCTGGTTTGCACAATTTCCCTTCTTTGATGTCTTTATGCGTAATTTATTTTACTCGTGTTAAATTGTTTAGCGTGCTCTGAGGAGAATGTTCTAGTTTCTTTTGATTTGCTGGTACATATTTACATTGAATCTGTTTTGTTACTGTTGTTGTTTCCATGGTGCCTTCAAGCAGTTTTAGACTTTCAGATGCTGTATTTAATTATAGGGTTCCATGGGTGTTATGTACCTATCTCACCTAGAGTTAAATATCATTGTTGTTTTTTTGTTTTCTTTTCTTTTTGCGTTTTCTTCACCCGTCTTAAAACTAACAGGTTGAGTTTGAGAACTTACTCATCCCTGGCTTTTTATTATGTACACTGAGGACTAGTTCCTTGCTCTAGCACAAGCCAAAACCATAATTTGCTCCACCTCTTACAATTCATGATTTGATGTTTTACAGAAGTTAGACTATTTAAACAGCTGTTCTCTGTTGTACTCTACTGTGATGCTTATGCAGCATGTGAAAATAACTGCAGATTCCCCTTACGCCTCCACTTTCTACCTCTGATCACTCTGTGGTTAGTGTTGTTATTTTAGATTGATGGCCAGCAGTCTAGCATTTATATGATCATCTGTTTGTATAGGGAATTCAGTTCATGGTCTTTTACAGAATTACATTTACCTTGTTTCACTCTGCTTTTCTGCTTTCCTTTTTTTTTTTTCTTCTTTTTTCTTTTTCTTTTTTAATTTCATGTGTACTGCTCCTACATCAACAAAACCAGTTCTC
Source organism: Chrysolophus pictus (assembly GCA_037305975.1). Classification (NCBI taxonomy): domain Eukaryota; kingdom Metazoa; phylum Chordata; class Aves; order Galliformes; family Phasianidae; genus Chrysolophus; species Chrysolophus pictus. The sequence goes on from CM074576.1 coordinate 111,040,322, forward strand.
TCGCGAGGTAAATGTTTTATCAATAGTATAATCATACTCCTTCAAATAACTTCTTTTCTCACTGACACTGAGAAGCACATTGTGTTTATGCCCTCATGTAAAACTAGACATCTGAGTTTTTCTCTTAGATTTTTAGACTTCTTGTATTTGTACAGGATTTGTACTTGCACCATTATGTTTTCTTTTCGTAAACTCTGTTTAGATTAAATACTGTTTTGTTAGACAGAACGTCGTGCATCCTATAGAGGTCTCATCTTTTCCCAAAGCCCTTCCACAGTCTAGTAAAACTAAGCCATTTCTTCCTGCAGCATTTCTTCAACTGCATATGGAAATGCAACTTTGCAGCCAGAACTGGCACTTCAGTACTGTTTCAGGGATGCAGTGGTAGAGACAGGCTTGCAGTCAGGTGGTTAAAATGCTAAATTTGCCTTTGCACTTTTCAAATTCCTTTATATGGTGATATTTTTATCCTTCTCAGTTTTCTCCAAAAAATGCTCTGGATGCCTCCTGGGTGTCATGAAAACGGCTATCTATGCATTTAGAAATCAGAATACTCAATAGCAAGATTGTATATGAAGTTTCAGGTCTTTGCATAAGAGTTGAACTACACGTTAAATGAAGTGCTGGCAGTGAAATCAGAAACGATATGAAGTTGGCTTAATCATAGGGTTGGTTACAGACAAAAAATTTGGAGCAGGGGAATCCTAGAATTTGTTAAGAATTGTAAGCTTGCACAGAAAACAAAGCCCAATTAAAAGAACTCACGTATTTTAAATGTTTTATATGTTCAACTAGTAAAAGCTCTGTTGTGTGACTTCTTTTCTTTCTATGCACCTGAAGTTAATATAGGGCTAAAGAAAATGGGAATTCATAGATATCAGGATCTTGAATCTGTAAGATACATTCATTAACAAGGCTCTACTGAGCTGTATAGTGTGCTGTTGGATGCTGCTGCAAGAAATGATGATTTCTGAAATGGTATTTTAAATCTTGTTCTTTTTAGTAATCTGAGAGCTTATGAAGCTAAATCAGCGAAGCGTTTCTGTCTTTCTGTAGATTCAGTGCAGTGCATTTAATTTCTAGGCGAGGTCTTACAGTCAGGGAGATGTAAAGTGCACATAAACTGTAACAGTGGTCTTCACTGTCTTTTCAGGAGAGTTGAACTGTGCAAGCTCCAGTTTTATTCATTGCTCCTTCAGTCAGAGCTGCAGTGTTGGCTGTTACATTGTGTGCAGAGACCATGAGAGAACTGGGTTCTGAACCAAAGATGATGTATGCAGGGCTGATATTTCTATAAAGATTGTGGATGACTTAGCAATTAATAACATGGATTTAGTGCTGTGGCACCATTTAACAATGGTGAGGCTTTGACAAGCATGTTTATGAGGTCCTTTGAGTTTTAATATAGTGGTTTTCATTACGTTTATTTATAATCTATACTTTTCATTGGCTATGCTTAAATCTAGTCTATAAGAATTGTGAAGGTTTATAGCAAACTTAAAGTGATATAAGAAGGTAAGTAACTTTATCCAGTGAGTGTGTTTATCCAAATATGTCATTAAACTTCTCAATTTCCTTTTTAGAAGGCCAGTTAGGGACAGACTGACTCATTCTACCGTCTGACAGAATGCGAAGACATCCAGAGTTTAGCTGGCAAGACTATTGAAAAAAAGGAGAATTTTAGGATTTCAGGGAGTGTGTCTTGTTTCTCAGTCCCCCAGCTGGATGTAAGATAAAGTTTTCAAATGAGAAACATGTGAAATCTTGTCTAAACATCTGAATAAATGTTGTCCCAATTTCTTGATGACTTAAATGAAACTGGAGGATCTGAACATCCCTAAATGTCAGTTTGGCAGTCATATACATATACATCAGAATGTGGTTTTCTGATGTTCCTAAAATCATTAGCATGCAAATCAAATTAAAGGAAGAGGAGGGTGTAAGGTCTCCATTTCTGCTATATTTTATTTTTGTTTCTACTGGATCATCTGTTTTTGTTTTTTGTCTTTTTTTAAATTTTTGCCTCCAGGTTATGAAGAAGGATAATGTGCAAGTGAGCTGGTAATGATTATACTTGACTGAAGTGCAAGGATGATTCAAGAAAGCCCTTTTTTAGTCACTTGTAATGTCTGTGGCGGCCATGTATATTTGGGTTTCATTTTCTTTGCTTGGAGCTGCCTTTTTATCGTCTCAGTCCACACCTGAATTTAGAATAAAATAATACAAAATCCATCCTGTCTTTTCAGTCTATATGATTAGATGTGGATATTTATTTATTTATTTATTTTTACGTAACTAGTATCTTTTAGATACTTCCATTTGTACGTGTGTTTATCAAATCTCAGTAAATAGACTGAAAAGATCAGATGGATTTTGTATGAAACTTACTAATAAGACTTTATTTTGTAAATAAATGTTCATCCTTAGCACTTTTCTTGTGTAAAACAGTCGTGATTTTGACCTGAGTGTATGCTTTGTCTTAGTGGGAACAGTTGTCCTCCTATAGAATTCTGGATGAGATTTGAGAGTATTCAACATCTTCCAGGATGCAGTACCTCTGTCCTTGTTTTCTACAGTGACTTGGAGATACCATGAATCAAAATGATCTGGCTAAGGAGCTCTGTGGTAGACAGTAAAAGGCGAGATTCCTTATAAGTGGCTTTAAGAATGAAGAGCTCTGTTCAAGTAGCAGGTTTTTTAAATCAGTTCTCAGGTTTTCAACCAAAATTTAGAACTTGAAATGTACTGGCAAGCAAGTAAATACAGCATTGTTACTAAGAGTGGTTTTAGTGATTTTCTTTTGCAATGCAATAACCTGTGATGTTCTCTCCACTGAAGCTGCTAGGAGTATCTTGAGCAGGTCTGTGCAAGGCATATCTAGTCAAGCTCATATGCACATTTGAGAACAACCAAGTTTCTGTGTTCAGTGAGTTTCCCTTCTTCTCCAAAATTCTTGGCCAAGGTAAGGTCTGGGAAAAGATAACTGATGTTAGGCCAAGTTTGGCAGACACAAATCAGTTAGCTGTCTGGCTATTTTCAGTGTGACTGTCCCTTTGGCACTTTCAACTTCTCATTTTGAGGGTGAATAAAAGTTTTCTATGGCATAATAATGCCTCCTCTTTTCTCTTCTATTAGCCTGACATCACAACTGTTCCTTAATTTTCAGGCAGGAAAAAAAAAAGTTGTCAAATGATGGTTTGAGATCTTTTAGTAGTGGAGCCTTCTGTTGTCAGTACGTCTGTACATACTCTGGCTTTTACCACTAGTGTTCCCCAGCACTCACTTATCTGTGGGAGGGTAAAGGGATTGGCAAAGTCTCTTTGCCTGCTCAGTTCTTTGGAATGCCTCCAAACCATGTCTCACAGAAGCTGCTATATCGGTTTCTCTCCCACGGGGCATGGTATGAACCCCACTAAAGAAGACTTTGCAGTTCTCCATTCAAATGCTTCTTAGGTAGCAGACCTAAGAGGCTGCAAGCCACTCAAGCACCAAGCAAGTCTCAAGGTTTCTCTGCTACAGATCTTAGGTAGACAGACCTGTATCTATCACCTATCTGGTCCATCCTAACAGTTTATTTCTGTATTTATGCGCTTTCTCTGGCTTTGTACTGATCTCCAAAGGTGAAAGGCTGAAATGTTCAACATGCTTTTTTGGTGTATTCACACTGGGCTTGGTCTTCAGACTCTAAGGAGGTTGTGTGTTACTTTGTCCACATATGTGTTGTTTCTCATTGAAGTTTATATAGCATGCATTTCAGGCTCCAGAAGCAAACAAACAAACAAAAAGTACTTATGCAAAAAAGTAAAATTATCACATGATTTTTATTTAAAATTAGTTTTTTGTTTTTTTTTTTTCCTAGTAACCCTTGTTCTCATTAGATTCAGTGCTACTGATTTTCCTCTTTGTTCAATTTAAAATTACTGCCCAGTGGAACTGTGACATTTCTCTTAAAGTGCTTCAACTCCCATGTAAGCTTCTTTCATTCATATACATATATATGTGTATATACAAAACTATATATAAGTGATGCTCAATGATTTTGTAGCCAGGCATAAATGCAGCGAGGTTCACAATATGCCATGAGAAACTTGGTTATGAATTCAGACCACGGGTCCTGATAACCGGTGCATGACCTGTGTCCCCTGTTCTCATGGCCATTTTTCTCTTGCCTATCCTTAAGATATGAAGCTAATAATAGCACATAGAAGTCACTTAAATTTTTCTGTCATGAGAAAGATCTTAACTTCATTTGGATTTCCCCTCCACACCGAAACAGGAATATAGATTTTCCCAGAGCAATGATTTTTCTGAAAAATTATGATAACGTCAAACTTTGCTGTCTCAGAGAACAATTTATAGATTCTTCTCTGTCTAATGTTGGGTGTTTTCTTTTAAAACTGGTTACAAAATCTTGTTCCAATTTCTGCCCTTCTCCCTGCCCCACCTTGCAGTGAATCAGAAGGGCACTGTGTCTTTTTTTGGTCACAGGTCTCAGTGCAGTCATCCGTTTCTATTGTTGCTTGTGATGAGGCAAGTTATGCTGTGCTGTACGTGGAGCAGTGCACTGCGTCTTATTTGGAAATTTAAATCAGTGAGTGGAGCAAGTGCCTGATTACTAAGGATAGTATCTCAACATGAGAATATTTTGCCAGTCCTTCGTCACCCGTGCTGGACACTGGTTAGGTTGCAAATAGAATATATGGAATTGGTGTTGATTTACAGGAGCCATAAATATTGTGACACTTGCCAGCTTTCAAAGATCATCTTTCCCTTTGAGCTGTGACACCACGGTTAGAAGTGCTGACTAGAGCTACCACCAAGGTGGTTTTCCATGCTCATCCCTTTCAGAATTTCTTCCCTTTTGCTATGAGGGCATATGATGATGCCCATTGGTTTCCTCACCTAAGTGGGGAGATAGGATAGCAGGGTAGAAGAGTGTTTGACTAAGATTTTCCATCATATCCTCTTCTGCCTCAAAGTACCCAAAGATAGTATGGATTTGTAGTCATGACAGTGCCTTAGGCAGTGGACAGATATCTCCTGTACACAAAGTTTAAAGAAACTGAGTGTGAGCCTCACTTCTCTCTCATTCCATGAATTGCGTGAGAAATGGTTATCACCAGATCTTGCATCTGCTGGCTAATCTGTAGTAGGTGGAATAATTGAAAATTGCACCACAGATCCAAAAAAATTTCTCAGCTGTATTAAAGTGAGTTGAAAGCACTGATTCTGTTCACATTTCTCTTTACTCTTTGTTTTGAGTAAACATAATTTGACCTTACTTAACAGTTTTGAGTTTTTTTAATTTCTTTGCTAACCTGATTTTATTCATTTATTTTTTAAGATAAAGTATTTTACCCTTCATCGTTCACAGAAACTGTTGTATAAATCTCAGAATCCTTGAATTTTGACAAGAGTTTAATTTCACAACATCTGTTGAAAGTTATGTAGTATAATGGTACAGAGTTCTTCATGTACAAGCATGAGGTAATTAATCTGCATACATCACTTCCTTGTGTCTTGTCACTGTGTCTCAGTGGTACTTATGATTAGTGGGACTGTTCCATTGGGATGTAGTGCAGAATAAGAAAGCTAAAGTTTTGTTTGTGGTGGGTCTCTCTTACTCACCTACAGAGCACTGGATACCCATGAAAAAGGTCAAATGTACAGAGATCTGGCATCGATTTCACAACTTGCAAGACATAGTCTCAGGCATATGTAATATATATAACTCATTGCCAGAAAGCTAAAAGGAAATGATTGCATTTCGGTACAATGCAATCTATAACAATAGTTTAGTGTGCATGAAATTAAAAACTGCTGCTAACATGTAGAATAAATAAGTCAAGAGTGTTTATTTTTACTGCAGCTTTCTGTAAAAATAAGGTCCTGCTTCTTATAATATTTAATTGGTTTCATTAATAAAAACAGCAAATATTAATTATACCCATTGCTATAGAATATTGAATTTTCCAGTACTTGACATACAATATATTGTTATTCCAACGTGTGAATGTGTCAGAATTAAAGTACAGCAATGTTATGCTGACAACGTACTAACTAGCTTCATGTCTTAGCTGAGGTTTCTTCTCTTCTTGATGCACTGTACTGGTTTTCCAGCATTGCTCACTTGACCTACTACATGTAGAATTTAGTTTCATATGTCATTTTAAAAAAAAAAAAAAAAAACAAAACTCTAACCCTAAGTACACAATTATCTAAAACCACACATTTTACCAAATTTTAGTACAGTTGTACTAAAATTGTACTGTAAAATTTGTACATGAAGGGTTTGGGCCATGTAGTTACATTCAGTGAGAGGATAAAGGTGTATTATAAAGGTACACAAGAGGAAATAAATAACTTTAACACAGTAATGGCCATGTATTCATGGAGAGTTGTATGGAGACGGGTGAAGTAGCTAATGTGGAAATGATAAAAGATTTCTTTGGATGAAAGAACAGAAAGGTGCTGGCAGTTGATTATTTTCTTTGCGTTTCTTCTTTCTTTTTCTTGGAGGTGTGGTGAAGAAAAATTTAAGAGACTTAAAGAAAGGCTCAGAGACAAAATGGACCTAGATGTGATAAACTGAGTGACAAACAGCATGACTTTGTTAACCTGTTTTTATGAAATGAAGTTGTAGAGAATCTTACGGATGAAACCATAGGCAGGGGGATAAAAGATTGACTTCCCTTCTGGTCTGATAAAATTCTCAGGCTGCTCACAGAAGGTGAGATTTTTGTGGTTGTGGTGGTTTGAGTAGACCTGAGAATCTTCAGCATAGAGGTGGTAGCTGATTTCAAGATTCTGTGAGAATAAGCACAGAAAGAGAGAAAGAAAAAGACCTGAAGAACAGTATGTATGAGGTCCCATAGACAGAGCAGAGGTGGACAAAATGAAGTTTGCAACACGGAGTACAACTGTGCAGAAGCTTTTAGAGAAGTAAGGGGATTCCAACTGCTTAACTGAACCCTGTGCAGGTGAGATACTGAGGAAGTGTGGAAAATTCATTTGTGTTCAAGGCAGCTAAAAGATAAGAGATTATGATTATGATTTAGGTTTAGAGGTTTGCTAGAAAGGAGGTTGCTGAGCATATAATAACAGCTATTTCAAGGCAGGAATGAGACCAGGATGATGCCTACAGTGAACCTGAGAGAAAGGGTCTCCAGGCAAGGATGGCAAAGACTGCAGGAGGAGCCTATAGATAGGCAGCAGAATCACTGTTCCTTGGAGTTCTTCACAAGACAGCTGGAGAAAGGTCTGAGCAACCTGTGAACTTGTCCCTGCATACAACAGGTTGTGCTGGAGCCTTCCAGACCTCTTCTAACTTGTACTGCTCAAAAGTAGTCTGTATTAATTGATTGACATTGAGGGGGATAGCAACTGGGGCAACAAGCACAGCTCTTTTGTGTTTTTTTTTAAGATGAGAAAGACCAAAGTTTTGAGACTTTTATAGGTCAGGTTCCAATCATTATGTTTGGTGAATGTTGACTCCCCAGACAGATATGACAATAACTTATTTTAACACTGAAAATGTGTTTTTCTTGATGGGTGATGCAGTGGAATAGAATTTGGTTGGCTGGGTTTTGTTTTTGTTTTTGTTTTTTTTTTTTAATTTTTCCAGTTGCTTAGAGCAAAAGGGATAAGTTTTATTTATGAACTGTTAGGATTATCTTATTTGTAAAAAAAAATAGTTTTCTTCTCCTTTGGACTACGTTCTTTGTCTGACCTTTGTGATTGTGAACTAAATGCTAAAGCAAAAACTCCGTATAGAAAAATCTCTTTCTCAGTTAGAGGATTCTTAAGGTAAGAGCTTATTAATCACTGTCATACCAACTGAGAGGTTTTGTGGCAATAATTGAATTCCTGTGGGCAACATTTATCCTAACTACCTATAACATCTATTTACATCCCTGATGGTCAAACTGCTGTTTCTTTTCCTGTCCAGTGTTCACTTATTTGTGAATTACATTTTGTTGTCATGGAGAATCAACATACTAGCCATAGTATGTAGTGAGTTAGAAGATGGAGGACATCTGTTCACTTGGAGATTTCTACCTTTCCTGCGGTCTAAGCATTCAGGTACACTGTAAGCAGAGAGAGGTTATTTCCACTTATACCTTCTTGTCCTTTCAGTATTCAAAAAACAGGAAATAACTGTACTCACATAATAATTAAAACTCCGTGATATTTGCAGTGGAAAAGGCTGTGCAAGTGCTTATCATTTTGCCCTTTTTTTTCTTTTCTCTTCTTAGGCATTTCATTTTGTTTTGTGAGATGGAGAATAATATGTAAATATATGAACACTTGCATGCATATGCCATGTTTTCAAACTGGAAGCATATCTATCTCGTAAACTTTCTAGTTTCATATTTTAGCTTTGTGAATTATGTCCTAAAATAACTTTTATTACTTAATTGTACTCCAAAAGCGTGGAATATTTATAAAGTTATCTGGACAAGTAGGTACATCCTCAGTAAAGATACAGTGGAACCTATATTTGAATGTATATTTTAAAAATTGTTGTGTATTTTCAGGATTGGTTTTATTTATTCATTTATTTATTAACCACTCTTTCTAACAGAATGGGAAAGGAAGGAAAGGAAACATATACTATCAGACAAAGCAGTGGTCCAGAATGTATTTATTCTTGATTCTTTGTAGCTGCTTTTGAGAATGAAGAGGAGAGGGGCAATGAAAGGGTACATGCTTCTGTGGGGCATGAAATGCTTTTTCTGGCATATTTTTTCTTTCCAACTTGGAAGATCCATTTTCATCTCTGAACTACAAGAAGACTATGGAAGAGTAGTTTTGGCAGGCAATAGAAAAATGTTTGAAATATTTAAAGGATTAATATTAAATCTAGAAAGCTGATGCTAATCTTGTCTTAAATTCACAAGTCTAACAGTGTACAATTGCTTAGGAGAAACTTAAGTTTTTTTGGCTTGCTATGAAGTCAAAGGGATTGTTGAATGATTGAGGTGTTTGTACCAACTCACTGAAGGCTGCTGATATTTTGTATGATCTAAACACAACGTAGTTTAAAATTTAGTTAAGATCATTTAATTAGAAATTCAAAGTTAACCTTTCTAATGAGAACTGTCCTGTATGGAGGGAATAATGCAGCAGAAAGATGCTATGATGGAGGCTTGCCTGGTTTTGTAAAACATACAACCATCTGACAAACTAGTTTATGACTCAAGTTTTCATCTAAGAATTCAACAGTTTTACTCTTCCTGAGAGCATACCTAAGAAAGAGGAAATTCTTTCCCTCCTCCTTATTTTATAATCTTTAATTGTATATAAGAATTGGATGTGACTCACAGTTTCTTTATTCTGGATGAGGAGCTACGAGATATGTTTTAGTGGCTTGTGGTAGTAAGGGTAGTGGGAGAACAGTTAGACTAGATGATCTTGCAGGTCCTTTCCAACCTGATTCTATGATTCTATTCCTATTATAAACAGTAGTTTTCAGTCCTTCAGCATTACTACCCCATAACATCCAAGTCTTTTCATGTTGATCGTATAATCATGTATTACTCAAATATCTTGTTTGGCTTGCATGCATTCTATACTCTTGGAAGTTATTTTAAAGCATATACTGTAGCTTTGCTCTTTCATAAAATAAAACTTTCTTTGACTAACTGAATGGAAATTCAGGATTTTGCTTCAAAACTGAAATCCTGTTACTAACATTACGTACTTTTCCACGCTGATAAAGGAATACTTCTTGCTAAAAAAGGAAGAAAGTTCTTTGACAAATGCTTATGGCTTTTCTGTATAGTTTGTTCTTAAATGGAATTTCAACAGGGGGAACCAAAATTCATTGTCATTGTTTATGTATGAAACTTCTCACAGAGTTTTATTTGTTCACATAAGCCAAGAACAAAATTTACATCCTGTGAAGATTTACAATGAGACTAAGATTTTTTGAAATGAAAGAAAAGGTCACTTTGCTGTGTATGGGTGTGTAATCTGAATGTCAAGTCATGCAGGCAAACATAGAAGGAGATGTGCCTTAACTTGCTGAGCATTTTTTGTTTGTCTTTTTTCGTTTTTTCTCTTTCTTTTTATTATGGCAGGCAATTGCATGGAGATCTTGATGGTGACATGACTTGGCAAACATTTTGGAATCAGCTCAATATGTGACATCACACCCCCTTACGGTTTTCCACATAAAATAAGTACTCCAAAGAAAATAGAAAAATTGAGACTTAATCTGAAATCTATCATTACGTCCTCTACGGTCTCATTAGGCACCTCACTATTTTCTTTTTCTTTTTTCTTTTTCATTTTTCCAGGCAGATAGACTAAATGTTGCAGATTATAGTGGTAAATATTTTATGGGGAGAGTAGGGGGGAGGTGCAAGGAATAGAGTTTTATTCTCATGTCTACTTTGTTTTCACAAAGAAAAAAAGCCACAAAGATTGCGTGCTTAGTCTTTCCTTCTGAGCAGCTTTTCAGGCTGTGAGAGCACACGTGTCTGATGTAACATTTAGCAATTGTGGTTGTTTAGCTCTGTCTCTAAGAGATAGATGAGTGACTCCTAGTTTATGAGGAAAGGACAACACAGACGAAAACCTCTGTTCAGCTCAGACTTCAGTTCTCAATACATTGATGTTTCACAAAAGCAATTTTTGGAGAAAAACATCCATTCTTCCCTTTCCTGGGTGACTGTATGTGATTTTCTGTGTGTGCTTGTGGTTGCTTGCATTAATACTCTTTTTTTTCTGAGAAGCAAATTATTTTTTCCCCAGCCTCTTTAATTGCAGTGCGTAAATATGGCTGTGTGCTTGGTGGGATATGTGCTATCATTGATATGTGAAGGAGAGAGGTGTAGTGGAAAGGGTGAAAGTAGTAAATGCTGCCAAAATACATGGAACATGATGTTACACAGGCAAAGCAGAGGAAGAATTATCTATGCATAATGTGAGTTTAGAATAAGCTTGACATTCTCACACCCAAACATTTCCATCTGGAAGCTGTTCCGAAGCAAAAGGAAACAGAGACAATATACTCCTATCTTCTGGAGCAGCTATCCACAAAATAGGAAATGTTCTTCTATTTTTTTTTTTTTTTCTTTTTCCCTAAAATGTGTTCAGTTTTGCAGCAGATTCAGAGAAGTTGTGTTTTGAAATTTTAAAGACAGTAAATGGCATTACATTCTTCTGTATCCTTCTGAAAATTGGTTTTGAAACCCTCACGTTATGCTTAAACAAGCTCTTGAGATTTTCGGTTATGGTTTTTATGCCAGTACTGATACAGGAACTTATTTTCAAAGCTTTCTACAAACTACCTTCTGCCTTTGTGTCATCTTTCTGTCCTTTGATTTGTCCAAACACCTGCTGTTTTTCCTCATGTCTTTCTTCTATCATTGTAGTCTGCAGGCCAGATTTCATATTCTCTTACTTACATCCCATTGTGCACACTGAACATCTCAAACACACTGAAAGACCAACCTGCTTTATGTGGTTGTAACTTTAAACACATTTGTGCATCTCCCTGGGCTCCCTGTGTTGTAACACACTTGCACTCTCTAATGGAGCTGAAGAATCTACCAACATGCTGACCTACACCACTGTTATTTAGGAATAATTCATTATGCTTTTATAGCTGAACTCTCAAAATACGACTCTACAAATATTCCTGACTTGTAGTGGATGCAGAAAGTGGACAGATCCATACACATTATATTAAATTATAGGTATTTCTCAGTACCATGGAAAGTGGTAACCTTACCTTTCACGTTCTTTTTCCAGTAAGCTTATAAATTCATCACTTTTCTCCATGTATTCACTGTGCTTCCTCTTCTCTTCTTCTAATTCATACAGTGTCTGTCTGTGTGACTTTTCTACCATTAGAAGTTGCTCCAACATTCGTCTGTGAGTTTCCTTCTGTTTCTCTACAACTTTATCAAGCTAAAAAAAAAAAAAAAAAAAAGAAGTCCTGAAATCTTTCAAAACTTTTAGTTACCCAGACTTCCAACAATAAAAGATTATAGGACAGACTTCCATCAATAAAAGATTATAGGAGAAACTTGCTAATATAAAGTATGTTTAATAGCCTGATGGCTCTGTACTTTGTTACCTGTTTGGGAAAAGTTATTTAATTCCATCAGCCTGAATCTAACAAACTAGCAAAATTAGTGAAGGTACTGTTTTGCAGGACGCTCAGTCACCTTCTGTACCTCCTCCTGCCATGAATATGCTTTTGTCATTGATATTTCTGACACAAAACAGATGCCTTGGCAGATGAAGCCTCTAGTTCACACAGAAGTAGACCTACGTTTGGTCAAATAGAAGTAGAAATGTTATTTCTGTAGAAAATGAGAGGGATCTTCCTCCTTAGACATTACTGATCTAGCTGAAGTTTGAGGAGAGATCACTGAAAGCCATCTAGAGATCTGAAGAGAATTTGTATTTTGGGCATTTTTGTTCACTGCTCGTTCATCCTCCTCTGAGGAGGCTGTCTTCCTGATTAGGTCAACAAGAGAATCCTCAAATCTTTTGGAGAAGATAAATTTTCAATGCAAAGTCAGAGCCAGCTTCTTCTAACCACAGACTATTCTAGTAGTTGAGCTGCTTTGCAATAGTTCACTCTATTAATAGGAAAGAATTCACGAATGGGCAGTGTGGGAAGCAAGACTGGTTCTGGTTCTCCGACATTTCCCCCACTAGGAATTTCACATGCCAGAAGGCACACTGGGCCTTCAGATTCTCAGAGCCACAGCTTATTTTAGGCAGTCTAATTCAGAGGACTATAATAAATTATCTTCTCTTCATGCTTATTGACAGTTTGGCTGATAGAAGCGTTGTCAAGAATGACCAGAATACCTGAACATGAGTTTCTGGAATGACTGAGAAAATCCTCTACTTTTACACGGGCTCCTGATTCTCTCTCTGCTTACTTCAGCTTCTTTCTAAGCATATATTCTCTTGTTTTTCCTGTCATTGTTAACTTTTTTTGTTGATGCTGATATGAATAAGGAAGTAAGGTCTACTGACAAAACTTTGATGATTTGAATCCAAAATGTTCCATCACAAATGATGGATCACTTTGAAAATGGCCTGTTCTTTCTCCTTATGGCATCAGTGTCTTTTCTGTTGCAATGCACCTGAGTTAATTTCATCCATGACCTGAAGATATAAAGAAAGTTGTGGCTGTCCTTCTCAGCTGCTTTATGGTGCTATTACAGCAAGTTGTCAAGACTTTCCCCATCCCATTCCCTGGCATTAGTGTACTTTTACTTCTACAAGGTCAATGGGAATAATGAATCTGAATTAGGATCTCTCTTGGGAAAATATTTCTTATCAAAACCCTTCCATACTCAAGCTTTCTCAGGAAACAAGTGTCACCTCTTCCAAACCTCTTGGCTGTATTTTCCGTGTATTTTACAGGGGTTGAAAACTGAATTGCCTTAAAAGGTCCGATTGAAAAAATCTGGATATTTTTAATTTCTTCACATTCTTCTTCCACCAGGAATGAGGATTTCAAAATTTGAAATCTTTTGCTGAGCTAGTAGACTTGGCAAAAAGAGAGAAAACTTTCACTGTATTTTATCAGCCTTCTTCCCTCTCCAAGATTTCAGAGGGGGTTTTTGGATCAGCTATGGCACAGCTGCATGAAGCACCATTGCCTGAGTTTGTGCTCCTTGAGATCTTTAAGACCATGCCTTAAGTTGACTGTATGCTGTCCTCTGAAAGCAACCAGCATTCTGCTTTTTGATAAAGCTGTGTTGTGGTGCAGTTTGTGGCTATGGTCTTATCTTGCATGATCACATTTGCTGGTCTCAGCCCTCCCTGTGAGGTCAGGTGAGGAAGAAAGTAAACATGTGAAACTTATTTATTTTGGCAGTAAGCCTGTATGGATAGAGCTAAGAAAATAAAAGGATGCATTTATAATGATACAAACACTGTTTTGAAAGCACATGTAAAAATGTGAGGGGATGCAAAAATTGTTATCATAAGAAAAGAAAGTGAAATTTCTGGCTAAAAGCTGATCATAAATCAAATGCCTTGTGTATTCCAACATATAAATGACTGACAAAGATGAGGGTTGCTTAAACTAATCAATGCAAGCAGGATGAAACAAATAGAAATATTTCTGCTTCTTCACTGTTGGGTATGAATGGTGCAGGACCTGCAGTGGTGTTTTATGAGTTTGTTTGCTATAGAGTATTTGCAAGGGACCAAACAAGTGTTGGCCAATGCCACCTCCCCATGTCTGTGTGGCAGTGATGGTATCCCGATGGCACTGATGCAGCCTTGGGGCTATGTCCTGTCCCCATCCTGGCTTTACCTCTTCTTTCAGTTCTGTGGGGAGTTAAAAGCTTTTTTCTCTGACCTGTGCGTGGCTGCTGGGCTCTTTTAGTGCACACGGCACAGATATGGTGCCGTGTTGCTGTTTGGAAGCTCTGTTCTGTCCTTGCAGGAGAAAAGAGTCGAACCCTGGGGAGCAAGTTTGTCTCCAGCATTTTCTCCTGAGATCTTGTAATGACTCACACATATCAGCAGAGAGGAGGGAGAAGCCATGTGAGCCCCTGCTAGCATGAGATAGTCTCAAAAGAGTGTTCTCCAGCAGCCGTTTCTTCCTCAAGTTACCCTGTCCAAATGCTAGATGTGTACATATGAAAATGTCCATTTATATGTACGCACAGCGTTTACTCAGCCTATACAGTTCTTGGCTAAGGATCCCAAATAAGACTAATAAGCAGCAATATAAATGTCTTCTGTGGAAAATTAAAGTGATAAAATCTTGATTAAATGATTTGCTGTTTTGTACTTGCTAACCATATGGGCTTTTTGCTAGAATTAATAGTTGAACATAGTGTACAATACAGTGGAAAATAGGAGGCATGAACTTACGTAACTGTGAATAGTTTAGCACATTAAAAATTCACAGGCATTTAATTGTTTTGCCACCAACTCGTGTTTGAAGTGGAATTAAGATGGTGCATCTCATATTCATTATGTTAGAACTGAACTTACTGTCTTTCTCTTTAGACTGCTTTGTGTTTGGCACGGAACCAGAATACAATCCAAGCTAGTTACATTTAGTTATCCAAAATTTAGTGAAATATTACTCCTGCTAATAATACCCTCATGGTCACTGTGTGGGTGCAAATGTATAATCCTGACTTGAGGATATCTGGAGATAGTGGGAGCAGTTCTTCCCTTGTCTTTTTCAGTCCTGGCTGTATCAGAATTCCATGCAGATACATTGATCTGCTTTTCTTGAATGCCATGTTATCAGCATCTCTTCCTGTGAGTGTAGTGTGAGTAACTTTTTGGTTTCCTACAGCTGTCTTCCCTTGAAAGTTGTGAGGATACCGTCAGTTATACATTGTTAAAAGGCTGATGGGAGTGCTACATGAAAGTAGATTGAGTGCTACATGAAGTTGATTGATGCTGGAATTTTAAAAATGGGTTCCACTTTTAATTATCCCTGACTTATGCAGTATATAGGCTTTTGTCTAACATCATTGCTTTTCAAGCTCTTAAAGTGTTAAGAGATCCTGTTCATCAGGTTTCAACCAGTGAGGTCCCAGAGTTTTTATCTCTGCCTAATTTGAATCTGGGGTCAGTTATAAACCAGAATTGGCTTTCTAATTCCATGAAGGTTTGAAACTTGAGACAAGACACCATTAATTCTGCAGTAGCTTCCTCTTGCTCTTCTCTCTCTCTTACTACATCATCTTTTCTGAGTTGATTTTTGTTTTTAATGTTATTATTTTGATGATTTGGGGTTTTTATTTGAATCTGGAAAAATGGTTCTTTTGCAGTATTTATTAGAATGTTGAATACCATTTGCGTTCTATTCCAGAGAAGTGGCAATTGATCTGAAGCCAGAGTTTTTCATGAATATCTGACTCAATCGTCCAAATTTATAAACCATGCAAAGACGGAAAGCCTTTTCAGACCTTTATGTGTTAGACAGAAGCAAAAACAAAGAAAGTCTGTTTTTCTTTCTTTAAGCTCCTTTAAACATTAAGCAACTTATTGTATCTTGAACTGTGAGTAATGAGAAACCTTATCCAGCATTTGTTAGGTTGCAGAAAGGAATAACTGTAGAGCAAATTTACCTGAAAAACCCTCTGCTTAAAAAAAATAATAGTTTAAAAATATATATACATATATATCATAGCCAAGGCAGATACAATTTTGATGTATCACAATCCTCATCATTTTTTCAAAGAAAATATATTATTACCATTTTCTGTTTTGCTAGACTTTACCCATGAATCCTGTTCCTAGTGACTAAGGCTGTCTAGTCACCAGATTTTAGTGCTCTATTCTTAACCAAAGTCGCCGAGAAACTTCATAAAGTTTAAGTGAGATGAGTAAGTTGTAAGAGGATGCTAAAAAGCCTCTATTCATGGATGCGCTCTAAAATGCACTGTGTTTTCAGTTGAGATTTGGGAAGATCCTTCATGTTTAAGGCAACAAAGCTAAACTGATGTGCTCTAGAGAGACTGGACCATTTTGTGGGCAGAGAAAAAGGTTCATTGCCATGGTGGTACGGGGAAGATTTAATGGTTATTTCCCCTACCCTTTGTGCCAGGTTTTCCTTCTCCTTTCCCCCTGCCCTCCCCACCCCCCCTCTTTTTTTTTTAATATCTGAAAAAAATGCAAGCAAAATGAAAACAGATCTTGGACTTAGTTTGGGGGTATGAAGATGTGAAATACCTGACAGTTATGGCATCCTTTGCTTTATGAAGACATACAAAATGTTAGTGGTCTTTCTACCCTTTCAGTTGCTCATAGCATGTTTACCTTTGCCTCTTGGAATTGCCAAATCAAGTGGTGTTAGAAATCCTTTCTCTGCCATTAAGTGTAAGAGGGAAAAATCGTGTATAAACTTATGTAAAGTAACAGACTGAACTTATGTTTTGAAACTCTTTTGGACTTCTCTTCAAATCATTTCCATTTGTGCTCAAAGTTTCTGTGACATAATGCCACAGCGGTCTAAAATAAATTAACCTCCGGAGTTGAACTTTATCTGTTTCAGATTATAGTCAGAGATTTTAACCTCTGAGCCTCTGAAATGAGTGCTGACCTTTTGCCTGACAATCTCTGAAATGAGCTCTGTATTCTCAGGTATGACTCTCTTCAGTAAGTTTGGAAAATGCTCCGTAGAAGAATTTTGTTCATAATTTCTAATTTTCTTTTTAAGATAGATATAATGAGCAGAACATTAAAGAAATGTTGATATGACCCAATAGGAAACATTGGGAATTCTTTTATGGAAAACAAAAAACATTATTGATATGAAGGACTTTCAATATATAGTGACTTGCATTTCGGGACAGAAATGAAATCCATGTAGCCTGTTCAGAAAGTATGAAGTTCATTATTCAGATCAATCACATATACCCATGAATCTCACAGAATTAGTGGGAGTTAGAATATGTAGGGGATAGATGGCCATGACATGACTGCTGTGGCATGACCCCATTGAGGCTAACGGAGAGGTATCAGGCTGTAGGAGCTCTGAATTAGGATAACGAGAAAAAAATGCAAAAGTGTTAAACACAAAAGGCTGATTATCAGAGTGGGAGGTAGTCATAAACAGTCTCTCCATGGTTGTAGCCCGAGTGAGGATCACTAGCAACCTGCTTTTATTACTGGCCCCATTTCTGTGTTAGATTTTAGACCTAGAACACATTTGCTTTCTTTCTCTGAGGTCAGTGAGATCTTTACTATTGATTTCTGTGAGATCTATGGTTAGATGTCAGTAGTACAATTCATACCTCTCCCATAGGCTTTTCATAGATGTCTTCTTGCCATTGCTCAGCCTTTGTTTGAATAGCGTCTCGCTGGAGGGCTTCCAACACCTTCTTGGGAGTAACAAAGCCATATTGTGCTTCAAGCAAAGCCAAGTCAATTTTTTCAGCCTTAAGTATTCCTATAACTTCATCTTGAGCCTGCAGAAAGACAATGTAAGTTTTCATTTTGTTAAAACCGCATTTGTGTGTTTACAGGTTAGTTGGATGCTTTCTACTTTTGGTATTATGGAAACAGAAGAACTTTTTGAAGAAAGTTACATCTATAAAATGCCCCAAGATAGTAACATGAAGACAGTTAAAGCATGAGAGAAGCACTGGTGTTTTTATTTTGTGAGTCGTGCGTAAAGAACAGGATTTTCAGAATCTTCACTTAATTACTTCATTAGCAGTGAGGTTGAAATGCCATGTCAGGAGCAGCTCGTACTGGAAAAAATGTGACTCATGGCATTAGAACCTAATTTTTACTTTTTTAATTTTAGTGTGTTATTAGCACGGTTCTGGAAGCCTAGATGTGTGTGAATGGTTTGGGTATGGTGGTGGCTTTTGTAGTTAAAGTCAGCCTGGAGTAGTCTGCTTTTGTCATTGCACTGAGCATGTTTGAGCACTGAGCGTGGGGAAGTATATGGTGCAGGGGATGTGACCTTTCACAAAACGCATTCCAAAGCCATGCAATAATGGCAGTTCTTTAAAACAAGATTGATTGCCTGCAAAGCTGGCAGTTGGGGCCTTAGTGCATGGATATGTAAGTATGCATACATGTATGAGACAGTGCCTTCTGTACTTAGAGATATGTAGATGTGCACACACTTGTGAATGTGCCCTCAATCAACCTTGCAGCACCATTTCTTGGAAGTAATTGCTTTAATGGCATTCTCAATTTGCAAATGCGTGCTAAAGAAAAAAGCATTTTAAAAGGTGAGGATTAACATTAAGTTGTGTTATCTGGTGCCCCCAAATTGTGTCATTTTAAAATGTATAACCTAAAAATGTGCACTGTACTTTTCCTTTTGTAATGTCACTGCATTTTTTTCTTAATCTGACAAAATATCCGATGGCATTCTGTTCCCAAAGAACAGACTCAACATGCAGGTGCGTTCTCAACATGTTCTTCCGTGTATGTATTTCAGAACTGGTTTTAGAAGCTGGCAGACGCACGTAACTTCTTCCTATTTCACAGCATTGCTCTAAGTTCATGTTGGACTGTATGCCTCTAATATTTGAAATGGTCTATAGATAGATACTCTGCTCTTTAACAACAAAACATCTCTTTGTTCTGAATCACAGAATCATAGAATCGCTCAGGTTGGAAAAGACCTTAAAGATCATCAAGTCCAACCACGACCTAACCATACTACCCTAATTGAAGTTATGAACTGAGAGATAGGAAGTTAGAGGAGACAGAATACCTCCTGTAAATATTGTACTAATTGTCTGGAAGTCTCACTTCCAGAGATTGTGTTGTTTCATGGCGATATCTGCTCATCTGAATGTTTCCTCTGGGGGACAAACTGGCTTAGGTGATCACTTGCGCAGGTTGTGTCCAGCTGCTTCTCGTGGGAAGACATTGTCCTTTGCCTCTGTGACAATGACACAACCACATCACTGTTTCAAACATCGCTTGCAACACCTCAGTTAAAAACAAAACCAAGGGCAGGCTAATCCTAGAAGGGAGGAGATTGGAAAGAGAGGTGTGTTAGGATCAGTAACAATTTTGCTCCGACTGTTTGGAAGGAATGCTTCTATTTCTCTAGTTGTGACTGTGCTTAAAAGAAAAAAAAACTCAATTTCTAATCTGTGTCACAACAGAAAAAAAAGCTAAAAGAGCAATCTTTGTGCACCTTAAATGGTCCAGAATGAGAGGGTTATGGCACTTAACTTTGAAACTTAATTATGTCTGAATTGTTGGCTGATCTTTAGAGATTTGACTTGGCATTACTGGAGGTGGAAAATCAGGAATAAAAAATGACTTCCCTCTTTTTTTCATTTATAATGCTTTCTTTAGAATGTCGGACACAATTTGAAATTTTCCTATCAGACTCATTGTTTTCCAGTTTCTCATTTCATTTTGTTCCAGTTTTAAATCTCATGAGTTGAATTGAAGGTGGGTAATATAAATAAATAAATGTATATGTATAGATGTGTATGTAGTTCTCATGTGGAAAAAGAGGACTCTTTTGGAGGAGTGTATGACATCTGAATTTTAATCTAAATTTAGACAGGGCAAGTGAGCACCCCCAGAGACTGGTGTATCTATCAAAAAGCACTCATATAGCACGTGTGTTCCATTAAACATTTCTATTAGCATGTATTATGTAAATATACCTGCATATGTTAAGGAGGAAACTACCAAGGTGCTATCTAGGCAATAAACTCTGAAACAACAGACAACTCTGAAACTACAGCCATCGAAGCTACTTTGGATGCTTGCTTGTCTCTCTACTTGTAAGCTGTTTAAAGTGGCTGTCACTTTTTCTTTGCAATTGTCCATTGTAGAAGTATCTCCTCTTTTCTCACTGGAAATCTAATTCCCAGTTCCTGTAATTATGTTTGGCCTCCTGGCATCACTGGCTGCTTGGCAACTGACTTTTTCCAGATCAAAAAATTCACTTTCTTCAAAATCTGGTATGTTGCAAGTTAACTGCATGTATTATGGAAAATAAAAGGGATATTTTGATTTGCTAACAAAAGTTGTTAGAAAGCTTTTGAGTGAGTTACTACTGGTGAATCGGCATGTACTGATTGTTTTGTAATAATGGTCATGGCTTCATAGGAGAAGGAAGATAATAAGTAATTAAGTAGCATATCTTAAAGGTCTCTATAATTTTCTCCATATAGTTTTCAAAGTACGAACACTTTGTAATCAAAATACTTACAATAGGGCAGCATAATAGGAAAGTTTTGCAAATTTTCTGCTTTGACAATTACACAATTGTATACAGTGGACCATGAGTGTTTTAGTGTTATACAAACACTGTGAATAAATTTTATTTGCATTTAGGAAAATAACATCTTTTCATGTTGATAACTATTCTGAGTATCTGGATAATCTCTAGTTTTACATGCTTTGTAGTTTATATTAGTCCAACTCCAGCACACTAGATAGGATGCTTCCTTAATAGGAAAGCTGCATGTGTTTGCAGTAAAGTGCAGAGGGAAAAAAAAAAAAAAAGACTTTTTAAACTTGAAATACAAAATAAGACAATAAGTCACCTGTAATTCACCCTCAAGGACACTAAGAAGAAATAGCAGATCATCACGAGAGAGGTCCTCTCTTTTCTTGAAAGAACTTCTTTGCTTTTTCTCAGCCTTAGGGCTTCTTATGATGGTGCTGGCTTGAGGCACATCATCCTTCTCCTTTGGCCTTCTTTGCACGTTCCCTTTCCCACTGTAACCTGTCTCTTCTTTATGGTGGCCTTTTGGCCTTTGTTGGCACGGCTTCGGTCTGGTTGGGCTTTCTGCACTGTTACTTCTGGAACGCATGGTTTCTCTCTCTGAAACTGAAGGAAAGTAGGGAATAAAATAAAAATTTGAACTTACAGAGAATATAAAAATTTTATGCTAATTTATGGTGGTGTCCTTCCCTCCAGACTGGTTTCTCCTCCCACACTGGGCTCCTTGTCTTTTGAAAGGAGCCGACAGCCTTGCATGAACAAACAGGACTGAACTGTCATCCTTACTGGATGTCAAGTGGCAGTGAAGGGAGACTTACCTCGTCCTGTACATCTGGAAAAATCTCATTGCTAACACCTGCAAAGGCAGCACCCTTAGCAGCAATACTGCGCGCATCACTGCAGACCAGATCTCCCATTTGAGAGACAGTGTGAGCTGTATGCTTTTCAGGTAGGTCCTTCATTAGGAAGATCCTTCTATTCATATTTCCCTTATCGGATAGCTGTGTTTTTTTCATTCTCTTTCCAAGGGAGAACACAAAAACAGTCCTCCACTACTACCAGTTATAAAGTTGTGTTACTCGTAGTTCATGAAGCACGGAGATTAGTATATCCAGACTGTAAGGCATGAGCCTCACCATACCCCTCCTTCCTCAGTGATCACAATGCCTCCCTGTTAACCATGCAGTGTGAAGACTTACTGCTTCTTTGGTGCTACACTCTGAGGCCGTCATACAGCTGTTAGCACCTCACCACCAAGGGAAGCTTAGCCTAGCTTGTTCCCTTTGAAGTGCCACTGTTACATAAATATACTGTAATGCCTGTGCAGACAAATTACTAATGCTGTATAAATATTGATTAACCTCAGGAACTCTGTTTTGCTTATCACCGCTACAATTAAGGTATGAATGGATTATAATCCACCTCTACAGAAAAACTGTGGTGTGGTCATGGATACAGTTTAGCAGACAAAAGCCCAATCATACAATTGGGAGGGGAAATTATGCACATTCCACGTACAGATAAAGCACATTTTTTCATATTAAAGTGTGAAGCCAATTGCTGGAAGTTGCATTGGTGAAAGCTTATTGGTCATTACTTTGCCAAAGAACAAGAAAAGAAAGGCTTGAGCTCAACAGCAGCTGTTTGACTTGAAGTGGTGATTTTCTCCAGAAAATTGTTATGACCCATGGGGGGCAGGAAATTATTGTGCTATGGCTTTTTGGCCATACAGATCTGTGGCTGATAAAGTTCTTCCAGAGCTCCCCCTTCAGCCAGGTTCTGAATCTAAATCTTGAACTACTCTCTACAGCTATGCTCTTTAACCATGGTAGTTTTTCACTGACTGCTATAAGCACATCCTTTTGCAAGAACAGAGGAAGGGGAAAACGCTTTTGGTTTGGTATGAATGGTGGTTGAAAGCAGGAAAAAAAAATATCAAAAACATTACAGAGAAAGGAAATGAAATTTCTTTTAATACTGAAGGAAACCTCTTCTAGTCTAAATCAAAATAGCCTGTCTTTCATAAGAGAACTTGTTTCTCCTAGTGTCCAAAAACCAAGGTGTGTCAGAGTTGTGTGATATTGAGCACTGGATACCTGTTTGATGAAGCTCTGCTTCAGCAATCTCACACTGGGATGGCACTTGTTAGATTTGCCAGAGAAGTTGATATACTTCCTGAAGGGTATTACCCGTTCAAGTCTTAATGCTTGCAATCCGCATTTGTCTACACAACTAGTGCTAACATTTAGTGCTTTGGTACCATGGCAGAAATGGTCACATCTGTTTCTAAAACAGCAGTTCAGCCAAAACCCCTTGGCTGAAAACACAGAATATCTTTAGAATATTTTGAGAAATTACAGCATCAGTGCATCTGAAGTGATGGGAGAAGTGAAGGTCTTGTCTTTCCTAAAGGTCTTTTCCAGTCTAAATTTTATGTCACTTTTTACTGACACTTCTTTCACCGAAGTCTGCTTATTTGGCTTGTTCATTTTTTGTATCTTGCTTACAACACATTGCTACTTTGGAACATGACTGTTGATTTCCTTTCAGCTTCACATGTTGTATGTCTGCTTGGTTTTCACATGTGGGTTAATGCCAGCGGTTGTACCATCAGAGCCATAAGCTGTGAGCTAAATCAGGTAACCAAACTCACTTTAAGCTTGTCTGTGCTCCTTGATGATGCAGGCGCAGGATGCAATGAAACATGTAAATAGCCCAAGAAGTCTTTCCATTTTTTCCCCTCATGTGCCATGTGCAACAGCAGGCTCGATTGGATGTCAAGCTGTGAGACTTGTGACCAGGGTCAACATGGCATTCTTCACTGAAGGGAAGTGAAACAGATGCGTAACAAAGAGATTCTTACTTTTCCAAGTTTCTTTTTTCGGTTGGCTGCACTGGAAACAGAATCCTGAATTTGAAAGGGCACAAGTCTCAGCAATCCTGATAAGATGGATGTCTGCCCCGTTATTTTCTTATGTTATATACATTCTCTTGGCTTCAAAGCCACATGGCATGCACAGTTTTCACAGCTGAGGAGGGCTTATGGTGACTCTTTTGAGCCTGTTGTGCCTGCTCCTTGATCAGGTTAGATCAGTCCTTATTACACTGACAAAGGGTACTCAGTGCCTGAGAAGGTCAGCCAACCTACTGATTAGGTCACCCACCTACAGAGTTGTTGCCTTTGCAGAATCCCAGAGGGGATTTTTTTTTTCTTGTTGAGCAGTCATTACCTACACTTCATTTGCATTTTGTTCTAGCGTTTCTGAATGCCAGGGTCTACTATTAATCCTGCTAATGCAGATGTTTATCAGATGTAGCTATTAACACAAATGTGAAGTGACATACTAAATGTATGCTTTAAGCACTTTTTTATTATTATTTGAATATACCTGACAAAAGAGACACAGTCTGGTATTAGTAGGCTGCCTTATTGCTATGCTCATTTATTGATTTATTTAGGCTTTCTTATTACCTGTACATTAACTGGCATTCTTTTTGTCTGTAGTGCTGCATGCTTACATAATAATGATAGTACTAATAATGTGTTCAAACGATACAGATATGACAGATTTGGAGGAGGGTGGAATATTTCTTGATTGCTCACTGGATACTCAATAATTTGAATTTCTATTTGACTTGAAACAGAGAAGATGGCAAATACCCATTCTTTTTCAGTTCTGAATTAGAGGCTATTGTATTTCAAACTGTCTATGTGTTGTCTGATGCTAGTGCACCTTTAAATTGTGAGCCTCTATGGATGTAGCACTGTCTAAGGGACTAACAAAGTGCTCCTGACAGTTTGGGCAGATTACTGCTGCCCTTGTACCAAAGCAGAGAAATGATCACTTGTAATCCATAGGATGCTGGTTTTCTGTAAGGTTATTAACTCCTGGAGTGGCCCTATTGTAACACTGAGAGTGGAAGCGGTGTCATTTGAAATTTTATAGCTGTGTGTTTTGGTAGATTGGGTTCTCTTCTTTGAACAACTCTTTCCATTTACTGGAATGGTAATTAAGAGAAAAATCATTTGATTTTTTGGAAGGTGAAAATGTTAATAGGGTCTTAAAATTTTGGGGTATAAGTTGTCTCATGTCACCCAAAAAAAGATATTTCATCCCTCTTTAGCCCTCAAGATCAGCTTGATGAGTATAAAATTTCCCTTTTGCCTGTCTGCACGTCAGTCAGTTTTCATTATAAATCAGGTATTGATGGGTTTTGCGTGCAAGAAAGATAGCTTGCAAAAAAGGGTTAAGGAAGTGTTCTTTTTTGTAGTAGTGGTTGTAGTTCATGAACAGAGTCTCTGTGGTTTCTCCTTGAGTGTGAAATGTTGCATTTTGTGACAAACTCCTGCATGAAAATTAACTTAAGACCAGTTTTTATGTACCACTGAAAAGGATGGCAATATAGAATAACTAGAGAAAAAAGTCAGCAGCTTCTAAGAAGGAAGAAAGTAAAAGAGAAGATTTGGTTGATTCCTCACCCATGATCTGGATCAAATAATACATACCAGGGATTGTAGCTACAGGAACAGAAGAAACAAAGATACATATCAGCATTCTCATATGACTAGAATGTGATCTGGTTGCATCAAAATAAGTGAAAATTGAAAGGGACCATCCTGATCACAAAGTCGCACCTCCTGACATCACAAACAATCATGTGCTGGGTATTTAATCCAGATGAGTCCCTGGGCTGGACCTCAGAACTATGTGCTTGTACTCTCTCTGCCTCAGGATGCTCTCTAACAGACCAACTTTTAGCTGTATTTTTTAAACTTTACTGCCTGTGAGTGTGCTGAGGTCAATATTCTGCAGTACTGTTTTTTGAGTCCTGATACAGGTTGTCTGTTTTACTGAAGAATTTGTAGCAGTATCTTGCTTGATGTCACAAGGCGATGATTTCCAGGCTTGCCATTCAGTGCAGCTTGGTAGGCTGGTCCCATTTTCAAAATGGAGCAAGGGTGGCTTACATTGAAAAATTCTGGTAAGCCAAATTATTGCAAGCAACATACTCGGCGAAACTTGAATCTATTCTTAGCATTCATGTTTTTGTTCTTTTTATAGTCTGTTTCTCGTTCTGTTTTCTAAAGAGCTTGCTCATCTCTGAACGTCTATGCTGTCTTCCTGCATATAAAGGAAACATTTTCTCTTAGTGATGAGCAAGTAATCTGAGGGATCAAAATATACTTTCCTGAAGAGCCAGATGAATAAATGACCAAATGTTTCTATGATGTTAACTTGGTCTCCACCCTCTCAATCATATTCTGAAGGAGATGAAACTGCGTTTGTCTCTTTGGCAGCAGCGAACAAGCAGGTGGTTCAGAAATCCTTGCACTTTTGTGGGAAAAACTATCCTTCAGAGATGACTTCACCGCAGACACCGAAGGGTTTTAAGAGGCATCCATTATTTTTCCATCTATTTTTCCCCTTACTATTTTCTCTTTAGGTAGTGATTGACTTATGAGCTAAGAAAATCCCTCACAGGACCAAATCTTCTCTTAATCCCAGGGTAAGGATCCTGAATAGTTGAGAAATTTCTTTTTCTTCCAGAAATCCATGACTAAGCAAGGAATTATGTCTTTCTGTTTTTTAACATCTCTTAAAGTGATATAATAACGCCTTTGATTTGCTGAAATATTTAGGACCTCTACCAACAGACTGACCTTTAGGAATGAAGAGATTATTGCTCAGTATGTCAGCGTTATGGGAGAGCACAAAAGCACACCTTCTCTTTCAGAAAGAGGTATGGAATCCTCCTTCCATCACTGTGAATGTGCTTTTAAGCACTCACCTTATTTGTTACAGGACATTTTTTGCATTCCCATGTAGAAAAACTGCTGTGAAGCATCATGTTCAGCTTGGTGTGCCATCTAACTGTCTAAGGACAAATTAATCTGCTGTCCCCATTCTCTTGCCTTCTTGAGTGGCTGTGTGCCAGGTATTGTGCAGGCAGAGGAAGGGGCTTTTGGCAAGTGGCCATATCCTGTGTTCTGCCACAGAAAGCAATAGGTTTGTCTTGTTCTCTTTCTGTAGTTCTGGTGTGGCCTGTGGGCAAGCTATTGAACCATGCTGAGCAAAAAGAAGAAATGAAAACACCATATCTTATTAATTGGAATCCCAGGATCTGGCCGTCTCATGGCATCACTGAGCCTTTTCTGAAACTGCTGCTTTCTGACAGAATGTGTTTCTCAGTTATTACGACTTTCAAGTGGAGAATGCAGAGCTTTGTGGTAGTTTGGCACTACTTCCAAAGATACAGCCCTTCCTTTTGGGCAGACTGTTTTAGCATTTTCCTTGAAAACCATTTGCAGTGGCATATGTCCAGAAGCTTGTTCTGTTGTAGCAAGGCTGATTACCTCATTGGGACCGTGCTCTCATTCATAGTAGACTCTTGTGCTGTTTTGGTGCATGTGCTGGGCAATAAATGAGAAGAGGCTTCTTTCCTGTAACGGGTTCTTCACCTAAGGACTCTGGAATATATACACTTTTCCATCTTGGCATGGAAATTGCAAGATTAAACTGCTTTTCTGGGAAAACTGATGAAGGAGTGCTTACCTGCTTAGCCTGATCCATCTGTTGGCATGTAAAGTCACAGGGAGTCAATTGGGAGGAAGACAGAATAGATTAGAAGTCTGTTTTCCTCTCATGGAATCTTTTCAAATCTTGAACTTTGAAGCCCTCAGGAGTCCTGAAGGAACAGTGCTGTCATTGTTCAGAAGAGGAATTACTCAGATGGGAAGAAAATCTGGATTCAACAGAGGATGTAAACACTCCCAGACAGGAAAAGTGCATGGGTGAAAGCTGGATGTCATTTTTCTGTTCATCATGGCTTATGCTCTCTTGACCACGAGTCAGGTTTCTCATCCCCTGGAGTTAGGAGGCCTTTTCTGAGGAGGTAAGATGCCATTTGGAGAATGTTAGAGAATTGTCACGTTAGTTACTTTATTGATGGCAAAGGTACTGTACAACTTCCACCACTTCTTGTCTCATTCCCATTCCAGTGATATGGCATTTTCCACATCTGCAGTGATTGGGCTCCCTGTTGTATTACGTAAAACTTCTTTGACAAAATGACTGGTTGCTTTGAAACCACAAAGACTTGGATTCCACATGAGTTCCAGTTTGGAAAGCTATGCTTTGAGAATGTTTTCTGACATGGGCTGAATTCCATTTGTCATAGGTTGTAGCCTGGTATATGCTCCCAGTGTAGCTAATGGTCAAAGGCACTCCCAACACTTTCTCCTCTTGCTAAACCCTTATTCTGTCTCTTCCAAAGGCTTTTTGTGAATGCAGTTCTCCTAGTCTGATGTCCAGCATATTGCAAAGTTGATGGTAGTCTTGGAAAACTATAGTATATGCATCACTTTATATATAGACAGTTTTTGTAGAAATGGGTTAGACAGAATGGATCAGTTGGAGGTGATTGATCTTCTCAGTGAGGGACTACACATGCCGCAAGGATAGAATGTGCAGATCAAGTTTTAGTTTTAGTGGAAGGATGACTGTGGAGTCTTGTGTGGACCTTGAATGTGCTGCTGCAGTGAGACAGCACTAGTATAATTCCACATTTTTATGGGTTCAAAAGTTTGAGGAGGAATCAAGAATAAAAGTAAAATAGCTTGATTTTCTTCAGTTTTCCACTTCTGGGAATTGAGAGTTGTGGGGAATTTTATTCAATTACACTGAAGTACTCCTGAGTGAATAACATGGGGGAATTTTTTTCTGTTTGTTTGCCTGGGTTTCATTATTTTTTGTTTGTAAAGTAAAATGTTCAAAATTTGTCTCTTAATTAGACTCTGTAAATGTTATCTTATGAAAATCAGCGCAGGGAGATTTGGGGACATATGAAAAAATGTTACTATAACATCAATTCAAAGTGTATGATATGGGAAACTACAATGCTGTATTATGTGTTTGTCAGTAAAAAAGTTAACCTTGCAGTTCTCTGTATGACAGGATTTTGTTAGTAAATTACACTGAAATAAAATTCAGCAGTTTCAATTTCGACTAAATGAATTTACTTTCCAAACATATGATTTTCTTGTTTTATGAGCATAAAAACTAGTTAACATTATTTAACACAGTGATTGTGGTTTAATACTTAATATTCAGCTGCTGTAATTTTGGCTTCAGTGCATAATTATTCTGTAGTTTACAGCATTATCCAAAGTGAATAATAGTGCTACATGGGAAGAAAAAGTTAGTATCTTAGATATTATTTGTCTAAATTCACCTTTTTTTCCTGCATATTCCAAGATTAGCTGAACTGTAGGTATTTACACAGCAAGAAAATTCAGTTCCAATTTATTTTAAATACTCTAGTACATATAATGAAATATATTAAAAAGAAAAGAGAACAAAGAGAAAGAAGAAAGAAGTATTAGTGGAGCCAAGTTTTCTGCTGACCTGTCTTTGGTTGTCAATCTACCCTAAGTGATATTAGACCCACTCTCCCTCTTCTTTCCCTTTGCCTTTCTCTCAGCTCCTTCCCTCTTCTCTGCAACCACCAGAACAGCCCCACATTCTCTGCACGTCTCCTAGGAGGGCACCTTAGCAAAGGTAGCAGCTACTGTGGCTGGGGCTGAACCCAGCATTTCAGTTTTTGCTCACTGTGGCAATCTCTTGTCTCCAGCCTTCCTGGACCTGGGGAATGTCTTTGTCTTTGAGCTTTCTTGTCCTGTCCCTCTGGAGTTGGCAGTAGTTGAGAAGATAAATCTTGGATAGACCAAGTGCTTAGCCCCATTGCCATAAAGGAATAGCACCTATGGTTTATTCTTTTAAGTTTCCCTGCTCCTTGCTCCTGCTGGAGACTTACAAAATGAAATCCTATAGAAGTCCTGGTCAAAATTACTCTCTCTTTCTACCAGACATTGTACAAAAGTACTTTAAGGTAATGTTTCAACAGTGGAATTAAGGAGTGCAAATCTGTGACAGTTTTGATAGAGTTTGAGATCCAGGGGAAATTCCACTGTCACAAGACTCTCTAAATGCTCAATGTATTTGCTTGTCTCATAGCTGGCAGGTACTTCTAATAAACAGGAAGCCTGCAAAAGCATATATTCCCAGTGCCCTGACAATGTAGGTTATTGCCCACAATTCTTTTGGTGCCTTCCGCAGACTTGATATAGCCAAAGTGCCATCATTTTGTGGTAATCGTATGAATATTTCAAGGTTAGTTTTGTGTCATCAAATTTTATATATGTATCTGCTTTTTATATAGTTCCCTTTCCCCAAAACCTTTCATTTCCCTCTAAGTTGGACACTCATTATGTTCTGTTTCAATCTAGACAGAATTAGAATATTCGATGGTTTTCTTTAAATATTTTTATTAGCATGACAAATCTCTTCCAGTGCATTTTTTGCATCTCTGTCTTCAGCAATAAACTTTCCCTGGTATGTCTGTGTACCAACATGACTTCAATGGCCAGTATATCTTCTATGATAGTGTCCTTCCATTCTGATGGATTGGACCACGATTCTGGCAGAGAAAGGCATGTGACAAACCATGTTCCTCTGAGCCCTTAAACGTGCTGGTTGCATGCTGTGATTTTATTTTAAAAACAGCATATAATCACAACTCTCCAAACATTATCTAATTGAAGAAATATAGTGTTATGGTATTATCAGCTATAATTCATACTACATATTGGGCTACAACTTGATATATCCTCACTAGATAAAGAGGAGGGGAAGGGGGGGCAGCAGCTGATAATACCTGTGCAACAGAGAAGGAAGGGCACTAAGAGCATTTCTTTTATTTTAGTGTGTGTGTGTTTGTCTGTGCACACAGTGTTTTAGAATTTGTATACTTAGTGCATGTCTGTGTAATTCTCTATGCTTGTTGCTTGAGGGAAAGACAAACGGTCTTCCTAAACTTTCAGCAAAAAACAGTAAATAAATTGAAGTACTTTGTTTTCAAGGTTTATCTAGTAAAAGCAAGATAAGCAAGAGTTATCAATTGCATATTGTCTGGTGTTAGTTATCTTGTTACCCCACAGTAATTGGTCTGGGTATCCAAAACCCAAACTTCTTAAGCCTTTTGGCCATAGAATCATCATAGAATCATAGAATGGCTTGGGTTGGAAGGGATCACAAGGATCATCAAGTTCCAACTCCCCCACCACAGGCAGGGCCACCAACCTCCACATTGGTACTAGACCAGGTTGCCCAAGGGCCCCATCCAACCTGGTCTTGAACACCTCCAGGGATGGAGCATCCACAGCCTCTCTGGGCAAAAAAAGAGAAGCCGTCTCCAGTTCCATTTTACTCATTTTTGATCTGCTTGATATTTGCACAGAACCCATACAACGGGCTATAGAGACCACAGTGAGGACTACCAGGACAATACCTTCAAAGTCAGTATATGTTAATTTTCTTCAAGGGTGTTTATGACAAGCATAGCTTTGTTGAGACAGTTCTTTGTGTGGGAGGGTTCTCTCAGCATTGCTTTTCTCCACACATGAAAATAAACCACAGGCTTTTAAATATCCTGAGAAAAGTTCCTTCAAAGAAAGATCAAAAGTCTTCACGAATGACTGAGGAAGCTGCAAGGCTGCCTCTCTTGTGAACTCATGTCTGTGGAGAACTGATTGAGACAATCAGTTTCATTATTCCGTAGACTTGATCATTTGCAACCTACTCTGAGAGAGAAGAATTGTTTAGAGAAGGAGGAGACCAGGGAATCTACAGATGCCCTCCGATTTTACCAAGATATGAATAAAAAAACTTTTAATAAACCAAACTCTGTTGTTTTTGCCACTGTATTGTGTGCAGTGATCGAGTTCAAACAGTCGTCTTTGACACATGTTCACTAGCTCAGCAGAAGTGCTAACTGATTGACATTTTTAATACATAATTTTATCTGCTTTTGTGGCTATTGAAATGATGTGAAATGTCCAGATGGTGGCTTTCAAGGCTTTAAAGAAATGATGTATTTGATTATTTTTGGTTTTTGTTTGTGTTTGGTTTGCTTTGCCCTAATTTTTATTATCTATTTCTGCATCTAAGTGATACAGAGTACGTATTAGCCAGACTTTGAAAGTTTGTGAACTTCTTGCTTATCTGGAATTTCCCGCCTTTAGACAGCTTCTGGGACAACTATTTAATTTTTGTTCTTCCCAAACTACTGTGGTTTTTTTTTTTTTCTTAATTTTTTTGTAATACCTGTTTGACTTCATAAACTGCATCTTCTCTACATCAGAGCAATGCTTTGTGTGGTGTCTGGTAGTGAGAGAGTTAGAGAGGCTGTTTAGAACAGTATGTTGCTTCTCTAAATAAATTACTGTTTTTGTCATGTTGATACCAAGCATCTAGTAATAACGCTACATAGAATCTCAGGTTTGTATCTAAAGCTAGGATTTCCAACTTTTCGATTTGTGGTATGTTTTTGTGTGTGTTTTCACTTGTTTATTTTTAACTGACCTTCACATATTCAGTGTCAGTGACTATATTCTGCTGCTGTCTAGAAGTCAGAGAGGAGTCTTTCATTTGTTTATCTGAGAAGTGAAAACACTCCATTTTTCCTGGGTCATAGGCTATTTTTTTTTTTAATCTGCATGTTGCGTTTTCATTATACATCTTAAAATTCTGATGTTTTTAATGTTCTGAGATCTGGTATTTTTCATTGTTATAGCTGGGGAAATACTAAGTTTATCTTCATATTCTGTAGTACAAAAACAGTGTGATTCGATGTTTTTGCTTTTTTTTCATTAATGACAACACATAAGTATATGACAGCAGGCTTTTTATTTTTTTACTAAGACAAGGTTCAGCTGTGCAAAGAATTTGCTCTGTCATTTTGCTTTGTCATTTTGCTTTTCCAGCTGCAGCTACAAAATTGCAGCAGCATGCTAACTAATAGCAGTGGAAGACTGTTCATCCCAGTCCCCACGCCCACATTCTCCAACTTTAATATCCAAATGAAAAAATTCAATGAATTAGGTAAACATCCTAAATGGTTCTTTCCCAGGACTTTATTGGAAATGACATTTCTCTCAGATTTCCAATTCTCTCTCTGTACCTGTTCACCTGAAAAGCAGACATGTTTTCTTCTGGAAGAGAAGTTTTAGGTTACGCAGGTATGGTGGAGGAAGGAATACCGGTGAATAGCTCCAGTTCTCTCCTTGCCTATGGACTAGAAGCACTGATGAACCATGCCTCATATCTCTGCCACCTTGTCCCTCTGCTACTCTCTTGTGCTGTCACCAAGATTGTAAGGACTGATGGCACACTGTGACTTTCATGAGCATTCTAGGCTTGCAGGCTATTGTTGCTCCTGAAAAGTTTTGAGAATGCTTTTGTTGCTAGAATTTAGTGAAAGATGAAGTCACTGTTGTGTTGCTCTTTTGAATCAAATTTCTTTTTATAACAAGAATGTGGATACGTGTTTTTAGTTGTTTTGGAGGCGTTTTCTTTTTGTTGCCTTTTACTGATTTTGTTGTTGTTGTTGTTTTTGTTCTTATTTATTGTGGTCCTATCTGCTCATTTTGTGGCAGCAGGATTCTGTTAATAATCTGCGCACAACTGAAAGCAAAGGAAACATGAGCTGCCAGGTAAATTTTCAAGTCAGCTTTGTAGTTTGGTTTTAAGTTTTTGAAGAACGTTTCATTCAGTTTGATGTTGCCTTAAGTAAGCCAAAGTAAAATTATGACTTTGAGTGATGGCTTATATATTTTTTTTTATATTGTTCTTATTAATTGGTGACTGTGGCTATGTGCATTTGCCAGGAAAAAGTGAAAAGCAGAGAGTTTGAAAAGTGAACGGGGTGAAATTAATTTTTGTATGTGTTCAGATTACAGATTTTACTAGCCATGACATTCATTATTATTTATTGTAATGGCTTACAGTTTGGGACATTCAGATCCCACAGGAATACGCTCCACTCTGATGACGCAACTTTGGAAAATGCAATAAAAATGCACTGGAAACCACAGCTTTCTAATAGGAAGTTTCTTAAAAGTTATAAAGTTAAATTGCCTCCACATAGAAAAAAGGAACTGGAATGAAGTTCAGTAAGTGAAGGAGATGGACCTCCTGTGTGTCCCTAACTACCTTTTTTTTCCCCCTCCTTGCTTGAAATTTTGTCTTGAGGCCATACTCTGTGCTTTGGCATGGAGCAGATGGAGAAAATGTGTATATTCCTCTTGTTGCTCCATAAGGACACCACAGTTCCACTGCTCAAGCTTCACGCTCAAAAGGAGAATGTTGCTGCTTTCTGTCCACAGCTGGGACTTCTCCTGGATTTGATTATACCCTTGAGCCCTCTGGAGCAGGGCCAGAGCAGGGCAGGCTGGAGAGGTGGCACAGAGCACATGCTGTCCTTTGTTCCTTTCTTTGTTTTTCCACTTGTTCAAATCAAATACGGCTCTGGCCAGTTTCTGGTCCAGTTTTCAGTGGGAGCTGAGGAAAGGGATTTTCCAGGCATGAAGGGACGTGTGGGCATTTTAAAAGGTGTGATGTTTGCAGAAGGCCTAAGGGGGTTCTGTTGCCTCGGTGCCTTCTCCTCCATACCTCTGTAAAGGCTGCTCTTACCTGCTTATCTTTTTGAAAGTATGGTAATCAAAACTACCATAAAAACAAAGCCTTGATATCCCAGTCCAAGCCAAGCAAAGCCTCAATACACCCCAACACCAGTTGCCATTTGCTTAGCTGGAGGTCATTTCCCTGGCTGTAGGCACAGGAGGGAGCTCACCAGCCTGTCCACCATGATGGTGACAGGCTGGGATGGAACAGGACGCAGACAAGGTAAGAAGCAAGTCCTGCAAAAGAGGCCTTTCAGCTGGTGGTGTTCAGTGTTGCAATGATCACAGGAAGATTTTGGAAGCACACACTGCCTGAGCAGCATGTACCATCTGTGGGGTGATCTGTCAGGGAGTAACTTGTTTTGGTCTCAGCTGCAGCCATGTTGGTTCCTAGTGGTATCTTCTTGGCAGCGGTGGTCAGGTGTGCAGTTTTTTAGGTGTGTTGAGGAAGGCATGGGCTGGTAACTATCAATATTTGCATTTGCATGCAAGTCCTTCCTAGTGAAGTAGTGACTCATATCCTGCTGGCACACAAGGCCGCCTTAGAGGTGCTGTTTAGTAAGGCTTCACTGACATTATTTTATCTGAAGCTAATATTTAGCTCCCGGGAGTACTATGCCTCTTCTGCACATAAACAGTGCTAATTTGTTATATGTCACGTCAGGAAATAAATGCCACTTATGAAAATACCTGTGTACCACATCTGAACATATCCTCCTAACTCAGTGCTACACAAGAACACGTCTCTCTGATAGGCATCCTATTCAAACTTCATATATATAAGTTCGTTTCTGAAAGTTTGCTTAGCATTAAAAAAAATAAAAAATAAAAATCCAAAGTAGCCCTATTTGATTTCTGAATCGTTGTTGAATGGTTGTAAAGGAGTCGTTTTTACCCACAGTGGGTGTGGGCCTCATGGTCAGACATTCCTGCGCATTAATAGTATTTATGTTCTTACTCTTTGAGGATAATTTTTTCTTAGCACTCTATTCCAAACAATTCCATTTTGAGTAAGTGAACAAGCATTTGGAAGTGTTAACAATGGAGTGGATTTACCTTGATTAAAACAGTACACGGCCCTGAACAGTAAGCTGTGCCTGTATGTGCAAGCGACTCTGGTTGACTGATGATCACAGATCCTAAGAGTGCTCTGACATCAAAACTTTGTGTTTTCTGCTCACATTTGTGGAGTTGAAATGAAGAAAAAGCTATTAAGTGAAAGACTGGAGAACCTGTCCTGTGTCATTTCATACCAAACAACCAGCCAGCATCAGAGCGTACACAGTGTGAATTTCTGCAAGCTGTCCTCTTGCAGTTTGGCCTGTTAAAGGCTGTGGGGCTGCACGTAAAAAATTGGTAACAGGACTGACGACTGTGTTTTTGTGAGCCTTGTTTTTAGTATAAATCTGAGTAAATACATTTTCCTTAATGCAGCCAGCTTCAAAATGTAGCATTCATAAGGTCTAACATTAGTGCAAGCATAGTTTTTAATTAAGGAAATAACTCTAGAGACAGTAAGATATTTTCACCTTACTTTAAGTGTTAGTCATTTCCTTGCTGGATATCTAGAAAAAAAGAAAACAATAACAAATAATATCCACCCTAAAAACCAGTGGAATAGGAGGGGGGAAGGTATTTTCATGATACATGAGAAGTAAAACTGACTGTCCAGACTGACTTATAGATATCAGAGCTGAAGGGTGGGGAGAAGAAAAATGCTTACATATGATAAAAAGTAAAGTAGATCATCGCTTATAATGCTGTTAGGAATAATGACAGTAGAACTGTTTTATCATACACCAAAGCTTAATGTGTATGATACTTACTTTTACTTTATGTGAGTTCTGGGCAGAGTATGTACATTTATACTCAGAAGCTTTGCATGGGTGATATTGTTTTTGTCATAATTTCAGGGAGTTTTCTTTTTTGCAGTTCAGGGATGCAGACCTGAAACTTACTCAGCTATTTAAGATTGTTTATTTATTTACATAGATTCACAGAATCATAGAATCGCTCAGATTGGAAAAGACCTTCAAGATCATCAAATTCCAACCACACCATACTACCCTAATTCTAACAACCCTGCGCTGAATCAATAGAATGCATATGGCTGCAAGCAAATGCTCTAGGGCTTAAGCATCAGAATTTGTTTCAGGAAATTCAATTAAAATGGAATAGTTTTAAGTTGCCTTTCTGCCCTCCAAGAAAGTTAAATAAAATCTTCAGTCTTTTTTGAGTAAAATGAAAACAGGTTTTTGGAAATGTATATTCCAATTCTAGTGTTGTTTTATCAGTATTTGAATGATGATACATGTTAGATCCTAGACATAGTTCTTATGTGCCTCTAAAAAAATTGACAAGAGTGATTGCTCCATTCAGAAATCTGGTCATCTTTAC
This sequence comes from Chrysolophus pictus, assembly GCA_037305975.1. Lineage (NCBI taxonomy): Eukaryota > Metazoa > Chordata > Aves > Galliformes > Phasianidae > Chrysolophus > Chrysolophus pictus. The sequence continues at coordinate 111,076,915 of CM074576.1, forward strand.
ATCAAAGCATCTGCATTCTGCAGTGCAGAATGAAATTGTTTCTGTGAGAATATTGCAGTGCACTGCATCTCTTCAGGGTTTGAATGATGAAAAAGCCTTGTGGCAAATTCTTGTGGTGTTCTTCATATAGCCATTCAAACAACAGTATCCCAGCTGATGTCCTTTATGTTCTGTGATCAGCAGGATTTGTCAGAGATGTGGGGTTTTAAGGACCTGGACTAGATATAATTCAGTTTAGCAAGTTGAACTTGATGCTAAATGATTACTATTGTTCAGGGCCCGTAAAAATAGTTTGGAGGCTTAGTCAGAACTACAGTAATAAATATAGTGTGCAAGCTTTGAAAAAAAATATTAAGAACAGGATTCTGTGAAGTTATACAGGCCACCTGTGCAAGACGTAACCCTGTGGAGATTTAAGGCCGTCTTCCCAAGGGGCTTGTACAATACTTGTCAGAAAGAGCTTTGTCAAATTTGCAGCTGCGTCACTAAACATGGACCCTGATCATCCCCTCCCCTGCTTCGCAGGTGTAGCAGATGCAGCATCGGGGCTGTTGTCTCATGCCTGGTACAGTAATGCTGGTCAGCCTGGCTGCTGAGGGAGCCCCAGCCACTGGCAGTGTCCCCTGTGGGATGGACAGTCCTGGCTGAGCACTTGTTCACCACTGTGTGCTAGAGCACATCTCTGCACCATGGGGGAGCAGGGCTGCCTAGCAGAGAAGCTGGAGGATGGAGGATATGCCAGGAGGGAAGGAAGGGGCCCTTGGTGAGATGTGTACAGCAGCTTTGGGAAGTGACCACTATTACTGGCATTTTATCTTTATTTTACAGAAGCTATATATGTCAGTATTTTGGGAGGAACAGCACAGAGTGTCTGGAAGCATGAGAGTAATGCTGCATCCTCAAATAAGGCTCCTATGTACTTATGTGTATGAATAAAAATATGCTTATGAACACTTACTGTCAGGGAAAACTGTGAGGACTGAGACCATTACACCTTGTAGGAGTCTGAATTCAGAGGCTGGCTAGTAAAGTCCCTAAGCACAGAGTTGGGAGAACTCCCTGCCATACTCTGTGCTCCTCTTTCCCAAAGGAATTGATGTTGTCTCTCAAAGATGTTGAACTGCATCTCCAGCATAACATACTCGTATTTGTTTTGCTGAGGCCCTGCAGAATTGGCCAAAATTGTAATGGAAAAGTCATTAAATAGATGGCTTATTAGCTTGTTTTATAGGGTGCTTTTGTTTATACCTCACAAAGAAGTCCTGAAGTAGCCATTATCAGTTGTTAGGCAGCAAAGAAGGCTTGTATTGGATCCCTCTTTGCTGTGCTGGAAGTACGTGCCTTAGCACCTAGCACTGATCAGAAACTAACGCTAATTTCTTTAACAAAGCCAACCCAGAAAGCATCATTGTGCCTTAGTGCAAGAGTGTATTTGGTACTGCATATAATGTAGTTACAATTCTCCATCTCCATAAAATATAAGGTAGCACTGAATTAGCTCTATCTGCTAGGACTGCCACACCATGACTGTTCAAATGGGAAAGAAAGTGTAGATATGGTGCCTGATTTAGGGCTCAGAAATCCTGAGTGACACACAAAGTAAATGGAAATAATTATTTTCTCATAGTATGATAGTCAGGAGGCACTCCGTGATTTGATTTGATACCATTCAAACAGTCACAAGACTTAAACAAAGTCAAGTACTTCCTTGCACAGCACACGTTCAGTGCCACAGGATAACACAAAGGCCAGAAGCGTTAGTAGGTTCAGTAAGAAGATTCATGGAGGATCTGTTCAGTTGTGATTGCTTAGCAGGTTGCTCTGGAGACAGCTTAAATCATAGCTGAAAGCAGGCTAGGAGGAGGATCACTCTGATGATGTTCCCTTTTTCTCCTTGGCCAAGCATCTGTCTTGGCCCCTGTCAGGAAGGTTTTGGAGTTAGTTCGATCGCTGACTTTTTTTATGCATTTATTCTTTCATAGGGGTGAGGCTACTTGTTCTCTAGTACCTTTTAAAACTGGATAGTGAAATACATTTTGTTGCAATGCACTGATTATTTACAGCAGGGAGTCAGGCTAACTTTGCCTCACTATACTGTATATATCATCAGTTACAGCTGTCACAAGTCATTATTTCCATGAAGAACAGTGATTCATCTTTCCATGAGTCGTCAAGAGATCTCACTGTGGGAGTGAAATTTTAACTCATGTCACCATTCTGGAAGAGGAAATACTTGAGTTACAAATGGAGACAAGACATGATGTTTGGGTACATGTGTTTTCAGTTGAACAGAGTTGTCTTTAAGAACTTCCAAAGTGTTTTGAGTGAATTTAATGTTTGTTCACTGCTAGCATCAGCATAGTTGTTACACAGGAAGAAAGCTTGCTGTGCTGGAAAAGTACCTTCCAGCTTTGCCTTTCAAATGCAGCTCAGTCGTAATCTGGAAAATCAGCTTTGTGTGTGACAGAACTTCAGGGTTTTTTTAATCTGTGCTAAGACTGCTGCTGATGCTATTCCAGCTGATGTTTTAACTAAGAATGTATTTCTGCTATATTACTTTTATCTATTGAGTAGAAATTTGTCTTATTTTTCTCTAATCACTTGTGCAAGCAGACTATTAATCTGCTCATATTGCAAAGGCTTTTGAGTCATGAGCTCATTACAGCAGCTTTGCCATGCGTAGGCCCATGAATTCTGGAAATTTTGGAAAGAGCAGGTATTTGGAGTATTTGGTATATTAATAAAGCCAGCATATCACAAGTTACTCCACACTTTGGTTATGTCCCTGTATTGAATTCTTTGTTTTTATTTTTTACCTCAGTCGTCTTTTTCATGCTCATTATACAAAGACTGCAGGGGAGTTGGAAAGGAATTTGGAAATATCTGAAATCCAAATGTCACAGTTTCATAAAGAGAATAAATATGTTAATGAAGAGCATCTGTATAAACTTGAGGTAATATTGTGCATATTTTGAAGTATTGTATTTCTCGTGAAGATGTCTTTTATGTGAATGTCAGTGCCAATGTTGAATCAAAGGACAATATTCTGAGAGGTCTTTGAATCCCTACCATGATAGGATGTAATACTTGGACCTGCCTTTTAAGAGCTTCATTTTGGTGCAGTATTTCTCCCAAGTTCTAGTCTTTTGGAGTTAGAAAGCTAGTATCCCTAAAGTGATTTTTCACAGCATAAGCCATTTTGCTGAAGAGTCTTTTTACAGACTGGGGGGTCATGAGCTTTGTGAAGCCACATGAGTGATGACAGTCAGAGAAGTACTGTGAGAATGTTTTCAATCTACTTTATCTTTTGGTGTTTCTTGCAGCACTCTATAGCTTAGGCAGCGGTTGTGGTAAGAGGCAATTAAACTGATGTAAAGACCAAGTTGATTTGACATGTTTTTTAACCAAGTGTTTATTAGTTGAAATAATCTCGGGCGTTTTTTGGCATAATTTATGTTTGAGTGGGAGCTTGACTCATTCTCAGAAGTCTATGTGTATTTGAGCACTTTAAGCTGGTGTTACCAAGTGGAACAGTGGGAGGCTTTTGGCTTATGTTTAAGGAGTATGAACAAGAGCTCCTACCTTGCTGCCTCCAGAGCCACAAAAATATTAATAGAAATCAGAGATGCAAGAAAAGATGTATTCCATGTAGCTTGTCAACTTGCCAGTTCTGGCTTTTTCCTTGGGCTACTTTCCACTGTTTTGTTCCATCTACTTTTAAGGATCACAAGGGATGAGACTTCCTCTGCATTACTTTGGAAATTATTCTGCAGTCCTCAAAAGACTCTGTGAAGTTTTTCCCTCCATGCCTCGTTTATACTTCCCAGTCCTTAGATTTCCGTGACAGAACCTGCACCCAGACTGTCAGGGGTTGCCTTCCTGTTAGCTTTGGCAAAATGATCCATGCTCCGCTCTTGCTGCTCTTTCTGGTTTTGTTTAACAGGGTGAAACGGTGAACATTTACATGCTTCAAATTACAAGTGTTTTAAGGTGGGCATTGGGATGCTATCTGCAGAAGGATGCTGTGAACATTTTAAGCCAACCTGCATGATTAAGTGAAGTAGCTGTAGCTGCTAGGATGTCTTTTACTGCATTCTCTTTTGTTTCTCTCAGTTCTATTCCCTGCACAGAGCTGGTGTCTCTTACATGTGTTGTTTCCTTCATTCCTCTATCCCTGATCCCTCTTCTCTTTTCCTTACTGCTGAGGTGCTTTTGCATAAATTCTGTGATAGCCCCATGAAAAGGCCTATTATAGCCTACAAAATTATTCAGACACTTTAAGCTATATAAAGATGAAGTCTCTGATTTAACAGTAGGCCAAGGAAAAAAGACATCATTTAAGCTGCTTCTAAGATTGGACATTTTTTTCCCATTTCATCAAAGAGAATTTGTCCCTGAAGAATAAGTTGTATGTATCTCAAGAGGTAGGGGCCAGTGCATACAGAACACAAGACAATATTGATTTGAACTGTTAGAAGAGCTTGCGGGAGTGTTTGGTAATTTTTGTAATCGGTTCAAAACCCCAAATGTTTCTGGTCTGTTATCACTGACTTAGTCTCCTCTATTTCATATATATACATGTATATATATATATATATGCACACATATCCTCTAATCAGTATAGCTATGGAAAAAAAAAGGGGGATTGAGGCAACTGAAAAACAAATGTAAATAACAGTATACATGTTTTCATTTTTGGCTTTGGAAGATTACATATTTTCTTGATTCCTAAGAATTAGTAAGTCTTGTTTGCCCTATAAAGAGGGATGTAGGCTAATAGAAACCACAAGGCACGAGCTTTATGTGGGGGTCTAGTATGCTGAAACAGCGCAGATAGAATTACCATTGAATGTATAATTCTCAAATGCTTCTGGATTTCTGGAGCTAGAAAATCAGGAAGGTGAGATGCCAGAAATGGCCAAATACAGAGTTCCTTCCTCATTTTTTCTTTCCAAAAATCTTAACTGATTTTTGACAGATTTTTTTTTCCTGTACGTTACAATATCGACTTAAAATATATTTAATAACTAAGTGGTTTGCACATCCTTTGTTGGGATCAGCAGCTTTGCCTTACTTGAGTCCATCTGTCTCTTTCCAGCACTAAATTATTTTAGAAACTACTTAAAAAGAAAAAAAAAAAACAACAAACCAACACATAAAAACACACCACTCCTATTACTGTGGTGCTACATGATAATTATCAGCTTAAATGAAGCATGCCTTAGCCATCTTACTAATTGTCAGTGTCCCTTTAGCTCATGAAGAATAGTGTACACTGCATTCATCCTGATGATTTTGTTCCTGGCTTGGGAGAAATAAAGCCAAACTGATTCATCTAACTTCTGTTACACTAAGCTGGACTTTCAGGCCACTTCTGTCAGTTGTGCATAACTGTGTGTTAACCACAGAATCATGGGATTTTATAGAGGAACTCCCTTTTTTGATTAGAAAGAGGGGAAGTGGACCAGGAGTTCTTCTACCTGCAGTGTTGATGCTAGGTTGGCATTAACAATCTGTTTAATTGAGAGCAGCATAACGTTTATTGCAGTGCAACTTCACACAGTGTTAGGAGGCTGTCATTTGATTCTTGAACCCAGTGAAATTTGGAAATCTCTAACGTTCGCATTTGTTATTGTATTTTGTTTGTTTTTCCTGGAGGCACAATCGAGTTAATTTCTTCTGTGTTGGCTCCCTTCTCATATCAGCCTTTAGCTTACTATGTACAATAAGGTGCACCGTGGCAGCTGCTTTTTGAAAAGCTACTGTTTGGAAAGGAGGAGAGAGGGCTGCCCTGCAGACCTGCACACACATGCACTGCGTCTGTATACGCCCTAGCCCAGGTGGGGACAGAAGCAGCCAAAGGCGTGTTAAGTGCTTTCGCAAGACAAGATCAGTTTGGGGAAAGACTTCTTTTTTCCTTTCTTCTTTCTTTCTTTTTTTTTTCTTTTTTTTTTCCTCCAAGGTGAGTTTGTAAATGCTTTGTTAGATCTGGTCTGCACCCTGAAGTGTTGCAGTGTGATAATAGATGAGCTGAGTTGCTTGCTGCCAAACCCTTGTGAAGTATGAGTGGTACACAGCCTAGGGAGGAACACCTCTCTGTTAGAACTCTGCCAGCCCTAATATTGTAACCAAATCATGATTTAAATCACAGATGCATCACAGTATCCTTGAAATAAGTTGTATACTATGTCTGCTTGATAAAAATTGAGAGGATTCACAGGACTCATGTGAAGGCACTGTGATAAAAGGAAGTAGGGAGATGTGGAAATCACTGTACCAAAGCACTGATGCAGCATGATCATGCTATTTGTTTCCTATCAGTCTCATAACAGGCTTATTAAAGCATCTTCACACTCCCTGGCGCTGCTCTCTTTTAGCCACTTCTGGTGCCCGCGGTGGAGAAATTTGGGTGCAGTACAAAGCCCTTCTGCTCTCCTCTACATCTAATGCCCTCTTAGCAGTTCGAGCACCTCATTTCATCAAAAAGCAACAAAGGGACTTTCCCAGACTGTGGTTTGCTGCTGCAGCAAGCTTTGTGCAATCGCAGGAGAAGAAGTAAAAGCCTTAAGTTGCCCCAGGGGAGGTTCAGGTTGGATATTAGGAAAAATTTCTTCTCAGAAAGTGGTGAGGTATTGGAATAGGCTGCTCAGGGAGGTAGTAGATTCATTGGAGGTGTCCAAGAGCCATGCAGATATGGCACTGATGGACACAGTTTAATGAACATGGTGGGAGTGTGTTGATGGTTGGATTAAATGATCTTGGAGGTCTTTTCTAACATTAATGACTCTATGATTCTATGTTAAAACTTCTCAAATGGAGACAGTGGCCATTCAGTTTAGTTGAATAAGGTGGAGTGAATTTACCTTGCTAACTTTTCTAACATGCTTTAACACAAGTAAAACTTGTATTCCAGATATCATCAGTCAGCATTACAGTAACTTTGTCCTACCACAGTGAATATAACCTGAGCACTAATTCTGGCTTAGTTAATGAAAATATGGGTAGGTTTGATACATGTCAATCGTATGCTATTGAAAGATTCATTCATTCACTGAGCTCATGCTAGAGATTATGGGACCACCACTTCATGAGCAAGTTAAAATGCTTCGTGATGGCCCTCCTGACCTGAGAAAGCTTGTTTTAAAATGTCAGGAAGCTTTGTGATGGTGTTTGGGATGTAAGTTTGTGGTGGTACATTATAGCTAAGCTCTGTGCAAATTCAGAGTATGTTTTCCCACTAAAACAGGTTTAGTTCAGCTTTACTGGTTATCTTGAGCAGCTTTACGATTTTATTTGCTGAGAGTCAGCCAAATGGGTCTCAAAGGGACGATGCTGATAAACCTTACCACTTTAAACCTGTCTCTCTCTCTCTCTGCTGTTCTCAATATAATATCTGTCTGTCATCTGTGTAAATGATACCATCTTGCCTCCCCAGCTCTGTTTGGAGCTGGCCACTACAAAGGTGGTATCACTTCTCCATTTTATATAATGAGGCTTGTTCATGTTCTTTTCCATTTTTGCTCACCCGAAAAACTCAGTCTTTTATTTCCCTCAGTTAAACACTTGGAGATTGCTTGATGGAAGGCATCTCATGCACCCTGAAAAGTCATTCCTCTAAGACTATGAAGTCTGTTTTGATGAGGAAGTGAATGAGTTAAGGATGCCGGAGTTTCAAAGAAATGCTGTAAAGTATCCCTACAATTCTAGCTTACCTCACTCTTGTCAAACAACAGTGATAATATCCAAAAACGGGTGCAAGACAGGAAGTGTTTCAGGAAGTTATGTTTCATGCAAAGACATCAGAAATGTGCTCTCCCAAAGGGCCACTTATTGTAAGATCCGTATTAATTCAAAGAGAACAGTAAAATTCCAGAATGTGTTTTCAGAAACATTATTTCTGTCCAAAATAACATTGCTTGTTGTTCTAGTGTACAAATGGCAAAAACAGACAAGTTAACCAGTCTGTGTTTTTAAAGTAATGAGACAGCTGCCTAATGCAACCTTACTTTTTTAAGCATTAGGAGGATTTGGATACTTTTTAAATAGTTCTGTGTACTATTTTAAATGGATCTTTAGCTTGAGAAAGTTGGATAGGAGAAATAGAAAGCCAGTTATAATACATTTTTACTTTTAGTTTAGATTCAATGGCTGATTTGGTATCTAACAAACATTTAATTCACCTAAAGGGAGTTCTCCTCTAGTACGCAGAACAAAATCTTTTTTTTTTCTTCTCATCTCACATTGTATGGCTTTGCATTTAGAAGTATTGGATAGATAGAATAATGCCAAGTATGTGTGGGAGATGTGAGAAAGTCTTCCAAGTTTTTGCCAAGAAACTAGAAGTGATTTGTTTTTGAAAATCTGTATCTGTAATTTTTTTACTAGTAGTTTACAAAATTACCTGGGAAAAGTACCTGTGTGTCCAGATTCCCATTATTTTCATGTTATCTAAAAACTCACCTGAGAAATTAGATTATTTTTTTAGCTGTCAGTTGCACCCACTTTAAAACATGCAAAATGAATAAATAAGTAAACCCTACCAGTACAGATCTCTTCTCTTGATAGTTAGGGATATTTCCCTAAATTTCCTTTGTCGTGTCCAGAATCGTCTCTTTTGTAATATGAATCTGTAATGAAATGTAGAAGTCAGTGTAACTTTTTTTAACAAGCGTAAGTAAATATTGCTTTTATCAAACATAAGTAAATAGACTAGATCCAGTAAGGATGCTGCCAAATGTTGCACTCATAATATGCTTTTCTGATGTACTGCTTTGATAGCTGGCACACGCCTGTAATAATACTAATATAAAACGCTGCTATTTAATCTCTGACTTTGGTTCATTTAAAGATTTGTTCCTTCTTTGCTTTCTTCTGTATTCTTCTTTAGTTTCAAACATATTCCTTTACTGTGATAGGGAGAGAACAAATTGTCTACTTAAGTTCCACACATCTGGGAGTTCAGTGGTTCGTGGAGTTAGGTCACTGTTCTAGAAGCCACCTTTTGAAAAGTATATCCCATAGCCAGGTGGATACAGGAGTGGAAAGAATACCACAGTATTGATGAGAATACCACAGTATTGATGTTGAATTATGTGCTAGTAACCATCTCTTTCATGGAGATGTGACCATGTAAATCAGTTAAACACAAAATGAATTGAAGGCAGGCCCCTGGAAAGACATCAGTGAAACTGAACTTGATTCTGTCGTATGCTGAAGAGTAGAATGAATGTAATCTGCACTTATAGATGATGTTCCAAGGACTTAACAGAAGAGAAAAGGAAGGAAAGTGGGATTACTTGGACACAGGAAGCCAGTTTTTTTTATTTACTAGTAACAACTCACTTAACATAAGCTGAAGAGTGGTTTCAAGCTGGATTATGCTTTATATTTATCCACTGTTTTTGGAAGTTATTGCCGAGAGTTTAAGCCACTTAATGTATTTCTAGTATTAAACCATCTGATGGATAATGACAGAGGGAGAAGGCACCAGTTAATCTGCATTAGCTCATGAGTTCAGTATAACGTCTTGCACTCTTAGATTTCTAAAATTCTACCACGCTGTGTCAATTTTGCTTTGCTTTTCTGATGTGATGAACTGTCTCCTCTCCTGTGTCAATGTCAGGTCATCTCCAGTACTATCTTTATTCTTTATATTATTTTCCCAATAATATGCCATTTAATCACTTTTTTATTAGCTGTAAGGTAACAAGTACCATATAAGTAACAAGTATCATAACAGTTGTAATAACAGTTCTTAATAATAGAAGCATTTAGGAGTTTTTAAAATTATAAATGTCCCATATTCTTACTTAAATATTATGTATTTTCCTTTGTAGCGTTACAGATGCTAGATTTTTACATCTATGATGGCATTATGATTTAAGCTCATTAACTTCTGAACCAAAGAAATTAGGCTGTAAAGTCAACAAGGGCAAACTTTTTGAGAAACTTTTATTGCTGAATGAATGGTTACTGACGAAATTACAGGAGTGAGATAAAAAAAAGAAAAGAAAAAAGCAGACACATCCCTTTTTTATAAACTGCTGGTTAAAATAACACTACTAAGAAAGTTTCTATGAAGGGCTGTATAAATATGAACCTTGCAAAACCATACAGCAATATAGGGTATGGGAAAGAAGGTCGATTCATCAGCCTGTCTCCATGACTTGGGGTTTTTTTGGTTGCTTGATTTCTCTTGAAAGTATACTGGATTAGTTTTGACTAACAACAATATGAATATAAGGAAATTCCTTGTGTCTACTTTGAAGAAGTAAAAATTTTTTCTACTTGTCAGTATAGCACCGTTAGATATTTTATGGTACATTTTTGTCCTTAGCCAGAGCAAGCAGTGGAAGATCGTACTAGATATGAATCACTGTACTTGTTGAGAGGGAAGAAAGGAAACTTTTTTACAAAGCTTTCACAGATACTTAGGTCATAATATGATAATGTTATACCACTCGATGCATTGTCACAGAATTTGATTATTAATTCAAACAATCAAATAGCTCTTCACAGTTTTGTGTCACTCTTTGAGTAATGGCTTGCAACAAGATTAATTTTTCACTTCGTGGTGTTTTCTGGCAAGTGCAGTGAGGTGTGATCCATGTCCAAACCCTTCCAATATATGTGAGTTTTTCTCTTCTATTCATAATTCTTGCCAGATCTATGGCTATCCATTTTTGATGTCACAGTATCCTACTCTTTCTCCTTCATCTTTAGGCATCTACCTGAAGCATTATTGAAGGAATTTTTCTCCTTATCACATGTAGAGAGTACTTGATACCTGGCTTCGTCATCTATGAATGAAATCTAGAGATCTAGAATGAACTGTTACTACTGTGCCCCTCAAAGGCCACATGGTGTGCATGCAATATTATAGGAAGACAAAATCTTGCTGCTCTACTTGAAAAATCTGTGTATTTTGTCACTGAAAAGAGTAGACTGTTTATTTAATTTTTAATCATTGAAACTAGAGAATTCAGATTTTCATTCAATTCATGTTTTAACCTTTGTTGTTAGTGAGATAATGAATGTAATTGAAATAAAGTCTGGCGTGGATGGGTTGGAAGCATCAATTTAGTGTGTAAAATTATATGTGAATGCGGAAATGCTCAAAATGTCAAAATCTCAACACACTGCTGTCACTGGCATACTCAGAATGTTTCCTACATGTACGTTAGTAAAAAGCTGAATTACTGAAGTATATGGGGTCTGTGCAAGTCCTGCTTTCTTGTAGTAGCAAAAGTAAGGCAATGTTTTAAAGGAACAAGGCTATATTTATGATGCTTAGTCACACCTTCCCTTAAATGAATGCAGTCAAATACCAAAGACATTCCAGTGTTGTCTTTGCACATCATAATCTGTGTGCCCTTTTCATAATGGTAGTTGTTGCTCCCATTGACCTGCATTTTCTTACTGCAGTTTTACAATCACTGTTTGAATTGCACCAGTAGCAGTTTGGGCAAGGGCTGGCATTGTTTGTGCACTGCAGTGACTCGCCTCCTTCGTTCAGAGGGTATGGCCAGGTGCTTCTTAGTCTGTTCTCCTATCGGGGACAGTGACACTACCCTGCTTTGATTGCACGCCTTTCTGATCTAGAAGAGCAGATGGATCATTTCCTTTAACGGTCTATTGCAAAAGATCTGGAACATAAACTGCATGAAATCCTGTAATTTCTGATAGAAATTTAAGGCAATCCTGCTGGGATTTGATTCTGTAGATGAATCATTTCAAGCCTGTTTTTTTGACTGATTAATAAACCCCCGTCACAGTGCTGCTCTTGCCTTTTGTTTTAGTCATTACATTCCTCTGGAGTCTCTATAGCCATTGTCTGTTCTGTTTCTTTTTCTTTTTCCTCATTAGGGATAGATTTTTTTTAAGTTGGCAGAAGATTAATTCCCACCACCAGAAGACACCACACATTTGTATGGGGGTTGTAAGCCACCAAGTAATCTTTGCTGCCTGCTCCTTTTGGGAAGGTGTTCATAATGTGTGCTCCCATGCCAGAAGTCAGGCAGGAATGTGTGTCCAATGTTAAGTGGGTTGTGCTCATTCCTCCTGCATGCCTTTCTAGAGCCTGTGCTAGTGAAGTGCATGTGAATGCCCGTGAGAGTACATCATGCATGCAAAAAAATGCTACCTCCAAGCTGTGAGTAAAGTTTTGAGACCCCATGTTGAGATGCGATCATGGAAGGAAGCAGTGCCGTGGAGAAGGGAAGGGCCTGGAAGGACCATGTGTGAGACAGTCAAGAATGTGGAAAGCTCTTTTCACCCTTTTGAGTGTGCATAGAGGCACACACGGCCTTACCCCAGGGGACAGATAAATTATGCATTTGAGAGAATTTCTGGGAGCTCTGGCTTTCTGCACAGTCTATGGGTCATTTGGAGCAGACTAATGACTTCCTTAAAGGGGCCAGAGGTCAAGTTAAAATTCCTAGGTGTAGTATGTAATGCAAATTATTGGCAGGTTTAGAAGATATCATTGAAGTCTTCATTAGGGAAGAACTTTGTTGTTACTGAAGATAAGGCTTTGGATGTAGGCTGGGAAGGGGACTGTTTGCTAAATGCGTCTGAAATGGGTTTGTTTTGAAAGGCACCACTAGATTAAGTTTAACAAATTGTGATCCTGGTTTATATTCTGCATGGCACCTGAAAATCAAAATTGTGGTTTATCAGAGGGCAGGCTTCCCCAGAGTGCTCATATAGACTATAATGTATATATAGTGCATAGTCTATAGAATATGCATTAAGCTGTTGGCATTGTCTCCCTTAATCTTTTTCTTCATTTCAGTAGGTCTCAAATTAAGAAGGAATGAAGCAGTCGCACACACCCCTACCCAAATCCCGTCTTGTGAAACTGTCCTTAACACCTTTGCTGAATGAGGCACAAACATGACGCTCACCAACCTACGGTTTCTGGCACACCCTGTTTATCTACGCAGGGACTCTTCTGAGAGATTTTTCACTGTTTGTTGCCTACATAGTCTTAAACTGTCCTTCAAAAACTGTTGAGAAAGTGAATAGTTATAAAACAGACTATTTCAGATTTAAGATTACTGGCATTTCTCTTCATATGATATTGAACAGCTATCAAGAGCAAAATCGTTGCATGATTGTCTCAACTTAATGTTGACTTGAAAGGTAGCAGCTTGGAAAGGGATATATCCATATTTGTAGATTGAGAAAACCTTCAGAAGATCTTGATTTCAGTTTTAAGGGAGATTGAGTCCTACAGTCATGGCACAACAAAGAGGCTTTCCAAATTTTGCTAGTATGTTATATTTTCTTTGATATTATCTCATATTCCACTAATATTTTGATGTATTATCTTAATATTTGAGCAATAAAATTAGTATTTTTTTTTTTTATTACTTTTAATATTGAGAAAGAGATGCCATGAATAATCAGCAAGAACCAAATGGCTATTTATTTTAAAATGAGCTGATGCTTGTAGGTATCAGTAGTTCCAATGCAGCTGCTGAAGTGAGTCAAAGACTAAGGAGAAAAGCAGGAGATAATGTAGTTTACCTCCTGACTCTGCTTTTCTATTTCCAGAACTTTGCTTTGTGATGAAAAGTAGACCTACAACCCTATGGTTTGAAGTCATAAAGCTAAAATCAATTTAGCAATTCACAAGTTTGACATGAGATAAAATGAGAGGAAAGTGAAAGAGAAGGGAGTGTTCTCTGGGAAGGAAATGGTGAGAAAATAGGCAGCCTACTCTAGGAAGACTTAGAAGCAGATGAAATCATGAGAACCTGAAAAAAAGTTTGTAAGCACTGAGGTTTCCATTTGATTAGAGAGACGTCGGTAAACATGCTTGCTGTGAATGCTCTCAAGAAACCTAATAGATTCTATTTTTAATGTAATCTGTAGTGTTTTTTGTTTGTTCCAGAATGAAAGTATCTGCAGTTTCTTAAAACGACTGTTACCCTTTTGAGGTAATTAAGTTGAATAGCTACATACAGTATTTTAAACAATCGCCTGATTCTCGAAGTGGTTACTATCAATCCAGTGTGAGTAATTATTTAAAACAGATATTCTGAAACTTTTTTTCTTGTGGCAGTGTTTCCTCATCCTTCTTGTTTTAGTGGAGTAGCCAAAGTAACTGACTGGGACATAAATCTTTTCTAGCAGCACACTTCATGTGTGCTTACTGTAAACTGATTCACAACTGTATGCTATAAAGGATGTTTAAAAACATTTAGGCTAATGTGAAAATTATGTAACTGCTGTGGAAACTTCAAAAGAAAGCTTTTTTTCTTTCTCTGTGCCTTGTTTGGATGCATGTTCAGGCTGGCTCTCTATCTGTGTGCTCTTGTGTGTCCTTTGTATATGTACTTTCAGTAACTGGTTCATCAGGAACTTTTAACCAAGTACGCAATCTCGCTGTGTGTAGATAACTTTTTTGTTTTGGGTTTTTCTTTTTCCTAATTTTCTCGTTCTTCTAGGGTGTGGTTAGAGCTAAAATGAAATCTGGGTTGGTCTTCCCTTTTTTGACCTGCCAATGTGTTTGTTCTGTTAGCGTTGCTCTGCTCCCTGTAAATCAGACATTCTTCTCGGCTTGCATCAGGTTGCTAATGACATGATTAATGCAGGAAGGGTAGAGAGGGATGACGTAGTGGCTCAGGCGAAGTTTACCTGAGAATTATCTCTAGCTCTCTACTGTTTAGTGTCTGTGTGAGTCATGGCCTGAAGCCCTGCCATTCCCTGTTCTTCAGCTGGGCAAGATCACACTTACCTCATTCTATGTATGCATTTCTCCCTTTCCTGCCAGATCTGATTAGAAGCGCTTTTGTTTTAAACTCTAGTTTTATGAAACATTAAATGCCCTTTTAAAGATAGCTGCGCATAATGCTAAATGAAAAGAACCACAAATATCTGTGGTCCAAGGAGCTTTGGAAACTTTCTCTGTCCTTATATGAATTCTGATTTTATCAACACTAAGTCTTTTTTCGTGTTTAGCAATGGTAGTATCATGGCATTAGCGAGCTTTGACCATGATTCAGTTGCTGTCAGTAAAGTGTCCTGTCTCTTCTTGTGCATATGCATGTCTATGAACGTGCAAAATACAAATGGCAAGTTTGTGCTGCAACTTCCAGCCTTGGAAAGTTCCTCTAACTTCATATACAACTGTTATGCTCACACTTGTTCCAGTCATTGATTCCTTAACAGAGTAGTAGGGAAACTCCACTGATCTTACTGATCAAGAATAAGATGAGCACATTCTCTGATACAGTTTCAAGGCTTTAAAATTGCCTTGCTGTGGGCTAAACTGGAGGAATCACACCTCTTTTGTACATAAAAGTCAGTATTTGTTCTACTCCATGTATGTTTTCTTCAATTATAAGTTCCTCAAAGAGTATCTGCATTATCCTTCCACTAAATTTCCTGGAAAGTGTGCTGTTGTGCTCTCAGGCCTCTCTTAAGGGATTGGCATGAAGACCATTTCTTGTTTGCAAGAAATGCTGATTATTTTTCAAGGTTACTGTTACTTCTCTGTAAAACTACCATGAAGCCTTTGACATCCTTCAGGACTTTAGCTTTCTCAACTAAAACTATCAGCTTTTCTATGTATGCACTGCTCAGTCTGAATTACCTTGAACAAAAAGTGTTTAATGTTTAACAGTAGAAGGGTATGCTGAAAACAAGCTGTCCTTTTCCAGCCAGCGCATACCTTTCTACCTCCCAAAGTCTATATCAGGAACATGATGTGTGGGAAAAAGTTCTGAAATGATAGACAGAAAAGCATCTTGTGGGAAACCTAAAATGCCATAAGACTCAGCCTTTTAATATGGAATGTTTTTAAAGTACAGCATCATCATCATCTCCCTTGCTTTTTGATATTTGCAAAACTGAAAGCCTGAGAAAGTAACATTTGTGTAGAATGTAAACAACCTTGATACTTAGAAAAGTGACATTTCTTGGAAATAACATTCATTTGAGGGATGAAGAATAATCAAAGAGAACAATTAGCAAAAAAAAGTTATTTCTATAAAACATAGCCCTTAACTGCTCATAAGAAAGGCTGTAAGGATGCCTGAGATAAAATTTTGTATGTGCTTACTGATACATTTTGCAAATGTATTTTAAAGGAAAACAACCTCATCCAGTAATCTGCTGGTTGCAGAAAGTGCACCAGATGAGTAAATATTGAATGTAAACATATTGCAAATAAAAGTTTTTTAAAAATCCTCAGTTCTTTAATGCAACATGCTGCAAACTTTGAGTATACTAAACTAATGGAGTTAATGATTATAACTGTGTAGATGCCCAAATGTAGATGGCAAAAGTTTATGTCCAGCTTAAAGCTGTCTGCACTTTGTTTTGCTGATTGTAAAGGAACTGTTTACATGTCAAAGTAGTGCAGATTTAGTTCAGTTGAGTCAGTGTTGAAGAAAAAATCAAGCATGTTGTTTGACGTGTGCCACTGTGTAAGCTGCGTAACTAGAATCTATCTTTCAGCCTGAGCAGTGACATGGTATTTCTGGGTTTTGTTTTCTTCTTTCTGAACAGCCTTTGCCTTGGCTGTGGAACGGATTGGTAGCATTTAATCTGAACTGCTCTTCTTTTGCTCTTTCAATGAGAAAAGGAACCGAATGAGGTTTAGAAGTTTGTTTTTCAAAATTGAAATGTGCTGAATGAAGTAGAAGGTGAGGTTGAGGAGGGGGAGGAAATTGTCCTTAAACTGCTTATGTAAGCTGTTAGCCCTCACTTGTCCCTCTATGAGGCAGGATGTTGTCTGTCTCACAGTTACTGTCAAGCATCTTGGTGCTTGAAGCAGCAGCCCAGCTATGGGAAGGGATCTCTGTCCGGCTGCTGGGCTGGGTCCAGCCCCAGGTCAGTGGAATTCCTGGTTGCGGAAGGGCCCAAAAAGCAGGAAGCAGATGTG
This sequence comes from Chrysolophus pictus, assembly GCA_037305975.1. NCBI lineage: Eukaryota > Metazoa > Chordata > Aves > Galliformes > Phasianidae > Chrysolophus > Chrysolophus pictus. The sequence goes on from CM074576.1 coordinate 111,093,809, forward strand.
AGCAACAGGGGCCTGGTTCAGGCAACCTAATAACAAGTGTTCCAAGCCAAAATAAGTAAGTCAGTCAAAAGGCCAGAACATTGTCTTATTTACTGAATTACCTAAATCTATATTTATGTGAGGATTGATGTGCCTTTTGCTCATGCTTTTCTTTGTTAGGTGTTTCTAGTCAGTATTCAGGCAGCTTGCCCAATGACAGTGCTTGTCACCATCACAGGGTGTTTTTCCAAATTACCTCAGGTTTATTTCTGTGTGCATTCTCCAAATGCTTTGTATTGTCTTTTTGGTATCTTGGTAGTTTTTGTCTTATGCTTTACCGGAAATTAACATGCATAAAGTGACCGGCATTAGAGTCCTACATATTCAGAAAAGGCCCCATGAAGTCACTAAAATAGCAAAGATTTAGAATTTTTTTTTCCTTCTGTCTGTCTTTCTTGCTGTTGCTTTCTAGTGCAAAAGTGAATTTGGCTCAAGCATTGCAAGGGGCTGCCCAGGGAAGTGGTGGAGTACCCATCCCTGCAGGTGTGTAAGAGATGTGTAGACATGGCATTAAGGGGCATGGTTTAGTAGAACTCAGTAGGTCAGGTTAGTGATTGTACTTGACCATCTTAAAGATCTTTTGCAAAATAGATGATTCTATGAGCTGTATCAGAATCATGGTACATCTGCATAAAACTTCTTAAACTGGATGATTGCAACTTGTCTTTGAGAGATAATGAACAGAAGGGCTTCTTTCAGTCTGCTTATGGAATGCATTCTTGGTATCCATTCATCATTTAAGAAATCTTTCATTACAGCACCCAAAAAGCATATGTAGCATCTCTGAGTTAAAAAGAAACAAGGAATAAAGCAACTGGAATTGAAGAAAATGATAATCTCGTGGGATAAGCATGATGGTCAGTGGGTATAGCAAGTGGGCCTCACATGCCACAGAAAGATGGCTCATGCTGATGACTCAGTGGAAGAATAGCACAGAGATCCATGATATAATGGATTCATTTAGTTCATTCTTGTTTTTGAGGATGGCTCAGGTATGGTCTCTCCCTCGGGATTTTTTGAAATTTGTTTGAAATTTTGTCTGCATCTTTCAGGCCTCTACCTTTGCTTTTGTTTCAGGTGTGCAGTCTTCCTGTACCTTAAAAGCCAGCTTAGTCAAGTAAAGGTTAAAGAGTGACTTTATCAAAAAGCACCTATAATCAAGAGTAGTCTTTTGGCAATATTTAGCAGGAAAGGCAATGATGAGATCCAGTAATTTGAAACTGAGCTTGACTAATTCAAACTATAAATAGGGCACTTAAAAAAAAAAAAAAAAAAAAAAAAAAGAACAGCAAATAAGAAGGATAATCATGCATTTTAAGCACCGACAGAACTTAGAAACCTTATATCCTCCCTATCCCTTAAGTATTTACATGGCGGAATCTTTCTCTATAAAATGCTATAGGTCTCTATAAAATGCTATAAAGTCCGTGAGCAGGTTGCTGCTGGCCATTGGAACATTCTTGGTTATCGCTTGTCAAGTAGGAGGGTAGACAACTGCAGGGTAATGCAGAGGGTTTCCAAATATGTTGTTACTCTTTGGTTTAACAGTGTGAGAAAAATACATCATTTTACCACCAGCGATCTTTCTGACTGTAACATCTTTTGTTTTTTCTCTAATTTTCCCCCTGGGAATCTGGGGATTTTGTTATTTTTTTGATAGGCCTGACTTTCCCTCTTCTTTCACAGTAGCTGCTGCACCATTTTTCCATTTAGAAGGTTTTTCCAAAGGTAATCTCTTACTGGGCTTCCTGCATGTAACTCTGTGACATTCTTAGTTTGTACATGTTATTTTCTGCCATTTGTCTTGCTTTGGAAATTTCCATTTCCCAAATCCCTTTAGGAGAGAGAGGAAAAACTCACTTTGTGACGGTGATGCAGCAGAGGGTGTATTTGTGTTTCATAACTCTGTAACAAATGTTTTCCATTTCCTCCTTCACCAAAATCTCTTTCTCAGTAAGTGTTGGGATTTGCTGACTGTATATCTATTTTAGCATCTTACAAAGATGTTTTCTTTTGGTAATCCTCGTAAACATGTGTGAAAGATAACATGAAGTCACAAATATAAACAATGCTAATAATATTAAGATGGTCAAGAGAACAAGGAAGTGCTTTTTCGTAGTCAAATACCACTTTGTAAAAACTGAACAAAAGAATTCTGTAACAGAATTCTGTTCTCTCAATTAGCTTGTTCTTTTAGGGAAGAAAGCTTTTTATCTGTCTATATGCCAGTAATTCCTAGTAACTTCTGGACCACTTGAGAAAGAGAGATTTTGATGATGTTAAATGTCAGTCAGTTCCATCACAGTGTCTTTCCAGGTACAAAAGAGGGATCTTAGTGCTCCATTGTGCAGAAATCTACAGCATGAGCTTGCAAGCCTACTGAAGGTTTTTAGAGTCCCCAGAGGATGCAAGTTCTCAGGAAGCCAAACTATGCTGGTTCCATTGCTTACAGAGCTGACTGCTGTATTGTGCCTTGTTTTGGTTTTGTTTGTGTGTTGTTTTTTTAAAAATCAAATTATGATTGCCTTTGCTAAACTTTTGTTGTGTTGCTAGCTTTTCTGTTTATGTTGTTGTTGCCAAATACTAGAAACCACAAAGAGAACCAGTGTGATAGACAAGAACAAATAAGGACAATATCTGAAACACTGTTATTTGCACACAGTTGACTCAATAACATCTGAAATGAAAAATGGTTCCATTTTTAGTGTTTATTTTAGTTACAGCTTTTCTTATGCCCCTATGAACTTTTCTCCCACTGGAATATCAGTAAATACAGGAGAGCTACTGCTCTGTTGCAACTATTTAAGAACCACAGAAAAGAGAGTGAAATTAATACTTCAGGTTTAAGGAGCAGTTCTGGTGTAGTAAATACTGATTTAAACTCTAAAAATGAGAGCTATCTTCAATTCATGTTCGTCCTGAGGAAACATTGAACTTGCCTTGTTCTGATAGGAAAAAAATTCAGGTTTCTGATTTTTCATATTTTCTCATTTCTGATTCACATTGTTTTAAGATGATAAAATAGTCACCAAGACAACTAGTTTAGCTCTAGTTATTTAAAATGACAAGGATTGGACATCAAAAGCTATGGTTATAAAAGGAATTCAACCTGTTAGTGAAGACCAATGATCCTTCAGATTCCTCCCAATGAGATTTTATTCACTTTAGATTTAAGTCCTCTATTTAAAGGCTACTGAATTTCTGTAGGTGGTACTGCCTCCTCTTTAAAAATTTGAAAATTAAAATTTGATGGCTTTGTCTGCACGCTTCTTACTGCAGAATTGCTCACATTTTCTTCAGAAACTAGTCTCCAGGCAAACTCATTTTCTATTCCCTTGTCGCAGTGCTTTAAGGCAGGTTTCCCTGTGGTAAAACAGTTTCCTTTATTACTTGTTTGTTTACTTTAGTAGTGGTTTCCTTCTTAAGGTTAATTATTGTTTCAAAGAAATTGCAATTTCCTGTTCTGGTGTAGCTTGTTTTCTTTAGATTTGTTTCACGGCTGTCATGATGTCTGTAAAATGTTGTTCTGGAATTCTTTGTGTTGTGAAGGTGCAGTGTTCCAACTGATGATTATTAATCCTATTTTTTCCCTCTCTCTCTTTTTTTTTTTTTTTTCTTTTTTTTTTCTTTCATCTCTAGGTAAGAACAACTTTTGTAGTGATCTTTGCTTTCAAAGACATTCTCCTGTGGTAAAGTATTAATCTATTTTTCTGTCTTCCTTTAGTAATGGTATTATTTTTCTTTGTATTAAAGTGGGGGTTGGGGGGAAAGAAAAAAAGTGCTGTATCCTTTTGAATATGCTGATACGGTTGCTGGAAGAGAATTTTAAAACTTCAAGTGGGTATTTGGGTTTTTACTTAAAAATTTTCCATATGCAAGGTAACAGTACCAGCACACAAGCAAGCTGCTGACTATCACCTGCAGTACTCTGAGCAAGTATGAAATAGGTTTTCCTTTAGCAAAGAAGTGCCTCAGATTTTTTGTTCAATATCTGCATGCTCTGAAGCCCTGCCCAGGTTTCTACCTGAGCTTATGTAATAGTAGTTTCTTTACCTATTTCACACCAAAATAATTTAAGGTTAAGTAGCAAAAGTAACATATCAAGTAGCTAAGTTAAACATGTACTGTAAGTTAAGTCATGATTCAATGGAGTAATTAACAAGACTTGCAACAGCAGGATTCCAGAGCTGTTTTTTAAAACACAAGTCTGGTATGTCTAAATTTACTGTCTAGTGATGCTGCAGGGTTTATTCTGTACTGGGTTTTTTCTCCACAGTCACTCCTAACTGTAGTTTTAGAAGCTTCCTGTTAAGAAGATCTTTCATTTAGCAGGCCCAGAGACAACTTCTTATTACCAGAGAATTGGTATATTGTGGAGAGTAATGGAACTATAAATACGACTTCCTGTGCATTAGACATGTTTGCCAGTTACTGGAAGCTTGAAAAAGGAGATCTTGTCTGGCTACAATTCACAATCAACCTATGGAAACGAGTTGAGAACAGCAGTCCATTTCTTTCATCGGGGACACTGTTGGTTCATTTCATTGCAGTTCTGCTTTTTTGTTCTTTTTCCTTTACGTATACAGTTTTAATTAATCAGTGAGAGGCCCAGGCATGAGGTAATGCTGGAAATCAACATTTTGAATCCTGTAATACTTAATAGAGAATTAATGGAAACAGAGGTACTGCTATCTCCTCGGTCAAAACTTTGTGTCATTTGGACAGTATCTAAAGGCAGACTCTGGGCTGCTGTGTGCATAAATTCCTTTGGGATTTGTTTTTGGAAGACCAAAATTAAAACAAGAAATAGTGTAATTCATACTGGGAAATAAGACCTCTAATCTTTAAAATTCACTGGCATCTGTATTGTCACAATTTGAAGTGAGAAGGGCCCTCCACAATCATCTAGTCTGATCCTTCCTATTACACAAGGCCAAAATCTCTTGCTTATTATTGAAACAGATTTTATGTGGGTTAATAAAGTCAGTGGAAGTTGCATGAATTTTAATTTTCTCAAGGCTTAAATATGCTTTCTCACTGCTGTTCCATCTGAAAGGCAGTAAGTGATGTTCTCAAGTAAACTCTGGATTATGAGTTGCTTTTGCCAAGAAGCAGAGCTTGTAGCTTCCCAGAAACGCGTGGATGGCATTCATCCTCAGCCTAACTGCTCCCACACCACTGGTTCCCAGCTGGCGAGGAGGAAGAGGTGAGAAGCAATGTGACAAGGAGAGGAGAGTAGAGAGGCAGTGATACAGATGGCATGAGGGAGGAGGAGTAAGGAAAAGGTACAAAAAGCTGGCATCAGTGAGTCTCTGCTTCAGTGAAGTAAGAAAAAATCGGCATATGAGATAAAAGATATGACCCTGCCAGGTGTTCTCTATCCATTGGTTTGACCATGTTCTTCTAAGAGTAAACAGGCTTTGAAGAGATTCAGGCCCTTAGGAAGTGGTTGTTAATTTATAGCAGGAATGAGCAAAATGCGTGTATTCTGTCTCCTGCACAAACTGTTGTACCCTTGCTCGTGTGCTCTTTCTCTCTGACTTGCTCAGTCTTTTCTTTCTTGTCAGTCTCTTTTGTCGGTTAAATATTTATCACATTTGAGTCTTAGAGGCAGAACAAAGCTTTGTCAATCAAGAGTGCTGCATTAGTTTCCCTGTGTCAGCTACACTCCTCCATAGGCTATTCCTACTTCTCTTGAAAACATCATGCAGTGTTATGTACTCCTCAAAGGGCCACAAACTCTAGCACTGTCACACTTGTTTTGGACAGTAAAAATGTAGAAGAGGCATTTTACATCAGCATACAGTTCATGTATGTATGGCACGCACATGAAGCAAGCCTAGGCCATAAGAAATGGTCTTGCTGCATGCAATTTTCTTCTCACTCCTCTTTCCCTCCCTCTTTTTTTAATATATATTTTTTTTCTTTTCAAGAATGTAGTTTGGCGGCAGGGAGGAGAGAAGAATCAGATCTGAAGAAACATAGGTCTCACTAATTTGAGGAGACTTTTTGCTTTGGTTGAAAAGGAAGGAAGTCTTTATGCCTATGTCTTGTGTGCTGGCAGCATTACTTTCTTTTATCTGAATTCTGTCCTGTGACATAAGACCTGTGTTCCTACAGACAAACAATCCATTTCTTCTGGAGGTTTTCATGATCACAAGGCTCACAAACTGGGAATTAAATTGAAGTCCAGATTATTTAATTTAAAATATAAATTTAACTGCACATGTTGTGTTGTTTTTCTTATTTTTGTTTTGTTTTGCTTCTCCTGCCTTTGATTTTCCTATCCTTTCCAGAGTTTTCCTCTTTAAAAACAAAACAAAAAAGAAGTAAAAAGGAGTTAAATATAGATGTAGATTACATCACTTGGTCTGTAGTACTTATATTTTCTAGAAAGATATAAGTTTACTGCCAAAATATGACTCAAAGGATCAATAGCAAACAATCTGTGCAAGTTTACACAAGAGAACTGAAGTATTTCATTCCATAAGAATTGTGCTTTAAAAGCACACATTGCAAAAATAGATACTTCTTTGGGAACATTGCTTTTTTAATTTTCACTGTTGCTTTCAGAAGTATGTCCAAATAGTTGTTAAGGGGATTTTTTTTTCTGAGAAATCTGTTGCTGCACACTGAGAACATAGAGGAATTCAAATGACTGTGGCTTCAAATGCTCGCATTTAACAGAGGTCAGTCATAATATTTCCATCCACATAAGCAGTGTTAAATTTAAAAGATCATTTGTAATTTACAAGCATTTAATTGTAACAAGGAATTCAAATATGGATCAGAAAGATGTGTTCCCTGCTGCACACAGTGGCTATGGCTGAGGAAGTTGCATTTGCGATGTCTTTAAAAACACTGCCATGCTATGCATGTGTTGTTTAATATTGTTTGATTATTTTAAAATCTTTTGCAGCGACTTATCTAAAATCTTTCTAAGTAATGAATAGGATTATACCCTTTCCATGTCTGTGCATGGATGACATTCTATAGAAGAAAATTATTTGGACAGAGTAACACAGAAGTAATAGACACATCTCTTCCTATATACTCTTTGTGTAGCCCTATTTTGTTGACTCAATCATTTTGCCCTTCTGTCATTGTCTTAACAGTTCCTTTAATCCTTCTGATGTTGATCCATTTAGCTTGTCAAGTGTCAGAAGGGAAACGAAGGAGGGCTCTCCTCTTCTGCTTCTTTAATCCAGGACTGAAAAAATTGATACAAACTTTGTAGGCTTGGGCTAGTGAAGAATCTCATCCCTTTTGCTTGCTTCTTGCTTTTAGTTAGTCTTTTTCTTTTGATGTAACATTATCCACACAGTTAATAATTAGTTAAAGTCTCCACAGTACTTCTAACAGTTCCAGAGGAGTCTTGACCATGTACTGACTGTAATGTCTGATAGCAGCAGCAGCTTTTAGGCTTCAAATGTTTGAGTATGTCACAGCTTCTATGTTTGAGAAGAAGCACAAAATTTAGAAAACTTAGAGGAATAAAGTAGAAATTATAGAATTAGAAACTTGGAGTGAGAAAGAGATGCTTTCAGCTTTGAGTTTGTTTCTGTGTGTCCCTTAAATTTGGCACGCATCTGTTGAGATTGCTGGAACAACCTTCATTATTCTTAGCAGTTTACCCACCACAAAGTTTTGTTCTCCGTTTACAGAAGACTTGTCAAAATGCTATGACAACTAGCTGGTTTTAGACAAACAGAACCTGGCTCTAAAAAGACAGTAAGTCTGTAAGTCAAACATGGAGGGCAGCCATTGGCACTGGAAGAAGGAAGAAACCACAGATTGTTTTCTCATTGGATGAAGAGCTTAAAGCAACGTAAAGTTAATTGAAGAATTCCTTGAAAGTGAAGTCAGACTGAAATAAAAGCTTAGGGGTCTATAATTTACTAAATGTGAAAGCTTTGTAAGCAGTAGTGAAGCTAAAAGTTTGAAAAGAACATATTTTAGTAAACATATCTGGCTTGTGTTACAGACTGTCCTGTTTTAATTATTTGTCCAAATAATGTAGATTTTCAGTAGGATCTCTAATTAGGCACAGTTTGATTTATTGAGCTGGCCCCATATAAACCATGATGTCATGCTGTACTGCTCAAAATTACAGCTCTGCTCATGCAGTTTCAAGATGATTATTTTTAACTTTGGAATGTTTCAGTTTTGTGCATCTTGGCTTTTGGCTTTGTGAACTTAAGATGTTCTCTGTTCCTCTCCTCCTCCCTCCCACAGATCAAAGCATTTTGCTGCAATGTAACGAGTAAAAGCCATTGAAATGGACTTCTAAACACTCTTCTGTTTAAATGCTATTGGTAAATAAGAAGAGAGGCAAGGATTCTCATGCTTACATTAAAGGGGTTGAGAAATTGGTACAGTCAGTATTGAACTGTGTGTTTTGCCAGGTGTCCAGATGTTGATGCCATTTCAGAGCAGAAATGCTTCATTTCTGTCTTTAAAAGATCTTAATTTTCTTTCGATGCTGCAGTTGAAGAAAAAGGGGAGGGGGAAAAGGGGGAATCTGTACTGCTTGTTCCTGCAGGTAATAAGTAGTTAATAAGTACAGAAACCCTTATACATATTCAGTTTTACCCGTATGTGCTGCATTTTCTGCTTGTGTCCTGTTTGAACAGGGAAATTTATTTTCAGTTCAACCCACGCCCATTCCAAGTGGAAATGGAAGGCTTTTCACAGGAGAGTTTCTGAGTAGGGGAGGTCTCACTTCTGCAGAAGTGAGCAGCTCCTTGTCCTGCCAGGATCCTGATCTGGCATGGCAGGCTGCAGAGAAACAGAGATCTGGGAGTGAGGTCAGGGTCTGGTCTGTCCTTCCAGCCTCTTCTGGCACAGTAAAGAGACCAAGGTGCAGGAGACGGGGGAGGAGGGTAGATGGGGATGGGGAGTTGTCCAGGCAGCTCATGTCTAGGATGGAGCTTGTCAGCAAACCAGAAAGGGAATGAGAGTGAAAGAGCTGAGATATCATCCTCGGGCTGGAGACACTTAATAACCGGTAGCTGGCATGGAGCAGCATCTGGGAGGCAGTATCTGTGGCAGGGAAGGACAGACTCCATTTTCTCCTACAGCCATAAGGAACATTTCTGAGTGGGAGTGGAAGGTGAAAATGTTTTCCTGTGGGTTTTAGTGGAGAGGCTTGGTGAGCTGCCCTTGGTGATGACTGCAGCATTTCAGGTTTGTGTAGGTGGAGAATAATGCATTTCGAGTCATCGCGAAGCTGTGCTTCTCAGGAGGAGCCTTCATTACATAAAAGCTAACTCTGTTTCTATGCCTTTAACTGTGTTTAAAGCTGGATTGCAGCTTTAAAGACTCATTAACAGCCATGGAATTTCTTGTTGAAGGTTATTTGCAATAAGTATCACATTTTTAATATAATCAGTTGTTGACTAACATACCATTTTTAAATGTGTAAGTGCTTTTAGTTGTCCTGTAACTCATCCCAGTGTAGCTAATGAAGATTGGAGACAAGGCTGCTCAGAAGGGAAAGGAGTTCATGCTCTCTCTGTGCTTGGTGCCAGTGAAAGTAAATGGATGGAAAGTATGTGCGAGTTTGCTAACAAATGGTATGTGTAGTGGAAAGATTTGATATCTGAGCCCAGTTTAAAAAAATACATATTCATTTGCTTGTTTTGACCTGGCAAGGTTGCCAACTGAAAACAAATTTAACCATTTAGAATAAAGTAGAAGCCTTAATCCATTGAGAATTCAGCTGTCTAGTTTTCAGTAACCAGGTCCTATAATGTCTCAGTTGTAAGATAACCTCAACAGAAATGGTATGTAGTTCAATAATCAAAAAGCTTCCACTTCCTGTTAATTGTAACCCTTTGACAAGCTTTTCACAGTAGCTGAAATCAAGTGTAAGCAGACCACCTGTCTTGTTTAGTTTTGCTGAAATGAAGCTAAGTAGTAGATTTCAGATGAGCTGCTCATGTTTTATCTTGCCTTAACAACACAGACATGTCTTCTTTTCATATCAATCACAAAATCTTAATATAGTTTCTTTTGCAGATAGTAATTAACAGTTAGTTGAAAAGGATCTTGCTGTGAGATTTCAGTGGACTGACCGATTATCAGACACTTGGTGTGAGTCTGTGTGCATGCATGCACATGCACTGGCGTTGTCCTCTTTTTCGTTAATGGATCTGGCAATAATGCTAGGTACCAAAACAGAAGCAGACCTTGAGAAGCATATGACTGATGTAGGTTTAATTATCTTTTTTTTCTGGCAGCTCTTACATGACATTTATTTTCTGAAATAGGTGTTGGAACTTACAAGAACAGTTTGCCTCTGAGAGACAAGTATAACAGGTACACCACCACATCAGAGATGTGGTAGAAGCCCCGTCCCTGGAGACATTCAAGGGCAATCTGATCTAGCTGTGGGTGTCCCTGTTCATTGCAGGGGAGCTGGACTAGATGACCTTTAAAGGTCCCCTAAACTCTAAGGATTCTATGATTCTATGATCATTGCACATATTGTCATTAAAGCTGGACATTCACCCACAAGCATTCTCAAAACTCATAGAGAAGCTACAGGTCTGAAATTGCTCAGTGAGGATCTGTAGCCTGCGGAATAGGATGAAGCGATCATACTTGCCAGACAAGACAAGTAGGTTATGATAACTATCATGAGAAACTGAACAGGAAGGTAGAAGGGAGCATGCTTGCTGTGAGTCCTGGAGTTGCCAGGGGTCACCAGATGGACAGCAGTGGTATTTTTCAGCTCATAGTACTTTCAGTAGCTTCCTTTTCCTTTTGTTCTTACAATGTAAAGCTGCTTATCATCATGTAAAAAAGAATCACTTCAATAACATGTGCTTGAATATGTTTTCTTGATATCAATGCCAAAAATCAAGAGAAACAGCGCTGCACATAAATGCTAGAACAGAGAGATGGTTACATCTGACTGCTGGGTTGCAGCTCAGTAACTTGAGTGTGGTTAGCAGAGAAGCCACGATGCCACAGGTCAGTGTGCAGGCTGTATTAAACTTAACAAAATAAGTGGCTGCTCATTTAAAGGCAGATTGCTGCAATTGTTGGCAGAAATTAAAAATAGCACAGCTTTGATCTTGGTGTTTTGCAAGACTGTTTCTGACCGATGTAGCAGAAGGCTTGCTTTTCTTCCAATATAGCTACAGTTTTACTTGAGTAAAACTTCAGCTGATTCTTGGTTATGTCTTGAATTTAGAGTCAGTATTAAAATGATTCAAATCCGTTGATTAAACCTCCAGCAGTATCACAGGAGGCAAGTTTATAGAGGAAGAAATAGAGGTGACTAGCCTAAAGGAGCAGGGACTCTGGAAATTCCTAAATTACTCAGGTTTCATGTAAACAAGTTGCAATTACAGCACTGTCATTTAGAGTACTTTATAAATCTGTATCTGTAGCGAATATGATTTACATAAGCCACGTCCATTCACAATAAAAGAACTGCTATGAAATTAGTAAGTAATAAGAAGATCATACCATTAGCAATATGATTAAACTGTCCAAGAACCAATAAAGGCTGTCATTTCTTCATATCTGACTTCTCTTAAGAAGAACAGCCGTGTTGTATCAGGCTGGTGTCCATCAAGCTTTGTATCTTGTCTCCAGCTGTAGCCATTAGCCACACTCCGATCACAGGATCAAGGCATACAGTCACGCTCTCTTGGCCACATCTTGCTGTTTTCGGTAACATTCTGCTCAAATTCTCTTCTGAAATCTATTTTCAGCTTTAAATTTTGGTTTTGCTGAAAACTGTGCATCTTTGTGGCAGCAAATCTGTAGTGAGCTGCTTTTTCTTGTGAATAGTATGACTAAGTGCACCCAGGCCTCCCTCAGACATGTTATAATCACCATCTGCTAGTGGCTTCTTGTCATCTCTACTTGCGCATGAGACATTTCTTTCACAGGAGGATAAATTCATCTGTCCACCATAGCCTGTAATGCTTCAGAAATGCGGTGAGACCAAGTAGTTTCTTCTTTTATGCATTTTGTAGAAGTAATGGTTATGGGAACTATCAAGAGACACTTTAGTGTAGGGGTATGAGGAGAAGTAAAGCAGGTCCTTATAAATCGTGGAAGAGGTTACTGAGTTTCATGTTTTCTTCCTGTAGCTCTGAAGCTGCCCGTGTGCTAGAAGTAGGCCTATCAATGATGTTAGTTAGCATCAAGCCACGTGCTGGCAACGAACGGATTTTGCATCAGTTAGAGGACATCTGATGCACAGTCTTTGAGAACACTGTGTAATGACTTTGTTTGTACTTCTGTGAGCATTTTTAAAGAACACCTTTAAATGATGCATGTGGACATGCAGTACTAAAGCTTGCTGGTTTTATGACTGAGTGGTACTAAAATACTGTTTATTATCAGTCTTTTCACATCTGAATCATGTTATTTAACCTGGATTTTCTTTTAAACTACTGCCAAATGTGCAGTATGGATGAGCGCTTGGAAAAACCCATGGGTGATAAGAATTCTGATGCTTTTAATTGTTTAGACTAATCATGAGTTTCACACGTGGAGGGAAGATGTTTATTTCGTTCTCTAGATTTACATGCTCAATGAAGAGTACATCTGAATTAAAGAAAAATGCTGTAAGATAATTATGATCAGTCAATGTATGTTTTCCTTTTTTTGTGTGTGTGTGTTTCTTTCATGCAGAAAAAGGTGAGAAGAAGAGAAACAAGAATAAAGAGAGCCTTTTTTTACATTTCATCATTCCATTTTCTTAGCTTTTATTCACCTGCTTGCTTGGTCTCAAGGATAAGAATCACTATGAAAAGTGATCCTGTAAAAGTAGAATCTCTGGATGTTTCTTTAGCAGACTACGGAAAACCTGAGTATACCTACTTTATGTAGATGTTAAAGGCAGCACTGTGACTAGGATGTTTCCCTCTTATTTTCTACACAGTGACTAATCATACTGTCACTTTTTTTCTACCATATGCTTGTTGTAGGCCACCTAGCTCATAGCAGTAATTAGTTACTGGCAGTAATGCTGGCCAGTGTATGTTATAAAACAGAATTTGCTTTTATCAGTAAATTGTCTCATGCTTACAGTTTGAGCCATGATCAGCATTAAAGCTCTTGTTGTCCCCGTTGCTGAGTCTTGGCACTTGGAACTAAGATGCAGAAGAAGCTAATGCAAACTCTAATGTTGCCGTCTCCATGGAGAGCAATAATTTAGATGGAATGAGCATTATGCTAGGAAGTAGAGTAGCATTTGGTTTCTTTGCATGTTCATCCAAATCTTATGAACCAACCCAAGCAGGAGCTGAGCAAAACAGTTGGGCTAGATGATCTTAGTGGTTTTCTTTAACCTTAATGTTTCTATGACTCTATGGATATATCCACTGGGTTCTTTCAAGAAGGAGAGAATCCCTGTTCCTGCAAACAGCAACATCTCTTGATTTATTGTACCCAAATTAAACACAAGGGCTCCTCATTCCACCTGCCAGAACTACAGTTTGTGCCTGCTTGGTTGCATCCTGACTTGATACAGTTTGTTTTCCCCTTCTACATCTCTTCCTGTTATGAAAAATGCTTATTTTCCTTTTATACCTTTCTATACAAAGGTGACTGAAACCTGAAGAAGGACTTCGGTACCTGAAAACTTAACTTTTAGTTGTAGGAATTAAACACGGTTAAAGGTGCTACCTCTTCCTACAAAACTTATTGTTCTTGTATTTGTTATCAGCTTTTATGTGATCCCTCTTGTACGAACTTCTGATTTATTTTTCTGTTTTCTAGACCTAGTCTTTATCAAGTATGTCATACAAATCAGAGAACTATACCCAGTAAATAGGGGTTTCATTTTGTATTGGAACATATCCACTTCTCATGATTGCAGCGGTTCTCTGTTATGTTGTTGATTTTTTTCAGTCATGGCTAGAGCATTGCATATGCCTTCATACTTTCCATTTGTAGAGCCTTCTGTTTGATAAATACAAGCTGCCGTGTAAAGGTTTTTTGATCTGACAGACATTTCTCATAGTCTGGAGCCTTCTCCATTATCAGAGGGAATGTGGCTAAGAGATTTGCTCATGATCACACGGTGCAATAGCTGGAGCATAGTGGTAACTTGGAACCATGAATTATTTGCTTTTAGAATGTTTTGACTGTTTTTCTTTGCATCATACAGAATGCTGTAGTGCAGTCTGCCTAGAAGATAACTAGAAAAATTATTTGGACTGAAAGTAAAAAATCCAGAGAATAACCTGAAAAAGTTTGGGACAATTAGCTACTAATTCCTTATATAAACTTCTGTATTATGGTCGCTGAGGTTAACAGATGAGCTGGATTACACTTGCTGTCTTAGAAAGAGATTTCCTTTTAAACTTCTTTAGGTCATACACAGATACTACATCTTATGTCTGAAGTTAAGCTTAGGATAATTTCTGAGACTCCAGAATAGAGAATGTTAGGATAAGAAGTTTTGATTTATATGGTGGTGGGGTTTTTTTCCTTCTGACTGATACAAGTGCAATATGTTCACTATTGCTAAGTGTGATCAACTCTTTCATGCAACCAACGGTGATAGGCAGAGGGGTTTTCAGTAACTGAACAACAGAATATGTCAGTACTAGGTTTGCCTGGAAGGATTTTAGTCTCCCTGGTAATGCATTTAATAACGGTACTTTTTCTTCCCTTTTCCTTCTTATTTCTGGTAATTCAGGAGGACCATTCTTTCTTTTGCTATTTCAGTCTTTGTATTTGTGAAAATATCTTCACTTCCACTAACGGATAGATGATCGTGTTCACTATATATTAAATAATTTTCAAGTTATCCAATCATGTAATTAATGTTTTTTTTTTCATGCTACTTTTTCTGTGTAGCTTATCTCCTTACAAAGAAGCTCTTGGATGTTGAGAATGTTTTACAAAAATTGGTTAAATGCAGCAACAGGCTAAAAGAAATTTCTAGCATAAGGAGAAAGAATAGTTTTCAAACAGCAAGTGTTAGGAAATTTCAAGTGTTTTTGTTGTTTTTGTTTGTTTGTTTTTAACCTTAGATATTTGAAGCCCATTCCCCAAAACAGTTTACATTTGCATTTAGAATGGGTACAATAGGGGAGCTTTAGTGAGCAGTGAGCACAGATTGTCATCTCTTGTTAGTGTCCTGTGAGAGTGGAAAGGTGTTTCCATTTGAGGTTGACAACTTGCCTCTTCCCTATTTATTTTTCATTCTTGCTAATACTAGTATCTTAGTAGGAATATACTCCTTTTCCCTGTGTTGCCAATCTTCTCTGTTTCAGTGTTAGAATGTAGTCTGGCTCAGCTCCTCTTCTTTTTTAAACATATCCCGGTCAGTATCCCAGGCTGTGTGTCCTCCATTTTTCTCTTGGAGAGCAATGGCCTTCCTCTCCCACCAGCCCATGAACATCTATTGTTAGTGGTTTTTAAATGGAGGACACGGAGAAGAGTTGATGAGGATGAAAACAAAGTTGACAATTTTTTCCTTTTTTTTCTTCTTTAGCCAAAATTAGAGTGCTTTCTGAGTAACCTGTGGTATCCTGTCTTCAGATTGTTACTCAAGTTAAATCAGGCATGCTTACGCATGACATAAATATGTCACTGGGTAGAGGAACTCCTTTCTACCTACCCTTAGCCATGTGATGTCCAGACCCCTCTCATTTTCAGTTTCAGGCCCTTCTCTGGCCAAGCTACTTTTCTCCCTTCCTGTGTACAATAGAGAGCTCAGGTATTTTAGTGATTGTGTTGATAGCGGGATATTCCCCTAGACATGCAACATAATTTATTAGCTGAGTGGAAGTATTTAAAATGTAGTTTCATACAATCAACTGGGAGATACTACTAGTTGTGACAATGAGGCTGTTCTGATATTTGCTGAGTTCTTCTAATGACTGAAAAAAGCTTGAGGGGAATATTTATTTCCTGCTCCATTTGCATAACCTGTTGCTGAGTTTAGCGTGTTACATTTATTGAGCTTTTCAGTTTCTAATAGAGATGTGGCACTTGGCAGGCTTATAAATGATATATTAAAGTTTCTCCCTGGAGTAAACTATGTATGGTTCCATTTAATAACACTGGTGTTCAGTAAGGAAGAGAACAGATGTGATAGTGGTTTGGGAGGCAGCTGAGGTAACGTTGAGGAACATCTGGTGCAAGTTTCCCCAGCAGCTCAAGTAACTATACAGATGCTAAGTATTTTTTCCCATATTCTGCCTGACATACTTGAATGTTCATCACTAGAATGGACACCCTCCAGTATATGGCTTGCATTTTAATCAGTGAAAGTTTGCCTAGGAA
The DNA here is from genome assembly GCA_037305975.1 of Chrysolophus pictus. Lineage (NCBI taxonomy): Eukaryota > Metazoa > Chordata > Aves > Galliformes > Phasianidae > Chrysolophus > Chrysolophus pictus. Next base: position 111,110,114 of record CM074576.1, read on the forward strand.
GCGGAAAAGAATAATTTGAAGAATTTGGAAATGCTTTACTCTGAAATGCATCAATCAATGTAAGAAGAAAGCTCTTGGTCATTTCCCTTCTATGTCCCATAATAGTTGTATGTATTAAAATCCTCTGTATTTTCTCTCTGCCACAGGTGTTAATTTACTCATTTACAGCCATCCCAGGGCAATCAAGCAATATAGGTAGAGATTCGTAGATTTTGAGCTGAAGTGTTTATTTTCATAGACACTTCTTTGTGTGGAAGTTTGAAGAGCATTTTGCATTTAAGAATGGGTTTGGATAGTTATTAGTTAGTTGCTGAGATCAGAAAGGTAAAATGAACAAATGAATTGACAATCTGATCCTCCCTCCTTGTAATCAAAATGATGTATTTTGGGAAGAATACAACATCGTGAAATTTATGCCAAGAACAAGAAATGTGATTGCATATCAATTTTCAGCAACATAACAAGTATTTTTTGAGACCTTATATCTCAGTTGTGATGTTAACTTCCTTCATTATAGCAGCAAACAAGCCTACAAGTTTTAGAGCAGCTGTTGTGCTTCCTGGGGTGCAGACAGTGTGGTGGCAGATCCCAATCTATCTGGTCAAACCTACTTTATCCTTGGGTATGCAGTTTTTGTTTAAAGTGTGCAACATTGACAAGGAAGGGCAGTGACTCCTTTCAGAATTTCAGACTTTTGCTTCCTTCCTCATGACTTAAATTGGCCATTTGAGTTGTTCGGTGTCTAACTGAAGTCTGTGAGGAGACTACTGAGGGCTATTTCATGGTTAGAGCAGCAACAGAGCTCATTGCTGCATGTTCCATTGCTTTTGGTTGGCCTAATGAAAACTGATTGTTGGTGGAAGATAGTGATAGTGATAGTGAGATAGTGGGATGCCCTCTGTCACAACTCTACCAGAGACCATAAAGATGTTCTTGTTTGAGAAATCTCTTTTAGAATTTTTCCAAGAATGCATGATTTCATGTTTGTGTTGCCATGTCTCTTGGCAATCCCACTTAATGTTTGGAAGATGGACATGAATGTCAGTTCCCTTTAATTAGGCTTAGCCTGCATGAGTCATGAATGCACCACTTCTTGGTTTAGCAGGTGCTAGGAGGCCCCATCTGTTTCTGAATACTGTGGGGGTTTCTTACTAGCGAAGTGCAGACTGAGTGGATTGAAGAGCTTTTGTTTCGTTTATTAAATGATGTTTTAAGATAAGTCGGGGTACTTCATAAATGTGTTCGGTTTCAGTTCTTTCTATGAAGACACATCTAATTTTTCTTTTTGCACTAAATGAAAAATTTCAAGCTCTATAACATGTGTTTTCAGCTTTGCGTATCTGAGAAATTTTGCCTTATACTTTCTGTGTTGCCCCTAAATGAAGAAAGAAGGGGGAACTAAAAAGTCCTTCATCTTGCTGATTACAGTTAGAAGGGTTATGCTACCCTATGCAATACAACATCTAATGGATGAATGATTTGGTGCTTTTGGTTCCTTTCTGCTCTCTTTTGGTTTACATTTTTCTGCTTTTTGTTTTCTAGCTACTAATTACAAGATGTTTTTGAAACTAATATGGACAGACAGTAATTAAAAGAAAAAGACTGAACTTTGATAGATGCCAAGTTTCGCTTGCCAACAACTTCGGCCACATGACCAACTTTGGGAGGAGAAGAAGGGAAGCGTCCCTCCCCCCAAGTGAATTCTTAATTATGATAAATGAGTTGTTGTATTATTATGAACATAACCTAATGGCCTTATAGCTAAATATTTACTTGATAGTTTATTTAGTACAGCTTGCTTTCTTTTTAAGCTACAGATTTCTTCACTGTATCTTTCCTTCAACTGCCTGGTCTTCCTAAATTCATAATCTCAGTATCTGTGATGCTGAAGAAACCAGAGTGTGAGGTCAAAATTTCCATTACATAGCCAGTGAGGAATTTCAAGGAACAATGCCAAAATCACTTAAAAAAGTAAATTTACAGGAAAGATGACTCATCAATCAACAATTGCAGTCCTAGAAAATAGAATTAGTTGTATATGTTCTGAATACAGAGAGAGACAAAATGCACCCGGCCTGACAGGCAGGGGGTAAATCAGACTGATTCTGTTTGTTTCCAGAGATTTTTACCTTGACCTACCCTTCTTTTTCACTCTAAAAGGAGGAGTCCAAGTAATGTACAGCCAGGCACAAGGACAAAGGGAACAATCTCCTCTGCTGAACAATCTCTCCTAACTGTAAGAATTTTAACATGAGGCCACCTAGGAGTGCAAAATACAGCATTTTATGCTTGGTGGAGGTGATGGGCTTCTGCTTTAGCATGCAGTAACATGAGTCTGAGAGAGGTGATAAAGGGCAGTTTCCTTCCTTCTCAAATACTAAGTAAACAACACTCAGGAGTGAAAGTACTTCTGAGAAGGAAACCTCTTGAGCTGTGCAGAGCCTATGGGAAGCCTGGAGCTTGCCTGTTCTTCGTGGCATTCTGCTTTATGCCCAGCTTTTGGTGGGGAAGCCTTCTCATTTTTCTTCCTGCCTCAAGCTGCACAGTCTTTCTGCTGGGTTAACATTACATGAGAAGAAAGTAATGAGCGCTGGGACCTTAAGGCGATGGTGCTGGAGATGAATCTGCCACATCCCTTGATGGTTTGTTGTTTCTGTAACCTTATTCCCTTTCTCACCTTAAAAGGTGGAACAGAAAGGGAGGAGAGTGGAAGAAGTGGTGTAACCACTCACTGTACCTGTCACAACTAGTAGAATGGGGTGCCTTTAAGTCTGGGTGTCCCTCCCTGGCACTGAACATAGAGGTTCTGTCAGGCTTTCCTGCTCCCTGGGAGCTTCAGCTGAGTAGCTACCAACTCAAGGTGGAACTTCTGACTGTGTCTCTCTTCAGCCTTAGAATGAATTCAGCTGAGGTAGTAATTATTTGTAAGCAGGAAGCCCCCTGTTGTAATCTCCAAAGTCTGTGTTGTTTTTGCACATGCATGAGCAACCTTGCAGTAACTGCTTTTTGAAAGGAAACCCTGTCTGCCACATGTGTTCTACTGCTTTTCAACCTGATACTTCAGTATATTACACATCTGCTGGTGTTATAGAATATTTTGATCTCACTTCACACACTGATGCAGATAACGTTCATGAGCATGTACAACACTGATCATCTCTTCTAGAACCTAAACCTGGCAGGGGCATGGGGACATTTCCTCTGCCACTATTGATAGGGAGAGAACCTGTGTGTTAAGTGAAGAGATACAACTCTCAAACTCTGTAATTTTTAAAATACTTCTGAGAAACTGCAGAGACTTCTGGGTAGAGGCCCTGTTGTCCAGCTGTTCCCCAGTTCCAGCTGTTCCTGCAGCCACATTTCCAACATGATCCAGGGGCTTGGTGAGGGTAGCTCTGTGCTATGGTTGGGCCTAGGGCTTGGCCCACAGCAGAGGAACGATGCACATTTGGTTAAGGTAAATGGGGAAATGGTGATGGAACTGAAAAGTCCTTTTGAGAGTTAAATTGGAGTGCTGAAGAAAGCAGTACATTCCTTTGTCTGCTTTCCTTGTGCTTAGTTCTGTCCCTCCACAGCTTGGATTTCTGCTTTTTTTTGTGAGCGATAGTGCAGAGAATTAGGTCATGGATGACACATTTGAGTGATGGTCACTATACTTCCAGCGTTCAGAGCACAACCCGAGGCCCATCTCTCATCTTTGCCTTGCCCTCAAGGGTGATAATGAAAGAAGACCAAAACAGTTTCTCCCCTTCTTACTTAAGAAGCATTCCCTTTTATCCTTCAAGGTTGGGAAGCCTAGCAACTATCTGTCTGTTTTATTTTCCTTAAGATGCTGTGATACCATGGTGATGGGTTATTAATAAAACTCCAGGCAGATGGAGAGAGCTTTTAACTGAGTAACTTCTTGGGTATTTTTTTTCCTTTTTTTTTTTTTTTTTTTCTTTTCCCTTTTCTTTCCATGCATCTGAGAATAACCATATATGACCAAATGTCATGATTTGGTCTGTTGGGTGAAAAGTAACTGAGCATTTAGCATAAAAATACAACTTAATCTGCAGATTAATCAGAGCAGACTTTTTGCTTAAATTCTGAAATACCAACAATGTTTATGGAAGAACAAATAATTGTAAAGCACTGCATGCATTATTTTAAATATATAAACATAATGAATCAGGTCTGAGATTTTTTTATTTTTTATTTTTTCCCTGATTTGTTGCATTTTTGAGTGTACTAAGAGCTATTGTAAGTGTAGTAAGAGTTTCCCATACAGCACTGTTTGCTGTGCTCTGTTTCTGTGGCACTGGGTCAAAATTCTGTAGTAAGTCTTTATACTAATGTGCAGTAATCTTTATAACAGTGACACTAATCCCCTCTACTAATATGGAACTTGAATTTAAAAATCTGTTAAATGTAGCTTTAAAGGAGCTTTTGGGACTTATTAATTTGAAAACCCTTCATCGGTCATCCATGCAAATGCGAATATCTTTATAAAAACAGAGCAAAGAGATAGTCACATATAGGAGAAGCTCTGCAGCCTTGAGAGTTTTTTTGTTTATTTATTCTTTTTCTAAAGTGTTAATGGCAAAAATTGCGTAACAGGTACAGAGCTTGGTTAACAGATGGTGTCAGATTTTTATATTGTCCTATCCAGATAATGCACACTCACTGTCTCTAATTTTAGTGCACTACGTTCATCAGTAGTCAGTTTGCAGTGTGCCTAAACTACTGTTGAAGGTTTAGGGTGATAATATCTTACATGACAGCATTACAAAGCTTCCTGAAGTTCTGATTGATCAGCTGCTCAGATGCTAGTGGGAAAAAAGCAGATGTCACCACAAATGTTGAGAGCTGGACAGAAGATTTTTTTTTAATATTTGACATATTAATTTCAGTTGAAATTGGTAGCTATTAAAAGAATAGGTCCTTTAAAGTCTCTAAATGCCTTGACTTGAGTGAAGTTTCTTTCCCTATTTTGTGGCCTTGACCAAGAATTGAACTCTGTGGTAGTGAAGCTCCCTGGGTGAATGGGTAAAATGGAAGACAAACAATGATGTCTATTTGGGATGTCTGCAGCACATGATGCCTTAGATAGTTCTGTGTCCCGATATATTGAGCACAAAGAACAACACCAAGAAAGATCATCTGTGGCTAGTAAAGGCTTGGTTAGAAGCCTGTAACTAATGTGTCAGGGGCTTTCCAGGCACCTACTTACTTGGCACAAGGGACAGCATCTAGATTATACGGGCTTCTCAGTCTCATTGAAGTTACATGGGAATTACATGTGTAACTTGTGTAGGAAATTCTGAAAATGCTACAGATGATGTATAACCTTATTTCGTCCCTTTACTCTCCAGTGTATACAATAATCCATGTCTTTTAAATGAAATCAATTTTCCTCCATAATCTGAAAATTGCCTCAAAAATAATAATGATCAAAGCACACTGAAGAACTGAATGCAAAATTTACATGGCATTTTAACTGAGATATTTGTAAAATATAGGTGAAGTGCTGTGACATTTTATTACATATGGGGATGTGAGTGATTTTATAAAGAATTCCAGCAGAGTGAAACAACCAACAAACTTTCTGCTGTGTGTGTGAAGTACTTAATTTGTTTTTCTGCCAAGAATGCTTCCAAGTGGAAATTATTTTATTTTTTGTCATTTTGGTGTTACTGGTGGCTGGGGGTTTTAAGCAGACAAACAAAGGAACAAAACAAGATGTTCCATCTGGAAAATGTGCTATTATTCTCCAAAGAAGCCTTTGTAGTAGAGAAATGTTGGAAAAGGGACATTCTTGGTGAAGCAACGGTCAAGGAAAATGGAGGAAGAAGTGTTATTATAATAAAATGCTTTACTTTCATTTGGATTAGCGGTTCTCTTCTGCTTTTGAGGTTTCATCAACTCACAGGATAAAATATTTCTGACTTAGCAAACCATCTCTCCTTGAAGAACGTTGGACTGGTCTCTGTCACTTGTACATAGCCTTCTGTGTAATAGTGTTCTCCTGGGACTCCTTTGTGTTGTATTGTAGAGAACCACACAGTCACCTTGTTTAACCATAGGGCAGGAGAAACCAGATCTCACAGCAGCCAACTAAGTGTACTAGTGGTTTTTAGCAATATAGAAGAGGGTCTGTTGCTACTGTTTATTTTTATTTGTGCAGTGCCTGAGGGGCCTCTCTCATGAACCATGATGATAAACAGGGTGCAGTACAGAAGCAGTGGAATGATGATTTCTTCTTTAGAGAGCCTGACTCCATAATGCCTCGCACAGGTGAGCAGAAATACCTTACCTAGTTCTAAACAAGTTTCCTGCAAGATTGGGAATGTAAGTGTGCTAGCACTGTCCTTTGGTAACTTTGTTTGTGTGTTGCATATGCATAGATATGCTACAAACAAGTTCAGAGGTGTACAGTGGTGTATTGGGCTGGGCGGACGCCCTCAAAGAATAGAGATGACAGAAGGGTGCAAACTGCTGAGGAATTTATAGGAGCAGCAAGAGGTAGAACAAGCTGTGGTTAGGGTCAAGGCAGTGATATTTCCTATTGATTTAGGCTTAAGATTTTTCTTCCCTCGAAGTACATGCTTCTAGGAGGAGCCATAGGCGTGGAAAAACAGGAAGTGAAGAATGACTAGAAGAGATCAAGAATCACACCCAAGAATCAAAGGACTGAGCTGAATGTGACGTGGCTGAGGAGTTCTTTCTACACATCTTAATGACGTGAATTTGGTGTACAGGTAGAGGCAGAAACCCTCTGGAAAAAGAGTTTGGCAATAACTGTTGGAATATTTTTTCCTACAACTCATTATTTTTCCAGTTTACAAATTGGTTCACCATATTTGGGATCCTAGACACATTCCCTGATAAGGAAAAGTTGTTACTATTTATAATTTGGGGTTTTATTACTCAAACTGCTGTGATGTGTAAGTGCTTCTGAGAAGGCCTGTAATACAGAAGGTAGAGTAAGCTCTAAAGCTAATGAGAGAATTGCAATATAGACAGCATCGTGTGCTTTGCAAGCTGTATTTTTTATTTAATTCCTGTTAAAGGAACCAGAAAATCATTGACTGCTTAGTAGGAAGTGGCTTATTAAAGGTGTGCCTTACAACAGACTGTAATGCTGATGAAATTTCAATGCTAACGCAAATGCGCAAACTTCTAAGATAATCATGTAAGTAGTGCGTTCGTTAATCTGATAGAAATATCAGTCAGCTTTCTTAAAGGTGTCTCATATACTTTGAACTGAACTTGGAGTGAAGTTAATTGGATATAGGATGGGTTAAGGATATTTTTGTATCCTCGCCACCTCTTCCGTCACTTACTGCAATGTTTGGAAAAGCTGCGTGATCCCTTCTTCTACTGCTGTTGATTTATTTTACAAAGAGCAGAAGCTGCAATATCTTCACCTTTTACATTGTACTGGCAGCAAATGAATTCCAAATTCAAAGCTTTATTTAATTTTGGCCAATATGACATAAACGGACATTGCACATAAAAGAAAGAGCCGTTGCATATGGCTCCTGGTACAAAGAGTATTACAGTAACAGAAATGCCCTGGTCATAAATTGATGTGAATGGTAACCATGTGTCTCTGAATGCCTCCTGTTTCTCATTCGAGTTAAATGTTACCCTATCGATGCTTGCCAGATCTCTTGCACTCTCATGTCTCTGCAATATTTTTAAGCCTTTTGATGCCTTGCAGTTTTTGAAGTAGTCATATTATTTTTAAGATCCTTAAGTTCGGTCATAACAAAAATATTTCTATTTATCTAATCCATTTCCCTGTGTTCACAGACCACTTGGTGTACTGTAGCATGTAATAAAGCAGAGAGGTTTAAATGGCTTACTTCAGTATGAGAGGAAAACGTTATGAAAATCACAAGTTTCCTTCAAATCTGAAGCCTTCTCAACTGACTGAGATATGATAGGAGTGGTTGAAAATAATTAAAGTTCCTTGCGGGGGGTGATTTGTAGGATACAGAGCTTGTGAGTCACTAGTTCAGTTTTTTTGATGGAATTAAAAAAAAAAAAAAAAACGAGAGAGAAGAAAGGAAAGAGTCAGTCACTCATTCCTATAGCTGGTGAGTGCTGTGTCTTGGGTGAAGTAAGTGTTGTGCTCCAGTGCTAGTTTTCCAGGTGCTTTTGTCCACTCTGGGTTGGAATCCTGAAACCATTCACTTGTCACCACTCAAGGAGTGAATGCATGGATTCTGTAGTAAATTCTTTTCGTAATCACCCAGATTGTCATCGTGAGAGGTATGAGTTATCCACTTGGTCAAAAACTGGAGGCTCTAGTCACGCTGAGGATGCAGCTCGGAATCCAGGTATGAGCTTTGCCCTGGAGTCACTGTTAAACTTCACCTGTGTATTAACCATTTAGCTCATAACATTTACTCCCAAATAAATACTTCTGACTTCTCTCTCATGTTGGATTCACTCAGTGTAGTGGGTAGATTGGAGCCTACTGTTCCTAAATAAAGATCTTGTAAGGAGGCAGTGAACTGATGAAGCATTTTGTCTGCATCCTGCTTATTTCAGAATAAGCAGTGCTTTATCAAACAAAGCCTGACTGTACCGTACATCTATGAAAAGCACTCAGTAGTTTTACCAAGAAAAAAATGTCTGTTGGAATCACGTAATCTTCTGAAATGTCTCAAAACTATTCAAGCACTGGCAGCCAGCATAAAGCCTTTGCCTGATTCTAATCTCCAGAATGCAGCAGGCATAATTGCCTAGCTATTTTCAGTCAATTCTGCACACTGTACGTCTAAAACTGGAAGAAAACTATCACCTCTCTTTCCAACCTCAACTGCTGCAATGGCCCTGTCCTCCTGTCTTTTTTTTTTTTTTAATCCCTCTTTGGATATTTAGAATAATCAATCCATTTGTTGAGATTTTGTTTGTTTGTTTTGGTTTTATTTACTTTTGTTTTCTTTTTAAGGTTGCAACACTTTCTTCTGGAGAAACCTGCTCCTATCCTTTTTCTTGGCAGGCATTTGACTCTTACCTGTCATGATGTCTTGCTGCTTCAATTGCTAAGCAGCTTCTTCCATACCATATCTATTCATAATTCTCATATATATCTGTCAAGTTTTCAGAAAAAAACCAAACGTGTTCTGGAAGTTTTTGTGGGATTTAATCCTGGAGTTGGTGATTTCCCCTGGGCTATACAGCTCAGTATTTACGTATGTCTCTGTGTCCCCATTTTTTTTCCTTCCTCATTTTTCTCAGTCCTCCAAATTTCCAATTTAGCCAGTCTTCACACATACCTTCATTGCTTTGCCGTGGGTTGTCAGTGGTAGCTGTTGTTTGTCCCTTGGCTCTAATCAGCATCTAACAAACACTGAGTTGATATCCCTGACACTGCTGCTCTCTCTCTCTCTCGAAATAAATAAATAAATAAATAGATAGATAGATAGACAGATAGATAGATAGATTACATATATATATATATGAGCTGGGGCCTCTGTGACTTCCTTCTAGAGACCATGTGAAGGTCAGCTTCCACTTAGGCCAGAAGCAGAACACCTCATCACAGAATTACAGAATTGTAGGGTTTGGAAGGAACCTCTGGGGAACATCCAGTCCAACCCCTTCTAAAGCAGGTTCCCTACAGTAGGTTGCACAGAAAAATGTCCAGATGAGTCTGAAATATCTCCAGAGAAGGAGACTCCAGAGGAGAGGAGAGTCCTTTAAATTTTTTTTGTCATTTGAGCTGGTACATAATAGGTAAAGTTACCTTTTAGATATGTGAGTAGAGAGGGAGAAGAGGGAAGTTTACTGGTGTTTTTTTTTTATTTTTTTAATATAAGAAGATACTTCATAAGGAAAAATAAAGAAAATGTGCACAAGCACAGTAGAGAAGTACAAAGGTCCTTGAGAATGACAGCAAGAAAATTTCTAGCTTACATTACTTGACTAAGTGGCACTGGGCATGAAAGCACAGAAAACACAGAGCCATAGAATTGCAGTGGTTTGAGCTGGAAGGGACCTTAAAGACTATATTGTTCCAGCCCCTCTGCCATGCATGGACAGGGACACCTCTACCAGCAGATCAAACTGCCCAGGGTCCCATCCAACCTGGCCTTGAACACTTCCAGGGACGGGGCACCCACAGCTTCTCTGCGTGGCCTGTGCCAGTGCCTCACTGCCCTCTGAGTCAAAAATTTCTTCCCAACATCTAATCTGAATTTCCCCTCTTTTAGTTTTAAGCCATTTTCTCTTGTCCTATCAGTACACTCCCTGATGAAGAGTCCCCCACAAGCTTTCCTGCAGGCTATCTTTATGGACTGGAAAGCTGCTATAAGGTCTTCCCAGAGCCTTCATAAAATCATCATAGAATCATGGAATGGCCTGGGTTGAAAAGGACCACAATGATCATCTAGTTTCAACCCCCCTGCTATGTGCAGGGTCACCAACCAGCAGACCAGGTTGCCCAGAGCCACATCCAGCCTGGCCTTGAATGCCTCCAGGGATGGGGCATCCACAACCTCCTTGGGCAACCTGTTCCAGTGTGTCACCCCCCTCTGCATGAAAAACTTCCTCCTGATATCTAACCTAAACCTCCCTTGTCTCAGTTTAAAACCATTTCCCCTTGTTCTATCACTATCAACCCATGTAAACAGTTGTTCTGCAAGCATCAATGAATGTCAGTGGTTGCAGTTTTTTCCTCATAGAGGAACTCCATGACATACCTTTGCTTCATATGCACTTCAGATGCCACTCTGCCAGACTGCTCCTCTGCTGCCATCTGTCACACGGCAAGAACATGTAAGGGAATGTTGGTGGGAAGATTCAACCTTCTACCATGTACATCTTCCTCTAATGTTGTGGGCCAACACAATTCAATAGGAGGCATTACTTTTAGAGCAGCCCCCATATAGTTATATGCATGTTAAATTTGGAAACATTAAAATTTGCTACAGTAGTAGAAAATAGAAGTTGGAAGCTGCCTTCCGTAAGTCTTTCTGACTTTCTGAGTCTTTCCATGAGTCTTTCCCTACCCTGCCCTTATACTGTATATGGAAAAGGAGAAAGGGAGCTCAGTCTTTAGTGGACAGAATTCCCAAAAGCTGAATTTGGAGAGATACACTGAGACAAAGAAATCAGTGATCCTATGCACATCTTCTTCATTGCCATTAGTTCTCCCTTTGCATTCCTCTAAAATATTTTTGGTGGGTTTAGATGAAGAGTTAGTCTTATCTTCTCTCTTTTTTTTTTTTTTTTAAATCTCTGACAGTTTTTAATATAATCCACAGAATCAAAACTCTCTAGAATTGATGCTCCATCCACATGGTTCAAATTAGAACTTCTGTATCACTTAAATAGATTTTTACTATAATAACATTTGAATGCATATAAAATATCTTTTTCATTGGCTAATTGTTTAAATGTGCATTTAGACAATTGTTAAAATGAACGCTATTTGTATGATGTAACTGCATAAACCACAGCTATGCATAGTTTTTCTGTAATTAAGAAACAAATAAAATTACATAAAGTCCATTGCTTAACAACAGATTTTCAAAAATGACTTCATGCTTTGTGTTGGATGTTTGAGTTGCTTTGTAACAGCTCGGGACCAAGATGTAAAGACACCTTTACCCCTTTTAAAGCTACTATAAATGTCTGTGTAGGAGTTAAATACATATCTTCTATCAGTCTAACTCATTATGGGGGTAAACTTCAAGGGTTGGTCCTAATTTTTATTGCTGCATTTCTAACATGTCTGCAACATGTAGTCCTCCAAAGGTAGAGCACTGCAGAAATTCATTGGCACTTCTTCAGCTGCCATAACAGAAAAGTATAGAATGTCTCTCATATGTAATTAAATAGCTCTTTAAAATATTTAGGATTGGAGTCTGAATTGCTGTACAGACCAAGCTTTTACATCGGAAAATAAGACTCACCAATATGCTTCATGTTTGACCGTGGACCACATCATCCACAGTATAAAATAGCTGTTTTTTAATTCGCTTCAGTTCAACATTTTAATTATACGTTAAGACAAAAATAGCTACAGGCCCAAATAATTCCCCTTGTGGACTGCTGTGTTTTTTCTTCCTTTTTAGTTGATGGAAACTGCCTAGAGTGTTGGGACAATGAAAAGATGCAAGGCTTCATCTACAAAAGTCACTGAAGAAATACTTGTGTTTGCCCTCCAGCTGATTATTTTGTTCCTTCCCTCTCTCCATTGCGGAACACATGGTGCATCTCAGACCATGCTCTGACTGAACACAGAATCTGTTGAAGTATTTCTTGTGTTCTGGTACAGAGTTTTGCTTTTTTGCTAAATGCATAGGTTGGAGAGAAGTTGTGTTACGCTATCCATTTGGGGTAAAATTGATGTCAGTGTTCAGCTTGCTGTCAGTTGTGTTGCACTGTTTGTTTGTTTGGGGGTCATGATTAATTCTTCTCAAGTTTGTCTTTCAGTAGCTCAGAGGATGGCTGTGTAATCACTCAGAACATGGGCACAATGTTCATTAAAATGTTTTTCACACATAAAAACCTGTGCAAACCACAGAAAGCCTGACCAATCAATTCTTTCTGGGCTTCATGGCACTAATTATATCCATATCATGTGGTGGTCTTAGCTCTTTAGCTCTCCTGTCTGCATGTTTTTGTCTCCTGAAGTCAGCATTTCATCTCTTCTTGTTCTTAAGGTATTTAAACAGAGTCTGGATTAATCTAAACTACAGTACAATGTATCAGTACTAGGCTGACTGCATTGTTTTAGTTTGTAACATAGATGGGATGCAAACTGCATTTTATACACAGGCATAATTTGCCCAGATGCCAAATTCCATATACTCAGTCCTTATATTTATTACAGCAGTTGGCCATGGAAAGACATAAATCATAATCTTCATATAAAGACATATTTCCTGCCTTTGTTGGAGTTGACATTCATCCTGAATTTGCTGAAGTAGTTACTGTTGTGTAAAGCTTGGCTCTTGTACCCGAGGTGAAGCTGGTTGTTTTGAGACAAATTCCTGTTTTGTGGCTTTCCATGCCACCGAACTCACTTTATTTAGCATTGTATATGTGTTTGGAGAAACATATGACCTTTCTGAAGTGCACTGAATTTGAAATGGTGCTAATCTGATGTTAAATCAGAATCCTGTTTTAATGCCTGGCCGAATGTAATTTTTACCTTAGAAAAAATAGAGGTTGCAGCAATTATGACATGGTACAGGCCTGAGGTCTAATTGGCTCCTGAGATGAGAAAAATCAAGGAGTGATTTTGTAGCTCAGAGTCGCTGCATTCCTTGTATCCAGCAACTCCAAAGTCCATTGCAGCCATTGTTTTTGTTTGTTTGGATGTTTTTTTAATCTTTGTATATTTAAAGGTCACTTAATGCAAACCTCTGTTTAAAGCTTGTCCTTCATATGTGTTGTCTTTGTGTCTCTGGAGACTGAATGGAAGAGATGCAACTTTTTTGTTCTTCCTGTCTTGAAGCTGTTTCTACTTAAAAACAATAACAACAACAACAACAAAAAAACCACTTCATGGGGATGGGAAGTCTCAGTGATCCCTCACAGTGTTAGGTTCATCATGCTCTTATGCTATTATTTGCTGCAATGAGAGAATTACTGTTGCCAGACTAGGATTACTAACAAGGTTCATAGGTTATGAGCTAGTGAACCTGCACTGTATTCCTGCAGTCCTAGCTGGGGTGCTCCCATACTTGACCTTTACAGAGTTAATAATACTATTGCAGTGTCTAGTTTAAACACGTTTGGACACCCACGTTAGTTGCCTACGTGCGGTGGGATCTCTGCATTCTCATTCCTTACTCTTGCAACAGCTCTAGCTTTCTCCTCCTTTTCAGCTTCTCTGATTGTGTATGAGGACAGAATTTTGTCCTTTTATCCTGCATGATCTCTAAATATTGGCTGATGGATAGTGTGTGTTTCCTTTGCATTTCTTGTCTTACACAATGATTTTGCATGTTTTTTAGGGACTTCAAACTTTGGCAAGGCTAAGATAATGACAGTTCCATCATTTCACCAAGTTCTTCCTCTTAGCTTGATTACTTTTCTGTTCCACTTGAGAGCAATAGCAAGTTTTTCCGTTTTGCTTTCACTGCTCAGCTTGATGCTAATCTGTCAGTGCTTCTTTTTCTGATCTCTTATTGCCTGGCCACCCTCAATCTTGCTTCCTTTATTCTTGTAGCTGTTCCACACTTTTCTTTTTTTACGTCCTTCCCATATTTTTTTCTGTGTCATCTTTGTTGCTGCCTTTAATGTTTGAAGTGAACCTCACTGAGATCTCTGGTTGAAGGAACTTGCCTTTCTAGTGGCCCAGAAGGCAGTGAAGATGCAAACCAAGGAGAGGAGTCACAGAAACGCACAGAATCACGGGGGTTGGAAGGGACCTCTAGAGATCATTGAGTACAGTCTGCCTGCTGAAGTAGGTTCCATATAGTAGATTGCACAGGAAAGTGTCCAGGCAGGTCTTCAGTATCTCCAGGGAACAACACTCCACAACTTCTCTGGACAGCTTGTTCCAGTGCTCTGTCACCCTCAGTGAAAAGGCTTTCCTCATGTTCTTATGGAACTTTTGTGTCTCAGTTTGTGCTCATTGCCACATGTCCTGTAGCTAGGGAAAAGAACCTGGCTCCATCCACTTCACACCCACCCTTCAGTTATTTGTGTTGTTAAGATCCCTTTTCAGCCTCCCCTATCCCAGGTCTCCTCATAAGGGAGATGCTACAGGCCTCTAATAATATTTGCAGCCCTCTATTCAGCTCTCTCTGGGAGTTCCCTGCCATTTTTGAACTAAGGAGCCCAGAATTATAAAAGTACTTCAGATGTGGCCTCACCAGAGCAGTACAGAGGGGGAAGATCACCTCCCTTGACCTGCTGGCTGCATTCTTTTTAATGCACCCCAGGATACCATTGGCCTTCTTGGACACAAGGGCACTGCTGGTTCATTGCCTACCTGTTTTCCACCAGTCATCTGGAACCGGTGAGCACATGGACCTGCTATGACCAAAGTTTTGCTTCTAGGCAGTATCCTTTTCCCCACAGTATGGGACAACATGCAACTTTTAGTTTCTTCAGTCTACATCTTGCATGCTATGCATGGTTTTGTGTTGTCAGAAAGTGACCGGGTATCAAAGTGGACTGGGACTCATAGTTTCTTTTGGTATATGCAACTGGTGGAAGTCTTTTTTCTGACATATAAGAAACTTGTTCTTTAAGGACAAACATATTTAAGCTGCCTTTCTCAACCTTTGTGAGATGCAAATACTTTATTCCCCAAAATAAGAAGCATTGAATTTTAAAATACAGTGTTTTTAGACCAACTGTGGTGATTTCATCTTGGAATTATAGAGGTTCCAAGACTATGTTTCACCCAGAGAGGTTAGAATAGCATTTCTTCATTGTGGTATTTCAAAGAAGTGATAGGCAGACATCTACGTGCAATTCAGCAGTTTGTAGTGAATTTGAAGTATTCAGCCAGGAAATAGGTTTATGAACAAACTAGTACAGTAAGTGTATAGCCAGCTGCTTTGAAGTAGTGCTCACTTCTTTAATTTCACATTAATTTTTAATAATAAATCAAACCTGTTTAGTCTATTAGAATTCCAGTTGGTGTGGATTCTTAGACCTCTGTGGTCTTTCAGTGACACAAGGGATTTTGAGACATTAAGCTGTTTACTTTCTGAACTTTCATTTGCATTGCACTCTATTCTTTTTAATAATTAAATGAGCATTTAATACAATAACAATATCTGAGGTTGGGATTGGAAGCAATTCTTTTTCATCTGTTTCTCATCGTCAGTGAAGTAATATGGCACTTACGTACATTGAAGTTTCTCAAAAGAAAAGAAATAAGATCTGAATAAGCTAAACTATCCAAATTAGTGAACTTTCTCTTGGTGACAAATAGCCCCATGGAAGGTATCGGTTAATTCAGCTCAAATCTTTAAGAGGTAATTTTGACAGGATTCTGTAAATGCAGAAAGTTAAACAGAGTAACCAGAGAAAGGTTCCTAATGAAATCTTAGCTTTGGTGGTGAAAAAGTCTGTCTAGTTTTAATAAAAGCTTGATTACACTGTTCATGAGGGTTTCTGCAAGTCTGCCCTGATGTCATATAAACTTCAAATTCGGCATAGTCAATAAAAGGCCAGTTAATACAGTTTCATATTTTGAGAGGTTTCCCAGTGATTACCCAAACTAGTCAGCCTGTTTTCTTGCCAGTTTGGAATCTGCATGTGCTGAAAGAGATCATCCTGTGGAAGATGGTACTTGTACAGCATGATGATGGGTAGTGAACTGGTTGAGACCTGCTCCCTCTCCTTCACCTCTTTATTTTGTGACCTTTCACAAGTGAGGAGATTGCAGCTTGTCTCCCAGCAGCTGGTTTCTAAATTGGGCCTGAAAAATGTAAGTGTGATAGGTGATATCTGATCAGAACATACTGATTTAACAGCCACCAAAAGGTACAAAAGAGTGTAAGGAAAAACAATCAAGTATTGTCTCTTTATCATTGTATCAAATTTCTTTGCACGGTCCCTAGTGAAAGCCTTTACTGATGGCTTTCAGCTATGTATCATTATAATACATACAATAAGCATTACATAATATGAAAAATATGCCACATTGAGCAATGAAACTAGTCTTAGCCAATCCTGTGGCCCATATCAAAATGCTCTCACTAGCATTCACTGTAACAACACTTCCTCAGATGCAGTAAGTTACGGCATATCGTCAACTTGAAGTTCATACATCTGCCTTAATGGTTTTTGCATATCACCGTTACTAGTAATGGCTGCAATTTCTTGTGAAAACAATCCTTTTTTTTTTTTTTTCTCTTTAGATTTTGGTATAGGCATTCTTCAGGCATGTAATCTTCCACTGCTGTATTTGCTTGGCTAGGTGGGGAAGTCCTGTGTGTGTGTCTGTCAGGCAGTAAGGAAAGGAGAGAATACCAATTAAAAGAAAAGATAAATACAGTAATGATAAAACCTTAAGAATTAACAAGAAGACATCAGCGCTTAACTGATTTTCATTATTGGGTCTTATTGTAAATAGTTGAGTACACTGCAAGTTGTCTCTATTTAATGGGGCAGTTTTATAGCAAGGAATTTGCAGCATAAATACATCTGAAGTGCATTTACCAGGATGGCAGATGCATATTTCAGGAGTTCAGATGCAGGGAGCTTTGAAACAGGTCTTCTCCCTTAATATATATTGATACATCACGAAATAGTTGGGCTGGAAATACAGAGACAGCATTGGAAATCAGACCTGCTGTCTTGAAATGTCAGAGCTTCGGTCTAAGACAAGTCATGAGCTCATGTACTTGAGGTAGGGCTCTCATGCCCAACTCCTGTTAGAAAATTGTTCTTAAATGTGTGAGTTCTTCTGGAGTTACAGTACTGTATTCACTAAGGTGTGAATACAACTTACAACTACAGAAAATGTCCCATGGCAGTTACTTGGTATCTTTACAAGGGTGATTCTTCCCTGAGATTACTTTCTCTGTGGGATTGAAATTTTGTGCACTTTTCTACAGTTTACAGGTTCTCATTTGTCATTTTGGACAGTTTTGAAGAATACCATTCCAAATATAGGTAGGTAAGGTATACATAGGCTTAGAGACCTTAAGTGCTTTATTTTCAGTTAAATATTAAAAAAAACCAAACAACCTTAATATGTTCCTAAGATGTTGAGTTATTAAAGGCATATGCCTTAAGATTTGAGTGGCCAAATATGACACAGAGTACTTAGGTAACAGATCATTAGTTTTTATATTGACAGCTCTTTGTGTTCTAGCAAACAGGCATGGTAAAGGGGAAAATGACTGGAGGCCATGGAATGAAAAGATGTGGACTTGGAAGGGCTAGCAGAGGATAAAGAGGAGGAGAATCGAGGTTGATTGCTTATTAGCAACAAACTTGACCACTAACTGACCGTGTTTAGCAGTGATTGTTTTGTAGAAGTATTAGATAAATATCTTGAGAAAGTAAATTGGCTCAATGAAGTCAGTTATTAAAGGTCATCAAAGAGGATCCTGTAGTGACAATTAGCATCTAGCATTCAGACACTGAAGAAAAACACGAAGTTGTGCTTGAAGCTTGGTGTTTTGCTTCCTGAGTGGGAATGATTCACTTCAGCTCCTGAGAATCTCAGCCTTTGCTCAGAGAGCCTTGTGATGACCTTCTAAGCATAAATTGGCAGCCACCATCCTGCCCAGGACTTGCTCTGCTCTTACTGGACGTGCAGCAGGTAAAAGAGCCCACTGGGCATGTATGCATGCACAACAGTGGCTGCTGTAAACATTTATGTTTTCTTCAGCCTGAATATTGGTAGGCAAGACATAACAGGGACCTGGTTACAATCTTGTTTACTCATTCAACACGTTTAAGATATAAATATTTTTATTCTGTTTTTGGATATTTGTCAACCACATCTTGGGTTCAGTGGGAAGCCTATTCTGTAATGCTTGGCAATGGTTGCATGTTATGAGGATGGCGCCGTGAGAAACAGGATGCCCACATCGTAGCCTGTTCAAACAATTTGTCAAAGTTTTACAGCCATGTTCAACACCATGGTATGCGATTGCTTACCAAGCCCTCAGAGCTGCAGTGGAAAGGGCTGGGGAGGCACTCAGCATTATCATTTAAAGGATCAACTTCAAATGCCTTTTGCTTTGTACCTGGGAAGAATTTTCCCTGATATCAGCAGCAGTTTTGCCTCTTGCCTGAAGACTGAGGTGAAATTGCTCAACTGTCTTAAAAGTTGCCAGGAAAGTGACCTTGATGATCAGACATCTCGCTGGGGAAGGATGCAGTATTAACCTGTGGATCTGAAACTTGAAGTCCTGAAGTGGAAATAAGGTGAGGGCAATATGAGAAACAACTTATCTGTCTAGCGTTAGATGTATTTGTTGGGCACAGGCTCAAGGGCCAGACTTGTTCTGAGTACTGTTTGCTATGCACAGTCCAAATTTGAACAGGGCTTCTCCTTAAGAGCTTGTGGACAAGGTTAATGCTGGCAAAAGGGTGGGAATGCAAATGTAAAATCAGTTGTGCTACACCCATGAAATCAGATTAGCGCTATAATTTTTCTTGTGTTCATTGTGAAATAAAATGCAAGAAGAAAGGGCTGCTTTAGCGAAGAGGAGAAAAAAACAGAGTGAAGGCAAAGCAGAAATGGGCAGAGCATATGGTAGAAGCCATGACTAAGAAGACTGAAAAAGAATGCATGGCTTAGCGGAGGCAGAGAAATAAAGAATAACTGTAAAACACATTAAGAATAAGGCTATAAAACATTTGCACCTTTTGGAAAATGCATTCTGAATGCCGTACACCTAGAATCTTGGAGTAGCTTTTTCTGAAACATTGTGTTTTAAAAGAGTAGTAGTAAATTTGTCTAAAGGACAAATAGAGCCTCCTAAAAGTAGTTGTGCCCTCTTGAAGAAAACTTTCTTCGTTTTCTCCTCTTCACATGGAGCTGAAACTATTCCTTTCCCTTTCCAACCTCAATTGCTTCACAATCAGAATTTCTAATCATGCAAAGATGCCTTAAAAGAAAATTGGAGACCACACCTGTTGTCCCTGTCTTGGCTGCTAGAGGGAGGATGCGCTTCTCTGGACACAAGTCTCCCTGAAGTTAGAAAATAGCTACTATCCTGGTCTCATCCAGTTCTCTTCCTTGCTTTGGAGTCCAATCCTCACAGCTTTCCTACTCTTCAGTGTTAACTTGACCTTGCCATGGTATGAGTCCCAAACTCTTCAGGTCCTTAGGTGCCTCCAAAGAAGCCCTATTCCAGGCATAGATCCCTTCCCACCATATCCAGCTCTAAAATATGTCCCTATAACGTGTCAGCCTTTTTGTTTCTTCTAGATGAAGGTTTCAATTCAGAGGGGAACAAGTGAAAACATGAGGGACAGAGAAACAGTGCAACATATGCACTTCTCCCAGATAAAAACTGTTTGTCTGTGTTGCCTCATATTTAGGATGCTCAGTGATCCTCCAGTGTACATGGCAGCCCACAAATATTTGCAAGGAATACAGAAAGTAGGTGGAAATTATCTTCTAGCCAGCAATATTTGCAATGCAGGGTGAAGTTCAGGAAGAAGCTGAAATCTCTTTTACCCTTTTTGTCTTGGTCCTTCTTCCTTTCCCAAGTCTGACATTCAAGATTTAGAAAACCAACCATAAAAAGTTGTCCTGCTTCTGTTTTTCATGCAGATTGTGCTTCTGTTAATATAGCAGGGAGGATGTCTGCATAACCTGTGTCCACTCACACTGTTACATGACCATTGGATAAGACCCCCATGACTAACTATTTCACTCTCTGTGCACAGACCATGCCCAACTGTTGCACAAAATGACATCTTTCATCCTTCATCACAGATAGAAACATACGTGTTGTGGCATCACAGTAAATAGACCATCATTTGTTTTTATAACCTTTGTCTAGCTGTGTGTCAAGCTTACAGCTTATCAGTTAACTTCAGCAGAAAGCTGGGATGTTTTGAGGCTTAGATACCACTTCACAAAGTTGGCTGAGAAAGTATGATTTACACAGATGGTAAGATCCACCATGACTGTGACTTTAACTCACAGATTTCCACTATGAAAATTATGAACTTACTCTAGAAGCTTCCAGATTCTTTCTTTTCTCTTGGTGTCCTGTGACCTCTCAGCCCTGGGATTTAGCACCCACCTTGTTATGTGCTTTTTTCTCTCAGTCCTGTTTTTCCTCCTCAAGTTTTAGGCCTGTGTCAGTACAGTTGCTCCTGCCCATCAGTGATAGATACAGAAGTGTACAGACGTGTGATAGTGGATAACTGCTAAATCTTTGCAGAGGAGCAAAGCGTGCACATCTAAGATATAAAAGTAGCTGTTCCATTGAATACCATAACAGAACACATTTCTACTTCTGTTATTATTAACTCCCCTAGCAATTGATTTAATAATGTTTCCTTTCTGGGGTTAGTTTGGTGTTTGTTATTTGCTTGTATATTCAAAACTCCTGTGTTACATAAACATTTCAGGTAGGAATATTCAGCCTGCAAAATTAAACATGTACATCAGATAGCAGTGGAGGTGTTGAGTTTTTTGAATTGAGGTATGGGGGGTTCGGTTTTATAGGACCCAGGCTTCTGGGCTTGTGTACAACGGAGAGAGGACTCATTTTTCCCTCACATGTTCTGTCCAGCAATTGGATGGTCTGATTTTGATTAGGGCTTTTAGATGCAACAGAGATACAGCTAATAAGAAAATGATGAGTTGGTGAGTAGTTGTGTGCGGTGCTATCCCCTAACAAGTTGTCAGAATGCCAGAGTTGTCAAGAGTTTAAGAGGTTAACAGCTCAAAGGTATTCTCCTTGAGAGGTGGTAGTGGAGCCTGGTGCTTTTACAAGTGAAGAAGGAGGGTGTTGGAGCCCAGCTGTGGTAGTTTATCTCTGTTGTATCCAGAAAAAGAAAAAAGGTAATTTTCCAGTTTGTGCTGCCTCTTGCACTCAGCCGTTCTGTGCAGCAAATAGTCCTATTGCCACAATTAACTATCAGCCAATTTACCATATTTGGATTCCAGAAACAAAATGCAATGTTTAGTTCAGCTTTGAATGGCAAGCAATTCCTTATGGAGCTTAATTGTTTTGTTTACATGTAGTTAGTTACTTACCACGTGGTAAGAACAATGGACTGACTGGATTGTTTTACTCGTGATCAGAATGAGATAAAACACAGGAAACAGCGAGGCTGGATTTCTTCAACAGACTGCACATCAAATCTAGACTACGCAGCTGGTTGCTGCATTGAAAACTTGCTGCATGGTGTACTGTTTGTCTCATCTGTGCCACTTTGTGGTGTATTTCAATCTCTGAAAGCTGAGCGTCACCCTTCTGAGAGATCTCAAGTCTGTGACCAGACCTGTCAGACTGCATGCAGTAAACATGAGGCTATCACAAGAGGCTTTGGCCTGGATTTCTGTCATGATGCAGCAAAGGTAGCTGCTTTTCCTCTCTTCAGTAAGGAGGCATGGCAGGTAATTGAGGGAAAATGAGCCTTGATTTCTTGACTATCTACAGCTCTTCTCCACAGATCAGGGAACAAAACAGAAAATGCTTCACTTGAGCCAGATATCTGCCAGCCAGTTGTGCCTGCTGCTGAAAGAAGCCCTTTTAAAAAGGGTGCTCCAACCATACCACCACGCTCATTGTCATCCACTCTTCCTAACTCAGGCACTGCCTTGTGATACAGCATGACAGGAGTACATGACCCAACACATGTTTTCCTGCTTATAACTTGAGATGTCCATTGACAGAACTGTCAGAATAGCAGAGACAAAAGGATTTTTTTGCTTAGAACTCATGTTCTGATGGAGTCCCCAGAATCTCAGGGGAACATGGGGCTGGCACCAGGTTTCCCAGTGTAGCAGAGTAATGTGAGGATATTCCAAAGATTTTTATCTGTTTGCTTCTTCGTTTCGCTGAAGGCTTTTCCCCTCAAATTATCTGAACCAGAAGTCCAAAAAACGTTTGCTGAGAAAGACTTAGTTTTTACTTCAGGTGGTTTCTGTAGGTGGAATGGGAATGCTCTGTTATACCTACTTATTCTCAAGGACTAGAGTGGGTGTTTTCTGTTAATTTACCTAAAGTTGAGTAAGCTACGCCCTTGTTAATAAGTGGAGCAAGCCTTTTTGCCAATGCTACAAAACAGAAAACAAGATTCTAAAGCCTTTCATTTTGTGAATCTGCATGCAAATGGAAACAAAAATAGAAGCATGGAGGAATGCCTGTACTACAAACCAACGGAGCCTAAAATCATATTTAACCTACTGTTTCATGACTGAATTGTCATCTGATGGGTATAGAAGTGTGCTCAAATCCTAGATGTAGTTTATAGTTGCCACCTCAACTTGAGGAGAAGTGAGTAATTTTTTATATATTTTAGATGAGTATATTTCAACAGTTGTTGCTCTCTCTAGGCTTCAGTGCAGATATAATGTAGGGCAGAAATCTTTCCTCTGTGTTTGTGGCACAGAGACACCATGTAATACAAGTATCTCAATGAGACCATAATGAGAGTGGTATTCTAGAGAACACCAAAAGTTATCATTACACCATTATTTCCTCAAACTGACAGACTATGAAAGAAACCTTAAACTCTACTGAAGGTTAAGTAGTAAGAGCCCCATTCCTTCCACCACTGCCCAGATACAATTTGAGCTGCTTCTAGAGCTGGAGGCTTTTTCAATAAGGACTACTGCTTGTTTTGAACTTACTAGCTTTTACAAGCATGTTATACATTGAAAGGCTAGCATGTCTGCTCTTGCTTTGTCAATCTTCTCTTTGTGTAACAGATACCAGTAGTCATCAATATATCCAAACACCAAAAACAAATAAACAAAAAAACTTTAGAAATATATCTTTGAAGAAGGAAAAAAACTCACAAGGATCAGTTACATTTCCCACAAGAATTCAGCATCTGAGTTGGGGTTTTCAGGAGGCTGACGTGGAAAGTTTCCAAATATGATCCTCATAGGGATTTTCAAATTGTGGCTGTTCTGTACTGTCCTACAGATTGATCTTTGTTATGTAGCCCCTAGCCTAATGTCTCACCTATTAAGTTGCCCTCTGTGGACAAAACTCTGGGAACCCCTATGTTAAATAATCATCCAAGAAAATCTTTATTTTGGAAGATAGACTGAAAAAGATAATCTGTTTTGTCGAGTATTACCACACCTCTCCAAACATACAGTCTCCTCGTCTAGATGATCTCATGCATATATCTGTCAAAGTTTTTGCTTTGCTTTGAAACAGCAATTGCAGCAAAACAGTAATATATGTAATGTATAAAAAGTTCTTGGGTGAGATCCAGTACAAACATCTCATGGTGAAATCATTCTTAATATTATTTAACAGGTACCTGGTGTTTGGTCCAGAGAAACCGGTCACAAGTATGTGTTCCTTAAATGAATGGAAGATATGAGCTTGGACATTCTGTGAATGTAGGGCAAGGAGACATGGATCATAATCTGTCTCTCACCAAGAGTTGTCAAGTACATTCCTCCTCTGCTGTTGGCAGTGAATTGTTGGTACTGTCATAGCTGCTAAACAAGTGGGAACTCTTCAGTACTCCTTACCAAAATAACCTCATTTAGAAACTCTCTCTGTGCTCTCTGGGAGGAGAGGGAAGCAATTTTGCAAATCTCCAGCTTAAAGAAAAACATTTGGTATTACAGAAGTTAAGTGAAGGTTAACTAACCTGCTGGAGCATCACAGGCTGGAAACCTGAATGTTCTGGCAGATGTCTTCATTTTGGGAACTGAGCAGGTAGCAGTCCTGCCAAGTTGCCATGGTCTTTCTCACACTGTGGGAAGTAGCACTGCTGCCCGGAATTACAAACATCCTAGATGAGAAAGTGAACAAGGTAAGAAGTGATCCCATAAAAGTAAATACCTAGTTAAAAAAAAAAAAAACAACAATAATCAAAAAGGAAAACAAACAAATAAAAAAAAGTAAAAAGCAGCTTGAACACAGTAGATATTGTGCTACCCTCAGGAAAAAGTGTAGGTGTTTCCAGTGAAAGAGATAATAATACCTACCTATGATTAAATCTAAAAGAAAAGCAAACAAACAAATAAACCCAGCAGTCTTACACAATTATTGGTTTTCAGCTTTCAAAACTCTTGTTCTGGAGAGTTTTTGCAAATGGTTGGTCCAGAACCCAGGCTGATCAAACATCCAATCTGTCTCTGGTTGCTTGGAAACAGGGAATGCCTGCTGTTAAAACTGATCCTGGAGGATCTAGGATGGAAGTTCACACATAAAATAGACATTTTTCCCCTTTTTTCATGTCTCAGAGCAGCAATATGAGAGTCCACAGTAAGGTCTATACATCCAACCACAAGCGTAGTATAAAAAGTATCCTGAGGTATTTTATGACAGATGAAAGTTTATTGTAAATGCTATGTAGGCACTGGGGTTGCTGTGTCTGTACTGCTAAAAATAGAGGAAAAAATATCAGTACTCTATGTAAAGGATAGCATGCACCCATTGCTCCTTTTTTTCTCCAGTCAGTTTATTATGGGCTATAGTAACTATGTTGTGTGTCTGTTTTTGTTTGTGCTATGAGAGATAATGAGATTAAACAGTAGATATTTTGACAGAATGTGGTGGGAGTGTTTATTCTTTTGCCTTTGTTCTGTTGTCCATGCAGCCTACTTAAGTGATCGTTTTCTATATAAGTGAGTCTTACAATTTTCAAGTTTTTTTGTTTGTTTGTAAAGGATCCCTGTAAAATGAGGTGTTCTACCTTTTATTCCCAGAATGCTTTTTCCTTCAGAACATCTGTCTGTATCCACCCATATGTCATCTTTTTTCTTTGTCTGTAATCTGTCTTTGATATCTCCAGGCAACCAAGAGATTGGCCTTTAACTATCTCGAGCTCTTGAGTATTACTCAACAGTTGCTGTAAAGCTTCTTTCTTTCTCCTTCAGTGAAGATAGCACAAAGTTAGGAGTGTGTAATGGGTTGGGCTTTTCGCTTTTGCCAGGGGCTGTGATCTTATAGGTCTGAAGACGGAGAAGAATGTTCCTCACTTCTTTCAACACAGGTGCCTTGGAGTTCTTTCCTCCTTCAGTCCCATTAGGGACTTTCTTCCCTGGCTTTCCCTCTGTTGTGTGACCAGGTAGGCATTGTAAGATATACAGGGCTGGTGTGGATAGTAGCCATAAAAGATAGTGGAAAGAAATGGACCTAAAACATTGTCTGTTTTCTTGCTCCTTGGTCAGAGACTGTTGTGGATCTAAATAAAAGGTGAGCCTTTCTATCCTGGTTCTTCACTGAACATTTCCTATAGAGATGCCAGGCTTAATGACTTGGTTTGAGTATCGTAACCTCAACATTTTTGATTGCGCTGAGGCTGGGTCCTCAACTTTTCTCTATAGCTTGATGTTCTATTCTCATAAAATTAAGTGTGATGAATGAAATGTTTGCATCAGTGCTTTCTTTCCAAGATGCACAGGCTGGTTTTGAAGATAAATGCTTGCCCGCAGACAATGTGCTAGGCTGAAGTTCACTCAAGAACTTTTTTTTTCTTGGAATGGCTCGTGTAACTTCTTAGCATACAAGACATTATTAAGCTTTCACTTCCTCCACTCCCATTTCCTGTTTGGATGTTGAAAGGAAGCCCTAATTGCTAATTTGTGATTAGCCAGCAACCCAGAGCAAACTTATTCCCATGGGTTCACACGGTGCTTGCCCGTGCACATACTGCCTCTGTCCATAGCAAGCAGTTGAGTCTCACGTTTCACGGTGGGAGCTGTAAACAACCTGCTTTTCTTCTGGGGAATTCATTGCTTGTGTTCTGCGAGCAGAGGTTGAAGGAGACGTGGAAACATTGGATGCTGTGAGAGAGAGGGGAGGCGGGAGTTTCCTCAGTCTTGCTTGCCCAGGAGATGGCGCTGTGCAATAGGGGGATCGTTACCTGTGGTGTGGTGCTGTGGTAGCGTAATGGTGCTTCGAGATGCGACAAATAAGCGGGGTTCTTGACTTGGTATCAGCACAATGTTCTTCTCTTAGGAGGCCAAAGGCTCAATTGGTTTGAAATTTGCTTTGCACCCCCGTTTTAGGGAAAGAAGTACGTATGTATAGTACGTGCCTGAAAACAAGGGTCTTTAGAGCTGCTGTAGGATCCTTCTTTCTGTCCTTTATGTACTGAGGTATGCTCTTGTTCACCTACCAGTTGCTTTGGTTTAGTGCTTGTAAATGAAGCCCACAGAGCTTTAAGGCATCTATGACCACACCTGTGAATGCCTGAGCTGCTTCATGCTGCCAAATGCAGGCCAGCACAGCTGAGCTAAATCAAGAAAATCCACCTCCTCTTCCTTTTTGTAATGTTGATAAGCTTGAGAGCATTTTCTTTTCTCTCTCAAGTAAGAACCAGAGATTGAGGGAGTGTACAAACCTGAGGAGACTTTTGATCTTGGAGAGGACTTACTGCTTTATAAAATCTGAGGTAAAATCTTCCAGTTTAAATTCTGAATAAGGTAAAAATGGGATAATTATTTCTTACCATGCAGAGGTGTTGTCTTACAAATGTGTTCCTAATGTATTTAAAGCTAGAAATACAATGTGAACGTTAAATATTTTTGTTACTATTAATTTAATCTTAAGTGGCCTATACGTTTGTAACAAAGGTTTCTTAGCAAACACAGGCCCTTTGAAATAGCCTGACCCTTTCCACTTTTTCAATCATTAATGGTTTCCTGGCTCTGTGTTTTAGGAAATGTCGTCATAGTCTGAAGGAACCAATAAAAACATAAGTCACCTATTTTGTCTGATCATTTTATGCCAGGATATTTGAGGCTGGAAGCTGTGGAGGGACAGGAGGGGACTAATTTGTGTGGATGGAAGATGTAAAAGTTTTAATACCGTTTTAGTATCACTTTGCATATTAATCCTCTAGTGCTGTGTGAGCAGTAGTGTTTTTGGAGTTTGCAGGTAGGGACTCAAGATAGTCTTAGCAACTAGTTAACTAGGTTTTCTCCTTCTTGACCATGCATTGCTTCAGTGCCTGAGGAAATGGATGTCATGGTTTTGCTCATTTTGGGCTTATGTTGCCTTTTACTAGAGAAACAGAGTTCTTTTTATATATATATATATATATATATATTTTAATGGAAATTATTGTGGAAAAAATACTCAGACAATGGCTTGTTGGATGTGGTCAATGCAGATTGTTTCCCACTATATGGGGAATGTGATTACTTGAATTAAAGATCTACTGTATAAAAATCTTAATACAAAGTATTATAATGTGACATTATGAAAGGCATGCTATGTCTGTAGCATGCAGATAGTGATGCTGTGCTCCATTATAAATGTCACCATTTGCAATGGGCCAAATCCCACCATGATTTTGATTCTTTTCGTACCAAGTCAAAGCCTCCAGCAAGTGAGTCCTGACTATGATCTTTTTGGGTGTGCAAAGCAGCTGTGCAGGGCAGCTTTTCCCCTGCAGTACTCCCATATTTCCTTCCCTCATGAGTTTCAAACTACCCCTCAGAGGATAGGTGAGCTACGTCATTCCTAACTTCTTATGTGTGGCTGTGCAGAGCTGGAAAAGGCTGCCAGTCCCCATTCATCCTTCACCTCTTTCCAGAGTTCCTTCAGAGAGAACCAAAGTTCATGTCTGTTTTTGGGAGGCAGTGCACTGTATTTTCTCTTCTGTGTTCCATCAATATTGGAGACGAGTCTAATTTTTTGTCAGCAATCTAGAGAAACTGAAGAATAACACTTACTTCATCCTCTACAGCCATTTTTTTTTGGAGATGAACTGCAGCACTGGGACAAACAACCACCACCAGTGCACACTGTAATGTCTTACACAGCCTTTCCCCTCTTTATTCAATTTTCTGACTAGCAAAAGTAAATACAGTCTCTTTACATTTTTGCTATAGACTCAAATGGAGCTGAGGTGCAGTTGTCAATTCACTAAGAATTCCAGTTGTGTGTAGGCTGCAGGTCAGGCACTGCAGGCTCATGTTCAAAATTCCTTGAGGATTTCTGAGATGTATAAAAAGAGGTCATGGTTCCTAAGCTAACTTGAGATTGGAGTCCAGTCCAAGGGGGAATTACTACTGAACTACTTACTTTTATGTGTTTTGAATCAAACAAGGGGTTACCACAAGAGCTACACAGTAGGCTAATGTCCCTCAGTGAGATTTGATGTTAATTCTTGCTAGACATCTGTCCCGTGTGGTTTTAGGTGGCTTTTTTCTCCTCCTCTAAATCTTATGCACCATACGCTGGTTCTTGTTCCTTCTCCCATCCTGTGTGTGCATGAATCAGCCCCATGGTGGAGGTGATACAGCCTGCTGTTTTCTACTCACGATTGTCATTTGGAGATAACTGTTTTTAGATTAGCAGCAGTGGCTCCCTCACTTCGTGCTTGGCAAGAAGATTGATTATCCTTTTCTTCTTCATATGTACATGTTGTCAGGTCAGGCCTAGGTTTGTCACTTTGTGCCTGACTGTGTGAAAGAGACCCCTTTCAAATACCCATTTGCACTGGAGCTGTTTCTACATGCATGGGATTCCATAGGGGAATCAGGATCTCTGTGACATCAAGGTTATTGCTCAGTCTCCAGAACCTTTAAATATTTTAAATATCTTAGGAGAAGCTGGGGTGAGGCACGTTTCTTTCCTAGAGTAACACCATTGGTATCCTGAACAACCATTTGCATTGAGCAGGATACAGAGGTGAAGGGAAAAGTACATCGCTCTTGTTGGTGATCCCTCAAATCAAATTTGGAAAAAAGCACCCATGGCAGGTGTTCCTACCAACTGTCCTGGGCTATCTGAGAATGCAAGATTCCTTCTCCTCTTGCAGTCTGCCATGCCCTAATTTCATCTCCATTAAGTGGCTGTGGGCCTCAGGGAAGTGGAGAATTTGGGCTTTTTTCTTATTCCTACTCCTTAGATTCGTGGGGCTTGAGGAAGGAGGAGAGCTGCGCAGTTACATAGTTCATTTATCTGCAAATGGGAGCATCCTGATTTGTGCTGACTGCAATTAAACTGTCACAAGCTGTGTGTGTACCTGTGCTTTCAAAATAAATATCTTATTCTTTCATTTAACATAATAAATTGTGGCCTAAACAAGAACCAGATTTAAAAACAGTGTTAATAATTCTTAGTTCCCAGCTTGCCCTCCATTTCCCTCAGGGTATTGCTGATGGCTGGAATTTCTTTACTTACTGTAGATACTTTGGTTTTTTTTTTGTTTGTTTTGTTTTTTAAAAAAAAGAAACCCACAAAAACAAACAATAGAACTCTCCCAAACTAAAAACTATTCAATCCCACCCAACGAGATTAGTGAAATTGAAACTGGAGGGAAGATGAAGGCAGGCTATTCCCTTACATTGTATTCGTATTCTTGTGTCCTAATATGCGACTTGGCCATAGCAGCTGTGTGAAAATGAATCTGACCCCTTAAGCTGGATACCAATACCCTGTGGTCTCAGTGTTTACATCAGATACAAGGAAGAGGCCTTGTCTTCATATGTGTCTGTGCGGGGCCTAGAACACTTCTGGCTCTACATAAGTAATAACAATAATAAGGCCAAAACTTCTCCGCCAGCTAGTGAAATGAAAATGCTGTACTTCACAGCTATGTCATTGGAGAATTATATTTCATTAGAGCTGATATTAAAAACCTGATGTCAGTTGTGAAATGTGGCTGACTTCAAATTTGCAAAGCACATAGGAAATTTTTTCGTAATGTGTTGTCACTTCAGAAGTCTGGCAGTCCTTTAGGTTCACTCATAAAACTTTAAGCTCTCAAAAGAGGAAAACCCCACAGTTATTTCCCCCAAACTTTAAAAGCTTTACTCCTACTGCAAGTGCTGTTTTTATAATACATATGCAAGTAATGTTCGGATGCTTCAAATGGCAGCAGTTATTGGGACCCTTAGTCTGGAGAACAGAACTGAGTTGTCGTGAGAAAAAAGGTATTTCAGACATTCAAATGACAGCATTTTAAAAGTTTGTGAGCAAGGTAGGCAATAGTGGTCTTAATTATTACTGGTTATTAAATACAGAAGTCTATTCCTTTGCCTGTTTTTCTTCCCAATTGGTGGCTTGTAGGCTTGCTTTATTGGGAATGAATATGTGCATAGCAGTTATTTTGAATTGGTTTCAGTGGGTCAATAAGCTGCATAAGTTTCTATGCTAACATTGTTCTCACAAAATTCTGAAATTCTTTTAAACCATACTTGTACTTATTAGTCATGGCGAAGATGTGGGGTACGCAGTTGTCAGCTTCTCAAAGTTTCACAGTGTGAAACTTTTTTAAAAGGGAAAAATTCTCTTATAATTGCCTGCTAGTTAATAATTACATTTCTGATACAGTTTGTGAGTAAGGTTCCTTCTGTGACAGTTAGATTTATTGTAGGAAATTGTAAGCAATACATCATTCTGGATGGGTTTTTCTAGTCTGGGTTTTTTGCTCAGATGTAGAAAACTTGGGAACATACATACAGTGTAATTTGTAATAGAAAATGATATTATGGTTAAATGAGTAAATCGAAGTTGTTTGTTGGCTAATAATAATAATAGTAATGGTTAGTTTCCTACTGATTTGTTTCCTTTTCTTCTTGGTTAATTATATTTCCACAGTGACCCAAGTTTCACTGTGCTCCCTGCCAAACATTCCACCAGGCCGTTGTGTCTAACCAGAAGCAATGCTGGTGTTGTATCACCAGACAAGATGTGTAATAGCAGAGTCTGCCTATTTTTTTCTTCTATACGTGCTCTGATTATAATCTTTTGTTGTCTGCTGTGACTTTTCACCAGATTTTTAGTAAACTTAGTGTCTTCAGGACTTCCCTCTCCCTTTTGGAACTGGCCAACAGTGAATGATAAGGGACAATGTCTGACAGAGCACTGTTAAACATGCAATGCAAAGCTTACTTCTTTAGGAAGCAGTACTGAATCAACCTTGTAAATCTGTTCTTACAGGTCTGTCTAAAGGTTCACAGTATTTCTTACAAATTCATTGCATTTCATGGAATTGAAGCAGTGAGTCATAGTACTGTGAAGGCTGTTCAGCAGGCAGACAGTGGTGAAATGCAAGGTAATCCCTGACCAGGCAGATTTAGCTGTTTCATTTTGAATTTGTCAGCTGATTTGTATGAGCAGGTTGTCTCCAGGGTGAGGGCAAGGAGCTGGATGCTTGTGTGAGGGTTAGCTCAGCCTGTGGGATCAGGACCTAGGTAAGGGAGTTTGTGTTAGGGTTATCAATTCTAAGGTGGGTGGAAATGAGACAGGTTGGATTTGGAAAAGTTCCTGAGGTGTGCATCTGTTCAGCTTGTTAACTTTGTGCACTCAGGGACTGTAAAACAAGGGACAAATACTTTGTTTTTCTTCTTTTTTTCCTTTTTTTCTTCTTAAGACATTAAAACACTCTCTGGAAGCAGAAAACATTCTCAGCTTTTATGGATATGTGGTCAGCCAGCTCTTGCTTGTTCCTTTTATAAGCAATGTTACTTAATTGGATGAAGTTGCTTCTCTTTGATGTTAGTGTGTGTGTTTATTCCTACAGTTGCCATGGCACTGGTAAGACAGATATGTTCTGTAGATGTGTTTGTGCTCTTATAAGATGTGAGGTTTTATTTTCAGCACTGCCTTTGTAGCATGATACTGATTGCATGTTTTGCATACCTCACCAAAGTTGCCCTTATTGAAGTTTTATTATTTCTCATTAGCCATATGTTAGTCTGTTTTACATGCCCATGCTTGCTTGCATCCATGAGAGTTTGTATCTCCTAGGGCCTTTGTATTTTTGGATATTTTATAGATTAGTAGATACTTACAGTTAGAGACATTATGTCATGTTTGCAATCTTATATAAACATAAACCAGGGAGCCTAATCTAGCATTTCTTTATACAACTCAATCAGCTTGGCTGAGTTACAGCTTATCTTCTAAGGAGGTGCTCAATATTGATTTAAAGGCTTCAGGTGATGGAGAAACTAACATATATTACTTATACAAGTTATTAGCTACAACTCATTACTGAACTTAGTCACTGTTAAAAAATGCAGCTTTTCTTAAAATAAGGTTGAGCAAAACAACAGCAGCAGCAACCACAGCCAAAATCAACCGTTTTACTCTTTTCCCCTTATAGTGAGATTTTCATCATGCCAATTCAAATCAAGTAACTTAGTAGTTTAGTTTTACTTTTTGCTACAATAGAAATAACTTCTGGGAAGCCTGAAAAGTTTTTTCTACTGAATTTCACAATTGGGAGTGTATTGGAGTTTCTAGTCATTTGTGGAGTGGCCTGAGACACACTGACACCAGTGTTGAATTTCAGCTTTCCCCGGCTATGCATACCCATTATTTTAATGAGAACTATAGCTAAATTCAATGAGAATGCAGCTTTACTCTCTGATGTTAGTCTGTTTACCACAGAAGAAACTGTATGTTGTGTTGAGGGATTTCAGGAAGAAACCCAGTCACATTGTACATGCAGAATTCAGGCATAGAATAGTATTGAAGGAAGCAAGAATTTTATAGCAATCTTTTAAAGTAGGATTTTCAATGTTGCTTTTTCCTGCTTTTCTGTCTGTCTGTCTTTCTGTCCTAAGTAGCATCCCTAATAGTTGCTGGTAGCTCTCTAAAGCCACAGCTTTGAAGGAAATGGTGAATAGAGAAGTCTACAACTATCACAGTAGTCATAGCTGTTGCTGGGTTAGCAGAGTCTTATAGAACATCAAGTTTTCGGCAGTGGATATAAGAAAAATGCAGAAGCATTATGTGCCATTGCAGAATGCAGAATATAAAAAATCATGTTTTTGAGTTTCAGTGATGACAAACACAGAGATTGGATAGAGGGTGACAGCAGCCAACTGTCCTTTATATGGGATATCTACAATTTAACCTAAAAGGTGAGTTGAAGGGACAGAAAAAAACTCACCCCTCTGTTTAGTTTAAAGTTTGTACTGGAAAATATTTAGGGGCCACTGAGTTAAAAGTAGTTACAAATGAAACTGCTACTTTCAACTGTTTCCTTAACCCTCCTAACCTGAAGTCATCCTTTGGTATTTGCACAGGCAGAGAACTCTGCAATAACTTCTTTAAACTTTGCCAAGCAAGGCTATTTAAGGAAGAAGGAGCTAGTGATTTGTGTCATGCCTCTTCACGTTGGTATGTTCTCATGGCTTGTTTCTTTTTTGTATGTTACCATGAGATGAAAAGGCTGTTTTTCTCTATGTAGGTACACAACGTTTGTTTCTAAACTCTAGACTGTTTTTCTGACTGTTAGTATGCTCAATTGTCATTCAAATTGATAGAAACGTGAATGAGTAAGAATCAATCCAGTCTTGGCTGTGGCAGGTGGGTTTGTTAGCATCCCTTCCATGGGTGACCCATTTCCCATTGCAGATATAATCTGAAGACTATTGCCATTGTTCTGTTCTTAATTCATGTGCTGTTTATAAGTTGGTTCTTGTATTTGTTATGAACATGTGTTCTTAGACCATCTGTAGTTTTGTTGTTGGGTTTTTTTTTTTTAAGGATTTGGTGTTTATTCCTGCTGCAAAAGGCTTTCATAACAGCCTTTCCTGTGTTGATTTTCTGCACTTATTTATTACTTTGAAATTTTGAAATTTGTCTGCATCATTGCTGTTTCCTAACTATGAAATGGACTTTCCAGTAATCAGTATGTTGATGATTATTTTTTGTTACTGTTTTTAAAATCTTATTGTTTTTCTTTTCAATCACCCTTTTTTTTTTTTTTTTTTTGCTGGTGTATTTTTTTATGTGACAGACCGTTATATTAAGTGATACAGAAATCCAGAAACTTTCCAGTTTAATTCACTTCTTCAGGGAGTATTCTATAAACAGTCTGTGCTTGTAGATGAGGGAGACTATATGCTGTCAACGAAGAGGAGGTACATTTCCCATTTAAGAAACAAAAAACTGCAGATTGTCTGAGGGCACTTGGGGCTGCCTCCTTCCAGGAGTCCTAGGCAAGCAAAGTGAAGCACAGACACACACGTAAACCAGGCATCAGAGTACCTGGGACCTGTGAGGCTTAATGCAGAATAATGCTGTTGTTTGCATACATAAGACTCTCGTTATCCCTGAATGTCCAAATCCTGTCTTCTGAACTATACTTTAAACGCAATGCTTTGCTTATTCCTAATGAAATTATTTGTTGGCATTTAGAATTGTGTGGTACTTTTTTTTTTTAAAGCAGAAATGGTGGAAGTCATAAGAGCATCAGACTGAAAGATGTTTCGCTCTTTAAATTTAAAGAAGTAGTAACATCAGCTCAGTTGAGCTCCCAGATTCACATCTGGCAAAAGAAAGATTACATAAATATTTTTCCCATGCTTAGAAAGAGCTGGTCCCCAATATTTCATCAGGCTGCTGTGTACAGGCCTCATTCAGCCTTGTGTACCCACATTGACCAGAAGGGCCATTGACTGTCTTGTCTTCTCTTGAAGTGATGTGTTGGATCAGTTGAAATGTTCCCTTGTGTCAAATTTAACTCATGTAGTATTGCTTGGGCCAGGCTGGAGACAGGAAGAGTAAGCGTTAAATTAAACGTTAAATTCTTCAACCATTAATAAACTAGAAGTTGGTGACTGCAGAAAAATGCCTAATACGTTCTCCTCTAAAAAGAAGGATGTTGGAATTCAGAAAATCTTTTTTTTTGAAAATTTATTTTCATGCTTTCTGTGAGGATTGTTTGGTCTGATCCTGGTTCCTCTGTTTGTGTTTTTGATACAAATGCCTTTCATTCTTCCTCTAAATTATACCAAATGCTCAATAGGAAGAGCAGATGTTTTCCAATTATAAAAGAAAATATATTGAAAAGGGAAATAAAGTTAGGAGGATGTTTTGGTTGTCAGGTCACTCTTGCACAAGGAACATCTTACGTTATGTGAGCACAAAGGCAAATGGGGAATCCCCATGAGTACATTGCCCCAGGTCCTCCCAGGACAGCAGAACAGAAGCCATCAGTCCACCAGAGGCCCAGCTCCGCAAGCCCAAAGAAGCACAAGGGCACAATGGCAGGCAAAAGCCCAAATTGAAGATTCCAAGGAAGGGACATCTGGTCTGGGCCCTCCCCAGGGCTGCCCTAAGTGTAAACTCCATCCAGATGAGTTGATGCCAGAGCACATTTTAGACAGAAAGGGTTTGCTGCTGAGGTCCTTGGGACACACATTGGCATGCAGGGCAGGAATATATGAAGATTACACAGGACTTCTTATAGTATGTTAGGGGAGGAACCAAAGGCAGATAAAGGGTAAAAATCTCCTAATGAGAGATGGTAGATTAGCATTCATGTACATTTCTAGGTTTCGTACAATGGCAGGTAAGCAACTGGAGCTTGAGTTAGTAGTATTAGTATTAAAGCAGTGGAAGAAGGTGAAGTGACCAAACTGACATTTTTGAGCATTGACAGTTAAGCAGTGACATCCCGTTGTGTTCTTTAAGCCACTAACATACTTCTCATCCTTCCTGTATCCCGTTATGTTTTGTCTATTCCACATAGAGCTGTAATCAGAGTCCAGAATACTCCAATAGCAGAATTAAATAGAACACAACTTCCGTCTCAAGATGGATGTGCTTGTAGCAATTATTTGCAGAAAAATGCAAAAAAAAAAAGTCTATGAATTCCAAATATTGTTGAAATAACACATGCAGCTTATTTTGCAGCTGCGTGCAACCACCCATTTGCTTGATCATTAGCCAGTTTAGCTTGTTAGAATTTGCCCAGTGGCTAGTTTTTATTCATCACCACTCTTGTAAAAGCATCTATTAATCATGGTTACTTTCCTTTGAATTTTAAAATCTTGATAGGGAGGATGACCCATTTTTTTTTTTTTTTTAAGTTAAGAACAAAAGCTGTTTCTTTGCTTCTTGCCTCTTTTTTTTTTTTTCCCTACCTCACTCTTCCTTAAAGCAGAATCTTTCAAGACAAGTTTCTAGCTTTAATTTTCCTTCCTTTGAAAAACTTTTTGACTATTCAGTAAGAAAGAAGACAGAAGAAAATTCTGCATGGAGAAAATTCAGCTACTTACTAAACTGTCACCAAATCAAGATGGAAATCTAGAGAAGCAGAATAGTTTAATTTGGAATTTGGGCAAACTAGTAATGGGAGAGGATGGACAAGTTCTTGTCTTTTAATGAGCACTAGTGTCCAAGTCTTGAATTTTATGTCTTTGGTAACAGAAGTTACCCTGCAAAACACCATGAAGGAAAGAATGTGGAGGAAGCAGGACTTTTGTCCTTTAGGAAAAAGTGCTATTTTTCAAGTATTGAATCTCCAGCATTAATTTTAATGCCATACAAGATTACTTCATTCGTGGTCACTTGTTGAGGTCAAATGAATGTAATGATAATGTGTGTTTGTTTCTTTTCTTTGAAGGTTTTGTGTAAGCTCCTGTATGAGAATGCTGTAGTGCAGGTCCATCTGTTTAATAATATCAGGTACTGTTGTTAAATTCGGCTGCTGCTTTTGCAGCAATTTTGATGATGGATTGTATGGAATCTGTGAGCTCTGACCTCTGGAACAGGGTCAATTTGAAGCCTGTCTTTACAGGTGTGCTATTAAATTAGGTAACTGAAACAACATCTGAGATCCCATTTGACTCAGTGGCTATGTAAAGGCCTCCTTTTTTTACTTTGAGGGTGACAGAGCACTGGAACAGGCTGTCCAGAGAGGTTGTGGAGTTTACTTCTCTGGAAATATTCAAGATCTGGCTGGGTGCTTTCCTGTGCAACCTAAACTAGGGAACCTGCTGTAGCACAGAGGTTAAACTGAGTGATCTCCACAGGTCCCTTCCACCTCCATAATTTTGTGATCTCATCATGCTCTCGTAGCATTTGCTACAAGATCTTTCCATCAGTGGAAACTGAATTTCAAGGATAGTTTTATTTGCAATTGAGCAGTCCTTCAGGAGGGAGCTCTATAATAACTTGTTTAATGGGTTAACTCCTTGTTATATTATACAGTCATCTCTCATTTAACTGATGGCTATCTGTGTTTCAGATTATCAAGACCGTGTCATCTTCCGGTACTCTCTGCTGCATTAAATTGCTGTAATATCAGGAAAGCAGAGTCGGGGCTGAGGTAATGACAGTGCCCACCACTCACAGAATTGCTCCTTCAACCTGTGCCTGTTTCTTGTGAAAATCTAGTTATTCATCCTCAAGAAATAATATGGAATATGCATGCTTTAGGCTGACTTTACATACAGTTAGTTTGCTGTGGGTTACAGTTTTGTCTGGCTGTTTTTTTTCAGTTGCCTATCAAATGAAGAGTTGGCTTAAGACAGTTCAGGCCTTTCATCAGAATTAGTCAGTGATGAGGGAAAACATTCATCAAATTTGTCTTTCTTTAGTTCTTTCATCTTTGAGTTTGTAGAAGCCCTCACAGATGTAACACATCTTCCAGGTAGTTGTGGAGACATGCAACCAGCACCCACATCATAAATGATGTCATTTCACCAGATTGTGAAAGGTTCACTCCCTGTCCTGTGGACCAGGTTTTTAGGTGGTAACTTGAAAGTATTTGGTTTATTCCTTTGCATGTCTTGCACTTTCCTTGTTCACCTTTACTAACTTATAAAATAGCAGAGCTGGATTACAGGAGACATAAGCCACACTTGAACCTCTAGTTTACCTGGGGCTGTGCTTGCATCGGACTAGAGAGAGAAGCATTGACTGACTCTGTTTAGATCAAAAAGATTTCAGGATGAAGCATGGCTCTATATAAAAAAACAGTGTCCAATAGTGACAGGAGAGCATGTTGTGTTTGGTTTTACTGAGGTTGATGATACACTCAGCGGAGATTTCTTTTTCTCATTTTATTTGGGTGTAGACTAAAGAAGAAAATACTCTCTGGGCTTCTCGCAGCTTATCAAAGTCACCTAAAAGTCAAATTGCTTCTTCTGGGGTGTTGCTTTCCTGGTCCCCATCTATTCTGCCAGGAGTTTATTGAGGCCAAGAGCCTAGCAAAGACACAAAGATTTACCAGATGAGTTCACCTGGGTTGTAGGAGAATGGGCACTGGGGCTGCTGCAGGATCTCTTCAGAAGCATTCAGGTGAATGCTTCAGAAACATTGCTCCTTGCCTGTGTAGTGAAACCACTCTGCAGTTCTCATGTTCCTTTCACATCTCTCAGAATTGAAATTTCCTAGTCATTAAAAGCAATTGCAACACATGCATCTATTCAGTCCCACTCTGTTACTTGACTCAGTATGCAGGGTGAAATTCATAGCATTAGCAGGCAAAAGCTGCCATTGGAGACATTTTTCCATCTCCTTAACATTCACTACAGACAGCTTTTCTCCATTATCTCCTTTTTCATGGCTGGGATACAGTTCTTGTTTGTGGTCATATATCAACTAGGAGGTCACGCTGTGAGTTAAGGATGTGGCTGCTTTTATTTCTCTTTACCTGAAGAATGAGAGGCAGCAGGCAGTATTCAGCTGCACTGAGTGAACAGTTTCTGGGCTTGAAAAGGAAGCCAGAAACTCCTCTAACAAATGAGTAGCTCTGTTTTGTTATCTGTCCTAGGTGAATGCAGATCACAAATCCCCTCCATGTTCAGTGCTTCTGCTGCGTTACTTAGGGTACCAGCTTCACAGTTACTGCTTCTCTTACAGAGAGATCTGAAAACCTGTCCCACACACATATGACATGGAATTACTACCAGTTTTGATAATGGATGTTTTTCTGCTGTTTTCTCCTTGATGGAAAGCACACTGAGTTGATTTTTTACAACAGACCCTTTGGTATAAAACATTCATCAGGAATTAAGAGGACCTTGGGTGATGCCTCTGCCAGTCAAACATCTTAGCAGTCAATAAATTAATGCCTGTACTTAAAAATCAGTCTCTCATGAGATTAAATCCAGATCTTTTCTTGTGTATCAGAGACTGGTAGGCATTTTTTTTCAGTTCTCAGTTCTACATTTTTGATTCATATAAACTGTCCTCAGAGACTTTTTAAAACATCCCTCAAGTTCTTACTGTGGGCAGAGATGTATTCATGCAGCCATGTCAGCTGAGCTGGAGATAATTCCACAGGTGTATAAGCACTTCTTTTTTTTCTTCAACTATAACTTAGCAAAAAAAAAAAAATCCTCTTTTTTTCATGCAAAAGCAAATGTTATTCTTACTTTTGTGTGTCTTGTTTTTCAGTAAGTGTTTTCAATACAGATATTTTCTCTGTGGAGTTAAGAAATAATGTTCAAATAATAGGGGTCTAGAATACTGCTTTACATTTTGAGAAGAAAGACCAACTCAGTTCAGAGGACGAGCTACTGAACTGTCTGTAGACTTTGTGGCTTAACATTTTTGGAGAAAAGTCAGTTACGTATTTTATACTGATGTTAAAACTTGTTTACAAAGTATCATGGGAGTGAGAATGTGGAATACTTAGAAATCTTAAGGAATACGAAATTCTGGCCTTCAGAAGGATGTTTTCAATGTTTGGCACTTGTGGAAAAACTATTGCAGGTCATTCTGAGAGTGATGCCTCCTATTTATCTTTTAACTACAACAGTTAAAAGAGCATAAGAGCACTATTGGGTGAATTCTCAGCTGCAAAACATTATCTTTCAACATAGGTACCACCACTAGCTATGCACTTTTGCCAGCGTTGAACAAGAGCCTGTATGCTGCACACATCAACGTCTGAATCAGCGACGGTGCCCCACTGTTGCTATTGACACTGCTGAAACGTACCATCTACCATCTCACTGTGCTCACATCCACTGTCTAGTCTCCAGAAACATTCAGCAAAGCAAACATCAATGAATGTCAGTGGTGTGATTTTTTTTTTTTTTTTCTTCCCCTCATGGAAGAACTTGGTGACACACCTCTGTTTCTTCCACACTTCCATATCAGATGCTGTTCTGTCAGACTGCCCCTCGGTTGCCATCTGTCACACAGCAACAACAGATAAGGGAATACTGGTGGGAAGGTTCTGCCTCTACTTTCATAGCACCTATGTTCACCTCTTGTGTTGTGGGCCAACATCATAAAATAGGAGGCATTACTTTTGGAGCACTCCTCATAGCAGCTCAAAATACTTTTGAGGAAGTTCAGTCTCAGTTTTGTTCTCTGTTTTTTAATGGAGAAGTTTCAGTAACAAGGAATTAAACTTTGGTCCCTATAGACTCAATAGGAAGTTTGCCGTTTAATGCAATGTGACTTAGATTTGGCTTATGGTATTTATGATTCTTGGCCTGGATTCTTCTCTGAGTTACACCAACGAAGCTTGAAAATGGTTTGCTGGCTATTGACAGTAGTCTGCAGTGGTGGGTTATTATAAATAAAAGTTCTCCAAAGAGATTTAGTATTTGTTGAGGAAAGCTTTGGGAGGATTGTCTTTGCTGATCCCACTTCTCAGGCACATTAGAAAAGGAAAGAAGAGGCATTCCTCAGGCAGTTGGGATGGAGATACAGAGAACTTTGTACCTCAAGCTTACTGAGCTTTACCTAGGCATCACCTGAGAGCAAATATGAAGTATGCTTCTATTTTTACTGCTTTCCCATTTGTGAAAATCGGTGGTGAGATATTATTTGACATGTCTCTAAGAAGATAAATCTTTGTCTTGGATGTTCTTGCAAGTCTGTGCTGGCTGTTGAAACGCATCTTTGAGGATAGAATTGCAGGAGGATTCTGGCTTCTGTTACTGATGATATTCTAAAAGTGGTTCAAACACTCCCAGTGTGGTAGTCAAAGCAAGCAAGTAGTTAATGCTTCAGCTCTTCCAGCTGCTTTGGCATTAATTAAGAGGAGCAGAATTGATAAACATGTTAATTATTCTATTACATTTTTTCCCCCAAAGTAAAATTCCCAAGTTACAGGAAGGTTATGGAAGTATTGCAACAATGCTCTTTAATGAGAAATCTCAGCAGCAAGAGGATGAAGATGACTATCTGTAATGGGAATGCATGACTTACTACCAAACATCAAGAAATATCCATAATAGGAATTGTGTTTTATAGCCTTTTTAATATGAAGCCAACAGATCTAACAATCCTGTTACACAACATACTTATGCACTTCGCTAAGTTTTGATTACTAGACTCCCCAAAGAGTCTAAAAGAAAGGAAATAAAAAGCCCCTGACACTCGTGTTGCTGACCTCCTTCCAACCTGCTAGCAGTTCTTATGACATTTTTATTGTTTGGGGAGCAAAATACAGAAAACTGTCTGCAAGGACATTGGATCTCAGCTATTCTGCACTCTGCTGTTGCTGGAGGCTGTGAAATTTGCACTTCATTTTTGGAATGCAGCTTCAGACATTGGCCAGGGAAATACTTTTAAAATGTTCTTTACCTAAAATTATGGGTGAATCCCACAGGGTTTTTAATAACTTATCTTATAGTGTCACTCTGGTTACACATGAGA
The DNA here is from genome assembly GCA_037305975.1 of Chrysolophus pictus. Taxonomy (NCBI): domain Eukaryota; kingdom Metazoa; phylum Chordata; class Aves; order Galliformes; family Phasianidae; genus Chrysolophus; species Chrysolophus pictus. The sequence goes on from CM074576.1 coordinate 111,152,032, forward strand.
ACCATTAGTAATGACATGTTCTATCTCCTGCATGATGACAGAACTTGAGAAACACTGTACTTTGGAAATTCACATTAAATATTTTTCCATGATTCACTTGACTGTAAGTCTTGTTATTCATTTACTTTTAAAACACAATACAAAAGAACTTCTTAATCACTGGAATGAAATGTAATTGATCTAACTGCTGTGTTGGTTCAAGTATTTTTTTGATTTATTCTGTTTAGCCATAAATATGTGTAATGGCCTTAGGATTTCCTCGTGCTAAGAGAAAAATCCCTATATAAGCCAGAGGCATACCAAGGACTGCCAGCAGAGCTCATCACCTTGCTAGCTAAAGGATGGGAAGGGTTGGCACGTTCCGGTGAGAGGCTACAAAGAAAGCAAGGACCCAATCAGTTTTAATACACATTACAGAGAGATGCAGAGTGGTACAGTTACAGGAATAAGCAGATTGATTTGCTTGCTATCTGAGCTCAGCATGTTGTTATGAAGACTTCCTTTACTATTTTCTGTAGGTGCAAGGTAGAAATAAAGCAATGCATGTATATAGGCTTTTTCTCCCCCACTTCATTTTTTCGTGGCTAATAGCAGTGGTGGGTTTCTGCAGCCGTCTCCGGGTGTGCTCAGAGAGTGCCACTGGGAATCAGCTGTGAAGGGTTTTTCCTAGTTTATGTGCTAGGTGGAAATCAACTCAAGTCTATCTGCAAACTCAGCCACCTTTTTGTAGAAAAGGTATTCTAAGCAAATAAAAAGTAGAGTGAAGTAACTTCTTCAGGAATATGTGTTTCCTAATTTGTGCTTTGAGTGAAACATATGTGAAAACATGGCATAGCCTTGTAATAAAGGCTATTCATCTGAATGTACATCATTGGCTTATGTAGGGCAAACATTCATTTTTCTGTCGTTTTGTTGTTGTTTGCTTGTTTTAAGGCCATCTTTTGCACTGTTCGCTATATTTACTTTTTCTGGGTTTGAATTCGGTTTGAAGTAAGTTCTTCAGATTGAAGGAATACCTTAATATGAATTATGCATAATAATACAAAATGGTGTCATTTGGTGCTGGTACTGTACAGATGCTTCATTTCTGTGTAACTTGCTTCCTCTGTCAGTGGCTATACTTAGTCCATCCATTTTCCTTCCATTTCCCTTGTGTCTCGTATCCATAATAACTGCTTGATTTGTAACTCTCCTCATTCCTTCCCGTCTCGAATAAAAGTGTAGTAGTCTAGGATAAAACTATTGCTTGCTAGAAGTTCTTTGAACATGCCCTCACAGATCAAAACGCCTGGAGGAATTCTTCAGAGAATCACAGCTAGCATTTCTTGAATTTTCCAATTAATGTCACTTCTTTGGTGAACTGTAACTTTTTTAATGTCTTTGTAACATTTCATTTCTGTTCCATTGGGATAGCCCAGTTTCCAGCCTCTCATTTTTTATGTAGGTCAGCTGTAGCTACATGCAAGCTATGAGAACTCTGTTCCTTCCTGAGAAGATGCACCTCCTTGTCTGCTGGGTGAGGAGCATAATCTACTTACATGCGGTATGTGAGAGTTTGGAGCCCAAGGCCAGAGTGCATTGCCAAGAGAAAACCCAAAGCTTCCTTCTCAGCAGGCTGTTTTCCTCTTTTTGACACAGAAGTGGTCAGAACAAGCATCTTCACTCACAAATGAAAATGCAGGATGATGACAGTAGCTGATAGTATCTTTCTTGTGGCAGGGGATTGCTTCACAGCTCTCAGTCTTGAAGAAATCTGTTTCATTGCTGTGGTTTGGCCATCCGCAAAAAGTACCTCTGCTTCATAGCAAACGGTGGTGACTAATGAGGGATTCCCCAGTGAGGCTAATTAGAACCTTGCAGTAGCTCCTTGCTCAGACAGAATAGAACAGAAGCTGCATTTTCCACCATCGAGACTCACTGGAAGGGAATAAACTAATATTTTTAAAGCAAATGCTATGTTCCCTGTAGGTGATCTTGCAAATCTGCATCTCACTGCATACCATCAAGTCCATCCAGTGAAAGTCCATCATGTCCTGGGTTTGTAGGACTTGTTTTCCATGTGCCTAGTGGAGCCTTGCCTATCAGCTGAACCATTTTCTGTGACTCCTCTGACCCAATTTTCTGTGCAGTTCTTATGGGAACCAGCTGTCTGTAGTCCTAAAGAAACCCTGCTCTTGGTAAGCCATACTCACGCAGCATAGTTTAAATTCCTGTTCTTGGCAAGTTTTGTTCAGTGGCTTCAGGGCAGTGAGCTGGTACATTCCTGGGGAACCCTACAAGGTGTGCTGGTTGAGCCTGGCATGGTGGTTTTCCATATTTCCCACAGTCAGGTTCCTGTCAGCCGAGAATTCCAGGTTCATAACTGGGATTTTAAAATATGCATCTGGAAAAGTTGGTTTTTTTTTTTTTTGGATGTCATTTCAGTCCCACATCCATACAGAGATTTCCTTCTCTGAATCTGAGTTGCACAGTAAGTTTCTAGGCTTATACATATGTAGCATCATCATTGCTTCTAACTACAGATTATACTTCTGCATAATCTGATGACACTTCTGAGAGAAACAGGATTAATATACATTATCTTTATTGGGTATTGGAAGTTCTCAAAAGAAAATGGATGCAAGGTTGTCTGCTCCTTTCTGTTCTGAAGAGGATTAGATTTTTGAAGGAGGCTGTGAGGTTGATTCTGGCCTGCTGTCTGTGCATGTCCCCATTACACAGCCATTTTCCCACATGCAGTGCTTCTCTTGGGCTAATTGCCTCTAAAAGTATGTTAAGTTCCATGTCATGTCAGGAAATGAAGCTGGTTTCCTTGGCTCCCCTGCTCTTTTCTCAGGCACTGATATCCTTGCCTTAAGATCTTCCACTCTGTGGGTAGGTGTGCTTTTTCAACCACCTGCAATAGGTTTAAGCTGTGGGAATGTACGTGGCTCTGCACTTCCATATTAAAAAGGCCCTTCTTTACCATTTTTTCAGTTTGGAGGTGGTCTTATTGCGTGGCAGGTTGTCATTTATTTGTACGTTGTTATTAATATGTTAGTACTGCCAATGGGCATTTGGATTCATTCCTTTCATGAATTCAGGTAACCCTCCAGTAGCTTCTCTAAATGACTATTCCCAATCTTGAGGTCTGCAGAGTGGCTAAGAAGATCCACATCTCTTCGAGTACTGTTGTAAAGGACATTAGGTGGGATTCACTTCCTGCTCTTTTTGCTGTGCTGCTAGACCCTATTTCAGGTGAGTTAGGCATGGGAAGGTTCCTTGTAGTGTTACCATGAAGGTGAAATCTCATTTGGAGGGGAAAGGGAACATTATTTTCTAATAACTTTTGTTCATTTTCTTTATACACAAATACAGCTAACCTTCCTGTCTGTTTGTCACAGAGTCCTGCTAGGATACTTAGATGACTGTGCATTTTAAAGAAACTGTTGTGATCCACCAATACTTGTATGTAGATTGTCAGTAACTTTATGGTATTGTGAAAGAGTCATAGAGGTATCACTGTTCTCAGATCAAAGCAATTGTTTTAATCACATATCCATAGCGCAGAAGATGGTCTGAGAACACTGCTATTGATGCTGGAAGATCTGAAAGCGGTGTGGTTTGTCTGACTTCCTACATACAGCCATGGCATGATAAACATTACGATGACATGGTCAAAGTAATCCTTAGTTACTGACCACTAACTTCTGTTTTAAAAAATGATTGTGACAAAACCCCCAGCAAACTGAAATGCCTCTTCTTCAGATCCCAACTCAGACAAATCAAACTGCAGTTTGGATTAGCTGGCTAACGTGGATGATTGGCTTGACCTGTAGTGGTGTTGCTGGTTAGTATATATCAGCTCCTTGTTTTCCTCTGGCAAAACAAGCCTTTTTATATAGCCACCTTCATGGTACCTTTTCTGTGCTTCTCTGTATTACAAAATATGTGTAGTCTCTTCTTTTGTTTTATTTTCTTAACATAATCTTAAGAAAGAGGAGAGGAGGAAAAAAAAAGAAAACAACAAAAAAAACTCTACATTTGATCCTAGCCCTATGACTATGCTATTTTCTTTCCTTTAATTATTAGGCTCAAACACAGGAGAGTATATGAAGCTCAGTGCTGGCATCATGCAGTGTGCTAAACCTTGCATAGCAGTGTTGTAAATGATATAATAGAAAGCACAGAAGAGACTAATTGCTCAATTTTATATCCAAAAGTGGGGATAACAGTGTTTTCTTAGTTTCTAGGATTGGCTGTGTTCACTAATGCTCGGTGATTAAATTCAGTAGGGACTAGACGGTAGAGGGGCCTTTGGATCCTGCTCTGAAAATGCAGACTTGAGCTATTTTGCATCTGGAAGGAAGAAAGTTCCAAATTTTGAGGTCAACCATATTAACAAACCTCTGCAAATATATTTTTAGTTCACTGAGTGAAAGTCAGATTTGGCTGGTGAAGGCTGGGTTTCCTTCTGTTAAGTGTGTTAGCTGGTAATTTATTACAAAATGAGGTGTTTTGTTTCCCATTTTTCTTGCAACTGGCAAGGCGCAAAACTTCCAGTTTGCACTTGGCCTCAGAGAAGACTTCTCCCTGCTTCCTCTCAAATTCTCGTCTGAAGCTTGTCAGTAACTTTATGGTACTGGGTAAAAGTCAGAGAGATGTCACTGTTCTCAAGGAAAAAAAAATAGAGAAAATTGCTGGTTCTTGTGTAGATTCAAAGTTGCAGATGTTAGCCATTGTCTTCTCAAGGAAGAAATTTAATTGTTATATGCTACTAAGACTTTAAGATAGCCGTGGGAATATTATCTCACTGTAAAAATAATTGAAACCTCCTTTCAGGATAATGCACATGTGGCTAATATAGACATTGGCCACAGAAGTTGCATCTGGGGATTTTAAGATTTAAGGTATTTTTTTGAACGCTGTGTTGTGTTTTCATGTGAATGGACATAAATCCTTTGACTTCAGTTTAATTTGTTCTTTTTTCATGTGAGATCACAATCCCTAAAACCTAATTGCTAATAATTTTTTCATGTTTTTTATCTGCCTCTTAAGACATCAGAACATATTATTAGAACAACTTTTTAGTATGCTGAATTTTCAATCCCCCTGCTTTGAGCTGGGATTATTTCAATTCTATTTAGGATTGTAAAGCCAGGGAGGTGGAACAACAGATTGGTTTTAGGATGTGCTTGGACTGGTTGTCTTCTTTTGAAGATCCTAATGGGAATGTTTAAGTTTTGTAATGTTTGCACTCAGAGCTGAGAGGTTCTCAGTGCCCTGGTGGGGTAGGTGCTACTTGAGAATTTTTGTTCCATCAGCTTTTTTCACTGAATTTCAGATTTTTCTTAAATCAAGTGATCCAGACACAAGTATAATACCCAGATCTCAATGTAGTGCAACTTGGCTACAACAAGAACATTTAGTAGCTGAGGATGACGTTTTGGCTACATGAGGTGCAACTGATCAAAGACTAGGCTTATTTTCTTTTTCTGTTTTTTTTTTTTTTTTTTTTTTTGGGGGGGGGGAAGAGAGGGGGAAAGAGTCCTAAAAGTAATTTGTTTTTGGTTACTGAAAGAAGAACCAAAAGATTTTTGCTGATACCTTCTGTGGGAGACCTAAAGTCATTGCAAGTCCAGTGCTGTGGATTTGTGGTTGATAAATGTATTAAAAAGTATGTCGTAGCTCTTTGAGTTCTACTGATAGAAGACATCATATAAACACAAAGTGTTGTACTTTCCCCTTGGTGGTTAATGTGTCTCTAAGGAGAAAAACACAAAAAGTTGAGCTCAGAATACTAAATGAGTATTCAGTCTTCCTCAGCTGCTCTGAGCAAAGTGTGCCATACTAAATATATATGTGGGGGCACCCTAACCCTGCTTAAATCAAGCACAGGAGAAATGAAAAGCAAATATTTTTCTTGGCATACTCACTTTATTCTGCTGGTTCAGTATTATTCTGATTTTACCTCATTTTAAGACTGTCTGCTAGGGCAGTGAAAAACAAGAGTGATGATCCATTATTCTAGTGCTAGTTAGTGTGAGGTTAGTGGAGTTTTCTAGCAATCAAAATGGCAAAGGCCAAGGACCTTAGAGATGCTGTCTCTGTCTGAATTGTTAGTGTGGTCCATGTGAGCTTGTAATGCAGCATGCAAAATGAGAATTATGCCAAACACCTCCAACTGTGGATCCTAAAGTTGCAGCTGAGGGGCTAGTGTTTTAAAGACCAGAATGCTTGACCTTGATGTTTACGCAGCAGGAAAAAATGTGAAGAAATTTCAATAAAGATCATGGCTTTCTGCTGTAATAGGAAGCAAATTCTAGACTCATCACATCTATCTTCTGTATTGCTGATGTTTCTCAACACTTTTATCCAGCAAGTTACTCTTAAAGTCTACAGAAGTTAGGATAATAATCAGTATTACCATATGTTTAAAGGGCATACTTAAAATATAGAGTAGATTTCTTTCATGTGCAAAGGGAAAACTTAGGAGTGAGGCTTGTCTGCATGAGAGCTCAAAGCAGACAAAATTCAAAATTCTCAATCAATTACTTTGCTTGTTCTCTGCGGAGTGTTTGTGTAGGATGGGAAGGTATTCATAAGTACTCATTGATTTTTCTACCCACTGAAGTGGGTTGTTTGTTGGTGGGTTTTGTTTTGTTTTTCCTGCTGAATCCTGTGGAGTGGATCTGAATGTCTCTTAATGTGCTTCTGTAATTCTTATTTTTCTAATGCAGTGGCCATGTTTCTTGAATGTCAGAGAACTGTGCCTGTAGTTCTGTAAACAATCACAAGTATGCACATGTACGTCAGCTACATGGGTGGCTTTTGCCATGACTTGCTCCTGCTGTATTCCCGTATTGGGTCTAAGCACTACTTTAACCCCAGCCTGATCTGTATGTGTTTTCTGTGTTTTTAAATTTCTTTGATTAACAAGTGTGTTTAATTCCTGCTAAACATTGTTTACTTCCTGCCTATGAATGGCAAAACCTCAAATGTCTGTTTTTCATATAAAGTTTCCAGGAACCTCATGCAATCCCAATGGTATGCCCTGGGGAATGGCTTATGAGGTCAGCCCTGCTGCTTACTTATCTTGGGATTCAGCCCTTCCGTACTTGTTCTTCAATAGTAAAATTCTTGGTTCAAAGCCACTACTGAAAGATGGAGATAGCATGTAGAACCCATATAATTCACCTGGAGCTGATGGTATTGCAATGTGTGGCATTCCAGGAGGCAGCCATCCTGCTCTGGGGCATTTGGTAGCTTTTTACACTCTGTAATAAGGGTGAGGAATTTCTTTCTTTGATGAGAATCAGATGGAATTCCAAACACCTCTGGCAGGTTGTGTGTTAACATGTATCTTGGTCCTCAATCAGTAGCATCTTAACACAGCTAAAAGGTAAGACATGCAGGACTTAAAAGAGCATAGTGGCTGAGCAAGTTTCAAGTGAAGAGGAGATTCCCATTTATACGCAGGTTCTGCCTTGCTTTTTCTTTTAGGCACCTTCTAAAAATCTTTCACATGTGCTGACTTCATTGTTCTCCATTGTACATCTCGACTGTGTTTTAAAAGAACTTGAGCTGATGCCAGCAACAACATGTCTGAACAGCTTTGATGCAACTTAGGTAACTTTTTAGGATTGAGGTCATTTTTGAAATGTTGCTTTGGGGAATAAAGTCTTAAATATTATCCCGTCGGGAGATTTCTTGGACAGTTCATGAATACCATACAATTCTCTAGAGTTGAATGCAATAGCATTTGTTATCTGTTTTAAAAGCTCAGGAATTGAATATAGTGTCTATTTTAAACCATACTGGAGGTAGGACAGGAGAGTGAAATGAGATGGTGGTTAAGGTTTTGCAATATGTTGATTCGACATAATACTGAATAATAGACTACTTACTTAAATTACGTTGTCACTAAGAGAATGTGTTCTGACTCCATTTGCATTTAAAAATAGTAACAGTATATATATTTTAAAAAAAAAATTACATATTTGCCAGCTAATCCCTGTGTTTGTGCTCCCTTTATTTTTCCTCACTTGAATAACTTTTTATGGCTACTGACAACTTTTGAATACCGGTTGGAATAACTGACCTTCTTCTAGAAATGAAACTGAGCAATGTCTTGCATTGAGATAATCACATCCTTCAGTGCTGGCAGATCTACTGGTTTATTGGCATGCCCAACAGGAAAAGTCATCCTTCCAAAAGCTTTGCTTTTAAATGAAGTGGTTAAAAGACTTCTATTGCTAATCTAGTTGGCTGAGTAGAGGAGTTGGCTCCCTCTGGCAAGCCAGCTGTAAATTCAAGGGGTACTTCTCAAAGTGCCTGACTTTTCTGGATGGAGAAGTCAAATGATTTATTCTTCTGTGCCCTCTTGCTGCACACACTGCTATGCCACACTGCCTCAGGGTCTCACCTCACCCTGGACCTGGGATTTTTTGAGCTTGTTTTTCATTCCCCTCACCCACTAGAGATGTGAAAAATTTGATGCTGTTAAGTTTTGATTGTGCAAGAATGCAGCAATTCTTCTGAGCAGGTGCTACAATACATAGCTGGTGCTATAATCCTACAAAATCAGTATGTAATGCTGTAAGTTCTTTGTGGTTGATATGACCAAAGTTCTGATTAATTAGGCTGTTTATGCTGTCGGGCTTTTTAGAGTATGGAAGATACAAGGCGAGATGATCAGAAGGCATGAGGAAAATTAATAATAATGAAAAAGTGCTCGGCTTCTTTTGTTCTTCTGTACTTCTGAAGTTGTACTTTGTTGGAGGAAAAAAAAAAAAGAAAAAAAAAAAAAGAAAAAGGCCCTGGGAAGCTTAAGCACAATAGTTAAATTTAAAAAGGGATCAGAAAGTCTATTGTGCCGTGAAAAAGGATTTCAGGGTACGGAAAATATCTAACTTGACATTCCCACAAAGTTTTCAGTGTAGTCCACACCGCTAGTGGGATGATTTCATCACCCAAATGTTCCTGTCCCTTCAGCTTGTTAACGTCTGTTGCACAGTGGGATGAGATGGAGAACGTGGAGCGTTTGGGCTGGCTGTGGTAATGAAAAACATGTCCTCAACACTTCTTTTAAAGTGGCACTGTTATGTTGTGCTTGGCCGCTGGCAAGTTTGCTCATCAGAGTCAGGTAATGTGTAAGTGACATCAACTCCTGAGGCATTTTTCCCTGAAGGGAGTGTCCTACCCTCTCAGGCAGCCATAATCGCGGTGGCCCGGCTGCACATTAGCCCTGTTCAGATGAGGCTGGCAGGTTGCAGGCTGCATCGCTAGGTAATTTCACTAAAAAATTATCACTGCCCCAAAGAAGTGCAGGCACAGTAGACTTGGCTTTTTAAGCCAAAATCCGTCGCTGTCTGTGCTGATTCATGATGGGAGCTGACACGGAATATCAATGAGGGATTAGTGTGCCTCGCACACTGTTGTTAAAGGTTGTGGTTAAATGCTTGTGCCGCTTGGTCAGACCACAACACGAAACTGCGGTGAGTGTTGAGTTGCTAATGTCTCCTCGGGTTACTTGCCTTGGGTTTGTGTGCAAGCAGAGCAAGGTGGCTGATGGGCAGGCTCGCTTAATATCAAGGGATGTTAGAGCATTTCTGAAGAGTGGGCCCATAATATCACCTCTCATTGCCTCACTGACAGGAGCAGCCAGGTGAGGTGTAGGGAACACTAGCTTGGATTAAAATGAATGTTTTATATATCTTTGACTCTTTTTTTTTTTTTTTTCCCCCTCCATTCTTGTGACCTAACCTAGTTGTCCCTGGCAAGCAGAAGCTGAAGAGTTCTGTTGAGAAGCCCACTCAGGGTTCCTACATTACTATGCAGGAGTACATGAATAGAGGAGTATATGAATAGAGGAATATAGCTAGAGAAAAAAAGTTTTAGCCCAAGCATTTCTCTCTGTCCAAGTCCAGCCTTTTCAAATTCTTGTTAGTACTGGGGATATGTGTTCTCCCATCCTCATGTCTCAGATGAGAGTCTCTGTCCCACCTCTCATATCAGGGATTTGTCTTGCTCCCTGGAGCACCAAGTTTACTGCCAGTGTTAGGACCCAGTCCTGTCAGAAGAGCTTCACTTGAGCAGCTGGCCCAACACATGCTGCAGAGAAGGCACACAGTGGGCATTTTGTTAGTGTCAGGCATGCTCAAAGCCTTTGACAAGAGAACTGCTTGTGTTTTACTATATTGGTCAGAGGCAAAAGTTGGCAGTATGGCAGTAGAGGTTGAACCTTCCCACCAATATTCCCTTACATGCTGTTGCTGTATGACAGATGGCAGCAGAGAAGTGGGTAGTCTGACAAAATGACATCTGAAATGGAAGTGCGTATGAAGCAAAGGGCTGTCACTGAATTCCTCCACTTGCTGAGCATTTCTAGAGACCAAACAGTGAATGTGAGCACAGTGAGGCCACTTCTGCTGGTGCAGATTTTGGCAGGCATGGCTACAGGCTGTTGTTCATCACTAGTAAAAATGCACGGCTAATAGTGGTGGCTGCATTGAAAAAATAGTGTTTTATAGCTGAGAATTATCTCTGTCAAACAGTGTTATTGTTCTCTTTTTAGCTGCTGTAGTTTCCATGGAAATAAACAAGGCATTATTTTCAGAGCAATCTCTATTCATCCAGAAATCCTAAACAGAGAAATGGCTATCCACTTTGAAATTGCAATTACAAATGAAGTACAAGGCAAAAATATTGAACTGAGGTCTTTTTCTGGTTGCCTATTACAAATTTTGAGGATTTTGGAACTGTTGTAATGTGGTCTGTTCTGTAAACCCTGACATACCAGATATTCTCCTTCTTGTAAACTAGTTGGAGATTAACACAAATCATTCAGAAAAGGTAACCAGATCAAACAGTCTAGGATAATGTGGTGTGAAGGATCTGTTCCTTTTTTTTTTTTTAATGCTGAAGTCTTTGAGGAGGGAAGCATATATTTGTGTTAGTGCATTATCAAGTATCTAAACTCCCTCTTGCTATTGCTGGCTCTCAAACAGATTGTTATTGCCAATTCACTGACCTCTCCTATGCTGATTATGCAAGACCAAGTTGAAGGTCTGTCATGTCATCACCTGGGAAACTAGAAAATAAATTGAATAGATCCCATTAAAGTATTTATAGATAGAGATTGAGTCATGGAGGGTTGGAGTACACAGATATTTTTAGTGCTATCACTTACACTGATAATAGCTAGTTTGCTTTTTAGCAAAGTTGACATCTTCTATTGCTGGCAAGAGACTGTTGAGAGAGTAAAAACAACAAAAAAAAAAATCCTCAAAAGAAAAAAAAAAAACACCAAAAAAAAAGAGTAATTCCTCCTTGTGAAAAGGAGCATTCAAAGTGTCACTAGTGGAAAGAAGGGAAGATATATGACAAAGGGCAGTGGTATTGGGTACCCAGACTTGTTGCAAGTGAGATATGTGGAAGGCTTTGGATAGAGCCTGCAACTCTCTTGGCATACTGTCTCTTCAGTTTCTCAGAGGTTAAAGGTTAAAAAGAAAGTGTGGCAAGCCTCAGCTCTTGCTTACCACTGAGATCTTCTGCTCAGCACAGTGATGTGCCTTTGTTTTATGCTGCCTGTATCTCATGTGCTGTGCTGTTAAATACCTGGTTAATTGTGGAGTGCTGCTGTGGAGGGAGACTTGATATGTGGATGGCTCAAGGGACAAATGAGTGTGCATGCTGTGGTTTTGTCACTACTCTTCCAGCATGGAAGAGTAATACATCCTTTTGTACTAAGAGTACGCTCTCATACAGCAAAATTCTGGTGGAAAATAGGCTTCCTTTTCATTATTATGCCAGTAGGGAAGTTTTCTATTTCATGATAAGGTTTGCTTAAACACGGTCCTCCTGCAGTGCTTATGCTGGCTGAAAAGGTCACTGCCTGCTTTCCACAAGAGCCTGCAGTTTTGTCGGGTAAGTGTTTACTCTGTGAGTGCTTTGAATTAAAAGGAGCAAGGTTAGTGGTAAACAGCACAAGCTGTGTGGCATTGCCAGTTTGGTTCACTGGGGCTGCGAAAGGCAACTAAGAGGTAGGTAGACCTTTAGTAAAGGTGATGATGGGGTCGGCCTGCCCCTTTCTCACTTTCCTTGAATGGCCACGGTCAGTGCTAGGTGGCAACATGTGATCAGAACGTTCACAAGAGGTCTCTCATGCACAGACCTTGAGAAAACAGGCTACCTATCATTTCAGAAGGTATGGTGTTCTGTGTTTTGAAAGCATGCAAAGTGTTTGGGAAAAAAAACTAGTTTAGGAACAAATACCATTTCTTGCCACGCTTTGTCACAGGCTTTTTTCTTCTTAATTTAGAAAATACAAAGTCTACTTTTATAAAGTTACTCATTGTATTAGCAAATGTGTTTGCTATCTTATCATCATTTTGCTATGTCCTTTTCTAGTGCTGGGAAGGATTTCTTAGAGGAGACAAAGGAATAAATCATTCACAGGACTGTTTTAATGCCTAGCAAGGCAAGTAGCTTTCTGAGCAGTGGGGCTGTCCACAAGGAGATTTCAGTGTTTAAGAGGAATATCCTACCTGCAGCATAAAGTCTTGGACTGTAGTTGACCTAGGTCAGGCTGTTCAGAAGAATAGTTTCCACCCTTCTGGTAATTTGCTTAGTGATAATAAACAATTAAATGTCACGCTTCCCAAGTGTAGGAAAAGCATACCTCTCGTGTTGCGTAGTCAGTGTATGAAAAGTGAGTAGAAACATATACAATAAATAAAAAGTAAAACCACACATGGACTTACTGATGTTGTGCCATGGAAGTAAGCCTTATACACTATTCTTGGTTTTGCCACCAACTTCATATAACGTTTAAGGGAAACTGCCGCACCATCCTGTGTTCTGGTGTACCTGCTCATGGTAGATTATGGACATCCTCTGAAAACTCATTCTACTTATACAGCTGTTCCTTTCTGATACATCTTAGTTGTTTGTTTCATGAGAACTCTGGAAGATGCTGGGAGAAGAGCTGTATTTTGTAGCATTAAGCTGCAGCTTGGGTGTCCCAGATTTTATGAGATTTCTCAATCTCAACCTCAAACCCAAACTGAAGTACTAAGGTTTTAATGCTTTCCATTGAATTCCCAGTATAGATGAACTGGAATGAACATTTCAGCTAGGCCTGAGAAAGGACACAAAAGCCAGGTGTGGAGATGCAGAGTGGCATTTTCCAGAGATGAGCTGAACTCCAGCACAGTGATCCCTGTCCCCTTGCTACGATGTTACAGCTCATGACTACAGCAGGGCCTGAGATGGCTTTCACCTCAAGCTGGGGTCTGCTTTTGTGGGAAATATTCAAGTGTCTGGCAGTTTTAACAAGAGAGGTGTGTGAGTTGGCAATAAATTATTCTGCTCTTTACTGGCAGGCTAACCTTTTGTGCAAATGGACTTGAAAGAGACCCATATGTTCCTGTTAGCAACTGCTCTAGCTGAGAGCAAGTAATAGTGTCCTTTCCCACATCTTCAGCTGTTCCAAAGTTCTTGTGAAAAATTACACTTCTGAGGCCGAAATTTCCCTACATGCACAGCATTTATTTATTTTTGGCTGTTCTGAGAATAGAAGGGTTCAGCCACACTTCAATAATGAGAGAAGAATGAGACAAGATTCTCTTTGTCCCCAAAAATGTTAGTGTTAAACATCCTTTCAGCTGAGCGGCTGAAATTTGAAAAGAAGTATGACAGTAGTGCTCCAGAAAATCCCTAGGGGCCTTTGCGTTTGACTTCATGGTTTCATGCAGTTTTTGTGGCAGACATGGAGCCTATGAAGCAGACTTTTCCAGTTCATGTTTCTGTAGCGCACAGCTGAGGAAAGATTTGCTACAGAAGCAGCTGCAGCTAATTTAGTAGAGTAGCACGAGGAAGCATATTGCTGCACATTGGTGCAGAGATCTGAAGTGGTTGTTGGAAAGGTAAGGGAAGAAGGCTTACTCTGAAGGCTTGGCCTTCAAAGACAAAAGGAATCCCTTGCACTTTCGCTGAAATGCAGAAAAGAGAGTGTTTCTTAAAGAATTGTTCTGTAGGCTGAGATGGAGGGTTGTCTCTCAAAGGCAAGGTATTGTTTCTCTATTTCTCCATTCCTTTGACCCCCAGAATGTCCTTGGGTCAAGGAAAGATGTTTAATGATGCTGAGGAGGCTAGTGAGCCCTCAGCTTCTTCTTCAAGTGCCTCAGTGACCGAGCAGGTCATTCCTTCCCTTCTTCTAGATCATGATTAAGTAGTGGGATTTGACCCCTCCTGCATTACTCTGTCTCATTTCACAGCCCTCGGTTCCTCACATCTCTGTCTTTGCTTAATTTTGGTCATGTCTAAAAATAAAAATAAAAAAAATGATGGCACCACATGGGCAAAAGGATGTCTGGAGGATCACATCATTCAGGCTACACAATGCCTGGATCTAAGCCATTCTTTGAGTTCATTGCTTACATGACCTCTAAATATTTATTTTTGAAATGGGTTTACAAATTGCTCTGGTTGATTAAAAGACTCCTGAAACATACGTATTCTACCAAGCATGTGCTGAATGTTGGTTTATTTTAACAAAACAAAGCAAAAAAAAAAAAGCAAACAACTTGTCTAGTTTTACGTGTAGTAACAGTTCGATACAAAACAAAGTGCTATTTTATTCTTTAAGTCTTGTGACCGGTGTCTGAACAGCCAATACAAATTCAGGATGACAATAGCCTTGGCAGCAATTCTGCACTCTTTTTATCAGCATTTCTACATGAGAGTTGTGACCGTGCTTTTCTTTCAGTGCTCCAATTTTTCTGGATAGTTTTTAAACATATTCCCCTTGAGCTTTTATTTGGACAAATGCTGTGTCCAGTGTAATTAAAATCAAACTTTCTCCATTTGCTGTATACTTCAATTGCTTTGTTCTGCATATATGAACAGATCTTGGCTCCAATCGTGTACACTAGTATGCAAGACATCAGACTGTTAAGACTAGTCGTCACTTGGAAACCAGGTAGTGGAGTGAATTTCTCGTCATTGCCCTGTGATGAAAGCTTAGTGGATGTGTCTTAAGGACCTACAGAAAAGATTCTGAGGGTCAAACTCAGGTAGGATTGTGGGGAGGCCTACAGGCTTTAGCTAAACAAGTATGTTATATGTGCTTATCTAGTCTTCCTTTTTTACAGTGATAAACAGGATAATGTCAGGTCTAGTCAAACAACATTGTATGTACTTGCCAGGTAAATATAAATGAATAGGTTTATCTCGGGGTTGAGTAGTTTGGCCTTGTAGAATTCGAGTGTGGAAGTATAATATTTTTTCATTGTTCTACTTGAAAATCTATATTTTTTTTCAAGTACTTTGTACTAGAATTAAACTGGGGACTTCATGCTACAAAACTATCAGCCTACTTCCATCATGAAGTACAAAGAGGCTGTAAAATAGCCTTGAAGCAAGCGTAGATTCAAGACGGTTTTTATTTGCCATGCCTGAAGTTATGTGGTAAAAATGGCAATGTAAAAAGCACATCTGGGGAGACAAATAGATTAGTCTACTAATCTTGCTTTCAAAACAGTAACTGAGAGAACAGTTGACTTGCATTGCCAAAAATGAGCTTTAGAAAATAATGTTCATCTTTCTTTTTTTAATGATGGGAGGGGGTGAAGATAATACTATTCAGACATAGTGCTTCATTATAATTATCAATTAAAAAAATAATAATCTTGTGATATTGTTAATACACTGACATGCTTCAAATTCAGCTTTCGTAGGAGAGGCCAGCTATGTAAAATGAGCTGTACCTTTGAAGTTAATATTCATTTACCACACAGTGCCCCCCCCCACAAAGGTTGTAACATCTTTATAATGGGACATTTCTGTTGCTTTAATCACCACCTATAGCACTCATACTGGTAGTCAGTCATTAATTCTAGAAGTTAATGACACAAATCTGGATTTATTAGTGCTGTAAACCTGTGGGAAATAGTGAGTAGAATTAGTATTTTTTCCATAATAATGAATAATGTGTTTTCATTAGATGTGAGCACGGTGTGTTGATTCCTGCAGTGAAATTTCTGCATGTTAGTCATTCAGATTTTACTTATCTTTCATCAGCTTCGCTGTAACGTTTCAAATTGTAGAATGCTTTCTTGCTTACTACCAAAATCTTGGTCCCTGGTTTAGGGGGTTGAAAACTGGAGCTCATTTGACCCTATAATGGAAGGTTTTTATTTTAAAATGTCTCTTGCTTATAAAGTTGCCACAACAGAAATCTCTGCCTTCTTTGGGGGGATGGGTTGTGCATATGTGTCTTGGTGTCATTTCTGGACTGAATCTTGAAATTTAAAGATGGGGCCAAGAAACAAGTTGATAGTGCAAAATTAGCTGCAGTGCTTAGTGTTCTTTGATTTTTTTAAAGCATTTAATCTACATACTAAGCCATGTATTTCTATGTCTACACAGCTCTTCAGACTTCTTTGAGATTGTTAGAGGCTTTGGAAGGTCTGTAAGTTACTAAAGATTGTTTTTTGTATTTTTTTCTAGTTTTGGGGGTAATTAGGAACTATGTGGTATTTATTGGTTATAATGCTCCAAGGCCCATACAAAAAAAAAAAAAAAGCTAACCATGGAAATTACTAAGTCTTGGAACCAATCCAGTGAAGGATGACTAAGGAATAGAAACTAGGGAATTATGTTGTGTAATTTTATTTGCAGTACCATTCCTAGGCTTTGGAAGGTGTAATACTGTTTTCCACCACCTGCATACTCTTCTGCTGTTGGTCTGATGAAGGCAGTCTTGCATCTCTAAAGTCAAGTGGATGGGCCAGTTGGGTCCAGGTCTTTGTCTGATTGGAAGTGGGACAGATATCTGGTAACCAGAAAATACAAAAGGGAACGTCTTGTACCTGTAGATGCAGTGACAACAGAGTGGGATATGAATTGCAGGTGGTTGCTTTGGTAGTGCATAGGAAAAGAAAGAGGGAAACAATTCTGAATCCTGTGAAGTTTGAAAAAGTATTTTCTTGTACTACTTGCATACATTCTATCCCTTTACTTGGGCTGAGTTTGAGACAGCTGATATTCTTCCAGACACTGAGGAAGCTGGGCGTCAGCACTGTCTGCTTCAGATAAGATTAATAATGTATAGGTTCATGGGGAATGGAGCCTAATCTGCTGGGGTGCCATGGAAGGCACTCCTAGTGAGGAGGAGCAGCTGCCTGCCTTGAGCCTCCTGGTGGGAATGAGATGAACCATCTGAGACAGTCTCAGATCGACTCCTGTTGGGTTCTGAAGGCAAGTTGCTTGCACCTTGTAGTTGAGTGTGCTGAAAGCAATAGACAGATCTACGGACCTCTGATCAAGTCCAAATCCTAGCACTGTACTCTTAAAATCTCTCTTTGTAAAACAACCCATAATTCAACACAGAAGTACATCAGAAGGAACTTTGCTTCCTACTTGTATAGCAGAGTACAAGGATACTTCAAGCTTCCTGAAGTACATGCTAGCAGCAGTCTACACACAAACCAGAGGAGAAGCTAAGCTGTTCTTTGAATGAAAATCTTCTGCAATTACTTCTGCTTCCCATCTTGAATTTGGAGGTGAAAAAGAAAAAGGTTTGACCTGTTGGAGACTTCCTATGTTGAGCATAGGTTGGAGACTCTGGGTCTTCCTCTCTTGCACCTCACGCATTACTGTCCTGCCCATGCTGGCAATGAAGACATGATCTTCATCTTCCTCTAATGCTGGATGTAAAAACTAATTCTCCTCTTCAGAATTTCTTTCTGCCTTATGCAGTGTTAAAATAGGCCAGAAACACTCCAGTGCTGTCAAAAAATTCAAGCTTTGATTGAGATGTTTTCCCTCTCGGTGGCCTGTATTTTTGTGTATTCTTCTTGACCATAAAAAATGACTGGAATGGCTGGATGGCTTTTTTCCAGTGTCACTGCAGGAGGCACTGCTGCATGGAGGCTGTCTGAAGACTCTTGCACTTACACTTCCCCTTCACCCCTGCAAGTGTTGCTTGGTGGATTCATTCAAATGCGATTCAGTCATTTCCAAAGCAGATTCTCCACTCCAGATACATGCATGAAGAGTTTAAGGAAGAGGATATGTATCTAATTTTCTAGATAGATATCTAAAGATATCTATTTCTAGATATCTAGTTTCTAGATGTTGTGTTTTTTAGCAATACAACATTCCTGCAAACAATGTAAAAACAATGCTTGCTTATCTTTGCTTTCTTAATTACTGCCATGTAGAAAGGTGCTGGGACATTAGCAGCTCTTGATATTGTTGAGGAGGTTGGTTAGCAGCCAGTGGGGCTCAGAGCTGTAGAGTGGTAAGGCTCTGTAGGCTCCAGCTCTTTAGGACCCTTTTCAGCCCAAGCTTGCCCTTCTGAAGCAGCTGCTAGGGTCAGCCTCAGGTAAAGCCTTCTGCGTTATTTACCTGTGCTCATCCTTGGATGCAGTTAAAAGACAGAGTCACGAATAGAGAAGTAGGAGGGAAATTCTAGATCCCTCGAGGCTGCACAGTGGGAGTGCTAGTTCTTTCATGTGCCCCTGGTGGGGAATTTCCCTCTCCAAGTGCTTAACCTGAGGCAGGGAGATCAATAGCATCTGTTCCATTCCTTCTGATCTGAACAGTGCTGTGTGTTAGTGTACGCAGCAGGTATTACATGCATCGCTTGAGCTCCTCTGAAACCTCAGCTCCGTTGGTCTCTTGTGGGGAAAAAAAAAGTTTCAGGCTTGCAAATCTGTGCAGAAGCTGCCCCTCTACATCAGGAAGTCAGTTCTTGTGTCATGTGCTATGGCAGTAGTTCACTTTTTCCTTTTAGAGGTTTCCAGTCTAAACTCCTAAAGTATTCCTTTCACAAACAGTTCTTGATAAACACAAATAGTTGTTTTCTAATCAGGAGTAATTTTACATGCAACTGAGCATGTTGCTGCCTTTACAGTTTTGTGGTTATTAACTGCAGCAAATTATCCTGGTAATATTTTGGTAATTAAAACTGTAAAATGGAATATCCACTGTTAGGTTAGCAGAAACTGAGGGAAAGCAGCAATTGCTGAAACAGACAGGAGCTTAGGCTCCGTTTGTGTATCCATTGTCAAAGGTAAATCATCATCATTATCTGAAACCAGGTGTCTCCTTAGTTCCTTGTACACATGTGTAAGCTCCCCTTTTCTTCCTACGCAGAACTATTTCACCCTTGAAAACTGATCTAAATTGATGTTTTATTTTATTTTGGTTTGGCTTTTTATGGTAGCTCTACGGATACAGGGGAGTAAGAAACAAATGAAGTAATGCTCTGTCTTGCCCTAGACTTTTCAGGGGTGAGCCATAATTACAGCACCTTCTCAAAAGATCTCAGTCAGAGATGGGCTGCATTTGTCCAAGTGATGCAGCAATTAGGGGCTCAGCACCCCTTAGCAGAGTGAGGCACTGTTAGGAGCAAGTCTTTTTACTCCAACTCTAGGACCATGCGGCAAGAGCCACCCCTTCTGCTTTGTGCCTGCACAGAGACAAAGGAAAGAGTTCCCTGGCCTCCTGGACACTGAGCAGATGGTGCAGCAGCTCACCTCATTGTGGCGAGCTCATTGTTCCTGTAGAAAATGAGGCATTTTTGTCATGAACAAGGAAAAGTGCTGAGACTCAGAGCTGGAGTTCCACCTTGGTTGTCCTTGTTGCCCTTCTGCCATCACCTCAGAGATGTGGATGTGTCTTTGCCTTTCTTTTGGATTCAACCCTCTCACCTTGATCACTGTCTGCATTTTTTTCCCTAGTCTTAATCTTTTACTCTTTTTTTTTTTTTTTTTTAATAACCATCTTGGAGGAAGATCCAGTTTTTACTGCTGCTGCTGTGGATCAGGGCAGCACACAGACACCTCTACAGGTTCCACTGTGCAGAGGTAGGGAATGCAGTGTCTCAGAGCAGACTAGACCAGTTCTGGACAATTTGCTATTCTTGTTTCCACACGGTAGCAAAACACTGGTGAATTTAGGACACGGAGGAGAATGCAGAGGAAAATGTCAGTGCTTTGTGAATTCAGAGATATAAATCACATTGTTCCTGCTGAGTCTTGTGATGTATTAGTACGCAACTTGCTTATTTGGAGATCCAGTTCTTCATCTGCCACATATTTCTCAGACAGCATGTGTTTTGTCAGTCCTTAAGCCTTGGCTCATTTAGGCCAGGCTCGTGCAGATAATGTAGACACTGCACTGTCTGATAAACCCTGAACATCCCACTTTTCTATTATCACTGACAATTTCTGTGTTTCTCCAATAGAAGATAATACCTAGTATTATTTATCTTCACCTGTGCTGAACATTTTAACCAGATGTTACCGTGGCTTGTCTTTGTGAAGAGCTACTGAAAATATTTTGTCAACACAAAATCACTTTTTATTTTGTATTTTGAAAATTCACAGTGCTTTTAATTATTACAAGACTTGGAGAGGAATTTGTCTTCTGAGCCTATTTTTGGCATTTCAGAAGCACACCATCTTAGTTATTTTTAGTTGAAGTACCTGTTGAAAGCCTCCGTAATAAAAATGAAGAAGAAATTGGATTACCTCTGAGATTTGGAAATACTGTTAAAGAATTTATGAGAACAACATTAGAATATGCGCTAAGCCAAGTCATGTTAGTCTGCAGGTTGAAATGGGGTACCTGGGAATTCAGAGTGTTGTGCTACTCCAATAATTAAAGTGTAGTCAGCTGAAACCTCCCTTAATAACCAAAATTGTTCCCCAGGACCTAATCTTCATTACAGTCCTGGTGAAGCCTTCCAGTCGTGACCATTGCTGAGGTAAGTGATCGGTCAGAAAAAATAAACAGAAGGATTAAATTATCATGACAGATTTGGGCTTTTTTCTTCCTATGCCAGTCTTTGATAATATGAATTGTATAGGAACATAATTTCTGCTGCCAAAGACAAGCAATGAAACACAGCATGTCTGATTTGAAGGCTGTTCTGCTTTCTGTGTTGTCTGACTTGGATTATTTCATGGTTTCTGTTTTCTGTAGCTTTGGCTGAACTAGGACACTCATCTCTCCTCTGCAGTTGCACTGCCTATCTCATCTCTGTTGTGCTCTGTTGCACTGGAGGTAGTGTTCTGCTACAGCATGGTTTCCTTATCAGTAATTTTGCAGTAAATCAAGTAGGAGGAGACTACACTTCCCAGCAAGGTCTAGAATGAGGAATTCATAGCATGTGAATTCCTATAGGATACTGGAGGACATCTGCCTTAAGAGCCTGTCGCCAGAGCTGAGACCTTCAAGGCCTAGATAAAGTGCTGCTTCTGTCTCTCCCATACCATATATATTCTGACCCCTGTTTTACATGATCTGTCACCAGTTTTTCTTTGAGCTGGATTCAGTAGTGAAACCCGTTAGTTAGATACGGATAACCTTTATCATTCCTATGTTTCATGTCAGGGCATTCTTCCAGAAGTCTCTGAAAAACAGCTATGACAAAGAAGCCTTTGAATACGGCTATCAATACACACACCAGAGAACTGTAATTTCAAATTAAGGATTCTTTTGAGCCTTGTCTCTCAGACAGAGCAAGCCTCAAGTTTGTTTTTCATTCTAGTTATCCGAATGCAAGTGGTTTGTATTCTCTAACGTGTTTAAAAAGTAGTAATAATTTCTACTTCTATGAGGATTGTTCTCTGAAGTGTATCAAACAACAATTATTTTATCATACTGTAGCATTTTCTTCAAGGATCTCACAGCACTTTAACTATGTTATTGAAGCCCCGGCATAGCCCACTGACATTTCTGTATCTTGTTTTTTGCAGTAAGATGAACTGAGATGGAAGAAGTGCTAGCTATTTGCTAAATGCTAAGCAGTTCCAATCAGATCTAGAAATGCTGACTCTGCAGCTCCTTAATTTAACAGTGCATTTGCATGCACCTGACTTCTATCCAAATAAATCCTCTAGGACTTCTTTCTCTGACCACATGTTGTGTGTACACAAACTGCAAAGAAAACACAGCATGTTAACTAATATATGCAGTATGTCTTCAACAGTTGTAAAATAAGAAACTGCTAGCTGTGTACTGTAGTTTTGCACTATTTACAGTAAAAATATCTTCAGTATGAACAGCTCTTAAATGCCGTATCATGGGAGAATACAGTAAAGAAGAAACTTCTCCAATAATCACTCAATACTCTGCATTTCTTCATCAAACCTGGCATTTCTTTCTTTTGTTTCACTGGTGGGAGGCAAACTGGATGGGGGGGGACCCACTTTACATGCTTGAGGTATAGCAGTACAGTTTCAAATGGAAAACAACCTCTGCTCTGAAAGATCTGTGAGATTCATAAGATGTTCTGCCCACGTGAGGGGAAGAAACCAGAAACCTATAATTAACCTAAACCTTGTCCTCCTCTGACAGCTGAAGGTCAGTTGAAAGTTGGTGTGAGGGGGAGTGAATGCTCTGTTTCCCCCCCCCTTCAGGAATCTCAAGTTCCCCATTGCACAAGGGGTGAGAGAGGTCATGCTATTTCTGTCTTTCGGTGTCTACTTGTCTATATCAAGAAACTCCACCACGGCATGAGCTGCCTCAGCTCCCGTGTGGGCTGCTGTTAGATATTGCATGGATTTACAGTGGGGAATATGCAAGCCTGTTGTCTGGACTGAAAGAGAAACATGGCAAAACAGCACAAATCTTGATGTGATTTCAACCCTTCCTTTTTCTCGTATGCTAGTGATCTAATGTCATTTTCTTCTCAAGTGGGGTTTCCTTTTGTTGTCTTCCCATGCCTGTGATAGGTATTGTAGGAGTGGACATACAATGCTATGCATCAATTTGTATTGGATGGCATCTCTAACCATTGTATCAACAGAGTAAAACATAGTAACAGGAAGAAATTTGCTGCTTGTTTCGTTTAAGTGAGTACTCTTCAAGACACTCAAGATGTGGCATAAAATGCCTGGTTTTGACTGTATTTTGTGCATGATTAAGTTGTCTTCCTAGAGGGAGTATCTAAAACGTCTATTGTTTATTGGGGATTATCTTAAATTCTTTTCATCCTATGCTTGTGTGTTCTTCTGTAGTATTATTAGTTATTAAGAAAACTGTCTACTACAACCATGTCGTAGTTACTGAGTTTTTTAATATTGGATACTGTGTTCAGTTCTGGACGCCTCAATGCAGAAAGGATACTGGGGTGCTGGAGCAGCTCCAAAGAAGGGCAACAAGGTTTGTGAAGTGCTTGGAGAATATGCCCTATGAGGAGCAACTGAAGGAACTGGAGCTGTTTAGTCTGGGAGGCTGAAGGGAGACCTTATTGCTCTCTTCCAATACCTGTAAGGTGATTGCAGCAAGTGCAGGGTTGGTCTTTTCTCACTGGTGACAGGTGACAGGATGAGGGGAAATAGACTCAAGTTGCACCAGGGGAGGTTCAGATTGGATATCAAAAAGAACTTCTTTACAGAAAGGGTTGTTAAGCACTGGAATAGGCTCTCCAGGGAGGTGGTTAAGTCACCATCCCTGGGTGTGTTTAAAAACTGTTTGGATGTGGTGCTCAGGGATATGATTTAGCAGAGGGTTGTTAGAGTTAGGGTAGTATGGTTAAGTTGTGGTTGGACTTGATGATCTTTAAGGTCTTTTCCAACCTGAGCAATTCTATGATTCTACAATCTCTAGAGATTGGACACTGATGTCATGTTTAAAGACAATTCTTGAGAAAAAGACTCACTAAAAAGCTGCTTATGAGTAGAAAAAAATGGGAAAGTTAACCTCCGAGGATTTATTTTAACAGGACTATGTTTAGTCCAAGTTTCATTTTATGTAAAAATGTAATTTACAGTTCTGCAGCTGTGCTTATGCATTTTCACTCTATGATGTTTGAGACGAAAGAATTCAGTGCTGTTGGAAATTTGTTTCTTTGACTTTGGAGGCCCAGCAGTAATCACTGTAAATTTGCTGAGGTTGAAAGAACTTAGTATTATGTAATGGAAGATAAGAAATTTGTGTGAGACATTTTAATGTAGTACCAGTTTGAACAGTTTCTTCCTGCGTGACTGTGCTTCACTGTGTAGGTGGAATTTTTACTGGGACTTGTTTTAAACTTAATTATATGTTAAAATGAAGTGCACTGGTACCGTCTAGCATTGCCTATAATCCTTTTCCTTGGCAGATGTCACAGAGCAGCAGAAAGGCATGCAGACACTATTCTTAGAGAGACTGCTCTCACAGCTTTTGCCGTGCTTTGCTTTCCCATGTTCCCAGCTCCTCTCAAGCTCCCTGCAGAGATCTTTTCGATTGGTGTGCCACGTGCCTATGCTACACCTGTACAAATGTGCACTCCAATAGACCCCTCTGTTTTCAGATTACTTCTGTACCTGTCAGTAAGCTGGGAGCTGGGGACTGCTCTATGAAAATGAAAAAATAACCCATGCAGGTAACCAGCTGCACATCCTAAATTTTTACATACTTTTGAATGCATATTTTCAACTAGAGACAAACACTCCTGGGTATGTACATGCTCTCTCGTACCACTGCACCCCTTTATGATATTGCAGGCGAACTAATTCCAGTTGCTTATTTTCAATCTCATCACTGTTTCTAAGCAAAACTGTCATAGCTGCTCTCCATTTCATCTAGCCAAACTGGGATTCCATATAAGACAACTATGTTTTTCAATAGAGATGCTTCATTTTAGCCCCCCCCTATTCTGTTTTTCTCTTAGTGGACAGGGAGTAGGTCTTCACCCCATAAAGCTTCATCATCTGTCTGTGCACAGCTGTGTTACATCTATGCATGTATATTTCTGTGACTACAAGAGAGATGCAGGCATGATGAGAGGAAAGTGGTCTGCATCTGCTGTGTCCTTAACTGCACCCATTGTCACTTTCAGAGATCAGGTCTGACCACTTCTGCACCTTCCCCCTGGAGTGGGACCAGCCCAGCTTTCTGTTTCAATGCAGAGACATGCACAAAAGACATTAGCTAGTGGAGACATTACAGAAATAAGGCTAGGATGCTTTCTGATGTCTATCAAACTGTGCAAGTGGTGCCCATGCCCAGAGATTTTGAGGGAGCGGCTTGGTAGGTTGTGTCAGGCCATGCGGGGCTGCAGGCCTAGAGAACCTGGTGAGGTCTTCAGTGGATTCCTGTCTGTGCCCCATTCTGCTTAGACATGAGCATAAAATCTTCCTCTGCCTTGGGTAGAAAGGAGTGAGTTTATTTAGGTGATGAGTAGTATTTTCTCATGCAAAACTTGAAAACCAGCATTGGTGACCATTAGGCCCAAGTCCACATCAGTCTGCAGGAAAATGTAGACTTGGAAGGTTGTTGCTCACCTCAGAGCTTTTTTCTGCAAAATGGTATCCTTATTTCTCATAGAGAGCAAAACGTAGACAGGGACCCTGTGGAGGGGTTTTATTGTTTGCTTTTTTTTTTTTCCCGCTTCTTATACTTGGGGGGAGCCTTGTGAAAGCAGGTCAGACAAAGCTTGGGGCTATAGACTTTGATGTTTTTCCCCCTTCCCTGTTACCATTCAACCTTGGGAAAACACTTTTCAGAACAATTTAAGTTATTTAACTAACCATTTGCTTCACTTTAGCTTTGTGATTCTTTTATTTTCTGCACGTAAGTATCTCTTTCCTGTAAAGCACACATTGGGACATCCTCCTCTGCCTCTCTCTTCCTAAATTGATGGCAGTCATAACAATTTGGGAGCCATGACAACTCAGGAGTCGTGACAGTAATTATGAGAGGTTTTGAAAGAGAATTTGTTGGCAGATGTTGAGGTGCAGCTCCTTCTGCAGCTGTAGCGATTCATTTGCCCATCAAATACAGTGTCCCCTCCTCACACAGGTGTACACCCAGAGAACTGTACCCACATATCTTGGGCTGTCTCTCTAGGTGCCACCTTCACTCTTCTTGCTGTCTATTCCATTCTTTGAGGTATCCCTGTCTAGATGCTGGCTGCAGCACCAACTATGCAGTGATGGTGGTGGACAGAGGTGGGTTTGAGTGCCACTCTGGAGCTGTGTGTCAGGTAGGCTGCAGTATCTGGCATGGCCTCTCTGCTCACTGACTAAAGGTACTTGTTTCAGGTTGAGCTGAGAAACGCTTAGACTTCCCTCAAAACCCCATCTTGTTCCTGTCAGCTTGGTTTGGCTGAGGAACAGTGGGGAAAAAGGAAAATCCCAGCACCATTTGCTGTTTGGTTGCACCAGAAGAAAGCCGCCAAAGCAAGCTTGTAAATATTACACACAGTAGTAGGGATCTGATTGATACAGGGAATTTCTCACCCCCCTGGTGCTGTTTGGATTTACCCACCTGGCTCAGGTTCTACATACAGTTGAGGGTGACAGCACCAGTGCCAGCAGTCCATGACTGTCCCCTTGGAGCTTTGCCTGGCCAACTGGTAGTGTATATCATGAGCCAGACCTTCTCTTCCTCCTCCTCCACAACCATGAGCAGGAGGTTGTGGTCCCACCACCAGTGAGGAAAGTGGATATCAGCCCCATCTGAGGCCTTCTTTGCTTCCTAAGTAGAAACAGAGGGTTTCAGCCTTCCTTTTCTTCAATGGTTGAGGAAATAAAGATATTTTCCTTCTTTTTCTTTTTTCTTCTTCCTCCCCCTTTTCCTCCCCCCCACCCCAGTCTCTACTTTAGCAGGATGAAGCCAGCTCATTCTGGTGCTGGAAATTTCGAATGGAGAGGAGAGATGAGGAAGAGAAGTATGCTAGCAGGAGGGAAGGCCCCAATGGGGGAAGGAGATTAGAGGCAGATTGAAGTTTGTCCACAGTAGAACAATAAGGCTTGCTCACTCGTGTGCATTTCTCTCCTACTTCTTCCTACTTCTAATGTCTGACTCATATCTATCATTACAGTGATACTGTCATTTTCCATTGCTCTCACCTTGTCATCCACATGCAAACAAACCATCCAACAGTTTCTGTGACAGAGACCTTTTCAGCTCAGCTCTGGACTAGCTAGCCCCTGCTGCCACTGGCAGGGTTTCTGTGTGCATGCTGTATTTGCAGGCTACGTTCACACACGCCATGCTTTTTTAAGCCAGCAATATCTATTACACTGACAGGGAAATAACATTTTCCCACACACAGACAGAGAACAGGTGCTGCAGATTGTTGTAAAACCTAAATGGACTCATTAAACAGTAACTTCAGAAAAAACTGACTTTAGAAATTTATAAAGCTGTGATTGTTTCTTCTCTTTTCTGTCAGAGATGACAGTTGTTTATTGAAGACTGTTACCAATCTTAGACAGCACTCATTGCTTTTATACTATGAAGCCTCCTGATTACTGATGAACTTCATGAATGTATTCACATTGCTTCAAGGTCCACATGTAAAAGCTTTGTATCCAAATTCTTGCAATGGAAACCTTCTGGATGAGTCTGATCTGTCACATGCCGCACAGCTCAAGTTAACTCCTTAGTATGTTGCCCTAATTATTGTTTGCTAAAGAGTCTAGAAGGAAATTTATGCAAAATAGATAGTCTTTATAATAACCTCCAAATAAACTTAATGTTCATGCTGAGCATAAATTATCAAACAAAAAGCAGAAGTAAAGGAGGGCCAGATAGTCTTATACAGAGTTGAGAGTAACCAGAATCAGGTGTTTCTTCAGCAGGTGAGGTTTTTCCTGCCATGTAAGCTTTTTCTTATTCAGCCTAATATAAGACATATATAATTAGCAGTTATGTTAAGGAAAGAAGACTGAGCTAAGTGCAGGAATCCATTCAGTTTCTTACTTTGCTTACTGTTAGTGTGGAACCCATCTACCTCTTCAGATGTTTCTGCTGGGACTCGTGCATGGTGCTTTTGTAACAAAAAGCTTTTTGGTGCAGTGGTTTGGTCCTGTGGGTTGAGAGGACCTTTCAACCTCATTTCTTTACCATTCCTGTGTGTTTGCCTTGGAGGACTCTACAGTGATGGTGTGTGTGTGTGTGTGTGTGTGTGTATGCGCACTGGAATGTGCCATGGCTCCACATTGTCTTTATGTGACAACAGTTTCCACATGTTGGACTGCACACCACTGGATCATGATGTCCATGTGACCTGAAGTGTGTTAGGATCTCCTTACAGTCAAGCATGCTGTATTATATTCTTTCTTGGTGATTGGGTTTTTTGCTTTTTTTTTTTTTTTTCATTTGAGAGTCACGATAGTTTAAAACAGTGCTGAGGAAAGCTGTTCGGCCATATATGCTTTTAAAAGGAAAAACAATGAAGGACTCATGTAAAGTATTCTGTGAAAAGGAAGCTAAATTGAACATGATCTTCAGTCTTGCCTGTACTAGGGCTGAAGTTGGGCAACTTCTTTGGACTTGTGAAGAAATTTGAGCATGTGTTTATCTCTAAATTATTTTTTTTTTAACTTACTATTTGCCTAAAGCCCTATATTTGCAATATTGAAGCCATATATTCTGATATTGTACAAAATAATGCATATAAAACATCTCTCAAGCACATCTAAATGCACACTTGCATATAGAATCATCATGCATGTAAGCACTTATCTGCTTCTCTTACTTTCAGAATTATATCGTCTGCCTGCTTGACTACGTACTTTTTAAATGAAATGGGTAAAATCATACTATATATTCTGTTGCACATGCTGATATCCTCTTATTTTCTCATTTCCTTTAAACAGTGATAATGAAAAATGGTGATACGAAATTGAGATGTTCGTTATCCCCCTCCTCCCCCCAGATGTTAATGTTGACACACAGAACTAGTCTAGCAGAGAAAGCATATTTGGTCCAAGTCATCCTCAGTTGTTTTCTAATTACAGTGACAGTACAAAAATAAAGCAAGCTTACCTCAGCTCAGGAGGCTTATTTCTGCTGTATCCCAGGCAGTTCCCTCTGTTTATTCACTTGAAAAGGGAAAATCCACTTGAATAAAGAAAAAAAAAAAAAAAGACTTTAAATAATAAGAGAGGCAAGGGATTCAAGGAATTCTCATCTGAGTTCCTGATCCACTTGTTCTACTGAATTGCCAAAACCCAGCTCCGGTAAGTAGTAGCTCAGAATGGCTTTTCTCCCTTCGTTTATTCTGTGGGCTGAGACTACAGGAATAAACCTGAGACAGTGCTGCATGGGAGAGACAGCGGGGGGACCTTGGCACGGAGTTGGACCAAACTCTAAATATAGCCCATCCCACTTTCCATGTAGTTCTCTTCATGCACTGAAGGCGGATGACCTTGTCAGAAAACTGACCTCACAGCATGTCACTCTCTACAAAGAGAGGATCTAAAGGAACAGGACTGCAGTGTGAGAGGACAGAAAAGCAATCAGCCATCTGCTTGCAGTACATGAATATAGGTATGAGCTCTATTTTTATGGCAGTTGCAACTGATCGAGTTGTAATGTGCTTTATTTGACCATTTGGACACGTGTGCTGCATGCCAGTTCACAAAAGATTTTTACAGATGAGAGATTGCGTTGTAATTTCTAGTCTGGAATAGAGAGTACTGACATAGATGAATAGCCTGTCGCCTTTCCTCCTTTGAAAAATGTTAATTCAGCAAAGTGGGTAGTATTTCTCTTTTATATTCCATTAATCTTCATTCATATGTAAAAGGTTTCTGTCTATTAGAAGATGTTTTCTCTCACTTGCTCCTGTAGTGAGATTTTTGGGAAAATGTTATTTAAATCCATAAATGTATATTCCAGTACTATATAAATTAGAGATGCTAGGGTAACTTGAAAGAGCAGTGCAAGATGCAGTATCTGAGACCAAATGGCTGAGAAATGTTTAGGATATGCAAAGGAGGAAGCAGGAGAGTAAGAGGCTTAGAAATATAGCCACTGGGCCTTGGATCTCAACAGATGGGTTATAATCCAGTGAGTTTGCCACTTTAACTCTATGTGGCAACGTGTTCAGGAAATTTTGTTCTTAACCTGAAGAAAATTTTAATTTTATACGAGTTAACGCGATGCTCTTTCAAATGGACTAGGTGTTGCTATGTCACATGAAGACCTGTGAATATAGAAAGGATGCAGAAGTCTGAACAACTCAAAATGCCTTCTTTCACATTTTGTATTGGGTCATCAAGGAGAGTTGGAATGAAAGCTTTTTTGCAATACTGTTCTTTAATGAGATGTATTTCTTGGTAGTGACGCGTAGCTAAGTGTATGCTACGTTATATATGTGCATGCAGTTTTTAATGTTCAGAGAAAACCTGGGAAGATGTCCGATTTGTGATAACCTTATACCATAGGATTATACATCTGCAAAACATGCACGAGTCAAAAAGGCTCTTGACGTGAGCCAATAATATCAGCGGTCAGTAAAATATCAATGCGTATCTATGAAAAATAATGTAATGTGTGCTGTTAAGTTTTTACAACATGTGCTGTCTATTTTTTATGGAAGCCTACTGTTTTTGGCAAGTTTTGCAATGTAATTTTATCATGATCTATCAGCTTCAAGTCCACAAAGTCAGCCAGACTCTGTGTGTTACCTTCACAACAAGAACTACAGCTGTGAAGCCACAGCTGCTTCCCAAGACAGTGAAAAGGCAGTAGGAAATATGAGTCTCCCGCAGTACTAAGGGAGACATCACATCTGGGCTGTTCTGCATTCCTGGACAAAACTTAATCATGGTCAGATCTAGGCCAGCACCCACCATTGAAGTAGTTTTATGGATTTCTCCCAAGATTTGCTCCCAATTTACCTATTTCCTTTCAATTAACAGAAACAAACGTTTATAGGATGGTGGTTGGTTTGTTTTTTTGTGGGTTTTTTGTTTTTTTTTTTGAGAAGTTGTGCCTTTTTTTTAGAATGGCTTTTAGATGTATTTCTTCATATGTTTCTTAGGATTGACAGCTACTTCAAACCAGATTTTTGGGATTTTCCTTCATACAGTCATACTTTCTGTAACTTGTCAATTGATTTTTTTCAATGATTAAACCCAAATTCCTAGGCATTTGTAGTTGTTCAAAGATCCCATGGGATGTTTTATAATGTAAGATGCATGAACCACAATGTATCAATGGTCAACTGTATTCTGCTGTATTTTTTTTCCCTATTCCCCAAATTTTCAGAGTGTTCTGCTACTATTGCACAGCATTGATGGCATCCTTTAACTAGTTTCTAAAGTGCCTGTAAGGTATAGAAGGCCTGGCATCTATCAAGAGAAGAAACCCTTTTTACAAGGTTAAGTATTTAATTATTTTGTAACATTCATCCAGTAAGATTTTAAACATCCAAAACCCCTACTACTTCTAAACAAGCTAAACAAAATCGTCTCCTGTTTCCTTATCCCTCTAAGAACATGCTTTTAATCTGAAATGGAGTTTTAAAGAGATTGTCAGAAGGGTAGTTTTTGAAAGAAAAGAAGTAAGAGTAATGAAGAGGCTGCAGTGACTTATGTGCTATCTGAGCCTTCGCTCTTAGTGTCACTGGCTTTGGAGTACAAGAGCAGACAGCAGAAGTGATGTGCACTCTATGCTGATGTGTTTCTGTATCTTCAGGCTCCAGGTGCTTGTTTGACAGGCCAGTCGTGAAGAAATTAGGTTGGATGGCAAACAGTCTGTCATTTTCCTAACATGTGAAATCTTAGTGTTCACCCTTCATCTACCATGGATTTTAAAACTACGGTGACTGAAAATGAATGTCAAGTCCTCCTTCCTTACCTCAGTGGTGACATTTTTTGTCACGTGAGACAGGGATGGGATGTCACATTCAGCTCACATCTTGTGGAAGTGTAAGTAGTTTTTACCAGACTAAGTGTGACCTACTACTTTTATACTTGACCACTCTCTTGCTGTTTTTTGAGTGTTTTTCTGTTTTATAAGGCAATATGTAATAACAAGAAGGTCAAATTATGAATAGGCTGGGTTGTAGCTGTATTGCAAGCTAAACCTAACCTTGGTCATGTGAGTTGGATTCTTCTTCTATACTCACTTGTATGCAACAGGATTTCCTCTGACCTTGACCCCAGACATGCCCTTCATTTTGTATTTTGGTTCACTGCTAGTCAGTAAGTCAAAAACCATCTTTTTGTGGTACCAGTTTTGAATATTAAAGTGTTAAAAATTAGGTAAAGGGAGAAATAAGCTGTGGGAGACTTTTCTTGGCACAGTCTGACAGGTGATTTCATTTGTGTGCTGAATGACTCCCTTAAGTTCTCCTCTTTCAGTGTGAGAAAGAGGAGCCCCAGCTGAATGTCCTCTCCTGCAGTTTATCTGTGGTAGATTTCTCAGCTGACCATGGATGGTGTTTACACATGTTAACATGTTGTTTTTGTAGTACTAACTATTGCCAGTACTTTTAAGATTATACATACTAGTCTTGCAGACAGTTTGCAATAAGTTCTTCCTTGACACAGGCCTACTGAAGCCCTTTTCAGTTTTCAGTAGGACCATGTCTCTTCCTGCTCTGTTGCATGTTGTGTGCCTTTGTGTGCTTCACAAATGCACTGTAAAATACGCTTTTTTTTTTAAGTGCCTCAGCAGGCCAAGTCTGCATTTCAAGGTATGCTCACAGATACGAGGACTTACTGTTGTGCTGTATCAGGACTGTTTTGAAGAAGGAGTTCATTCAGACAGAAGAGGAAGTGCTCAGACCTTGGGGGATAGGGGCTGCTTTGGGGTAATGACATCACGTCTGGTTATCGTGGAGATTGCCTCCATGTTGGACTGAGATAACTTTGTTCTCTGTTTCAGTGGCAGTTAAAAGCTGTCAAAATGAGGGTACCTAACTGCTAGTCACCTGCACCTGAACTTCATTGCTTTTTAACTAATCGGCTTGATAACCATTTCCCTATCCCCCTCCTTTTGTCAGAGAAGAAGCTGTGCTTGGAATACTTCAAAATATTTGAGATGTTAAACCCTTTTTCTTATATAACCAACCCCCTATCCTGTTTCATTGAAAGACTTCATCTGTTTCTTTGGATGTTGGTGGGAGTGATGACTGAGGACATGACACTGAGATTTGTGTTCCTTCTGCCTTGTGTGATGATTATGATGATGGAATGATTTGTTTAGATACTGTCATTGTTGCTTTCAGGCTAGCTTTAGTGATCAGCAAAACTTTAGGGGCAAGAAAAATTCAGGCAAATGCATTGACATTAAGATTAATTGATCTGATTCACTGCAAATTTGGTCCAATTTTAAATGACACAAATATAAAAACGTCTGATTTCAATTGTGCTGTTTTCCCAGACTTTTCTGTCTGCCCCATTCCATTGTTACTTGCAAAGAAAAGGAATCTAAAATGACAGTTTAAAAAAAAAAAAAAAAAAAAAAGACTTCTGCCCAACACACTTGGCATTTTACTTAGAATCAAGTATTTTTCAATCTGCTGGCTTTAAAGCTGGAAGCCCGAGAAGTGCTTTTTCCCCAGATTAAGTGATACAGATCAGTACCGTTTAATTGACCAATAAATAAAAACATAACTTGCAAAGCAGCCTGAAATTATTCCATCATAGCATGTCCAAATTGAATGAACCATGCTCACCGACAGAGTAATGTCAAGGACACATTTTCCTGCAATATGCTTGAAACTAGAAAGAATAGCAAATATAAAACCTATTTCTGCAACATCCTTGATGTTTTTTAAAAATTAAAAACATAAGTCCTATTTAAAGTTTAGTTTTAGATATAAGGTAATTTTAGAGCAGTCAGGGGAGGAAGGAAGTCAAGGATGGAAAAAGGGGGAGGAATTAAGTTTGTAAAAATAAATTGTATACAAGCTTTGTTTTCCTATATGCAGTTCTGGATTAACATTGATATATAGCACTGGTGGGAGCAAAAGGGAGAATGCAGGAATTTCTGTAGCAGTTCAGACCTGTGGGCTCTTCTAGTCCAGAATACATCTCTGTCTGTGGACAGTGCCAGATACTTCAAATAAAAATTGAACAAGTCTCCCTTGCGGATGCAGTTTTCCTCCAAATTCTAGGGTAGAGTTTAACTAAAAGAAATGAACTTTTCCTATAGTGCCTTGTTTTGCTGGAGGTCTTCTGGATGCCAAAGAAATGTCTAATCTCACTGAGCTTCCAGGTTTGAAAAAAGAAATATCCCAAACTAATAGAAAGTATTCTCTCAGGTGTCTTTGCATACATAAGCAAAATAATATATACATATTTTTTTCCAGTCAGTTAAGCTCAGTCCTTAAAAGAATGAGTTATTCATATTTGTGGTCACTGTAACTCCTGTATTCACCACTTCATACTAGCAGAATGGCACTGTGGAAGTTGAAAGTGTCAATAATGACGAGATACAACAGCAAGCACCAACTGTATGTGCTAGCTAGTATGAACAAAATTGCATTCACATAAAAGCAATGTATTGTTACCTCCTATATCATTAAAGCTTCATCAGCTTTTAAAATAGTGGAAAAAAGGACAAAGCAAATATGCATTCTTTGTGGAGATAATTGTTAATAAAGTGCATATTTAAAAGAAGCCTATTAAATTATCAAAATGTCTGAGTGCTTCTTTATGTATGTGTATATATTTGTCTACATGCTTCTGCGTTAATGCATGTGTACATATACATTCAGTATGCCTACTGATGCACTGAGACATAGGTACATATATTGAATTTGTAAGTTAAAAATCCTTACACTGACTCAATTTAAATACTGTGATCATTATTATAAATGAGAAAGTCTATTCATGGCAAGGGGTATTAAGCGTAAATGTTTTTTCCATCTCAGCATGGTTCAGAGTAAAATGAAATATAACTACCTAATGACTGGGAAGCTTGTTAGTGTGTGCCATAGTGCTGATGGATAACATGGGAGAGAAACACAAATTCTGGAGCTCTTCACCTTTTTATTTATATCAGGAGCATTACACAATCGTTTAGACTTTGGTGACCTTGTGGTTCCATAATGTTTGCCCATTACAGGAAAGCAGATGCAAGAGATTGTTGTGCTGAATAGCATTGCCCCTTCAGCAGTGTGTTCCAGGAGTGCCTGCCCGCTCATTTGCACAAGAGAGATAAAAGTCAATATTGTATTAATCAATTAGCTTCTGCCTTTGTGTCAACTGTTTATTAAGGAAAAATTTGTCCTCTCTTCTTTTTGGACATAGAAGAGTCTCCTGGGTAGCTTCACACCTCAGAGCTGGGCAAGTAGTGCTGCTGATGTGGGTGTGTTTGAAATCTGTGAGCTGGATACCTCTACTTTTATTCACGTTGAGTTATGATTTATTTTGTGGATAACCTCACTGACTTCAAGGTAACTATCTGTATAGGAAGATGCACTGCTTAACGTGAGCAAGAATGGCAGGGTCTGGCCTGTGGGACTTGAATGTCTAGAACGAAACCCTCCTGTCATACAGGAGTTGACACAGTGTCACAGACTATCACAGCTTAAAGCAAGCTACCACCTCAGGTGGGACATGTGTGACTGTCAAGGAAATAGACAAAAAAAATACTGCTTGTATGAAGTAAAATAATCCGGTTCTGCAGAAAGATGCACCAACTGGAACCACTTTTGCAGATGTTTGATGAGTTTGGGGCTGGACATTGGATTCCTCTTTTTTTGTTCCCAGCTGATAGCGGAGGAGGACGTTGCATCACAAAGTGCAGCTCGTAACTCAGATGGGCAGTGAACAGGTGGCACATTGTTTTTCAGGCTATTCCATATCATGGAAACCATTTGTCCAGTTTTAAGTTGCTATTACCAGCAGTGTATCTTTTAGTTATGAGAAAGAGAAGAGGTTATTTAAAACTTAGGCTGCCCCTGTTTGCCTTTCAGAACATGCCAAGTGGGTTTTAAAAAAGGAATGCCTAAAGATCCCAGACATTTTTCCATTAGTTGTTTAATGCTGCTCTCATTTATTTCTAGTGTGGAGTGAATAGGTTAGGAAAGAGCTGTCTCAGCAATTCAGTTCAATGAGACATGCATGGATATACTTAGAAATGGCGTTTGAGGCTCAAGTGGGGATGAGCAAGGACAAAGAGGGGGACTAGTTCTTATCTCCTGGATGTTCTTCATTTTTATGATCTATATACAGCCTTCTTGGATGTAGCACAGTCAGGACTTCAAGGCTGCAGAGCTGGTATGTGTAAAAGGTGACATCTCTCAAGCATCTCTTCAAGTCATGTCAGAAGAGACAAACAAATTATGTATGAAAGTCTCCAATGGACCCTCACACTCAGAAGCTGCTCTACCAAAATACAGCATAAGCAATTTGCTGGGGAAAGGGTGACATGGAAGGAAACAAGCCCTTGATCAAGCAGAGCAATAACACTAAGTGACCAAGACACATTTTGAACTTTCAAGAGTATGAAGGATGATAAAATTTTTGAGCTTTTTCTCATCAATTATCATACCTGAGACTCCATAGTGACAAAAGATTCACGTGCTCGGAGACTTTGGAGGGGGATGACCATGGGGAAGAAGGTGTTGCTGTGCAGAGAGATATTTGGTAGAGGAGCATCAGGCTCCTTGGGAGGAGAGAAAGTAAAATCCCAGTCAGTAGCCACAGATATTTGAGCTCTACCATAAGAAAGAAATCTTCAAATTTGTATCTTCACCTGCTGCCCTGTGTACAGAGTAGATACATTTGTGGGGCATATTAATAATACATTTATAATAATTTATATTGGAGTAAGCCCATGTCACATTGATAAAATTGAATGAAAAAAATTAAAAATAAAAAATAAGAGTAGGCTTTGGAATACTTTCTCCTTTTTAAATCTAGTAGCTAATAAACTTTCCCAGAAAATCTTATTCCTTCAGCTGATGTCTGATGGACACTCTTGGAACAGAAACAGCCATGTTCCAGCAAAAGTGGCCGTAGTACTTCTGGGGAGAGGCAGTCAGTCTTCTTGCTCATGGTCTAAATGGCAGCTCAGTAATTCAGTCAGTCTGACTCTGTTCCTTCCCTTAGAAGACAGGACTTTGCTGCTATGTAAGGGACACTTGATGTTACAGCTAGCCTATGGCAGGGGCTAACATGAGGGACATCTGCCATGAGCAACTTGCCTCACATGGGGTCTTATGCTTTTGTGGTCATAGATTGTTCACAATTTTTTTTTCTCTGATGTCACTGTCTTTCTAAACCTATTGCAGTTTGCCAAGAATCTAATCTATATCAAATGAGATCTCATGATAAATGACATCCAACCTGCTAAAACGTTCACTGATTTTCTCTGATTGCTAGCTTTAAGTTCTCAAACTTTTAAAAAACTCTTAAAAGCTGTCCTAACTCCATTTTAGGATGCTGACTGTGACTCAAGCTTTTCAAAGTGTGATAAGAAATGACAGTTGCAAGACAGCATTTCCTAGGCAGATTTATATACGGAGTTTGTTACCACTATGGATTTTAGAAGCTATGGCCATTGTTGATTTTGTGTCACTCATGTCCTCTGGCCTTCTCTTCATTCTGCTTACTGCTAGTGATTGCACAGACATTATATAATAATCAGTAGTCAGATCTTCCATATTTTGTGCGATGCTTATGGAATTTTACTCTTCCTATTCAAAATAAATAACTTTATCTTTGAACTGGCAGCTTCCAACTTCAGCATATGGGAAGTCTGAAGAATCACTAAATCCAGCAAAGGGGAAGGAAAGGTTCAAATATTCCAGATAAACGAATTCTAATTATTCAGTTAAATAGACGATGTGTCCATGAGTATAGTTTTTTTTCCCCTAAAGTACTCTGTAGGCAAAACAGGTGAATAAGAGTATGAGTGGAGACATCTTAATTTCAATAGTTTTTGTTCAGAACATAAGAATTTCTTATAGTTGTGGACATTTTCCTTAAACTGTGGGAATGGTGCCTTTACCTTAAAATGTGCTTACAGAAAATGTTCACATATATTTTTAAACAGTAAGAGATTGTGCAGATCTTAGAATTCTTCCTCTTGCAGATAATTGTCAGTGAGGCATTCTGAATTTCTAAATGGAGGTTGGGGTGTTTTTTGTTATTTGTGTGTGTGTGTGTATTGGTGAGAGGTATTTTTCTCTTCCTCCATCTTCAAGACTTCTCCTTGTAGAAAGAGATGACTTACTCCAAAAGGAGTATCAGCACATTTAACGGGAATTATATATCTTCTCAGTGATCCAACAGTCCATGAAGCTGTGACTACATAAGTACAGAGCTGTGGATCCAAGATCGTATTTAACTTGTTCAGGAATAACACAGAGAGATATCATGGAGTTTGAGGTGCTGGAGCTCTTCAGAAACATCTTCTTTCAGTGTTCACTGCATGTTTATTTCATGTGGGTTTATGGATAGTTTACACATTTCTACCTGTGATGGTAGCTGCAGATGGCACTGACTGTGCAGATTCCCAGAAGGATACAGAAATATCTCCTGCAAGATCAAGCATTTTGAAGAAGCAAAAACTGGGACTTCTCCTAAAATACATTTCAAATACTAGTTTTCTAAAATGATAAAAATTTCCATTCCAGCTGTACTTACTGCTAATCTTAAGGTTATATGATTTTGAAAAGATTGCAGTTGAAGATCTTACTCCTATTTTTGAATGCAAAATTAGAAGATGAGTGAAAAACATAAATGAAAGCTCCATTTTTTTTTTTTTTCCTCAGATGCTTTGGATGATGAAGCAATTGAGAAACCAAGTGATGAGACAGCAATACATAAAGGTCCTGATTCCAAACCTGTGACAAAGAAAAGAAAGCAGGTATGTAAGTTTAGCAGTTGTGTAGACCATAGAGATGATATTGTATAGTGAAATGTAATCCCCACTGATTCACTATAAAAGGATGATTTTCTTCACCTTTTGCCTTATCTGATCATATGATAGGATTTTTTTTTTTTTTTAATTATTTTTGCACTGTTTGGAAGTGGTCTCCAAGTGCATTTTGTTAATAGCTTTTGTTTGATGCCACAATTGTCTCCAACTAAGAGGATGTCTAGCGATAAATGCCTGAGTGGTGCTACCATGTCCTTCTCCCTTTTCCCTTTCCTTGCACACAGAAAGTCCTGAAAGCTGTGTCTTAAATGTTGTTCTGCTTTACATAGAATATACCCAGGAAATGGCAGCAAGGTCTTTGGCAGTCAGCATCGCTGTAGCAAGAAAGAATCATCTAGACCTCAGCTGATTTCAAGGAGTCTCTTGTTTGAAAGTTAATTTCTTCTGCCTTCCGCGTGTCATTGAGGAGAATAGACTGAATGGCTGTTGCTAAAATGACATTGGAGACTATCTCTCCTTGAGGATATGGATATTAATTTAGACCCTAG
Organism: Chrysolophus pictus; assembly: GCA_037305975.1. Classification (NCBI taxonomy): domain Eukaryota; kingdom Metazoa; phylum Chordata; class Aves; order Galliformes; family Phasianidae; genus Chrysolophus; species Chrysolophus pictus. Next base: position 111,191,142 of record CM074576.1, read on the forward strand.
TAAATTCACTGTATGATGTCTAGGCAATAGCCCAAGTGAAAATCCTTTGTAATGCTGTTCTTTGTTTAGTAACAGAGAAGTGTAAGCAATACAGTAGTACTTACTATGCTCTTGGTGTCTTTCCAAGGAGACCAAAGGTGAAATGAATCAAATGTCTCAACTGATTCCACATTTTGATCAGGAAAGAGAAAACTAAGTAACATAGGAGAAATCCTTTGTACATGCCCTATCTGAACATCAAATGCAAGGAATTCAACTAAGTGAGGATGCCTATGGAGCTGTTTGTTGTTGTTTTTTGTTGCTTTTTTTTTTATCACAACTACATTCATGTATGCATTTAGAACAAAGTTAAGATGTTTTTTTGTAGGAGTTGCTTTGCCCATTCTGTGAGAACATTAGAAAGGATGTCTGACACAGATTACCCTGCTGAGGAGGACTGGGTCTGCTCAGCTGCAGTAGGCCTCCTGCCACAACTCTTTTGGTAATATAAAAAACATCAGTATGTATTTTGGAACATGGTAAGTTGATGTTTAACAATAAAACCCCTGGAGGCAGTGATTTTTGGGAGCTCAGTTGCCTGTTGTTGGATATTTTTTAGAACAAAACTCTTGCAAAGTTTGGTCTACGAGCTTTCTCTAAAGAAAAACTAGTAGTTCCGTAGTTCTAGTGCTCCTAACAATCTATCCTACTCCCTCATTTCTGCCTTATTCACAGGCTGGAAGCTATTCTGCAGTGGTCTTGGCATGTTAAAGCCAGTCAGGAGACAACCAAACAGAATTATGAACATTTATGTTTCCAGTCTGCAGACTGTCCACAGAGTTGCAATAAGATGAATAATTTGTCTCCAATCTGAATGGAGCATTGATGTGTTTACTTTGTCACAGGCTCCAAAAGTCAGAGTACATGGCTGACCTAGAATGTAAACTTTCACACACATGCAAGAATGTTTTCACTTTACATTTGAATTTCCAGTAACTTGGCAACTTGTTAAGAAAAAAGTTGTGTTAGAAATATAATACAGGAAATATTTTATGTTCTGTCTATGATTAACAAACAAGGAATTTATGACATTTTAGTTCATAAATCAGTGGTTCTCAGCATAAATTTCCTGTTTTCTGCATTTTAAGAACTTCCATATAAAAATAGCATAAAAACACAGAGCACAGGGGAGCCATGTCAAAAACCAGCAGGTTGTCTGCTTTGTGTCTTGCGTAAGAAAAGCATGTAAATGACTTTTTCCTAAGGGTGCTATGCAAACAACTATTGCATGAGTAGGTAGGCAGCTAATATTTGGTTAAGGGTCAGAAGTTCAGTTCGATCAGATACTTAAATATTTTGGGCTACAGATCATCAAAGACACGTAGATTTACAGCCATTCACCACCATGAAGTTTATTTTTCTCTAATGTCTGAATAGGACTTGCTAACAGCGTGCCATGCCTAAATACCTATGTTGCTTTAAAGAAGGGATTTTTGAGTCCTAACATGATTTTCTGAGGAAGCAAGCCTGCTGCAAGCCTGCTGTGTGCTTCAGTTGCAGTTGAAAAAGAGAGCTATACACTGTCATCAGAGAAGAAACCATTCCGTGATACTTTTAAGCATTTGAATGAAAGGCTTCCAGTCAGAAAATTTTATTTCTCTGTTATTTTTATTCCTTCTTTACATATATACTGGTTGGGAGCGTGCATGGAGTTTTGGAGATTTATATAAAACAGTTCACACAGCATGTGAAGGAAGAAATGGGCTCAAAGTGAACAAGGCTTTTTTCTTTATACTGAAAGGGTCATAAATAGTGATGATGTTATCTAGGATAAGGATCCATCATATTCTTTGCAAAGAAAGAGATTCAGGTTGGCCCTTTTTTAGCTTTTTGGTTTCTTGGTAGTATCTCATGACTAAATCAATCCAAAGGCTTGTTCTCTGCATAAAATCTTATGTCAAACGTGGAATTTATGATGATAACACCTGGCAAGTTGTCTTCAAGTGTCTGTGGACAGCTGGAATACGTAAGGATAGATCAGGAACTTGAGGCATAAGGTAGCTCTGCTTCAGTCTCAATGTCTGGGAATGCTAACGGCAGGGCTAGGAACAAAGAAATATATGGTGTTCTTCTTATAAGCACTAGAATCTGAGACAGGACAGAGATTTTTATAGATATATAAAACACGAAATGTTAACCCTGAAACACTTTTTCTAAATGAAGTGAGTTTGTGCTTGTGGTCAGTTCTTTGATTATTCCTAACAAAACAGTGGGGACAAATCTTTACTTGTTACGGCAAGATACTGTCCCTGTCACAAGTTCTTATTGATCCAGGCTGTTATATATTCCAGCCCTATCTGTCAAGTGCTTTGCTGGCTCTGTTTAGTACCCAGCCACATCTGCTTTGGTAATTCCTCAGTATCATTTCAAGCCTCAGACAGTTTCATAGCCACTTTTATACATAACTACTACTTCAGCAAGTGCATGACTCTGTATCACACAGCACAGAAAACAGGAGCAATCAATAGGTCATTTGTTTGTGAGGTACGTGGTGGTTCCCTTGTTGCTGTATCTGAGTTATCAGGGGAAGCAGGGAAGATAGGAAAGTGGGTATGGAGAGGCACAGACATGCTGGCCAGCCTCGTGTAGAACAAGTGATTATGAAGGGCCCTCCTGCTGTGACAGCAGCACAGGAAGCACTCAAAGGGGCTCAGCTGTTCTGAGCCTCTATTAATTTTTCTCTGGCCCTGCTGTAGGTGCCCTAAAAAGGGAATGAAGGAGCAGCTTCTCTGGCTTTTGACCAGACTCTTTTCTGCTCTTTTTCTTCCTCCAGGCCCACCCCAGGGAGCGCTGCTGGACCCTGAGCTTTTAATGTTTCTTGTGATGAGTCTTTTTCACTATTTTTTACAGAAGCAGATTTTTCCAGCTGAATGCATCCTAGTATCAGGGATTTCTTTCTTGAAGCTGATTTTCCCCTTGCACTTTGGCAAATCACCTATTAAGTTAAAAAGATTTATATGCAGACTCATTTGTGTTACCAGAAAGTGGACATCCCTCAGAAGGAAAGAGAATTGTTATGCTTGTAAACCTGTGCCTTATTCCTTCTGGTTTGTCTTTCAGACAAATCCTAACCTTTGCTTATGTGAGCAGACGCTCTTACAAATGGATCACTTCAGCCTGCTTGCTCAGGCGCAAAAGTGGGTTAATAATTGCAACATGTGTTGGATGAAGATTATTCTGAAATGCAACATGTATTTCTCTTATGCATATTTGACCCTGTCTGCTATGAGGAGGCAAAGAAAGAATGGAGCAGAACAAATTTGAAACACGTTTTCCTAAATTTTGCTTTGCAAATGTCAAAGGAAATTCAGAGCATTGATATTTTCCATTTATTGTCACTCAGTTCCATGGTATCTTGCACCGTCTGAAAGCTTGCACTAGGCTGATTGTTTTAAGGTTTTATTGGAAAAATTTAGAAAAATGATCATGCACAATAATAGAGATTAAAAGTATATGGTTGTTGAAATATTTTCTTCATGTTTTCCTTTTTTCTTTCGAATTTATCAAAGCTGCTTTTCACCATCTTTTGGAAGCATGTTTACAACCTGTGTGTTTCAACATTCTGTTCTTTTATTCTTCTCTTGGTTACAACAACATAAATCTCAATTCCAAAATTACTCCAGATACAGGGCACTGTAAAAAATTGAACCTTTCTGCAGGTAGGAAGGTTTGGTTTTGTTTTTTTCCTTTACCTAGCATTCCTGTATTTTCTCTTGCCTCCCTGTGGTGATGTTTTTTGTTTTTTTTTTTCCCAGGTGATCAGATATCTAATACTTAAACTTTCTTTTTTACTTCTTTTTAAAATGTGTTTTGCAGCCTACAGAGTGTTTTCTAAGTCAGCCTGAAGAAACACCAGGGACCACTTTAAAAGCAAAGAAGCGAAAGAAGGTATGAATGCCCTAATGTGTACCTAGGGACTGGGCAGTAGGTGTGCCTGTTGTTGTGGGATTCCAAATTGGGTCAAGCTTGTTGCTGTGTGAAGCTATATAGTGTTGCAGCCTTTGTTTTAGAGAATAAAAATTCCCACTCCTATGACTTGACTCAAATTATCCATTCATTACATGAACTGAACTGCAGAATTATGCCTACGCTCCTCTCAAGGGTTGTGTGTTATTTATACCCACCTTGCAGGTGTGGCACACCAGGAAAATGAAACTATCAAAGAAAGATGGCAATTCAGTTTCTGCAGAATCTGCCCTGATTCAGCTGTGTGAACAGGCTCCAGCATCCTTTGCACCAAGAACTGCCCTTGTTCCCTCTTCTCCTGGCATAAGTATAAATACTCTGGACTGACCGTCTGGCTGCGCTCCATCCTCACTCAACAACAAACACAGTCTGCTGTCTAGATGGAAATAAAATGGCACTAGGCAAGTTAATTGTATTTTGGGACAGCCTGTGTTAAGTACTTGGCTCCCTCACAAGGCAGAGGTGGCTTTTTTATGTTATGTCAGGCCTCTTAATCAGCAGGTGAATGGGTAGAGTTGAATTTAGCTTTAAAAGCAGCTCTGGCAGAAGTGACCATGGAGCTGGATCCACTTCTGCCGAGTGAAAGCATTCCACAGCAGAGAATGATGCACCAGCCCTAGGAAAAAGACCCCGTTCCTAGGCAAACAACAAGCATTTGGTTATACCTTTAGATTCACTGAGGCTAGACCTCTGAAATGATGTACACAACCTGTTAGCAAATGCATCAGGAAATATTTGTCAGATTGATCCATTGTTTCCAAGCAAACTCTTCTCACCAAATAGAAGGAGGGGAGTGGGGAAACAAACAAAAAAAAAAAAAGAAAGAAAAAAGAAAAACACAAAAAAACACCTTTGCTTTTAAGCATCTGGAACAAATTGGAAGAAAAATAGTAAAACTTCCTGTGTTAGGGCCATTTCCCCATTGCTCTCCTCAAAGGAAGAGAGTTTGTTCAGGTGTCCTTACTCTTATGGACTTTCTCATTAGTATCGGGCTTCTCCTCTCAAGAGTGCCATAATTTTTTTGGAGGAATCAAGTGGCCCAGTGAATGACATAATGGTCCTGAGGAATGACAGCTTACACTGAGTTACCAAATGAAATGAGCCCAACACTTCTGTGTTATTGTCTGCTAAACCGATGATTCCCAAATGCAGGTCACTGAAGAAGCTGGAAGTGGAGAAGAGCATTTCTCCTTAGGGCCCTGCCTTTTATATTTGTTAGGAATAACAAAGAAGGAGTTCATCTGTGGACCTCATGCGATAGCTGTGTGTTGTGTAGGTGGCCTGTGGCCATGCTTGGGAAAAACAATTTTTGCAAGGCAGAAAAATGTGAGTGTCAAATGGTGGTGAAGCTTGAGAAGGAATATTGCATTTTCAGGAACTACGGAAGCCAACCAGCTGGAAGTCCACTGGAGAGAGTCTTCCAGTGACCGTAGAGGGCTTTGAGCCACACCGAAGGTTGACCTGGAGCAACATATAAGCCCTGCAGTGACCCACCACCCCTCTGCAGCTGCTAAAAGCTGTTCCAGGCCCACTTTGTCTCTCTGCAGGATCACTTTTCCTCACAGATGCTCTGTTGTAACAATGCTGTCCTTCTGCTCTTCACTTCCAGGCTTATACTGCCACTCATCTGTATGACAGTTCATCTGTATGTAAGTTCAGTTTAGCTTGTGCAGCTGAGAAACTGCAAGCTGCCCTTTCACAAATGACTTATTTCTCAGTGAGAATAAGGAAGACTTCAGATTTGTGCTGTTCTCTCCAGAATGTCTCTAGCCTTGAAAATCTGCTGTATTCCTAAATGCTGGCACATCATTCAGATAATGGGTATCCGGGGCTGTTCTCCCTCAATCATCCACTTTAATTATGTGAAAAAAAATAACAGTTTCAGTGAAAATTCAAACCTGTTACTTGCTAACATTCTGGGGCATAAAACATAATTATTATGAACTCTTCTCCAAGCTCAAAATACTAGTTAGGTTTGAAAAATTAGGCGTTTTGGAAGAATAAAATAGCTGCTGAACTCTTTCTGCTTGATTTCTGGTTTGGTGAGCTTTAAACTCATTTTTATTATGGGTTTTGTGATAATGTATATTGTGAATCTAGTTAACCATCTCCTCTTCCCAAAGAGATGGATAGTTACCCTGTTCACCTTAAAATATAGCTGTCTTACAGTATCATTTGATTCCTGTGATTAATGCTTTAAGAAGAATAAATTAAATCAAATGATGAGAAAACTCAATTTTCGAACTGCTACAGCAGCAAAGCCCATAAAAGTGCCTTTCAGTTATGTTTTTGTTACAGCGACATTTTAGGTAAGTGAACAAGACTTTCTGTCTTCAGGGTCACAGGCCATTGTGTCAAAGTATCTGTGCTTCATCCTGAAGTCTGCGTCAGGCAATGGGAATCATGTCCTGTTAGAAGACCTTCTTCTAATCAGGCTTTTGATAATGCAATTCACTGTATGAAGTTGTGGAAGAATGTTTATTTACAACGTTGTTATCTATGTTAAGAGCAGATGTGATATAAAATACTTACACCATTATTTGTCTTTTTAGAAGAAAATTTCTGATGTTCTGGAAAAGTCTCCTCCAAAACCTGGTGTCCCTGAGGATCTACAGAACCTGCTTAGTCAACATTTTGGTACGAAATGTTCAGTGATTGAAATAGAGGAATTAAAACTGCCAGGTAACTTGTCCTATATTAGATATATATGCGTGTGTGTGTGTGTGTGTATATATATTTTTTTTTTTCTTTTCTTTTTTCCAGACACTAGTAACACTAGTAAGTTCTTTTTCTGTAGGAAAAAAAGGAGACTTTGGGGACAAGCCTTTTGATTGTAATCTTTTATTGAAATATACGTTTATACCATTTATTACTTTGCTGCTAAGAAGAGGTGTTAATTTCTTTGAAACAAATACGAGTAAGATTATATTATATATATTATAAAAAGGTATTGATTTTAGGAGCTTGCTTTTCTAATAGAAATTGTATCATTCCTAATTAGTATGTTCCATGATGCTGGTTGAGAAAGACTGTGAAAATATATTTCATCTCTGGGATTACCCGCATCTACCCAGATGTATAATAGGAAGACTGAAAGGAGTAGACAAAGAAATAACAAAACGTGATTCTGGTATGGTTATGAAATATTGAACAGAATGGATTTTCAGGGAGTGTCATGAAAAAAAGATGGTAATTTTAGTCCAAGTTGAAAATGAACAAGTTCTAACCATGACTTATGACCCTCTTGGTTTCCTTTACTCTGTCTCCAGTTCAAAGCTAATGATAGAAAAGTCAAAGTGGGAGAGAGCAGGGGTAGCTTCTGTCTGTCAGCTTGAGATTGTATTAGAGATTAAGGCAATGTTCTCTGTCTCCTACTCTAGAGATGAAGAGGAACTGTCATTTTCTAGGCACTATTCCATTATTTGTTGAGAGTGCATATGAAGAACAAGCTGTCTTGTAACAAATCTGCATATATTAATAGTTCTTGAACTGCAGGTGACCTATCCCTAAGCTAGCACCCTTCTAGCCCAGCAGTGCTTTCTCTCTTTTAACGTTTAAGCTTGGCTTTCTAATAAATATGCTTCTCTTTAGGATCACGAGTCTATGTTGACCATTCCTTATTTCTTTGGGCTAGGTTCAGCTTTCTTATTGAATCAAGAAAACCTGGAAAAGTCCCATAAAGATTGCTTTCAAAAGCTTATGTTAAATATTTCTAGGCATGTAGAAATTTAGCAAATAATAAATTGCTTTGGTTTCTTTCTTATTGAAAGAGGTGTTTAGGTTAGTGAAGTGATCCATTTCCACATGGCTCTTGGGTTGGATGGGGATTTTTTAATCTTTCTTTTTGTGCTGGGAGTTGGAGGCTGAGAAGCCAAGCAGTTCACTAAACTTCTACAGCTGTCAAGTCATTCACGTCAAAGCACTGAGCAAATAAGCAACTACTTAGAGTTGTGTGTTCTTGTTAACTGACACAGTGCAGAAGGTCGGGTTTGTAGTCAGCATGATCTCCTGCTGCATGCTGAAGCTATGTGGATTTTTCCCCCCTTTCTGAAACTTTAAATAAAAGTTGTTAATACTCAGTTTTGCTGGAGTGTTGTTGAAAAGTCAGTAACTGATGTTCGTATGCTTTAGAAAGCACCTTCTGAATTGTTTAGTCAGTAATCTCAGTGTATTCAGAAGAGCGAAACAACAGCTAAGGTATTTTGTCCACCAGGGAAAAGGACTATCGCAGGTGATTAGAGCTCTCCTCTTACCACCAAATGTTTATGGTACTCTACCAGTCTCTGCCCTTCCCCACCAGCATCACAAGCATCTCTTAAACATAATTTAAAAATTAAATCAGCTGTTGATGCTTCAGTTGTACACATTCAACTTCCTTTGGAGCTGAAGCCCCAGTAAATGTCAATTTCTGGATTTAATAGAAAGGATTGGGGAAATATAGAAGTTTTTGGCAAGACAACACCAATTAAATGAATGATACAGTGATGCAGAGTGGCTATTCTCAAGAAACTATACAGACAGGCTCCAGCTACAAGCCAAGTTTGTCACACTCTCTGTTCTGGTAGAAACCATGGACTAACAGTGCCAGCATTAGCACAGTGTGCCATCCACATGAATGTAAATAGTGTGTGTAGGGAAACCTCTTTAATTTAGTTAAAATATATCAGCAAACATCTCATTCCAGAGAGAGGCACCCTGGAGTGCAGTGCTTCACACAAAATGGCAGCAAATATGTGAGTCCCTGAAGACAGGGTTGTTAATGCTGTGAGGGAGAGTACTGTTCCATTAGGCAAAGGACCTGTAACAGCTATGGCAAGTTTTCAGGCCATCTAATTTGAATCAACTTTTTAAGAACCTACTTTTTCTATATAGGCACTAGAGAAAAGGACTTTCCTGACTACCTTAGTTAGGACATTGTCTTTTTTTTGTTGCCCTTGTAGTGGACCTTAAAGGCAGATAGCATGTCATCTACGGTCCTTTTCAGATTTACTTCCTAATAATATAGGTAAAAGATAGGCAGTCCACGAGAAATGAAAACAGGACTCACAATGCAATAGGTGCTACTGATATGGCTAGTACTTATTGGTAAATTGCCACAATATGCAAGACCAGAAAGTAAAGCCAGCTCACTGATGGATGAGTGACCAGTATCTCATTTATTGGTAGGTTCTTGCATTTACACCTTTGGCTAAAACCTTTGCTTGATTGTGGTAAAAAAAAAATAAAATAAAATAAAAGATGGAAACTTGTTCTAAAGCATGTGATCACCCTTAGGCAGCCCTGTGTTCGGAGTTTAATGGTAGGATAAAATGGAGGAATTGTAAATGGGTGGTAAGGTTTTACCCTTGTTGACTTATCTAATTTAAAGCCTCAGTAAAATGAGGTGTTCTTGAGTCTTTTTTCACAAAAAGTAATTTATTGATGATGAATTTTAACACGCATATGATTTCATCAATGTAACTAACTAATGACTGTACTGCAAATATTTAAGCTCTTTTTTCTGTTGTTAAAAATACATCAACAAAAATATTTTCTCCTTTGTGTTTTCAGATTCTAGCTTCTTGCCAGCCAATGATCTCACCCACAGTTTTTCTTCATACCTGAAAGAAAGTAAGTTAAAATGTTGGTCTGGATGAGAAGAAAGTTGTATGAAAAACATTATTTATGTGCTATTGTTACAGCTTTTATCTGCACTCTCAAATATTTTTAATTATGTATCATTAATAATTTCCAGGGTGGTGGCTTTTTTTTTTTTCATTTGTTTGCTTGCTTGTTCTGTGAGAGGTGTTTTGTTTTTGTTTTTGTTTTTACAAAATAAGTCTTGTTTTGGACCTGAATGTTTTACAGTTTCTTCAAATTGCTTGGGATTATTTGTCATAAGTTGTTGTTGTGGCTTCTTGAGTCGATATGTATTATCTTACAGTAATAGTTTTACCACTGCCTCTTACTTGAACCAAGAAAATTATTGTTCTCTTTCTTATAGAACTCTTGGTGTGATAAATGTTTCAATTGGTTTTACCTGGTACAAATTACCATATGTGTCAAATGAAGACAGTGGGCATGTCACCTTACCAAATATTTATTTTTAATGCTGTCTAATTTGTTCAGCATTATAGTGTATCTGTATTTTATCTATCTTGGGTATTTTATTTTCCAGTTTCTCAGCCATGACTAAATGTAAAAGAGTTGCCAGAGATCCAGACCTCATAGGAGTCAGCATGTGTGTTCTTGTTGCTGGCTACCATTCATCATGTACTCTTGTAATATAAAGTTGTGGCATGTATATAAGTAGTACTTTCTCTGAATGCGTATGTGGCCTTTTTCATTACAGTCTGTCCAAAGTGGGCAAAATTCCGTAAAAACCACGAGGAGAAGAAGTCGGTGGTGATGCTGGTTATCTGCAGTTCTGCCCTTCGTTCCTTGGAACTCATTAAGTATGTTGATAGCAAATGTTATGCTGAGGTTGGCTGTCAGTCAGAGGTTTTGTCTTGGAACCACAGACATAAAGGCAAAACTGGGACACTGTCCTCTGCTAGCCAACAAATTTACTGACTGAAACTGATGCAATATCCCTTGCCGCTTTAAACTGTGGGAGTGCGGTGTTTGGTTTTAGCCTAAAGTAACACTTAGTAGTTCAGTTGCATGGAAGCACTGTTTCTGTTGGAAAACAAAACTGAAGTGTAACCAATCTGGGAGGAACATGCAACGTGTTGTACGTGGGAACAAAGTAAACCCATAAAGCATCCTAATCAGCAGTAAAAGTCATGACTGTAGGGCCATGATGCTGATAGCACCAAAAGCAATGAAACAAAGCATTGCATAGCCTCAAATGACAACGTATATGTCTGGCTTGAGTGCCTCCATATCTGTGTCCATGTCTTCCTTTTTCCTCTCTCTCCTCCCCTATATCATTCCAAAAGACTTGATGAATTAACATACACATTGGAGATATCATGGCTGTCAACTGTGTCTTGACCCTGCTTCCTAAGATTATCTTTCTGTACAACATACAAGCAAGAGTTGGGAAGATTATGCCACACTTAAAAGCATTGAGGTCGCAGATGTGCCTGTAGTGGGTAACATCCGTATGCAGATATTACCATCTGAGTGATTTGTCTATATACTTGTATATAAACCCTTAGCTTTGTACAAGAGAAGTTTGAAAACCTGGCTTACCACAAAAAGCATGCAGAAAAAGTGTCTTAAATGACATTCCATAAATACTGACTATATAGTCCCCTGCTTGACTAATACAGAACATGGAGTTCTTAGTGCATACTCAAATAGAGCATCAAAAGAATAAGCCAGGTTTTCAGATTAATGAGTTTTGATCCTCTGGAATTTGGACAATCTGAGCAGGAAAACATGTGGCAGCCTAGGTTTTCCCAGCAGCCATGCTGCAGGAAGATTTTGTAAAATGTATACTCATCCATACACAGCTCTTTCCTTTGCCTGCATGCACATGTTCGTTGATGCCTTTATGTCAGTAACAGAGCAGTTTTTAATTAGAATTTGATGATTAGTCGGTTTTGAACTGTTGGCTGTGGAAGCACAAGCTGTAACTATTCAATGTTATCTGAGAAGCTATCTAAGCAATATTGCCCCCTACTGATATCTACTATTGTATTTGTCCAGTTGTTTATCACTGCAAATAATGAAGGGAGACCATACGTAGTTTTCAGAATACTAGTATGGGTCACTGGGGAACTGTGTGTCTCAAGTATGTTGAGAAATCCTGGCTAGTTTTGTTTTCCTCCTGTGTGGTCTTAATCTCAGCCCTGATTCTTGCATTTTCTTTTTCATTTTTTTTTAATTCTAGGTCAATGACAGCATTTAAAGGTGACTGCAGAGTTCTGAAATTGTTTGCAAAGCACATAAAGGTAAGAAAGCTGCAGAAGTGACAGAAGAACTAAACAACTGATAGTGTTATACCATGTTCTTAATACATTTAACAACAGTGCCTTTCATTTTAGCATTTCTTTCTTTAGGTTTTGATTCTTGGAGAAAGCCAAATACCATCTCCAGTAATTCTGGCAAAATCCTATGCAGAGTATAAATGTTTATTCATTTGCTATGTGTTAAAGATATTCCACATTACTGTGAGATGCTCATTCAAATTTATTTTGCCTGTTTAAATCAAAGACTCACGCATTTGTAGAAGCATCCACATTTGCACATGCTGGTGAGATTGTCTAGTTATCCAGTATTCATATGTGCTGGCAAGCGCAAATTGTGGGAATAATAAGTGGAAATTTAGCCTTTGATATAAATACTGTCAAACACAAATGTCACTTGCTTTATTTCGTTTTTTCCAATGTCATCATCTTAAGGGAGTTTTGAGCTAACTCAGATTTGTCAGTTTTCCAAATATTTACAGAGAATTTGTTTAAATACAGAAGAAAACCTACTGTTCTCACTTCCAGAAATAGTTGGTGCCATTGCATTATTCAAAGCTGAAAATATTCTAGAGAAGTGTAATGCCCAGCTGACTGTTATGCTTTCCCCAGAAGATCAGCTTGACAGCTTGATAAATGAATAGCATTTGTTACTTGATGTTAGTCTAGAAAGAGATACTGCATAATCTTGAATTTATTTCCAGCCTGGAAGTGCTCTTTGAGAAGAAATTTGAAACAATTGTGGTTTCACTGTGGTTTGTCTTTCTTCAAATCAGATAAAAGAACAGATGAATATGTTGGAGAAAGGTGTGTTCCACATTGGAGTTGGAACTCCTGGGAGGATAAAAGCACTGGTGGAGCAAGGTAGGAGAAAAAGGAGGATTTTATCAACAGGTATCCTACACTTGATCTACAGGAAGTGAGACTTAACTTTTGAAGGGCTTAGGTTGGTGTGAGTCCATGGATTTAGGAACTAAGCTCTGCAGTTTTGCTTTTCCTCTTCTACTATGTCAGTCAGAATGAGGTCAGTTAATAACAGTTGATTTAATAAACACTTTAAGCTGGAGTAAATCAGTGTTACAAGAGAAGGGCAAAGTAATGCCTCTCACACAATCAGTACCCACTTAGTCACCCCATCCTGTCTCTTGTTCTACCACAACGGTATGTTTGGCAGCTCAGTGACCTGATCCCAATTAGAACTGATCCCAATTAAAACAAAACCAGCATGCACACAAAATCAGGTAATGAACAGGCTAAGGTGGAGGACTTCCTCCTTTGGCAGGAATACTGATTTATGCTGACTTGAAAATGATTGGAAAACCATGGTGTAAGATTTAAAGTTCCAGGAAACCAAACACTGCAAGTAAATCAAAAGGAAATAATAGCAGAAGTCGTCGTATCATATGTCACTCTGAGCTCAGCATAAATTTTTGTATGGGGTGGACAAGATCTGCTTGCTGATTTTAGTTATGATTTGTGTATGATAAAATGAAATATATGAATGTCCTTTTCTCTTTCCAGTTTTACTTACTCAGTAGACACCACATGCACAAATTAGAACAAACAAAAATGACAAGATAAGGCAATTCTTTCCATTTCTCTTTCTAAGCACTGCCTTTCCCCAGCTATGGTTTCTTGGTTAGGGTCTGTCTGTAGATTTGAACTCCACAGCTCCTTCCAAAAGGGTACAGGAATAGCTTTTTTTTTTTTTTTTTTTTTTGCCATGTCCTTCACCAACATCAAATTGTTGCTGTTCAACACATCAGCATATTACCATGTAGCTCATGTAGGGACACAAGGTGTCTAATCCATTTTTGACAGCTTAGTGTTGCTGTGCTAGGGCACTAAAGAATGGAGAGGAGTAAAAAGCGATATGAAAAACTGTGGACATCATGTAGAAGACCAGGGAAAAATAGGAGAACTACTGGAGGCCGGGTTCAGAAAGGACCTTCTTCCTTCACCAGAATTTGTTTGGAGAATAAAGGAATCCTTCAACAGCACCACTGACCTGACTCACATTCGCATAGCACTTGGTCCTGTAAATTCCTAAACACCGTCAATTCACATTAATAAGATTTTTCAAGCTAAGGTCCTTGTAACTTACCAGCTCCTCATAAGCTGTGGAAATTCAACTCTTGTGGTTTCATCAAGAGGAAGCTTGAGGAATTATGTGCTGGCAGGATGTTAGCTCCTGACAAGCCTGGCAACAGTTCTGCTTTTGTGTTTATCTTTCAAAAAGGCATAGGATTATGTGGTTAAAGGAGTTTGCAGTGTCACTGCATTAGTTTTCCAAGCACAAATGTAGTGTTCAAAGATTAGTTTCTTTGGGAACCGACAGCAAAAGATGTAAAACACAAAAAATAATTTTGATAAGCACATGTTGTGTTGTCTTTTTTAGATGGCCTATGTTTGAACTCCACAAAATATATTATTCTGGATTGGAACTGGAGAGATCAGAAACTAAGGAGAATGATGGATATCCCTGAGGTATTGTAGGAGCACCTGTATATATAATATTCTGTGTACTCAGTGCTTTTGATTCTAGTGCATTGGTCAGTAAGGATTTATTTCTGTAAAGCAGACTTAGCAGTCTAGGAATGCAAAAACAAGTCACTGTTACACTTGAAAATCTGTACTCTCAGATCTCAAAGTTACCTCTTGAGGAAGTTGGTTTCTTTTATTGTTGTTGTTGTTACAGGTCACAGCTGTGACTAATACAGCTGTGCTGCGAATTTCTGCTGTTTATGCTAAATAGTTGTTCTGCCTGTTCCTGGGAAATTCTCTCAGTAAGAGGACTTCATGCAAAAAAGTTTCCTCAAAAACTAAATACAGCTTTGGATGGCATTTATTGGTCTCTGAGAGTAAAATAACTTTGTACAATTAGTTTTCTTTTTTTTTTTTTTTTTCCTTTTTCTGGAAAAAGGTAGGTTACAAACTATGTAGAACCATCCATTATTTGTAGACTCTTTTTTAAGATAGCTCCCCATGCTTTTTAATTCTGTAATCCAACTTCCACATTAATTGCTATGACAAGATATGCTTACCATATGCTGTGGGCCATCAGCTGCTATCTGTCCAGCAGAAAGAGGTGGATTCCTCTAGTGGTCCCTGCTACAGAGCTCCCATTTCACTACACATTTTCACAGGCTGGTATGCATTCTATAGTGGGAAAAGACTTCCTTACATGTAGATAGGAAGCTGTTTCACAAGTGAAATTAATGGTCAGTCATTACTCCTACTCTGCACCTGCCTATATCTTTGAATGTGCTGTGTTTTATAGTCCCCCACACACGAAGATGCAACTTTCTAATAATCTTGGATAAAGCACCCTGCAAAAAACACATTGCAGAAATGAAGCGGGGAAAAGAACAGCTTTGCATACTGAGGCAAGGAGGCTCCCTCTTGTGGTAAATGCTTGAGAATCTTTTGTACAGTGCTAGCACTTACAGGTAAATTTTTAAACACCAGAGAACCTGCATTCACAGGCATATTACCTCAGGATAGTAGTACAAGTGCTGGTGGCATTGGGACAGATTTTTGCAAGTCAGCTGAAATAAATATATGCACAGTAGCCTACAGGTGATCCATTGAAAAAGAAATAAATATTATATATTTATTTATATATATAATATATAATATATTATATTAACATTTGATTTGGGGATATTGCAAATTTGAAACATCTTGTTCAGCTCTCTGTGGGAGGCATCACAGCATTTTGGCATGTCTGCCTAGGAATACAGGTCAAATTGACTTCGGCTCTATTTTGTTAAAGGAAAATGACCATCAGTGAAATTATAGAAGTCAATACTCAGGCTTAGTTTCAGATAAAACCAAGTAAGAAAGAATATTACACTTCTGGATATAGTGTTAACCTAAGGATAGGTCCTTTATATTTGGATACAGAATAGTAAATGTGATTATAGCAAAGTCTTCAGATCTGTCCTTGACTCAGTTAATACACAGATTTTTGGCATGTTGGGCGGTGTAAATGGACAGCCTTTTTTTTTTTTTCCTGCTGGAGACAGCATGTAGATTCCTGAAAGTTATTTTTAAGAAATATCAGTAATAAAAAATATCCAGCTAATGTTTTTGAGTGCATCTTAATGTAGTAGAAGACAGTGGTATGTTTAGCAGCTTGCAAACTTAAAATACAAAATAAAGTCTTACTAAGCAGTGGATCTTACCCTTTTATCTTTACAAAAATTGTCAAATACATGATAATAATAGTCATACGTTTTCTCAGAGAATAGATGATTTTTTGTGCCACCAGCATGAAAACTGAAAAAAATCGATGCTCTATTTTTCTTTATTCTAAATCAGTTGTGGAGGCAAAATTATGCTTTAGAATTGGAAACAAGGCATTGTGACACATTTCCATTGCAAACCTTGTTTTGTCAGTAATTTCTTTATACGTTTAAGGTATTACAGTGCTAAATTTTCGTGTAGTTATACTTGTCTGCATAAAGAAATGTGCAGAAACAGGAACAGCTGGAAGAATACATACCTCTTGTCTACTCATGGGAAAATCCATTGCTTCATTTTGAAGGTGCAAACTACTTGCTGTTCCTGTCCTCATCTCATCTTCAGTGGAGAATAATATACAGTGTTGTAACCTGAAATGTATATATATATATTTAGAAATACATGAATCCTTCCCCATGACGGTCCTGTATCCCATTGTATTGACTGAATGGATGACCAGTGCTCTTTCAGTTGCCTCTATATCTCATTCATTAATGCTGTTGGATTCTTTTTTCTGTTTTTCTGTCTTTCACTACATTCATCCTAAGCAGAGGAGAGAAGGAAGTAATCTCACAAAGAAACCAAAGGTCGAATGAATGAGTTTATCAGGCTCTGTTTTTATGAGCTTGAATTAAACTACAATGTAAAGGTTTACATAAAAATTGATGGTGCAATTTCAAAGCTGACCAAAGGACAAACTTTTCTCTTTGGAGTTTTTTCTATAGCAGTTGATGACAGTACAGATCTGTCTCAACTCTTCAAGTTACTTTTTTGTAAGATTCACATATAGTTTTTCAAATATTTTGCTTAACTGTTTATTATTTCCTTCTAGAAACAATGTAAGCACTGAACAAGTTTCAGGCTTTATTAAAGCAAAAGGGTTTGTAGGAAATATAGTCTAGTTAGACTTTCTTACATCACACATTCTTGTGCACAGGATATAAATCTGAGGAAAAGCTCAGAAATAAGTTATTCACAAGCAGGAAGAATGAAGCTATAAGGAAATTCTAGGCTTGCCATGCTGAGCAAATCTTCAGTTCCTGCTGAAATATGTCATCTGTACTTACCCTTGTTTACATTTGTCTTTGATCTTAGATAAGCAGTAAGGTACAATCATATCTGTGTTATAAACTAAAGCACTTTGCATGTGTCTTAGTTACACCTGAATGCTCATTTTCATTCAGGAGTCTCAGCCATAGGCATTGTGTGGCTGTTACAGTGCAGGACTACCTTTGGACTCATTGATAATGGTTGATACACTGTAAAATCCTACAGAAATCTTGCAGTCTAGGGTGGATCTCTTGCTCTGGCAAGTTTAATCAACTGTGCCAATTTCTGTGTAGCTGTGTTTGTTGAGCTGTAGTTGTACCTTAGGACTTCAGAGCAAACATTAGAGGAGAGGCCCATGGCAGCCTACAGCCCCTCATGAGGGGAGCGGAGGGCAGCGCTGAGCTCTGCTCTGTGTGACAGCAACAGGGCCTGAGGGAACGGCATGGAGCTGTGTCAGGGGAGGGCAGGTGGGGGTGAGGGAAAGGGTCTGCACCACAGGGCGGTGAGCATGGAACGGGCTGCACAGGGCAGTGGGCACAGCACTGAGCTGACTGAGTTCTGGGAGCTTTTGGACAGCACTCAGACATTGGGTTTGGATTTTGAGTGGTGCTGTGTGGGGCTGGGAGTTGGAGTCAGTGATCCTTGTTGAGTACCTTCCAACTCAGTATATTCTGTGATTCTAGGAAAAGGGAACCATTATAGAGCTAAGGGCCTTGTGTGGGAACTTCTCCTTTAATTTCTAGTTCTATAGTAAGATACTTGAGTAAATAAATAAAATCATACTGTTTAGCTAAAGCATTACCAGTAACCTTTGATGCTTTCTTTGTATTTTGTTTTCCTCAGATTAAGAAAGAAACAATCGACCTGCTGGAGATGAGGATTATAAAGTTGTGCAGAGAGGGATCTGTGAAGCTGGGACTCTTTTAATAGTTTTACCCACAAAGAAGTGGTTTACAGGCAGATTTTACTTCTATCCTGTCTGCAAGTGGTCAATGGTGATTAAATTAAGAATTTTGATTTTTCAGAGATAATTGATGCAGAAAGAATGTGCTGTGCAACTTTATTCTGAGTTTCCTTTTAATAATAAAAACAGAAGTTTTATTTGTACTTTTTTATTTGTAGTCTTTTATTGTACAGGCAATGCAAAAGCGAAGTTAAGTGTATATTACTTTCACCCACAAGATTTACTATTACATGCCATTTTTAAGAGCAAAAGTGAGTGTGAAAGTCTTTCTACAACTCAATTCTCAGTTACCTCTTTCTCTCACAGGAGTGGTAAGCTAGTTCTTGCCTTAAAATAGCTTTGGAAATGTCTGAATTTCAGTAATTTGGCAAAAAAGTATTTTTCTCTCATCTGTTTTACAGCTGGCCAAATTCTATTTTTTTTGTTATTACATGATAAATTATGTTTAATATATGTCTAGCAAACTGAGAGTTTATTGTGATTAAACTGGTGAAGTATTCAAAAAATATTCTACTTTTTGTCCACTGGAGTTGAAAAGAGCTTGTCTATGAGTGATTCTTCTGTAATTGTGAGTAGAAGGGTGCTTTTATTTATTTATTTATTTACTTATTTATTTTGCATGCAAAAAGAAGATGAATAGAGGTGGGCAAATCATCAGCATCTTGGAAGAATCCAGTTGAGACATTTTTATAATTAATTACCCTATTGTGCTAAGCAATACAAAACACTTTAGAACTTCAAATTGCTTCTTAATCAAAAGCAATGAATGCAGGTTAAGAAAGTTTATTTGGTTTTACAAAGTAGTGTTGTATACCCAGCACTCTCAGCCCCTCCAGTCCTCCTCAGTGGCATCCAGTGGACTGGAAAAGGTCTTTTGTTTTATCCCATGTTTGTTAGCTGGGCAACTATAGAAGTGAAGGGAGAAGAAATGATGAATCTGAGATTACACAAATTCTAGTATAGCTGACAGTATCCGTACAAATGAATAAGACATAAGAAATGCTATTGAACTGTGGGGCAGGAATAAATATGTAAGCTTTTCCAGGAAGCATGATCTGGACGTACTGACCGAAGTACACAATCATTTGATTGGTACAAGCTGATCGTGGCAATCCATACACAAATGTAGAAAAGGAGGAAGAGAGAGATCTAGTTAATAAGTAATTCCTAGTCATAATGCAGATCTGAACAAGCAGTACGATTTCCCAACAGTAAAGACTGTATCTCAGCTTAAACACCGTCCAGCACAAGTATATTGTTTCTTCCTCTCACCAAGAAGAATATGAAGAATAAGAAGAGTTCTGCTCCACAAGAAGCAGGAACACGTCCTTCCAGGTGTCCAGATAACAGTGCATTCAAACAACAGAAACTACCGGCGTGGAAGCCCCGACTTACCATTGCATCTGTGCTCTCCACTTTCTTTCTCACGGGAGCATTTTGCCTTTCTGTGGGAGTCTCCCTCATAGTAGCTGCAAACAGCGTCAGAGAAATCCAGGTCTGTTTGGAGTGGGGTGTTTGGTATTATGGTAAGAGAGAAATCGTTTGTATTTGGGAGGAGGGGGAGGAAAAGCATTGAATTTGTATGCCTGGATAGAGATGATAGCATTGGCTTTATGTCTTGCATGCATCCAGCAGCCAGTATTCCTGTGAAAGTTCTCAGAAAGATGGTCACTGATGACAGCCATACTCTGAGTGGGTCACTGAGAAATAATTACCACTGGGTGGTAATATCTAAATGTCATTATCTCCTCCTCTTTGGCACTAGGAGATAAACATTTTCTTGGGCAAAATATTACAGACAGACCAAGCTGCAAAGGTGCTTGTCTGTCAGCACTCCTTTGCTGAGGAACAAGTTTGGAGGTTCTGCAACAATCAAAAAACTCTAAAGCAGCTTTTAAGTAGAGATAAAATTTGTGAATGTTCCATTGAGGTCAAGTCCTGATTCTCTACACCTCTGTTGATTTTAACAGTTTTGTTGGCAATTCAGGGTCACTTAGAACTGCTCTGAGAGGTCTTGTATCTAAAACACTAATCTTTTCCTGTGTTCATGTCTTCTAATGTAATGTCTCTGTTTGTTCACTTCTCTGACAGGTTGATTATTCAGATAAATGCTCAAATTGTTCAAAACTTCGTGAAAACTCCTCTAATTGGAACAATGAATGCCTCTGTTCTATTAATTTCACGCTAGCAGAAGATATGCTGGTAAGTGGATATGGGAAACCAGCTAAAATTGCTTAGTACCTCCTGATAGTTACGTCCGTGCATGATAAAATATACTAAATTTGTTCTGTAGAGCACTTGTCTGAATTTTCTTTTTACTTTTAGGGACGTGAAATACTCAGAATTTTACTATTTTGCATTTGCTATTGGTTTGGGGCTTGTATTTAAAAATAATCCAGATCAGGCTCCCTCTGCCTTTGGATGGGAGATCTTCAAGGAGAAAGTGAGGATGGAGGGAGTGGTGTTTGCCTGTGAAGGTGATTTCTCTCCCTGAGTCAGTAGAGAACTCTAGCCCTTGGCCTGGAGTTGTTACTGTACTGCTAAACTCTTAAATGAGAAGGAAATCTGAAAACTTTGACCACGTGTCACAAGTAAACCATTGCAGTCCTTTTGACAGGGATTACACTGTTGATCTCCAGAGTCCTTGAAACAATTAAAGTCTAGCAGTGGCATTCTGCAATTTCATTTGGGCGAAAGGTCCTTCATTTCCTGTCTTGAACTGCTAAGTTGTGTTGCCAAGGCTGCTAAAATGCCTCATTCTTCAGAGGGGGTCTTACACTTAGTACTGTATAGATGAATATAGTGTGATTAGATTATAGTGTGATTAAATTATAAAGTTTCTTTATGGTGCTTCAGTATTAAAGAAGTTGTTAACTTGCTCTGAGTAATCCTTCAGATATAGTTACGTTTGACATCAGAAGTTTATGTAACTGGATAATGATTTTTGAATCATTCCTGAGCAAGGCCTTTGACATGGTCCCCCACCACATTTTTATCTCCAAATTGAAGGGATGTGGGTTTGATGGGTGGACCACTTGATGAATAAGAAACTGGTTGAAAGGCCGCAGACAGAGGGTGGTCATCAATAGCTCTGTGTCCAGGTGGAGGCCGGTAACGAGTGGCGTCCCCCAGGGGTCTGTCTTGGGACCGGTGCTCTTTAACATCTTTATCAATCACATCAATGACGGAATCGAGTGCACCCTCAGCAAGTTTGCTGACAACACCAAGCTGAGTGGTGCGGTCAACATGGTTGAAGGAAGGAGGGACCTCGAGAGGCCATTCAGAGGGACCTCGAGAGGCTGGAAAGGTGGGCCCGGGTGAACCTGATGAGGTTCAACGCGGCAAAGTGCAGAGTTTTGTACTTGGGCTGGAGGAATCCCAGGCATCCATACAGACTGGAAGGAGCAGTCCTTGAGAGCAGCCCTGTGGAGAAGGACCTGGGGGTCTTGATAGATGAAAAACTTAATATGAGCCAGCAGTGTGCCCTTGCAGCTCAGAAGACAAATGGCATCCTGGGCTCCATCAAAAGAGGGCAGGGACAGGGAGGTGATTGTTCACCTCTACTCTGCTCTTGTGAGGCCCCATCTGGAATACTGCATCCAAGCGTGGAGTCCCCAGTACAAAAAAGACGGGGAGCTGTTGGAGAGAGTCCAGAGGAGAGCCATGAAGATGATCAGGGGACTGGAGCACCACCCCTATGAAGACAGGCTAAGGAAGCTGGTCTTATTCAGCCTGGAGAAAAGGCGGCTGCAGGGTGACCTCATTGCAGCATTTCAATACCTAAAGGGAACCTACAGAGGGGAGGGGAATCAACTCTTTGAAAGGGTAGATAACAGCTGGATGAGGGGAAATGGTTTTAAGTTGAGGGAGGGAAGATTTAGGTTGGACGTCAGGGGGAAATTCTTTACAGAGAGAGTGGTGAAGTACTGGAACAGGCTGCCCAGAGAGGCTGTGGATGCCTTGTCCCTGGAAGTGTTCAAGGCCAGATTGGATGGGGCCCTGGGCAGCCTGATCTAGCATTAAAAGAGGAGGTTGGTGGCCCTGCATGTGGCAGTGGGGTTGGAGATTCATGGTCCTTGAGGTCCCTTCCAACTCTGCCCATTCTGTGATTCTATGATTTTGTGAATAGATTACTAAACCTCTTTGTTGCTTATATTTGCCTGCTTAACATTCTCTGTTTAATTACAGGACTAAGTTTTCCAAGGGACTTAGATAATTGAGTAGAGTCAGTCTTATTTTTTTTAAAAGTCTGCAGGAATTAAGGCTGGTGACTCCTTTTTGAAGTTGTTTTGGCATCTTCCTTTTGTAGAAAATGGGCATCTGACTCCATTCAATATTTCATACTCATTGCAGTTTCACCATCCTGAGTAAAATACTAATGATGCCTTTTCATTTTAGGCTTCATTTTCTGTTTTAAAGTATGTTTAATTTCGTGCCAAATAAAAAGCTTTCAACTAAGAGGGTAAAGAATAAATAATAACCAGCGTCCGCTGGAGTAATTAGTTAGAATGTAGTTACCAAGAAGTGAGTATGAATTATTCTCTTTCACTCTCTGTTTTAGTAGTTACTAGGATTTTTTGTCTACCTGTGTTCACCTTATTGAAGAGGTGTATTCTTGAATTCTAGGGTGATGTTTTTATGTACTATGGCCTGCAAAACTTCTATCAAAATCACCGTCGATACGTGCTATCAAGAAGTGATGAACAGCTGTTGGGTCAAAATGTAGATGTGAGTTTTTTTTTTTCTTTCTATTATGAGATCAGTATTTTTACCAGGTGTGTCTTTGACTATATGGAGATCTAACTAAGCATAACTGTAAATGTTTTAAGATGCCTCTAGGAAATGATAGGAAGGTACAGATTTTCAGTGTTTAGTCTCTGCTTTTATGATTGTTAAAAGTAAATAACAGAGGGAAGATGAGTATATAAATAGGTGTCAGTTCAATGTTGTAATCTCCAAACTTGGTCAGTGTAGGGATAGCGATTAAACATATGCTATTTTTTACAAATAAATTTACAGAAAACATTTCTTTCTAGTCTTCCTTCTAGTTTTCTTAGCCAAAAATCTTTTAATCTGTGGTTTTATTATAGGATTAGGGAATTAAGTTGTGCAAAGTCTTTCGTTATGACATCTGGCTTTGGAGGTGGACAAGAAGCTGGAAGAGGTACATGGTGAAATAGGTCATCGTACAGCATTCTGAAATATGCAGTTTAGAAATTTGAATAGGACGCTAGACAGCATCCCTTGCAGCAATGCACAAGGAAATTGGAGACTGCAATGATTATGTTAACAGAGGGTTTTTTTAATTGTAAATAGAAAATGTGGGGTTTTTTTGCTTGAAAGTAGCATTTCTGTGCACTGTCCTGTCAGCAGATATGATGATTGTACCATAATAATCTGTTGTTTTTATTAAATATTTCTTCTATTACTCTCAAGACATGTTCTCCATGTAACAGTTTCTCCAGATGTCTGGTCAGCTTGTTTGCATTCAGGTGCAACAGCTTTTGGCTTTTGTGCCAATCAATACACAGCTTATCCAAGCTATTTGAAAATGTGTCTGTGCTATAACTGGAGGACTTGCAGTTTCTCCTGAGCTGGGGTAGAGAAGAGGTGATACATTGGAGGTGGGTTTTTGGTTTTCCCCACGCTGAAGTGATGTCGCTAATCCATCTGCTGTTCTACATCATTGAAGCACTGCAGGTCAAAATTATAAAGAAAAATAAGATATTGTAAGGTAAGTCAGAACTGGACTGGAATACATTAAGTTGCAGCTATATTACAACAGCAGATCCCCAAATGACTTTTTGTGGTCTGGAGTTTGCTAGGCAGCAGTAAAATTTGGAGATGACGTTAAGTTTGCTTGCTGTGGTATGGAAGCTGTTCCTCCACTACAGACTCGTTCATCTGGATGTTTCTTGAATGTACTGGAGACCTAATTATTCATTGACTTTTCAGAAGAAGCAGTGGGAGGAAACCAACAAACGAAAACCCCACAGTTTTTTTGTCTGATTGTTCTGCAGGTTCAGAACACCTACTGTGCACCCTTTGCTGCTTACAAAAATGGAACACCAATGGCTCCATGTGGTGCTATTGCCAACAGTATGTTCAATGGTAAGTACCTTCCATGTCTGTTTTCCTAATTTCAGCTTTAAACTGTGATGTTGTCCCAGTCCAGCTGAGTCCTGATATTGCAAGGTAACTGTCGTTCTCCCACAAGAAGTTTTGTTTGACACTGGTACTGTGGTGAATATGTGCTTTGCTTCCTTCACTCTTCAAAGTGATTCTGTAATAGGCCTGGGGAACTGAGTCTTGATGAAACAGGGAACAATGGTATACACAATAGAAGCAGCATACTTCCCTGCTAAAACATCAGGAGAACTCTAACTTCCTGCAGCAGAATGCTTAGAAGGAAGCAGCGTGCTCTTGACATTGGTTCTGTATGTTTGCATTCTGTTCTTTGAATGCTGAAAGCATCCATAGTCTTCCACAAATTGGTTTGATCTTGTATACGCTTTCCTGGAGGGCAGCTTATGCCCTCAATAATACATTTTAGACTGAATAGACAATATTAATACATTTAGACTGAAATCTAGAGGACAGCTCCTAGCCACAAAGACTAGATTTCAGATTGGATTTCTCTGGGAAGAAGGAAGGCAAAAACACTTCTATGGACTTCTCCTTCCACCCATTCATCCATTTTTATGTGTTTCCCCCATCTGTTTTTGGCAGTGCAGCAGCTACCTGCAAGTAGCTGAACCACCTACACCAGTGGACTTGTGAAGGGCAGCTGTAGAAATTCCAGATCCACCTGTGTGCACACCTGGTCCTCTGGAAATCTGAGCTACTAAGTGGGGCTCAGACCTAGGCCAGCAGAGCTAACTCTGTAACCCGTGTGGATCAGAAGTCCTGGCTACTGGGACAGAATTCTGCAGAGAGTTAGGGATAATAAGACTTTAAAGTGCTAGGGGTAAGTCTTTCAGAGCCTGCCTTTATATCAGTCCTTAGTGCACAGTGTGGTGTGGGAGAAGCAGGTGATGTCTGCTTGCTCAGTTCTGTCCCTCTGCTGTAACAGGTTTATTTCCTGCCATAAGAACAGTTTTTAACCCAAGCTAGCAGGCAAGGGAACAGCTGAGTAAAAGAAGAGCTGAGCAAACTGCAAGCCCTGCTAATAAACTAATAACAAACAGCTGGAGATGTAGTGAGAAGAGACAAATGGAACCAAATGATCTCTAAGGTTCTTTCCAGTCAAAGTCATTCTATGATTATTATTTTTTCTATTCAGTTGAAAGGTGTTTCATTGCATTTGTTTTGTTAGTCGTGCTGGTCATTCGAATAACTGTCTTTCACTCAGATGTGTTGCCTCCTGTATTCCCTGCAGATACTATTGATCTTTTTTACAATTTTAACTCATCTGTTATTCAAGTACCACTGCTGAAGACTGGAAACAGTTGGTGGACAGATAAAAATGTGAAATTTCGCAATCCAGAATCGCACAATCTCTCTGCTGCGTTTGCAGGTAAGAATGGCTCTACTAGCGTTCCTTATTTTTCAGTGGCTATCGCCTTTCCTCTCTCCCTCTCTATGCAGAGCTTTCCCTTTCTGAAAAGGGAATAGCCCTGTGAGAAATAGCTGGTAGTAGAATCAGCATTGGAGGGTGAATGAGAGCAAAAGCCAGATTTAGCCAAATTGTTCCTTTCTTTTTCTACTGACCATCAAAACTGGGAGAAAGTGGTTTTGTAAGAAACAGTTAATCTGTTCAGAAAAGGCAAGGATGCAATCTCAGTATTTTCTACTGAAAACATCTAAGAAGGAAAAGCACACGTCATGTTTCCCTTCTTCCTGCCTTTGCAGAAAGCAGGTAATTGTGAGTCAAGTGAGACTTATGTCTTGAGTAGTTATTTCCAACAATTGTTTTCTAGGGCTATCTCCTTGTTTAGATTAAACCATATTATAGGCTGCTGAGGGGGGTTGTGGATTCTCCTCTGGAGATATTCAAGACCTGCCTGGACACCTACCTGTGCAGCCTGTTGTAGGGGGGGCTGCTTTGCACAGGGTTGGACTCAATAATCTCTGGAGGTCCCTTCCAGCCCCTACAATTCTGTGATATTGAAGTAGGATTAAAAGCACCATGTTCTGGATCAGGACATTGCTGTGCTGAATACAATAGGTCTGACACATCTTCCTGCTTCAGGGAGAATGAGTTATCTAAGTAGTTTTCATATGGCAAATTCTAAATATCATAGGCTGTTTATTCAAGTTTGAGGTGAATTGAGATCCATGGATCCAAAGTGTTATCAAACATATGTAATTTTGTGGTACTGGACAGTCTTGTCTCTCTTCCTTCTCTCGTATTCTGTGTTAGTTATGAGCAGGCAAAGTTAGTAACTGACCCCTGTTTTTCCTGACAGTATGTCTTTCCTGCTTTTTTTTTCTTTTTCACTAGGAACAGCAAGACCTCCTTACTGGCATAAACCAGTGTATTTGTTAGATGAGGAAGATGAAAAGAATAATGGATATATAAATGATGACTTCATTATCTGGATGCGAGTATCAGCCTTTGCTACATTCAAAAATCTTTATCGTCGTATCAGCCGGAAAGGGCAGTTTACTGATGGCCTCCCAGCAGGGAATTATACTTTCCATATTTCCTACAGTATCCTTTCATATTATCCAAGGCAATCCTTAACTACTAGGTGGTTGCAATGTGGATGGGATTTCTATAGTAAAATGGCAAAGAAAACAAGCAAAACACTCAAAACTAAATCATTGTGAAGACCTGTGCAGATGAAATTAAGACTTGTTAGTCATGGCAGCACCTGGCTTTGGATTTGATTTCTGTGGGGAGGTAGTAGGTTTTACAGAAAGGATAAATCTGGAAGATGGAAATCTGAAGAGGTGGCTAAAATATTCGGTATTGGCCTGGTCAGCTGTGCAGTCACCATGACTGGGGCACAGAAGTGCCAGAGGTAACCCTGCCAGTGAGAGCTGTGCGGGATGCCTGTATCAGCAGAGCCCTCTGGTGGATTTCAGCCGTGGGCTGATAGGAATTTTTGTGCTGGTAAAAAAAAAAAAAAAAAAAAAAGGAAAAAAAAAAAGCGCTCACACACGAAACAGTGTGAAATTTGCTGACTAAAGGCCTCATTTTAACTCATGTTAACAGGAATTACATCGTGGTGACTGTAAATTTCTCCTCAATCTGAACTAAAGCAGTTACGATTTTAAACATTATAGCTCCACTGAAAGGCTTCATGTGGGTAGAGAGTGTATTAAATTAAAGGTGAACACTATTCCTCATGAAGAATATGTAGAGTGTCATCATGGTAAGCTTCCCAAATGGTTCACTTTCAAGTGAGTTTTGTTTGCTGCTTAAAAATATTATGGATCATATCAAGTTAGCTCAGTAGCCATTACATACAGTATGAATCTGAAATTTTTAGTTAAAAATCCCAAAATTTCCAGAATTACGCCAGGACTGTATCCAAAATAACTTGGAACTGCTACTGATGGTGTTGTTGTTGTTTTTGGGTGGTGGTTTTTCGTTGTTGTTGTTTTTGTTTTGTTTTCTGACTACGATAGCTGAGCCTTCTCAGACCACTTAAAGGAATTTTTGCAGCAAGTACAGATCTCCAGCCTCTTTGTGCCTTGAGAAGGATTTTGAACACTACATTTTCTCCTGGAGGCAGTGTGAACTTTGTTAGTGAGTCCTTAACATCCCTCTGTCAGACTTCCCTGTTACCAAATTCAAGGGAAAGAAGTACGTGATTCTTTCAACCATGGTATGGAGTGGAGGAAGTAACCCATTCCTGGGAATTGCCTATTTGGTTTGTGGTGCAGCAGCAACCCTGACAGGTTTTATCATAACTGCCATCCACTTAAAGCTGAGAAAAAAGAAAACATATTTTCAGAGACGCTGATGTTCCCTGGATTGCTCAGTGAAGGCAAATGTGTACTGTGAATGAAGAATGGGCAGCATCTTTCATTCTTTCCCATATGCTCTGGATTTGCTTTAGTAACAGGTTTGGTGAATGTTGGGGTGGTGAAAGCAAATTGAGGGACAGTGCTTATTCATCATCCAAACCCAAACTTCAGCAAGACTGCATTATTATTAATGCATATATGCTCCTAAATTTATTTCTTAGGAAACTTGTAGTGAGATGAGTGTCAACAACAGATAGCACAGTGGTTTGGAATTGTAATGACAGTAAAACTATATGGTACTACTGTTCATCCGGAAGTCAGGGTCTATACTCATTTCTTACTTAGCCCTTTGTTGCTACTGTATCTCTATTGACTAAAATGCAGCTTTGGCTCAGTAAAAAGTGAGATTTTGGTCCAACAAAGAGCTTGAGCTGGTAGAACCTAATGCTAAAGCCCCCTGGTTGGCCACGTGCGTGGGCTGATTGGCTTGGCACAGGTTGTACAAAGCTTTTTCCGCTATCCTGGAAAAGCAGACCAGTCATTTGTGTATTAATGTAAGATAATCATCACAGTTCAATACTTACAATAGAATACAGATCATGTTTTAGAAACATGGAGTGTGTTTAAACCCTTTGTTGTGTTGGTTTTATATGAGTACCAAGGCTAGCCTGCAGAACTAGATAGAGGATGTGAAAATTTCTATTTTAAAAAATTATGGCTTAATAGCATAAAGTAAAGGCTCCTTCAGTGCTATTTCAGCAGAACCATCTAGCTAATGCAACCTGCCTACTGCAGCCTTCCGTGCAAGACGCTGACTCTCAGTGACATGAAATGTCTGTTTCCTACTCAAGTTCCCATTTCTGTAGTGCAGAAACTCAATGTCAGTAGTAAACATAAAACATTAGAAAATCTGACAACTTCATTTTCAGAAAATGAATGCTGCAGCTGGTGAGTAGACCGTTATCCATTTTTGTTTTCCATGTTCAAAATTTCAGATACTTTGAAGCTATTTCCAGAATGCAGGAATAACGTAGGAGAATTTAGGTCAAGAATAGCATAGCACCTATGAGTTCTTAAAAACAGTTCTTCCCTGGCATAAGTGGAAATAGAATAAAACACTCTTAATGAATTTCTTTGATAAGTACTGTGTATGCCTTACCCTCTTCTCCACAAAAAAGCCCACACCACTGAGATAAGAAAGAAAACACAGACTAGAGCAAGAGAAAAGAGTGTGGCATAGGGAAGCTGTGTGATGCTATCAAGTCTGGTTTGCTGTTAAAGATGCCCCTGTCTGTCTTTAAAAATGTATCCAGCACTTAGGACATGGAACTTAGGCAGATAGACTCTGGTGAATCAGAATGCACTGTTTTTTTCAATGCCTGCTTCTTAATTGTGCCATGAGCAGCAGAAAACATGCTGCTCTGGTTCACAGCCTGGCCTGTCATTACAAGCTTGCTTCACCAATGTCTTGTGCTGATCTTCTGGGTCAACACACATCTTGTTCTGTTCATCCTGGTCAAGTCCAGTCCCCTTCATCAGAAAGCTGTGAAAACAGGGTTTCAGGATTTCAAACCACTCATCTAATCCTGCCAGGGGCTTGGGAGAGCCCTCTCCCTGACTGGACTGGACAAGACAGGGCACAAAGCAGTACATTTAGCAATGCTTAAGCTCATTATTCTAAATCACTTTTAACAATGAGACATGCTCCTGAACCGTCTAAGTGCTTTTGAAAATTTAATCCCATACAGCCCTCTGGAAGGCTCTGTTGGTGTTGCTGACAAAGCTGAATCAGGACTTATAGCTCCAAACAGACCACAGGACTCTCTTCTTTTTTTCTTTTTAATGCTTTTTTCCCCCCCTATTCTCTCTCTGCGTTTTGTTGTTTGTTTGTTTGTTTCCTTTTCTTGTTTCTTTTTTTTAATCCTCTGAGAAACAATATATCATCTGGGTGCTTAAGCCACAGCACGATTGCCATTGGTTCTATTTCTTTATGGAGTATCTGGTAAAAACGTTACTAAACTGAGACTGAATAACGAGGTATGCGTTCCAGTGATTCAGTGTCTACAATAAAGAAAAAAGTATTTAGAAAATGCAGTCTTGCAGCGTTGCTGATATGTCTGTTATCTCCCAGAGGTTGGTGCAAGAACCTGGCTCTTCTCTTGAAACATGTGATGTCTTTCAAGTTCTCCTCAGGGAAACCAGTCTTCAAACCAGTCTTCCTCTGTTATTCTGGAGGTTACCCAAGTCTTCGTTTGTAAAAATGAAAGCTCTTTTTCACCTTGCCACAACTTCAAACACGTCTTCCATCTTTATTGAATCCTCTGAGCAGTGTCCTTGGCAGCGGCTACTTGAACTCAGGAAGTCACTGCTGTTACTCTGAACAGCTCTGCAGAGCGTCCTGTCATTTTGGATAGTACTGCCTGGTCCACAACGATGGGGATGGCAGCTTTGATGGAGTACTTGCAGCATATATGTTTGGATGGAATCTGCCTTGCTCAAAAAGACAGAAAATAAAGTGTTAGCACCCTCCCTACGCTGCCTTTTGTGCAGTATAACCAGTAGTAAGTGAACCTTTTTTTTCTGTGTGAGATGGTAGCATTTGTGAACTTACTGATTCAGTGCGTAAACATCCTGGTTTAAGGTTGCTGAATGAACCTGAGAGCTGTACCTGTTATGCATAAATGAACAGCACTGTTGTGAGTGCTCCACTGCTAAGGCATTCAAGACTTACTGCCACGATCTGTAATATTTTGGCATAGCAAAATCATTAAGTTGTTTGAAGTCTTTTCTTGCAGATGCCAGCACTTCAGAAAACAGCATAATACCCAAGGTGTGTAGATTTTAGCTTTCAAAAGAAAATACTCATGCCTTTCTCACTACTACTTAAAGCAACAGGCAAATATGCCTGTTTCTTTCCTAAAAAAGAAAGTAGCCTATCAGAAACAGGGCCAAATCACAGTATCACAGAGTTGTACGGGCTGGAAGGGACCTCCAGAGATCGAGTCCAACCCCCCTGCAAAGCAACCTCCTTACAGCAGGCTGCACAGTTTGCTGGACCCAAATTAATGATATCATAAATGTTCAGTGTAGTAATAAGTGGTGTTCTGGTGTGTTATTTTTCCCCGTCTGTTTCTGGAGCAGATAAAGAAGGGACTATTTATTGCCAGCTTTTACTTCTGAGGAGTGGATGTTTAGTAACTGGGGAATGGGCAAAGAATTCCTGGTAATACATGTAATCTAAATTTATATGGTATGCATGGACTAAAACAGGTGAGCTAAATGGAATGTAAGTTCCCGTTTTGTTTTTAATATAAATGTTTTAATTTGTATTTTAGAAGGTAGCAATTACACAGGAAAGCATTTTATCTCCTGAAGTTCTGCAGCTCAGTTGTAACGCTGGCAAAAATATTTGAGGGTGGAAAGATACCACTATTTTAGAAGCCTTATATGCAATTTTTAAATCTCATTTTGAAATTAGAGAGGGGCAATAGAGAGAGCTGTGTTTCAATGTCAGAAACTGTTGTGCTGCTTTTTCCAGTCCCTTTAGGACTGGATTTCATGAATGGTATCTATATCCATAGAGGGAGGTATAAAATAGAAGTAGAAATTACAGGATATTTCAGGAGTACTTCAGGTACAGAATTTTTCCAAGACTTTTTCAGCTTTACCGTTTCACATGCATACATCCAGTGTCTGTTTGCCATGGTTGGTTTTTCTCTTTAAACACAGTTATTTGCTTATCTCATCTGGAAAGGAAAGGATAGGGTCTTCATGTGAAACAGATGAGTACGATCGCAACCTATCGAGTCTGGAAAAATTATTTACATGTTGTATCTGTTTTGTATAAACAGCTCTGTTGCATGGAGATTCCTACTAATAGTACGTGGATGGAGCACCGTGTGTTTTAATGATGCATTACAGTGTTAAAACTCATTTCCTTTTACTGAGGAACCAAACTGATGTCAAGGTAAAGTCACAGAGAGCAGTTCAGGAAAGGGAGGACTTGGAAAATTAGATAACATGCAGAGAAGACTGCATTTCAATTTGGATTTAAGTTTTGGTCTAAAGTAGGAGAAAGCAGCTGCTTCACTGATCAGGTAGTGCTGTCTTCCTTGGTTGACAGCAGTATGGTGGGAAAAAGCTAATCTGAGAGAAAAGTTGAGCTGCTTCTGTTTGCTCTGTGTCCTGCTCTCCCGCCCCCCAGGCTATGGGAAACCAGGCAAAGAAGGCGTTGGGGCCCATTTGGCTTCTGCTTAAATTTCATGAGTGTGTGAGAAAGTTGTCTTCCTTTCCCCATGCAGCTGACTAGAAGAGGAAAAGGACTATGAGGCTAATTATGGTCCAGTGCAGGTAGAGGCAATAATAAATGATATCAAAAGGTAATTTCCTTGCAAGTTCGTAGAATCATAGAATGGCTTGGGTTGGAACGGACCCCAAGCATCATCAAGCTCTAAGCTCCTGTCACAGGCAGGGCCACCAACCTCCGAGTTGCATATCAGTTGGGAATCATCAAAAAACAAAAGCTGTCAAATGCTTTTTACTTTTTCTGGCTTCTGTAAGATGCAGATGAGAGATTATTGTTTCCGTTACTGCAAAAGAAACTGTGTAATTATGAAGTCTTTCTTGGGCTCAGGATTAGACTGCCAGGCTTCCTTCTGCAAGGCTGTCCTGAAGCCTGGGGCTGTTGGAATTGGCAGCTGGGTCCCAAGCTGGTGGGCATTCAGCAAAGTGACCAGGGGAGCTGGCTGAGCTTTTGAACTCAACATCTTCAGCGCCTGTCTCATATTGGAAACACCTTGCTTGGTTGTTTCTGGGAGTGTCTTTCTCGTTCAGAATTGGTAGCTCACAAGAAACTACTTGAAATGTTTTGGTCCAGATGAGAAGCATT
The DNA here is from genome assembly GCA_037305975.1 of Chrysolophus pictus. Taxonomy (NCBI): domain Eukaryota; kingdom Metazoa; phylum Chordata; class Aves; order Galliformes; family Phasianidae; genus Chrysolophus; species Chrysolophus pictus. The sequence goes on from CM074576.1 coordinate 111,224,107, forward strand.
GTGTAAGAAATCAGAAGCTGGAGTGTTGGGCAGACATAATGAAAAGACTTGGGTACCCACAGAGCATGTTGTATGTACTGTGGACAAACGTGCTGTGTGAGACCAGGAGGAAAATGATCATTTAGCTATACTGCTGCTCATTACATCTGTGCATTGAAGAGCCTGAAGAAATACCTTTATATCTGAGGCCATTAACAAATAGTTTGTGAAAGAATGTCAGGCTCAGCTATCCCAAGTTATTTGCCTTTTCCCCCGTCAGGATTCCTTTGTGTAATGAGAAGCTGTCCCATCAACAGCTCTGTCACAATACTGAGGGGTTTGGGTCTGAAGGTTTAATCAAGCATTCCGGAGCTTACTCTAATAGTTTATGTGAAGCACCGGACTTTTCTCAGACTTGAGAAAAAACAAATAACTTGTTGTTATTGACAGTGAACCTGAAAGCACTGTAAAAAGAACAGAATGATGGAGTGGTTCAAAGGAGAAGGGAAGAAAGTAGCATCCGAGCCTGCCCATAGCCCCGGCTGTCACAAGTTAGCCTTTGGGGGTCGTGTACTGCGCTGCTGTCACTGCCGCTGAGGTACAATGGAGCAGCTGCTATTTGGCAGTGCAGAGAGACATCATAGCAGCTCAGGACAGTAATAATAACATCTGCAGCTCATAACAGCCCTCCCCGGCGGGTGTGCCGAGGCATCCGGCACAGCAGCAGGGGACAGTCGGGATTTAGCGCTTGGCGTCGACAGTACTTCATCCTTGTGGGTGGCAGGGTGGTGTGAGGAGGTGGCAGTCCTGTGTGGGCTGGCTTCTGCTGGCTGCTACTAGGCTGTCTGAAGGGAGGGAGGGCTGTCCAGAAGGCGTTTGGGAGCCCTGCGGGGGCATTATGCTGAATGCAGGGTGCGCTGCTGGGATGTCTGCGCAACTTAGCATGCGTCAGAGCTCGCTGGTGGCCTAAGTGGGATGTAGAGAGAAATCGCAGAGTGGGAGGGAAGGTGAGGGTGCATAGCTTCAGAAGACTCCAGCCTGTTGGGTACTTTCATAGTTTTTGGCTTTGTCAGGATTTTGACTGAAATCGAATGTCCCACACGGCGTAAGTAAGTAGGCTGCATTTTATTTGCCTTGAAACTTACCTGTCCTGTCAGGAATTCTCATATCCACCAAATCATCATTTGCGTTGTAGAAAGAAATGAAGTATAAATGCATCAGGTGTAATTTAAGTGTTCTTAGTGTTATAAGAGATTGTGTTCGAGAATGACTGATGCAATTATTGATTCAAAAATATTCCCTTCCCAGAGGGTGGGTGTAATTTTAGTTTCAGGAGCACACCAGAACTGACAGAGTTGCCCCCCATTGTGGACCCTGGGCTCTGACTCTTCTGTAGGAAGTAGACCAGTAGCTCTCAAGCAAACAGGACTTCCTAAGCATGTTTTTAGTGCTGTCTTCACTCTGGCTGGGTCACTTCTGCTTCAAGTGGCTTGTTGGCCTGATGCTAGCGCTGAATTACCTCTCTATCAAGTGGTTCTTCCACTTGTGAAGTGCATGAAACCTCTTTTCCCTCAGCTGTGCATCATGGAATGGCTGACCAGAGCTGGAGCTTCAGAATGGCTCAATGGGCCCTGCCAGTCCTGTTTATAACAAGCTTTTTCTGGAGGCTTTCCTCAGAGGGAAACCAGGGAGACCTTCGTTCTGCATGTCACCCCACCAGTTTCACTGACATAAGAGCTGTAAACATCGCCAAATCTTGGCAAGTCTTCCTCAGGCAGACTTTACTCGGGTATTGTTCTGTGGGCAAACCGAGCATTTGAGAACTGCTGAGAAAGGCAAGTCTTTTGTATTTCATTCTGGTGAGCATGTTCTTCAGGCTTCATCTGCTAAGTGCACAAATGCTTGCTCACGTACTGGAGAAGGCACTTGGTTGATGCTGGTTTTGTATAAGGCTGCGGTTACGTATTTTCTTTCTGGGACTGAAACACAGCAGTGGGAAGAAATGGGGTTCCCCTTCAGCTCTGCATGGTAGGTTTGGCCAGATAAAAGAGCTGAGGAACTCAGGATGTGTCAGTAGGCAGCTCTGGGCAGTGGGCCATGTGTCGCCTCTCAGAGATAAATTGCATCCACCTGCGTCCAGCTTCCCTGACACCCCACCTGTGCTCCCTGCAGCAGGACTGTTGCTGACCTCCTACATTTTTGAGAGAAAAAAACACATACTGGAGGTGAGAGAGGGTGTGGGAGAGGGAGAGGTGCTCCTTGTGAAGGGCAACGTAGGGGCTGAGAGCACTGCTGGCAGCACTGGGCAGGCGACTGCATGCAGGTAAGGCTGGGCAGGCAGGATGTTTGGGGTGCTGAGTTGTGAAAGCAGCACCTCACCTGCTGTGTTCAGAAAGCAGGGCAGAGTGCTGAGCCCTTCTCCTCATTTTGTGTTTCTCAGTGCTATCAGGTGACAGCTTTATTTTGGACCTAGCGTATGAACAGGAGATGGGAAAAGTCAGGGAATCTCAAATCATGAGCAGCACTGGGCAAAGTTAGTGGCTGAACAGTCACCCTGATGGTGTCCATCTGCAAGGGTTGCTCTGAAAGTAATTTCATTATGTTGGCCTACGCTGCCAGAGGCAGATGGTGGTTGTATGGCAGTAGAGGCAGAACCTTCCCACCAATATTCCTTCACACGTTGTTGCTGTGTGGCAGATGGCAGCAGAGGGGCAGTCTGACAGAACGGTGTCTGACATGGGGGTGCGGATGAAGCAAAGTTGTGTCACTGAATTCCTCCATGTGGAAAAATGGCACCCATTGACTTTTATTGATGCTTGCTTAACATTTCTAGAGACCACACGGTGGATGTGAGCACAGTGGTGGTGTGTGGTGGGGGTATGTTTCAGCACTGGTGACTGAGTGACATTGAGGTCACATAACCCATTTCGTAGATTAATGATGGTTAATAGAGAAATAGTTATTGGAAAGCTGTTGGCACGACTTATGCAGAGAATATTCTTGGGACTATTTAATGCTAAGTCACACGCTCATACACATACCTTATAAAAAGTCAAATTTGGAAATAAGTGCAAATGTTTAAAATATGAATATAGCTGTAGTTAGAGTGGTCTTTGAAGTGGACTCAGTGGGAACTGATTTTTGCAGGCAGCTTTACTCATACTGGGTATCACGTGGCTGCTGCTTTCATTATGGTGTGTGTTTCAAATCTGATACAGATGCAAAAGTCATTAAAACTTTGGAATAGTGAATAATGGTTTCAGTCCCTCGATGCTGACAAATTTAGTATCTGCCACTGTTCAGTGTGGGAGCGCTGCCAGGGAAGGTGTAGTTTTATGGAAGAAGTTTGGTTTGATCATCAGTGATTTTATCCCTGGAGGCATTCAAGGCCAGGCTGGATGTGGCTCTGGGCAGCCTGGTCTGGTGGTTGTTGACCCTGCACGTAGCAGGGGAGTTGAAACTAGATGGTCATTGTGGTCCTTTTCAACCCAGGCCATTCTGTGATTCAAGTATTGGATTTTGATCCCATTTAATTTTGTTTCCTGCTGTCAAAATAACACCATGTTGTGGTTTGCTCTGATGACTAAAGTGGGGTGTTGGGTTGGAACAGAAATGAAAATTCTCAATGTCTGTGTAGCTGGACGAAGATCTCAAGCATTTGGTGTGAACCAAGTGCCTCTCTTGTGGATGACTTCTCTTGTGGATGCTTGTAAACGTTTCCTGGGATGTAAGGTAATAAGGTAGGCTGCTGGCTGTCTAGGTCTGTAATGAATTGATTTTAAGGCTTGAAAGGAGAAAGAGTGGTTAAAAAAAAAAAACAAAAACCAAACACTGTGAAGAATGAAAAATCCAACCAGGTCATGGCAAACATATGCAAAAACCCCACCAACTTTTAGAAGTTACAAGCGAGGTTCCTAGGAGTGTATTGAGTGTTTGGCCTCTGCCAGTTGGGCAGATGCTGAGATCTCATTATTCCAGTGGTGCGCTCTGTGTTGCCCCACAAAGCTGATAGTGAAGCCATCTTACCTGAAGCTACAAAACCAGGATCTGTGTTATGTCAGCATGCAGCTGTTGCTGGGAGAGGGGGAATGTCCTCCTTGTGTGTGTCACTCACTCAGAGCCTTGGAAATTTTATCAATTAGCTGTATATGTAAGAGGATGGTTTTGCTTTCTGCACGTGACTTTCCTGAAGGATTTCTCAGTATGTGGAAGGCCACTGCCTTAGAGGAAGAATCTCTGAAATATTTCTGTATTATAAATTGCCTGGCAGAATGGAACACTGTGTATGAGATATGGTACATGGTTATTTATATGGTGTTCGTTGTGCCAGTTATGACTTCAGACAGGATGCTGCATAATGATGTGAGGGCCATAATGTGAGTCCACTTTCTGAAGTAAGATGACTTTCAAGGATGGTAGCTGAAAAGCTGTTCCATGGGCTGAGAGCTTCAAACTCCATTGTATTCTGGATACCTTTCTACATTAACTAGTGTTTGGATTATGGCATAAACTGAGACTGGAATCCCTCTTACAGTGAAGAGATGATTGAATGTTACAGGAAAAAGCAAGTTTTTCATTCCAGTTGCTCTGAGTTGTTGGGCAGGAGGTGCTGGGGTAAGTTACCTTGTGATATGCACAGCTCTGGGATTTTCTCTGGGATTTCTTTTTTTTTTTTTTTCCTGGTATGAGTTTTGTCCTAAAATTATCCTCATAAAATCTCTGAAGAGAAAAGCAGATGCTTGTTTGAAGGATCTTCTCTCTGCGTCTGAACAACCTTCTTTTTACTTCTGCAATTTGCAACCCTGACTGAATTCCAAATATATTCTATCATACCTGTGTCACATATACAAATGAGTTTGCATTTTTGTGTGTGTTATATGCTCTTATATCTGAAATGGAACACTGCAGCAAATTCTGGAGAAGCTTTGCACTAGGGTAGAATTTTGTGTTGGATTTCCCCACACCTCTAATTACGATGAGCCCCTCAAAAGAGCAGAAGTGTTTTCAGTTCAAAAACCTGGAACAATTTTAAAGTGATTAAATAAGACCAAAGACCCCATAAATCCCATGTGTCCTTGGAGGTTTCCTTTTGGTTCAGGCTTCGGTCTGGATTCAGGCATGGTTTCGGTGCTGCGTGGGCTTAGCACTTTCCAGCTCTCTTAACCAAGGTAGGGGAGTGGAACAGAATTGACATTTGCTGTTTTGGTGTCTTTGTGTAGCAGCCTGATTTCTTCTAAGAAAAGCCTGCCTTTACATAGCCCCCATTCCAGCCATCGCAGGTACCAACGAACTGCAGGTCCCCTACAGCATCTTACAGCACCATGACAAAAGACCTGTACTCTGGTCACTTTCTTGATAGGGTATTTCATGCAACAGGCCACTCGAGTTTTAAAATAGTTTGCATGTCTTCTCCTTCTGTTAAGGAGCATCCCAGTGGATTGTCCAGCTTTCCTTTGCATTGAGATCACAATGGTAGAGCAGAGAGAACTGCTACGAGTGAGTCTGGATCTGTTTACCGGCTTTCTACAGCGTCGGCTGTGCCCTTATAAAACAGGTGTTTTTCCACCCACCAAACTCCTTTCACAAGCAATTCCTCCTGTGCAGGAAGAACTAATTCCTCTACTTATGAGGTGGGCAATGGCCCTACCAGTGATACAATGGAAAAAAAAAATGAGAAAAACTGGTAGAAGTGGTAAGAAAGTAATCCACAGTGAGGGAGACAGTATGGGATGAATCTGGAAAGTTGTTTTTATTTTTCCTTTGAGGGAAACCAAGTAATTACTGGTGCAAGAATTGCAACTGTTAATTGGTGGTATTTTTAAAATATTGCTGAGGCTTTTTGTGTGTGCTGCAAGATTAGAGAATTCTCACCTGAGCAAGTATTTTCTTCCCTACATCCTATGTTTACTGTGATTAGAGAAAGACATTGTTTTAGTCTCGAACTTGACTGCAGATTTCCATTTTCTTCTTCAATTGCATAGTGACTGTGTTGGACTCTGTCTTGGTTGAAGTCACAAAGATTAAAAAAAAAGTTTAGGAATCATATAATTTATTTTGTGTTGAGTTTATATTTAGGTAGATTGCAATTCCAGTTCTTTGGCCATAGAGTTGTTTGCATGGTCATTCCAGGTACGTTCAGCACACAGACAGCTGTAAGGCTGAAAGCTGTTCCAGGCTTCTGCCAGTTAAATATTGAATGGAGGCTGGACTCCCTCTCCCATTTTCACATGCAGTGCTGTCCTTGCATGTGAGGCCAGTGTTTCTTTCTCTTTCACCACTGGCTCTTACAACTCGGCATGCAGAAAACTGACACCAGTTTTGAGGTTTTCAGATCAGCAGCAACCTTGGGCCCCAATGAGAGCTCAGGCCCAATGAGAGCAGAGCTGGCTGCTACAAGTGGTGATGTGAAGGGGAGTTCCTCTCAGCACTGTTGTGGTGCCAGTGCCATGTTGCTGTGAGGACAGGGCATAGCCCCAGAGGGAGTACAAACTAGCAGAGATGTGGAGATGAAAGTAAAGGTTGTTAAACACAAACTGAGCATAATAGGTATGTACAATTTATTTAAAATACTTTTTAACATACATTAAAAAACCTCACTATTTATACAGTCTAATTTCTAGCAACATATACAGATACTGAGCAACTACGCTACATGCTGAGGTAAGAACATAATCAAGCCAAAGAAGGCTGAAATACACTTTATATCCATATAGCTTCACATGTAAAAATGAGACCCATTAATTGTACCTCTGCTTGCATTGTACATGGGAGAACATCACTCTTAGGTCTGTCACACAATTTACATTTGGGAGTCGATGTTTAACAGTTTGTAGCATACACTTTAAACCCAACTATGAGAAATTTCAACTTACAATGTAAATGTTGAAAGCAGTGAGCAAAGCATGAGGCCATTTTCTTTCATAAAGAGGACCTAACTCCATTCTTACCTACAACAGATCATGCTGCTCAGATAATGAAACCGCATCGTGGCTGCTTGAACAAAACCCACTCTTTTACACTGCCTTAGCCTACAGTTATACCCATTTTACGCTATACCTGGCCTACAATAAAAATAAAATGCAGATTTCCAACACTGTTAATTAATTTTACCAAATTACTTAAACAAATCTGTGTGATCCACGCAGATATTTTTGTTTCAGAGACTAAAAGTTCAATAGTTTCTTCAAGTGAATTGGAATCAGTATGTCACACCTTGGTGCAACAACCAACCTTCCAACCCTTTCAAATAAAATGCCATAACGTCCAGGTTATAACTGCTGCTGTGGGGCACGAGCACATACCTGCCTGTTTAAGGAGAGCACAGAGGACTGTGAACTAGCTTTATCAATCAGAAGTTGCAATTACATCAGAAGTACAACTTATATGCAGGAAATTCCTTTCCACAACTAGGCCTTATATACCGCCCTTCGTTGCCTACTCAGATTTAGGTTTAGGCTCCCAATTCTAAAAAGCATTCCCATTCTCATGATCAAAAAGATGTAGAATTGAGTTTTAAGGCAGCAGAGTGTAGGTGACAACATTCTAGGCAGTGGATAGACCATGAGCAATGCTGGTCGTCTCTCTACAAAAAGACTCAAGTGCTCAGTCAGGGCGCTGTTCTGTACAAGGTGCAGTAGCTGTTCTCTTGTACATGACTTTGGCTTTGATGGGGATGGGAGCCACCTCGTGTCAGGCCCACGGGCAACACCAAAGCTGACAAACTGTGTTACAGAAGCAAACAGTAACCATTACAGTCCATAAAACTGGGCTAATGTGTAGCTAGGGATTTTCACATTTATAAATTAATTCAGCATCCTCCCACCAGTGCTGTTAACAATAAAAATAAAGCTATTTAGGAATTCTTTTTTACTACTTAAGATAAAAAGCTGTGCTTTGTTTCTAACAAGATTAAAGAAAAAAAAAAAGTGGCAAATACGACATCCAAATGGTTCTCGTTTTGTGATTACCGAGATAAAACTAGTCTACCCAATCTTAAGCAGAAGACTGACTGCCATGTTTCACTGCAGAGAAAACCGGAACATTCAAAAGATAAAAATTCAATTAAATGTTTCTAAAACGACACTCTTTGGGACAGCAATTGTTCTCAGTAAAAAGCATAAAAGATTCCAAGATCTTTAAAAAGAACAATCATAAGAAAAGCCCTAGGACCAAAGATTTCCAATTGTGCTAAAAGTACCATACGTGCTAAATGCATGTATTAACACAAACTATGCACCATTAGAATATTTGTGTGCTTCTTCAAGCACTCACAAAAGTATGTACATATCTTTCTTTGAATACGCTCACCTCTTAACCTACAACAATAGATACTGCTGTGGAAGAGGGAACATGTCAGTCACTTTGAATGCCTGCATGCTTCTTGCAGAAGTTTAATTGAAGGCAGACACCAGTCAGAGCAGCCTTTACTTAGCAGGGAATAAGTGAAAGCAGTTGCAGGGTAATTTGCTTGTAAGACTTCAGACTGTACCTGCTGTATCCCTACCAGGACACAAAGGCTGAGCGGCTTAAGACATGAGGCAGAAAATGGGTTGTAAGGACAGCAAATTCTAGTTTCAGAAGGCTAACAAAAATGCTAGGAAAATTCTAAGGAACAAATAGGTCATGATTACCAGTCCTGTGAACAAAAGTCAAAATTAACATAATTTACAATCATGACCATTTTTATGTCATGAAGTTAATGGAATTTCCAAAGTTCAAGGCTGTACACACATTTTATAGGGTAAAATGAATTTTAGAAGCTGTAGTACCTATGTATCATAGAACAATAGAATTGTTTCAGTGGAAGGGACCCTCATAAGTCATCTGGTCCATCTCCCTGCAGTGAACAGGAGCACCTACAGCTTGATCAGGTTGCTCAGAGTCCCTCTAACCTGACCTTAAATGGCACCAGAGATGGGGCACCTACCATCCACTCTCTGGGCAACCCGTGCCAGTGCCTACAGATTTTTGAAAATCTGAAGTTTTGATTGTGAGTTATTATTTTTCCCCAGAAATAGTACCATTAGCAAAAAAATTACCGTCTTTCGTACTTTCAACAGTTATTTCTCCAAATTCATCATTCACATCTATGACTTTCCGAAGTTGATCTTGAAGAGACCTTCTGTCATGCCTGACAGATAACTGTACAGTAGTTAGAAAAAAACACACCAACAACAGAGCTCCCGGTTATAAATGCAGCTTAAGAAAAGGCAGAATGACTGGTTTCGCAGATTTCCAATGATACATCTTTTGGCTCAACACTGTATTACTTAAGACTAACAGTTATCAAAACAGTGTGATTAAAAAATGAATCTGTCAGCTTTATGAAACTGGCTTTTAAAAACAAGCCATGTTTGCCATCGTCCTGCCTTATATATGAGCTAACTTGGTTCATCTTTACTGCTGATGGAATGGGCCGTGCTCAGCGGTACCTGGTACACCAACTCATCAGCAGTGCCTGGCCCCAGCTGTCCCTTTGGTGTGTCATACAGTGCCTGTGCTGAGGACACACTGTCTGTCCTGGACAAGAGCTTATTGTAAGTTCCCACCAGTGAAGGAGCTTGATTCCCTGCTGTTTTGAAGGTGGAAATAGAAGGAACGCCAAGAGGTGTGCTGGGATGACTGGACATGTCCATGACTATTGGAGTTGCGTATTCTGGTCCAGTTATAGGCAGTGGTTCAGCATAGGCATGATAAACTTCTTGTACAGGTGAATTGTAAGGGTCCAAATCAGCATAACTTGCTTCTTTTCCTTCCTCTGGCTTGAAGGTTGATCTCTGATGAAGCGAGCCGACAATGCCGCCGACCAGAGGCTGAGCATACTCTGTATTACAAAGCCCAACAAAACAAAATAAAAATGCACTTGCTGGATATTTTTCTTACAGCAGCAACACATTCAACACATCCTATCAACAACATCACAAAAAGTATTATCCTGGATCAAAGTACTGGTTGGTTTTTGTCTGTCGTATCGAGGTGCTTTGTGGGGGAAAAAAAAAGTAATCTTCACCCGACAGATAGAGCATAAGCTATCCAACAGCACCTGATAGCTCAGGTTTATCATTCTTCCCTTGTGAGCTACTATTTCCCATGTTGAATATCTGCTCAAAAGTGTTTTTAAATGTGCTTCCCTGAAAGCTTAAAAGTGAATGGAATTATCCTGTCTGGTACTGGATAAGAAGTGGTCCTCGGCATGGAGGGTTTGTCCTCTGGGACTGGGAGCCAGCACACAGCCAGCTGAGATACTGCAGTTTGACAGATAATCTGAGTAACAAAAGCTCACCCAAAATCAGCCAAACGCCCAAAAAGAGAACATCATTACTTCTGCATGCTGTAAAGCTGTAATTCCTCTACATCTGCAAACTTCTGCCATCAGCACCGTCAGCACAGAACCAAAGGCAGTCAGCCATCTTCCTCTAATGGCCAGTTTACCATAAAGAGTGCATGCTGTTATCAGTAACTGATTTTCCAGATCAAAAGGATGGCTTAATCAGACTGTCAGTGTAGAGAACCAAATGCCATGCATCAGATTTATGCATAATGTGGAGAAGTTATTTTCAATGCATGCAAACATGACTAAAGAAACTGCATTTAAAACAAGCAGGTTTCAGTTACTGCTGTAACCTGGGGAAGTGTCTGCCCCCAGCACATCACCAGTCAATTAATGCATGGGATTCACTCAGAGAACAGATCTGAAAAAGTCTGCGTTTTAAGAAATGTGCTTATCAGCACATTCATTTCTATTCATCTCCCTTCACCTCCCTCAAGCAAACACAAAATAATTAAATGCAGTCACATTTCTGCCATTTTGTGTATATATCACATAGCCTGTGAAAACAACAACAAAGTACCTGCAGATTCCGTCTGCAGCATTGTTGGAACTTCTCTTGGTCTGAGGCGACCAATTTCACTGCTGCTGTAACGTACAGGAGTTTCTTCATGTTCTGTTGATTTGGTAGGGAGAAACTGCTTCATTCCTTTCCACCACCCTTCACACAGTTAAAAAAAAAATAAAAATGAAAAGCATAGATACTAATTAATCGTTAAGCTATTAAAATGTCTTACGCCATGAGTTAACTGTCTGCCCCGACTGCAGTCATTAGGTTCTGCTGCAGTGCTGGGGCGGTGCAATGACTTCCCCTCATGTGTCCCTTAATCACAGTGCTGCTTATACCCAGCACATGTGTAAGCTTGCAGAATGCAACACAGAAAATGCTACAAAATTGTGCAGGAGGTCAATTTATAAATCAAGTATTTACACAACATTATAATCCAGGAGTACATGAATTAATGGGCTGTTAATATTTCTCATTTTGTTTAAAAGAAGCTCATTGGTAACTATTTGCAAAAACTCAGAGTATTTTTAACTTCAGAGGGGCTGATAAGGAGTGACTGTGGTCATGAAAGTTCTCTTGGGAGAAAGGGCTGCCTCTGTTACAGTCATTCCCTTTCATTCCCTTCCTCTCCCTGAGTAACCAAAGCCATTCTGGTTATGCTGTCCATGAAGGCATTTTATTTTAGCTGTAAGAAACCATCTTGTAGGCAAAGAAGTCCAAGAACGAGCAGACTTCAAACCACAGAACAGTGTTAAACAAAGTACGAGGAAGCCTGTGGGGAGAGCACAAACAAAGGTCCCACAGAGAACTGCAGCAACATTTCTGCAATATTGCATTCTGCCCAATTCCCATACTCCTTTTAAAACAGACTCGTGCACTGAATATTTAAACTTAAACCAGCATGAAAAGAATATAATAATGTATTCATCAGAAGCATTTAAATACAGGACATTTTGATACTTAACATTCTAAAGCAACTATGCTGTGACCTGTCAGAAAACGGACATGTAATAAAGAAAAATAAGGTCATTAACAGGTTTCTTTTCTAATGAACAAGGCTATACATGAGAACAAAGATAGGGATGTGGCTATTTTGTAGCATAAGGTCAGAAAAATGAAGCATATTTAGTCATACAGACAGTGAAAGCTACGCGCTGCACCAGCTCTTTATGCTGCAGCACCAGAGTTTGTGGGACTCCTTCAAAGAGCTGCTCTGTGGAATTGTCTGACCTGCAGTTAATGAGGCACAAGAATGGGAAGGCAGAAAACATACCAGGGAATACAAGGGGATATTTGGGATACAAGTAATCCCACATTGTTACAAGGACAATGGAGAAGGAGAAACTTGACAGGCTCCATATACCAAGATGAAATGTTTTTTTCCCAGCACAAAAGAAGAAAAAAAGAAATAAAAGACTATTACATGTACCAAAAGTTTCCTCATGAGTGATTTTTCCCCTCTTCATGCAATTAAGAGGCTCTAAACTTGTTTCACTTAAAAAAGAAGACTGATGCTGTAAGCTGGAACTGGAGTTATTTTCCATTTCTTAAGAAAATGCAGAGAACAAAAAAGCCAAGTCTCATCAGCAATCAAGTTCTGTGCTCCCTGTCCCTCCATCTCCACCAGTCAGCACTACAGAAGCTTCTGCTGGTGGAAAACATTACTACAGTTCAAAAACATTACACTAAGAACGCCAAGTAAAGGATTTGGTAGGATCATGTTGTTACCTGCACGATCCCAGTAAGGTAGATCATACGTGCCCTCAGTTTTTTTCTTGCTGTGGGAAAAGGAAAGAGTATTTTAGCCAGCCTACCAGAAGTGCATCCGTGCTCAGCAACCATCACCTCGGCTGTAACTGCTTCTCAAGCTTACAGCCCAAGCCCCAGCAACCCAGCCTGCTGCTACCAGTCTGCTGCTACTGGAGAAATCAGTTTTCAGAAAAAGCACTTGAAAGGAAACTATTTACAAAAAGCACTTCAAATGAACATTTTCTCAGAAAGAGAATACTGCAAAAAAGCCCTTCCAGAAGTGCGGATCATGTAGTTCCCAGAGCAACACATGCAGAGTGCTTCATTCCCACACACCAGACCAACATTCTACTGAAGTACTTTCATTAATCTGTTCATTTACCGGTTTCTCCAATGCCACGCACAAACTAAGATAAGAATCAGAGTAGTGAAGACCATCACCAGCACTGGAACCAGAACTGCTGCCAATGCCACATCTGAAAGCCATTAAATTAAATGGTGTCAGACAGAAGTGCTTCTCATAAATCAGTTCTTATTTTGAAAATTACTTGGGTAAAGCATGTAGTTTTCAGGTACAGCATTTATCACACTGGGTCCCCCTGCTAATCTACCCTGCTGGATGCTCACACAGTTTAAACAGCATTTATTGTCTTCTCTCTTTTACATGCACACACAGCCAATATTTCTGAAAGCTTTTCCAACAGAATAAATAGCTTTGTTTCACTACAAATACATTGCTCTCATAGAAAAATGGTATTTTATCATTAACATGGAATATCAAGAGCCCAGGAGTATGTAACCACTGAAGTCTGAACCTCTTATAAGAAGTAAATAGCACAATATCCTAACAATCACTACTTGTCTATGCTGGGTTTACGTGTGACATGAGGGCATGTTCTGTCCGCTGCTATCCAAAGGACACTTCACCAATGCCTACATTTGCAATGATCTTGCTCTCTTTCTGACAACATCTTTAATAAACAACATGATGATACCGGGTGTATTTCAAATTTCATGCCAATGGGACTGATTAACAGAAGATTATCTATATCTAAGTGTCTTGTGCTAAAAAATTATCAGATTAAATGACAGTGGTTACTTCTAACTCTGAAGGGAAGTCCAAGTTACAACTTCTCCTTTTGAGAAAAGCTCATTAAGTAATTAAAAGTTAAACTCATTTTGAATATAATATTTACATCCCTTAGAATACTGGTTTTGTTTCCACATGCTGTATGCAAGTGAGTGTTTTTAACATCTGAATCTTTAATATATTGGCAAGTATTAAAAAGACTGATTTTTTATTATAGTGTATAAAAACTGACAAGCAAAATTAAACTCAGAAAGCACGTTTAATATACTGCAAAGTACTGTCAGCAGTTCCCAAATTTCTACTATTTAAGCATGGATACCTTTGGTTACACTTGGAGTCACTGTGGTGTTTTTTATTTCAGGTGTGAAAGTTGTTTTATCTGTCTGCAACGAAGTCTTCACCGAGTGGATGAAGTCCTCACTGATGTCATCGACCTTGTTGGTGTCCTGAGGCGGTGGGGGAGGCAGCATGGAGATTTTAGGAGCACGGACTTTAAGAGAAAAGTATTTATAAATGAGGTTGGGGTTTTTTTTGTTTGTTTGTTTTAAGTGCTAGCTTACATGTTTCCTTGTCAAGAAAAGAGCTGGAATAGTTTGTTATAAAACTTCTGTTCATTTTATATAATGAAGAAAAAAAGCTATGAGTCAGTAACATGAAAGCAAGTGACTAGCGTCTCTTGAAACACTTTTTCAATTACTCTGTTTATACACAGAACGGGAAAGCTTTCAGTTGCCTTACCTATGCTGAATTGACATCCTAGCAGTTCTACTTTCATTGCAATTTTCTGGTGCCATTTTAAGGGGTTAATCCTAACAAATCGTGCAATAATAGGTGGGATAAAATTATTGCGAACTTCCTGGTACAATTCAGTGTTCCCTTGAAATACCTAGGAAAGAAAAAAGAAGGAAAAAAAAAAAGACAAATACTATGTTACACAAATGTAATACTGAGTAATTAAAACCAGTTTTGATATTTCACACAGCAAAAATAAGCAGTAGGGAATGCTAAGAATACTTCATACTCAGAATAGTGCTGCTGCCTGACCATCCCCACTCACCCTGCCTCCTGCTGAAGAAAAGAATGGTGTGTGTGTGTGTGCAGACCAATGGGAATACTGGCTTTGTTTCTGCATGCAGTGTGTGACTGACGGTTGGTACCCTCTGCCTTCCTCCAAACAGAGGTACTGTGCATCAGTGTACTGATGTGACCCAGGCAATCCCTGCTGCTACACAAATACTGCATTTGTATGGCAATAAAAATAATTTTAACTCAGTTCTTTCTAGGTGTTTTGCACTTGCTCTTTAAATACAGCAAGCAGTTGTGATAATGTGAAAGTAAGTATTATCAGAGTCTACACACTGTGTAATAGCTAAAGAACAGTCTGTCCTGTGAATGGATATGGCATCTATTAGGAAGAATTAAAGTCTAGTATGTAATCACACTGTCCTCTAGTGGTTGCTGTCTACAATGACTTGGCTGCAAGCAAAATAAAACAATTCCTCGAAATCTCTGGGTCAAAAACTCTTCAATAATAGAAGAGAGCAGAAATTGCCTAAAGAATGAGCTAAAGCTGATCCTTCACTGCTGGGTCTCACACACGAAGAACTCATCAAATCTGCAACACATCACAAAAGAGGGGACAGTAACAGAGCAATGTGTATTTTCAAAGCATTGATACTGATGCTTCAAGATGCCTCAGGTGTAATTCAGAAGTCAGTCATGGCACTTGCTAGCACAAACCTGAAAAATAAATGCTATGGAGATGTAGTATTTTTCTGCTCACTCACACTACTAGGTAAACACAATCCAAATTGTACAGAAGCACCAAGGTGCTTTGGTGTTTTTTACACCATATACAAAAAGACAGTGCAGGATAAATGGCTGCAACATCCAGCAGGTCTGAAAGTAAAGCATTATCCCAGGACAGGAGACTGGCTTTTCAAAAGCAAAAACCAAGAAAATCTCACAGCAGCTTTTAAGGGATTTGCATCTTAGCTCCCTGACCTCCATAACGTGCTAATCCCTGCTCTTAAGAGACACACAACCTCCATTACTATTGCTACTTAAAGTTGAGTTTTGGTTTGTCCTTACTTAGTCAGTGATTGTCTTCGTGTTTGAAAGCACCAGCTGATCAAACAAATGTGTCAATTTAGTTAAGAACAGAAAAAGGTTTGCCTGGTGTTGTGCCAGTTCCCACCACTAAGAGAAGGCCAGTGCTCAGTTTGGTACCCTAGCAACAAAGGCACACTGGAGACGAGAGGAATCAACACCTCTGTATCTATGATTCTCTCAACACTGACAGTCTTCACCTCTGGTTTTGGAGGTTGAGCATGTAAGAATGAAGACAATAAGAATCATTAGTGTCAGCTATAATCATAGAATGGTTTGGGTTGGAAGGGACCTTTAAGATCATCTAGTTCCAACTCCCTGCTAAAGGCAGGGAACACCTCCCTCTAAGACCAGGCTGCTCAGAGCCCCATCCAGCCTGGCCTTCAATGCTTCCAAAGATGGGAGCATTCACAACCTCTCTGGGCAACTTGTTCCAATGTCTCACCACCCTCATAAGCATTTCCTTTTTTTTATTTTGTATGTAAAGATGTTGGAAGGACTTTTCTTGAGTGCTAATGCACCTCTAGAAGCTCCTTTCATAGAGGACCACAAAAAGTCTTGGAAAACTTTCTAGTCTCCTGAACAGAATTTTCAGACATTACAAAACGAACAAAACAAAACAAAACAGGGAACTGCAACTCCTGAATTTGTCTGGAATGCAGCTAAGTAAAAATCAGAGGGAGAAAACTGCATGCATATACATCCAGAAGTAAAGCTGTATCAAATGAGATTATGCCAGACAAAGAGAAAACCTGTTATATTCTGAAGTCTCAATATCAGTCCCTTTTTGTGCTAAGTATTTTCTTTCACAGCTGGCACTTTGAGTATGTTTGACTATTTGCATACTGCACCTAAAGATATAAAAAAGTGCAGAAAAGATCTGTTAACCTGTAACTTCAAGCTCCACATTTTGCTTTGCTTCAAGAACTTGCAAGGAAAAGAAGCAGCTCAATTAGCAAGAGCCAAACATGTAGCCTCCATCTACGCAGCTAGCTGAGATTGTATTTTACAGCCAGAGAAGGGCACTCAAAAAACAGCAAAAGATGCTGGATTTTTAAATTTTAGTTGTTTATTGAGCCCTTCGTACTAGAAATCTGATAGTTCATGTGTAGGCTCAAGGGGATGGACCAGTCTCTACAGTAAAATCACATCAGTTCAAGACAGTTTCCCACTATGATTGTGTTCAGTGTTTGGAAACCTCTTAATTTAACAAACAAGATACTTCCACCTTTCACTTCAGCATCAGGAGGACTGGAAATAAAACAAGACAGATAGAATCATTTAGTTTAGCACTTGAAATCCTTTCCAGTTCTCCAGAGTCTGAAAAATTAAATTAAAAAAACAACAAAACCAACTTGTCAAGCTGGTCATACTTAGAATTGCACAATCTCCACAGAATATTCCCAGAAAGTATATGGTATTTTTACCTTATCTTTATCAATGCCAGGTTCTCTGTATACTGTCCACTTTTGTGCATCATCACTGTATAAAATTCTGTAGGCTGAGACATAATAGTAGTACTCTGCTAAGGTTGATCCAGTAGTTATAATACCTGTGAAAATGAAGGTGTCCAGTTATACAAAAAACTGCTACCAATTTGTAAAAAAATGTATCAGCTTCTTAATCCAGAGTTTCATAATTAGTATTTCCACTGGTCCAGTTACACTTACAAAAAGTTTATCCAAGGTGTCAGGGTCTGAAACTCCTACAGTGACTAAAATTTCATTTTACTTACTTTTTTATGTCTTAATCTACACTTCTCCCTCATTTCTTGATACAAATGGCCTATCCATGTGCCGAGGTATCATCTCTCTTCCTTGCTTTTGCATTGCCAAGCTAAAAGCACCACTGAAAGAACTGCAGCTTCCTAAAGCAGTCACTGCAGTGCTGTGAGGAGACTCCCCCAGGAAAGCTGTTTTGCAGAAGGTTATTAGCACAAGAATGAGAGGACCAATGTAAAATTCCAATAGTCTCCAGGAAGGTAGGACCGAGGTAAATCTGAGATGTTTAATGACGGGAAATCCAGGTGCTGATAGCATAGCAGGGTGTGCAGCTGCATTCACAGAGCCCAACTCATGCACTTGAGAGTGACACAAACCCAATGTGATCAAAGGGGATGTCTCGGGAAAGTCTTAAAGCCCAGGATTCTAAAAGGCACTTTATTTTTGATATTTATATATTATTTATTATTTAAGTCAGATTGCAAATGCCCTTGAACAACAGTGATTACCTCTGAACATGCAACCCTGAATTGCAGTCCAAGCACCACTGCATGCAGGGCAGTTGAAGGGAAGGCTGGCTGCCAGCTGTTTACTGCAGAGCATGGTAACTACTTCCACTTCTGCTGCTAGATTTGCTATGGCTGTGGAAGGCAGCAAGGGAAACCTGGAAACCTATTACACCCATATCGGAGGTACCAGCGGACTGAGCTGCCTGGATATGGACTTGGACCCTCAATAAAACAGCAGGAACAGGCAAGTATCAAGGATCCGATATAAACACAGGAAGCACTTCAACAAATTCTGATCAAGGAGGTGTTTTATATTATGAAACTCTAGCTGTTCATCTTTAGGCTCTTCGGTGCATTTGCTAGAACACAGAACCAAACTTGTTGTAATGGTAATTAAATAACATCCAGATTTTACCTGAGACTAAACATTGGAAGAAAAGATTTTAGTGACCAAACTTTCTGAAGGCCGCTTAAAAGCCAAATCCATTTAACTTACCTGTAATTCTCTTTTCTTTATTCAAGTCTATCTGCAGCCACTGACGTTCATCACTGTCCAAAGCAGCCCAAGGAGGCCCATGCCTTTTCAGTCTGGCATTTTCAGGTTTCCAAGTGTTCACTCGTCCTGTTTGGTCAGGCCACTCAAGAATAGACGATGCCGTAATCTGGGAATCAGAGATTACCCCAGATTCCATTCCCAGCGTCCCATAGCAACCTGTGCAAAGGAAAAGGTGAGGACTTAAAATTCCAAGCCACACAATGATCTTACTTGCCATGCAAATATTACACTGCCACCCAAATTTATTCCGTAACAATGGTACTAAAAACAACCACAATGTCTTCTGCGTTCTTCCAGTCATGCTGGAACCAAACTTCTCATCTTCAGTATTAGAAGATTTACACTTGCACAAGAATAATATGGATATTCTCTCAATCACCTTTCGAGTTCAAACGCATCCTTGAAGTTAACTGTATGTTTTCCTACTAAAAGTTCTTTCCTACATCTCATTCTTATGGCTTAAAAAAAAATATTAAAAAAAAAATCTTTGTGGCTAACTGCTAGCCATTTGCTCATTTGTTGCCTCTGCTGGATGTACATCACCTGCTACAGCGCAAGATCACATGAGCACTTATTTAAACTCGAATTCTTTCCTCCATCTGTCACTGCAACCTAAGAAGTTGTCAGTGTGAAGCAGAAATACAGCAGAGTCTATGTACTGACACTGTACGTTCTCTGTGGTTCTTCACTTAACTCCTGCTACTCAAATCACCAAGGCAGCCAGGTCTTCATGTACAATGGCTCCATTTTCCTCTGCACTGACCACATCTCTAGTATTACACACACCACAATTTTGTACCAAGTCATGACATCAATTACTGTGAAAGAACGACACTAGTAATACTACCACAATCAGATAAATGTCATTACAGCATGCTACAAAACCCTCTTTTTTCCTTGAGCCAATTCCAAGCCCATTCAGACACATATATTTTAATCTACATCAGCCTCTTGCTTGCTCAATAAGTTGTTAAATGCTTCTCCAAAATTCCACATTTTTGTCCTGATCAGCACTTCTCATGCTGAAAAATTAGTAATCAAAAAAGGATGCTAACCTGCACAACCTGCTCTGTGGTAAAGCCAGGTGGCATTTTGTCCCATCTCTTCACATTCCCAGCCCACTGAATAACTTTCATACAGCCTGTCAGATCATATTTTGAAAGACAAAAAAACAACAAATGCTGCCCTGATCACTGTGTTTAATATCCTCCAACCATAAGGTCACTAGACAGGCGTTCCTTCTCCCAGCTTTTGTAAAGGTCTAAGAGGGAGCTCATTGGATGTGAATTACATTTTCCAGTTTTTGCTTCATTATATAAATTTCCATCTTCAAATACTTGTGCCCATCAGATTCCTGCATTTATCTCCCCATTTGGATCACTTTTATTAATATATTAGGAAAAGCATTTGTTTACTTTTGGGAATGTATGCATGACTCCCTTTCTTTTTTCTTGACTAAACAGGGTCCCAGTGCTTTTGTTGCATTCTTTGTATTGTTACTAAAACAGGTAAGAGACTAAGACAAGTCCACTGTCTTCATGGTATTTCCACCACTCATTCAAAAATGGCACATTAAGTGACTTCCATTTAGAAAACTGCAGCTGTTCTATTTGAAAAGGAGGCAACTGGCAGAAAGTAAAAACATATGAAGCAGTAAGCTTTAAAATGGGGCAATGTCTGTTATACCAATCATCAACACGGAACATGTTTACAGGAACAAATGAATGGCAGCCAAAGTGGAACACAGCATACACACAGAGCAAAGCATAAGAGATGTCTTCCTGGAGCACAGGAGAAAAGTAATTTATCACACAGCGTTCAGTTGCAAGAAATTAGAAGAAAAAAAATGTAAGAAGTGAGGGAGAAAACTCAGTAATCATTTAGAAATTTATGCTAAGTTTCTTAGGAGGCAATGAGAAAGCTGTAAGGACTAAATATGGAACAAAACCCTATAGTGCACAGTTGTTATAAATAAAGACTAACTAACAAGTGCCAAACTCTGGTTTAAGCAGTACACTTAAAGTGTGGGAGTCAAGTCACTTTAAAGCATATTATACTGGAGGAAAAAAACATGAAATAATCTCTTTTTGCAGATGAGCAGACCTTACCAAGGAAAGATTTTGAATAGAAGATCTTAAAAGAAATAAGTATAGACTGTCAGGACAATCACCCTGTGGGACTGAGAAAGCAGGTTTTAGTATGTCTGCACTACTGAGGAAGGCAGTCAAAATATTAAACTAACCCAAACAAAAACTAAGAAATAAACTGGAAAGAACTGATATGAAAGGAGCAATTTATAGGAAAGGATTATGTAATAAAATTGACAGTGCTTACCGCTAGTCTTAAATGTGAAGAGACTTGTAGATAACGGTCCCCTGCAGAGAACAAAAAGATGGGGGTTTGTGGTAGTGAGGAAAACCGACACAAACTGCCTTCCATTTATTTTTCTCATCTGACTGCTTGTCTCTAAAATCTATGTACATGTGCCTGAATACAGAAAATTCATGATGAAGTTGTAGTACAAACCTCTTTTCACCTGAAAGCTTGCCCAAGGATTCTACTGATGTAACTGGCTTTCAAAGAGCCATCTACCCAGCAAGATGCAAGATTCATTAAAATACTTCCCTTTTAAATGAACTTTATCACAGTAACAAGAATCAGCCTCCTCTGATCACTTAATTCTTGGGATTTCTGAAATAAAATGATAAGCTACAGCATAATATATTTCCATATGCAGCTACAATGGAAACGCCAATCATTAAGTGGAATTCATTTTGGAATTTCCAAAAATGCTGCATACAAACTCTCAAAAATTTCCATCTTCAACACATTGATATTTCCAGAAGAACCAAGACAGTGAAGACTGTGTTCTTTACTATTCAGGTTTCATCTCACCATTTGCCAGAGTGAGTCTGCCCACACATGCTCGTGGGCCATTCCTCACACTGACTGAGCTCCCTGTCCTAACCTCTGGCCTCTCAGGACAACAGTAGTTGCCCTCACTTTGTAAAGACAACCAAGGGAAGTGACCTTTGTCTATAGGTTTCAAACATTGACAGCACTACCAAAACAAAGTAGTTACTATTTACTGGATTTTTTTTCCTAAGGTTTTGTAAAAAAAGACAGGTTTATTCTGCTAAACACATTATTCCTCAATTTCAGACCGGACTAAAATGACAGCACTGGAGAGGGGAAAAAAAAAAAATCAAATGTTTCGCTGTCTTTCAACTCCCCACCCCCCAGATAAATACTCCCCCACACTGTTCAGACACAGAGCCAAAAATATATAACAATAATTATAAAATATAATTATATTTTATATATATAAACAAACAATAAAAACAAAACACTGTACACTAACTTGTGAAATTTTAAGTTTTATGTGAAAAATATTACTTGCCTCAGATACCAATTTTCCCCTCTTTTTCTTGAAAGAAAATTACAGGATTGAACTGGTGATTAGAAAAAATACACTGCACAAAGTATTATTTTTGCACAGATCACTGGGAATTTATGGTCATGACGTATATTTTGGAAGACAAAAGTTCCTTTTAGAATTTGTAAAATTAATCTTTATGGTCTAGAGGTTAAAAAATTATCTGGTAAAACAATCGCACCACAGAATTGTGAGAACTTCACAGACAGCTCCACTAGCTGAAATTACTCCTGGGAAGAGGCACTACCAAAACTTAAAGTGCTAAAGATAAGGAGGATATAAAAGGTACACTTACACTTTAGAGGTGACATTGTTAGCCAGGGAGCCTTCATAGTATGGAATGCCTTTGCTGATTACAACGTTAATTTGGCCACCCAGAGTATTTGACACGACGCCTGCATGAACACCAGCCATGCAAAGTGATGATGACTCATGGGGAAGAAAAAAATAACATTACTACTAAGTTGTAAATAAATTAAATATTACAGTATTTACCGTAAGCGCTGCATTGCCAAGTCATGTTCTTTGTCGCTATTATTACATTAAGAAATTTCTTATTTAGCTTTATCTCTGGTTTTAGACACCTTTTATCTCTGTTTTGAGAGGCTTATACAGAGCTATTCACAGGCATCTGCCTCATGAAGCACTATAACATGCAGAGGCACACATCACTCTGCAGCCCCTCGCTCTCATTCAGTGATGGATGTGGGATCAAACTGAATTTTAGAATATCAAGGGGAACCAAGCTATCTTTGAATGTTCACCTGGGTACATCTCCAGTTACATTCCAGAAACCACATTCAGCATCTTATTATCAGTGTGGTATTGCAGCATGGCTTTGCCTAAGCCAATAAACAACAGACAACTAGTGCGGATTTTTATTTAATAGTTGTTCTCCAAATCAGTGCTGCTGCCTGTTACTACTAAGATATCTGTTACTACTAGATAAAGTTGTTGGATTTTTCTGCCAGTCATTCCTCTGGGTGTTATTAAGCCTCACAACAATTATCCTAAAACAAATCAGCAGATCTTTTCTAGAAAAAGGGAACCAAGTATATTCCGAGTTGGAAGGGACCACAAGGATCATTGAGTCCAACTCCTGGCTCCACACAGCACCATCTAAAATCCAAACCATATGTCTGAAAGCTGTGTCCAAATGTCCCTTGAACTCTGACAGCTAGGGGCAGTGCCCATTACCCTGGGCAGCCTGTTTCAAGGCCCCACTGCGCTCTGCTGAAGAACCTTTCCCCAGCACCCTCCTTGACCGTCACCAGAAAGCAGAGCTCAGCGCTGCCCCTCCTCTCCCTGTGAGGAGCTGCAGCTGCCATGAGACTCCCCTCAGCTCCTCTGCTCTGGGCTGAATGCACCTCAGGACCTCAGTCTGCCCTCTCACACACCTTGCCCTCCTGACCCTTCCCTGTCTTTGCAGCCCTCCTTTGGACACTCTCTAATAGCTTTATATCTGTCTCATTCCATGGCACCCACGGCTGCGTCCAGTGCAGGAGGTGAGGCTGCACAGCACAGAGCGGAGCAGGACAAGCCCTCCCCACCCCACCTGGTGGCAGCGCCGGGCCTGGTGCACCCCAGGGTATAGTTGGCCCTTTGGGCTGCCAGGGCACTCTGCTGGATCACATGCTGTCAGCCAGAACCCCCAAGATCCTCATCATCAGGGCTGCTCTCCAGCCTCTCTATCCCAAACTTCATGGATCATTTTTCTTCTTATTTTTAAAACAGAACAACATTCTCTACTATGGCCTCTCGAGAAATAACTGCATCATGCTACAGGCAAGAATGCCCCTATATCTCAAGCTCGCTGGCACAAAACCTTCTTACAAAGATATTTCCAGACATAACTCTCCTTAGTATATTCACACACAACATCTCTAACCCTTTTTTAGATTCTTATTCCTTACCCCACAAATACTCTCAAAAGCTTCTAGATAAACGTAATCGTGACTGGCTTAAACACCCAGTTTCCCACTCTCTCTTATCTCCTCTTGGAAGTAGAAGTATGGGGATTCTGTAGTAAACGAAACTGTCTCCTCCCTGCTCACCAGAAGATGTCAGCAATGAGTGCTCCAAGTCCTCAAAGGGATTACACAAAAGAATCAAGATTTAGGGTATTCTTTAAAGCAGCACACAGCTAAGGTCTTTAGGAAGGGATGCACGCAAAATGTCTACCTGAAACTTTGTCTTAAGTGCTTTACAATTTCATTTCTTTCCACCCAATTTGACTTCTGGGAAACTCTCTGCCCTTTATACAGGGTACTAAGTCACACAAAAAGAAAGTCACAGAGGATTTATTTGCTGAAGTTTTCTTTTTTCCTCCATAGAAAAGTTTTCCTTGATTTTGGCAAAAAAAAAAAACAACTCCAACAAGCAAGGTTCCTACAGATGCTGCAAATACAAGAGACAGAGAACCAACTTCATCTTATAAATGGGCACAAAAATTATCCTGCAGCTATTTAGCAAGGACTCACTGCAGAACATAACACATAACAGCTACACTGTGGTGACTTCTTTTTTTAAACATATGAATAGTTATTTAAGCAGGTATCCTAGGATTTACAGGTATTTGAGAAAAGAAAATGACAGAGCGGCACATTTTAGGTTCGTATTAAATATTAAAGATAAGTGTACTTTTTTTTTGTAGCATTCCAAGTAAATTACATTATTACATTTCAATTTCCAGTTAATAGAACTATTAATGCTACAGTATAAACTGTTTTGCAACTGTTTTCATAGCTGTCCAGTGTAAACAGTGTAAATCATTGAAAGTCTGCTTAAAATATCATAGTATCAAGAGCAAAATGACTTCATTAAAAAAAAAAACAAAAAAAAACAAACAAACAAAAAACACAAACCTTTGGTTCTCTCTATAAAGCTGAAATCCAAAACTTGAAAAAAACAACAGAAACAAAGCAGGAAGTATCAGAGTATTTTGGTTGATACATCTTTTTTGCAGAAGGCCTTGCAAGCAAGTCTCTAGTACACTACATCACTTCTTGGAGATGGGAACATGGATTTATTGAGTGGTGTGGGTTGGAAGGACCACCTAGTCCAACTCTGCTGTCAGCAGCAGAGACATCTTATCAAGATGCCCAAAACCCCATCCAGCCTGGCTTTGAACACTTCTAAGGATGGGGCATCCACAGCTTCTTTGGGTGACCTGTTCTAATGCTTAATCCCCCTGGTGGCAGAAAAATTCTTTCTAAAACTAGACTAAATCCAGTCTCTTTCAATTTGAAGCCATTACTCCTTGTTTATCACTACAAGCCTGCACTAAAAGTCTTCTGTCACTATAAGCCCTTCAAGTATTACCAAAAGGCCATAAGGTTTCCCTGCAGCTGTCTCCCCCCTCCATGCTGAACAAGCCCAGCTTCCTCAGCCTCTCTTCATAAGAGAGATGTTCCTGCACTCCAATTTTCATGGGCCCTCTCGGACTCACTGAAGCACCAGCCACTGAGCAGCTGTGCAAAAAAAAATGAGTAGCATGCCATTTAATTTAGGAGGTGCAACTTCCAGAGTCCAGACAGCAGAGCTAATACAAATAACTATAAATGAGTTTTAATCAAACTTTAAGTATTTTACCACAATTAATGTGTGCCTACAGTAGTAAGTTTACTTACATCTCTGTATCCATGGGGAATAGTGCCTGAAATATCAGCAAAAGGAATCACACATCCAGCTGGGCAATACTTACTGGAAGAAAAAGAAATAATAAAAATTCAAGTCAAGGCATGCATGCAGCTACAACTCTTTCAAAACATTATAAAATAGACACTTTATTTATTTATAATACACTGTTAACACTTTTCTATCACTATGTAAGGATATATCCTAATCAAAGACATAAGAAATCAGACAAAAACATAAAACAGTCTTGGCTGTAACTCAGTTCTAGTCTGAATGTAATAAAATTGATATAAATACTTCATGGTTTCCATAAATTGGAAGCTTCGTAGGCAGCAGTATTTCTACATTATATTTTATGAACTAGAGACCTGCATATCTATTTGTTTTGCACCTTTAAATTGTATACCTGAAAAATAATGCTACCTTGCAATAACTGCTAGCAATGCTTTGATCATTAAAAAAGAAAGAACAGATCAAATATTCAGCTAGCATCACTAGCTCATGGAAAGAAGGGAAAGACATCTGCACATCTGATGCAAGCCTATGTTTTAGCCAAGATTTAACAATCAACTTGGGTAAAATATCAATTCAACAAAAGTTGAAGCAATTTTGCAGGTACCATGAAAACAATGGGATTTGGAGACCTAAGCACATACTGAGTAAAACTACAGCCTATAATTTTGGAACTTGGGAAAATGAATGAGGAATGCAGGTTTCACAACTTCAGTGCTTAAGATCTCCAAAAGGTAAGCTTACATACTTCATGATAATCTACAGCTTTTAGCACTGTTGTTGCATTAGACAGAAATGGGGGTCAAAACAGAGAAATGATGTGTTTCCTCCATCAGAAAGAAAAGCATTTTGTATCTCTATAGAACCTCATTAACTCACACCAGGCTGTGAAATGGGTTCATAATTTTTCACCTATTTCAGAGTTTAGTGCTCCTTTGATAACTTCAATGTGAATTTCAGTATTTAAAGCGCATACGTGCTGTAATATATATTTATAAAAGTGGTATTTTTTTTCCTATGGGAATGTAATATTAGCTTATATGTGTTAGTGCAAATTAATGAGGTTCTTCCATGTATGGTATGTAAGATAAAAAAAAACAGGAGAGAGGAGATGAAGAACAAACGCAAATGTGAATATTATTCAGCTTTCTCCCCAGTCTCTTCATTTCTCAAGTTCTCAATCCTCCGTTTTCAAGCTGTATCAGGTATAAGTTACAGAGTGAAACAGAAACATCAAAATGACCAAAATGGGAGAAGGGGAGTGAGAGAAGAAGAGGTAAAAGCAATCTTACTTGAATTCTGGTTCAGAAAAATGACTTGCATTGTCTAAACAGGTAATTAGGTCTGGAAAGAAAAAATGTTGGGTCAAGAGGGTGATAAAGACATCTGGTTTGAGCATGCTTTTTAAAGTGCACATAATTTTCTTGCAGTCAGTCTTATGTTATAGCAGAATCTTGTAATCTGTCTTGAGTAACTGGGAAATACATTGAGATTTACAGAGACATGAAGAGAAGCACTACAAACATATGGCTTTTTTGGGGTTTGGAGGGGGGGGGATTCTGCATCTTAATTTGTAGCTATGCTTCAGAGAATCTACATAGGAGACATAAACATGCACTCTTTTCACAAAAGGAAATTGAAACACAGAAAATTACATTAGTAAGCCAGATAAACAGGCCTGTGTTTTCAGCATGTAACAGTCCAACAATACTGAAACCAGGCAGCACAGGAAATCTTACAGTGACACGTTACTGGCATCCATGACTTCTTTCAAATTTTATGTTCCTGTGCAATGTGTGAGCACAAACAATCCAAAACAGAGAAAAGCATCAGAATATCCACAAAATTTTTAAAATGAAACTTCTTCATCTGCTCTTTTTAGAACTACATCTACGAAGTACCTTCTTGAGCTCTGTGCCTTGCAAAGCAGTTCCTGGTTAATTCTTGTCTCCTTTTGGACAATGTATGTCACTCACCTCCACAGTGAGTGGAAGCAGATGCAAAATACAGTAGCCTCTTTTTGAGGCTAGAAAAAAAAAAGAATAAAAAACACAAGGAAAAACAAAACAAAGAAAAACAAACCAGCAAGAAAAACAAAACAAGAAAAAAAAACACGCTGAAAACTAATTAGCAGTCACAGAGAGACTACAGAGTTGAGGAAATAAAGGAAATTATGACTGAAATAAATTCTGCAGTGAAGTGGGCGTGCATAGAATATATACAGTTAGATAAGAAAGCATTTCAAAGTTATCGGTCATCTTGATTATGGCCTGAAAAAATGCATTTCATCATTTATCTGGAGTAGTTTTTTCATTCACAACAGATAACTGTGATTCTTCCTTTACTGAGGGTAAGCTTTGATAACCCTTCTTTTCTTTTTTTTTTTTTCCTCCTTTCTAAACTACAGTAACTTAAATAAGAACAGTTTAATTTCCTATGCAGAAATATCAGGAAGACTGTATCATAAGTCATCATTTTTAGAAGTCAATTTGTGAGAATGTAGGTAATAAAACTGTTCTACGGTTTTACTAGACAACTCTAATTTTACCAGCACAGAAAAATTATGAGGATTTTACAAATACCTGATTTGTCAGCGGTTGAGTAAGCTGCAAGAAATCCACGCCCCGAAGTGTGTACTCCACTCATGAACTGCACTGTGACTTCATTGCTTCTTGAAGCTATTAAACCATCCATTTGAAAGCCAAATCCACAGTACTTTCCTAGGGAAAGAAGAGGGAAAGAGTCATGGACCCAAACCAACTTCAGTAACAAGTATCTCTTTTCACTTCCAGCATAAGCTCACATTGTATCTGGTGTATATTCAAAACCAAATACAGGCATTTGATAGGAATGAATGTGGTCAGTGTCTGTTTAAAGCAAATACCAAAGTATATTTACTTTGACACTGCCAATAGATGAGAGTCACTGGTATCCATAACACTTACACATAAATGTATCCACATCCCATTCACCTCCAGCCATACGTATCCAGTCCATTCTTCCAAGATGAGAAAGATGGGGCAACAAGAATCACGTACAGAAGAAGATGAGGAAAAAAGCCCCTCTCTTTCCTCAGCTGTTGGAGTGTTTCTTCCCTGCTGATTATTTCATGCTTTCTGTTAATTGTTTTACTTACTTTTGTGGCAACAGCAGGCATGATTTGCTGCAATTCAGCATCAACATACAAGCATATCTGAGTTCTACTAGTATAAACTTGCAATTGGCCCATTTTTTCTTTTGCTGCACCTGTAACACTTAAGAGAGGTACTGCAGCTATCTCAGCAGGACAAAAAAAAAAAAAAAAACCAACAAACACAAAACCAACCAAAACCTCAAACCAGATTAGGCTTGTTCTGCATCTGGGTACTTTTCTTGCCATCCAAACTGACTGTAATTAGCACATTTTAACCTGAGAAGCTGGAGTCATCAGATATTGATAATATCTGCCTAGTAAGTTAGGAATTACTACCAAATGACTTGAAATTATCTGGATGAATGGCTATTAGAGTCAAATCAACATGGAATTCTCCAATTCTACTAGCTAGAAACTTTACTAAACTACTGATCAGTTCGTTAGACAGTTAAGAAAATGTTCTGCTTCATAGGCTCTCTTAAACAATCTATATTATAAGCCAACCACAACCCTATTTAAGACTCTATGTGGACAACCACCAACAGCAGATGGCTCTGCAATTTTCAATTTACCATTCATTCATACGTTTTCATGATATTTAGGTTATCATCTTGTAAAATAGCAAAAAAAAACAAAGCCAGGCTCCCTTCTCAAGATGGAGTAGAATAATACTGTCCTGCAGAAACAGTTTTTAACTAATGTAATTTAAAATAAATATAAAAACATGTGCCAAATTCCTTTAAAAAGTGAACTGCACTCTCAAAGGCTATTAAAAATTAGAAATACAAATTCCTATCATTCATCAGAGGTATCTAGATTTTGTTTATTCTGATATTTTTTCATACAAAGCATGGGTATTTTTGGACAAAACCAGAAAATATATTTTATAATAGTTTAATGAAATTTATAAAATTATACAGATATAAACTTACTCCAATTTTTACTATTTAAGCTGGCCAGCAGAAGTTATGAAAAAATAAGTTTCCTTTCTCCAAGGCTCCACACAGACCCTATTCTTTGCCCTCAATCTAGTTTCAATTATTAACTGAATTCATGATGATGAATTGCAGCATTCTCCCCAACTACTACTTTTCTCATTTTTTTCTCCCATTTTTTTTAGATTCATTTTCAGTCTCTGGCTCTTTTTACACCACTGACCAGCATGAAACTCCTCTCAGAGTAGGTTAGACTGTCCACAAGGCAACATTTAACCTCTTCTTTGGGCAAGTACACGCAGCAGGACACGTACATATAGCATGGATAAACTAGCCGGTGCTACTCGTACCGTGGAGATACATAGAGCCTGTGACAAACTGTAGACAGATGCACCTTATGATTCATTGCAAGACACACTTTTGAGACCCTATATCATTTTCCTAGCTCTTCTTTGGTTTCCTTCCAGATTTTTAGCAAAGTATTTTTAAAAAGTAAGTGCCAGAAATGGACAAAACACGACTGCAGTGATGACTGTCAATTCTATGCACAGAAAACTACCCGTTTGTCTGCATGCCCTGAAGGAACCAAAGCACTTTTGAACAACAACACTACAGCAGGAGGTGAATCTCCACAGTAGCTTACATTCTCTGCTCCAATAGTTCTGACATTACATCAAATACATTAAATAAATATACTTGTCTGTAAATGTCTATTGGCAATTGGTGGATTGCAATGAAATCTAATACAAAACACCTCTAGATCTTACTTGAAAGAGAGATTAATTTAACACCGAAGATTCAAAGCTTCTTCTGATTTACTGATAAGTATTCAAAAGGCTTGGACTGAGAACTAATCCTTCAGAGCTTCATAAGAAGCCTTCTCTGCTTATCAATGAACTATCCCAGTAACAATTCAATTTGAAATCTAACCAGCCAACTTTTAAAGCAATCTGGAGTTAAAGTAGGTGAATTCACTGAGTTCCAGGCTTTATATTTCAGCATTAGAATACAGCAGCAACGCTGAATTTTTCAATGAAAAAATTGAAAAGTTAGGACAAATTCAGAAGATAATTCCTTCCAAACAAATTCAGATCACTGTTTAATCTCACTATTTGCTGCTTCAGATACAAATATTTAAGAAATAGCACCATCTGTAGCTGCCACTGTTAAGATCATTGTTTGTTCCGTGATTTCATTTACTAGGAGCAGAACACCACACACATTTGCTCAACATACTTTGCTACTACACCAGCTGGAAACAGCTGAAAGTCAAGAGAAACAAATGAAGTAGAAAATTTACTCCAACCCATTAAGTCACTTGTACAAGTGAGTAATAGACTTATCAGAACTGGACGTTCTTTGCCATTTAAGGACTTCGGTGCTTTCTATTTCAGACCAAGTCTGGCTCAGCAGCTCCAAGCACGTACTTATTTTCATACATGCTTAACTAGGTAACAGTCGGAAAAGAGGGTTAACAAAGCTAACATTCCCCTAGCTTTCTTATAAAAAGACTCAACATGAGTTGCACTAAAGCTTGGTGAAGTAAATCTCTAGACAAAGAAGGGAAAAGAAAATGAATCTGCACAATAACAACCAATATTAGTAAAGGAAAAATGATAATTCAAGTTTTATGAAAAATAACCACAAGGATCTTAAAATCCTACTGGATAATAATTTCAGATAACAATTTCACACTGCTATCTGAAAAGTAACTGCTTTACAATCATGAAATCATAAAAAGTAAAAAGTAAACTACAGCTTCCTTGCCATCAGAAAATGGAATATATTTAAATTATAAATTATTGAAGCTAAATCATCATCTTTTAATAACACCAAGATGAAAGAGCTCAAAAAAGAACTACTTCAGTACAAGAAAGCAGGCATTTCAGGTAACATATGTATGTATATACACACTTCACCTTGCCTTTGTTTTTTTCTCTTTTTAAAAACAACGCTCAGAATTTTGCAACTCTTTCTTCACTGCTTACAATGATCTCGCAGAGTCTCTTGCAATTCTGCAAGCTACTGGGAAATGTCTGAGAAAAACAAAAATTATAATGGAGTTTCGTTCAGGAATCTGAAGATCACAAACTATCACAGGATCTGTGTTGCATTTAGCATCTATCAGTACGCATGAACAAAATATAAGATGCTCTGCTATTGTGGAAATTCATCACGTTTTCAGGGCATTTTTAGCATCTAGGAACGGAGTCAGGACAGACATACACATATACTTTCATAATACAATAAACAAAATGCGACCACGTCAGAATAATTAAGAATACTCCGGCCTTCCAGAAACCTCACCTGCTGAGCATCTGTGAAATGAGCACATCACCAGAGATGGTGGTAAAGTTGGTGAGGTACAGGCAGCACTCCATTATGTTTTACAGAGTTTCCTTGGCATGAAACTCAGGAAAAACACAACTTTGACTACAGAATTCCTAAAATTCCTTCCTTTGCCTTTTTTGAGATTCTAGTACATAACAAACACTTCCTTCTTCTCACCACTTCTCCTAAGTGTCAAAATCTGCACTGTACAAAGTGTTGCACGCACGTATCAGGCAAGGTCTCATCATGTCCAATAACCAACTGAAGTACAACAGCTTTCAATGGCTGTATAAATAACTGAAATACCATAAAACTTGTGGTTATTCTATGCACAGTGAAAGCTAGGAAGGTGAAATTAAGAGTTACAAAAGTACTAAAACCATCTTCCAAGCCCTGTACATGACAACAGCTGAAAATAACTTACCTATCTCTGTCCTGGTGGGGCCAATCCCATTGTGAACTCTCAAGTAACTGGAATGACAAGAATCTGAGTCATCAATGTCTAAATCACCAAATTTGAGCTGAATTCGCTGCCCAGGCTTTACACGGATTTCCCATTCACAGACTGTGCTATTGGGAGAGGTCCGTGGGTAGTTTATCGAAGCAAGAGTTCCACTTTCAGGGCCCAGAACAGTGTGTCCACATCCATCACCTACAAAAGAATAAAAATGAGTTAGCTACATCACATTCACCTTTAAGGGTTCACTGGTGATTCAATTACCACTGTCTTCACCTGCAGAAAACACTTTGTTGTTGTTGTTTGTTGCTTGTTTTTTTTTTTTAACCTTACCAATCACACTGCATAACCACTCAAAGTCACACACAGTTGGAGCAGCAAGCGTGTCAAAATACAACAGAACTTATGTTAGCAAGCACTTAATTTCTCATCATTAGTGATCAGAGAGGTTGTACAACTTCCTCAACTAGACAGAAGTTTATCCTTCATGATGTAAAAAATGGCTCTGACAGTACAGAAAACGTCCCTGCTGTTCCATATTCCCTCAACAACAGTATACAGAAGAAAACTGGTTCTAAAAATGGAGGGAGAAACACATCAGTAAAACAAGAGCATATGAATTCTACTGTTATTACATTCATAACGCAATGAGAAAGAACAGAAGGGGAATGACAAGGGACAGCAAACACTACTGAAAATAACAGCTAAGTCTGAACATCATCCAACAGTTAATGCATTGTTTTCTGCTGTAAAACAAGTTTAATGCTGTTAAACTAATTCTTGAAGGAATTCAGTGACACCCTTTGCTTCACACACACTTCCATGTCAGATGCCATTTTATCAGTGTCCCTCTGCTGCCATCTGCCACACAGCAACAACATGTAAGGGAATACCAGTAAGAAGGATCCATCTCTACTGATATAACACAACCACTGGCATCTGACAACCTGGGCCAACAGAACTGTCATAGCAGTAATCAAATACTTTGTGTTGCTTAGTAGCTAAAAGTGACAGGCAAAAACTGATCCTTTTTACACATTTCTTCTCCTATGAGGAAAGGTTGAGGGAACTGGGATTGTTTAGCTTGGAGAAGGCTCTGGGGAGATCTCATTGCAGCCTTTCAGTACTTGAAGGAAGCATATAAACAGGAGAAGGAATGGCTGTTTATGAGGGTGGATAGTGATAGGACAAGGGGGAATGGTCTTAAACTGAGACAGGGGAGGTTTAGGTTAGATATTAGGAGGAAGTTTTTCACTCAGAGGGGGGTGATGCCCTGGAACAGGTTGCCCAAGGAGGCTGTGGATGCCCCATCCCTGGAGGCATTCAAGGCCAGGCTGGATGTGGCTCTGGGCAGCCTGGTCTGGTGGTTGTTGACCCTGCACATAGCAGGGGGGTTGAAACTAGATAGATGGTCATTGTGGTCCTCTTCAACCCAGGCCACTCAGTGATTCTATGATTTCCACTTCCTTACTAAACCTAAAAACATAAGCCATGTTTTAGGGACAAAAAATGTGCAGATACTGAAGATTCTTAACTAAATTTAAGAATCCTTTGCATAAAAGGATTTCATGCCAGACTGAACAGAATGGCAGGACCCAAGCACTGAAGCAGCGTGGGGAAAAGAACAATTCAGTTGAACTTAACTCTGATTAATCTGCTCACAAAAGCACCTAATTCTCAGTGACAAAATGTTGTGGATTTGTTTTCTTTTTTCATAATCCGAGCACTTGGAGAGATAGCCGTATGTTCCAAAATCTAAAGTGCTGCAGTTACATGCAGAATTACAAACAGATGGAAGCTTTCTTGCCAGCAGTCTTGAATTGGAATGATGCATCTTCTTTTTGAAAAGGTAAATGGACTATCTGCTCCAGTAAAATCAAAACTTCTATCTGTAGAGCTGTTACTTAGCCACGTTTTTCTCAAGTCTAACTTTAGCACAGTGTCATAAAACACTTTGTTCCACCTCACGACAAACACTATTCCCCTTTGGTGGCTGATAAATTACATTCTACTTCTTTTACACCTTCCTTTAGGAAAGCAAACAAACAACGCATCTGTATTTTGCTTTCCTAAACTGCTATTATTTTAATACACAATTGTTCAAGAGGTAGCTGAAATACTACATATTGTGTATCATTTAATCCTGGTTTCTTTCTAAAGGCACGTTGTAGACTGAAAATATTATTGAGCTATCCTAATGAAGTCACCTTTCAAACAAGAAACCACTGTAGCAATCTGAGTGCAACTAAAACATTGCAAGTTTTAAACAGCATTGAGACTTCTCTTTTAAAGACAAATCTGTAAGAAATGTCAACTGGGTATTTTAGACCTCATTCTGGTATGTGTTTCACTTTGGCTAGGGAGAGCAGAAATGCCACACACTTTGTGCCTGAAGAAGCTAAAGATTATCAATGCACATCTGGCATGCAATATACAGCACACCAAGCGCAGATTCATCATTCAGGAGCTATTTGAAAATCTCTACAAATTAACTCCTAGTGAAACAGTGAAACAATGAAGCCTCTCCTTATTTTATCAGTTCTAAAAAGGTAGTTCTTGAGCTCTTCTATACAAGTGGTTCTTCATCGCTTCTAGTGAAGCTGTATAAACACCACTGATCATCCCCAGAGACACACTTACATCGTTTGCCACATAACAAACCGGCAACACTCAGCAATTTCTCCAAGAGTAAGAGAAAGCACGACTGTCTGCTATACAGCCACATGCACGGTAGCATTAAATAGTTCATTCACGTAAAAGGCATTAAGTACCACAGAATCTTTTGCTTCTGTTAATTTGCGTGCATGAGTGTGGAACATTTGGGTACATATAAGAGACAGATGTCAAGTCCTAAATCAATTACTCTTGCAAGAGATGACAAATTCTGTCACTAGTTCGTGACAGAACTAGTAATACACAGCTGAATGAGTCCTTTCTTTCAGCCCTGTCCATCACAAAACAGACACAGTGTAGTCGCAGAACTAAGCAAGCTCCTCACCACATCACTTGTGCATACACATTCCACCTGACGCTTGCCGGAAGGTCAGCACATGTGCATCGGTTCTGTGTGCCCCAAGGAGCAGGTTCACAGCAAATACAAATAACCTCAGTTCTTTGCTGAGCACTGTCAGAAACACGGGCGCCTCTTCTTGAGCTGGTAGAGGAAAGCAGACTGATGTCGTCAGCAGAACCATTTGTCTCTTCCAGAGGTGCCTCCAAATGCAGTCTGAATGAATTATCCTGATGGATTACAGATGACCCCTGAGCTATGGCACGCTGATGTCTGATGCAATCATGCAGCTGATTTAACATAATTTCTCATACCCAAGTTCTTTGTATCAACAAAATAGAGAATTTCAACCAACATAAGCATACCAGAGTGCATTTGATAAGAAGAAAATATAAGATTTAATAAAGTGAGAGGCTATCGCACATGCAGAAGCGGGTGCTAAGTACTCTAATAATATCCACTAGAGAGATTAAATGACTTCAACAACTATGAAAATAATTGTTCAGAACTTTTTTCCCCTGAGATCAGCTGCTGCTAACAACTGCTAATCTTGTTTCTCACTATCAAAACATGTTAAAAATGAATCTTACAGCCTTGGGAATGCTTTCCCACTCCTTACTTCGGGAAGAGGGAAGGATAAAATAAAGACATCAGACAGTTTACGACTAAAGCATGACTGATCAAAACACCAATCTCCATTTTTAATGCATGGCACAGCCACCTGTACAGATGACAAAACAAGGGGAAATGGTTTTAAACTGGAAGAGGGCAGATTTAGAGTACGGAAGAAATTCTTTACTGTGAGAGTGGTGAGACACTGGAACAGGTTGCCCAGAGAGGCTGTGGATGCTCCCTCCCTGAAAGCATTCAATGCCAGGCTGGATGGAGCTTTGAGCAACCTAGTATAGTGGAAGGTGTCCCTGCCTTTAGCAGGGGGCTGGAACTAGATGATCTTAAAGGTCTTTTCCAAACCAAACCATTCTGTGATTCTATGACACAATCTATCCACTGGGTTTCCTGAGAAGATCCTGCCTAAGTAAACTATGAGTTTCTGTAGGTTTATGGCTACATATAAGATGTAATTAAGTCTTTGTTAACTAAGTAATGGTAGAACCAAATATATTTGTCACATAAGCAAAAATACATATTTAAATCATTCACTTCAGCTCCAAATATGCAACTTTCTCTACTTCAGCCTTCATCTCAGCTCCTGTGCACCACATTTCCCTTATCATTAGCAGCATCATTGGCACAGCATCTACTTTTTGCTTTCCTCAGTGCAGACAAGGAACAGGAACACTAAAGAATTAAGTACCTCAAGTTCTGAATAGCTTTTTAAGGTATTTCCACCACAATCCACAGAAGTCTGTTCTTCAGGAGGGAATCTGCTCCTCTGTCAGAATTAATTTTCTTAACAAGCCAACAAGTACACAGCCCACTTTCATCTTCATGACATTAATTTGCCTCAGTAACATACTGTTTGAGCACTACAGATGTTTCACAACATAAAATGCCCCACACCTCCGCAACGAGGCCATCGCTCAGTCACACTCGAAGGCATTTAAATTAGTGCAGCTGTGAACAAAAGCAAGCCTTGTCTGTCCAATGCTCTGGGCCACTTCTTCTCACACCCTTTCTGGTACAGGAGGTAAACACTTCTGCAGCCATGTGGTAAACCAGACTAGGGACTCGAGATAAAAAGAGCTGTTAGTTTTAACCTAGAGTAACCACTCCATTTATTTTATGGTGCAAATGCAGCAGTGCCTTCTCTGACAGAAGGATGGCTCAGGTGAGGGTAGAGAAACACCAATAACTGCTTCATGGTAAGCCCTGCCAGTTTGCGGTGGCATTTTGAGCTCTCCTGCATCCCAACCAGAAACAGGTAAGCTGTCCCTCCCATGGGAAGGCCACTCATAAAGGTGTTGCGTGGGCTTGAGGAATGGAGCTGGCTGAAGATGCACCAATGGCCTTCTCATCTCCACGCCACACTTGCTTTGGGCCAACTCATTTCTATGATGCAGTTACTGTGCAACTGTCAGTGCAGGGCAAGTAAAGGAAGGCAGGGTGGATCGCTGTTATCTCAGCTTCAGTTGATTTACTTATCGTACGTGACCAACCTGGTGGCCTTCTATGATGGACTGACAGCTTTGGTGGACAGGGGAAGGGTGATGGATGCCATCTACCTCAACTTCTGCGAAGCCTTTGATATAGTCCCTCACCACATCCTTCTCTCTAAATTGGAGAGGCATGGATTTGAAGGATGGGCTGTTCAGTGGATTAGGAAATGGTTGGCTGGACACAGCCAAACAGCTGTGATTAGTGGTTCTGTGTCAGGGTACAGGCCGGTCACAAGTGGTGTCCCTCAGATGTCAGTTTTGAAACCAGTGCTCTTCAACATCTTCATCAATGACACAGATGATAGCATCAAGTGCACCCTCAGCAAGTTTGCAAATGACACCAAGCTGAGCAGCACAGTCGATACACTGGAAGGAAGGGAAGCCATCCAGAGGGACTTGGACAGGCTGGAGAAATGGGCCCAAGAAAATCTGATGAGCTTCAATAAGGACAAGTGCAAGGTACTGCACCTGGGTTGGGGAAATCCCAGATATTTATAGAAACAGGGGAAGATCTCCTTGAGAGCAGCCCTGTGGAGAAGGACTTGGGGACCTTGGTGGATGAGAAGTTGGACATGAGCCAGCAGTGTGCGCCTGCAGTTCTGGGCTGCATTAAAAAAAAGGGGTGGCCAGCAAGGAGAGGGAGGTGATTGTTTCCCTCTACTCAGCTCTTGTGAGGCCCCATCTGCAGTACTGCATCCAGGCATGGGGCCCCCAGTACAGGAAAGACATGGAGCTCTTGGTGTGGGTCCAGAGGAGGGCCACTAAGATGATCAGAGGGCTGGAGCACCTCTCCTATGAGGGAAGCTTGAGGGAACTGGGATTGTTTAGCTTGGAGAAGAGAAGGCTCTGGGGAGACCTCATTGTGGTCTTCAAATAGTTGAAGGGAGTGTATAAACAGGAGGGGGAACTGCTGTTTACGAGGGTGGATAGTGATAGGACAAGGGGGAATGGTCTTAAACTGAGGCAGGGGAGATTTAAGTTAGATAGTAGGAGGAAGTTTTTCACTCAGAGGGTGGTGACACACTGGAACAGGTTGCCCAAGGAGGTTGTGGATGCCCCATCCCTGGAGGCATTCAAGGCCAGGCTGGATGTGGCTCTGGGCAGCCTGGTCTGCTGGTTGGTGACCCTGCACATAACAGGGGGGTTGAAACTAGATGGTCATTGTGGTCCTTTTCAACCCAGGCCATTCTATGATTGTATGATATTTGCTGTCCAAAATACAGATATAATTTAAAACAAATTACATCCTCAAAGCAGGTAAGAGATTTTCTCCCTCAGCCACTGTGTACTAATGAAACTGACTACTTTAAAAGAAGAGAAAATACCACCAACTGTCTAAGACTGCAGAACTTCTGCTTATTGGTGTCAGGGAAATGATGTGAGTAAGTCTCCAGGGACAATTGCAATTTGCTTAAATAGTCTCCAAGCAAAAGCAGCTGATAAAGGCAGGATAGCCATGGTAAAAAACAATTTACAAGAGGACTCCATCAGTGCTCTGTGTTCAAGGATACATACAGCAGAAGCCCTCCAGGATCTGCTGCCCATACTGAATAACAATGACAGTTCATGTTGTGTGTTGTCTTTCGTCTGGCACATGCAGCTTGCCTGCTTCCCAACACATATCATTTACTCAGCAATCTGCACCAACACGCTTGTAAAAATAAACACTGTTGTGCTTCAATGCTCTGAGTGCTACAGAGCAAAACACAGCTGACGAAGGAAACGAGAAGAAACACGCAGATGGTCACACAAAACTGGATCACAATAGCCAGTAAGCAAGGTCAGAAAATGCCCCAAATCACTTTAAAGGTACTCAAATGCCTCATCCAGACTGGTCTGAACAGAGTTTCAGAAGTCTTCTATACTTCAACAAAGAAGTAAAAAAGTCTAGACTCACACTAGCAATACAGATACTAAATTATCACTACTGTCACACTTTTCTCTCTTCCATTATCAGATCACAGAATCACAGAATGGCCTGGGTTGGAAGGGACCTCAAGGATAATGAATCTCCAACCCCCCTGCCACAGGCAGGGCCAACAACCTCCACATTTAATACTAGACCAGGCTGTCCAGGACCCCATCCAACCTGGCCTTGGACACCTCCAGGGGTGGGGCATCCACAGCCTCTCTGGGCAGCCTGTTCAACACTCACCACTCTCTTGGTAAAGAACTTCCGCCTGATCTAAACCAACCTAAATCTTCCCTCCTTTAACTTAAAACCATTTTCCCTTGTCCTGCTGTTATCTACCCTTTGAAAGAGTTATTCCCCTCCTGTTTGTAGGCTCCCTTTAGGTACTGAAAGGCTGCAATGAGGTCACTCCGCAGCCTTCTTTTCTCCAGGCTGAACAAGCCCAGCTCCCTCAGCCTGTCTTCATAGGGGAGATCATGAGCACACAGCCTGCACTGCGGGTCCACAGTGGCACAACCTGATCTAATAGCCAGCGGCTGCAGCACCACCTTGGCCTCTTCAAACAGCAGCAGCTTCACACCTTGTGCCCTGCTGGTGCTCACCATACCCTTGCTAAGCTGTACAGCAGTTCTACACTCAGATTACAACCCTATTTGCCCTTTACTGAGTACGGGTGTGTATGGGTCAACTGGTGTCTGAGAACCATGGGAGCATGCACAGTGGAAACAATGGGAGCCAGAACAGGAAGGGGAAAATCAGTTTGGCTACCATGGAACAACAGAAGATGGCAGGAAGGAAGCTGATGGTATGGGTCCTTGAACAACAACAGTGGAGCATCCAGATGCTTTCAGAAAAAAACACAAGAAAAGTTGGAATGATTTATGCCCAGCATCTGTACCAAGAGCACTAGCTTTAAATACAAATAATCTCCAATGCTCATTAAAGTTCATACTCCAATTGCTGAAACAATAGTAATCTACATCTCACCGCTAGCATCCCCTTCTGCCTCTGAAGGTGACATACAGCATTGCCTTAATTTCTAACACATGTTTTCAATGCTAGTTTCAAGATTACAATGAGGATTGTTTAAGGCCTCCCTGTCATGAACGGCTCCATCCAAGCATCATGAAACGTAATGCACAATTTGTTCTAAACTGTAACTTGGTCCCAACTTTGCCTTGCTCATGTTCCATTAAAAAGAAGGTATTTCCATTCCTGTGATGGCCTACAAATACAATCAATCAAATAGACACTGATGTACTATTGAATAATAAGATGATTATTTAGGAAGAGGACAGTAAGTCTACGTACTCAAGTGACTGTTTTTAAGTATGAAAATGACTGTTTACATGTGTGTGTATATATACATATATAAGAAAAAAAACAGTATAACAAGAGCATGCAAGAAGTCGGTAATGTGTGAAACTTCAGGAGAAAGTATCTACCAACTTTAAACCTGCCCCTTGGCTTTGCTTCAGCAGGAAGAAAAGGATTCCTTCTGTTATACAACTGAAGAGCTTGGAAACAGCTCTTTAAACACGAAAATATCAGTAATGAACATGCTTTATCTGACATCTGCACATATATTAGAGGAAAATTAAGTTTTTCACATTACATTTATCTCTTTTTCCATCCTCATGATACTGAGTCACATTCCAACACCTGTACACAACTTATGAATAGCAATTAGCAGATAACAGACCTTACCAGTTTCACAGAACTCACCAATTTGTAAAAGAAAAATTCAGAGCTAATGGCTCCCTTCTATCCCATTGGACGTGGTACAATGTCTTTCCCACATCTTCATCATTTTGGAGCAACATTTAGCTAACCAGATAAAGCTTTAACTGGTTACAATCCTGTTGACAACACAACAGCTGCCAACTATGAAAACCACTGTGGCCTTGCTGGCAATCTAAGTGCTCAGTGTATTCCACATATGTGCTGGATCACTGCAGTCAGCTATCCTTTCAGAAGCAAAATCTCCACGCTCTGAGAAGTAATCAAGTGAAATCACAGCAATAAAAGTCATCTTCTGTTTCTACTGCTTTCCCAATTCGCCTCCATTTCATTCAAGATACTGAGGGACTTTCATCTGCCTCGTGCCTGTGGGACTATAGAAAAATATTTACATCCAAACAGCTGTACACCCCAAGCCTAATTAATACGCCACTTTAGTTCCACTTCAATATAAAACTAACAGTGTAGAGACAGGATGTATAACAAAAACTGTGAAAAGTGATGGAGCACGGGAACAGGCTGCACAAGGGGGTTGTGGATTCTCCTTCTCTGGAGATATTCAAGACCCACCCGGACACCCACCTGTGCAGCCTGCTGTAGGGGGGCTGCTTTGCAGGGGGGTTGGACTCGATAATCTCTGAAGGTCCCTTCCAGCCCCTACAATTCTATGATTCTGTGATTCATCTACCCGGACTTGTGCAAAGCACTTGACACTGTCTCACATGACATCCTGGCTGCCAAATGGGAGAAAAATGGATCTAATGGATGGACCACTCACTGGATAAGGAATTGGCTGGATGGTCACACTCAGAGAGTTGCAGTCATTAACTCAACAACCAAGTGGAGACCAGTAGCAAGTGGCGCTTCTCAGATTTTGCCATATCTGAATTGAGTTTTTACATTGTAAAGACTGTATCAATGTTAATACGCAGTACACCTAAACTTTTAGTGAACAATGAAACAAAAGCAGAGATATCCACAGGACAGAAAAAAAATCTGTACATTTCTTTTAGTCTTTTTTTTTTTTAATTGCAATGAGCAAAACTGATGTTGTAATACAGTCTTGCCAATGAAAGACAAACTGGCGTAAAGAAAGCACAGACAAAGTTCTTCTCAAAAGAAAACAACAAACAAAACCACCTGAAACAATTCATCAAAAAGAAACAAACAAACAAAACATGCCTGTCTTGACCCTTCTCTCTGAGCCTAAATTCGAGGTCACTTTACAGAAAGGTGGATCCACAGTACTGCGGACCAGAAGGGCTCTTTTAAACAGGATGTCTTGTATGGTATAACTGCACACACCAGGGTTAGTATGATTTTAAACTGAGAGAAATCAGAATGCTGCATAAAATTTAACTTTCCAGATAGTTTTCAGACTTTAAAAGTGTCTTTAGAAGAATAATTCTTGACTGTTTCTGAGACTAGAATGCTTTAAGCACTCAGAGGGGAAAGACAAACAACCCTTTTCTAACTTATTCTTAAATAATACACCTCCTTTACAACATACGGGTGAATTCTCTATTACTCAGTACTGGAACTGCCAAGAATGACACA
Organism: Chrysolophus pictus; assembly: GCA_037305975.1. Classification (NCBI taxonomy): domain Eukaryota; kingdom Metazoa; phylum Chordata; class Aves; order Galliformes; family Phasianidae; genus Chrysolophus; species Chrysolophus pictus. The sequence continues at coordinate 111,266,931 of CM074576.1, forward strand.
ACAAAGTTCATAAACTTCATTCAGCTTCCACAAAAACATTTACTAATGCAACAGCTATGTATGCTATCATAACAGTGGTACAGAACTGGAACTTTCCTAATTCTGTTAGCCTTCAAAACAAACAAGATACATGAAATTTATGTCAACAAAAGTTCATTCCATTCATCCCTATCTCAATCTTCATCTCCTTTCAGTAGCACAAAAAACCCTCAAATTTATTTTTTTTCAGTGAGGTGTTAAGAACAGCAGTTCTCAATAATTCTAAGAAGATAATGTTGTAGAAGGGAAAAATTCAAAACACCTATCGTACAGACCAGCTCAAGTAGACTCTTCGCATTAGTAAAAATGAAAAGTAAGCACAAGTGACAAGTCCACACTCAGTCCCTGCTGACACGTTCTTTTTTAACAAACCCCTTTTCTTCAAAAGGATTTCCCTTGTTAAAATAATTACCTATAGCTGCTCAGAACTCGTAAAGGCTCGAAAGGCTTGCATACTCTATGATATTTTATGGTTTTTTTGTGACTGTATTTCAATAGTTTTCCATCTATAGAGGTCCACTAAAATCATAGCGTCAATGCAAATGCATTAGGAAATATTTAAGAGTGTAAGCTGTTATGTATGGACAAAGCTCAACACCCACGCTTGATTTTCACAACTGGTCTCACCCAAGTCTAAGGATAACCAGTGACTGAGTTTCAGCACACATCACCTGTTTGCTGGCCTAAGCCTTACTGAATGAAAGCTTGTGGTCACTTTCTTTCCAGTCGTTGCACTGAAAAAAGAATCTGTCTAACTCAAACAGAATGAACAATTATAAAAGTAGAAATTTCGTATGAAATGCCAACAACAAGCATCCAACTATCAGAGACTCCCATAATTCCAAGAAGTACTTGCTGTAAATAAGTGAAACACAAGTAACTAGATAAGGTATGAACTAAGTCTGCCTTGAATTAATTTTTGAAGAGTTTAACAACCATAAAGAAAAGCATGAAGATACCAAAAATCTGGTTTCTCAAAGCCATCACATTAATGAACAGGCTCCACAGGCAGTAACCCATTACTCTGTAAAAGCCAGAGCTGACAATTTTTGCAGACCCAATGTTACGCTAGTCGCTATGTGGCCTTCTAAGTTAATACTACTGCTACCTGTTCATCCCCATAACATCAGCTCAATAACAAACAGCCTACGTTTGCACAATGATTTCAACTATACCGATGTTAAAAATAATAATAATTGATTGAATAAATTAACCTAAAAGAAGCTCATCATTAGGAAACGCAGAAGAGAAAAAGTCTTTGACTACAGAATCAATTCTTGGTAATCCTGACTGAGCTCTTCCCCACTGTGAAGCACACAGTTGCAAGGATGGGGATGATGTGCAACAGTTTATTCAAAAACCTTTTAAAATATAGAGAAGCAACCAACAGAGAAACATTTGTCAATAAGGTGAGCTGCAGTTCTAACAAGAATCGCATTTGTACTGACGATTACCTGAGCTAAGCTGATTCATTCTAGGCAGCACTTCCCTAGTTGATGACTAGTTGATAAAGGACAGCTGCAATCAGATTAAAAACCTCACACATCACTTCTCAGAGCAAAAAACATGTGGGAGAATCACAGAAAAGGAGACAATTTGTTTTTCTCTTATGCAAGTAACATAAGAAAACATTTCACCCTATCTCAATCTCCATTCAGTAGCACAAACATAGCTTTCGTAAAGATGCACTACTCTGTCAGAGGGCCACTGGCTTGAGATGCCCAATGCAACAGCCCACAGACTTCTGAAAGAATATTTATTTACATTACTGCTTTAACACTAACTCACATACTCATTTTTTGAAGTGCTGTACACACACATACACGAATATACAAAAACTATGCGCACCGTGCTCCTTGAATCCAAAGCAACGTGCAATACATTCCGGGATGGAGTACAGGAAGCCTAAGAGCACGGACACAAAATGGTGGTGCCAGCACACTCTCAGGAGGAGCAGTACCTCAGCAGGCTCCTGGACATCAGCTGTGCTGAACAGAATCGGCACTGCAGGGCAACCTCCCAGACAGCATGGGTCTGCATAGCACACGTGTGTACCTTCTGCCTATCACATCCACTTAACCACTTCAAATAAGGATGAGTAATTGGAAGAGGAAAAACAGTTTTGCTGATGTTTTTGTTTTCAAACGCGAAAAAGTAATCATCATCTTTAGGTTCATACTTTCAATAGCAGCTCACACCTCTCCTGCTTATGAAGAGCACTCTTCCACACAATTCTGTAGGGCGCTCCCTCTCCCTAATGTCCACGCTACAATGCTGGGAAGCGAAAGAGAACATGAGAAAACTCAAGGCAGCAGACACAGCAGCTAGGTCTGGCAGAACTTCACGCCTCAGTCTTGAAAACCTTTTCTGTACGCCTTGTCACAAGGACAAAGGGAATGTGCTTCAGCGCTCCTGCCTACATGGCACAAATCCGGAATCCTCAAGAGTCAGCATTCTGCACAATAACATCTGCACAATGCTGCATTCTTAAGTGAAACTGTAACATTAGCCAACAGTAAATAGTTCAACAGAGCACTGCTCTCCTCATCATAAAAGACCTACTCTAATGTTTATTTGACAGGTAATAAATCTTCCATCCAACAAGCTTGGAGGGGGTGTCTTTTTAATCAAAATAATTCCTTAGGGCTTGGCTGTGATCCTTTTCTTCCCAAATGAGCCCAGCCCAGGACTATGGACACAAAGGGCAAAGAGAAACTACTCAGCAGAACACAGCAAGAGGAGAAAATGGCACTGGTAAAAAAGGTAGCACACAACAATTGTCACACAGCAGACAGTCACGTGGTAGTGCTTCACACTGACATGCCAAGAGCTCTTTGCAAAAACCTGGGGTGCATAATTATGCCCTTTCAGCTGGAAGGTTTTCCTAGTCCCCAAAAGGGATGAACATTTATTTCCAACTCCATACTGATCTCAGTAAAAGCCACAGCTGTTGGCTGCCTTGCTGGCTGGTGGAGCTGAGGTGAGGCAGGGGCACGGCAGAGAAGGGAAGGGTATGTGGAGGAGCTCCAGGGTACAGCAGTGGATCCAGGAACACTGATGCTCCATTGCAAGACAAAGGCCGTGGATAACTTTCACTAGGCTCAACGCACATAGTCATTAGCTCTTTCTCCCAATGTTTCAGATCACAGTAACTCAGCACTATACTTTCAAAAGGGATTTTTCTCTGCTGTGCTGTAGCAAATGTTTTTTAAGCTACAATGATGAATCACTTTCTTGTAGGAGGCTTGATTATGCAATTACATTCTCATAGATTGGCAAAACATGGCAATCACATTCAAAAACAAGCACTGTAAGTCTAATCTTTTAAAGAGAAAGCGGTAAACAAATCTGCTTCAAATCACTTGGGTATTAACTTCAGCACTGAAAGTTTATTTGATACTCTAGGCCTTATATGCAAACCCATATTCACTAGGAAACTCATCAGATGACTACCAAACATGTGAGAAAGTGCTTGTTCCCTACAATCTTTGTACCTTTAGAATAACTGACATCACTTACCTTCAATTTGGGTGCAAGACAAGCAAGCAACCATTTCCCTCTGAGCTGTTTTACAATGTCTCCACACCCTCAAAAAAGCTAACTAATAAACACATCACACAGGATTTATGCCACTAGTTGGATATCTCCTAGAAGCACTGCTTCTCAAAATACAATCTGCAAAGAGCAGGAATGGGGCTGACCTCCTTTCCCTCAGCTACTTAATTTTATGAAAAACAACTAAAATGCTTTGTGTTCCTTTCTAATATCAATTTCCTATCAAGCAGGAGCTCGAGTCACCACAGAGTTTTCAAAATCACACGTGGTGACTTGCACAGCAGCCACCTGGGCAGTTCCTGATGCACAAGACTGTATCAAATGCAGCACAGGTACTTTTCTCTTGAGCTTTTCTTAATGTTTCCAAAGGTGTTAGACCTCATACAAAATGCTCTTATTTTCCAAGACAGTGAGCCACTGCTCAGCACCCTGTCCCAAAGAATGCTGAGTTACCTACACAAGATGATTTTCAATATGACAGACCACACTTTAATCCCACAACACAGTGGGCTACTAAGCAAAACATCTATTCACTGCAGTATCACCCACACTTCTTCCACACTAGTTTTGACTTCCTCATTGGAAGGGTAAGAAAACTCTTGACAAACATTCAAAGTAAGTTTCACACTGTCCAAAAACATAGAGTTATTTTTTAATCACTTGATACCAGTGAGGAGCTCTCCAGGAAAGCATGTGGGAGATGGAAATGTTCCATCTTCAGAACAGGATCCACATGCCTTGCAGCTTGCGAGGCTTAGAGCTGCTGAACAGCAAGAAAGAAAACGAATAGCTGTTTGTTGAGAGGATCAGCTTCCCTAATGTACCAAGCCAGCCTGGGCTCCTACATAACATGTAGGAACTCACTGCATTTCTTCTAAGAGATTAAAGGCAACTTTAACTGTGGAATTTCCTAAGCTTTGGGTACTTTCCTGGTAATCAAAATATTCTTTTACAACTCTGTGCACATATTTAATGTGCTAATTTAGTTTTGTGCAGACTCTTCCTGAAAAAGGCAGCAGTTTCATTTCTATGTCTACTCTTTAACCAAATTAGACTGATGCCAATATTGAAGATACAGGCTCTCCAGCCTTTTCTGTATTAAGATAAATGAAAACACATTATGAGGAAACGGTCACTCACAAGCAGAGTTTTCTCAGAATTTCCAACGTTTTCTCACTATAAAGACCATTGTATCCAACAGCACAAGAGATCTTAACCTTTGGTTATCAAATAAAATGAAGCTTGTCAATGAGCAGCTTTCCCTCCCTCTCTGAAGCGAATCTCCTGAGCAAACTGCAAGCATTAAGCAGACAGACCCTTTAAAATGAAATTCTGGGTAGGAGTACAAAAGGAACAACATGAGCAGCGCACTTAGAAATCCACTGTCCACGCGCTCCCACTTCTTACTATGTGGTGCCAACCCTTTTGCATACAGCTGACCACTCACTGAACCAATTCAGCTCCCTGGGCTGAAGGAAAACTACACCTCTTTCTTTTCCCCTTGGTTATTTCAGTTTTCCCCTAGAATAACAAACGCAGTCTGCTCACCAAAAGGTCAGACAAGTGTCAAGTCAGCACAAGCATTTGGAGCACACATCCAGGAGCGTGATGCTTCAACAGCACAAACCAACACCTCGCTGCTGCCAGACTCATCCAGAAACAGCCTTCAAAAGACAGAATGCTCCAACTGCCCTATTTCTTCTCAAAAACAAATGGGTCTTCTCCTCCTCTGTTAACAACAACAAAAGCACGCCAAATGCTTGCTGGTGTCAGCTTCATATGCGTATAGGTGGAAATAAGATGACAAGATAAGACAGTGGAGTAGTTTCCTCTATGAGCACTTTTCCAATCTTTTTCCATACAAGAAATGAGTTGTGTGCTTATCAGTACACCGCGTGCATTTTCTGATCGCTTCTGTGCATTTAAATACAGCGTTTGTGACATTCAGATACATTTCCACCTCTCCTTCATTTGTGCAGAAACGTACTTGAAGAGAGCTGAGTTCCCAACCCAAAGCCAGAGCGGTGCCAGAGCAAGAGGAGCTGAAAACTGCAGCATTTCTCAAGCCCTGTATTCACAGAAGGGAGAGCTTCAAGATGCTGTCAAAACACTCACTCCCACCGCTCTCTCCCGAGGCTGTGATCAAAGTGACATTTACTGCGGCATCCTCTGATCCGCTGCCACCAAGTGACCACATCTCGCCCTGTAATTTTCAACCCGCTGAAGAAGCCTGATCATTAATTCCACCCAAGGACAAACCTCTCCGACTTCTCTAAACCAAAAAAAAAAAAAAAGAAAAAAAAAGAAAAAAAAAGAAAAAAAAAAAAAACACCCCACACAAAACCACAGCGACCAACACTCCATAACCACAGATTCAGCACTTTTGCCCCTAGATCGGCTCCCCGCTCCGGGGTGCGCTCAGTTGATCTCCGCAGCCAGCACGGCGCTCTGCCCCCCGGCTCGCACCACTCCGCACACCCCCGCCGAGCTGAAGCGCAGCAGCCGTGCCCGCCGCCCCGCGTTCCCCCCGCCGGAGGAAGGCCTGCAGCCTCGGGCGGCCCCGAGGAAGGGAGGAAGGAGCGGGGCTCCGTCCCCGCGAAGGGATTCTACTTTGCGACGCGGGGCCACGCGCCGGTGGCGGAGCACAGGTGGGAGCCCGCTCCCAACCGCGCCGGTTTCTTTCGCTCTCCCGCCCGCTCGCTCACCTTTCTGCGCCCCGGATCCCCGCAGCAGCGGCGGCAGGAGGAGGAGGCCGAGGCGGAGTAGCGAGGCCGCCTGCCGGGTCCCCGCGGGGAGCGGCCGCCCCGGGCTCACCATGCCCCGCGGCGTGGCCGGCGGTCCGAGCGCATCGCGGGCTGCGGGGCGGCCGGGTCGGGCCGCGTCTCTGCCCTTCGCCCCGCGGCCGCCGACGGACCGAGCGCACGCCCCCAACAGCCGCCAGGCGCCCCCTGCCAGCGGCCCAAGCTCTTCCGGGTGCGCGCCGCGGCCCCCGCCGGCTGAGGGGCTGCCCCGCTTCCTGCCGCCCCCGCGGCCCGCCCCCGGCACGCGGGAGCCCCGGCCTCGGGAGGGCTCCTCAGAGGCGAGGCGGGGCGTTCGCCCCGCGGGAGACGGGCTCGAGCTTCGCCGCCCCTTTTTGTGCCTCCTCGGTTCTCCCTTAAGATCTGACCGAGAGCATTTCGCTTCAGAAAACTGCTTCAGAAAACTCGGTGGAGGCACGAGCTCCGCTGTTTCAAACAGAAAAGAATAAACTGGTGTCGCTGGTATCCGCTTATAAACACGATTCCAGCTGTAAGAAAGTGAGAGAACAGCCGAGAGGGCTCAGGGCGTTGCAATTCCGGCTATTTCTCATCTAGCTCTTGGAACACCTAGTGTGTGATCAGAGGCTGGTTACTGAGGGCTATGCTCATCATGAGGAGCAGATATTTTGAAGAAAAAAACCCCTATATTTCAGGTATTTCAACAAGAAAGCAAAATTGCACTTCTGGAGAGACTTAGAGTAGCTGGTATTGCACTGAACTAGCTGCCCAAGGCAACCATGAAAGCCTACTGGGGGGCAGCAAGCGCTCAAAGAATTCTCCACATCCCCTAACAGTTCTGTGAGGCAGACGCTGCTTTCCTGACCAGTGATGTCTGCATCCCCTGCACCACCATGGCAGGAAGGGCACCTTAAGGGAAGTCCTACCCAACCACCCAGCTGCTCAAAAAACTGTTCAAATGGTGCTCACTGATTGCTTTAAGATTCCTGTTGCTAGTCAAGATGCTGAGAATAGACAGACGGCCAAGTCGATGCTCAGTGTTTGCTGAGGCTTTTTTTCACATAAAAACACGCAGGGTGTTACAAAGCGTTCCTTAATGCAAGTTTACTAAGTTTCATACTTTTCTCCTGCTGATGCCTTAAAAAGCAACACCTCAGTGAAAGCAGTCAGTGAAGGCTGTCTGACGTGAGGCTGTTTTAAGTCAGCTTGTAGGATGTAATAATCACTGAAACATCCCACAGCATGTAATGGAAGATGGGCTGAAAGTAATCTATATGCACTCCTTTGTCTCTCATTCAGCAGACGCAGAGGTTCGTACCGCAGGTCACGTGAAGCAGTTATATCACTGCAATAACATCCTTTCTGCACTATAGAGACCACATTCCTAGGATCACTAATCATTAGCAATATTTGTTGTGTACTGGAAAAATCGCTCCTTGAATAATTTGTGGCTTAATAGTGCCATGCATTAACAGGAACATCCTACACATAAATCAGCAGTGTTCCCTGGTGGACTCGGAAAGGCTTTCTCCTGCATTATTTTTTGTTGTCAAGGCTGTGTGTGGTATTTTCCTAGCTCGATTCAACTGTTCTAAAGGTTCTTATTTGCTCATGTGAAAAGAGCACTGGATTTGAGAGAGGGCTGATTTCTACAAGGGGTGTGAGAACTTGCAGTAATTCCTAAAGCTGCCAGAGGCTGAATTTGCTCCATCTATCTTACAAGTTTGTCCTGGAGCCACATTCCCTAACCACAAATGGCTCATGCAGAGCCCTAGGATACATGCTTTGCAAAGAGAACGCCATCCTGATGGAAGTGGTGACAAACTATGACAGTTTATCCACTCTAAAAGCCTTAAAGATTTATGGAATATACGGAGCCAAAGAATGAGGAATATCATTCCATTAGCAATGCAACTGTTTGGATGGCTTGTCTTAATACACACTTTTAATGCAGAATTAAAAAAAAAAAAAAAAGAATTAGATAAATCCAGATGGTCTTCCTGGCTTTCAGAATCTTCCTCCTCCTAAGAAGAGTGCAGCACAAAATGAGTTTAAATAGACCATCTGCAGAGTGCTGCACATTTCTGTCTGTGAGAGTTCCCAGGCAACTCCTCTGGGGGAAACAGGACTGTATATAAAGACTCCATTTTAGATTGTGACTTAAAACTGCCCCTGTCATCAAATCAAAAGAGATACATAACTAAAATGTTATGGGAAACAAATACAGTATCATGCAATATCAATACCATAAGGCAAGGTGCCAACAACTACTATGAAATCAGCGCAAATCCTTTTTTTCAAAAGGGTAGGACCAAAGATCAAACTAACTTCTTAGCACCAACAGAAAAATGCTTAGGCAACTGAGCATTTCTATAATGTTTCCTTCCCATTACGAGTAACTTCTAGAGGTAAATGAAGATATCTAATCTCCATCTGGTTCTCTTCCCCTGAGAGGCTTCTGATGCTTCTTTCCCACTGTGGTTCTCTAGCTTTTCCATTCTTTTATTATATCTCAAAAGCTGAATTCAGCTGGAGGGCAGGGCTGCTGTTCAGAGGGACCTTTATGATCTACAGTAACAAGCTGACACAAACCTCCCAGACCCCAAGAAAAGCAAGTGCAAGCTCTTGTATCTGAAAGGAATTGCCCATTGCAACTATATATTCTGGAAGATATTCATAAGCTGGTCTGCAGAAAAGAAACTGGAGTTCCTAGTGGAAAAGCAGCATGTCACAGTGAAGAAAGCCAGTGGCATCCTGGACTATATTAGCAAGAGGTTTGTGGGCCAGCAGAGCTACAGAAGTGATCCTTCACCTCTATCTGGCACTCAGACTGCATCTGAGTACTGTATCCAGTTTTGGGCTCCCCCCAGTACAACAACAATACTGACCTGCTGGACGGAGTCGGATCAAGAGGTCTCCAGGATGGTTGGGGGCTGAAGAACATGATGCATACGATAGGGTTGAGAGAGATGGACACCTTCAGCTTGGACAAGAGAAGGTGGAGGGGAGATCTTTCTACTACCTGATAACTACGTGCCCACAGGACAGGACTGGAAGATGGAGCTGGCCTGTTCTCAGAGGTGCACAGTGATAGCAACAGACATAAGTTGCAACAAGGAAAATTCCATATCCAGATAGAAGAGGAAAAAAATACCATAAGAATGTTCAAACACTGGAACTGGTTGTCTGGAGAAGTTGTAGAATCTCTAATTTTTGCAGGTTAGTAGCCCTTTTACCTAAGAGGGAGAGATCCAGTGTCCTCCTGATGCCTGCCCATGAATAACTGGATCCATGTCATCTCTGAAACTGTTCAAGCTCTGTTTATATATACTGCAGAGCAGTATATTCACTGAAATATGGCTTTATAATTTAACAGCCACAACAACACTGGAACAAAAACTCACCCTTTTCAGATAATTTTTAGTTGTTAAATTATTTGAATTAAGACAGTACTAAAGCCATTATTTTTCTCCTTTGCCATAATTCTCCTTTTAAGAAACACATTTTGATAAATGATCCCACAGTATTTTTAATTAAAAATCAAAGAGGAGCAATGAAAAATTGTGAATAACTGTAACCTATCATGAATTCTACCTATTGAAAATATATCTGGATTTTCAGAAAGTTATGCGATATTTCATATGTTACTCGATTAACTGCAGTTACCTTCCACTGTTTTCATTTTTTTCTTTGTTCCCATTTTAACTGCCTGTTATACTGATTTTTTAGGGACAACAACAAAGTCCCAGTTGCAGAATGGATTTGATTTCAACCTTTTAGAAAGGAAAATGGGTATCGATTGTATATTATTCACATCAATGGATGTAATTAATCTCGTCTCCAGAAACACATTTACAAAACCACCACGATATATCTACCTAAGATTAATTTTTAATTAACTTCAGATAAGAGGTTTATGATTGTATATAAACCACATTTATTTGACAGTCTCTAGTTTTGTGTTTTTAAAAGAGAAAAACCACTTAAAATTTAGTTTCACGCTATTTTGGTAGGAAACATCTGTTAATTTTACTGGGCCTAAAAGTCATTAACAGGGAAAAATTGGTATCATAAATTCCAATAACAATTTTCTTTTACATTTTACTGCATTGTGTACGTGAAGCAATTCAGGAATACTAGGAAAAACAACAACAAGAAGCTACTTTCTGTTTAGTTCAACATAGTAACATAGGGAAAAAAAAATTTAGGGAGGATTTCAAACTGTCTTCTACCCTTGGAGGAGTTCATGTGTATTGGATCAATGCCAAGTCCTACTAAAACCCTCCAAGTAAAAACAGTCCGAAAAATGTTAAAGAGAAATCGTGCCTTGTAAGTGTAGGTTTCGTGTTCTTAAACAAGAGCAGTTTTCTGAAGTAGCATGCAGTCTGAATTCCCTGGATGAAGTGAATCCTACAGTTCAGTGACAGCTGAAGGACAAGACTATGTTAATTATGCCATTAATTTAGCACATAAGCACAGGCAGGATACTAAGCCTGGGTTCAGCCTCTGTGGGACTGAAAAGCACACTTAAAATTCAATCTGTATTTTGCTGAATCTGCTGCCTCAATTATTTGCACCCATATAATCTCAGTTTCATAGTAACCCTATTACTCTCTTCCTTTTCAATATTTTACACTTTTGTGAGGACCTCAGTTTCTTTTCTTAGCTTCACTTCTTTTATGCAAGCCCCAGTTTGAAATGGACTTTCATGCTCTGTGCCTCTCATTCAAATTCTGTATCTTCCCTATCTTTTTTTAGTCCTTTTCTCTTCCTGCATCTTTATCTTTTACCATTCATGCCTCTGAATCACTTTAGCCATTGGTCTGATTCATAGCTTTATACATTCATAGCTGATTGATAGCATTACACTGATTCCTGCTTCCAATCTCACTGACTGGTGACAACTATGGAAATATTAGACATCTGGCTCCCCAAAAGATGAAGCTCCGTAGTGATACATTTAAGAAAATATAACCAACAACCTCGTAAAGGTAAAAGAAAGCAGTTCAGTGCTGCATGTTTCAGGTCAGAGAACAACATAATGTAATAAATTTATGCCTAAAGTTTGTCTTCAGGAGAGACTCAGATGTAAGAACAAATTTGAGATGAGATTATAATGTTAAAATCTGACACCTGTGAAGATGTCGTTAGGAAGCTAAGAACAAAAAGGCTGAATTTTCAAATAAGATTTTCAGTTCCAGAAATAGAGGCATTCTTCTATTATTGCAGATGCGATTAGTAATCTCTGTAGCAAAGAAGCTCAGTTTTTCAAGAGGTTGTATTGTGTCTGCTCTTAAAATTGTGCGTTAGACCATGAACATATTGGTATCAGCTCTGTCTGTAACAGATAAAGAATCTGGACAGCAGTCTATTTTTTTTGCCTGATTGATTGTAATCCTGCCAAATCAAACTGATCTGATCTGGGTTGCTACCACATCAGTTCCTGATGAGTAAAATGGTTTTTAGTGAAAAGAGGAGAATCAAAATGTGAAAATATACTCTAGAAACAACAGAATGGTGTTGAAACCTAATTATGCCTTTTGTATAGATGTAAATAATGTGCTGCTGTGGGCAGCCCTGTTTGGTGCTGATGAAATACAGAGCTAGAACTGCACACAAAAGCAACTCAGCTTCGATGGTGCTGCATTTAACTGAAATAGCAGAGAATTATAATTTTAAATGGGAGGAAAATATTTAAAGCTTCAAAAGAAATGCTGTGCTATGCTAATAAAGACATACATGAGAATGACAGCATATGATCAAATTTAAAGAAGAAAAATGGCTGTTTTATATGAAATTCAAGCTTTATGCACAGGGCTAACGCTTCTCCCTGGGGAACAACTTTGCCAGTTACTATAAAACCCAGGAAATTTGTGTTGTTTTGTGTTGTTGCCAGCATTTAGATGCTGGCAAGCAATGACTGTGTATGAGTTTCAAGAATAAAAATCCAAATTTAAAAAAAAAAAAAAAAAATGAGGGTGGAGAAGGGAGACATACAGAGAGAAAAAGATGTTAGAAAAGAGTAAGTTTTTGCCAGTATGATTGGTGAAAGGATTTTAAAATATGGCCCAAATCAACCTGAAAGTATGATAAAGCCAAAAGGTAGAAGAAAGCTCTCCTCTTTTTAACTGACCCTGCATCTTTTAAAAATATCACTGTTTTCTATCCCAGTGTTGTTTTTTAAAGTTTATGACTGGCAATACTGCACTCCTCAACCCCTTTCTGTTTACAGATGTATGAGGAAAATCCCATGCATGCTTTTAAAGTGCAGTACCCCATTTTTTCTGCCAACATGTGCCCCAGTTCACTTCATACAAGACTAAAGCAAAAATAAGCAGCACATTAGTTGCTGCATATCGCCTAGTAGTATCAATCTCTTAGGCTGTGAGAGAAATATGACTTACACAAATGGTGTGAAGAATTTATTTGGAGAAGGTCATGAAGAATTTGGACAGCCAGTTGTGGCAGATGGGAAGAAAAAAAAATATTTTTTATGAGCAAATTTAAAGTTGAGGGGATTACCATATTGAATTCTAAGTGCTTAGAGTGCTAACTGACAGACTTTCTGGAAAGTCCTGGATTGCGTGGAATAGCTGTGTTCGGTGATAGAGAAAGCATGGCATCTTATTCTGCTCTATCAAAAATGAAAGGTAGGGAATCCTGGTCAAGAAGGTTGAGCAAGAGTGTGGTGGGCACTTTTCTATTTAGTTCTAAGGGTTAGGACCAAAAGCCTGCAGACATTTTTGTGTCGAGAAGGAAAACTGTAAACAGAATCACATAATTGTAGGAGTTGGAAGGAACCTCTAGAGATCATCGAGTCCAACCCCCCTGCAAAGCAGGCTCCCTAAAGCAGCCTGCACAGGTAGAACGTCTTCTACGTCCTTTTTCCTAATGAAAAGATTTAGTGCTTAAAATAAGGCATTAAGTACAGGGTTATATCTGAATATAAGCAGAACTCTTCCATCCCACAGTTACGTTCAGTCCCAGAGAGTGTCAAAAATGAGGATGCTTTTGGCTGTAAGTTCTCTCCTGAAATATGAAGTTCAGTGCCCAAAGCCAGTCACTTAAACAACTTTAAAGTGATGGGAGAAGGGATGTTTACTAAAAGAAGCACTTCTTTCACCACAGACTGTGAAATCATAGAATGGCCAGGGTTGAAAAGGACCACAAAGATCATCTATTTTCAACCCCCCTGCTATGTGCAGGGTCGCCAACCACCAGACCAGGCTGCCCAGAGCCACATCCAGCCTGGCCTTGAATGCCTCCAGGGATGGGGCATCCACAGCCTCCTTGGGCAACCTGTTCCAGGGCATCACCCCCCTCTGCATGAAAAACTTCCTCCTGATATCTAAGCTAAACCTCCCCTGTCTCAGTTTCAAACCATTCCCCCTTGTCCTATGACTGTCTACCCTCATAAACAGCCGTTCCCCCTCCTGGTTATATGCTCCCTTCAAGTACTGAAAAGCCACAATGAGGTCTCCCCGGAGCCTTCTCCAAGCTAAAATCCTATAGCCTCTCATACAGGTTGTAACGATGAGCGCCAATTAGCAACGCTAATATTTTTCTTCTGTCACCTCCAGTTTCCCTAGGCAGCACCAGGTCCTTCATTTGTATGCCAGTGTGTAGAGAGTTCACTGGGACATATTTTATGTTTCAGTAACTGATTTACATTCAGTCTGCCATAATAAAGGCCAGATGATCACCTCTATTATGCAAATGAATGCATGGAAACAGTGAGGAAGTCAGTAACTTAAAGTGGCAGAAGGAACAAGTGCCATTCTGTTCTTCTCTCTATCCTTTGACCTTTCAATAGCTTTCTTGCTTGCAATTGTGAATTCAAGGGGAAGGGTACAGCCAGCCAACTGGAAAGTGATGAATTAAAGTTAAAAATCATTTTATGCCACAGCTGACACTCAGCTTACACAGGGAAAGGTACACTGGAGATATAGAAGGTATTCAGTAAATAGAAGCCTTGTTACATTTGGACTGTAGTGCACATAAACTCTCAGTAGCTTAAATTTAAAATATGTTGGTTGTTAAGACATTGAAAGGCTTATTTTAATGAAATGCTTAGGGAGAGAAATATAAACAATATACATGTCACTAACAGGAAAATATATTTAAAACAGCAGATTACCTACTTACATTTATATCTTTTTGTTGTTTTATGTTTGTCTTTTTAGAGATATTTTAACACTGAAATAATTCGTTATTTTCTTTTTCTTCACAAAAAACATCTTGGCCTCATCTGAAAATGTACTGTTAGGAACCAACATGTCCAAAAGCAAAGATTACGCCATAGGGTTCCAGAATTGAATCCATTCACTTAAGTTAAATAACCAGGTCACCAAGAATCTGTGAAACAATTACAGTCAGAATGGAAGAGGGTTTTCTGACCAGCAGATTTGTCGGTATAATTTTGCCATTCTAGCTGCAGTAGCTTACATTTGAATGTGTTCTTTGATAAAAAGATATAGCATCATAATTGTGGTACTTAATTATCCTAAATATTCAAAGTTATTTTATAAAATGTCATTTGAAGGGTGAAAACAGGAGTTACAAGTGATTCACTTGGTAGCTGGTCTCATAGCTTTACAGGTGACAGTAAGACCCAAATAGTGTAATGAACATTCTTATCTTGCCTAAATATAAGTACATAAATAGAATAAGTTTTACCTGTGTGGGATTAACATGTAGTTTTTCTGAATTTTATTTCTTTTTGTTTAGAAGGATCTCACTTTATTATTTTTTTTTAAAGAAAATAGCCCACAATGGAAGTAACAAATTAATCTATTATTAATTTCATATCTCCCTATATAGAGATTTAATACATTAGTAAACTAAATAAAAGGAATAATTCTACTGGATTTTGAAAAAGGATAATCATTCATTTCTGTCTGGAAGAGTAGTATACTCAAGATCACTGTCCCAGAACTGCAGACAATGTAGGCTAACAGCTAACATTTCGTAAATTACAAGAATAGGGCCTAATAGCCTTGGATGTGAGGACTTTCTGAACTTTGGGAAACTTCATATCTGAGTCAAATTTTGTATCACAGACCCATTTCTAAAACCTGTATCAATGCTCTTGATTCTCTTCTACAAGTGTCAAGATGTAATTCTACTTCAGTGGGTTCATGTCTGAAGTTTAGCCTTTGTTATCAGAAAATGAGTATGCATAGTTTATCACCTCTTCTTTTGCTATGATTTCCTTCCCTAGAATTGCTTATCCAGATTTCTTGTAAGAACTGTTCCCATCTCACTATTTATGGAGCTTGAGATTTGTGGTTTCCATCTCAGACTAAAGAGGGACCTGTGCGCCTGAAACATTCTTTTGTTACATGTCATCAACTTGATGAGAAGATACTGCCTCTCCTTATAGACCGTGCCTGCACAATTACTGAGAGAAAAAATACGAGATATAATGGCAGTAACTCACAAATGGTTTAACCCAGAAGCCCTCACAGAAAAACCTGCCCTTATAGTCAGCACAAGTTTTGCCTAGTCAGGTTTTGATGCTAGATTTCTAACATAAAGCCCCTCCTGGAAGATCTGAATTGAAATATCTAAGTTTAATCAGTATCAGATGTATGTATAAAACAGAACAAGGGACACAATTTGACCTTTTGGTGACTGACCTACTAACAAAAGCAAGGTCTTTCGGGATTTACCTCTTCATGCTCATAGTGTGGGGCAATAAGCCAGTATAACATCTGCTTAGTATTAATTGCAAAGCAAATGTACAATGCTGACACCATTAATCAGTTTGTCCAAGTGAATAAAATGTCAAAAACTGATGTAAGAAAGCTTGGCTTTAAAAGCAAACATTTCATACAGATCTGCATGGGCCCATCTAATGATGGATGTTAACCCTGGAGGATGAAAAATGACTCCAGCCTAATGTTAGAGGTGGAATGCATGTAAATCTAGCTAAGTACACAAATACTGTAAAAAAAAATTAGAGGTATGGGGACTAGTTCCACAAAAATCAATCACCTGCTGCTGGTGCCACAAATATCAGTATGCAATGTTAAACAGAATGAATAAAAACATCTTGTTTTGAGTCCTATCTCAAGTTGCAAGCTGTGCCCTTAAAACTAAGTATTTTACTTTCACAGAACCCCCAAAAACTAACAAGCTTCCCCTTACCCTATCTGTGCTGGGCCAAGGAATGAAAAGTACCTAAAGGATAGACTTTTAGATAGAATTAATCAGGTTGATACAAAACAGTGAAGCAATAATTGAAACCTGGGCTTAAATTACAGATGAAACTGAGGATCAGTCAGTAAAGGGTGCTATTATTCCCTTATGTAATGAGGAGTAGAACATCTGTCAGGGAAGGAGGAGGTAGAGAACACAAACACATGGAAGATAGAGATGGAAAAAATCTCTGCTAGCCAGCTTTAAAATGTAGGACTAATTCTATTGCTTCGTCAAATCTGGTTTTAAATTTTTAAGGCTTTTGTGCTTCCAAGATTCCCTTTGGGATATATTTCTGGACTGCAGTGTATTTGAGTTTCAGTATATTTTTTCCTGATGCACTTTTTTTTTTTCTACCTGAATTTCTTCCCACAATTACCAACGCACCCCTTCATAACACAGTAAAAATTCACCTCTCTCATGAACTCTGTAGCATTCACTGCATTGCCTTTCTTTTAGGGTCAGATTCTGTTATATCTTCTCAGAATACCGTGCCTTGTACTATAAATTTTCCACACTGGAAATCATCAAAATTATTCAAGGGTAGGTCTCTAGTCTTAAAAAATAAAATAGACGTTGCTGGAATAGGCACAATATGTCCTGAAAGTATGAGACAATCTTTTTTTTTTTTTTTAGTTGGGAAGAAAAGACTAGGTATTGAATCAGCCTCTTCATCACTATAAATCAGAGACCTGGTAAGGAGTTTTTCCATCATGTGAACTGAAAGGACTGTACACAACGTGCTGTTCCTACAGAAGAAACACTATGACAACAACAACAAAATATGTATTTGTCATTTACCTAGGGAAAAAGCTTTATAGTTTACTCTAAGTTGTTACTGAGGAAGGAGGCACGTTCTTTGCTTCACCTGAGCAGAGCAAGAGCAGCATAAAGGTATTTGTGGTTCAATAATCATAAGTTAGATCATACCAATATAATTGAAATTAATTAGAAGAAACTTTATGAAGCCAAGAAAACCATTTGGTGAAGTAAACTGGACTGAAGAGCTTCAAGTCCTGAATGGTTAGAAAATCTGGGAGAATAGTAGGAGATGCAAAAAATTCCTTGTAACTTGAATCCCAAGTAAAGGAAAACACTTCTAGAGGATCACTGTGCATCAGAAAGTAATGATTATCTGCCTAAGACCTCAAAACCAAATCAGTATTTTTTTTTTCCCCCATCTTGTACAGTGAACACTACTGAACCTAACCACAGAGAAGGAAGATGATGCACCTTCAGACTTCAATAGTATACAAAGCTTTAGTACATGCTGTAATGGAAAAAACTAGTGCAAGGCATAAAGGTAATGAAAAATACAAATGCAGTCTGAGTTTACAGAAGATGGACAGTAACAAATTCATCTGGCATTTTTTTTTTCCACAACTATCAACTCTTTTTTTTTTTAGGGAAAGAAGTGAATCTATCATGACTTCTATAAAGCTTTCTCATATAGTCCATTTATGAAAATTGAGAAGATAATAGTATAATAATCACTTAAATATGTGAATACAAATGAATATGTCAACAGCAAAATGGTTTTGGGACAGAGCTGAGTAAGGGAGGCAGGGAACAAGGGTTTATCACTGAGCGTTCAAGGAGACATTTTCCAAGACTGCTTATGGAATTTAGAGTTATAAAGTTTTCTCATGAACTGCCTTGGCAGAAAGACTAATGTCATCTGTTGATGACACAGTTGGAGGCAATTTCACTATGGTGGTTAAATATTGAGAGAAGGAAAAGAACATCACACAAAAATGATGATCAGTTCTGAAGTCAAGAGTGATAGAAATGTGATGGAAATGCAAAGCACTTGTAAGTGCCTGGTTTAAGTTAGCACTTTATCAACAAGAGATGTACAGAGACAATGACATGTATTAGGTTGATGGCCCAGCAATGACGTGTAACTGAAATGAAGCAATAAAAAAAGACAAAGATGATCCTCATCTGAAAGATATTTTAACAGAGGTAAGTTATTATTAACTCCAGTTTGCAAGAAATAATGCAACCTCCTCTGGGATGTCATGCTCTAGTTGTCATTATTTAAGAAATTGATTAGACCAGGATCAGACGCATAGAACACATTCAGTGATAGGATGCTAGGCTGGTCAGTAGGCTGAATACAAGGTTCATGAAGAGCCCATCTTGCTAAGGCATCTAAATGGCTGAGGTTGCTCAGACGAGCAATTAGATAAGCAGTGATATGATTGCTCCCCATGAACACATCAGGGAATACACATGGAGGAGGAATTTGCTCTTCATTCCAAAAGAGTGTACTGGCATAATGACAGCTAAAATAAGGTTTCTAATGAGCAGAGCAGGGAGTCACTGAAACAGCCCATTGAGAGACATAATAGGAGCAAGAGGATTGATTACACTTTAAAAGGACTGTCAATAGTCTGTGAGTAGACTTTTATGATATGATGGTCCACCTTAACAGAAGATTGCACTTTGTAGATTACTGGGCATTTTTGCAGAAAATCAAGTCTCTTTTACCCCTCTTTCCCCCAAAGAAGAAAAAGCCCCAAAAGGGAAAAAGACAAAGTTGCCAGTGCCATTTAGGACTGAGGAATCTGCTTTAACACAAGCAGTTTGGAAAACTCTCAGTCGGTGTCTTAGTAAAACACTTAGCAGTGTTTAGATCACCCACAGACCCTAGAGGATTCCCTACTCATTCTTTGACTCCTGCCTTTCCTTTGACTGTTTCATTCTATGGAACTCCTGCTCAGATGCTCTCAGATTAGACTGTGTTTAGACACAATTCTGAAAGGATCCAGAAACCCCACAGCAAGACTGTGGCCTTTCAGTACTTAAAGGGAGCATATAAACAGGAGGAGGAATGGCTGTTTACGAATATGGACAGTGATAGGACAAAGGGGAATGGTTTTAAACTGAGGCAGGGGAGGTTTAGGTTAGATATCAGGAGGAAGTTTTTCACTCAGAGGGTGGTGACGCCCTGGAACAGGTTGCCCAAGGAGGTTGTGGATGCCCCATCCCTGGAGGCATTCAAGGCCAGGCTGGATGTGGCTCTGGGCAGCCTGGTCTTGTGGTTGGTGACCCTGCACATAGCAGGGGGGTTGAAACTAGGTGATCATTGTGGGCCTTTTCAACCCAGGCCATTCTATGATTGTATGAAATCAGACACAACTAGCTTGTCACCCTCAAGATAATTTGCTGCCCTGTCTTGGCTTTCTCAACTCAACTCTATTCATTTCTCTTGTCAGGAGGCCTGCAAAAACATGCTGGCCCAGTTATATCAAGACAGATACTTACCAGTTCATCTACAGGAGCTGTTCAGAACAGCCAGTTCAGAACATTATAGTCAGATCTGGATTCATAAAATTACAGTTAGAAGAATATATATGGCAGAGACATATTCACACGTTCACTTTCTACACACTACAAACCAACTCTCAGAAAAGCTTCAATGCAGATTGGTAACCTTCTGAAATGCCTTCATAAATGGCATACATCAGTTTCTTCTGGCTTCATCTTCCCCTCCCAGAGGCTGTGAACAGCTTCTGCACAGGGACTGCTTGTGTCCTAGTGGGATGCTGATGCTGCAGTTTCTGCATGCACATTCCAAAGTGAGGCCAGGCAATGCAAAAGGTAATCGACAAATGTATATCAAATTGAAACAGAGAAAGGAATGGGCTGAGTATCTGTTAGCATCATAAAACATTATTTGTGGTGAATGAGTCTTCAAGAGACCTGTTCACTGGTAATTTGAATTTTACCTTACAGCTATTTAAAGAAGTTGAAGTTAAATTGAACGCAAAATCTGATCCATTCTTAAACTGAAAGTAATGTTTGGTTGGGCAGTTACATGTCAAATTATTATGCAGTCTCATAGTGCTTACCTACAGGAATTGTGTAGTGCTTAGCTTTTGTGACCATGTGACAGACTTCACAGCTATATAAAGAGCTGCAGAGGTGTATCTAAGACTGTAGTACAGCATATGCATAATATGTATTTTGCACAATATTTTGTGAAAAAAATTATATGAAGCCCCTCTTTTTTCCCTCAGGTAAAATGTCATCAGAGCATAGGATGGCCTATACTCAGGATTCTGGGATGTGACCTTCCAGTACTTAAAGGAAGCTTATAAACAGGAGGGTGACTGATATGGTTTGATAGCATTATATCACAGTCTGTCAAGGGTGGGTGGTTTAAAACTAAAAAAGGGGAGATTTAGATTAGACATTAGGAAGGTGGTGACTGGCACAGGCTGCCCAGGGAGCTGTGGATGCCCCAATCCTGAACGCTTTTCGTGCCAGTTTGGATGGGGCCCTGGGTAGCCTGAGCTGGTGAGTAGCAACACTGCCTGAGGCAGGAGGTTAGAACTAGATGATCTTTAAGGTCTCTTCCAACCCAAGCTAATCTATGATTCTATACCACTAAATTTAAGTTACTAATACTGGTATCCACAATTAGTCAAAATCATAGTATTTATGTTTTGTGTTTCTAAGAACTCAGGTTTGAAGATGTTCTGGAAAAGCACATGAGACATCTCACAGCTGCACCATTCATATTTTTAAAAATAAGGGTTTCTGAAAAATATATTTTAGGCATTAACTCAGTTAAAAGACACTCTTCAATTTCACACCCATTAAAAATTAATTTACCTTCTCCATAATTCTTCATACTCAGCTATAGGCAGTGTTACAGCTGGAAAGATTATCACAGTGAAAATAGAAAAAGAAACAAACAGGGAAGGAATGCTCACTTGTATCTAAAGGCCCAGGTTTGCAGGAAAGACTCCACAGAGGACTGATCTCCAGAAAAAGACCCTTTTGCAGGTGGCAGACCTTAAATAGGGACTAGGAGGGGTGGAGCCTGGCTCCTTCCGGTCACACAGGTGAATTGACTTCACCTGTGTTCCTGTGGCTGACTCAGTCCTTGCCTCAGGTGATCAGTCAGTAGTTCAGGCTGTGACTCAACAGTTCCCATACAGGTGGTGACAACATTTCCACTTGCATGGCAAAAGCTGGAAATTCTCAAACTCAGCAAAGAGCAGAAAAGTCTTTTCAGATCTGCTATAGTAGGGAAGGCAGCCTGGGACTGTGAGATGAGTATGGCTGGAAGACAGAATTTGAGAATTGCTCTGAAGTGATATGGTTAATCACACTGCTTATAAACAAACATTTTTCCTTTCCAGATTGACCTTCCCTCACCTCTAGATGATGAGGAACTCATCCTTCTTACAGCTAATTTTAAAAGCATCGATCAGTATACTAGTGTTATTGGCTAGAACTGTGAAACACCCAGACAAATAGACTAGAAACAAATCCACTTTATAAGCAGCCCCCCTCCGTAATTTT
This sequence comes from Chrysolophus pictus, assembly GCA_037305975.1. Classification (NCBI taxonomy): domain Eukaryota; kingdom Metazoa; phylum Chordata; class Aves; order Galliformes; family Phasianidae; genus Chrysolophus; species Chrysolophus pictus. The sequence continues at coordinate 111,288,800 of CM074576.1, forward strand.
TTTTCTTTTAATTCTATGTATTGCAAGTTGGGATTCATACTTTGTGGTGCATCTTCCCATTGTATAACCTGTGCTCATTTAGGGACAGGACCGTCCTTTGTTAGATGTCTGCAAAATGCTCACCACGGAGACAGCCCTCAGGACTTTCAAAATCCTTCTCAGACCCTTTCATATAGTATCTAATAATAAGTAAGAGTCAAGACCACAATTATTCAGCAAATTCCACTGCTATGGAATCATGAAATATGCAAGACCCTGATAATATCTCTGTATTTTGTACATAATTTTGTTCCTAGACAACTGCACATAGGGTCAAGCGCTTTGGGAGTTTAGATCATTTTGTTTCCTATGCATTATCTAAGTGAGGAATTGCAAGCAGGCACAGAATGCCTCCTACATTATCAGGAAGCATCTGGTAATTCGACCTACAGTTGCAAATGAAATTCTCTCCTTTGAGTTTCAGATGTAAAAGTCCTGCTTGTTTACAATATTTAAAACCTTATTATTAGGTCTACTCTTTATCATCTTTCAAGATGCTACTGAGCTTTTCCTTTTACACTTTTTATACATCTGTGTAACCTCCACTCTTTCAAACCTATTTAGCTATATGAATAATTGCTCTGAAAGTAATTAATGAAAGTCACTTTTTTTTGCACCAGATTTAATAGCGGCCACAAAGAAGGACTCATATTACAACCTGGCAGTGACTGACTTCCTGTTAATCATGAAAGCTCTCCTGAAGTTGCTGGTAATACATTTGATTTCACAAACTAATTTTGTCCTCTTTTTTTTTTTTTTTTTTTGCCTAGAAAGACCATAACAGCATTAAGATGTAGCAGCATTGCTATAGCTAAAATAGCCTAAGGCTGTAATAGCAGCAAGGAGGCCATCACTTTCTGATACAGGCCACAAAACACAGTCTTACAAAGCTTTTCTACATCTCTAATGAAAAGATACAACTCTCTAAAAACTAGTAAGGGTGGCCCCTAAGCAATGGTTTGCTCTAGAACCAGTCAATAACATTCTTTTACCTGTTTTTCTAAGTATTTCTAGAGTCTGGTCACAGGGCACTCCTGTCTTCCATAACATGAGCACTGGACTTATTCAAACATGCCAGTTCTTGGTCCTCCCACTTTATCGACTTCTTTTTCTATTCTGTTCTCTGAAAGCAGGCACTGTGTTACCTATTTGACCATCCTCTTCTCAAAACCCACCACAGTAGAAATATTAATGAATACTTTCACTGGGCTAACCAAAATCCTGGAAAAAGCACTCAGAACTTTTTGTGTCAGAAAGTTCTCTGAAGTACCCTTGGGTAAAGTTTTGAGGAGCCCAGCATTTGGCATATTCCTGGAAGAGAAATGAGCAGCTTTGCATTTGATTTCCCAACATCTCATGAGTTATTCCAAAACATCTAGCTTGTCATTTTATCAATTCAAATATTCACCTTTAAATTCCTAGAAAATATTTGTTTGAGAGAAAGCAGGACGTGCTCTTTGTTTAACAGGAACAGGCTGCCTTGTGGAACATTTATTGCTGTGAGTAAGAACCCTGGAACGAGAAGCTGAATCTTTCCTCAAAAGCCTGATGGATTGCTTTCCTTTTGTTTTGGCTCAGGGAGGATTCTGACACCATTTGTTCAGCTCTCCACACAATTGTGTCCTGCATTTCTGAGAAAAAAAATCCTGCAATACAGAAAAATATGTCCCTTCACTTAGGAAGAGGCAATAATGGGACCAGAGGTCGTATAAAGAAATATTGCATTATAAAATGGTTGTTGCTCACAACATTTGAACCTGTAATTTTGAGAATATCGTTTCCTGTTCTTCCATGAAAATTTAAAAGGAAACATTCCCAGGACTATAGGATCAGGACCAGATAATTAGCACACATGCGTTTGGGAAAGTAATAGTCTTGTGTATCAATGTAAAATGTTTTTCTCAATGAACCCATGACTTAAATAGTCAGCATAAAGGAGATGTCTGCAGCATTTGCTCTGAACAGTCTATTCCCTTACAGAACAGTAGACTTCATAGAAACTTATAAGTTCACAGACCACTTTTAGATAGGATTGATCTTCCCAAAGCTGAGATTGCAATCTTGCTGAAAAATAGTCAGGAAGCCACAGAAACAATAAAATCTTTGGAAGAAAAGGGATAACCCAGAGCGGGTGGCACGTTGAGTAAGTTCCTTGTGTCTGCTCCGCCTAATTCAGGAGTTGACTCAAATATTTCTCCTGTTTCACAACTTGACTTTTTCTCCACTGCTGGCCAGCAGCCAGCATTCCTGTCAGGCACAAGCAGTGGGTCAGCGCCCTTCCATGGACAAAAAAGGTGCTGTGAAGATAAAATCTTAACTGCTTTCTGGCCAAGATCAGGCTGCAGCCATCATTTATTCATTCCTTGTCTTTCATGCTGTTGCAGCTGGGTTTGTGCATCTGAAAGATGGGAGATAATAATGTGTGAAGACTAAATGAACTTTTCTATACTGAAAACAATAGGGAAGAAGCTTTGGGAGCAGATACAGCAAAACTGACTGTGGAAAAACTACCTTATGCAAAAGTGCCTGGAATTCTCTTGATCAAAACCATTTCAATTTTTACAGCACTTTTTTTTTTTTTTTCTTCTAAGCAATAGGAAGTGTTGCAGACATTTTATTCACAGTGCTGCCACTGGAAGTAAGAAAGTAGTATTATTCTAATATTATATATTGCAACATTGAGAAAGAGACTGTCAAGCTACAGGAAAACAGCGATTGAGGACTGGATACTCAGAATATCAAGGAATCAACTCTTGCCTACAGCTTAAAGTTACATTTTCATTGAACTAGGCCACGCAGGTTCTTAAATAGACTCCAGGAACTGACCGCCTCTGTAAAACACAAAAACAAAATGATCCCTGCCTGATCGATAGGGAATTGAAATTCAAATATATTTTGTCACACAGGAAGTTTATGGAAAAGGCAGGAACTGAACCAGATGTTCGAAGGTCTGGCCCAATGCCTTAAGCATAAAATAATGCTTTTACCTCATAAAAGTGCTCTAGACTAAAACCGATCTCTCTCACCTTTTACAATCTGTTTTAGTAAAGAGAATAGAGAGATATCTAGAAGTATGCTATTAACCCAAAGGCTTCTCCATGATAAGAGAACATCCTTTGATGACTGTGGAATGTTATACAGCTTTTACTTAAAACATTTTAAAAAAAGAGAGAGAGAAAAGAACAAAAGTGTTTTGTGGAGACAATTTCCAGACTTGGATCTGCTTTCCTCTTTTCCCTCTCTAAACTTGTTTTTTTATATACATCTTTAACAAAAATTACTCGGGATTGAGCGACATGGATGGTACTGAATAAGTTGGAGACAACATAAGTCCTTTTTTATACACCATGAATCTTTTTGTGAAAACTTGGTAGGGAGAATACACAGCTCCATAATCCACACTTCCCAAACTTTACAGGGAAGATATCCATTTCAAAAACATTGTTTCTTTACAGCATGTAAATGAATTTGACTAGAGATGCTGAGCAGAGAAAAACCCTTGTGCTGTCACCTTTCTATCCCTCTGGATGCAACCTGGCCTCAATAATTAGCTTTGGCTCCTGTGGGAACAGAAACATGCTGAGTAAATGACTGTTCCTGTTATCTGGGTTCCCTACTGTGCTGTGAGTTCTTTGCTTTAATTTCATTAACTGCCTTAAAGTTCAGTCGTGTGCAAAATGTCTTTTTTCTTCTTTTTCTTCTTTTTTTTCTCCTAACAAAATCTGCATTAAGGTAAATGCTATTGCTTAATGGCCAAATCAGTGGGGTGAAGCAAACAAAGAGCTGCGCTGCAGGTTCATATGTGAGTGAATGCCAATTCAAATCTACTTAACTTCTGTAAATTGATTTGAAGGCAGCACCAGATGTGCCACTAGATTTCCATTTATTCCTCACAGAAAGTCAATGAAATGCATGTCATCTGGAAATTGTCCCAGGGAAGCAGATGCAATATGTTTATTGAGGCTTTGACTGAAGACCAATTCTTGAAGTTTCAGATTGGCGTTCAGGGTGCAAAGCATCTCTCAGGAGACTTCCAGTATAGTGGTAGACCACAATGTAAGTAGAATCTGCTTTGTGTAATAAAACAGAAATTGAAAAGGTCTTCTGAGTAATATTCTGAATGGAAAACTAAGATCAGATCAGATATTTATACCATAATATCCTTCTCTACCTAACCCGGATGAGAGTACTTTGCTTCAAGGATCATTGTGGTAATTCAGTTCAATTTTCTTTTCTATTGAAAAGTTCATTTCCTGTGGCCATTTTCTGAGATCTCAGTATTTACAGGAAACCAAACCCACTAACACATCCCAGTTGGAGGGGGTTTCCACTGCTCAGAGAAAGGTACTGAGAGGTACAAAAGTTCAAACGTACTCAGCTGCAGATGAGCTCAGCCTCACCAGTTCTCTGCAGCTGATTATAATAAAAACATCACCTCCCATGTGACCAGCTCTCGCCATTGGAAAGCAATAATGTCATCTCCGGTGGGATCCTGGATGATATACAACTAGTATTAAAACACAGATATTTCTCCAGATTTCCCTGCAGCCTGTAATTTCCTTTAGTGGAAAGGACTGGCTGATGGAGCAGAGTTTAGAGAAGATAAAGGAATAAATATTCTATCAATATTAAAGAGCAAAACAAAAAGATGATCTCCTCAGTATGACAGATTGTAGCTTGGCAATTGGGGTAAACACATGGGACTGCTTTGACAATAAGAGTTGATTTTTGTGTTCGTTTTGTTTTGTGCTTATAAAGAGAAGTATACAGCATTTTATTCAAATTAAGTTGCTATTAGCATTTACTCCTTCAAGCTAAAAGTGTTCTTTCAGGTTTGATCAAATAGTCTGTGGAAAGATTAGTTTCATGAGGCCTTTGAATTAGTCAGTAAAGCATTTAGACAGAAAAAGTATTATACAAGAAATTTGCTTTTCCGTGCAAGAATGCTGTTTCCAAGAAATATCACAGACTTCTAAATTGTGCCATGCCTGATGGCCTCAAGGAAGAGCAGAGACATTCCTATAAAAAGAATAAAGGGGACAATACTTGCTGAGTAACTGTCCTTACTCATTAAAGATGGGCAATTACTTGTCCAATATTTAATTTGCAGCATTCTTTTCTTCCTTTCTGGAGAAAAATGACCGTTGTATTATGCATGCCTGTTGTGAAAGAGGAGATTACTCACAAACAAAATAATTCAGATATCCTGAGGAACATCAGATAAGCATTACAATATGCCCCAGAGTTTGCTTGAGACAGCATAGCTATGGGGAGGCTATATAATTTCTAGATGCTCCTCTCAGCTAGATTCCATTACTGAGCAGGGAGGTGTGTAATAAAAAAAAAATGCAATGTTGTTCCTCATGTTCTCATGGTTTTAAGAACATATCTTCCATATCTCTGTGTAGACAATATTTACATGAAGCCAAGAAAAAAAATATCTACCCAACCAAAGTATCTCTGGAAAGACCGAATGCAATTAATATTGTTGGTAAATATTCTTACTGGGACATATTCTTTTTTCTGCAGGGAAAACAGATCTTCAAAATAAAAGACACTGTTATTTTGACAGAACAAATGGAACTGCTAGCATTGCAGACTGACTAATCAGTGCACTAGAAATTGCTGAATAAGTATAGCTTTATCTTCACAAAAGCCAAACAGACCTAAGAATGTGTATTAACTGCTGACGGTTTCAATAACTCATCTGAAACCATTTATAGCTCTTCCCAGTCTTCATTATTTCTCTGAAGAGAGATTGCTGGACTGAGTGGGCCTGAGAAGATGCATAACTATGAGAAGATGCATAACACGACTTGCACCATACCATCTATTTTCTTTTCTTAAAGTTACTTTCAAAAGGCTTCAGAAAGTGTGAAGTGAGCCTATGTTTGACACAGCTCAAAATGTGAGGACAAGAGATGGGGCATTTGAAAAAAAAGTCCTCCAGGTATGTTAGTGCTGTAATGCTGAGGCAACGTCACCAGAGTGTTTTAGCGATGCACAGGGCTCTGACAATTAGCCATCGTTGGCAACAGCCTGAAAGACTAGTCAGAGAAACCAAGGTTTGTCAGTCACAGGGTCACAGAACTGCAGGGGTTGGAACGGACCTCTAGAGATCATCAAGTTGAAATGCCCTGTTAAAGTAGGTTCCCTATAGCAGGTCACCCAGATAGTTATCGAGCCAGGTCTGGAATATCTCCAGACAAGGAGACTCCACAACCTCTCTGGGCAAATCTTGTTGAACTCATCAGGTTCCTCCCTGCCCAGTCTGCTCTCCAGTCTGTCCAGGTCTTGTTGAAAGGCAGCACGGCCTTCTGGTGCGTCAGCCACTCCTCCCAGCTTTGTACCATCAGCAAATTTGCTGAGAGTTGACTCTATCCCTTCATCCTGGTCGTTGATGAAGATGTTGAACAAAACCAGACTCAGCACCGACCCCTGGGGAACACCACTAGTTACAGGCCTCCAAACAGATTCTGTGCCACTGATGACAGCCCTCTGAGCTCTGCCAGTCAGACACTTCTCAATCCACCTAACCGTCCATTCCTTCGTGCTCTTCTCAGTGGTGTGTAGAGATAGGACAGTGAGTAATGGCCTGAAACTTGAACTTGAAATTCTGTACTAATGTACAGAACTTCTTTATGATAAGGGTGATGGAGCATTGAACAGGTTGCCCAGTGAGGATGTGGAGTCTCCTTCTATGGAAATATTCAAGGCCTATCTGGATGCCTACCTATGTGACTTATTGTAGAGTACCTACTTTAGCATGGGGGATTGACTCAATGATATCTTGAGGTCCATTCCAACCCCTATGATTCCGTGATTCTGTGAAACCTTGTTTGTTTGTACACAAGGTGACTAACTCACTAAACTATGTATTCTGCAGTAAAAAGTTATGAATTTAGATTTTATATAGTTCCTAATTTATTCTCTTGTACTCTTTAGAAGAAAAATATCCAGCATGAATGTACACCATCAATTTGGTATGATTTCCAAAAATGTTGGGCTTTGGTCTAACATACGCTGCCTGAAAACCCCATCTGCCGTGAATTATTTTTGTTCTTTGCTGCTCATGAAAGAGGTACACAGGCTGAGGAAGAGGAAAGCTAGCAAAAAATGTGTGAAGGTACGATGATGTAGATTGGAGCATAGAAGTTAAAATGACATACTTCTTAGCAAAAAAATTACTAGCAAGAATTTCTCATTTGACACACTTCTCTTTTATGTTCTTACATATGGCTAGCTGCTAAAGCTGTCCAGAAAAGCTGTCCTATCCATAACTAGGTGTTGACTTGGCTAGGTGTTGACTACAGTGTTGAATTTCTGAGTATGAAAAAGTGGGAGTAGACTTTTTCAAACAGCAAGAATGATTTGAAAAACAATCATTCCATTAAAGCAGCCTGACTCGGAAAAGATTTTGTCACTCATTCCTCTAAAAAAATCCCCAAACTTAACCAAATAGGATTCATGCAAGATAGTACTACCCAGGCTACCAAAAAAAAAAAAAAAAAAAGGAAAACTTAAATAATTTTGTGCATCATTTTTTCTGCAGATTCTTACCTCTTGGTTTGCACTGAGTTAGTGAGTGTCAGAGTACAACAAAGGCCAGCTGTTCCCTAAGGGGAAGGGAGCTGTTGAGGGACCAAGCATGACAACAAGGACAATAGGGCAGAGGCCCTATTACCAGACAGAATCCAGACCCACGGTAGTCAAACAAGAGGAGCAGAGCCAGACTGGAGATAGCAGTCAGGGTCAGCCCAGAATCCATATCATGTATGGTAATGAGGCACATCTGAGGAACACAAGTCAGAATTAGCGACAAAAGCTGAAATAATGAGGTGTTTGGAGCCATTCACTGCATCTTACGAAGACGGCAATAAGCAAGCTCTGCTGGAGAATCCTTAGGTAGAAAGGAAGCACTAGTCATCTGTGAGTATCCTCTGTGAACATAACACAGAATCTGCAGCACATCGCCTTTACACTATTACCTCGCCCTGCTTGCACAGGTCATGTTTGTTTAAGGCAAGATAAAATATCTTCTAGGACAAGGGCCTCACTGCTTCATTTCTTCAATTCCCATCTTGGTCAGCCCATGGAAAAGTAACATTAAACAAAAAGCACAATGCAGGCAACCCAGCATGTCCATCTGCTTATCAGTCTCACATTTGATTTCTGTATTGTCAATGCCTTTGAGAAGTATTCTGGAAGGAAGAAAACATGCAAAGCAGCAGCTTCATAAATAGGGTGATCATTAGAGAGTTCTGCTAGCAGTAAGACATATGCTTAAATTTTATTTCAGTGAAAAACATTCATAATCATAATCAGACAAGGCATTCCACTTGACAAAGGTAGGGAGAAATCTCCGTGTGGGTTTAGCTGGTGGGTCGAGAAAGGAGGAAAAAAATAAGAGCAACTTCTGCAGTTGAATCAATGGTTAGGACAGTGCTGCTCTCTACTGGTGAGGAACACACATTGCTCTAGCAGTACACTCGTGCCTGGGTACGCGTGTAGGCAATGCTTGTAAAGGTATGTGAGCTATTTTAACAATTTTAAATAAAAGCTGTAATATTTACACAAATTTATATCTTGTCACTATTAAAATTAAATGCTTATTAAATTTTCTGAGTGTCTTAAAGCTTAGTTCCTTCTTCACATTTCATTGCTTCAAAGTATATCCAGCAGTTTAATACAAATATGATGCCATTGTTCTACAGACAAGAAAATGTTTCCAACTGGTCATAATTTTTCTTCTTTCTTACCTTCTTTTTTATGGAAAAATCATGGATTTTCATTGAAATGGGAATTTAAACTGTCTGAATACTAGCTGCAAACTCAGAGGGTGTTTGAAAATTGGTTCCAAATTTACTCTAGGAGTTAAAAAAATAATATCTATTTGCTTGTAAAACAAGTAAACATAAAAGTGGTGCTCTACTGATAGAATAACATAGGTCCTTTCACATATTTGAAGATGGATATTCACAAAGAACTCATAGTTTCAGATCCTAGGGATTCAGTCTCACTTAAGCTGAGGATAAAAAAAAGTAAACAAAATTCTCAGAATTTAATCATGGATAAAATAATAACTAAGTTTGTGTCTCACAGACACAAGGCTGAATGAAATGGTAGGCAATGGTTTGGATGTGGTAACTTTTGCAGGCTGGATCAGAGAAGATTCTTGGAGAGACTCTCTCTGGATTCTCCCTGTGTACTCCTCCATCTGGATGATAATGAGACTCCAGAATGGAGTCTGATTGCCAAGAGAGCATAGCACAGAGATTCCATTTTGACTGGAGGTGCTCATGGTTTTATCATCTGGTTCTCTTTAGGCATACTCAGATCTTAACACAACAACTTGCTTCATCACACCCACATGACACATGTCTATGACAGCTCTCCTGAGCATCATCATCAGCATTCCCTGTGGTCTTTTGTCACACTTTCACTTGAAAGCCTCACTATGAAACACTGTCTACCTTAAGTAAAACAGAACAACAAAGCACTGAAGTGCCTAGATAAGCAAACACCCCTTTCTTGTGTAAAATCATGGAACGTGGAAAACTATTAAGATACACCAATTTGCTCGTTTTCTTTTGTTCTATGTCTCTCCTTTTCCTGGGGAACTGTCAGTTACAGACATGGCTCTCATGTGGTCCTATAGGTACTCTCATCTTGCAAACTGTTGTCAGTGCGCAGGTTATTCTGAAATAATTGAGTCACATCTTGAAGTCTTCCCCTTCTCTCAGGGCTGGTGTAGGCAGCTTCTGTTCCAGCAGGCAGCAGGCAACCTGATGAGTATTTATTTGAGCAGAGATAGTTGCATCAGTCTTCCAGGAAAGGCTGACATTGTTTTTTCCACAAACATGGACTGTCTTTGTGTGGTCCTTCCCCTCATTCCACTTCAGTAACTAAATGAACAGTGGAGCACCAATTCTAATGGTGTTTGTTGAGCCCAGCACGGTCACCCAGCTAAAGGCCTCTTGCTGGAAGGTAACAATGGTACTATACATTGATGTAGAATGACAAACAAGTCTCCAAAAGACATTAGGAAACATCCTGCAGTGCCTTGTTCAACTGCAGGAACAAATTGCAGATGAGACAGAATGCCACGGCACACAGGGAACATTCATCACAAACAGATTGCTCATTGTTTTACATAAAGTGAGATTTGAAAAGTTGTAATGTTGCCCTCTCTCCTGGAAGGCTTGGTTACAAAGTTTGTTGTGGGACTGTGTATACAGCTGAAGAATTTATAGCTAGAGTCTCAAGCACGGTGGCCTTGGTGGTCTATTGCTGAATATATGTGATAATTTTGATTTTTTTAAAATTTTGATGAGCAGCTATGATACAATCTTAGTACTTTGTTCCACTTTTTGCTCTATTACTTGCCATCCTCAGGAAGGATTCACAGCGATGGGGAGTGGAATCTCAGCCTCTTCTCTGGTAGTCATGGCAGCATACCCGGGCTGATGAGAAACTGTAAGACTCCAAAAAAGAGTTGCCCTACCAAGGCACTATATAAGACTATCAGCTGTTTTTTTTCCTATTTGCAGGGAAGTTTTTGAGCTACCCATGAGCAGTTGTAAATTAGTACCAGTAAGGGACAATTTGGCCTTAGGGTAATCCAGAGGATACATGATAAGACATAAAGTCCCTTTGCATATCCCCAAGCTGAGTTTGCACTGAAGTAATTATACCCCAAAGACAGAAATAGAACTGATGAAAATGTCATCTTTGTTGTGTTTGTTTTCTGAGAAAAGAAAACTCACTAGAGGTTATCAGAAGAACAATTTTATTTTTAGAATACTCTTGTTCCCATGGAACTCAAGAGAATTTTTCTCTTTTACTTGAATGGGAACAAACCATTGCCCTTGGGGAATGACTTCTCACATTACCAAAAAAGAAATATGATTAGGAAAACCTGTGGAATATGTTTTTTCTAGTAATTTGCTCTCAAATAAATGTATCTGTAGAAAGAAGTGTTTATTGTTCATCCTGAGACATTATTTTGTCATGCTGTTAGTTTTATAGGGTACTGGCTCGGATTTTTTTCAATGCTTATTAAAATTAATATAAATCACAAGTTTTTAGTAAGCACTGGATTAGAGGATTGAGTCTCTTAGCAGAATTCTACTAACAAAAAGAGAGAATACAATTTTACTAATCTATTTGATGCTTTTGCAATAAATTAAAGAATGTTCTAGCACATACAAATGTAGAGGAAAGATAAAGACAAAAATCCCCTCTCTGTACAGTTTAGATTTGAAAAAGCAAAGTTGAAAAAACTTTTAAGTTTCTCCCTTTCTTTTTAAAACAAGCCAACAGTTGTCTGTTAGTTCAGGGATTGCTAAAGCACTGACAAGCTACACTAAAACTAAAATCTGTTGGTCAAAACAAAATGCTGTTGAAACTGACATGGGATACTTTTTAAACTATGTGTGTTTTCAAGCAATGATTGGAAGATAATTTCTCCTCTATTGACATTTTGCTATCCTGTAATTCTAAACTCAGTTTGTCCTTCTAGCAATAAACAGATTAGTCACCAGGTGAATATATCCATGGTAGTGAAAAGTAACTTGCTGCAGTTAAAGGTTGTAGATAGAGGATTAAAGTCAGTGCTCTGGAGGGCAGGTGTGATGTGTCTCAACAATTAGGGTTAGGGTTCAGAAAAGGATGAGTTTCACACATAAATGTACTGCAGGGTCTTAGAAATGTGGTGGGTCTACCATAAGACTTAATAATGTCAAGGATTTATGCCTTCTGGCTAGTTGCAATGGAAACTAGTGGCAGCAGCTTTACTGTTAAAGGCAGTATAAATGCATAGTTTGGTAGGTTGAATGCATGGTTTGGATTAGGAGAGCAGTCTGTAGAACTTCTTATCTCACTACATCACAGCAACCCTACAGTCCTTATTTCAGAGGCTTTTTTATAGATCTGATGATGCATCCTAGAGACAACAGGAGTGACTAACTGTAGTGCAAGTCACTATCATACTTATCCCTATGGAATCCTAACCCTAACTACAAAAGGGAAACTTGCATTTAATGTGTGCTTCTGTAGAGGTGGAATCAGGGCTCATGTCTGAAAGGATGATTGACTCTAATATGGGAGCCAGTAATTCTGTAATGGTTAAAGAAAGAGGGCAAAAAAAGAGAGGAGAAGAAATGGAGATTATTAACAAATCCAGTCCATCAGGGTGAGGCTGGAAGGGAAGAGTACAGTCTATATACTATAGCACTGAACAGAGGATGGGTAGACTTTAATATATTATTATGATTAAGATTGGGTGTAGTGTCAGGCTTTAAGGAAGTACAAGTTGTAAATAAACATTTATTGCTAAATCCTGCCAGCTTTTTCCCCTTCAGTTAAAGGTGAATTTGAACTGTCAATGAATCACAGAATCATAGAATCATAGAATCACAGAATCATACAATCATACAATCATAGAATGGCCTGGATTGAAGAGGACCACAATGACCATCTAGTCATTCAACCCCCCTGCTATGTGCAGGATCGCCAACCACCAGACCAGTCTGCCCAGAGCCACATCCAGCCTGGCCTTGAATGCCTCCAGGGATGGGGCATCCACAACCTCCTTGGGCAACCTGTTCCAGGGCGTCACCACCCTCTGAGTGAAAAACTTCCTCCTGATATCTAAGCTAAACCTCTCTTGTCTCAGTTTAAAGCCATTCCCCCTTGTCCTATCACTGTCCACCCTCGTAAACAGCCATTCCCACTACTGGTTATATGCTCCCTTCAAGTATTGGAAGGCCACAATGAGGTCTCAACTGTCAACAGTTTTGATGGGATAGGACTATAGACAACGCATCTAGCACTTACACAGATAGAGTTCAGGGAAGAAGAGGACACAGATCTGAATTTCCTATAATTCCTATAGAATTTGAAGAGACAGTGCCAGAAAACTGCTTTACTCAGCACTGAGTCTGAAGTTCATGACATATGTTAGTCTATCCTAGTGGTAGCATCCTCTTTTTCTGTGAAAGAGAAGATGGAGAGCTAAATCGAGTGTTGGATCCTACTAGACTGGCAAGGAATAATTGAGGTGAGGGTTGATGCTTGTAGATGTCAACATCTTCATAGTATTGACTTAGAATAGGGTGAGTAAGATTGCCTGCAAGTGAAGGCCCCAATCTGGATATCTGGTTTCCATTTGGAAAGCAGAGGTTGGAGGGCTGCCTTTGTTGCTGGATCTCTCCAGGCCTCAGGTTCCAATTTCTGAACTGGCTCTCCTCACAATGAAGAATGTATAATTCATCCTACAACAGAAAAGAGTAAATGAACTAACGATGAGACAACTGGTAGAGTGCCTTAGGATCACAGGTCTGGTAGAAGATGATCAAGGGCTTGGTATTACATACATCAGTTCCTTAAGAGTCTAAGGAATAAGAGCTAAATTTGGAGTTAGGAGTCTGTGCAGCAAAAGTCACGGATCAAATATTAGTGTAGTTTCTTGCAGGGAATAGAGGCCTACAGCAAGGACTAATTCTACCAAGTGGGATCTTCTTAGTCTTTCCGGAACATAAGAAGAAATTTAGACTCAATGTTGAAATTGCAATTCAGGAAAGCAGAAGCTGCAGATTAGCTTATTATTGGAGTCTTAGTTCTGTAGCGCAGCACGAAAGCTACTGTGCTTTCTGCATGGGCCAGTAAGGTTTTCACTGAGAACAGAGCAGTGGTTGGTGCTACATTTTAGGTAAACTATGCCTGAGAGGCTTGTTCTATTGCTATGTTCTGTGAGACCATAATACCCATTTCACTGTTGATCTTTTTAACAGAGAACAGCAGGCATTTGACAGAAACTACAGTATACATAAGATTCTGGACAAGGTTTTAAATTGGAATTTGATTTGGATTTTCAGTAGTTGTTCCATCTTCAACACAAGCCTTTATAGAACTGAGATGAAGACTGACGTTTCAACTCAGATTTGGAGAAGCGTTACAGTGCAAGTCCTGTTGGGCTGGGCTGGGTTTTGGAGCTGGCAATGGACATTGTACTTACATCTGGTTATTTTTGGAAAGAAGTAGGTGTTAACAGAGGTCTGATGTTGTGATAATATTTTAATGATACCTTTATGGATTATTTTTGAGACCGAATAAAATTGCTGCAAACAATAGAAAGCAAACAAGTAATTACAGTTCTGAACTGCTTTTGAGAATGGTAAATTGAAACCAAATACTAAATAAAATAATGATAGTTGTGTTAAAATAAATGCTTTGATTAGCTCTCATTTTTAATTTTATTTCCACTGTCATGTTTTCCAGAGTGACTTTTTGTCCCCTACTTTTCAGTTTGACTACCTAGGCTAAAAGTTTTGCTCATAGTGCTGTATTTCTTTGCCATACCTAGTTTAACTTTATGCATGCAGGAAGACACAAATACAAGAGTTAAAGAGAAAAGTAGTCATCCATAATATTAGTGAAAAAGTAAAGATTTCAGCAATTTTCTGTCTTCCCATAGCACGATACAGGATAGCACATTAAATAGGACACTGCATAAGGTTCCACCATTCACCCCTGTTGCTTTCCTTGTTTTGCAAATAAACACAAAGTTTCAACATTCAGAGTTGTCCTTCTGGCATGTTTTATGAACGTTAAATATTCATGTATGAAATCTGTTCAGATCAAACCTTGGAATAATTTTGACTTTGTTCATGACCAATTAAAATGCCATATAAATTTCAGATTCTGCCATCTGAGTAGCTTGAATGCAGAGAATGAAGGACAATATCCTGTACTCCTAATTTAATTTTCCCATCAGTGTTTGTTTGAACTCTGTCTGTGGGTCAGGACAATGAATGTCTGTGCAAATACTTTCTACTTACACCAGCCAGGACTGCGTGTGCATAATTCCAGCTGAAATTTCAGCAACAGATTATTGTCAGTTAAGCTGTCTTTTCCCCCATAGAAAATAACACTTTCAAATTGAAAACTTAATTAATGGGTTATATGTGTCACTCGCCTGTGGCAGAACTTTGATTTTATGCAAACTGATCCCCCCTCTGGCTCCAGATCTTGTCTGGAGTTCGAGGAATCTTATAACCTTCAGAAAATAAAATTTTATTGAACTTGGAACGGTCCCACGAGCATCAGAGATTTGCTGCGCACACAGAGAAAACAGAAGATAAGTAAATGGCAGAAGAATGCAGTGACTCACTTAACCTGAAAAAAGAAGGTAAAACATGTGGAGGAAGACACTCAAAGGTAGAGGCCGCAGTTCCCCTTTGGGTCAGCTGGAAGTGTTTTTCCACTCACTTCTGATTTTTTGCTTTGCAAGTCTAAGTGTCATCAGCCTTGAACTTGGCAGTGACATGGAGGTAGAAAGAGGTGGAAAGGGCACTTCCATGCTTCTCAGCTTGGAAAAGCAAAGCAGGAACGTCCGCCAAATAAATCTCTGGTCGCTCTGGAATTTCTTGAAAGTCCCAAATATTGTTATTTCCTCCAGTTTTTTGTGCAGTATCTGAACAAGATTGAGTTGTAAGTGTTCCCATGGTCTTTACATGCACAAAGACAAATGAGGTGATTTCAAACAATTACATTTATTTCACACTGCTGAAACAGTGATGGAACAAAGAGCCAAGCAGCTTCCAAGAGGGTGTTTCCTCAGCGTGACCCAGAAGAGAGTTTGAGAATGGTCTGGGTGCTCCTTCTGAGCACAGTCAGAGCTCCTGGAAACTTCAAGATGGCCTCCTACCAGCAGAAGAGACACGGCTGGACACTTTTGGCTGAGGGGAGACCTTATTGCTCTCTTCAAATACCTGAAAGGTGCTTACAGCGAGAGCAGGGTTGGCCTCTTCTCACTGATGACAGGTGACAGGACAAGGGGAAATGGCTTCAAGTTGCACCAGGGAAGGTTTAGGTTGGATTTTAAGAAGGACTTCTTTACAGAAAGGGCTGTTAAGCACTGGAATAGGCTTCCCAGGGAGGTGGTTGAGTCACCATCCCTGGATGTGTTTAAAATCCGTTTGGATGTGGTGCTCGGGGACATGATTTAGCAGAGGGTTGTTAGTTAGGGTAGTATGGTTAGGTTGGACCTGATGATCTTGAAGATCTTTTCCAACCTGACAAATTTGATGATTCTATGATTCTGTGGGCAATATCATGCAGCAAAATTCAGATTTAACACAGGAATGTCCTCTAAGCACGAATGGAAGGAGACAGGATTTAGGTGTGGATCACTGCGAGGCCTTCTGTAGAGACAGGCCCATTTGCAAAAGCTGAGTGCATAGTCAGATATGAGATACTCAAAAGATATCCAGAACCGGGCAGTGACTTGGGCCCTCTGAAACAAAGCATCCGGTGTTGCTACATTTTTTACTGGCAGTACAGCAGTACAGAACAAACATAAAATAAGTTCAGCTAACTCACATTATGAAAGAGAAAACTAATTTCTTTCCCACAGCATGTTTCTCATACCCAGACCACTATGAACACTAAGTACTGCTTCAAACCCCCACCTGGCTCAGCTCCCACAAAAATTAGTCAGGAACAAATAGAAATTTAAGAAATATGTTGCAGATCTTCACTAATTCAAACAGTACCATCCAGAGTAGCTGGCAAGACTTATGATGCTCTCCAGATGTAAGCCTGATGTAAAGATCATGGTGACTACATTTTATTCACTGCAGAGCAGAATATGAAGAAAATGTATGGTACTTCAGAGAAAGATGCTATTTAAACTTACTGGCCTTTGCCAGGTCTCCTTTTCCTTCCAGTGTTTCAAAGTTTCTTCATGGCTAAGATCCCATTTCCAAGGAACCCAGATTCTTCTAATCCATATCTGCAACACCAGTTTATTGCACCTTTCACAATTCCACTCTTCCCGTGTTGTAGAATGATGGATGGAGCTTCTCACAATCATGATTTTCTTTAGGATAGAAATCGGGGAGTGATGGAATTAAGAGGGGAAAGGAAAAATAGTAAATCTGATGTTTTGGAAGACACAATAAAAAAGAAATCCCAGAATTTAAATGTTACATTTTGGCAGAACCAAAACAAAATTAATTCTGATTGCAAATTTGAAGGTGGTTGTTGCTGATACCTTTGGCATTTCTGTTCTCAAAGCCATTCAGATAGCAAATGTGCTCTGGAGCTGTGACTCAGAAAATGAGGTCTCCTAGGTGAGGCTTTCTCACTGAATAAATGTATCCAAAATCCAGGCATAGCACTACAGGAGGCTTATATTGGAAGCATGTTAGTGTATTGATGGATCCCCAGATCCCCCTGGGATAACCTAGGTTAAGAGCCAGGATAGCTCTTCCCAGTCAGTTCTCCTCTGCCTCTGCTCAGTGACCTTCAGATAAACATCATGAAAGCTGACAATCACATTCCATGAACATTACTTAAAACACACTTTGGTGACTTCAGCTACAAACATTTCCTCCCATTTTTCTTCTTGTTGTAATCACTGCATGACTTCAGTAGCTTTAAATACTCACTATCACAATTGTTTTAACCTATCTGTTTTATACTGGCCAATCTATCTGCTTTTAATTTCTTTTTGCTTTCAAAACAAGCTTATGTAACAACAAAAGATGGATTTTTGTAATTTCAGACCATTCCAAACAAGAAATCTAAATTACTGTGGAGCAAAATCGTTTATAGATACCATGGAATCATATCTTTAAATCAAATTTTGTTATGACAGCAGTGTGGTGTAACAAGTCTTCAATATACTGTTTTTAGCCCCAAGCATCGCTCTGCAGCGTTAAGTGCAGGGGCTGCAGAGCGATGCTTGAGGCTAAAAACAGTATATTGAAGACTTGTTACTGTTCAGTTTTGTGGGACAGAATTCCAGACAGAAGAGGACTGGCATCAATACATATGCATTTGGAAGTGCGTGCCTTATTTTAGTTTATTTTCTTAGTATTTCTGATTGGCTGCAAGCTTTTCAATCTGGCTTCAGAAGTGCTACAATTAAAATGCAGCTGAATTCCTGTCATGAAGAGGGAGAAGAAACAGCAACATTTACTATGTCATTTATAGCAGCTGTCACTTTTAAAAGTTACTAAACTCTCCTTACCTAGAAAAGTATTTAATCTTTTCACTGCTCCAGGCATTTGATTTTCCTTTTCTCAGTTCGCTTCAGCTTTCATCCTTTCCTTATCATCCTATTTGTCTATCAAGACAGTCTTTTCTGTATTATTTTCCCAGATACTGAATGCAGAACTTTGTAAAGAATTCTTAAAACAATTGTCAAGGTTGAACTGAATTCAAGAATAAAAATACATATATCTGTATCTCAAGAGTTCCATGTCTCTAAGATCTTTGGAAGCATTTCATGACATATGTAAAGTAATTAAAATATTGTGTTCTGGAATTGGCACGGTCAGAAATAAATATTTCTAATGATTATGTTTATTGCAGTCTTGGGATTCCTTGTATTTGGACATGATTTTCATCGGACAGTTAAAAGCCTTAGATTAACCTTCAACCTGTTAAAGCACTAACTCTTTTCAATTGAGAAGCACAAATCCCCCCAGCAGTGAAAAAGAATACAGTTCTTGGCTCATTCTTAGACATATTTTACATTTTATAAGTGAGAAAATGGAGACAATGAAATTTCAGAGCCAGCAAGTAGCTGTGGCGATTACAGATCCCAAAGATCCTCATTCCCCACTCATGCATTGCCCCTGAAATGACAGCACTACAGGCATTTGCTTGTTCTCACTTTGTTCTGAAACAAAATGGACTGAAGAGATAACTATGGGGAGAAAAACCTTGTAGGAACTTGCATCTTTTAATTTACTCTACCAATATTCTGCAAGTATTTTTTTTTTAAGTTTATCTCACCACACTACCAAACATAAATGAAGTACATTGACTGTGCCCAGAGTTGGATGGGACAAATAAAATGCGACATTTATTCATTTATTTTCCTTGGATAAACCAACCTTGATGATTCTCATTTTCTCCTTCATTTTTGTATGTAACAGTGAAAAATTAAATGATGAATGGAAACCTTTCTGTGGTGCTCAGCTGCACTGAATGCAGCATATTCCATTCACTAATTAAAGAAAAAAAAAAAAAAAAAAAAAAAAAGCTTTCCACTTATTTGCAAGCCAGATGCAGAAATGATACTTAGACCTTAAATACAGTAGGGACAAATAGTAGAGTTTTTGGAGGTAATATTTCTCCCCTTTGATCCAAGATAAATTTTAATTCAATTTCAAAATATAAACAAAATATAAAAGTCTTTGGAGTTTTGCCATCAATACAGAGTCTTTCATTAACTGTATCTCATTAGAGCTAAGGAGAGATTCCCTACAATACACTTGGAATAACATCTTACCATTCTGTCTGAAGCATAGATCTGTTTACATAAGTAGGTTGATCAGAGACAGTTTCTAGCCAAGCAAACGTTCAAGAAGATTAATGATGAACACATGTTCTATTTTATTATCTAAAACAACACCCAAATTCTTGACTGAAATCTAGGTTATGTGATGACACAGAGAGTTGGTTAGGGGTATTTCCTGTTTTCAGAGTGTTAACCCACTGTGTCCACTTTTGTTGCTCTTCGGAGAATGCAGATGGTTACATTTTTGTAGGATTTCACTTCATTACTAGGGAAATTGTGATTTTTTGTTTCTGTTGTTGAGCTGAGAAATGTAGGGCTGAGAGGTAGCCCAAAAGTGTATGCAGAGAACAACCGTAAGAAGGACAACAACCAGATTACTAGGAAATGTGGTTCCTCTCCCATTTCAAGATTTCCTGCAGTTGCTAGGATGCCATTAGAATGTACAGCACAGCACAAGGTTTCGCATTATCCAGGTTCACCAGAGAACAAGTAACTTGTTTCTGCTTCTCTTTGCTCATGATAGTTACACAAGGATCCAGTCTGCTAACTTGATGAACAGCTTGGAGGCCTATTAGATCTTTAGTGTTTGTAGATAATTAAATAGCACTGATTTTAACAGTTCATGCAATTCAACAGACCTGAGCATATTCATCTATGTATTATAGAGAAGTCCAAGCAATTAAATCTAGAAAGCTGAAGAAAACTGCAGCTAGAAATGGTCATTACTGTGGAACTAGACATCAGATACTAATCTGGGTGTCCTGGTGGACAACAAGTTGAAAATAAGCCAGCAATGTGTCTTGCTGCAAAGGCAGCCAACTGTTTCTGTGGATGAGTAAAGAAGAGCGTGGCCTGCCAGACAAGAGAGGTGATTCTTCTCAGCCCTGGAGAGGCCATATCTCAACTGCTACATCCAGTGCTGGGCTTCCCGGTCAAAGAAAGATACGAACACTTGGGAGCCAGTCCAGTGATAGCTGGATTGCAATGATAGCTGCTGGATTGCAGCATATGACAGGAGGAGAGGCTAAGAGCTGGGATTCTCTACCCTTGGGAAGAGAAGCATCAGAGAGAAACTTATCAAGAGATACGAATACCTGATTTGGTGGATATAAAGAAAATAAAGCTGAGCTTTTCTCAGTTGTATCCAGTAGAAGAATAAGGGGCAAGGGGCACAAACTTGAAATAGAAGAATTTCAATTTAAACATCTGAAAAAAATTGTAAGGGTGATTCATGACTGAAGCAGGTTGCCCAGAGAGGCTATGTGTCTTCATCCTTGAAGATATTCAAAACCCAGGTGGGTATGGCTCTGAGTAATCTGTTCTTCTTGGACCTGCTTTGAGTAGTGGGGCTGGAACAGATGATCTCCAAATATCCCTTTGGACCTTAATTATTCTGTGACTCTGTGATTGCAGCCTTATTTATGCAATTCAGTCTGATACTTTAGGGACTCACTATTTATATCACCTCTGCACTCAATGCAGAGTCTAGTTCAAAAAAGCACATTCCAGCTGATTATTCAAAATCCCGTGCAAAATAGTTCTTAGTGCCTAGACAGTGACACCTGTGACAGTGCCAGTGCCAGTGCCTTTGATATCTACTTTATGCTTCACAACTCTTGTTGTGTTCTGTCAGTAGGGGAATGAAGCAAATGCTCCTGCCCTGCATAAGGATGATCAAACACCTCGTTGTTGCTGGATCTACAGCCCAAAGTCACTTCCATTTAGCATTCCAAAACCTTCATCTCACAAGGTAGAACAACTGTACTAAGTAGTGTGCAAGTTTCCTCCCCTTATAAAGCTGTCAAGCTATTTCTCTTAGAGAGAGACAAGGAGACGTTTCCTTCTGTTTGTGACTGTTTAGAGGCCGCTTGAAGCCTATGCTAACAGTGGCAAATACAAAATGGAATAACTGGCCTCCAAGCATTTAGCAGGACATACCTTCTTCTGCCACATGTTGCAGTTTTTCTGTCCAGGACTGCATTACATATTTCATTTTATAGGGCTGTGAAAATCAGTATTGCTTTTCCATTTCATTTTGTTTCTCTTCAGCAATGGCAGTGGCATAACTGTCAGCAAAGACTGAAGTACCACCAACCCTTGGCCCACATCACCCTCAGACAAGCCTGCCATGAATAAGTTGATGACCATCTCCACAGAGAAAAAAGACAGGGTAAAGCATAAACCTATGGGTTGCAACTTACAATTGCAAGTGTTTGTTTCTAGTAGTAACAGTTGAAAAAGACACTTAACCTCAGCCTCACAGCTGTGAAGAAGTAAAGAGTGTGACCTGCCTTAGCCATTGCAGTAGGGCATAACTATGCCACAGCAACAGGGCAAATACGTGGTTCAGTGGAAGGAGAACCCAGGACTTACAGTTGTTGGATCTGATCTCCACTTGATGTTTTCTCCAACAATACATCCAGTCCTTGCCAACTAATTCTAAATGATTCATTTTGTTACTGGATAGTCATATTTTGTGGGTAGCCACTAGTCAGTTTGAGTTATTCACTTCTACAAAATACTTCCTCTAGAAAGTACTGTAAACAGAATTAATTTTTAAATAGTTTGGGTTGTTTGAAAGCCATGAGCAATGGTTATTAATATTGGCACAGCTTAGGTCACATGTTAATGATTCAAAGGATGGAAACTGGAACATTTTGGACAGAACTGATGTTTTTACATTCACTTATATCCAGACACTCTGGTGGCAGAAGTGTTAATTATACCCAAGACAGCAGACTGGGGAAGTTACAGGTACTAAATACATGTGGACGTGGTAAAATAAATCTCTAGATGAAGAAAATCATGTATATTCAAGTAATTTATTTTCCATTTGTTGGCTGCAACATGCAACTCTATCATGCATCTATTCTGAAAGATGAGGGGAAACAAGTTTGTCATGCTGAAGGCAATGGAAAGTATGCTTGATATAGCATGCACAAATATGGACATGAAACTGGAAGGCTGCTCTGCTAACAACTCTTACAGATGCAAAGAAGCATGCACCCAGATTCCCAAACAGCATACTGTGATGTTTTGACTTGAAATCTCTTGCACTGAAACTAATTCTTGTGATAAAAAAATGGCTGGTCCCCAACCAGCAGGCTCAATAAGCCAAGAAAGCTTTACACGTGGTGACTGCAGCCTAGTTACCATTAGCAGAACTCAACACTGTTCTGCTTCTCTAAAAAAAAAAAAAGATCTAAAGGGCTTGCCACTGTTTGGAAAGAACCTATAGTTTTGGTTGTTCTTTTTTGCACATGTCTAGACTGGTTTACTGCTTTTCAGTGCAACTTCTTGTCACGGTATCACAGCCAGTATGAGCTTTTTGACTGCTGCTGACCAAGGCAGACTCTAAGTAGTCTTCAAAAGCAAAAGAATTTGCCAGAAACTGAGTCAGATTTAGCTGCCTGCCAGGAATTTGCTGCATGCCATACAATACAATCTTGAGTCACCTTCTAAAAACAGACTTGATTAATATGTTCTTAACAAGAGAAAAAAGACTGAAATTCCCATTTGGTCTTATGCCAAGACTCTACCATGCTCCCTTTTCCTCCAAAGTAAAAGCACTTACCTTGATTTCAGTATAAATGGCCATTCAGAATGTCAAGTTCAGTGAGGAACATGACAGGGGACTGACTGCATGCTGGGACTTAATGAACATGGCCTTCTGTGGAGAGGAGCAGGAGTCATATGTAACAAAACACAGGCATTGCATTGGACTGTAAAAGAATAATGGCTGCCTGGATGTTCAGATTCATGAGGGTAATGCCCACATCTCTCACACTGCAATATGAATGAGAACAACATGATGATGGAAAACAGCAGAGAGTTCCTAAGGAAACTGAAGTTCTTGTTGTTTAACTCACCACTAGGTGTCATGACTTCTTCATTTTTAAGCAAACAGCTGAGTTCTATGCCTAGGGGGAAAAAAAACCAACTCTGGGTGAAGGCAGGAAGCCAGCACATTAGCAAACTATTCAAGCTGGCTCCAAACTAAATTCTTTTCAGTAAAGTGAGGTTGGTAGATAGCATTCAGAGAAAAATGAGAAGTCATGAGAAGTCATTTACATGAATTTTGCAGATTGCTGCCACGACTGACCATACTGAAATGCTGAAAATGTCATGAGTGCAGGTAGCTGTAGAGCTCAGCATTCACAGTGCATCACAGAGCTTCCTTATATTTGTCTGCTTTACTCTGTCAAAAATCAGTCCCACACTCAGTAGACTTACAGTTACATGAAGGTGAAAATAATTTTCCTCACATCTATGAAAATACTCTTTGTATGTGTCTCAGAACAGCTGATTTCGTGAAGTCAGTCACTACTAATGAACACTGCAATTTTGATAGGTTTGGAGATTGATGAATACAGAGAAACAGATTTAAGTGTACATTTTTGATATGCACTGACAAGAAAAGTGCATGGCAGGAAGAACGTCAGTACAACTTTCTACTACCCCTCTCTATGCCACGTACTTCCATGCTGCTGTGCTCTCCAGGGAAGTTTCACCACCTCCTGCTTTTCTGGCTTTTCCATTGGGACTGAATTCAGTGGAAGTGTGCTGGGTTGGCACTCTCCACAGAACTGTGAATCCTATCTCCTTTCTTGCAAATAGACAATTGTCATCACAAAGGCTGAAGCACACCTGATTTTTGACACCATGGGTTAGACACAAACCAGCAAAGGAGTGAGGAGCTCTCTCTCCTTCTAAAGGCTGCCACACTGGGATTAAAAACGTGAGACTCGTCAGAACAAAGCCAATCAACTTCAGGAGAGCGCTCTTCCCTTGTGTTTCTGCATTTTCTGTCACATTTAGTGCTGAAGGCTCTGTGGAGAACATGAATCCACCAGCCCAGGATGAGGTAGAGACCTGATACATCAGACTATGTACTTCTGGGCGTTTCTTAGGAAGTTGGCAGCACGTTCTAAACAACTCACTATTTATTTAATTAAGTAAAGCTAAGTCTGAAGTGGCTGCCCTGTATGGGCAGATGGTTTTTTGTCTGACCCCCATGTAGAGAGCACATTTGCTGGATGATTTACAGCTTGATCTGGGAGCCAAAGGAAAAAACCAAACATTGCTGGCTGCAGTTTGATTTTGTTTGATCTCTTAAGTAGTTTAACATGGTACTGGCCTTCTTTCCCCATTTTAGGTTTCTCCGTTTCAGAACAACAGAATGCATTCAGTGATGCAACTTTTAAACCACCTACATGATGTCCTGGTCTGGAAAAAGTGTTATAATTGCCTTTAAGATAAGAGCTCTTCTGTTTCTGTCTGGGGACATCCCACAGAAGCACAGGGAAATCCAGAAGGGAACCTCATGAGTGATTTCTTCTCTTCTCAGGTGCAATGTTTTTACTGTAATGTATTTTGACTTTCCATCTTCCCATTTTATTATTTAGGAATTTGAGAATCAGCACTTGCACAAGAATTTAAAGCTACACAGTTTCCCCCATCCTTCAAAGTGAAGCCATGTCACTGGGTGGTCTTGGCACTGAGCATTCATATGGGGCTAATAAAGGTGATTTTTCTCAGTACAGAACCTGAGATATCTGATTCATGTTGCAAATGTGTAATTAATCTACTGCATAAATCAAGACTGATTCACACTCTATATTCTATGTTGAAGCAACACAAAAAGATTCCACCCATTGGGATGCAGTGGACATTTTGAACATTTGTTTCTAGAGGGATTCCGTTCTGCCTTTTTTACTTTTTTGTAGAATGCCTTCAGTGTTTACTATTGTTCATTTAATATTCCCTTTGCTCTTACAGAAAATTATATATCTTTCTCATTTTTTTTCAGTTTATTTACCTTGGGCATTTGACAGTATTTTGTGTCTAATCTCCTTCACTTCTATTAAAATTGGAAAACATAATGGAAAAACCATTGAAAAGCAGGGGAATTCAACAGTAGATGGTAGGTATAAAATATTTTCCACTCATTCTTTAAATAAATTGAGTGATTTTCAAATTTTCAGAGTCTTTAATTTATAGCTGTAGCTAATTGATAACCATACTTAAGAAATATAGGATTACCTGAACATTGGATATTATTTAATTATTGCCTGTTATAGGGAACTAGAGTATAATGCTTGCATTTCTTTTCTAACCCCTAATTCCCAACTACCAGTGAACTGACACAATTCATCGTGCTTCCCAGATCTTTCCATATCTCTATAATTGTATGCTCAGTGTCTTCCAAGAGTATTCTATCCATACCTTCTCTGGTACAGATGGTCTGGTTTCTAGCTCCCAGTAAACTCTTGCCTCATATAAGGACAGGTAAATCAGTAGGATCATTACTCTATGGAAAGTAATATCTGGTGGGAAGCTAATTAGATATATCTTCAGAGACCCAGATATTTTGCTTTAGCCAAAAATGATGTGTGGGCACCAACTATGAGTAGAAGAGAGACATGTCTTTTCAAGAATTCTAGATAAACCATACAAACTGCTGACAGATAAACTCTGGAGATCTGTTAAGGCTCCTGCAGGGTTGTTATCAACACTACGAACTGACTTGACATGAATTATATACATTTCACTAAAACCAGCTCACGGATGATACCTGAATTGCATAGTAGCAGAAAGCTGCGGTAGGACATACTGGAGATATCTGATTGAACTCTTAATTAGCAGATTCAGGGGTGAATGAGCCTTGTTGGAACAGAAATTGTCCTGAGCATATGCAGAAACATAGCTCTTGGGAGGCTCTTTCTAGGCAAAGCTGAAGGATGTGAGTGCTTCACAAAGTAGGATTCCACGCATGGACTTAGCACGTAAGCTACATTTAAGTCTCACTTTAGGGCTGAAAAAAGAGCATTATGCATTTGATCTGTACTCTATTTCTTCTCAAAACAGGGAGATGGATATGAAATAGGGTTTTTTTTGTTGTTTTTTTTGGGGGGTTCCTCTAGAACTACTACTGAAAAGCACCTCATGAAAGGTAGAGAATATTACCTGTAAAAGGGGTACCAGATCTTACCTGTTTCACAGCAGTGAAGTAAAGATCAGGATGTTACATTATTCTTATTATATCCAGAGGGATACAAAGCACTAGACCACACAACAGAGCAAGAAACATAAGAATATTGCTCTGATAAACTATGAGTTGAACACCAACTCTGAAAGACTTCAAGCAAGGAACTCAGCTGCTCTTCTCATGTAAGTTTACTTAGGTGCTGACTGGAGATGTACATCTCTTGATGAGAGATGGCTGCAAACTAGGAGATCTCTCTGACTTGTAAAAATTTGGCTAGTGATGTTCACTTGTTGCTATGTTTTGGTTTTTGGCAGGCAGATCAATATGTAACCATGCATATGATTAATTATAATGCCTCTGAAAATAAAAGAAATCTAGTTAGGACTACACTGTTAGAAAACTATCCTCTGCCTGTATGGAAAAGTCTCTTCTGAAGCAAAAGAATGTGACTGAAGACTATAGCCATCATAAGGGGTCTCACTCAGGGAGCTAAAATGAAATTACTGAAGTAATTTCAGTGACCCTTGCAACAGGCAGTCGTAGCTATATCCTGGAGGCACAACTTAAGTCTGGAATAAGTCACAGGTATCTGTTTCAAAAATGCATGTCATCAAAGAGGCTGCTGAGATGAAATTGCAACTAATAGCCAAACACATGCTTCATAAAAAATGCATTCAAAGAACAAAATCCACACCAAGAAAAGCAGTTTTCGCTGTTGTTCCATAATGTTCCTTAAACAGCAGATGGCAAAGATAGTTGCATGCACTTCTTAATGAATGAAATCCAAACAGCTATCTCCAAGCTGTTTAAAAGAGTGCCATTCACCAGTGGGTCATTCACCAGTGATACTGTTTAATTTACTGGTCTTTTTTTTCTCCAGACATGTGCCTAAAGCACTCATTTATGACAATGGCTCGATTTTCATAGCAACTGTTCCCATATGCTCCCACAGGAATTGTAGTTTCCAGAGTCTCTAAAATAAGTCTGCTCTTCTGAGTGGTTAAAGATGGTTTTTAGTTGTGTAACTTTTGGGCATTCAGTATCATAGAGTTTAGGCCAAATGGAGAAAGTTAAAGCAGATCTCAGGCAGCTAGTAAGTCCTGCCAAACCCCAGGGGACAGTTTATTCATCAGAGTTTATAAACTGAAAGTGGTATCTTTGCTATCTGGGAGCTGCACAGTCGGTCAGAAAGCCAGTCAGGTGTGAATGCTGCAAGCAGTGCTGAAAATAAATTGTTTTGTAAAATGGCATATCCCCAGCCAGCTAGACCAAACAAACTGAGCAGCCCTCATGTAGACTAGTCCAGCTTGCCTGATGACCACAGAAGTTGTTGATACCAAAGCAAAACATGATTTGGGCATCACAAAAAAATGACCTCCTGTATAGCACCCTGCTGACCACTGCAAGCACTAAGAAACTTGGTCTTGACTGATGTTTTGCCAGTTAGTGTTAACTGGTCAAACTTGAGTTCTGGTTCATTTGGGGCAAGCTTTTCTTGTTTTCTTGGCTTTGCAGAGGTGTCTTGGAACACCAGTGGGGAATTCAGGTGTATTCACATTATTATATTGAAAAGAGAAGTAAATTCCAACCTGCTTGTCTTGTTCCTTTCCAAGGTTGAGGAATTTCTCTCTGAACTTTACTTCTCCTTCTTTTGCCAAAGAGGTCAAGAGAGATGTGCTGATATCTGCATCTGATTGCCAACTGTGATCTGATTGGTCTTATTGGGATCAAGCTGTCAAGGTGCATTATCTTGATCCATTCAGGAGTAAGAAATGAAGATGGGGCTTAGTTTACTGTCAGATTTGTTTTTTGTTTTTTTTTTTGGTGGAGTATGTGGATGCCAACATGTGATTCATGAACATAACTGTACAAGGAATAGCTTCTGTGTAGCCTATGGGAAATAGTATCTTTTAAGTACCTTTTTTAACTTATTGGGCCATCTAAGGCATACTCTCAACGACATCACTTCGCTGCTGGTGTCAAAGTTTGGAGATACAAGTTCCTGTTACTGCCACTTAGCCACTAATGAGATAATTTGCTGCTGTTTTTGCTACAATGCTGTTCTATTACTGTCAGTAGAGGTAAGGGCCTATTAAAGCTATTTTTTTCTGGACTGAGCAATAATAGTTTCAGTAAGCCACCAAAATCTAGCACACAATTGCCCCACTTTCTGGAATGAGATCCAAAATATTGCTAGCTCTGCTTCATATATTTGACAGAAATCATGTGTTCTGACCCTTCAACTAACACTGAACACTATGTTTTTGATTGCTTAGCCTCAACTTCAGAGTTGCCCCTAGATAGGGGCAATGGAGGAAGTTGCCTGGGTCAACAAAGTGTTGGATATAACAAGGCAGCCATTCTTTGTGTGCCTGTGTTGGTTGATGAAATATACACAGTTGCAGCTTATGTTGTACTTTAAGTGTCGTGCATATCTAAACTGCCATCTCTATCCATTGCTTTTCTGTGGCAAAAGTGATAGAGCAGTAAACTGTATTCTAGCTCCCTTTCCTCACCAGGTTTCCTGTGGCCAGAAGAAGCCATTCTCAGGCAGGATGGCAATATTCAGCACTGCATTTGGATCAAGAGAACACAATTACCAGGCCATGACAGAGAGGCTACACCATCTTTGCAAACATCCATTAAAACACAACAGTGGCACTCATCCATTAGCTAACTATTACAAGAACGATCAGCCTTATCTCTACTGACAAATGGTGAGCAAATATCCTTCCCTGGCCTTCTCTCTCAGAAGAATAATGCTACACAAACATGTCCCAAGTAGATCTGCAAACTAAACTGCTTTCTTGCATAGGTACTTGTGACTTTGAGAAAATAAAGCTCTTCCAAAGAGTTTGTGGAATTTCAGAAGACAACAAATCACAAAAGAAGTGTCTTGTTTGGAAATGGGACACCAAATGGAAAGGTCACTCTTTTCACAGAAATGCAAGGACTTCACAATTTCCCCCCCGCTTATTAAAATGAAGTCAAAGAGATACAGTGTCAGTGAAGAAGAGCAGAAGCTCTCTTGAATCCACTGGGCTAGCATCCTCTGCCAGCAATGATTCAAATCCCAAACATTTCATTATTTTTAGAAGACTGAGGTTCCTACAACATCTGACAGTATTGTTATGAATAAACACCTAGAATTAAAATACAGGGAGTGATAATATTCAAGAAAGAGGATGTATAGGAAGTACTACATGCTTTCCTCATAATTTACCTGCACTACATTCTGATGATTAGACATCCCTGCTCTGAGTGCCAACTAGGTCATACGAGGCAAAGCATCTATTGAACAGATTTTTCTTGCCAGACATTGGCAGCAAGAATTGCATTTGACATCTCCGACTAGACATCAGTTTCTGGTTCTTTGGCTCTGGCTTACAAATGTCATTGCCAAGATGCTTTGGCACTCTCTTATAACCAGTGTTATTTAGAGTTTTAATTTATTTGAGCTCCTGTACTCTTTTTGCCTTGACTGGAATAAAATAAAATCCAGAGATGGTACATCTCTGTTTATGACCAAGAAAATATAGTATCAATGTAAAGAGGTAGAAGGGACAGAAGGATTTAAAATAAGAGGAGAAAGTTACAGGAAATTAAATGGATGAAAATTACTTCATAGGCTAAGTGAACACAGGATTACTTTTGAAAATGTCACTGTGAAATAAGGTGACTCATACTCCAGAAAGTATCCTTCCAGAAAGGGAAGGATAAATGTAGTGTTAAAAAAAAAACAACAACAAACATCAATTTATTAATAATCAAATAGCTTTGATTTTAAAACTTGCGTTTGAACTTATTTTACAGTCAATGCCATTAAGCACTATATGCAAACTGAAAGGTGATGGTTTGTTGGAAATGTGTTCCAGCACAAATTAGTTCCATGCTGATAAAAAAAAAAAAAAATCCTCAAGACCCAGTCCTCATTAACTTCGGCCTTAGGTGGATACAGATGTAACATTCTAGAAAATCTGTCTTTCAGTGAGTTTGGACATTAGTATATGCTATTCTAATTTTCATTCTGGAGGTGTCATTTCAAAAATTTGACATTAGTTACCTTAGTTACCCAATATCCCATTGGAATTATGGTATAGATAAATGACATAAAGACGTCTATTTGCATTTGTGTCAGGTCTTTTGAAGTACCATCTACTACAGTCACCAAAGACAGTTCTTCGAATCCAAGGTACCCTGCATTTTAGTAAAAACATCTTGAGTACCATAATCTTTTTGTCAGTATATTAAAAAATATTTTGAGGACACAGTTTCCAAAACGTGTAGATAGGAGATAGTTAGGTCTATGTCCTGCAGAGCAGAGTACATTCATCTTGCCCTCAAAAAGGGTTCCTCTCTTTTTTTATGAGAGTAGAATTGCAATAGTCCTTCCAAAGAACATCTACATATTGTAATTCAATCTTTTGATTTTAGAACCAGGTTTGAAAATAATATCCTGTACCTCTAGGAAGTAGGGATAATTCAGTTTCCTAGACATCTGTATCTATACTTGAGGATTCCTACACTAGATACTAAATGTTCTAAATGATTCTATTGCCACAGATGAAATAAGACAGACATTGATTGGACAGGTCAGAACATTGTTATTATTCTAACTATTCTGGGTCAGACTGCTGATGAGTATTCAGAAGCAAGAATTACCTATGTAACTGTTTAATTACAGAAGAATTTCATAGACTAACAACATACTCAATGTGCTATTAAAGACCAGTCTTTGATAGGACCAAATCATCGAAAGTTAGAGGGATACTAGTGAAGTTCACACACCAAAACAAGAATGATACTTAATAAGAGATGCCAGAGTACAATCTAAAGATCTTCACTCTGACATACTTTGTGTTTACACAAGTAAAAATGAACATGCAAAATTCACCAATGCTACTGACACAACCGATAGCAGGTCCATTGGATAATACACTGTCTACTTGTTCTATAGCTTCTGCAGAAGACAGGAACAACTAAGTTTATTACTGAATTTTGAATGTGTGTCCTGCCTTCATAGGAACGCAGAGAAACCTTGCTGAAGTTAACTGTGTATGGCAGGAATAAATTTGGTGCAAAATCAAACTTTCACCTAGTGTCTGTACTAAAAATATTACTGCAGAGGGAAAAATAGGAATGTTTTTAACAACATTTATAGGACAAGTAGAGGTCTGAAAAGGAATGGAAAATGGCAGACATTTTTCATAAAATAAGAATTGTCCCTCCTTCATAGGCCTGGATTGTTTGCATGTGTGGTACAAAAATGTGTAATGGAAACCTGGGAAACAAAGAAGGCTTTTCAGGCTGAGGATTCCAGCTGTTAGCAGACTGTGGAAGTGAAAACAAACTTTATTCAATGTCTGCAGATGCTTCCAAATTTTCACAGTTCTAAAATTAAAATTCATTTACCTAATCAATATTAAGTACCTAAGGGAAAATGTGTTGCCCATTAGATACAGTTTAAGTGGTGAAGAAAATAAAGGACTTGAACATTTTCAAGCAGAAGGAACTGGTGGCTCAGAAGCAGCAGCAGATGAAAACAATGACTGGAGACAGTCCATGTTGTAATGATAAATGAACATTCATTTCCAAGTTGCACTGATGCAACTCCACTGGCTTTACTGGAGTGCAATGTAGCTCAAATGTAATTTACCTACTATGCCTGATCATCTCTTAATAAGGACAAATTCTTTTCATGGTCACATGCTTCTGAAATAATGTTAAGTCAAAGAAGAAGGGGTTTGGGGGTCTTTTGCCTGACACCTGTGAAGCACACAACAATTTCCACAAAAGGAACTCTAGGACGAAGTACTTGTAGGGATGACATAAGGCTGCATAAGGAGAAGCTGAGTAAGGAGCAGTGAGTGCAGAAGCGTATTTGTCTTGTGAAGACTATTTCTGTGCTATTTCAAAACCCCATGTCAATTGTGATTCATTGGTGGCAAGGCCCTATCTTTAAACAAATGTCCTTTAGACTTTGACTTTGGTGGGGTCAGGATAAAATCTACAGGAGTCATAAATGACAAAGCACTATCAAAAGTGTGTATTAAAAATTTTGAAAAAAAAAATTGTATATGCAGCCTGAAACTGAAGCATATGGCTTTCCTGTTGTTCTTTCAGACAGGCAGTGACTGTCATTTCACAGGCAATAACTTCACTTCATCATACAGAATCAAAAATACCAAGTATTCTTCTAGTGAGGCATCTTTTTGTATGACAAGTAGCCATATTTTGGCTGGGGTGCTCCATATCTGATTTTTGCATTGAATTTGCTGCAATTTCTATGCTGAAGATTACTATCATTGTTCCCAAGCAAGATTTTTATCCTTGAAGCACTCCAGTTCATGGAAACAAACCAGGCAAAATCCCCTCGTTGAATTACGACCTAGGGCAGACAAAGCTTTAGTGTTAAAAGGGGCATAAACAAACCACACCTCAACCCTACCAAACTAGGCTACATCATGGAAGGGAGAACATCCCTTCCTCTCTACACTGTCACAGGATGACATCAGCCCAGAGCAGCTGACAGAAGTATGGCAGCAGTGGCAGATCTACTCTGAATTTGGCAAAGGTGGAGAGAAACTGTTAGACATTGCAATGTATGAGTTATTTAAGTTGCTCCTATTACAGTGATCGGTGGGAAACTTATGATTTATATGATGACTTCTGAAAAAGCCTAAGCACTGTATGATTTAAAGCCTCTGAAGAAGAGCAGTTCTTTGGGGAAACAAAAGAATATTAAAAAGAATCCAGAAGTTTTAGTGTGATCCACATGAGATGGTTTATGTTGATCAAATAAATAATAATAATACTAAAGGCACACTTAGTCTATTGTTATACACAGTTTAATTTACAGTTTTCTAATGTTCTTCCCATTTATAAGAAACGAATTCAATTCACCAACATTTGCATTCAAAATTCCATTAAAAATTATACAGCTAAATACCAAACTTTGGTAAAATGTATCTTTCAGAAGACAACAGGAAAAAATTATCAATGCTGTAATGTGTTGCAGAGGATTCAGGGCGGAATAGATGAGATCAGAGAAATAAAAGCAAAGTGTTCTATTGTATATGTAGAAGCAGATTGATGTGCCTCACTTTTAATGATGGCGTAAAGCATCTTCCAGTATATGGTGGAAGTGAAGCAGGTTAAAATTTATGTTAACGCTCTACACAAGGTCCCTCTGGCTGTGAAAAAAGCCTATAAGGAATAGGATTTAACTCATCTAACTTTTAATGTTTTCTAATAATGTCTCTATCACACCTGGACAAGAAACAAAGCTTTAAAGCATCTTAGAGAAGGGTTTTTTGCTCGTTTTTGTTTTTTGATTTGTGCTTGTACCAAATCCAGAGTGCTCATAAGTGAGGCTTCTGTCATCAAATCTACTTCTTCCAATAATGAGCATGCCAACATGTAACCAACTTTTGACCCCCCAAATCCTTAGGTTCAGCATCAGTCCCAGACCTCTTCATACGATCCATGTGTGTGCATGCGACAAGCTCTATATAATAAAAGTTACACACATCGTTGAACTCGTGAAATCTTTCAGTTTTGAAACTTTCTGAACAACAATCAACAAGAGAACAACAACAAAGCCCCTGTCCTTCTGTTCATGTGACCTGTAGTACATATGACTGAATAACCTGTGACCTGCCATCAGCAGCATCTGATGTGAACTTCCTTTCACTTTAATGGGATCTTTAATGAAGATAGCCAGGAACTGAAAATTCTGCTACAGTTAAGATAGCAATATACTTTGCTCATTTTACCACTCCAGATGCTGATTTCTTTCTCACCTTAAATGGCCCTTCTTACATCTCATCTTCTCACATGCTCTCCAACTCCTATGCATTTTTTTGTCATTATTTAATATCGCTTTAGAGTGTTACTAGCTCAAAACCCTTCCTTCTTCACAAATCTAAATTTT
Source organism: Chrysolophus pictus (assembly GCA_037305975.1). NCBI lineage: Eukaryota > Metazoa > Chordata > Aves > Galliformes > Phasianidae > Chrysolophus > Chrysolophus pictus. The sequence continues at coordinate 111,323,075 of CM074576.1, forward strand.
CTTAATGCTTCACTGTCCAGAGTTGGCACAATTATTTCAAATGATCTACTTTTCAGATGATTCCCAGATCATTCCCAGACTGTGAGACAGCCTGTTTATGAGATGGAAAGTACCAGAGGTAACCTTATACCGATATGTTAATTGTTTGCGTGGGTGACAAAAGAAAATAAATTCGACTTTTACACTCTGCATTTACCCATGCTTCTGTCTGATGGTATCACTCTTGGCTTCTCTTACTCTTTCAAAAGCACCATCACTCTGCTTATCTCTCAAGTTCACTTCTTTGTTCCTGTACAGGCCAACCTACCTTCCTGAAGGCCCCCAACATTGTAAGCTAAGAGCTAAGCAGATAGCATACTTGTAATCAAGACACAACAACTGTAAGGAAGGAACGGAGTGATGACACTGAATGGAGAGTGAATTAATGCCGGGAAAAATGAGGAAAGAGAAACATGGCAGGAGACTAAGGGATTTATACACTTAGAAGCAATAAGCCACCCTTATCCAGCAGCCAGACACCTAACAATACTTGTAACTGCCGTGCCCTGGTCCCTTTGTTCTATATTGCAACTTGCTCACTCAACCTTTGCTTCCAAGTCATTTAAGATCTGTGAGACAAGAACAATTTATCAACTTGTGAAAAGCACCTTTTGAGACTGTTGTGATGTTTTGTCCGGAAAGGCAGGCCCTGGAACTATTCCTTTTGAAGTGAATGGGGATTGTCCTGCAGCTTTTTTGCTGAAGATTTTGTTACTGGGTGTCTGGAGAAAATGTTTTCCCAGTTTTCCTTTGTGGTTTTGACAGGCACACTTCACTCATCACTTGGAACTGTTCCTCCTTTTATTTGCTATTATTTTCAAGACTAAATTTAGTTTCCTCTGCTGTTACTTTTCAGAGACTTAAGTGACTAATAATCAGTCTCCACTTAGTCTGTAACTCGTTGTTTATGGAGGTAGTAAGGAGTACCTAACAAAGCAAGATACTGCATTAGAGTATCACAAAGACATGAGAAAGATTAGAGATGTACAATGGAAATAGGGAAACTCAACCTGATGTGGAGCAAAATTGCTATCAGTAGAATTTCTGTATTGAATGTGTCTTTCTGGGAATATTTAAAACAAAAACAAACAAACAAACAAAAAAAGGAATTGACAGAACCCAGATTCTTCTATAGAGCAAATTAGGACATTTCTAGGAGCTTGCCCATGAACACTGCTGACGTTCATTTAAACGTATTTCTCTGAGGACTCAGCTGCCAGAAATCTTTCTTCGGTTTGTATTTTAGCTCTTATTTTCAGCGCTCAAATCTTTTTAGCCTGTCTTTTCCAGCTCAGAGGCAATGTTTCAGAAATTGTTTTCTAAAAGATAATGTTCGGAATTGAAACAATGTTAGATTTTGCATGGTTGAGTGCTCTTACCTCCCACTGAGCTGTTTTGTTTTACTTTGGCCTTGCTAATGATACCCTATTGCAGAGAAACAAAAGCATCAAAGACAGTCAGAGGCTACCTGAGAGAATAAACTAAACCATAAAATAACTGGCTAAATGAAAACAGGCAAATCTATTTCTGGATATATGCTTTCTGGACCACCTCTGAAATGTGCTCATTTTTGAGAACACATAGCTCCTTGCACAGAGAAAGAAAAAGAAATCGAATTCAGTTTGCATCAGGGAGGCCAAAGTCAAGTTACCAGTAAAGGAAATTCTTCACAGCAATACTTGGGGAACAGATTTACCAGCTGCTGTGAGCCAAATTAAAGGAAAAAAGCCTCAAAGTAAGAAAAGAAAAAAAAAAAACCCACAAAAAACCCACCAAAAAATCCCAACCAACTCAAAAGCGAAAAAAAGAACAGGAGTCCAATAATTCTTTCTTCAGGTTAATTTTGTCAATTTTGTGCTATCAACTAGGATAGAATCACTGTCAGAAATGTTCAGTGCTAGCTTTCTAAACTTCCCTGACACAGGTGTTACGACCAAGATGTTATGACACAAAAGAAGGCCCAAAAGTAATCCTCTGTTTGTGGCACTGAAACAGCTCCTAGGCTTGTATGGACTGGCACTGCAGACAAAGATGTGCTTAGATATTTAGCAGCAGCACTGCACCTTTCGGACATCAGCTTTCACAGGAAGATTTTAGAAAAATGAGTTTCAGTGCTCCATTTTAATGCGCCTGAGGTAAGGTCACATTTTTGTTTGAAGCCATGAGTAGGAAGCAGCGCGTACAATGCTCTCACAGCGCATTGAGGGCTGTCTGGCAATCCTTTTGCTCTTTTATAAGCAATAATCACAAGCTGTCCCATGAAATTCAGTAAGCACTGTGAGATACAAAAGAAAAATAGAAAACCGGGCAATGAATGACTCTCATTTTCTGATTCTCAGTAGCTTGCAGTCGGGCTGAAATATTTAGGTTCCAGTTACTGCAGAGGAAGGCTAAAATCCTTTCTCTTCCAAAAATGAAACAATAATAACCCTTGGTTTTAATATATGGAAATAATTACCCCAATTTTATTTTCATCAAGCCTAATTTTAAGAAGTGTGATGCTGGAAGAGGACTTGAAAATTAGTCTGCACTGTGCAGCGCTGTGATAATACACTTGTATCTATGTGAGGCTATGACTAGACTTGGGTGTGTCTGAAGCTAGGCTCATAAATCCATACTTAGACAGTTAAATAAGTGGCCTGATTTTCAAAAATGCTTATGACCAAGCTTCTCCAGCTGATTTCAATAAAACATGTGTGTATGCCTGTGTGCGTGTGTGTATTCAGTACCTCAGAAATCAAACCACATATTTAGATGCTTAAATCTAGGCATCTAAGGTTTGAAAACCTTGCCAGTAATAATTCTCCTGGCTTCACAACTCAGACAGAACAGAGTGGATTCTAAATACAGGTGCTTCCACAGGAGAATAAGCTCCGTGAGCAGAGGGACCTGATGTAACTATTGTTTTTCCAGTTCTTTCCAAAACAGTTAGGGAACTGTGTTTTTGAAACATCAGTGCTGCCTTTCCTACACCTGAGCAAACAGCCCATAGGAAAGCTATCACAGAGATTTCCCTGGCTCCCTGGCTGATCCTCCTGATCAATGTCTAATAAAACCAATCATAACACATTGCTTTACATGAATAACTTGCAACAACAGAAATCGTTCCCTTAAATTGTTTTTCTGATAATCACGTTTGAAGGGAACAACCCATTAAAAAATGCACCTATTCATACAGCCATACCTTCTTCAGTTTCAAGTAGAAACACCAGACTTCCATTTTAAGGTTACACGTTTTAATAAAAATTCACAGACTGCAAGCTATACTTCTGCGGAATGTCTGTCTTTCTGTTCTTTTGGAAAAGAATTCGGCTGTAACCCAAATCTCAAAGCCATCCTTGAGCTGGCTGGCAAAAGTTAAATGTACTCAACAACCATTAGTTAGTAGCAATGTCTATCTGAGTGTTTCAGAACAATTTACAACTGAAGTGAGGAACACGTCTTCTTGCTAGAGATAAAAAAGAAAGTGGTGAACTCGGTAATCCTCGCACACTACTTCTCTGTGTATAAAATGACCTGCTTATTTCTATGAATCACTTGAGCTTTGGGATAATGGAAAACATTGTTCTTCAGGTTAAAAACCTGTTGTGTTCAAGAGGTTTCCTCGGTAGAACCTGCCAAACATCGATCAGCTCCCCATCACAGCCTTCACATTTCAAGGTAATTTCAGTTAAAAAAAAATAAATAGCAGGACTGTATAGAAGAATTGTAGTTATGTTACGGTTAGAAAGCTTCTAGTTTTATTATTAAAAAAAGTCTTCCAAGAAAAATAACAAACATTTCTAATACTATACTTACAGAATTATTCCATTGGAAAAATTATGTGAAATCCAAGCACAGGTATCCAACAACAGCTGGAATCAAACTTACCACAGAAGGCATTTAAACTAAGAGGCTGGTGTCTGCAAAGCTCATGTTTCTTTGATTTCCTCTAGGGAGAATGATGTTGGTGAGATGTAGGCCAACATTCGCCTCACCTCCAGCTTACTCCTTGTTCCCCTTACAATCTCTTCTCTATGATACATTTTTCTGACTATATCCACTTACAAAAGAGAGAGAGATGTATCTGCTGGAGTGTGCACAGAGAACTGCCATGGTAAGGTGAGGATGTTGCATGAGATCAGGGTCCAACTTTCTGCCAGTAGCACTGTCATAAGTACTTAGTTCTTGAGAAGCACTGGGCACCCCATGCTCAGTAGAGTCTTTAAGAGACATTCAGAATATTACCACAGGGAAGATATTACTGTCTCTATTCCTTTCACAAATGCATTGGGGAACTGACATGTTGTGCTAAGAGACAATTTGCTCAAGGCCATATATGGGTGGCAAATTGAATGTTGGATGTGCTAACTCCTGCCATATGTCCTTGTTCTCACACCGTATGAGGCCAGTCAAACTAGTCAAATGGGGCCACACAGCTTCTCCCAGTGTAAGCAATACGTCTTAAGTGAAAAGAAAAACAACGTGCAAAGCAGCCAGGAAGGTAATGAGTAATATTTAGAAGGTAGTTACAAAAACAGACTTTCTGAAATCAAAGCACTCAAATGAGTACAGAAAGAATAATCATATTTGTGTTTTTAACATTTTCAGCTGCTGGCAGGGCATTTGTCTTCCTAAATTGTAAGCAGCAAGAAGTCTGTAACTCCTTCCTATGGAGCCAAATGGTTGGGCAGCCTGGGAGGGTCCTTGTGGCAGGGAAAATGGTATATCCTCTAGGAACTGCAGTAGCTGAGGCTGGAGAGTAGGAAACAGGGACGAATGTCTCACACTGGCAGCAGGAGATTTGTCACATCTGCATGTGGTGGGCCTGCTACACTCTGTTTCACTGTACTACTACAGAGTAAGGGTGTACAAAGCACAGTAAGGCAGAAAACCAAAACCTTTTATTAATACCAGAGGATGCTTCAGCACCTCTTGCTGCCCTGAGGTGTTAAGACATACTGACACAGACATTTTTACTTCTCACATCCTGGGCCATGTGTCTTGGGAGATGCAACAAAGAAATATACAAGAATTCAAATTGCACTGTAAATGACACTCACTGTGTGGACACACAAAAGAAATTTTCACATAGCAAAATGATGAGAAAGTTACATGTGCATTTTGCATGTGGACTAAAGCCTGAGACAAGACTTCTGGGGAAGACTTTAATCCTTCAAGACATACAGATGTGTCTCACCTTACAAATGAGAGTACTTTCCTGAGAGTCAACTGGATCAAATGAAATCAATATGAATTTTTTGTAGGATTGGTCCTTGTTCATTAAGTTCTCTAAGTAAGTGGAGTGAGATTTTAATTGTTGGTCCAATCTAAGTAATCTGTTGGAGCACGTAAGAGAAAACCTTAAAGCTCTGTGTGTGTGTGCAATTACACAAAATCACAATAAATTAACTTGTTGAGAATCAAAATCGTAACTTCTAGATTATACACTTCCACTTCCTTCTGAGATTAAATATGTAATGCATGTTACTCCTATGCTTGTATACTGAATGAAGTTTTTCCTTCAAGAAATGCCACTTGTCTACTGAGACTGTTTAGATAGGAGACATACTATTTTCTGCTAAAACTAGACTCTGGTTTTGGACAGGTATGTTAGGAAGTTAATTAAATAGCACATTATGTACTTTAACATACTGTCCCAATTTTCGTGGGTTAGTTGCTCAGCTACTTGGAGAAGCAGCTGCCTTCTTAAAAAGAAAAAAAAAAAAAAAAAGGAGGAACCCATATGGTATGCCAGACAATAGTACATCACTAGCAAAACATGTCATGTTTTTCTGAAAATAAAACCTGAACATACTAGTAAGAAATTACAACAAAGGGAAGGTGTTTGTTTACTGTTAGGAACTAAGTGTTTGGTTTTTTTTTCAAGAGATGTTTGTAAAGATTTAAACATGAAACAGGCAGAATTTGATTTCAGCATCTTTTGGAAACAATGCTAGCAGGCAGACATGGTAAAAGGGAAAATACTTCTGAGCTAGGTGACATCAGATTAGAAAAATTCTTCATGCTGTAATAAAAATTCTCTCTAGTGTCCAAGTAGTAAGAATGGACTTTCTGAAAAATAATTCATAAATTACATGAACTGCAGAAAGAAATCCATGAAAAAAATGGAAAGCAATGCAATATCAAACAAATGAATGTAATGATCATGTGAATGTAAAGGCCTAGACTCAATGTCTTCTCTCCTGGTGTTCCCTTTTACAGAACTTAAACACATAACCATCCCTGCTGCAGATAGTTTCTGTGTTGTAGGTTGCTTGGAAAATATGACTATGCTGGCAACGTATTAAGTGAAAGCTTGTCCCATCCTGATGCTCTTCACTAAGCATCTGGTTTTGGTCACTTTTTGGGTGCAGAATCTTGGGCTAGCTAGAGTATGACTCAATCCAATCTGATATAGCCATTTTTCTCTCCATATATAATTAGCTCCAAAATGCAAAATGTCATTATAAAGGTAAAAAAGAAAACAACAAAAAAACCCACAACCATCTTTTAAGGCTGAAAAGAAGTCTGCAACTGTTCAAATGACAGTAAAAAATGGAGGCAGAGGAAGGGATATGTTGGACATTGTTGACAGGCGAGATGTTTGAGAGCTTTGATGTTCTTCCTCTACCTAGTATTTTTAAAACTGATGGTCAGTAGTTCACTGAGGCTCTGGGCTCCCCTGTATTAATGAAGGCTCAGGCTACTCTGAAGCTTAAGGAAAACTCAAGCCACTCTGAAGTTAACCACTTGCCCTTTTGGAGGCAGAACAGCAACTGTTTGGGCCACATATTGACTGATTATGTACACAGGAAAACCTGTAACTGTAAAAGGACCATAAATTGCTGATACAATAGACCTGGTGTATTGCCTCTAAGTACAGATACTCTGAAAGTCTGTAGAGCAGCTATTTCACCTTAAAGTGGAATTTAGAAAGGATTTTCAGCTGTAAAGATGGAACCACATGTGTCTACTCACATTGCCTTCATTATATTTATTACTACACGAAAGAGTGGTCTAAAACTCAGGTTCTCCTGAAATCAGCATTAGAACTGTGGCTTTCTGAAGGGAGAGAAGAGTGGCTCTCCAGAATCTAACCCATCATTTGGTACTCTTACCTGGTAATGTCAGTGTACTCACAGGGGCAGCATGGATTCCTTTTCTCTGCTCACAAGTCTCAAATTCTGACTACTGCTAGTGCCTGTGGTGTTCCTTTGCATGCAGTTTACAGTCAGTATCTCAGTTATTCCAACTGTAAAATGGAGATGAGAGACTCAATATTCAGAGATCAGTTCATAAAAAGTTCCAAATAAGAAATAGATTTTTATATATTTTTCTAATAAATAACACTACCCTTGGGTTCATAAGAATGGCATACTGCTGCAATACAGAGCCTCTTTATCTCTAGAATGATGCAATATAATTAATTCTTTCATTGTTTTATTTAATGATACTTTTGACAAACTTCAGGAGTTAAGCTTTCCTGACCCCCTTCTCTACTGAAAACACAATGCAAAAGCCCGAATGGTTTTCTTTTCTCTTTCTACCCCTTCCCTCTGCCCTCTCTCTCCTCTTGACCTCCCATTTTGCTAAAAAAAAAATACTGGATTAGGTAAAGAGGGGTAAGATACATCTGGTGTTCCAGAAAAAGAGATATTTCTCATCATGCTACAACCAGACTTTGCACAACAGAGCATTGCTGGGCAAAAGAGACAATTTTAAACTAATCATCTAAGTTCTAAGAATCATCTAAGAAAAGTTTTCAATGGAGAGAAAATACAGTTCTACAAGGAACAAGCCAGCTCATTTCTAAAGACAGAACAGAGGCTAAGTGGGACAATACAGCTGAGTTTCTGTTGTATTTTAGGACCTGATCTCTGCTGAAATATTTGAGGCAACTGTAATGGTAGATGTTTAACTCATCAAAGAGCCAGGTGCTACAATAAGCAGTAAGTTTCTAATATCACAAATGTTCACTATCCTTTCAAGTTCAATATCTCTGTGTAAAATCCCTGTTTCGTCATTATACAGATTTCTGGTTATCCTTTCTGTTGCACTAATGAGATTAAAACTAGGTGGGGCTTCCCAGCTCCAAGGATGTCATTTTGATGACAGGAAACTGAAGACCCTAGCACTGATCTTACTGGTTTTATCCAAGACAACCTCTGATTGGAAATTCAGAGCAGGGAATGAAAGGGGAAAATGGCCTGCTGTATTCAGTGAGTGAGGCTGAGATCATTAGACTGTAGAAAAGTAGAATCTTAGTATCATCCTTAGTAGTCAATATCGAACAATGTTTATCCTTCAACCTGACCACATTACTCAGCAGAACTCATCCTCTCCCTCTGACCTCTCAAATAAGTTTTATTTTAAAAAGATCTATGGAATATGCAATAATGCCTGTCTCTAAGATAGCAGTCCCTCCATCTCATATCTCTTGGTACATGGAAAAGCACTGTAGGAAAAACACTGAGGAAAAACCATCAAGATAGCTGCCTACTTTAGACTGTCTATGAATACTTACAAATGGTCTCCACCAGAACAAAAATACCGATTCTTAAATATATTTTAAAAAATAAAATAGAAAAGTAAGGCCCATGACAGCGTCCCTTGTCCTGTATGTGTGGCTGCTGTGGCACAGAGTGGACTTAGAGGTGGCACTGGTGAGGATTGCCCTTGATCTTCGGTGGGAAGGGTTCAAGCAGGGTTGACCCATCTACAGGGCCATGGACCTAGACATGGGACCTCATCATAAAGGACACGGTTGGTGAGGGCTGGCTATCTCTGGTTCTGCTTACATTCACCAGCCCTGATTCTGATCCAGACTCATTGGCTCACGTTCCTAGCTTGGCCCTGGACCTGCCTTGTCATTACACATTGCCCAGTGCCCTAGACCAGGGCTGCCCTATGGCCTATCCTGCTCTCTGACAAGGAGCAGTAGAATGGGCCCTGGCCAAAGGGATCCAGTCCTGCTGCCACTTCCTGCCTTTAGGAAGAAATTGAGCATTGTTGTTCTGCAACAATGAATTGCAGATATTTCACCTTGCTTTGGAGGATGAAGACAGTAAAAAAAAAACCAACCAACCAACCAAACAAACAAAAAAAAACATAAACACAACCAACATCCTACGGGAAAATCTTGCTTTGATCAGATTGACAACTCTGGATCTTTTCTTTTTGACAAAATTATCACAATTATTTATACTTACATTTATGTTTAATCTATAATTAAAAACAACCCCTAGTGAGTACTTTCAGATCACAGTTCCACAAATATACGGGTTCATTCCCGTTTATTTCAGTAACTAGGATGCCTCTTTCTGCATCACAAAGATATTAGGATGAGATCCAGGTAAGACATCAGTAGCTTTTCACTTAATACTTAAGTATTATGTGTCTGAATTACACAACTAAAGAACAGCTGACAATATTCAACAGGTACAAGACAAAAGACAGTGCAAGCCTTGCTGGAAAACACAAGACAGGGCAGAGTCCACAGACAAGCTAAAGGGAAAATCTATGGTGTTCCAAAGAAAAAAGAAATGCCCAAATACAAAAATCCATTATTCTTTTAACTTTAGTTGGGCAAACTGGAATTTATTGGAAACATTGACCAACTCTTAAACACTGCTCTACTCATAACTATGAAATGAAAAAAACAACTGACTCTTTATAAAATGATTAAAGTCATTCTTTGTTGGAATAGTAGATGCCAAAGAAAAACAGTCAGAAAGGTTGACTTCCAGAAACACTAGCAAAAAGATATCATATTTAGAAGCTGGTCTCTGTTAAAAAGTTGGAAATAAAAGTACTGTTTTGAACTGAGTACAGTTTTTCTCAAACTTTTGACAGATGTGACTGGCTTATTGCTGCAACACAACTATTATTTAGAGGCTTAATAAAGGAGACATTATCTAACATATTCTACAGTTGAGTTTCACAACAAACAGAAGCAGATATAGACAGGTCTCTAAATGACAGACACTGCATTCAGTGTACCTTAGGTCAGACGTTGTGTGGTAATGGCCCCAGTGAATGGGCTGAATATTTATCTGTGTGGAAGACTGTCTGTGCGTCTCACCACAACTGAAGTAGAAATGTAGATGCGCAGCTCTTTTGCCTGTGGAGAGGATTACTGCTGGAGACTGATGAATTGTTAGTTAACACAGGGCCCCTGACTTGTCCTGATGTAGCAAAGGGAGAGCTATGCTGGCACACTGGCCTTCCTCTGCAACAATTCAGATTCACATCTTCATACTGGTGGGCAAACCAAGCTTCTGTTGTGAATTTAGAGATCCATCAGATTATTTTGAATTAGTGAAATTTTTCTTCTTGCAATTTAAACATGTTTGCTCACTTTTCCCTCAGGGAAAGTTCAATGTGAAATAGAACATGTTCTTTTTTCTAGCTAAACAAAAACATATTCCTGGTAGCACTGAATGACTAACATACCTAAAAGATAAGCAGGTACAAATGGTCTTTTTGGGCACGCAGTCTGTGCACACACACACACTGACACACTTTCAGGCCTCCTCAGGTTTGGACACGGGTATAGAGAGGACAGAAGAGAAGCAAGAGGAGAGGGAATGAGAATTAGGATAGCTGTTAGGTTATCATGTGAACATTAAGCTGGAGAGCTATATGGGGTATTTACATTAGGAAATTACCATTTCCCCAGCCTGCTCCATCCTCCTCCCTTCTTCACTGAGTTTTGTTCTCTTCTCCCTTTTCCTGCTTGTTTGCTCAACATACTTAATTTCTCATCGCATTTCTCATTGTATCCCATGTCTATCTAGATGATCTTACAGCACTTGATATGAGTTAAGAACTGCATGAAAATCTCTCCATAGTTTATGTTTCGTACTGCATGCAGGTAGTATCTATTAATATTTTTAACACATTGAAAGGAGAGCTATGCTGGTGGCACACCCCATGCTTTGGCTGGTTTCAGTGCATACAAAACATTTCACTACATTTATCCTCTATTTCTGTTTTTCCAATGAGAAATGTGAACCCAGTAATTTTAACAACTTATCAGAAAGGATCATTCTGGACATCCCATAACACACCTACACTGTGGCAATATTCCATGGGGATGCTGGAATGCTGAAAGAGCCCTGACAGTGACAGTGGCTGACAAATTTCTACAGTTGTGCTGTAATATAAGATTGGTAAAAGAAAGTTAAATGCACTTTTGCCCTGTTTATTCAGAGGTACCTCATCACAGGGCAAGGGGACAATAACCTAAATTCTTCCAGGCACAGGCTTGGAAAGTTCTGTTCAGTTCCAAACACCGAAGACTTCAGAGATGCAAGAAATGGCTGCATTTCTGAGTGCAATACTCAGAAGAAAATAAGCGCGATCACATATAAGCTGCTAAAAGAATGAGGTGAACCATAGTTCGTGATGTAATCTACAAGTGGATTAAATTTGAACACCAAAGAGTGAGACAAGAATATTAATATAATATGTGAGATAGAAATAGGAGTAACAGGAAAGAGATATTAGGAGAAAACTTAGATTGGCATCAGGGAAAAACAATAGAGAGAGCACATCCTCATGAAATCAACAATTAGACTGGCAAATACAGTAGAGTAAACCTTGTCATTTGGGAGACTTAGAATGGGATGAGGAAAAGAACTAGCAGCATGAGGTAGGGAAAATTCTTCCTTTGCTGGGAAATGGAATGAATCATTCACTAGGACTTCCACCCAGGCTATTTTTTAACTAGCAAAGTGCCAGCAAAGCTACAATGGAAAGCAGAGGCCAATGCTTTATTTTTAGCAGAAATAAAAGAAGTTAGGCCCATAAGCCAGGGGTTGACAGCAGTGACCTTTGTGATACCAATGGTAGTGAATTTAGTCTTCGGTAATTTGGTGAAATACTTAATGTTACTGCAGAGGATATTCCAAGGGCAAATTTTACTAATCTTATTGCTAGCCTTAAAAATTTCACATTCTATAAGCCTTTGTAAACTAGTACTTTCCTTGCAAACTATTGACAAAAGAGCACAATATTCTCAGAATTTGAGCATGATTTAGACTGGAAACGACCTCTGGAGGTCATCTAGTCCAAGTCCCCGCTAAAAGCACATCGGTCTTTGAAGTCAGAGCAGGTTCCTCAGAATTATATCCAGCCAAATCTAGAATACTTCCAAGGATGGAGATTTTAATACTTCTTTGGGCAACTTGTTCCAGTGTTTGATCTTCACTGCATATTTTTTTTCCAGCATCTAATCATATTTTCTGTTGCTATCCCTATTCTCTTATGCCACTAAGCTGCCCCTTGAAATAACAACAGAACTTTAGAAATTATAAAGTAAATTATGAAATAACTACAAAGTAAAATTTGCAATACCATAATGACAGACTAAGAAGGCATGCTTTAAAATCAACAAGTCTTTATGTGAATTTGCTTTCTCCCAAGGTCTTCTAACAATTCTAAGAGTGGAAATTAAAGTGAAAAAAACATTTTTCTAGAATGAAATCCACTTTCTGTCTGTAACAATGTGTGATACCTATGTCTTAATGGCTTTCTCTGACACCAAGCACACAACAGTGAATTAAAAAACTAAGGTAATAAAGCAATGATCAGATCTTTGAACATTATTCACTTAGTAATGCATATATTAAGTGAATACAAATGAGGAAAAAATTGTGTATTTAATGTTATTGAGAAGGCAGACCAGTATAGTGTAGTGACATGCAGGCAAGAGTGTACATCAATTTTCAAGCTACATTGACAGCAATTAAAAAACTGAAATGAGACAAAGCATGCACTAAAGAGTGGTAATGATTATGAAATTTTCTACTGAGACAAGTCCTATTTCTTGGCACTGTAGCCTCGGTTAAATTGGTCTGTGGACAACCTAAACAATGAGAAGCACCCAGACGAATGTCAATATTTGAAGTGAGGGAGCAACAGGCATTTTGGACAGCAGGCACATTTTCTTTGGATCATCCATCTTTTCAGCTTAATATTGTCCTGGAAGAAATTTCAGCAATGTATGTTTTAAGTGCGTGTGTACGTGTCAGGATAGCAGCACAGGTCTGTTGGAAGGACCATCCAGCAGTTTAGAACAACTCCTGTATCTTTTCTATAGTCTGAAAACAGAGACATCCTAAAAAACAAGTTCTTCTTTTGTTTATTTTTCTGTGCTTCTTTCATGGTTGCCCCGCCAAGTTTGTATTGAAATACTATGTTGATTCTTTCTAAACTGTCCTATTAGATTTCTCTGTGAACTATAATACAGAAGGTTTTGAAAGCCTAGATGCAGCCTTACTCTGGTTAAAAATACATTAAATTGGAAGTTTTCCTCCAGCACCCACATCCATGCTGCAAGCCTTTTCATGGACAGAGCTCATGTATTATCCCTCCCTTTTTCTTCACTTTAGTTTGAAAAGAGACAATTGAGACAATTCACTGAGAGATCGTCTCAGTGGCCCTTACAGGGACGCTCACAGGGAACAGTCACAGGGTAAATATAGAAATCACACTGGAAAAGTCTTTCATTTTAATAAGGACTAAAGGAGCATTCATATAAATCTCTGTACTGACTTTCTCCAGACACTGAAAGGAACCAAAAACAGATGCCTTCAGTGACTGAATTCAGTCTCTGTTATTATCAGTCTGGGGATTAAATAAAACTTTCACTGCCTAATGACTCTGCATGTAGTCAAGCATGAGCATTGTGCTATATAGAATTCCTCATATAGTCTTCTCCTGGTTCTTATTATCATCTCATCTATCAGCTTGAACACCTGCTGGTTGGGGAAATGACTGCCAGTTCTGACATCTGAATACAATCCGGAAAATTATAACCATGCATCACTCAAAACATCCTTTTCAAAGATGCAGTCCAAGCATCATAATTTCCTTGGTTAGTTGCCTGTTAGTATCCTTTTTACTAATATTTTGAAGATAAGTAGAAGAAGCTTCCAGATGCACAGGCATATATTGTAACTACTAGATCATAAGGAAAACCATTACAATTAAAAGGAGTACAAATTATCGATTTTTTTTGAGCTCTTCTAGGATTAAAGAGGAAAGACTGAGAAAGTCTTGCTTTATTGCACAGTATGTCCATGTGTTGGTTAGAATAAGGTAGATAAATATCCTGAGTGCATCTGTATTAAGCATCAAATTGACATCTTGAATGAAAAGTCACATACAGTATAGAAAAAAATCTGCTCTGGTTTGCATGGAAGTAAGAGAAAATACTTAAGTTTTTGTTTGTAGCTTAAAAAAAAAAAAGACGAGGAAGAAGAAATTTCAAGGTCTGTATTTCTATTCTATTTTTCTTGCTTTTGAAGACCACCTGCAGATGTTTTGGTAAATGCCTACATTAAGACAGTGTAGGTATGTAATTCATATTGACAGCTGGAGCTGGCAGCATGAATTTTCTGAGTGAGGATAGTAAAAAATGTTTGGGCAGCCTCTTTAAATGTGGCTCATGCTCCTCCATCATGTGACATAGCAACAGAGAGGAATGGCTTTGTCTTTCAGCCCAACAGAGAGTACATTTGCCTGTAAATTTTCCTACCCTGAAAGTTTTTTCTGTGCCCCAAAGTCTACCGCGTCTCTACTAATTAAATTAATAAGGAAGACAGCTCTGTACAATGACGAGAGGGATAACATTTAGGAGGATCAAAGTTTTAGAGCGACAAGATAGAATTGTCTTAATTGTAAACATAGAAGGAAAAAGCTCATGTTCTCAGTCCTGCCTGTTCTTATAACATAAGCAAGTTAGCAAGTTTTTGTAAACAGAGAAATCATCCACCTCGGTTGAAGTTTTGAGGTATTTTCATGCTTGTTTTAAGAGCTTGTTGTTTTCAGTTGTTGCAGTTTGCCCAACTTGTTAAATTTAGACTTAAACAACGTTGCTGAAGCAATTGTCAACTCTTGCATTGCAGCAAAGTGAACTTGAATGAATGAAGAGCAGGAGGAAGGCCATAAATGGTTCAAATTTGGGGTCTCTAGTCCCAAAGTCACTACTGAATACACAACTCAGTGAGCATTACAGCAACTTATGCAGATGGAGATCCTTCTTTTTCATTAGCACCTGTATCACAGAAATGTACTAAATGAGGAGTCTGCTCTCCTTCAGTTCTCTTGGGAGAGAAGTTTGAAAGCTCATATGAGAAACTCCTAAGCTTTGGTACTATTGGTCACCACAAGCATAAAATACAAAGATGCACTGCAGATGAAGATAAACAAATGAGGTCTGGTTCATTGGGCCCCTGGTATGTAGTTGTGTACTCTGGTAATACTGTCATTGAGTTAATCTACCTTAACTGATTAATAACCAAAATAGCAACACAACAACCTTGCCTAGTGACTAGTCTTAAATTTTCTGCTTCCTGGACAAACTGAACATTGATGTTATTCTTTTGAAATTAATAGCACCTCTTATTTGGGGCAGCTGCTGGCCCAGTGATTTAGCTGGATTTGATCTGAAATGTCTGTGAAAATGAAATTCTCAGAAAGCATTTATTTTAAGATAGACATCATTATGTCACCTAGTAAAACTAAAAAAAATAGCACCCACACAGCTCTGCAATAAATAACAAAGCAATCTTCTTTTCAAACCTTCTAATTGTACAAAAAGACTCCAGCCAGGAAAGGCAGGAAATACTTGACCAAAAAGATATATCTTGCACTGAAGTCTGGGAGCCTCTTTCCAAGTAGAATCGATTCCACTGCTTCAACTCTTCAGCTACTCAGGAGTGAATATTTAAGCTAAATCATCAAGAGTGAGCAAAGTCAATTTAACATCTACTATAATAAGTAATAATCACCAACTAATTGCTATGAGCAATTCAATTCAGAAGGTTTTAATCTGATCTATAATATCTCCCAGCTGCCCGTTACACTGAATCCTCTCCAGCACTTAATAGAAGAATGTTTTCTCACATCCATATTGAATAAAATTATCTACAATTAAAAGAAAAAAAAAATCTTCTGAAAATACTCTGCCAGAAGGATGTTTCTTTACAGAACCATGCATTTCACAGAAGCTAAATCCAGAGCAATAATTTCCCACCTCTCTTTACCCAAAGTATTGTAAATTTATTTGTTCTTTCACTGAGACTAGAAGGATGCATGTTTATCCTTTTTTTCAAACACTGCATAAAAAGAAAATCCAGAACAGGTTAAATGGTGGTTCTCAAACAGAAGAGAAACAAGATAATAAAATACCTCAGACTAAACATTTACACAGTGTCTGCTTGGGCTGGAGTCTATGGGCATTTGAGTTCTTCGGATTTCTGATGGAGTCTTAAGCTATAGCAAAGCGTTTGGCTGAACTGCCAACAGCACCAGCTTACCCAAGGAGGCTGCAGGCATCTTTCCATCATTTTGAGATTCAGATTGTCTGAACAAACAGAAAAAAATGTGAAAAAGAAGCTGAAGAATGTCAATGCAACAGAGAAAGAACTAAGTTGGCCTTGTGCTAGTTGGACACCAACACAGCATATTTCCCGTCACACCTGCTACACTGACCAAGCAACATGCTTTTCCCGTGAAATGCATGTTCATCTGCTAAATAATTTGATTTGAGATATATGATTTTGGAGGTTATTACGGCTATCAAAGGGGTCCAATATGTGTCAAATAGCTAGATTGCTTCCTCACATTTTAGCTGGACTAAAAGCAAAATAACTTTAACAGGATGGAGTATCCGTCTGGATTTCAGGCTACAAAGTAAGCCAGCTTTTTCAGGAGAGTTAAAGAAAATCAGGGACTTAAGAAGCCATAAAACTCTATTGCTTACTGAAAGCTAGTTCCAGACTTCTAGCAATGTATGCAAAATCAATTTTTGTTGTCCTAAAACTTGGGGGGCAAAGAGAAGGAGAAACAAAGCAATAATTCCCCATTTTGTCCTCAGCCCAGATGTGGCAAAATTAACTTTGCAGTAAAGCAATTCTCCTTCATATCCTTCCTCCCTAGCCAGCTTTGGAGGCACTCCTCCCATTTCCAGGACCATAGCCAACCCAGAGGACAGCAGGAGGAGAAAGATCAACTGAAGAAATTGCTTATATTTCCCCCAGAGGGTGCCAAGTGGTCTCCTCCAACAGTAGAGGTAGGTGGGGTATGGAGGTGGGAGACAGGCCCCTCTGCTTGGTCCTGCCCATCCACACCTGGGGCCATGCCTCCACTCAGGCTTAGTCCCCTG
This sequence comes from Chrysolophus pictus, assembly GCA_037305975.1. Classification (NCBI taxonomy): domain Eukaryota; kingdom Metazoa; phylum Chordata; class Aves; order Galliformes; family Phasianidae; genus Chrysolophus; species Chrysolophus pictus. The sequence continues at coordinate 111,340,269 of CM074576.1, forward strand.
AGCTGTTCAGAGGTAGTAGTGCTTATCACCTGCATTTGCAGTAGACTGAATAGCTGTGCTTCTCAGTTTAGCATACAGTAACTATCTGCTCTATTTGAAGTAGATGTATACTCAAGAGTGAGTGGCAATTCAACTCATGACTATAAAATGATGGCAAATATGCTGGCAAAAATAAAAACAAACAAACAAACAAAAAAAAGCAAACAAGAAAAGCAGAATAAGAGTTAACTGCAAAAAGCAAATGCATATAATCTCATCTCCAACGTTTTTAAAAGTTCAGACACTACTGAGATCACTTTTCTTTCACATCCCTTTAGCAGAATCAGATCATGTCAAGCACTGGGCACCTGCAAGGCTCTAGATCACCTATAATAAAAACACTGCACATTTTACAGCTTGAAAATGCTCAACAGAGCACACTGTAACAATACGCAGGAAGGAAGATTCTCAAAAGCATACTATGAGTGTCATTAGAATACTAAATAAATATCCTGCACTAAAGAATTACCTTTCATAAATCTGTTGGAAGTTACAAGAGCAGAGGAAATATCCACCTCTTGCACAAGACCATCTTCACCTTCAGCCCTACCCTAATCCACTTTGAAATGTTACTCTTTGCTATTTTATAGCTGCTGTGTTTCACCTCAGAATGGGTTGCATTTCAGTTGTTTCTGATCATCACATCTCATTTATCAGTTTCTGAAGCACCAAGAGAAGAAAGGTGTTAAATAAATATAACTATTGTCATTTCTGGTTAACAGAGCTTTCATGATATTCGAAATAGAATCCACTATAAAGAAGACTAGAAAATTTAAAAGCAGTATTAAATTCATTCACTATTTCTCTCCACACTGAAAAGAATGAAAACATTCATTTCATGAGAATGTTTGCTGTGTCTGTACAAGAGATGAGCAGTTGCAGCTAAGAAAGGTGTTGGCTACTGAAGAACAAGTCAGATCTTTAAAACCTGACACCACTGCTGGACTTCTGCCTTAATAGTTTGAATCTTCAGCTGCACTAGCAATTCAAATGCATCCAATATGTAACCACAAAAGAGCAATGTCAAAGAAGTCAAAGCATAAGAAAAATGAGTCAAATTCAGTACAGAAAAGCTGAAAAGGTTTGGCAAAAAGCATGCACTTTCCACATGTCTCTGCAGTTAAAATGTTCATCCTGTATTCTGCTTCCTTCAGACTGTAGCAAAGACCAATTTCAGAGAGTTTGGCAGTATTGCCCTGAAGAGGTACCTGGAGAAAGCTTAGTACACAAATTGGTGAATTCTTGATAAATTCCAAACTACTGCCACTGGGCAACTGCCCTCTTTACTCTAAGAACAATAATTCCCTTTGCACCTCCAGCTAAGTACACTTGACAGTTTGAACTCCCACCTGCTTTGCATCCTATTGGGTGTTAAAAGCAATGGTACTTTCAGCCTAAAACCATGGCCTGCTCCAGCTATCCAGCTGACAGATCCCTTTGTCATTGGCAATGAAAATACTCCAACAGTCTGAAAGCCTACGCTTTGTTAGCTAGTCCTAGGAGGTAAATGAAGTCAACTGGCCTGGATCTATTACCTATCAAAATATTTACTAAATTATTAGGTAAGCCAGTGCTTATGCTAACTTGAATCTAGCACCCTATTAAGCCTCCAAACCATCAGTAAAAGACTCTTCATCTTATTGGAAACATACGGACTTTTGCTCTATGGCTGGCTACTTGCAGCACACAATCAGCTGGCAGTAACAGCAAATGACAGCAGCATGAATGAATAGGAGCTGTGCTAACAGATGCCAATGGCTTCTTAATCAGCAGTTACACTGGTGTGATTTTGATGCTAATTGCTTCATAGAATCATGGAATCATAGAATGGCTTGGATTGAAAGGAACCCCAAAGATCATCAAGTTCCTATCACCCTGCCACATGCAGGGCCACAAACCTCCAGATCTGGTTCTAGATCAGGCTGCCCAGGGCCCCATCCAACCTGGCCTTGAACACCTCCAGGGATGGGGCATCCACAGCCTCTGTGGGCAGCCTGTCCCAGCACCTCACCACTCTCTCTGTGAAGAAATTCCCTCTGACACCCAATCTAAACCCTCCCTCCTGCTTCTTCCTCGTTATGAGCCTTTCAATCTAAACTTCAGAATAAGCTAACAAATTTTGGTTGGTAAGGCTAATTTTTTTCTCATAGATGTTTTGTGTCTCTTGGGAAACAGGAACAAGTAGCTTAGTAAACAGTGACCTTGAGGATTTGGAGAAATGATTAAGTTTTACAAACCAATAAGGAAATACCATCAGTCCTAATATGTTCTACAGAATGTAACACCAGGTTTTGCAAGGAAATAAGACTACAGAAATGTTGTCTGTGAGTTTGTCCACCCAGCTGAATCACTTGAATACTGTGATCAACTGCAATCATGTTTGAAAGAGAGGAAGATAATGCAGCTATTAAAACTGATGGCAAACACTGATAAGTAAAAGAGACAGTTTGAAGGAATGCAGAACTCAGCCCTTGTAAATACAATTCACAGCAACCATGCAAAAGAGTATACGCATATGTGTAGTCCTAGAGAAATAATATGGGCAGAGCTGAGATTAATTGTCAGGAATTCTACATGATGAAGAATCCAAAGGCTGTTCATTATGAGGTCCTTACTAAGGAAGTAGCTCACAGATGTAAGATCAGCAGCTGCACGTGGCCCAAGATACTTTTCTCTTACTGAAGTGCCTGGCACTTCAGTTCTGATTTTGGATCATTAAGAAGGACACCACATGCTTTGGATCAGAGAAATACATGTGGAGAATCAATGCACACAGCCCTCTGCCAAAACACTGCCGTTTTACCACTCCTCCTGCTGGTTTTAGTACTTCTGTTTGCTGAAGAAAGAACAGAAGGGTTTTAACACTATGTAAATGCCATTTGCAAATGTACATGCATCTTTATGAATGAGACACGAGGATCCGTTAGCAAAGGAAGTGCAGTCATATGCATACGGTGACACTGTGTGATATAGTCCACAAGTCTACATTGATGTGACTTCATCAGGTCCTCTGCTGTCCTCTGCTCATTCACAGTCTTCAAGCAGCTTTCAAAGACCTCAGTTCAAAAGTAACTTAAATGCAATTTGATATGAAATTATGCCTCTTCTTTCTGCTCCTTTGTCTTCATGAGAAAGAAACACACTTTTCCAAGGAGAAAAAAAATAGTAACTCCTAGATATCTGGTAAGTTAAACATCCATTACTAGACAGCCATTAATTTCCTACTCAAACTAAATTCATGTACTAAAAATTCCTGGCAAGTGGTCCCAAAATGAACTGGACACTTCTAAATTATTATGAAAAGCAAATCACGATTTGCTTTAAAATTCAGATTTTAGAAAGGTATTTTCTAGAATATGACTGGTTGTACTTAAGCTTACGGGCTATGTCTTGTGCCTTTTTATCTGTGTGACTGCTTATTAATGCAAATATGCCTGATAGGCTCTTTGTGCCCTCCAGCCTTTCCTTTCTAGAAAAGGAAAATTTCCATCCACTGACTTCTCTACTTCCAGTAATGGATATGACTGGTTACATTCACTGTGAAAATTCTAAGCTGATTATGGAGATTCCTATTTTAAATACAGAAGATATGGAAAAGCCCTGTACTTTTTGCCCTATATATTTTGATGTCTATCCTCTGACTTCGGAGGTGTTTAAAACTGGACCAGAATAAGTCATGAGCAAATTTAAATAACTTGAAAACAGGCTGAACTGGGCTCAGACAGCATGACCTCTAGAGGTCCCTTCTAACCCAAAATTATTTTATGATTCTTTGATTTTGTATCTTTTACACAGGCATACATAAATCTGCAAACTTGAGAGAAGGAGACCCTTCTACAAAATCAATACTTCAGCGTATCAAATTATGGAAACCGTTACCATTTTGTGAAAGAACAGCACATTTATTTTTATACTTCATTCAGGGTAACTTCTGTGGAAAAAATAGTTCAGATGCACATATTCATGCGCATGCAGAAAATCAGATCACCTTTCTATCTACAACCCAGAGAAGCAGCTGTGCTCCACTGAGACTAAGCGTGAAGAGAAAGACATATTTTTGCTTTTAGACAGTGCTAGGGGAGAATATTTTAGGGATTAGAATTACTGGCTATGGGGTTCTTTATGGGAGATCACACCAAGCACTGAGCCAATGTAGGTCAAAGAAACAGAAAGGCCACTTCTTCAGCAGTTTTCTTTCAAAAGAAAACACAACAAAGTTGTCCTTTTGCCTCCCATATATCAACGACGGCCATCTCTACTATCCACAGGGGGAAAAAGTACTGCTTGTAGCACTTTGCATATATCAAAACACTTTGAAAACACTAAAAACACTGGCTAAAAACACTGGCTCTCAAACATAAGCATGCACTCATTGCAAATCATAAACTCTGTCTTTTTATTTATAATCTAGAGTTCTTTTCTTTGAAGCATTATTAGCACTTCTAATTGTCATAATACACTTATTTTGCCTCACTATTCTTGTTTATTGACACATAAAAAAAATCTACATGCCAGAACTAACAAAACATCCAACAGAAGCATAAATAGAAACACAGTTTTTAGAAGCTCTTCCATTATTTATAGAAAATAATTCTGTATGCATGTGGTCAGACACAGACAGCGTTGGTGGTCTTGGACTCCCCATCACCTACCTCAAAGTACAAATAATAACAAAAGAGACCGATAAGCACCTATTCACAAAGAAATGGCTCAAAACCAAACAGAGTTGTGGCAGATGGCTTACACATTTCAGAAGAAGCACGATGTGTGATTCAGTTTAGAAAGTCTTGCATAGGACTGGATGAGTATGATGTGTGCGAAATAGAGAGGGAAAGGGATTGAGTCAAAATCACATTATCTCCAACTTCCCTGATGGTGGTAGTACATGTGTGGTATTCTGTAGGACATCAGCAATCACTCTGGGCCACAAAGATTTGTCATGCCCTAAAGAAGTGCTTTGCAAATCCCAGGAAGGTTTCTTCATGCATCAGGGTTGTCACAGGATTCAGTTATTTTAGTCGTATCTGTGGACAACAGTAATTTTCATTCTAGGTTTTTTACTGCTGAAGTGGGAAGGAGATCTTTTGTTAAACATTACTCAGGACAGCTTCCTAAATTTTTCCAGTCCAATCTTTTGCTTGTCTTGATATCTGAACATTTTAGTTTCTGTTATAGGTTATAAGTGTTTCAAGTACATTGCTTACAACGTCATTATCATTACCACAGGAGCAGTTCTTCTCAAACAGAAAACACAACTTCTGTTCCAAAGTAAAGAGTGGGAGGTGATGAACTTCATCACAGGTCTCCACTTTCCATGCCTTCTATGCACTGCTGTCTTCAAAAAGCAAAAAGACTCAACATACACAAACAATTGCAGCAAAATAGAAGACAGAAAATGTTTTTCACGAAGCATTATTGGGGTCTGGAACTTCAGGTCAATGTTTATGAAGATAGCTCAGCTTTTATAATTTGTATTAGACATTCCTCATCAAGAGCTAGGAAAGCTTCTTCTCTTGCCTTTGCTTCTTTTTCTTTGCCTTTAATCTATTCTCTCCCAGTATGACTCCTTGTGAACTGTGGCTCAGACATATCTGGATTACAGGATGGATAATGTAAGAGAGCCAATGTAACTGAAACATGCTGAGATTTCTCATTTTGCGTGCTCTTTAACAGTACATAAACGTTGAACTATAGCTTAAGATCGGATTTATTTCCTTCTTCCTTCCACCAAGTATCTCCCATGGGAAAGCACATTATCTTTCATGATAATTTGCATGTTTTCCTCTTTAAGCATCTGACAGCATCCAGGAAGCTGGATGACAAGCTCAGTTTGCTGCCAGCCTGAATGAAAAATATAACGCAGAGAAAATCCAGAGAATCAGAGGTTGAAAGGGCAGTCCTGAGAGTGACCACAACTTCACAAAGATTTAATTTAGAAAAGAAATACATCTGATTTTTAAAATTTTGAAGAGAGCCCATCAGCTCATTTCACAAATTAGACTCAGAATTTCTGAGTGATTTGGGGTGAATTATATAGCCATTGCTGTATTTGGGAAAAGGGATGCTTTTATGTCATAACTAGGCAACTGGCATTCACTCTTCCAGTTTATTCAGACTTGCCAGCAGGTAGGAACACTGCAGACTTTCTTGACCAGATAAGAGGTTTTCAAGACAGATGGTCGTAAGATCCTGCCCTTAGTTTGATTTACAAGAATATTTTACATCATTCCAGTATTAAGGGTTTTTTTTTAAGAGATGTCTGTGCACTTTAAGACTAGTCAAATGTGCTGCCAAATTTAAATGCTGATGAAAACTAAGGTATTTATACTTTCACGTTCTCTTTTCCCATTAGATGCAAAATATTGTTTCCTTTGTCTGTTACCTCTTACAACTGAGATTGTGCTTCATTACATGTATTGCTGCACTCAGTGCAAGAAAGCCATTAGCATGGTTTGACATGTGAGACGGTGTGATAATAACAAAGAAAACAAAACTATAAAAGAAAGATGATTCCTTTTAAAAGATCTCATTTGTATTCAGTGATCCTAATGTCCTTCTAGAATCACATAATGTGCACACAAAAAAAGGTTTAAAATCATAAACATCTCCTAAGTATGTTTTTTAACTTGTGCTCTGAATTCCCCATCTGTCAACCAACACCGAACTTCTTTGCTGCTGCAAGGTGCCTCCTCTTCCTCAGGCATGGCTGAGCACAGGAGGTCACGGTTAAGGCCAGACTTTGTCTGCCTCCTCATCTCTGCTCTGTTGCAAACAATGAATTCCCCTCACTTTGGTTCTGTGGGACAGGGAGGGATTTGCCTTGAATCTACAGCCGCCTCTTCAGAGTTGGCTGTCTGATGTAGGAAATCAAGTACATTAGCTCAAAGGAGGCTATTAAGTGGAGTTCAGTGTTTCTCTCTTTCACAAGGACAAACAGTGGTGTGCCTTTGGGAGAAGGCACCGAGAACAATAATAAGCATTTAAATCCAGTTCAGTGAAAAGGGGCAAGCAGGTAACTCACAAGGGGAAAAGCAAAGGGAAAGAGGAATATTGAGCTGCACAGTGGTAGTCTCAAGCTTACTTCGTAAATTGTTATCTGAGCTGAAAATCAATGAAGCAACCATCACCTCAGCTTAGTCACTTGTGTGTTTAAAAGAAAAGCCAAATTTGTTTTTTGTGAAGGCCTTGCACTGAAGCAGTGATGCTTCTACACATAATTCCCAAGAACATGGGAAAATTTATTGTATATTTCCTAGTAAAAAAAGGTGGGGAAATGGTTACAATAAATTGCCCACCAAACTGTGTGCGTAAAGAAAATAAAAAGACTGTTTGAACAGCTGGAATTTATAATTTATACTCCCAAGTTATTTATTTTAATAAATGAACAGCTATAATTAAGTTCAAAATGATCACATAAGCAGGAAGAGAAAAAATCTTGTTATTACAGCTTCCAAGAAGTTGCAGCCTGCAATAGGGTTTGTAGTGGGCCTGTGTTATTGGTGGTAACTTTGAGAGAAATGAAAGCGTTTTTAAGCACAGCCATTTGAAGGCTATGAGCTGCTGTCCCAGCTAGTGGGAACTGAGTGAAGAGAGGGCTGAGCTAAACACGTCTGCTTTTATATTTACTGCCTTGATATATTCTATTGAAGCACAGCTTCAATAATGAAACAAGAACAACAATGATCTCTGCAGTAGCCACAAAAGTGGCAAGGAATCAACCTCATGAAAACATATATTTTATTATGTATGTGCACATATTTGTTTGCCACTGTATTTGTTTATGGATAGATGATACTTTAAACCTAAGGGAGAAAATGCATTCTTCAGCCTCTCAATTACAAAACAATTGGCTCTGCTATGAAAACTGTCCTTGTTTTTTACCCGGTCAGAAATTTCTTGGGCAGGAGACACAAAGGAGAAAAGCCTCAGCAACTGTAACATTTCTGTAGGAGGGATACAGGCATTCACCAGGGCTACCCAAAGTAGCTTCATCAAAAACTACATTGGATCCAGTGTAAAGTTGTCTGAGTTCAGGTTCAACTTAGCCAGCGCTGCTGGAATGTGGCAAATAAAGGGAAGCTCCCCATTTTTTGAAGAAATCCTTCAGAGGGTAACGAGCAGTTTTAAGTGGATCTCATCCAAGAACCACTGAAATTAGTGAGGACAGGATTTCAACCTTGAAGTCATTTCTGAAGGCCAATGAAGCAAAAAGAAAGGCTGCCATTGATTTTTATGGGTTTTGAATCCACTTGTTTTTCACCCTTGGGAATTCGAACCAGAGCAGAGTTTCGTAAGTCCAATTTGAGCAGCAAGATTCTTCCCTTTTCGTAGGTATTTTCCCACACCCAAAAGCTTCCCACATTTCAATAAAAATCTTCCCACATTTCAGTAAGATTAGCCCTTGCTGTTCACGATAGGCCCAGGTTTGTGGAAAAGTTCCAACTAGAAAAAACATATCCAGGAGAGAAAGCTATACATTTTGCAATCGTATTTCATCATTTATGCCACAATATGCATTTTTTTCTAAATAATATTTAATTGCTTTCTTCTGAGAAACTCCTTTTCAAGCCACATTTTCCTAAATAATTCCAGAAGTTTCTACATCTCGGATGAATGACATATCCTGCATCTAGTCTGATTCCAAATAATTCCCTATAAAAACATGCTCGCTCATGTCATTATAAAAGTAAAACAAAGATAATCAGACTGGAGAAAAAAAAAATATTATTGTTTCTCAGTTCTTTTTTTTTATTATTTTTGAATTTGTTTAAAAACAGTATCTTTGTAAATGAAGCATTCAAAACCACATCTTATGGAAAGAGATGAAGGAGATGGCTCCATGCACACATGTTTAATAAGGGCTCAAGAAACTACTAAGTATTTTGGAAATCCCCATTTTTTCTTTCCCTCCACACGTATGGAGCAACCTCTTCAAATAGGAAAGCATGAATATACAAGTCTAGCAAGGAAGTCCTATTTCCCCGCAAAAAGGATCTGAAGACTTCATGTGATTTTAGGAACTGTGTCTTTAAGTACAACATTTAAGAAATGTATTTAAGAAGATACAGTATGTAGTGATAACAATAAACATTTTTCTCTTCCAGCTGTCTTGTTCAGTCCTGTACAGCAGTAGCAGCTCATTACATGGGCTGAAGTTTGTGCTCCCTAAGACAGGCCGTGATCCTAATGAGCTGGTGCTACTTATCTTAGCATTTTCCTGTGGAATAGGGTCCTCCCAGAAGTGTTCCCTCATGCATAGCATTCACCATTGCCTATAGTCCGAGGCTAACTTCTTTTGGAACATGCAATTGTCCTAATGCATTTCCCTAGACCACATTTAATTCAAAGACTTTGACTTCTGGTAGGAATTACATCAGGCCAACTGATGCTTTCAGCTGTGGAGCAAAGCTCTGGCTGAGCTCCTGCATGGAGGCAGTATGCAAGGCAGCAGCCATTTCCTCCTGCACCCACACTGGTGTAATTTCAGAGAAGTCAGACAGTTCCTTTAGGTCATCAGTTGGAGCAGGTCCCCTGTGTACGCTGAAGTGCTGTGGATTTGCTCAAACAACGCCAGGAAATGGAGAAATTTAAACCAAGATGAAGTAATTCAAGCAACTGCTATAATGAACCTAACTCATTACAGCATATAGTACCTGTATGAGCAAGTTTTCAGAATCTGGTAATAAAAGGGTTTTCCTGGCAGGAATTTGGATGGGGTTAGTTTGAATATAGAGGAACTTTTTTTTTTTTTTTTTTTTCAGTGAGTGGTATAAGAAATGGAATTCTGGAGGCAGTGAAAGAGTCCAAAAATTTCTATGAAGATCAACTGAAAGACTTATAAACACTAAAAGATTATTACTTCAGGTCTCTTAGTATGAAATATTTGACTAACAAGAGCTAGAGTGGTCTGCTTTGACATTTTTATTTCTGATTTTAAGATGTCATTTTTCCATTAGAAAGACATATATTATAAGAAAGGAAGAACACAAAACTTGTTAAACAAAACAAATGAATCCAAAATATTTTTACCTCAGAGTAAATGAAGCATTTGGAGTGATCCAAAAACATCTATCTGTCATTTCTATATTCCCAAGCCCTCTAAACTCAGCCTAAATAATTTTTGTTTGACTTTTCCATTCAGGCATAGAACGAAAAATCCATTATTCTCTCAAGACACGTTACCAAATCTTATTTGAGTTATGGGAATTATCTTCAACAGGTACATCTAAAATCTTTACAACTTATCAGGCCAATGGTTAAGTATTCTGTATGTTAGAACAGAGATTGCTGTGCACTATAAAGGAAAACATACCAGAAGTACAATGAGAATTTTTAATTTTTTTATCTATCTACCTACAGCTACATCGGAACTCAAAAAGAGACAGAATCTGCAGTTAATTAATTCAGAAACTTCTAATAAATCTGGATTTGTAAATACGTTCCTTACATAATTGGAGATTTCAAGGTACCATGAAATATCTCACAAAGACCTGGGAGGCCTCCATGTCCAGCTCTGATGAGACACTGCATCTTAAATCTTTGTTTTACACCTCAGGTGACTGCAATTTAGGACAAATGAACATAAGGAAAATTTCCTGGGTCCATATGATTGAAATAACAGGTCCATATTGAAAAGAAAATCTGTAAAGGTCTCTATGTTTTGAAAATTAGAAGAGATCCTTGAGGGAGACTGAGAGAACGTAGGGCAGTCATCATACAAACTGATATTTAAATTCAATATATAGACGTTACTCTTCAGCATCCAGAAAGTTTGTAACTTTTATGTCCTGTCAAGTACACTGTTCTTCAGATTCCATAATCTGAATGAAAAGAGTTCCGGAGGTTAAAATAACTTCCTCCTATTGTACAAAACTTACCAAAACGACAGCTCTTTGGTATGGCAGGGTATGCTGGTATTTTCCGTGCAGAACTCAAAAAACAAAGGGCTGCTCACAGCGGATATGCTGCAGCTGCATCATTCCTTTCAACAAGTTTTTAAGAGGACCCCAGGCACTACCAGTCTAAGGAGAGTATGCCAGATATTTCCCGTATTCTCTTTGCCACAAGTATACTTCAACAGTAACAAAACACCACTGCAGCTGCCATTGAAAAAGACAACTTCAGCTGCATCCTGCTGAAATCAATACAGAGACTGAATCCCTCTGATTTTCAGTCACTTAGGAAATTTCCTTGGGAAATTGAGGAAAAAAAATCATCTAATCCTATGCACCTAAAACATCAGGCCAAAAAGTGGCCTCCCCCAGTGCTCCCAGCAATGGCCTAAAATGAGTGTAGACAGAGCAGCTCTTTCAAGAGCAATTCATATCACTGCTGGTCTGGATCAGTCTAAGAGCCTTTATTTGAATACTGACAAGAACTGGTGAACCCAAGGAAGCAGCTAGTTAAGCTGGGTGAGAAGAGGTAAGTGATAAAGATAACATCTTAATACTTCAGCTTTTGTCTAACACTAATTACCAACTTTTTTGTTTTTTCTTTAATGTTTAGGACATGTACTGGCCTCAGAAAGGTCAATGTTGTAACTGCTAAATGATGACACGTGAACCAACATATTGTCAGAGTAGTGTATGGAGAAAAAAACAGACCTTGTAAAGCAGATTACAGCACTTGTTTGCCTTCTGGTAATCACTGTGTATTTGCATCTATCACAATGCAGTTCAAACATACTTTGAAATCAACAGCCTGGTAATCATAAAATCACAGTTATTCAGGTTGGGAAAGACCTTAAAGATCATCGAGTCCAACCATGACCTAATCATACTACCCTAATTCTGAGCTTTCTTAGCTTGTTCTTGTTGGAACAGGTAGGTCACTTCTGGTTTTTGAGGCCTTCAACACGCAATGCAAGAGAAAATAAAAAAGCCTCTGAAGGGCATATTTGTGCTCCTGTAATCTAGGGTAGAAGGTTGTGATGTGAATTCACCAAAAAGAAAGCTCATACACATTCCGCTGAGAATCTGCCTCAACCAATATCTGGTATATCAAATCAACAACCTACAGAACCTAAGCAACTGGAAACTAAGCAACTGGAAACTAAGCAGGTTTTGTGCATATACTGTCCACCTATCTATTTAACAGTCCTTATTAGGAAGAGATACATACCTATTACCTTGAAGAACTTTTAGAGCTCGTTTGCAGCATGTGGTCAGCATAAAAGCTTGATGGATCTTTGGCAGAAATTAAGTTGGCATGGCTGTGATCCAATGAGTAGAAATGAAACACTGGAAGCTGGATATTGAAATTTTTAATCAATGACCAGGAAGAGATGCCACTACTTAGCTAACTAATGACTTATCATATGCCAATCTACGCTATTCACTTTCTGATTTGGTGATGATTATGTGTGCAGCAAATTATTATTCATTACTGTTCAGTTCCCTCTCCCATGATAACCAGAGCAGCAAAGAACATGTTGCTATAAGCCAGCAGATGGCCACTTACAAAGCTGAGCTCAACTGCACTTTTATATAGTTGAAGCCTGTAAAGATAAATTAATGCTCATCAGCTGAAGGATCTGGTCTCTTTCCTTCTGAAGGAGACCATTCATGCATGAATTCACTGAGTTACTGCTTCTAAATAAAAGTTTTTTCTCTTTTTTGAACTGTAGCAATCCCATCCACTCCTTTTGGCTCATCTGTCTTGGTGTGACTCCATGAGCAGCTCTTTTTGTTCTGGGCAGAGCATTGAGAAATTGCCACAAGTACTATATGAAGGCATAAACGCTCTTTGGATATTGCAGATAATAAAATTTTACGCGAGTTCAAGAAAAACTGTTATTTCAAAGCAGAGATATCACAGAAATCATAGAACATCCTGAGTTGGAAGTGACCCACAACAGGGAGTCAGTCCAACTCCTGGTTTCACACAGGACCAGCCAAAATTCAAATCGTATTTTTTGAGAGTGTTGTTCAAACTCCAGCAGATCTGCGGGAATGACCGCTATCCTGGGGCCCCGCCACCCTGTGGTGCAGACCCTGTCCCTCACCCCCAGCTGCCCTCCCCTGACACAGCTCCATGCCGTTCCCTCGGGCCCTGTCGCTGTCACACAGAGCAGAGCTCAGCGCTGCCCTCCGCTCCCTGTGAAGAGCTACAGCCACCACCAGGCCTCCCCTCAGCTCCTCTGCTCGGGACTGCAGCGGAGTGAGACAATCCCTTCCCTCGACTGGCTGAGGGGTTGCTCACTGAGGGATGCTAAATTCAACAATATTTAGGTCAGAAAGCTTGTGAGTTGCAACTGCTAGGAAGCAGGAAGGATATTTGGGGAAAATACTGTGTGTGTCTGCTTTCTCCATACACTTGTAGGCTTGTGTTTGAGGTAGGATACAGAGATAATAAGAACACTGATCTGACCCAAAATGGCTGCTTACATGTTGCATTAGTTAAATGCTTATGCCCTTATGAGACAAACTATGTGCAATTAGTCAATTTGTCGCTTTCTGGCTAGTCTAAAAACTACAGCAAATAAGAGCTGATTTGATGACAGGAGTTGGACTCAGTGATCCCTTCTAACTCAGAATATTCTCTGAAACATTCTATTCTGTTTCCCCTCCTTCCTCCAAACCTGCGTGAACTCACAGTGCATGCTCCCAGTTTGGTGGCAATATTGCTTAAACCAGTGCCTGTGGCTTGTGTCCTCTCCTCTGTGGAGCTGCTTATTCCTACCCTGTCCTGCAGCCTGTGTCTGTGCAATGAACTGAGCTTAGAAACTGATCTGACCGTGACAGAAAGCATGTTTGTCTGGTGGAGTGTTTCTTCAGCCAGGTCAACCCCTTGATGTGGTTCCTGATTCCGTGGCTCCACAGATTTGTGCTGGAGCCATGCAGAGGCTGGCATGCAGGACAGGAGCTGACAGCCGGGAGGAAGGACAGGACAACTGCTCACACCAGCACTGCAGCCAAAGCAAAGCTGGTGGAACCACAGCGGGGGCTGCTAGTGATTAACACCGCTTCTCCTACAACTTCCAGCCTACTCTTTGATCCTTTCCACAGACCCCAAGGGGACCATGACCTTCACTTTGAAAAACACTCCTAGAGAACAATGAAGCTGAGAGGGGAAGTCCACTGACCCTCTGCAGCTGTAAATCTGAGCTAAATAACAATTTACCCTGGATTTATGGCTGCTTGCCTTTCCTGGTGTACAGAGGTGAATGTGACCTATTAACAGCAGATGTATATTTCTTTAAATTAGCCTTTGACAGTAAAACCCAAGTGTAAGTAAAATCAAAAGCAAGGCCTCAGACTTTAAAAGACTGTGAAAGAGAAGAGGCATATACACACAAACTCTTCTACAAGAAGTTGTTTTTCTTCCATAGGCAGAGACAAGAACAAAGATTAATAGTTTGACTAACCAATGCTAGAAATCAAGACGATCATTTTTTGCTAACACTAAATTTGTTTTTTACTTTTTTTTTCCTCAGCGTAACAGCCATACTCATTTTTTCCAATAAAATTTTTCCATAAGTAAAATAGAGCACAGTCCTTAGTGATCGGTAATAATGACTGTGTGCAGACATTACTATGTAAGCCATCTGAAGCTCCTTGCTTTTTTGCTACACAACATAAACATAATAAAATGATACAGTTCTCCCATCTCCAAATTAGATCAAGTTGAAAATGACCCAAAAATATTTCACAGAAAAGGCAGCTTTCCAGTATAGGATGGAAGAAGCCAACACAGACTGATGTGGAGAATGTACAGTCTTTTGTGAGAACATGTCCAATTGTAAAAAAATAAAATAGAATCATAGAATTAATAAATCATCAGATAATTAAACGTCTTGGCTGGAAAATGGATTGAAACACATTGTATCATGTCTGGCTAGGTCAGTAGCACATCAACCTAATGAAAACTAACCAGTTTTTTGAAAATCCTCTCCTTTGGTAAATGATCCTTAGAACATCATTGTCTCTCCTTTCAGTTTTTTCACAGAATCTGAGGCATTTACCAATGGCTTTCTGAAGACATATTTGCCATGTCTACTGCCCAACAAGAAAGTCATCTGATACTACTTCATTAAATAAATGCATAAATTTGCAAAAGGAAATCTTGGCAAGCGGGAAAATATTATGATGCATTCCACTGTTTCATGTTAAGGGGAAAGTAACAAATTAGATGAAGCCTTTTGGGGAAGAGTATATTGGAGGACAAATGAAGCTGAAACCTAGAGAAATATTCTCAAGGAACTAAATATAATTACATTCCTTTCTTTGGAATATGCTTTCCTACTCTTTTATCAGAATGTTCTGAATTTGGCATACCACAGAACTCCAGTTTTCATAAAGACTTTCACACAGACAATGTTGCCTAAAGGATTCTACCCTGTGTGGACTGGGATATATTCCTTTCTATTTCAGCAGAAGAGAACATTTTTTTCTATTGTTGTATGTTCTAACAGCTGCAAATGCTGACTGCTGCGTCAGTGTCTATTTTGAGGCCCAGATGGATTTACAGCTGATTGCACTTTTTTGTTTCCTTTCTTTTCTTTTTTTCCTATTAAAGATAAAATAATTATTTAGAATTTGGCAGAAAACCCATGGTACATGTTAAAGGATCAAATTTGGCTAACCAAATAGAGTGGTTGGAGGGGACCGGTCTGACCTGATATGGCCTTAAAAACACAAATAAGTCTTCGAAGAATAAGTGAGAAAGAAGGTGTACAATTGTCCCAGTATATTTTATACTACTCAAGAACTATCTCATAAGAAAGCCTAAGTGTCTCATTTGTATAGGTAATTCATTCCATATGAATAATCTCCACTACAGATAACAAGGACCAAGAATCTGTGCTACGAGTTACTCCTGAAACTTAGCCAAGAGCAAGTCCCAGGTAATAAGGCAATTCAGTGTTTCTGGAAGGTTCTGGTCTTACAGTCAAAGGACTGATAACCCTTTGTTAGCCACAGAGTGGGTGCAGTATGACAGTAAATGGTTCTCTCATCTTTGTTGCTAGTACACTTTGCTCCTCAGAAGGAAAAGCTAGCTTTAAGTTGCTAAACACAGAGCTTCTGCTGGAGCCTCTTGATCTTGGTGAACTTACTGGTTAATTTCTGCTCTGATGCAAAATTTGGAGAAAGAAGAAAGTTAACCGACATGCATTAGACTAGATTACAAAAATATCAGGCTTGAATGACAAAGTAAAAAGATACCTATGAAAAGAGCTGTATGTTTGAAAGCATTTCATGCTTACCACTACTTTGCGACATTCCAGTGTTTCATATTATTCTTCTTACTGGAGTCAAGATGGAGTTAAATTTTATTAAACCTGTCACTACCATTTCTTATGATTAGAACAGAATATACTATGAAAACTAGACACTAAAGTGCTTCCTAGACTTCTCTACAACTCCTATAGCTTGAGTGCCCTGCCTGTTACTACTTACTATTCAATATATGCATGTATTTCTCCACAGGTGTTATTCCTTCCCTAATCAACTCTCCACAGAAATACTGGATTTGCTTCACCATTATTAGATCGTTATTAAAAGACTTCTTGACATTTCATGTTGCAAGTAACTGTTATAACTTAATTAAAATTTTACAAGTTGAAATTTTCAGTTCAGTTGAAATTTTCCATGCCTGGTTTGCTCCAGGCGGCTGTTTTTCATGCGTTTTTAAATTACAAGCATCATGATTTCTGAAAAGAAAGTGAGGGAAAAATAAGTTTTGCCCACATACCAAAAAAATTAGATCATTTCTTGTACGCAATTTGTTTCATGCACAAACAAACAACAAAAAAAGCACACATGAAATCTGGCAAGGAAAGGGGCAGTTCTGCCAGGAATCCTTTTTGCTGTCCTTAGGAAAGCTTTTTAAAAAAATGCATTTCACACATTCTTAGTAAAACTTTTTAATTTTCAAGTAGCTGTGATCACTGGGGGGTTCTGGTACCACAGAATATGGTCAGACTGCTGCTAGCTTCTAGTGATTACCAACTACATTGTGCTGTCATGCCAAGCTAGGTTTACCAGAGTGAGGACAGTAATGGCAACTTGAAATCAATCTGTACTATGTATAGGAACTGAAAACAGGGAACCTCTTTGTTAAAAACATGACTGCCAGTAACCAGCAGAATGAAAGAAAAAATGTGGTGAAGCAAATCCAGAAGGAGTGTATGCTGGACAGACTGGGAAAGAAGGGAATGGTTGAGAACAGCAAATCTAATGACAGAATGAAACCATTACCATATGCCTGTGAGCAACTGAACAGACAGATTGGCTGAAGGGAGCATCAGTGGGATCAAGTAAGAGGCAAAAAGAATGCAAGATTTTTTCATGATCTTACTGTTATACCTAAAACTGGAAAATGTCACACATGAAAATTGACATCTGATATTTACATCACTCCAAGTGTAACAACTTTGCTGATTTCAAATGGTGTTACTATCACTCTTTGGTAGCATTACAAAGAGCAAAATTGGATCCTTGAGTTGCACTGGAAAACTCATTGCCTTCCAAATGCACCAGTAAGACAGATGACTTTGCAAGTAACCACTACACATGTGCTTGGTTCTAGAACGGATCGAGGATTCTGCAAACCTGCAACTGTTCTCAAACATCATATGTGAGCAACAAACTACGGGCTTTTAGGAAGAACAGTCAAGCAGGGCAGAAGCACGTTATCCTTCAGCAACTTTAAATCTTGTTCCAAGTGAATCATGATATATTTGGTTTGCTACATTTTTCTTTATACTGAAGACGCCCGGATAATAGATGAAAATAGAAGCAAGCTGGTTATTTATTTTATGGGTTAAGCAGTACAGAAATGTTTGATTTAGAAATGTCAGGAAAACACTGTCTTAGAAACTTTGTTTCATTATGGATGGTATTCGTCTATTTAATCTTCGATGAGTGTTTGTATTTGCAGTTATATGAATAGAGCATGTATACCTAAAGGAAACAAACAAAACCTCCACATCTGGCCATAGTCTTAACAGTATATACAAAGCACTTGATGTGATGTAAAGTTCACTTTGGGGTAGAGAACTAGAGTAGGAGCTGAGAGGAGTGTAAGGCCTCCAGCCCAGCCTTGCAAAGGCCCCACACTCTGCTCACTAATCATGGCTGACAATTAAGCAGGTCTTGCCCATGGAACTGGAAGTTGAATAGATTATTGACTTTAGACAGGCTCTATCAGCCTGTTTTACATTAACATTGCTTTTCTCACTTGATTACCTCCATGGGAAAATGCTATGATTTCCCACAAAAGGGAGACCATAAAGCCTGGGACTTGCATCACTCTTAAAGATTTTAAAAAACTAAACACCTGAACAAAGCCCTGTTAAGACAAATACAATAAAATTTCCAAACATATGCTTGGCCAACTTCTGATCTCAGCTGAACTGAGGAACTGCTAAAACAGAGGGAGCTGGAAGAGAGAAAGGAAGAGAACAGATGGCAGAAGCAGATTAAGACAAGAACAAATGTAGACAGTATGATTAAACTTACTTCAGAAAGAACAGAACCACTGATCCTTTACAGAACTGCCTGTAATGCAACACACACATTTTTCCATGTACACAATGCTTGAGTTGTACAGAGACATTATGTGATTGTGAATGGGAGGGCTAGAGGGGATGAGACAGTCTCTCTGGCCCTGGATCAGAAAAGGATGAGTTTTGTCTTCTGTGAGCTTAAGAACATGCTGTAACATTTTCCTGAACTGGAATTTCGATCAAGAGATGCTTCATGCTATGAAAATTTTGAGAAGTGTCTAGTTAGTAATCATGACTACTTTGCAAATGATGCAAAGACAAATGATGTTGTGAAACTTTCTCTAAATACTGTTTTATCGACCCTTAACATCAAAACCAAGATTTTCTCATGCTGGTGAAATTCGGTGGAATGGATTTAAACTAGAAAAGCGTGGCACAGTAATTATTAATTTAATCTTTAGATTAAAGAAAGTATCCAGAAACAGTGCTACTAAGACCACAAAATAAAGCACTCAAATGTGAGGGAATATCAGAATCAAGGGCTGCTTGATCAACATGGTCAAGGCCCTCCCACACAAATGCGTTTTGCGGCGTTCTTTAATCATAGAACATCTATTAGGTTTTCCCCACAGAAACCCTATCTCCTTACAGTGGGCAGAAAGGATAGTGATAACTTTGTTAAACAAAGAAACAAACAATAAAAAATCAACACATTGAATTGCTGTCTTCACTGTTTGATGTGCAACTGCCTTACTCCTCAAATACTTCAGTTCCTCTGATCAAATGACATGGATCTCTTAGCAAAGGACCATAAGGCCTGCTGACAAAAGCACTATACAAAAGTTAGGTGTACTAATAGTAATTGCTTTATGATAAAGCTAGATGAAAAACAGAGAAAACAATCAGAAATGTCTTTTCTCTGTGATTTTACAGATAACCTATTAATAACTGGATAGAAGAAGCTAGCAGTAGTGCAGAACACAGACTTTTAGCCAGATTCTGGAATTTGTGTGTAATGGCACCAAGGCACAGGTCCTGCCCATGAACACCATGCTTAGATGATGTAAAATTATCAGGCTGTCACCATCATGGTATTTGAAGTCTTCAAATGAAAGCCATACGGAAAAAGTCTGGTTGTAATAAAACAACTTAATGAAAGAGGGGCCTATGCAAATGACAGGAGTTTTGCATGAAAGGACTGCTGTCTTCCTCCCTTTCACTAAAACTGGATTTCAAGGAAAATGATTTTTGAGAGTTGGCCTTAAAAGGATAGGTTACATCCTGGCAGATGTAGCTTTATCGATCAATCTGTTTCTATACACATTTGTAGCAGCAATAGAAACAGTGGTTCCAGTGCTGGATGTGATGTCACGTAAGTACATTTTCTTGTGTTCAGAAGACAGTTATTCTTGTACTCTCGCAAAAGTGACAAAGCGTAAAAAGAAAACAGTTTTTGTGGAAACTTTTCAGAGGCAGATTGAGAACTGCTGTTCTTGAAAGGAAAAAGAAGTAAATAACTGCAATGGGAGGATTCTTTCTTCCACAATTAATTCAAGTAAGACATCAACTTCATCATCACTTTCAGCTCTGTTAATAAAATCACTTACTCTTAGTACAAATACTCTCCTAATATGCTTGGAGCAGTGATTTCCTGACCACATTCTGCCTACTGAGTTTTCAAGTGCCCAGCTATCAGCAAAGTGATTGAGAGAAGCCACTTACTGAAAATTCGTAAGAGGATGTACAATATAGGAGGTACAGTTTTGGCATGGGAATTGTGAAGTCTAGATTTTATTCCATGTTTTGGCATGGGAATTTCTGAATGACCATGGAAAGATCTTCTGCAGATGAAAATCTTTGCTGAGCAAGGGTAGATTTTCCTCTGTAAAATGATGTCCTTCTCTTCATTCCTTGGAATGTATTCTTTTCACAGCAGAGGCTGTTTCATAGGGTTTTTTAAATGAAGATCTATGTCAATTAGGGCTCTTAAGCTACCTTGTCAACTCCAGTAGGCTTGTTCAGTCATCTTCTTCCCAAAAAGAGATAAAGGAGAGTCTTCAAGAGCATACTGGGCATACTCCTGTGAGGTCTCTCCAAGTACTGGGAGACACAGCCCCTCTTTTATCACTGCATCCCAACATTAGCAAGCCACTTCCCCTTTCCCCATTGGCTGAGGTAGTCAGCGTTCACATTATTCTTGGTTCACCTACAAGTGCTGATCCCACCAGTTGGTATCCTTTTTAGTTTCCTTTTTTTTTATACATACTTTGTAATCTGGATTCAGAGTTCGTTGGTTTTCCCAACTACAACTATCTTTGTATCCTGTAAAGTCTATCGCTCTTTTCTGTTCATCAAATGAGGTGCAGGTGCTAAGCTAGCATCTCCTGCCATATACCTGCAAGATAAGTTTGTGACTGAAACTCTTCTTCTCACCTTTTTCATTATCTTGTTTTGCAGAGACCCCTTACCTCTCATTTGTTCTTCCCAAATTTAAGCTTATTTTACAAGTTTTAACGTAAGTTAACATAAGTGATTTAATTTGCATTCTCTTCCTGGATAATCTTTTTAAAGTCCTCTTCTCGGTTACAAGGTAAAACTCACATCAATATGAATAATGTATCACATCATGACTGATTTTTTTTGTTTTAAATTATATAGACATATTCAGATTTGTTACATTTTTTTCCCCTGTGGTCTGGCAATCATTTACAGGGCATAAAAATGGATATAATAAATAATGTGACTGTACAGAATGGAATCATAGAATCGTAGATTATTCTGAGTTGGAAGGGACCCGAGAGAATCATTGTTTTCAGCATCTGGCCCCATACGTGACCAGCCAAACTTCAAATTCTATGTCTGAGAGCGCTGTCCAAACATTTCTTGAACTCCAGAAGTTTGACCACTGCCCTGGAGAGCCTGATTCCAGGGTCCAACCACCCTCTGGTAAAGAACTTGTTCCTAATTCCCAACCTGATCCTCCCTTGATGCAGCTCCATGCTGCATCCCTTGGAAGATATTGCTGGTAACCAGAGATGAATTTCTTCTAAATGAGCTCAGTGATGTGGCACACATTAAGTGTTCAGAGACTAATCTCACAATGGCCAGATAAAGCTGGGAATCATAACAACAGCAGACTACTGGAACAGAGTAAGTACGACCAGAATCACTCTGCATTCAAGTGACTCCTACAAAGAGAGCCTTTCTTCATTCCTGGAGCATTAAAAAGGAATCTTACCTGCAGAGGGGAAGGGGAGTGGAGCTCTGGACTTCTACTGAATCAATTCAACGCCCTTGTATAGCAAGCCTTGTGCTCAACCAGCACCACCCACTTCTTGAGATGTCTTTTTTGTGCTGGGATAGATTCTATGAATCATAGAAAATAGCACAATTCAGTGTTGTTGATGGTTGCATTGAAAAGACTTTGTAGGCATGTATGACTTAGCTGTCAGAGTAGTTTCTCAGAGCTGGCATTCCTTCTCTTTCAAGACTGAAATAAATAAATAACCAACATTTGGGCTGTAGAAGGTCCTAGGAATTCAGTGCAGCATCTTACAGAGAATAAAATTTGCAAAGTTCAATTCAGTCTCAATCTAAAACATTAAGTCAGTGAGCATCAGAGAACATAGACTGGAGATAATGCTGCGAAACCATTAACCTGAAATATTTTGGGAGGACTTTCTGTTCAGCTCAATGTCTGCAGTAATATATGTTTTGTCTTGAAGGAATGAATGGAATTATTTGCTTTGCCTGGCTCTCAAGTCTTTTTTGGCCCACTGGAAGAGAGTGCTTGTTTTTTATATTCTGATCAATAAATGCACAAGTTCCCCATTTCCTTGGAAGTCCAGTCATGGCCTTTCTTAGTGCAGACAAAGGTTATCTCTGGGCACCTGAAAATTAACTGTACTAATGGGAAATTACATTCAGCTTCTTCACTTTTTTTTTTTTTTTTTTCTGAAAAATGTTTTTAAAACTCTGACGTTGTTAGTCAACTAAATATCACATTTTATGAGAAAGGCTATTGGGATAATTTCCAGTACTGTTAAGAGTCATGTTTTCATGGACTTAGTAAGAAAGAAACATCAAAGTATTGGCCAGATTGTTTTGTTTTTATTGCAGTTTTGGGGAAAAGTTAAAGCCATGGTGCTAGACTTACTGCAGCGCCCAATATTCCTGTATAGAGCTGATACAGAAAGAGAAGCAGTGAATGGAAGCATATCAAGATAACATGTAGTGTGTCCAGAAACTAGAGCCACTTCTGTGCTAAGCCCAGCAAGGATTAGTGTTCTTTTTCCCAACTTGGAATGGTATCTGGAAGGTTTTCTGTATGTCAAGAGCCATGAGAATGCAGTCAATTCTTACCTATGCTTAATATATCAGCATCTTCCCTTGCTGCCTTTCCCTTGCTGAGAGCAGAAAAGGGATATTGGTGGCTAATATGAATTGATAGCATCCTTTCTCTTTATTAACTTTCTTTTATTTCACACTGATATGCAAGTTATGTAAAACTTGCTTCCCACATATTCTGTTTCTGAAGTAAAATTGCACCAGCATTACACAGCATTTCTCAGTTTATATTATACTGATATGTAGCATTGACAAGTGATGCATGTCCAATGGCTGCCTTTTTGGGTTATACTAATGATTAAAATGAGAAATGAAACGCAAACAGTAACACCAAATCAATAAATAACAAATGAAGGTGTCATAAGTTGTAAAAGAGTTTTAAGAATGAAGTCCTATCAACTAATAGGTTTAAGAGTGTTACAGACAAAAAATCCCTTGATGCCTAAAGTTCAGTAGTATTCACAGAGTATTTAAGAACTGATTTAGCTTTCCTTTTCTTTTTTGTTTTCCAAAGGAATATCAGCAATGAAACCTGATTTCCAGTGTACAAAGAAAGTAACTGTCTTGCTAATGAAGACACATCCTGCTATGTTTCAGACTGGGGACCTCATTGCTTTTCTGGTTTTCAGCCCTAAGTCCCCCACTTGGTAAAGGTCTGAGGGATGCGATTCAGGCTTCCTTGGATTGCTGGGACTGCAGTTCCATTCCTAAATAACTAATGGGGCTGCCAGATTTTTAGAGGCAATGAACACATTTACAGCCCCTGGGGAACTGAGTGGAAATCCCGGGTTGTTCCACACCTCTTAAAAATCAGACCCCTGTTTATTTTGATGCTTAAATACAGATTTAAATGTTTAGCTTCAGGCTGTGCACTTGAAAGCTCTGGTTTTTACAATCCCTTTGAAATACTTTGCTTGGTGGTTTAGGATCACCCGCGCTCTGCTGGGCTGTCCGCAATGTGCAGTTCCCCCCTCGGTTAACGAGCAGCGGGGCTGCAGGTTGGCCCAAGTGCTGCACTGGGGCAAGGCCAGCAGCAGCAGGGGTCTGGGGCAATGGCAGGGGCTCAGGGCCAGACAGTCCCCCAGCCAGGAGGGAGAACAGGCAATCAGCCTCTCCAGTGATTCCAGAGGGGGAAAGAGTCCATCTGGGGAACCCTGTTATTTTTGCTTATGAAATATCTTTGTCAAGGAAATACAGGCCTCCTGAGATGCAGCAGTACTAGCAGCTGCAAGCCACTAGCACAGTGTAACAATCCCCCATAATATTTGTTTTTGCCTGATCCTGCCTGTGTTAGTTGGTCAAATGAGAAGAAGGCTCAGATCTGGGGACTGACCAGAATGGTAGCATGGCAAAACTTAAGTGCCATCACTGCTGCCCTGGAACAGCAGCTGTACCCAGGGGGGCACACGCTCACAGAAGCAAAGCCAAAGAATCAGTCTGAATAAGCACTGCTTCACTGACTAGAAAAAAGAGTTGGACCACTTGGAACTGGCTAAAACCTTTACTTATACTTTATTACTTAATTTTGTGTCCACTCGTCTTGCAGAAATCAGTGGTGGCAGAAAAAAGGTAAGAGCTGAACACAGGATGTCCACCTCACTATTGCTGTGAACACAGAGGATGTTACGCTTTCTAGGCCATGTCTTGGTAATAAATGTTTTTGGCATTTAAGGGTTTTTTGTTTTTGCTTTGTTTTGCAGTGAAACGTGCCAATCTGATAGAGTTCAGGATTGAAGCTCTTTACTGAACAAAGAACATTTGCTGGGGTGACACAGCCAGAGGCGGCACAGTCTCCTTCCATTTCACAATGCACTAAATGGAGAGGCTGCCATACTAATATAAACTGTACCTCAACCAAGAAAAATGTCAGGTTCCCACCACTAAATCTGTTCCTGAATGACCTATCTGTAAGCAGATACTTTAACCCTCTGATGATATTTAGAAGCATAGAATCATAGAATCACCAGCATTGGAAAAGACCTCAGATTATCCAGTTCAACCATCCACATACCACCAGTATTTCCCCACTAAGCTATGCCCCATTGTACAACATCTGAATGTTTCTTGAACACCTCTAGGGGTAGAAACTCAACTACCAACCTGAGTAGCCCATTCCAGCACCTGATCACTCTTTTGGAGAAGAAATTTATTCTAATATCCAACCTGAACCTCCTCTGGTGCAATTTGAAGCCATTCCCTCTAGTCTTACCTCCTTTCAGGTAGTTGTAGAGAGCTATAAGGTCTCCCCTGAGCTTCCTCTTCTCTGCCCTGAACAATCCCAGTTCCCTTAAGACTTGTGCTCCAGACCCCTCACCAGCTTAGCTGCCCTTCTCTGATCACACTCCAGGGCCTTGGTGTCTTTCTGAAGTGAGGGGCCCAAAATTGAACACAGTACGCAAGACACAGGCTCATCAGAACTGAGTACAGGGGGCGATCACCTTCCCGTCCCTGCTGGCAACACTATTTCTGATATAAGCCAGGATGCCATTGACCTTCTTGGCCATCTGGGCACACTGCTGGCTCATGTTCTGTCAAGTACTGATGAATACCCCCAGGTCTGTTTCCTCTACACAGTCTTCCAGTCGCTTAGCCCCAAGTCTGTAGCGCTGCCTGGGGGTGTTGTGGCTGAAGTGCAGGACCTGGCACTTGGTCTTGCTTCATCCCACTGGCCTCAGCCCAGTGACCCAGCCTGCCAGATCCCTTTAAGGGCCTTCCTACCCCCAGGAAGGTTGACACTTTCTCCCAGCTCGGTATAATCTGCAAACTTTCTGAGAGTGTACTCAATCTCCTTGTCCAAGTCATCAATAAAGATATGGAACAGGACAGGCCCCAATACTTATCCCCAGGGAACACCACTCGTGACTAGTAGCCAGCTGGATTTAACTCCATTCACCACCACTTTCTGGGCCCAGTTCTCCAGCCAGTTCTTTACTCAGCAAAGAATGTACCTGTCCAAGCCACAGATTGCCAGCTTAACCAGGAGAATACTGTGGAAGACAGTGTCGAAAGCACTTTACTGAAGTCTAGAAGATTATGTCAACAGCCTTTCCCTCATCAATAAGGCAGATCACTCAATTACAGAAGATCAGGTTGATCAAGCAGGGTCTGTCTTTCATGAACCCATGTTGGCTAGCTGATCCCCCAGTTATTCTGCGCATGCGGTGTGATCTCCTCAAGATGATCTGCTACATAACCTTTCCTGGCCTCAACATCCAACGTTACATACTAAAGTTCTATAAGAGATAGCAATACTTTACAATTCTGGCTCATTGGCTTGGAATCCCTCGCCAAACATCTATGTTATTCCCTTTCAAGAACAGCATTCACTACATAATGCTTGCTCAGTGGAAACCACCCATTTGATCCCTTATCAATTAATGCCTAAGATTTTTGGTGAGACAGTTATACAGCAGTGAGCAAGATGGGGAAAAAAAAAAAAAGAAAGAAAGAAAGAACTGAGTTAGAACAAGAGCTCAAGAGTGTAAGAGGCAGCCAAGTTACTACCATACACAAACCCAGAGAGTGCAGTCCTGACCTGATAAACCTGTCTTCTCTATGGAAATTTCATCTTCTTGTTTCACTTGTTGCAAATGGTGGCTGGTCTGATAGCAGGGATTTCTCTACAGGTTCCAGTTTATGAAACACTCATTAACTAAAGTTACATGGGATTTTCAGCATGTTCAGAGTCAAAGCATGAGT
This sequence comes from Chrysolophus pictus, assembly GCA_037305975.1. Lineage (NCBI taxonomy): Eukaryota > Metazoa > Chordata > Aves > Galliformes > Phasianidae > Chrysolophus > Chrysolophus pictus. Next base: position 111,366,802 of record CM074576.1, read on the forward strand.
TTGGCCAAAATTCCTTACTCGAAGTCTGAACTCAGGGAACTTCTGGGCTTTGGTTACACTGTGGTATTCTTTTAAACAGCTGTCACTTCATGCCCAAATTGTAGAAATCCAAACTGGTTCCTACAACAGTCCCTCCTTGAACTTTGTCTCTAAATACTCTGTAATTCTGAGCAAATATATTCAGAGTACTGGACCTGGTCTAGCTCTAATTTTCCCTGGCTTCCTGTAGTGCTTCTATCAGCATCAGCTGGAGTCAGATTACTATCATCTATCACATGGGATTCACTACTAAAGCCACAATTTTCTTCTATTTTCTATATGCCTTCCATCCAGAACTTTTTCTGGAGGGAGAAGAGATGGCCCGAACACGTAGCCCCAGCTTGGAACCAGTGAGGACAAACTTCTCATCAAGAACAGGCTGGGGAAGTGATTGAATGAATGAACTGGGGGGAAAACAACAGGTAAAGAGTTTAGGCCTTTGGTCCAGAGTAGATCCTTCCCGAGCTATCTGGCTGTCAACTAAGAAAGATTACGACTTCGTAGAGGGCAGGAGATGCTCGAGTCACTGGATACAGCTTTAGCAAACAACACATCAACTTGCAGGACTATTACAAAGCTAATGTCTCAAATAACCTCTTGCAGGTCATTCAGCTGTACTTTAATGAAGTTCTGCTGAGACTTCCAAGCCTAGTGAAACAACATTGCTTAAGTACTCACAGCACTACTGAGAAAAAAAAACTCAGACAGGACTATGTTATCATCAGTAATGCTATAACACACTTTTCTCCTTTGGCAGTTTCACCAGCATTTGAAATTTTGCTGTAAAGTCCAAGGAAATCAGAATATGAGACCTTTGTTGAGATCTTTCTCAGAGAACTGAGAAAATTGAAAATTACACACTGTGAAGATACTGAGAGTTGTTTTTTTGCTTCAGAAACCTGGGCAGGTTCAGGGAAATGTCAGTCAGTATAACAGTGCAATAAAATTCCTGACAAAGGCCTACTGGTTGATCTGTATTTTATCAGTGGTTTAAGAGCACCGATCTCCTCTAGGCCTAACTTCTGGGTTGGAAATAAATAACACAATTTTTTTGGTAAGCAATTATGTCTAATGCAGGCCAGACATCATCATCTGCATCTTTGTTATTATTTTGTTCTAGTAAGTAAAGTTTGGAAATTGAGCAATCAAATCACCAGTTTTCATGAGCTGTAATTTTCAGTTTTCTAAGGAAGATGCATGAAATGGAAATTGGCAAACCTGTGATTCCACTTCAGAGTGTCTGGTGAAAATATTTTGGATCGGCAACATATCTGAGAGAAGACTGGAGAATTGGCCAGACGTCCTGAATGAAACATGCCAGAAGAGCCAGAGCAGCATCCACTCAATTCAAAGGCTTTTTAAGGTTTCACAGAGGTTTAATAAGAACAGTATTCAGTGTTTATGAAGTACGGCTTATAGAACAGGGTTCTATATGAAAGCTGAAATTATCCATTAATTGATAGTTTTATCCTGGGGATGTTTCCTCCTTCAACATAAACATTTGTCTTGAGCATTTTTTCAAAATTACAGTAGACTAGGAGCTTGCCAAATATTTAGTGGTTTCATGAAGTTGTTTGGTATTCATGTCTACTACAGTTCTACAGAAAACATTTTTAAGACCCACTGCTTTCACCATACGGCAATCCACAGAGGGACACAGGATAATAAACTTTAAAGATGTGATAAAGAAAAATGCGATCTGAGCTGCTTTTGTAGCAGTTAAAAAAAAGAAGCCTTTGCAGAGGTTGGATTCATGTCCTGCCAATATTTATAACAGTGTTTATCATTAGGACAGTGATTCCGCACATGTTCAGTCAGTTCCAAAAGACAATGCTGTAATGTTTTCGGCTCTTGGGCTTCCCGCCTTCCTGAGAGTAGATCAGCGGCTGGCGGAAGCTCTCCTCTTCCCCACCCTTGTTTATATCCCTGCTGTCCCTGCAGCACAACCGGCACAGCAGAATGCCAGAGCTTCAGTGCTCTTTGGTTCCCCTCCAGCCATGTCTCACATGGAGACATTTCAGGCCAGGCCTGGCCACTGACGAGTGCGAGGAGAGGATACAGGAGAGGTCTGTCCTGCATTTTGACCTGAGGTGTGATCAGGTGTAAACAGCCATTTCTCCCTTCCCATTCAGCCAAGTAGAGATTAGTCCCTTCCTGGTTCATAAACTCCAGCCTTGAGCTGCACTGAGCCACCTTCTGTTTTTACCAAATAGGTGAATCGATCCACTTTATTCACAGACCTCTAACACACTGCTTTTGCTCAGTCACTTTCAAGTTGATCACAGCTACCAGCCAGCTACCATTACATTTAAAACATCAGCTTTGACCAGCATTACTCACCAGCAAGAATCTGCCCTAAGAAGTGGTTTCTTGATGTTCTGTGATTACTCCATTACCTTTTCATTTTATTAAGTACAAAAAAAAAAAACAAACATGGCGACAGACTCAGCTGGTAGGCTCTGGTACAATAATTACTACCGTTCTGAGTGTAAAATTTAAAATTAGAAGCATCAAGGCAAAAGCTGGGTTCTCGAATTACCTGTTCTGTAATCTCAGTTCAGTTTTAGGAATGTCTGCCTGGGAAATCCTGCAGACCATCTGAGGGCAGCTTTCAGTAACCACACAGGACAAGAACGAGTTTGTCTGGAAAACATACAGAAAAGTCCCTACAGACGGTGACATCTCAGGAAGAAGCACCAGCCCATAGGAGACAATACAATTCAGTACCATCATACAAAAACAGTTTTGAATTCCCTGAAGAGTTCAAAGGAAGGTTTCTATTATGCTACTCCCATGAGTCTCATTGGAGACTCTATCAAGTTTCTTGACTTATTATGGTCACAAATGAGCAAATTTATTTCTATTGCTAACATTGCAGGTGTTAAGTTCTTCATGCACATGCACTATAAACTCTGTCATGTGGAAAACACCTTTAGCCTTTTGTGCCAGGAATGAAGTGAGAACAGGCTTTGTCTATTTTTATCAAGTAGCAATGATATGCTCAAGCAACTTTTCTATTTACAGGCCTGGCCTTTTGTTCTCACAGACTGTTTGGAAAGAATATGGAGAGAGATCAAACTGCAGGGCAGACAATACTTCCTCCACTGTCTCTACTGTTAAGGGACAAATTATCAGCTACTTACCGGAGAATCACTATCTGAGTAATTGCTAGTTCACTTGCCGGTCTTAAGTGTTTGTCTCTATTTAACATTTACTTATACATTCAGATAAGAACATGAGAGTGGCCATAGAAAACAACTTTTATATTCACCATATTTGACATTTGGCAGATAAAAAAAACAACAAAACCAACAAAACCAACTGATTTCTGTCAATGCCAGACAGTTGCTCACTGTGCTCCCTCTGTCTTGATTTCAGAATCACAGAATCATAGGGGTTGGAAGGGACCTCCAGAAATCATTGAGTCCAACCCCCTGCCAAAGCAGGCTCCCTACATCCGGTCGCACAAGTAGGCATCCAGGCGGGTCTTGAATATCTCCAGAGAAGGAGACTCCACAACCTCCCTGGGCAGCCTGTTCCAGTGCTCCGTCACCCTCACCGTAAAGAAGTTCTTGCGCACATTTGTGCAGAACTTCCTATGCTGCAGTTTTCAGCCATTTCCCCTTGTCCTGTCTCCACATACCGCTGAAAAGAGTCTGACCTCGCCACTCTGCCCCCCACACCTTAGATATTTATAGACCTGGATCAGGTCTCCTCTCAGTCTTCTCTTCTCAAGGCTAAACAGACCCAGCTCACTCAGCCTTTCCTCATAGGAGAAATGCTCCAGGCCCTTCACCATCTCTGTGGCCCTCCGCTGGACTCTTTCCAAGAGATCCCTGTCTTTTTTGTACTGGGGAGCCCAGAACTGGACACAGTACTCCAGATGAGGCCTTACCAGGGCAGAGTAGAGGGGGAGGACCACCTCTCTCGACCTGGCCACGCTCTTTCTAATGCACCCCAGAATGCCATTGGCCTTTTTGGCCACAAGGGCACACTGCTGGCTCATGGCCAACCTGTCGTCCACCAGGACACCCAGGTCCCTCTCCGCAGAGCTCCTCTCCAGCAGGTCATCCCCCAACCTGTGCTGGTGCATGCAATTATTCTTCCCCAGATGCAAGACTCTACACTTGCTTCAGCTTTTGATACACTCGTTATTGCTCAGCTCCTGCTGTGTCCTCTTATCCTGCTCTATTTCCCATCTCACTGCAGGAGCCAACATGGCAAATGGACTTCCATCTTGGCTTACAGAATTTAAGGGGTCAGTCAAGACTGTCTGAGACCTCTGTGTCTAGTTTCCACCCTCTACAAAACAGACATTACACTACTATATTTCCCTGGTACATACAGATTAATTATTTAAACAACATAATTTTCCACTAATTAGGTATTAAGCATACATATTTAATTCTCCCAGTAGTGGCAGATTGCTAGGCTTTTCATCTGGATAACTGTTTTTAGTGCTATCGTTTCAACCAGATGAATTGCCTCTATGAAAATCCTTTTCTGCTTCGGGATCTCAGCAATTGGTTCCCACAGGAAAAATACTCTACAGAATTACTTGTGAATTAACTGCTCAATAGCTGGGCCACAAGCAAAGGGTTTTCATCAACACCTAAACATGTTTCATCATTTGCTAACAACCAGTTCTGTGCTACTCCCTCCCAGACTCCTAAAACTTTGTGCATCTCTTTATGTTTGGTGCTCAGTTCATACTTCATGAGAGATTATTGTTGAAGACAAAAACCCAAATCTGGATTCAGGAATCCTAACACTCTCTTGAGCTTTATTTCCTACTACAAACAAAAGAAATATTTGCTGTCTGTCAGACGCCCTTATTTGAAAGAATTTATATTAATATTTATGTTGGTGCAAGTCCACATCCTTGACAAGAAGTAGGATTAGATACGCAGAGAGCTTCCCTATTGGAGGTGTTCCAGTATCTTGAGCAATATGCCTTAGCTATTATAAGTCACAGAATCACAGTGTCACAGAACTGCAGGGGTTGGAAGGGACCTCTAGAAATCATCTAGTGCAAACCCCCTGCTAAAGCAGTTTCTCTTCAGTAGGCTACACAGGAAAGTATCCAGTTGGGTTTTGAATATCCCCAGAGAAGGAGACTCCCCAGCCTTTCTGGGCAGCCTGTGCCAGTGCTCTGTAATCCCTAAACTAGTACTTTCCTTACATTCACACAGAACTTCTTGTGTTCCAGTTTGTGCCCGTTTGCTCCTTGTTCAGCTGGGCATTGTTGAAAGGAGCCTGGCCCCATCCATTCAGCTCCCATCCATTAGATATTTATAAGCATTACAAGCATTTCAGTCTTCTCTCCCCCAGGCTGAACAGTCCCAGGCCTCTCAGCCTTTCCTTGTAATGGAGATGCTCCAAGCCCTTAATCATCTTTCCAGCCCTCCACTGGACTCTCTCCAGTAGTGCCCTGTCTTTCTTGAACCAGGGGAGCCCAGGGGAGCCCAGAATTATGGCAGTGATACCATTTGTATCACATACATGGGATAAAAAGAGTATAAGGGATAAAAATTATAATTACTACTTCTCTATATCCCTATCATCTCAATTCAGCTAACATAGGCTATTATATTAGAAGATGTAGAAGAATTAAAAAAGAGTAATTGGCACCATCAGGAAGACAAGCCAGTCCAAAAAAAGTAATTTAATATGGGTGCAACTGGACTTATCGTAAGATGTATTTAATTCAGAATTTAAAGTCAGGCATATAGCTAAGATTTTTATCAAAGTAATAATAAAACCTCAGTTTGAGTTCACAAGGACTTTCAAGACTCAAGATACATACATTTTTTTTTTGCACGTGAATAAAGTCTCCTTTACTTCCGACCTGGCTCTGAGTATTTTCTTCTGTAACTGAAGATGGTAGAAATTCAGGCTATTCTTCAAGTCCAAGTGGCATTCAGCACCTCTGTCAACACAATTGCAGACATGGGTTATACTGTAGAAAACACATATTCTAAGAAATGTTTTATCAGATAATGTCTGTGCATGCCTAAAATTAGAAACAGATGTAATAGGATCCTTCTAGTTTTGAAGGATTAACATCTTTTAAAGCTGAAGCATCTCCCTAGTCTTGTCACAGAGTGAACTATGGGTTTTTTTCCTCCTCATAAACTATTCCGAGGTTCATCTTAAAGTTGTGAGTACATTCTGAATTCAACAACTGAGAAGGATCATCATCAGCTATTCTGTTTACTGTTGCATTTATTTCTGTATCTGGCACTTCCACATTACAGATGAAGTTTTAAGCAAAAACCTTCTTCTGTCAGCACCCTAAAATATCTGCAGATGTAGGCTGTTTCCCAGAAGAGACACCAACATTTACAAGTGCACCCTTGTATGTGCATTTGCAGTGGTGCCAGTAAAACTCCAATCCTTACAGTTCTGAAAACGTTTCACGTAAAACTGAAAGTTACTGCACAAAGAGTTACATCTCTTTCATTCTTTTTAAACACAAGGTTTGCCTTTTTCATGTGCTTTCTATCTTATGCATTTAATACTATTTAATTCCCACTCCTCGTGTGACTGCTGATAATAAATCAGTTCCATAGGCCATGTGCAATATAGAGGGAATCACTGCTATTCTGAACTCTTTGAACATTATTTCACGCTTTCAGATAGCCAGAATCACACAAAATAAAGTTAGATGATTTGTTACAATTGGATCATATGCTGACATACCTAAAGCAGGTGTAAGTATCTTTATTCATCACTAATAGTGTTGGGCAACTGCATAGGTTTTGGAATATGGATTTTCAGGGAGACAATTGTCAACAGGTCTAAATTACATATAGTTGGTAAGGGCAGTTATAGCTGGTCTTTTGGGAAAGGAATGTATGAGATTGATGTGCCCTTTTATCTCATAATACAGATACTTTCCTTATTGAGAATAGAAAAATACTAAATGAAAGAGGTTATGGCACAAATTCTGCAAGGCAAAAATAGAAAACAAAATTGTTAAGATAAAACATAATGAATGAAAGTGATGAAAAGTAACTACAGGCCAGAAAGAAAGGAATAAGTAAGTAAGCAGCAGTAAGTAACAAAGACATGAAAATGAAGCATGTATTTGAATTGGCACAAACAAGAAAATGACTACAAATATGGCAAAAATATTTAATGCTCTGTAAAATAGTTATATGTTTTCACATATAAAAGATTGGTTGGTATTAAAATGTTTTTGTAGCTCCAAACTTCACTTGACATTAAGAATTCCTGGAAAGGTAGGCTTGCGATGTTGGTTTTTTCCTACTCCAGGCCTAACACATACCTACTGATGCTTCTGAGCAACCACACATTGGTGCCTTACTTTGAACAGCCAGTGGGCTAAGCATGATCCTTTCATAACAACCTAGATTACAGATAAGGTATGTAGTCCTAGATGTGCAATCTGACAAAACACAGAATGCACCAGCCCAGTACAACTGCACTAGTAAGTTACGGCCATGGTGAACACCTGATAAGTTCTCCACAGGTACCACAATCAAAAACAAGAATTGTAATTAACAGAGTACTCTCCTAGTGGGAACTTTTAGTTATTTTTATGCTGTTAAAATTATTTTAAGACCTCTGTGATTCAATTTCATTATAAATATGCAATACTTGGCGTATATTTTATCCTTAAAAAACCCTAAGTAGTTGAGTGACCCCTCTTTTAAAAGTATCCTTTACATTTAACAGATAGAAAACTGGGTAAATGAACCAGCATGAAACTGAAGTTAATGACAGAACTCAGTGATGGGATTAAGGGTAAGTACCAAAGTTCACTTCAGCCTTGACCAAAATATAGTTATTTGGGCTTTTCATATGTATTCCAGTTCCCTGTGTCGGCAAACAGTCCTCTTGAAAAAAACATCCTTAGAATGCTGTGAAAGAAGTTAGGAGTTTTCAGTTTAATTCGAGTTCTGTTTGTGTTACATGGCTTTGAATGCAGTAGTTGCACTCTGAAAGCCATTTACTTGCTACATCGTTACAGTCAGAATCCAGGGTATGATGTCTGGTTAAACGAGCTTCTCAATAAACATAACATGAAACACACAGAAAAAGGGAATTTCCAGTCCCTCCCTGGTGCACATGATGGGTAAGTTTTCCTGATGGGTAAGCCATGATCCAGCTTGGCCCTGAGTTATATTACAGTCAGTTTTATCGGAGCAGGCCTGAGAGATGTATTCTCACCCACTGTACTCACAGTGAATTATTATGAGAAATAGCCTGGGAATTTGGTTTGCTCGTGGATTGTTTTTTGGGGGGAGTTCGTTCTGTATAATGGAAAGAAAAAAAATCTACAGTCCACAGAACTGACATGGATTTAGTTAGCCATGGTTTTGTAAAGAGGCTTTAACCTGTAACACTGGAAGTTGTCCTAAGTTCACAAGAACAGAACTTTTGGTAGTAAAGTGCCATCTATGACAGTCAACATAAGAAAATTCTTATCATGTTGTCACAACAAATAAGGGGCTGAAAAACAAGGGTCCTTCCCTGCCTGTGCCACTACACTGAAAACCATGGGACAGGGTTTGCAAAGATGACCAGAAGTTGGCAGACAATTCTTACCACACTGTAGGCATCTAACTTCCAATGGGCAGAGCCCTTAAGCTAGATACTGAAGTTAGATGGTTTTAATGCTCTAAGTATCAAACCTGAAATAGGGCATACACCCAGAAAACAAGCTCCTTAGTGATATCATACTGCTCAACCTAAGTGTGCAGCACCCAAAATCATGAGTATTTGGAGAAACTTAGCCTCAGCATATTCCTTTTAACCACTCATAAATGCTCCATTAAAAAAATATTTTTTGTTCTATGAACACCCCATGGTACAAATAACTGTGTGTAGAAATGCAAGAAGGAAAAACAGCAGCTCCCAAGCAGCCTTCCTGATGTATACTGCTGACCAACAAAATGTAAAGTAAGTCTCTGATCATTTGCCAGGGTCACATCTGTGTGCAGAAAAAGCAGCAAGATCACAGAGAGAGAGTTTTCCTTGTTCCTATTACCTGAATGGATTATGACATGTGTTTTACATTGGATAGGCAAATTGATTCATATAAAATAAAAGCTTAAACATAGTCTATTTCTTAAGCCATGCTTTCCTAAGGTTTTTTCAGATTCAGAGAGGTATGTCTTCCTTTCCTTTTTAAGTCTTGTTGCTTGCTGCCTGGGTTTATCAAAACATGTTCCTAAGGGGGTGAAGACAGGTTCACTATTTTTAGTTCCTCTTGCCTCTCACTAGGTATCAAGGGATATCACTGAGAGCAAAGAAGGCAACAAATTCTGGGACCTTACAGATGAGGAGAAACAACAATGACAAAACAAAATGTAAATAGAAAAAGAATAGATAAAATCCAGTTGGAAAGGCCCATCCCTATGAACCACCTTTTGGTTACTTGCACAGCATTATTTCACAATTATCTAAGGATGTAAAGACTTCTTAAAAATTGCACAAACATGGAAGCATAACTTCTGCTCGTCTCTATGTCAGTGGCCCCAGATCTATCAAACCGGACTACTCAAACCTCAGCATAATACCAGATGGTTTAATGCAGACTCAGTAGCCTCAGACCAATTCCCAGCCACAAAACCAGCCCTTGGCAGTATCAGGAATGCTGATATTTTTTTCCAGAACCTCAGTGGTTAAGCCAGAGAGTCATTAGATATCTTTGCTTTTGAATTCTCTCTTAACAAGTCATGTTTGGAGTCCACGGAGTGCTGCATAAAGCTGGTTTGCCTGTGCAGGTGTACACTGGCTGCTGCTATATTACAAGCAGCACAAGAAATAAGAATGTCTGCTACGATTTTTTTCTGTGACTAATACTTACATGTCAAGAAGCGGAAGCCTACACCATGGAGCAAGGATGACTCCAATATGAACACAGACATCCTCACACAGACCCACAGAAAGGTTCACAAAACAGCTCTTAGTGCTCATTTTTGCTTTCTTTTTGGAACTTAGCTCATTTTCATTATGTTGCTCAATAAAATTTAATGGGATTGGAGTTTCATGCTGTGCTGAAGAGTTTACAATGCTCAAAAAACTGGCACTGAGAGTAAAAATGACAAACTCATTAAAATATTTAGACATTGCACTGGTGTAGCTGCTTTCATTCAAGAATTTCAGTAACACATTCTGATCATTAATCACCATTCCCAAATGCCACGTATAAAAAGTATTATTGAACCAAATAGAGATGAGAGAAAGAAAAGATGCTAATTGATTTGGCTGATCTCATTTAGGACTCAATCTAAACATTCTGTTCAAATTCATGGGCACTGCTATTGCTGTTGCCTTAGCATGGATGGAGAGGCTTGCCCACAGCTCTGAAGAAGAATCTAGGGATTCATAACCCTAAGCAGCCAGCTATGGACACTTGCTCCCAGGCTGAACAACAGGCACGGGTTTTGTGGGTCTACACTGAAATACGGCTAAAAGTTATCATTGTGTAATTTTATGGTTTTGATGGACTTTCCATTTTTAATCAGATCTGTCATGTGCAAATGCACATATTTATTTGATTTCTTTCCTCTTTCCAAGCCAGTTGCTTTCAACCTGTTTGCAACCTGATGAAGGAAAAAGGACTTGACACATGTCTGTAAGGACACAAATCGGCCTGAAGCCCCACTAATGGTGCTGACTAAAATAAAGAAATTCCATCTGCCTTTAAGCCTGGGATGAGTCTGCATGTCTAATACCTAAGAACAACAGGGTTTTTGTACATGAATAATAGAATCATAGGATGGTTTGGTTTGGATAGGACCTTAAAGATCATGTAGTTTCAGACCCTGACATGAGCAGGGACACCTCCCACTAGGTCAGACTTTCCAAAGCCCCACACAGCCTGGCCTTGAACACTTCCAGATCAGAGTCCACAGCTTCTCTGGACAACCTGCTTAGTGCCTCATAGTAAAGAATTTCTTCCTAATGCCTAATCTAAATCTCCTCTCTTTTAGTTTAAAACTGCTTGCCCTTGTCCTGTCACGACACTCCCTGATAAAGAGGCCCTTTCTAACTTTCCTGCAAGCTCCCTTCATCTACTGGAGTTCCCATAGTCTTTCCTTCTCCAGTCTGAACAAGCCCCAACTCTCTCAGCATCTGTTCACAGGAGAAATGAGCATCATCGAGCTCTTCTGAACCTGCTTCAAAACGTCCTTGTCCTTCTTGTGCTGGTGACCCCAGAGATCAACAGAGCACTGCAGGTGGGGCCTCATGAGAGCAGAGTAGAGGGGGAGAATCACCTCCTTTGCTCTGCTAGTCACGTTTCTTTTTATGCAGGCCAAGATATAGTTGGCTTGATGAAGGCTGATATTACAACACTGCCATGAAATAAAATCTGGAAGCTACTTCAACTGCCATCCTTCAGAGCACTGCACTAGATTTCAGTAAGAAATCAGTCAGTTCTGATAGGATGCCATTCCAGGTAGAAGTGATGGCCTTTGGTAGTATAGCTGACATCTCACTTACTGGGTAGCACGCTGCTGACATTCCCATACTTCAAATGCATTGCTACCTCTTGCTGACAGGAATGAAACGAGCTAGCAGCTGACAGGTTAGATTGAGGAATATGGCTGCAGTGCTTCAGATGCAAGCAGGCCTCCCTGCATAGACCTGCAACAAACCTTCTAGAAGGACATTTCTTTATGATTACTTTTGAGATCTGTTTACTCATTTTTGTCAAGCTCTTTAGTGGCCCTCAAGCAAGGGGCACATCAACATTCAAATACTTGCTCGTGGCTGTTACACTCCAAGAAAACATAGTCAAAGGATCAGTAGAGCAGCTTAATGTATTCTGGGGAAAACAAAAACTGCAAGGTGAGCCCATAGGCACTACATTCTTTGGTCACACAATGCTGCAAGTTCTTTCCATGTTAAAACTTCTCAGTACAAGTATGCATTCTTCACACAGATGTTGTATATTTTGATTTCCATCCTGCATAAATTCTCAACATAAAGTCAAGAATCCATGTATGTACTTTATCCAAATTTTTATAGAACATTTCACTTCCTGGAAAAAAAAAAAAAGAAAAAAAAAGAAAAAGAAAAAGAAAAAGAAAAAGAAAAAGAAAAAGAAAAAGAAAAAGAAAAAGAAAAAGAAAAAGAAAAAGAAAAAGAAAAAGAAAAAGAAAAAGAAAAAGAAAAAGAAAACCCAAATAACAGTGTCTGAAACATTGATACATTGATTTATTTTTTACCTTCTCTCCCATTTCTCATTCTGCTGGAATGTGGAAAAATAGTTAGTTTTAGGAGGTCAAGATTTCATGTCTTACAAGGTGTAGAGCATGGAAATGTCATTCCATAGGACTCCTTCAGAAGCTGTTAACTCTAATAATGTCTAGTAATGTTTAAGACCTATCTGATGCTTACAGATTGTTCACAGCAAAAACCCATGGGAAACTTGTACCAGAAGAATGGCTGCTGGTACAGCACTGCTCCTTTCAAAACAGAAGTGGGAGCCATTAGGTTGACAGGATCTGTTCTTGACTTAAGACAAGTTTATTATTTTAAACTGCTTTTGAGAATTTCCCTGGGTTTTACTTGGTAAAAATAGCAAGCTTTACAAAGACATAACATAAGAATTACAATAAATACTATTTTTTAAAGTCATTTTATTATTCCTTCACAGGTCTAAAACCTAAGGAGAAATTTGCTTAGGGCCATGGTATCATTCACACTAATATCCAAAGTGTTAACAAAATGACTGTGTTTGTATGTTCATAAGTAATTCAGTTTCAGTTTGAGAAAGCAACTCTTAACTTGTGAGAGGTTCAGGAAAAGGTGGTTATGAAGTTACTGCCAAAGACTCATATGTAACAAATGCCCTTCTGTGTTAGAAACATATTAAGTAACAGCAAGACCTTTCTGTTTTGGAAAAACTGTAATTTTCGTCTAGCTATCAGTTCCTAAGAGATTATTACAGATGATCTTTGGCTCACTCAATGGGACTCACGGTATGTGCTTGTGCCATCAGAAACAGGCATCTAAAATAAATGCTGTACCTTGAACTGAACTTCACAGGCAAACTGGGCTCTCTTCAAAGTGCAAAGAGAGGACTGCTGTTCTTTTTATAGCCTCTCACACTGAACCTCACATGAAATACTTCTGTCCATAGCAGCACTGTAAGAGAGAGGTTCATAAAACTCTTTTGTATCATGTACTAACAATTGCTGTGCATGACAAAGGCATTAGGTGACGATGATCTTGCAATGAGATACTCTCCTGTTAGCTTATGTTATGCATGAAAGACATGTTATGCATGAAAGAGCCAAGGATGTTGTTCCCACCTTTCAGCAGGAGAAACAAGGGCAATACCTACTTCTGCTTCCCTAACAATGGTTACTGGTTGCTGTTCTCTGTAGGCTGTTTTGATGCCTAGGTGAGACATCCAAGCAGAGCTCCAAGGAGTTATATTCTTCAATATTTCTTAATCTTCTCAGACATTGCATAACTTTGTGACTGATGTAATGGAACAAGCTCAAGACAGGCAAATACTGACAGCTCCACCATTCTGTAAGGCATAAAGAGTCAGCTTCTGCAGGTAGAGTCAAGTATTGTGGCCCATGACCAGCCAGAAGCCAATAATAAAGGAATCTGAGGTATGTAGGGTTTAGAACAAGGCAAGCACACCATCTTTGACAAGACAAAGTTATCTTACTGCAGGGCTGAGATTAAGATATGAGATAAGAAGGCCTGGCTCAAGATTGTGGTGATTGAGCAGGACCCATAGCAGAGATATCAAAAGTTGCAAAATTCTTTATACAGCTTGGAAAGTCAACCTAAACATTTAAAAGATCTAAAATACTTTTCAGTATGATCTCCTGAAATGCCATAAATTGATATGCAAAACCTTTCACAGTTGCCCATCAAACAGTGGTTGATTAGAAGCTTCCTGGTAAACCTATGATTTAGAAGCAATCACAAACCTCTGTAATTATTTACCTGGACAAAGCCTTATATTCAGGCAAAAGAAGAGAAGACTCAGTGCCCTATTACGTAGCAAGAAAACAGCCAAAGCCATCAGGTTTTGTGGGTGGATTTGCCCTTAGTAGTACGCTGTAAACAGCAAGGAGAAATGCAGAAAAAGGAGGTAAGCAGCATGGCAAAGCACCAATTTATAGACTGGAGCTTGCCAGAAGGACAGGCAAGGAGCTACAGGCCAACTCATTGTTTTTTGCTCAAATATGGTCAGCTGAATATAATCATCCCTTATACATAAGCAGGACTGTATCAAATATGTACCCCATCATCATTATGTTTTTGTTGGTTTTTTTTTTTTCAAGTAGTAATAACACATATGAGCTTTTATTGACTAATTGCTGGAATATAAAAGGGGTATCAACTTTTCTTACAAAAGGAAATCACTTTTTTATTGCTCATTTTCCCTAAAAGAAACTAATTGCAAAATGATAGTTTGCTATTATATAAAATACTTTAAAAAGATGTTTTAATGTGAATTAAAACAGCTAGTGAATGGAAAAGAACAAAACTTCCTCAAAAGCCTCTAAATAGCAGCCAGAGCAAGACTGTTGACCTCCATCCCCAAAGGAGTTTGCAAAGAATAGCAATACCCACAGAGATAGTAAAAACTGTCAGTAAAACAGGAATGAATGTCACTTAATTATCAGTGCACCAGGAGGAGATAAAGTTGTAACACAGTAACAGAGCAGAAACATCCATTAGCTTTGCCTGGAATTGGAGTGAAAGCCATCATACTGCACAACCCACAAGCAGGCAACACAAAGCAAGCACTTGAAGTTAAGCACTGGGAACACAGGAAAATATATTTTTATTAATCTATCAGTAGGAGATTTGATCTGGAAAAGACTGAGAAACAAAAAGGATACCTCAGTGTCATTTCTGATGTCACTTGCTGGAGCAGGAGCTGGGCATTGGCTACCCAGAGAAGACCAACATCTTCAGAAAACAATTGTGTTGCTTGGAATATAATGTGATTCATAGGATAGCTTTCTCAGATGTCTATAAAATTCAGTATTGAGCACTAAGCAGCAGAGAATGCTTTAACTGCTACAGTGGTAGCTCTGCTGTACAGTAGGGGCCAGCAATTCATCACTACCTCAATTTCAAAGGGTGAGGATAAAGGAAAGGTGGTTGCTGCCAATTTTTCCAAAACAGAACTACTGATAATGTGAAGTGGTGGAAATGGCTTTCCCTCCTATTTCTTTTATTTTCTCACAGTCCCTTGAGATGTGGCACCTTCTCAGTTCACTATATGGCACCATGAAGGTGGATTTGCTGTTTCTTTTTTTTACTGTTTTCACGTCCCATAGGGAGAACAGAGAGATGAGCCTTCTATACTAGCATGAATGAATTCCGCTCTACCACACCCTTTACAAAACAGGTGTAACTTCTTTCAGATGTTGTCTCTTCCTCTTCCCTTTTTTCAATTAACAAAAGGCATGTCCTGTTATGACTATGTTCTACTGTTCTACTTATTCTATGCACTTGAACTTTCCCTAAACCTTCCTTTCTGGGGAAATTCTAAAAAGTGTGTGGCAGGTTCTTTAATTCATTTTTAGCTGTAGCACAATATTGTATTTGGCTGAGTGATTAAGACTAACATTTACATGACACTTAGGGCACACTATTTTCTAGACTGTCTGTCACAAGTTGATGGACGGCAAAAAAGCCTGGATGTGAAGTCTTGTATATTCATGTGGAAAAGCAGAGTGGGGACTGCTTGGCTTGGAGGAAGAAAGAATTTGGGGCTTAGAAAGCCCAATTCTCCTCAGTGAGAATTTGTAAAGGGAACAACATCATAGAATCATAGAATCGTTTTAGTTGGAAGGGACACTTAAAGATCACCTAGCCCAACTCCTCTGCAATGAGCAGGGACATCCACAGCTAGATCAGGTTGTTCAGAGCCCTGTCCAGCCTTACCCTAAATGTCTCCAAGGCAGGGCATCCACCACCTCTCTGGGCAACCAGGTCCTGCGCCTCACCACATTAACTGTAAAACACTTCTTATATCCAACCTAAATCTCCCCTCTTTCAGTTTGAAACCATTTCCCTTTGTCTTGTCACAGTAGACCGTACTAGCTAAAGAGTCTGTCCCCTTCATTCCTGTAGCTCCCCTTTAGATAAGAAAAGGCTGCTACCAGGTCTCCTCAGAGCCTTTTCTACCCCACTCTGAACAGCCCCAACTCTCTCAGCCTGTCCTCATAAGAGAGGTGTTCCATCCCTTGCGTTACTTTTGCGTCCCTCCTCTGGACACACTCTAACAGGAAATGTGTGTTTCCTGTACTAAGGTCCCACATCTGGATGCCTCCAGGTGAGGCCTCACCAGTGCAGAGCAGAGAGGCAGGATCACCTCCCTTGATCTGCTGACCATGCTGCTTTGGATGCAGCCCAGGATTCAATTGGCTTTCTGTGCTGTGAGGGCACACTGCTGGCTCACATACAGCTTTCCATCCACCAGTACCCCCAGGTACTTTTTAGCAGAGTTGTACTCCATCCTTACATCCCCCAGCTTGTACTGATAGCACTGCAAGACGTTGCACCTGGATATGTTGAATCTCATTTATGAGGTTTACTTGTGCCCACTGTTCAAGCCTGTCTAGGTCCTTCTGAATGGTGTCCTGTCCCTTGGGCATGTCAACTGCACCACACAACTTGGTTTCATCTGCAAACTTGCCACTGACCACCACTCTCTGCGAACAATCTTGTAACCAGTTCCTTGTCCAAAACAAATCCACCCCTCAAATCCATATCTTTCCAACATGGAGAGAAGGATGTTATGGAGGACCATGTCACAGGCCTTACTGAAGTCCAGATAAATGACATCAGAAGTTCTTCCCTTGTCCACTGACACAGTTATGCCATCATAAAAAGCTACAAGGTTTGCCAGGCAGAACCTACCCTTGCTGAAGCCATGCTGGTTATCCCATATCACCTCCCTTTCTTCCATGTACCTTAGCATAGCTTCCATGAAGATCTGCTCCATCATCCTCCCCAGCACTGAGGCTAGGCTGACAGGCCAGCAGATTCCTGAGTCATCCTTTCTACCCTTCTTAAAAATAGGTGCTGTATTATTTTTTCTCCAGTCACCAGGGACTTCACCTGACTGCCTTCACTTTTCAAATATCATCAAGAATGTCTTGGGAACTACATCAGTCAGTTACCTCATACTCTGGGATACATCTCGTTGGGACTCACCATAGACTTATGGATGTTCAGGTTTCTCTGGCATTTGCAAACCTGATTTTACCTAGTCTATTATCACTCTAGATGAGTATATCTTCCTTACAACACTGGAATATCTTTTAACATTAGTAGGCTAAGAAGATGCATTCAAGAACTGGGACTGAGATTTCAAATTGAGGTTAGATATCAAGTCTCACCAAAAAGAAATGGGTATTTGGTATGCATTTCCCTTTGCAAATTCCAGTTTTCATTCACTTAAAAACAGTACCTGTTACACTATGACAAATCAAATAAAAATAATTCCCTATGAACAAATGTCTTCAGTCTTGAATTCTTCAATTTTTAAAATTCTTCACTTTGATAGGTGCTACTGTTAAGTCAAAAAGATAAGAATTTATTTAAACACTAGTCTCTAGGCAGACTGCTACTCATTTGCAATGTGACTTTCTCAGAAGAACTCGAGAACTATGCCTGAAATGACCCACAGGAAGCTCTGCCTGTTTGTCAAAGTATACTAGCATCCATTTTAGCCAGTTTCAAAGAGAAAAAAAGACAAAAGGAAAAGGAAGAAGGGAATGAGCTTGCATTTAATCTTGATCAATATAACAGGCACTCAGCATTCTGGTCTGACTAGATAAATTTGACTTGAAAGCAAAAGCTGCCCTACAATTTCATTCTATGCAGTGAGTTCAATTGTTAGCCCATCCAGGTAACTATGTAAATCAATATAAAAACAGGCAAGAGAATTGATCCGGAGATAGAGGGTCAGTGGCATCCTGGCTTGTATCAGGAATGGTGTGGTGAGCAGGACTGGGGAAGTGGTCCTGCCCCTGTACTCGGCACTGGTGAGGCCTCACTTTGAGTACTTTGTTCAGTTTTGGGCACCTCAACACAGAAAGGACATTGAGGTGCTGGAACAGGTCAGAAGAAGGGCAACAAAGCTTGTGAAGGGCTTGGAGAATATGCCCTGTGAGGAGCAACTGAGGCTGGGGAAAAAGAGGCTGAAGGGAGACTTTGTTGCTCTCTTCCAATATCTGAAAGGTGCTTACAGCAAGAGCGGGGCTGGTCTCTTCCCACTGGCGATAGGTGACAGGATGAGGGGAAACGGCCTCAAGTCGTGCCAGGGTAAGTTTAGGTTGGATATCAGGAAACACTTCTTTACAGAAAGGGTTGTTAAGCACTGGAATAGGCTCCCCAGGGAGGTGGTTGAGTCACCATCCCTGGATGTGTTTAAAAACTGGATGTGGTGCTCAGGGACGTGATTTAGCAGAGGGTAGTTAGAGTTAGGCTAGTATGGTTGGGATCAAGTTGCTGTTGGACTTGATCTTTAAGGAAAAGTTCCAACCTGAGCATTCAATGATTCTATGAGCAGGAGCACTCGTTACCTCTCTGCTTTTTCTCAGTCACCCAGTGAGAGCAACAGCAGGTTACACAGAGCAACCTTACTGAATACATTTGTATCATACTCAGTATTCTGAGAAGTCAAATTAGCCATGCTTTATATCAGATGGAAAAGACAGAAGGAACGAACACAAAGGCTCTAATAATTCATCTTCTCCTCCACTTCCAAAATATTCCTACGGCGCCTTTTACTGATGCACTTTCCCATTCAGATGCAGAGTTATGCCTAACCATTTAGAAACCTTTAGAAACATTTAACATTTCTAACATTTAGAAACCTGTCCTGCTTGCCAAACCAGAAGATTTTTTACATTTCTTCAGTTCATTTTGTCCTTTTGCAGAGAACGGGGAAGAACATGCAGAAATATAGGAAAAGATAAATTGCTGCTGAAATCACAGCAAATAGCATTATCATCCACCTCTGACACTTATCGACTCTTACTTTTGAAAATGTGTATTACAGAAATGATTTGCAGTACAAACATTTCAGCCCAAAGCAACGTACACTCTTCACAACCCCCTTCAAAAGTTTCATCCCTCCTATATATCTAAGTGTCTATGTAGCACCATATTTAAAAATGAAAACTGCAAACTCATAGTAGAGTCAAACTCAAGAATTCAGACATATGAAAGGCAAGATTAAGTCGGTCTAGCACATGTGATCATATCTTCCCTCACTGCGACAACCACAGTCTCCTTTTTCCCCCTGCTTTCTGCTTCGTTCTTATCAATAGGTCTTCACTATCTCTTTCCCTCTTTTGAACTTGTCAGGCTTGTCCTTTACACTGTATCTAGCTAGATAATCCTTATTTCTAGTGTTACATCAAGTTTGGGCCGAGGTCCCAGTGGTACTGTGGAAATGGCTTTTCTCCTTCCTTCACCTATTCAACCTCATACCTCCTCCTCCAGAGCTTCCTCTCTGACTGTCCTTTTTCTGCCCTAACTTATGGTTCTGGCTCGGTACCTGCCACTTCAAGTCTCCTTTACTCGGTTGCTGACCTGCTTTTGGCGTACTCTCTCAACAACACCTACAGTTTCTTGACTAGCCAGAAGCCTGGGCCTTTCTTGCTTTCATCACATCTGCCTCATCTTCTTTATTCTCTCTCTAGTCTCTGTTAGCCCCAGGTCCTTACTTAGCTGTTCCCAAACTTCAGGTTTGTCTGGATCTACCCACCACACTGGCACTGAACCCACTTTTCCAAAGAGCCCTTGTCACTTAGTCTAGTCTTCTCTGATCCAGCTGCTGCTCCCAGTTCCAGATCTGCTTTTTTGTTTTTATCCCCAATACCTTTTGTTTTGTTACTCTCCTCGTCTGTAAGCAATAGCAGCAAGCCTCCTGCTATGTTGCACACTTCAGGTCTGGTTACTGTCCACCCTGCACTCTGATGGAACAAGTCTTTCTGATGATGAGGGCACCAGGAACAGAGGGGTGAACAAAAGTCCTTTTGCTCACAAACTTGTTCCTGGACTTTTTCCATGGCCCTGACTCAAGCTCCAGCAGTTCAGAGCAGCAGTTGCAGGAACAACCTGGTAACTGGAGTATGCTCTGTGTGGATGCAGCCAGTCAGAGCAAGGACTGTCAGCCCAGACGTCCAAGAACAAGATGGAGAGGACAGCGATAGGGCTGGCAGCTTGGGAACAGCCACTGCTGCTGACCCATGGGACGTGGCTGCTAGGGTAGCAGGCCCCACCTCTATCTGATTTGCTAAATTGTGTTTAATGGGTGTGAACTCTGGCCTTCATGTGTTCCTGAACCTCTTCCAGACTCAGAGACCTTCCTCACAGGAAATTTAAGTTTTACTGTTCTTTGGCTACACTTTGTGGGAATGTAGATCTGTGAAATATGCCAGACTACATGATGGGGAAATGTTTTTTAAGCACCAGTTTTCTTCTGTGTAGTCACACGGCCCCGTGTGAGCCAAGGATGAAGAAAGTATTAGCAGAGGTGTAAAAAAAAAAAAAAAAAAAAAAGTACTCTGAATTGACTTTGCATTGTTGATCTGTTTAGAGCTGTGAAACAACCGACTTTAACAAATTTCTTTCATTTTACACAATTTCTTCTAAAAATTGAACCATGGAACAGTTTTCTTTTTCCCCATATGTAGCATCTTGTTTTTTTTTTGTTTTGTTTTTTTTTTTTCCTGGCTTACACTTTGAAATTTATTTTGGAAGGAGACTGTAATTAGTGAAGGGTGCAAGATTGAACCATGTGTCTCTCCAAGCTGCCAGGGAAATATACTGAGTCCTGCAGACACAGTAGTATTCTGTTGCCTAAAACATGCAGTATGTTGCAAGATACAAATGAGGGAATAATAACTCTTTATGCATGAAGACTGAAAGAATAATGGCTCTTACTGTAAGGACTGAAAATTCAATGTGAGGAAATGTCACCTGTGAAAATAATACCCATCAAGCTTACCATAAATCAAAGCTTAAGAAAGAATTTTACTTTTTTTTAACCAGAGACAAAAAAAGAAAAAAAGTTTTGTTTACACATGGCTAAGAGCCATATCTGAGCGCTCCAATCTTACATTTTCCCTAGACAGAATCTATAGCTAAGTAATAGCTTTATATTTAAAAAGCCTTATAATTACTCCATATATGAGGGCTTCTCATATTTAAATTACTTTCCATAGGACCCGAATAATTACTTTATATTTGAAAGCAATGCCTCCTACTTTATTATACTGGCACTCAACATCAGAAGTGGATGTTGGTGGTATGGCAGCAGAGGCTGAACCTTCTCAGCAATATTCCATTACATGTTGTTGCTGTACAACAGATGGCAGCAGAGGGGCAGTCTGACAGAATGGCTTCTGATGTGGAAATGTCTATGAAGAAAAAGAATGTCAATGTAATCCTCCACATAGAAAAAATGGCACCCATTGACATTCATGGACACTTGCGAGGACCAAACAGTAGATGTTTGTATAAGGCAGTGGGTGGTGTGTTTCAGCAGTGGCAATAGTGACAGCAGTCACCTCCACTGGAGGAGATTTTGATGAGCACAGCGTGCAGGCTCTTGATCATTGCTGGCAACATTGCAAAGGTAATGGTGGTGCCTATGTTGAAAACTAGCGTTTTGTAGCTGAGAATTTGCTCTATCAAACAGTGTTATTATGCTCTTTGTATCTGCTGTAATTTCCATGGAAATAAATAGGCATTACTTTTGGAGAAACCTATATATTTTATATACCAACTGTTGGGAATCTGCTTTAGCAGGAGGGTGGGACTTGATAATCTCCAGAGGTGCCTTTCAACCTTATGTCTCTGTGATTCCTCCTTTGTTGAGCTTCTATTACCCCGTTCCCTTCTGCACCAGTATTCTCCCCATGTTTCAACATAAAATATAAGCTCTCCACAGAAGGGCATTTTTTTTTCCACTGTGCATTGCATTAACTGCATTTGGACTACCCTCATAATGTAAACAACACACATCCACACAAAAGGAAAAAGAGTTAAGCTATGTTCAATATAATCCAAACAAGTATAAAAATCAATCAAACAAACAAGAAAAGTCAGAATGATGAGTGCTCAAGTGAAATCAGTATGCCCTTAGAAGAGGGTAATAATCATTTTCCAAAGCATCTCAAAACTAATTGCTGAGAGCAAGGGAAAAGTAGCACTTTTGGAATCATGGGTTCAAAACAACATTTGCACTGTTTAGATGTATCGTCTGATCCCTTAGGGCTCATTTCCATCTCATTTCTTCACGCACCTCCTCCTCATAGCTTTTCTTTCATCCTAATGCTTCAAATCTTCACTCCAGAGACTGAAAGACTCTGGAGATTGCTGATGGACTTAAGACTTATGTTGATTTTTTTAATCAACAATAGAGAAAAACAATGCAGTTTTCCCTAATCTTGTTCTTGGAAACATCTGTACCATTTAATCTGAAACATTAAAAAAAAATCAGGCTAAGACAGACATGGAAAGTATCACTATAAACAGTTCAAATTTGGCAAAGTAAATTCAACTGAAAATAGAGCCATATAAAGGGATCTCTTAGGAAACCTTGAATTCAAAAGGGGAGCATTTAACAGTTTTGCATGAAATACAAGGCTATATAAAAGGCAGTATCATGACTCAGTGCATAAGTCACTCAAACATAACAACAGTGCACAGCAGCAATGCACGTATACAATTTCTGTGGATGATATGGCCCTTCTAAGCTCAAGTGCAAGTAAGAAATCAAAGACTGTCCAGATTCAGGAAAAAAACAGCAAAAACCGAACAGATAAGAAATGACAAAATAAAGACAAATCTAGTGAAAAGCTCAGAAATCCCATGCTGACCATTACTTTAAAAAGCAAAAGAATTCAAGGAGTGAGTCAGTTCTTAGCTGCTGGCAGTAATCCTCAAATCAGTGAGAATTCCAGTCTAGAACAAAATAATGTCACAAACTGGCAACACACCAGCCGTGTTTATCAGCTCAGTTTTTGTCACTGAAAACCTGTAAGTAGTGACTCTCTAGCTCAAATATTATTTCCCTCCTAACAGCTGTACATCCAACCTGGAAAAATCTAATATACACACCAGCTTTTCATTTAGGGTATTGAACAAAATGCATCTGCAACATTTTTCAGTATCTGTCAGAACTAAACAGTTCTTATCTTTTTGTTTATGCACAAAAGAAGATAAAAATACAGCAAACAGAAATGTGAGCCCAAAGCTTGTGCCATGGGAAACCTAAACCTGACCAACTGAAGGATCATTACAAAGAGACCAACTCAAAGAAATCTTCCAACACACAGTGGATGATAAGGAAAAACAGACCAGAGTTATTCACATAAAAGAAGCCTACCAAGCATCCTCAGAGATGCTGGAACAGTGACAATCTTTAGGAAAATCCCTATGTTGCGGGAATGTTTCAGATAGAGTATTTTTTATTTCTAATGCAGCCTCTGTTCTGGTGCCCAACACTTAGCCTAAGTAGCATGACACAGAGTCAGATAACCAGTACTGGGGAATTTAAATCCTGGTGAGCTGCTCTGCATTCTTAGGACTACAGCATCCCTGGCATATTGGGTTGATAAGTGGGTCATCTCAGAAACCTGACTGCTCCCTCTGTATGCAGGAAGTTGTGAAGGAACTCACTCATATGGAGGGAGTCAGCAGCATGCAGGATGCAGTCCCTGTGCACCATCTGAGATCTGGAAGGGCAAAACTTTACTGACCCATTTCCCTCAAGAAAACAGTAAATCTCTAACTTCTACTCCAGAAGCCATTAAGAAGCCACTTGCCCCAGTTCAAGCAGTGCAGAGGAATAATTCCAAGTAAGAGCCACATGAGCAGCATTTGGCCAACACCAAATGCAAGTCATCTACACCTAGAGCTTCCTGAAAACACAGAACCTAAAGTGGAGGAAATGCATCTGCCAACATAAGCCCCATAAAAACAGGTAAGTACAGGCCCTTAGACATGCTAGTCATCATTCTATATGATTCTTCAGTATTGACTAAATGTCACTGTTTCTATGTACTGTTTGGCCAGGAAAACAATTTTTTAAAAGGAGGGTGAATTCATCTTCCTGTGTAAGCTGTACTTGCTTGTTAATTTGTGCTGGCACTTGGGCATTTGTCTGGCTCTCATAGATAACCACTGAATCTCCCAGAATGGGATACATCGGTAGTTTCTCTGTCAGATCATTCCACAAATGCTGGTCTCTCTGTAAAAGCGTGGAAGTACTACAGATCTAATGTTATGTATCTCCTTCAGTTGGGTTCCTGAAAGTCTGTTTTTGTCATAAGTCTCTGGCAGTGCACCTTGGAAAATCCAAATCAAATTTCCTCTTACTTAATTCATTACAAAAGCAAAAAGCAAAGCCATTGTGAAGTCCAATAGAAAGTCATCTTAGTTCTATTCAAGTGACAGTCTTTTCCCTCACCTTATCAAGCGATGGAAGTTTCTTTTTTATGAGATTTTTTTTCTTCATGAAAAAAAAAAAAGTACTGAAGTTATTACTCCTTTAATCAGGTCATATACAGTGTCTTACTTACAATTCCTGGAGAACCACATGGCTCTGAAGTAGATACTGAAACAGAAATAGTGTCTGTTTTCACTTAACCCATTCTAAAGTTCCTTTTCACTTAAGCTGCGTCTGGCTGCTTGGCATAAAATATCTTACTCACAGTACTCATCAGTGTTTTCAGCCAAATACTGGAGGTGGGGTACAGTTAGCAGGCTTGGCATCTCTGTAAGTATTCTAGGCTAGAAATCAAACTTGAGCTACTCATTTGGGGTTCAACATTTTTTCCTCTCACATAAAACCTGACATTAGTCACTCTGTGCCAAAACCTGTTCACATGCTCAAAGCTAAATGTGGTCCAAGGAACTTGTTGTTTGGCACCTGCCATTTTTTTTTTTTTTTTTTTTTTTTTTTACAGTATGACTCTAAAGGACACATTTACACAATAATGCCTATAGTTTTCCCTCAGCAACTCCCTCTCTCAGATCTCACAAAATGATACGTACACTGAATTTACCCAGACAACAAAACCAACGAATCCAACTCCATCTGCTTTATATATGAACCAAAAAAACCAAATATGTGCAGTGAGATATGTTTGCTTGGTTCCCCACTGGAAACATGCTGGATACGTACCTCTAAAACTCTTATGGAAAAAGAAGTTTCAAAGAAAAACCAAGACACTTGGGACCACAGTTTAGGTCATTATGTCATTGTGTTAGCTGCAGTACTTTCATTACTATCTCACAAGAGTGTCTTCAGGACAGGCTGTACCCATAGTCGTCATACTAAATTGAGTACCACTCTAAGTATTACTATTAAATTCTGTTTACTTTCAGACTGTGAACTCAGAACCACTGAATAGCTTCTCTGGATTATGCAAAAGATGAAAAGGAAACTTACAGACAATGTAAACTACTCAGCAGTCTAGATATGAGAAGGTCAATAAAACAAAGAGCGTTGAAAGCAATTGATTGAGATAAACAAATTGTTGCAGATCACAAAAGCTAGACATCCACTTTTACAATGGTGTTTTCCAAGAATGTTCTCCACACAAGGTGAATTCAACAGTCCTATTGAGATACCTGAGTTTTAACATTTTATGTTTAAAAGAAAACCGTGCCTATCCTAAACATGATATTCCTAGTTTCACTTTTTTTTTAAAGCAAGCACAAACTAGAAGCACAAACTAGATTAGATGAAATGTAATTTGCATGTCATTTGCAAGTATTTAGATCTTAACAAAATTAACAAATACCTAAATTATCAGGCTGCTCTCTCCTGCATGCACTGCTACTAGATTTTGTTCGTCCTGGAAGAGCTTTGGAAGAATACTCATTTTTGCAAATAGTGAGCACAAGTGCAAGAAAAGAAGACCTGAACCATTATCAACTTTGTTTCCATTATCTGTTTTTTTTTTTTTTTTTTTTTAAGATAATTGAATTATATTTCAAAATATGTTGTCACTTTGAATTAAAATGATAATAAACATTTTATTTCAAAATTTTGGAAGTATTTTCTTATTAGTAAATGACAGTGTGATTAATCTAGATGGTCTCAATTAGCATCTTTGGGCTACAGTATTTTTTTAAAAGCAATACTCTGAGCATTTCCTTAAATCCACCTCAAATTGTTTGCGTAAAACTGCACGTTCAGAAAGGAGAGTTTTGCACAACTGGTGTAGTGGCGAATTACTCCACACGAGACACATGCTGTTTATAGCACACTTCTTTGGATTAAGATACAGAAGCCATTGACAATGCAGTGGTTGCCAGTAAGTAGCAACTGGACTAGCATAGCCGTCTCTATCATTTGCAAGATATCTGGTAAAGAATTAGAATTCAAAGAACATGAGGATGAGTGCTGGGTATCTGTGCAGTCACCTCTATGCCAGTGAACAAAGCATACACATGGCCCGGGACGTCAACAACAGCAGCAGGGGTGGCCTTCTGTCTTCCAAAGCTTCTCTGTGCCCTGCAGATAATGAAGTCGGGTGGGATTCCACCACAGGCAGACATCAGTAGCGTGGTAAAGCTATAAGCAAAATCACAAAAGCTCTCTTACCTTCCATGGAGCAAATGGCTTCAGAATGGAGTCACATTTGTGAAAAACATACAATGTTCTTTCTGTCACCTTAACTGTGGGTGTAGTTGGGCATCTAAACTTAGATAGCTAAGAGGTATCACAGCAAAATCATTGTGCATATTCTTTACTGTAAGATGGAACATTTTTAACAGTGTATCCAGAATTGCAAGCTGGTGCACTTTGACAAGCTGCATAAACGGTATGAAAACTGTAAATGCTCATTTTTAGTTCACATACAGTGCTATCATTACGTTTAACCAAAGCAAACTGGAAAAACCATTAAGTGGTATGGAACAGTGACTAAGGTTTGAAACCAATGCTCCTAAGACCTTAGAAAGGCACATACAATTGTCAGGATGTAAAAGAGGTTGAAATGCTACTGGTGTTGATATTTCTTCTTAGAGAGTATATAGACACGTTTAAATGTGTATTTCTGAAAGAATCCCAAAGGGAGATACTTGTAGGACTGAAAATCCCTGTCCTTCCAGTTTGCTGTAAGGCTCATCAATCTAATACTGGTCAATCTCTAGCTTGTAGGTGAGATGCATAATTATCTGTGTCAAAATTAAACATTTGCTAAGAAGAAAAGGCAAGTTCTTTACCGCTGACAAACTGATTAATTTCCATGAATAAAACTGACCAATACATTAACTAATCTTGGCAAATAAACAGAAAGGGATGGTTTTTGGTGATCAACTGATTCAATGAAAGGTGAGAAGTCATTCAGAGATACTAGACTGTAACTTAATTTAGCTCATCTGGTACATAAATCTCTACTGCATCTCTTTCCGTGAATGCTGAAAAGGGATACAAAAGGTCAATTAGATGTTTCTGTTGTTAACACATAGCTTTGAGGCCTTATATAGTATTTCTGTAAGGAATGTAAAATTTGTATCCCTCTCCAACTGCAAGTGGAAATACACACTAACATTTCCATGTAGTTTAATCTGGGAAGGATAATGGAGCACCAGTGCCTGTTCTGCCTGTCTTTTGATCACCTCTCGAATCCTTTCCAGTGGATGCTCATAGTCTGAAATCAATCAAACATATGGAAGAAAATAAAGGAAAACATTAGAAAAGTGGCAGAAACAACAGAATTTTCCCTTTTCTGCCAAATGAGATGTGGGGATAGAATACTGTACCCAAGCATTCAGAGAGAAGAATGGTACAGCTGACTGAATTTGTCAGTTTTTCTGGCTTCTCCATTGTCAGATGGCCTCTGTCTTTCTGCTTCCTCAAAGGTTCTGGTACACTCAGCACATTAAGGTAACCTTTCCATATACCTAACTCGGATGATACAGGAGTCAGTATCTCTGTGCATATGCTGTCCTTCCTACCCATCTACTGCCATGCTCATCATGATGATATTGGGTAGATGCTGATGCCTATACTTGTATAGATTTGTATAGACTATGATTTCTCCTAAAGAATCTCAAGAGAACTTAGTAGATTTGTCTTTGACAGTGACAGCAGTGCTGTAAAGATTAGACTTGTTCAGGTCTCTCGGTCCTTATTTATAGCATCTTGATTACTATATGGAATTTTGTGAAATTACAGTTTGTTGGTGTATCCAGCAAGCATCCCACTAACGTCACAGACAAGAAAACTATAAAGTGGCTTTGATCCTTGAACTATATATATATATATCTTTTTTGGCAATTCTCATTTGCAAGTAGAAAAAAAACAAATCTGTATGCCACTAGTTCTGATGTTCTCAGCAGACCACTCAGTAGAAATCAATGAAAATAGTTGAATAATTAAGCTCATTATTCTACTTTGTTCCTCGTGTGGATTATTCTCACATACCACCTTTCCTGACTGTGCCCCATCCTCGAGGTGACAGCTACAGCATCACTTTCCACTGACAGTGAAAGATGTTAAGATGTCAACTAGCCAGATTTTTGCAATAGCTCTTGCACATGGTCCTGGGCACGACAACAAGGAAGCTAACTCAGTGATTTGTCAGTTCTGAGGCAGAAGATGGAGAAACACAGAGTGCAGTTCACTCTGTGGACTGATTTAATTAGAAGACATCATGAGCTAGTAAGACGAAATGTTGAAAGCTACTTTATCTAAAAACAAGGATACAAGAACAAAAGTCTCTCCAAGGTACCCATCTTCCTACATCCTTGTTTCAGGTATACTTTGTTCAGCTAACACCTATGAACATCAATTGGTTATTCAAGTACACTTTTATTTGTTTGGTGCATATTTCTGATACCAACACTTTCTGAAACACGCTTAAAAACTGAAACCTGGACTGAATTTTTGTTCCAACAGAGAGGGCCTTCCACCTGTCACTGGTCGTTAGAAAGACTAGACATATAACGTCTCTCAAGAGACTAGTCATTCCTCGTATTCAAAACCTTTTCCTCAAAATTACTTGAATCCACTTTCAATCTCTTTTCTTTGAAACTCCTCCTCTCCAGACCACCCACTGCCCTTTAGACAGTGGCATTTATCCAATAATGTGCTGAGAAAACTTTTCAAGTGCTGGCTTTTCCCCATAAATATCCACCCAGATCCTGTTCTTCCACCTACTAAAGCCACTGGCAAAACTCCACATGACTTCAATGGAAGCAGAATCAGGTCGCTGATGGATAACTGCACTTCTTTCACCAAACTCTGACATCGAATATTGAGTTGGTAACTGTGCAGACCATTTATTTTTCTCTATTGCATTATAGCAATACTGCAACAGTTTTGTAACTGTATAATGCTCTACGTGTCTCTAACACTGTTTTTTGATTCCTACATGAAGTACTTGGCTTTTTCCATTTTCTTTTGATTTCAGGTTCACCTGCCAACAACCACTTGTAGGAGGAAAAAAGGACTCTTCTGGCCAAACAAAGAAGTACATTCCTGATACGATATCCAGCTGACAACTTGAATAGGAAGTAATATACCCAACAGTTACCTGTGTCTTCCTCCAACCCTTCATACCACTAATTTTCTGTTCTCTCAACACTCCCAGGGACTAAGCACCAGTAGTTTCTTTACAGGGTCAGCATGCTCCAAGGCATTTTATTACCTTAACCATTTGTTTTATAGTGGTGCTTGATGAATGCAACCTGACAACAGCATAGACAAAGAGAGAGGAAAAGGTTTGAATACAATAAGCTGCCCTGAATCTCAGCCTAGAACATGTGCTGAACTGTTTTTTGAATTACAGATTTATGCACACAGCGCACTGCTTGGTTGCCTTCCTTCACTGAGTTCTACCTAGTTAATGCCAGGGGCTGCTCTGCCCACCAGAACTTCCCTGCTGCCAGCCCTTCCAGTAATAGCCTTTTTCTGTAACTTACAAGCCTTTCTGTATAGTCAGACATTTTGCTTCAACTGGCAATCTTTGCTGGAAAGCGGGATAAAAACAGTCATATAGGCTCAAGTCATATAGTACATATCCTCAAAACAGCCATCAAATAAATATTAGCAGTGAGCATAAGCCATGATAGTTACGACGTGTGCTGTGAGCTTCCATCAAAACACAGAGACACTGGATCTGGGAGTTCTCCTCAATCCCTTTCAGAGCCAGACAGTCAAAAAAGAGAAGTTTGAATGCTTCCGTGACAGGTTTTGGTATGCCTTTAATTATCCCAAACTGCATTAATTATGGAGAGAAAAATCAAGTTCATTTGCCATAATGGCATGATGGAAAATCTAAAAATATGATGAAAGGTATTCCAAGATTGTCAGCTTGCTTAATCAAATATAAATCTTTTATTTACCAATGAATTCCCATGAATGTGTAATGATGTCACGGGCAGACTTCAATGTGAATTAAGATTATCCATAAAATACTTGTGGATTTGCAACGTTGAGTAATTCTTACTCCTGTTTCTTATTAGTAAAATCCTGTTGCAAAACAGATAGCAGATCAGTCTGTGTTCTACCCATTTTTTCTTGGGACAGAACTATTTTCATTTATCCCATGTCCAAGTGAAGTAAACTGTTTAGTCAGACAAATATCATTAACACTCCCTGCACATTTAAGTATACTTAAAGTGAAAGAACTTTTAAATATACTGTCGTAAATTGAGAAGAATTAAGAGTACGTGAGATTTATTATTTTACTGATTAGTTTATATTAATTATTATTTTATATGGATTTATCTTGCAAAATTATCACCCCATGTAATACTTTGAATTTTGGAAGTAACAGCTAGAAATTTCATTTGACATTCTAATAAAGTCCAGAACTAAACAAATCCCAAATTAAAAACAACCAGATTTTAAGACAATTCCAATTCTGACAGATGTTTTGCATCCCAAGTCCATTTTGGCACAACACTCCTCAGAAGCATTAGCAGATCTACTATTGGTGGAGCTAGAAATTCTACAAATGAGCTCAGACATGCCCCACAAAGAAGTCAAGAAAGTCCATGTCTTTTTGATTCAGCTTCACAGTCAGCTAACTTGGCATCTCTAATAAATGAGCCAAAAAGCCTGTGAGGATATAAGAAATGTGGCAGCTCACAGGCCACAAGAGCTGAGGCACTGCATCATGAGAACAGCAAAATGTTAGATGCCTCTGTTAGACCCACAGCATCTGTTAGATTCTGCGCAGGTATCAGAGCCCAGTTTCCTTCCTTGATAATTCAACTATAGATCTTCCCAGGCTGACCACATTCCTATTTCGGCTTCTTCAACATTAACAGAACATGACCTTTTTTAAAAATCTCATCGTAAGTCTTATTTGCTTTTTCCATTTCACCAGTCCCATTCCCCCAGGAGACCCAAAAAGAATCTTTCCCCACAGTCATAACAAGAACAAAAATAATTGCACTTTTATCAGGACTTCTCCCTATAGGGAAAAATCCGTTTGCATGCATTCTTTGACATCTAATCAAGACTTCTAGCTGCCCCTAGTAGCCCAGAATCTCACCCCTGTTTTTTTTTTATAGAGAAGACAAGTGTTAGTGAGAGTTTACAAAAAAAAGCCCACAAGGGTGATGGAGAAAGAACAGTTTGCTGAGAAAACGTGATAAATCATTTGAAGCCTGAGCTGTTTTTCCTCATGATAGAGGAGCACCAACCACACTGCGCTCAAGCAGCATCAATAGCAGTGACAGAAGATATATGATAATGAGGAACAGGAGTATGTGCTTTTCTATGCTTCAAAACAGGGCAAGAGTTTCAAAACCATTGATGTGCAACTCAGCATGTCAGATGATAAATAACCATCTGAGAACTTTTTCTCAACTATCAGTGGGCCTTTTTATGCTTTTAAATATTATATTCAAAGCTTATAATTTCTTTTAAAACTAGGCAACTGTATTAATGCAGATGATTCAACAGTGCCCATTGTGACAACAACATCAGCTGAGTGCCCTTATAGAATCCAAGGGCATCCAGATGGAAGCAGTCATTTTCACTTCAGTTCTCTCAGTCCCTCTGTACATTGTCTTCCTCTCCTCTAGAGAGAAAATGGCTGACATTGTGATTCAAGCAGAGCGGCATGGATCCCAAACAGTGAGGTAATTAGTGTATTAATCAGTGAAGTAAATAGTGTAGTCAAATCCCACTGTAGTACCTGCATGTTTCCAAAGCATTTCACAGCAGGGCTGCTACCTATGAACTACATCATTGTGGTTTTTACACTGCCAATGCTATGTAAAGGACTTTTTGCCCATACAAATGTCACTCTATCGCAAATGTCACACATCACAAAGGGAAAATGAATGGGGTATGTGACTGGCAGTGTATGGGAAAGAAACAGCTGGATGTCATATGGTGAGACGTAAAATGCCTGGACCACACCACTGCAGGCATAAAGTCATTTCAACAGGACTACATTCTATCAACCTCTAAGCCTCTGCCAGACACCACAAAGGAAATTAATAACATTATAAAACAAAAAGAGCAAAAAGCACAAACCGCATTCCTTGCAGCATTTTGATCCTCAACAACTTAACGACAGACTGCTTCTTGTAAAATGGGGTCCCTGTTAATGTGACTTATAAATGACTTTTATACAGCGTGATGATAGGCTGCAAAAAAGCTCCAGAACAGACATCAGCACTCAGGAGATTATGAGAGAAGTATAGATGCTAGCCTGTCATGGAATGAAAAGAAGTTGGCTACTCAACTTCGGTAGTTCACAAAGTAACTGCAACACTCCACTAAAGACGCGAGAGAAGAAAATCAGCTCTACACGAAGAATTGAAGTTTATAACCAGTGAGTAAGCAGTGTTTTCCAATACGATTTTGTCAGCCTGCACATATGAGAACAAATGTTGTCATGCAGTGCAATAGAATTCTAGAATTCTATTAATGATGGAGTCTGAATTCCACAAGACTAATATATTTTGTCTATTGACAGACTATACGTACCTTCAGTGCCACAAAACAGGTTAAGGACACTATATTGACCTGTAACTTGGTCACACAGTGTTTGAAATAACTAGTGCTTTACATTTTCATTACTTCTACTGTGATGGTTGTCTGAGTCACACAACTCTACCTTGTTACCTGAACAGATAACCCTTCCACACAAACGTGCGAATCTGAACATATCTGCTGAGTACCTTGATAGACACGTTTGTTCACAATTCATTACATTCTTCAGTACTGTCCCTGCAGAAGTTCTTATTTCATTTGAGTGATGGTGAAAACTAGCAGGGGGCATCACGACTTCTGTCATATTTCGAATTCTTTTTAAACAAAAATATTAGAAATACTTCTACTCCTGTCTATTCCTACTTCTAAGGAAATTTGATTCCTGTGGAATTAGAAGGAATCACTACATTACAATTCCACTTACCGAACTATTTAAATGCTCTCTAAGCTGTCTTTTCCAAATTCTTCTATAATATGCTTTCATCTTTCAGGAAATTATAAACCTACACACCCCTAAGTGGATTTTCAAGCAGAGCTCATACGTGAAAGAAATAAAGAAATTGCCTGCCTTTTTACTTACTTAACAGAAGGACTCTACACGAGCAAAATATATTTTTCACCATCATGGAATATCTTTGCATGATCTTCTTTTCACATAGTCTGCTTGATTTCCCTGTTACTGCTTAATATTTAAGTGCTTAGTGAAAAGAAGAAATATATTCTAATAAAATATAGCACCATGTTCTGTAAAACACTAATAGATGTGATGCTGCATAATTATGTAACACAGTGCAGTATTTTTTAGTAAAAAGAAGTAACATATTAAAACAAATGTGGACATTTGTATTGCTTCTTCAAATCAACCCAAAATTAAACATGAGCTTTCTATACATCGTTGGGAAATTACGAATGACTGCTGTTGGTTGGAAGACCAGAAGGTCTTCCTCTCAAATTATAAAAATCTTTCTTAGTAGGAACGGGCAAATAATTGTTTTTCATTTCACGGGAAATTTTTAAAATATTAGACGGAAACAATTTGTCTTTTTCTGTTGTTGTTGTTTACTTTCTTTTCTTTGGAAGAAAAACTGGAAAGAAAAAATAATTTCCTGTGCACAAAAGATTTCATTTGACCACTGAGAGCATGCTGCATTCTAGAACATTCATGTGAAAAGTAAAGCAACAGCAAAATGGAGAACATGCTTTTTTTTTTTCTTATCTCAGAGCCCCAAAGTCTCCTCATTGGGTTTGTCCACATTCCTCAAGTCTAGTCATTAATCTCCACTTATCTCTCTTCTTGTTAAATGCCAAAATGTAAATGGAGCATTTAATTTGACCTACCAAAAATGTCATTTATTCACATTGGGCAGAAATAGAAAATTCAGTTTGGATCTGACTTTTTAAATATTTAGCTATCAAACTGAAAATCAGTCATTAGCACAGTCCTCCATGGAGGAAGTCTGGGCTGAAGTTAGTATTTTTATTTAACAGAGCACCTACGTTGTGAGGATTTACACTGGGAACATATACATGCTATAAATACATATGCACTATATTTGTAGAAGAGTGGAAAGATCATCTATCTACAAAGAATAACAAAATATTTCAATTTTCAAGAAAAAACCCTATTAAATTATAAGCTTGAATCTTAATCTAACAGAAACATTCCCTTTTCAGACAAGAAAATGCTTTTAGAATGATAAGAACAAAAATTACTTTCCTGAATGACCAAAGCCGAACACACAGCTGGACTGCTGAAAGTCTTCTATTTTCTTTAATTTCAGTTTTGTAAGATCACAGGTAACAAATCATCATTAATTTGACAGTCTGGCTTTCTGTAGGTTTCATTTAACATGCTGGCGTGCTGTCTTTGACTCAGAAGTTACAATAAATTATAACAAAGCCTCCAAATTCAAACAAGTTTCCTTCACATTATCAAATCTTAGCATGTTTTTAAAAATCTGCTTACCAGTTTCAAATGGCAAGTTGACTTGACTTCCCCTATCCTTCAGAGTTCACACTCCTGGCATGACTATTTGCAGGATATGATTTAGAGGTTTCACTCCTATGAACTCACAAAGTCTTTGAAAAGGGCAAATAACTCTCAGATCTTAAGACTGGAGATAGAGAAGAAATGTTGATATATGTTACAGCAACAGACATATAAGCTAAACTCAAACTTCGCACGTTGGGTTATGATTCCTCTGTTGCACCTATGAGCTCTGCACCCTGTAATGCCATATCTTATCAACATTTTGTATAAAGTTCTCTTCAGTTTTTTGTCACACAGAAGTATTTTCTAGGTTCTGTCCTCCAAATTAAATCCAACTTTCTGCCACCATCCAGGTAGCTATCCAAATCTGCTCTCTGAAAACAACAATGCATCTATCGCTCTTCTTTCAGCCAAGAATTAAGAAGATACCTGACTTGATTCCTCTCTAAACTGCTCATCTTTTTGTTCAGAGCTCATTTTCTCCAGAGAAGATATTTTTCTGGCATTTCTTTCCTTTTTCCAGCATCAGGCCAACACAGAGCTGAATACTGAGTTGAATACTGAGTTCAATTCCCTGTCACCACTGACAAGAGAATTCCAAGAGAGAGTTCTTGCCTGTGCTCAGCCTATTTCTTCCTCTGACATTTCCCAGCTTTGGGGCATTTGTCTTCCAGACACAGACAGACACCAGGTTTAACTCATCTTGTAGACAGCCAGGAACTTCTTAGGGCTTTTTCACTGGAGTAGACCTCACAATGCCTAACATTTGCTATGATGATCCAATGAGGGAATAAAAAAGAAACAGGTGGGTCTCCAGCAAAGGAAAGGTGTGATATTATGAATGTAGAAATATCCAAGGGAAAGAAGTCAAAAAGATGGAACCAGACCCTTCTCAGGGGTGAACTGACAAAACAAGAATTGATGAGCACAAATTAAAATTTAGAAGTTCCATTTAAATCTAAAAAAAATTCTTTTTCACTGTAAGAATGGTCAAATGTTGGAACAGGTGCCCAGAGAGACTGTAGATTTGGAGACCTCCAGAGTGGTCCAGCATCAGCTACCTAGTACAATTCTCTGATCCTGTGACAAAGACAAGTAGAAGTAGACACAGGTACAGGAAGGGATAGGTGATATCCAGAACGAGAATGAATGAGAACATACATTTGGCCCACATGACCCTAATAAGGTGCAACAAGGCCAAGTGCAAGGTGTTGCTCTTGGGTTGAGGCAATCCCAGATGTGTGTAGAAACTGGGAGAAGGACTGATTGAGAGCAACCCTGGGAAGATGGACTTGGGTGTTCTGGGTGATGTGAAGCTGGACATGAGTCAGCAATGCGGTTTTGCACTCTGGAAGGCCAACTGCCTGGGCTGCATCAAAAGCGAGGTGGCCAGCAGGGTGTAGGAAGCGATTATTTCCCTCTACTCTGCTCTTGTGAGGTCCCATCTGGAGCACTGCATCCAGCCCTGGGCCCTCAGCACAAGAAAGGCACAGAACTGTTGGAGCAGGTCCAGAAGAAGGCCACAAAGATGGAGGGCCGGAGCACCTCTCCTAAAAAGACAGGCTGAGCTCAGCTTATTTAGTTTGGAGCTCCGGGGGCACCACACTGGGGCCTTCTAATACTTGAGGGGGCTTACAAACAGGAGGGAGATAGACTTTTTGCATGATCTGATAGTGATAGGACAATGGATAATGACTTTAAAGTAAAAGAGGGAAGATTTAGATGTTAGGCAGAACTTCTTTACTCAGAGGTTGATAAGGCATTGGCACAGGCTGCCCAGAGAAGCTATGGATGCCCCATCACTGAGGTGTTCCAGGCAAGGCTGGATGAGGGCTTGGGCAGCCTGATCTAGTGTTGGCAGCTCTGTCCATGCGAGGAGGTTGGAACAAGATGATCTTTAAGGTCCCTTCCAACACAATCTATTCTATGATTCTGTGATTCAATGATCCTAATGATTTAAATGATGCAAGATGAAGGATGAAAATATACTTTATGTAGTCAGAGAGAAAAAAGAAAAAAAAAAAGGAGCAATGCAGAGGCAAAATGCTGAGAAAAGCACAGAGAGGAAACCTACCGGCAAGTCTAGAAGCTCGAGATACCAATGTTAATCCATCTATTTATATGTTTAAACCAGCATTTTCCCTGAACTAGCATCTCAACCTGGTGGGCTATAAAGTTTTTTTTGGGTACTCATTCTGCTACTAGTCAGTGGGTGACAACCCAAACATCAGCTAGATAGATGCTAAGCAAGGCAGTGAGCAAATTTATTGGTGTGAAATTGGAATGGAAGAAATGCCAAATTCCAGAAATCACGATCTGAAAGACTGCACACATTCTGTCCCTTTCTTCTGAACTGCTCTAACCCTTATTTCCCCATTCCTACTCTTCTTCCTACTAACACTGGCAAGGAGGTACCACAGCCACCATTGTGCTTTGCTGTACATAGAACAGCCCATCCAGAAGGACAGGAAAACTTTGATCCTATACAGCAGTTCTCAGCCAGGTACAGAGGTGCCAATATCTAACACAGAGTTCTCCTTAGCCATCACCAAAAAACCCTTCACCAACTTTTCTTCCTTCCTGAGCAGTTTCTGAAATCTCCGATTTGAGAAAGCTCAGATCAATCCAGGAAAAAGATGGCATGTGAAGAGATGAGGAAGTCTGTTTCTAGATGAGAAAGGGAGTAATACAGACAGCTAAATTAGTACAGATAGGTTTGAGCTAGCAGCTGTGGTTAAAGATCAGCAGGAGAGTTACCAAGGTATTAGAGGGAGCTGACAAGACAGCAGGAGGTAAAAAAGCAAATAGTAGTTGATCACCTTCTTTTTTTTTTTCCAGATCCAGGTAGCCCTGGATTTTATTTAATGCAACTAAATGGGATTTTTGTCTTCCAGAGGGTATTTGTTTAACTCAAAATATAGGCATATGGGAATGATTTCCACTTTGTTCACAATCAACAGGATCAGAATGGCAGGTGATCATAGAGATGGGCTGAGAAGTTTGGGAAGAATAAAAGGCAGCATGTGTTTGCGTGAAACATTCCGCTTATTCATTTTCATTTATCCTGAAACTATTTTTTAAAGGCACGTTCGCAGTACACGTTTCTCACTGATCTCTTACACTACTTTCAGGTATAGATGGTCATTCAGCAGTATTGCTGGCCCTAAATGAGCGCTTACTCAGTGGCTGACTTAACATCTGGCATGTAACTGTAGAGAGTGTGATTTCTACCAAGACAATGGCCAGATAAATCATATACCATGCAGAAAAGCAAAACTTAGCACTTGCTTCATAGTATTTCTCATCTCCTGATAGAGGAGGGCTCTCGGAGAGAAAGTACTATAATAACCTCATTTTTCAGTGAGGGAAAATGAGGCAGCAATAAGCTGAGCTGCTGAAGCAACCCAAAAAAAGAGCAAGTTGCAGGAAGAGTAAGCAGTAGGACCCAGGTCTCCCACACTTCCTTTGGCAGCTTAAATCTTCTAACATCTCTACATATGTTGCCGAGCACCACTCAAGGTTTGTAAGCTTTTGATGGGTTAATTAGCACTGAAGCATTTTTTTCTTCTGTGGTCTAGACATAGAAATATCCACATTTTGTTTCCCTTGAAAGGCAGCCCATGCTGGAAAATGTACTTGATCACCCATTTCCATGTTTTCCTAAGGCCAGATGGGGCTAAACATGATTTGAAGATTTTTTTTTTCTTTTCCTTTCTTTAATGTTTCTTTTCCTTTCTTTCACCGACTAGCAGCTTGTTTGTTTTCTTTTGAGGATGATGCCAACTGTAAAATAAAAAATGCAATTTCCAAGGTGGGGAAATTAGAGAATGATGGATTTGCTGTTGCCAAGAAGAAATAATAATTCCTGGACCTAACAAATAAGTCTGAAAATAAAGAAGGGATTATTAAATGTTATATAATTTCAACAACTTCAATGCCGAAAGAGCTTTCAAGAGACTGCCCTCATTTCTTTTTAACACCCTGGAGACCATATTCTTCACTTAGTTATGCTGCTGTAAATTTGTGGCCCTCCACCTGAATTACCTCAGATACCCTTGATGTAGCAAAATAGTGTCTTCCTCTCATCCTCTGCTCTTCTCTTTTAAGCGTATGCTTACATGCAAATATTGCATTAAAGGCCTGGGCCTCGGCCAGACAATATGGAACTAGATTTGAATTTTCCCATGTGGTAGAAGATTCAAGTTTGCTGCCTCTAAATTGAGTGGTCCAAGTCCACACATAGCTAAATACTGAATCCAATCTAGTACTTCATTTTAATGCCACCGCTATCCTATTTGCTTCTAAATATATTTTAAAGTGCAAAACCAAATTTTCAGCACATTCCTGAAGTAGTTTCTTCAATGTACATACCATAAATGCAGACCTAAGTTTGAAAAAAAAAAAAAAAGTGTCACTGGCACTCATTTGGGAAGAGCTGTGCAACTCTTTCCTAGTGTTCCCATATGAAATAATATCCCCAGTCTGTAAACAGTGCATGCCACACCACACAACTTTACATCCTCTTCTTCCTATGTTACAAGTCAGTGTACCTGCTGTAAGTAGTCACTCTGTCAATACTCAGAAAAGGACTGGCCATCTGAATGTCAAATGTTGGCCAAGAAAATTTGCATATAGCAGAGGTGGGGCTTTTTATTTCATAGATCAGCTATGCACTTGTTGACACAAACTGTGCAAGAGCAATAGTACAGTGTGCTCCGGATTTATTAATAAGATTTTATCTTTTTATGTCAAATGTAGGTTACTGCATATAGCAATCAAATAATGTACTGCCAGAAACAAATGACTTCCATGCGCTAGAATAAGAACGTACAATATTAGGATTTTGTCCAAATATTATTGCCTTGGGCACTCCATTCATATTTATTGGACATAAACACTGTATTGTGTTTCTACTGAAGTCAAGTTTATGAATGCTGACACACAGTAGTGACATCTACATTCCTGAACAGGACTTGAAAAAAAAATCTGTTTCAAGCAGTAAAGCAAGTGTCAATGTGATAAATTTTTCGGAAAACATACTATTTCACCCCTAAAATAGTAGGATAAACGCTTGGAACAATCCTTCTTCATCTGCCAAGGCTTAATTCCAGTTCTTTGCTAGTGTTACTGCCACGACTACACTGGTGTAAAACTACAGCAATGAAGTCCCAAATCAAGCCAAAGGGGTTACCCAGCAGTGAAAAGCGTGTAATTTTATGGTCCGCATCTTGATCTCAAAGACACCCCAGCCCCCTGCGCCTTCCCCTCAAACCAGACTCCTCTTCTGCCCTATCAAAAAGTAGCTAACTCAGAATGTTAAGGTTAAAGACCACCTGGAAATGGCTGATATTTCAGGTGAGGACATTTTTCATATCTCTGATTGTTGCCAGAATTATCCACATGTGAGCCAGAAAACCTGGACTGTAATTTGGTTCTTACCTGGCCTCATGTAGATTATTTCACATGTCTTTGCTTTTTCCTCTTCTCTGTTTTTTCTCTCCTACCTCCTCTTTCATTTACTGAGATTAAATTTCTTTACTTAGGAACACATACCATTTAGCATAATGAGCTCCAGTCTCATGTGCTTTAACCAATGGCATAGCCATACGACCAGTTTGTTGGTTATGACCAGCAAACCATGTTAAGGCTTTATTTACGGATTCACTTTCCTACTCTATTTAAGCTGGTGCTGTTGTTGGGTTTTTTTTCCTTCATTTTTTCTTCTGTATTTCTGGTGTTGTTCTATAGTTATCTGAATAAAATCTATCCTGCTGAGTATAACAAACTAAACATAACAAAATAACTACTTAGATTACTATGCATGCTTATAGTGCTATAAACATTAATACCCTACAGGAAAATAAGAGTTTGGATTTCTGTTAGGATTGCTATGCCATGGTAGAAGAAAAATCAGAAAAGTTAATGCATTTCACAGGTAGTTGCTGCTGAGAGTAGAGTAATATTGAGAATCTGGTATTAGTATCACCATGGTATCTGAATGTGTTTACTTAAGTGCTATTTAACATTCTCCATGAAGTGCAGAGCCATTTGAACTGTTAGGGAGTACCAAGAGTGATGCTACTTCATAAGAAAGGAGAGCCAGCAGCTAGGGTGATGGAAAGGCAAACAGGCACAACATCCTTACCAACAAGGAGTGCAGTCCTACAGCATTCAAGGAGGGGAAGAATCACAGAACCACAGAACTGCAGGGGTTGGAAGGGACGTCAAGAGATCATCTAGTCCAATC
Source organism: Chrysolophus pictus (assembly GCA_037305975.1). Taxonomy (NCBI): domain Eukaryota; kingdom Metazoa; phylum Chordata; class Aves; order Galliformes; family Phasianidae; genus Chrysolophus; species Chrysolophus pictus. Next base: position 111,408,043 of record CM074576.1, read on the forward strand.
CTCCTGCTAAAGAGGGTTCCTTACAGCAGGCTACACAGGAAAGCTTCCAGGAGGGTTTTGAGCATCTCCAGGGAAGGAGACTCCACAGCCTCTCTGAGCAGCCTGTGCCAGTGCTCTGTAATCCCTAAACTAGTACTTTCCTTACATTCACGCAGAACTTCCTGTGTTCCAGTTTGTGCCCATTGCCCCTTGTTCCGTCAGTGTGCATCACTGAAAGGAGCCTGGTCCCATCCACTCAGCTCCTACCCATTAGATATTTATAAGCAGTACAAGCATCTCAGTCTTCCCTCCTCCAGGCTGAACAGTCCCAGGTCTCTCAGCCTTTCCTTGTAATGGAGATGCTCCAAGCCCTTAATCATCTTTCCAGCCCTCCACTGGATTCTCTCCAGTAATGCCCTGCCTTTCTTCAACTGAGGAGCTCAGAACTGAACAGTTATCCACACATGGCCTCATAAGGCAGAGTAGAAGGGAATGATCACCTCCCTCAGCCTCCCAGCCATGCTCTTTTTATACACCTCAGGATACCATTGGCCTTCTTGGCCACAAGGGTACGCTGCTGGCTCTTGGCCAACCTGCCATCCTCTAGGACCCCCAGGTCCTTCTCTGCAGACCTTCTCTCCAGCAGGTCAGCCCCTAACCTGTAGTGATGCATGTAGTTACTCCACCCCTACTCAAACAGAAACACATAACAAAATAACAACTTAGGTTACTATACAGAGTCTTGACAACCCCCAGGATCCAAAAACCCTATACTGAGAGAGACTTCTTGAATATTCCAGTTAAATTCAAACTGGTCTTTTCAGAGACCATGCAGAAGGTGATTTCTTGGAGGTTTATAACCTGACCACCTGTACTCAGTGTTGAGTAAAACAAGTTGTCCTTTTGACATACAGCTTTTCCTCAATGCTTGCAGCCTCATTGCCCCAGAAAACGCTACGCCTGTGCCTTAAAGCACTGGCACTCTAGAGATTTTCAAGGAAAAGATCGCCACAGCTTTTAAACATGGTCAGAACCAACGTATTTTCCTCTAGTCTTATTTTTGGAAATGGCTGAACTGAGCTTTCCAAAACAATCAGCCTTGGGCAGACAACTGATGTGGAAATCTTCAGCCTAAACTGTGCAAATTTGACAAAGTTATAAAACAAGGTGTATTATTATGGGAAGAACAGGGTCAGACAGGTACTGCTGCCAACCATACCTTTGATGCTGATGACATAGCTATCTTAGTGTAGGTTATTAAGGAATTTCTACAACAACCTATTCGCTTTACAAAACATTCATCTTCTTGGCCAAAGTGTTTAAGTCTTGCCAATAAGCCTTTTTTCCTCCATTTTGCATAAGCTATAACCAACTAGTCCTAACTAATGCCCCCTGTTTTACCCCGCTTTGGGTAGCCTCCCTCTTGCTGATTCTGACATTATGAGTTCTGAACATGACCTGATGCCATTTTGAAACACAAAATTGGGATTAGTAAACTTGTTCTACCATTTCATCACCAGTAAAACCAAAAATATCAGATAACTCAATGTCATTTTTCTCTCAGATTATGACATTTTCTAGATAGGAGGTTAATTTTCCATCAGTTTAGTTCTGCTTCATCTCTCTACTCACAAACCTGTACCAATTAATTTTTATCTGAGAAACCCTCAGCATTTCATCAAACTACCCCAAAATAGTCTGCATAAAACACTGTAATATCCCAAGAACACGTTCTGTGAAACAGATAGCGTGATCACACAGTAATTTAGTATGAATCTGGGACATGACTGGTAATGTACACTTACAAACTTTCTACAACACACAGCAAATGAAACAACCAAAACTGATGTGTGAGGGTACATATGCAGTTAGGGCATCCTCCTCCACTCTGGGAGACAAGGTTCCAGGCTGCAATGAAAATGGGAGAAATCTGAGGCAAATCACAATTGACAGCAAGTTGTCCCTGTGCTATGTATAACAATAAATTTTCAGTGCCACCCACATCACACCACTCCGCATTTTCTGCGCTCTCCAAGTTTTCCACATTATATTGGTGCATATACAACCAAGTGGATTTATCACAGAAACTGAAGTCACTTAAGTCACTTAGGTGCCTAGACTTGGTTGATTGTGTAGGCTTACTCTCTAGCCACGGAAGGGAGACAAACCCCACAGGGAAATTCATCTGATCTCAGCATAAATAGCAAAGGTAAGTGGAATAATTGCCTTCTCTAGAACTGATCTTCCTCTGCTGACAACAGGAAAAGCCCATATAGGGAGATGGACTAATTGCCTATATTTTATTACAGCTAAAATAAATAGTTCCCAACCTGTCAGTATCTACAAACACACACTGTAGAAGCCTTCTTGATCTTCCTCCACTTAAATCCCGCAGTCTTGATGGTCAGAATACATCCAGCTTTCTAACGCATTCTGAAAGATGTTTATAAGCCAATGATTTTGTTTTCCAGGAACATCTTTACTGTAGCTCAGAGCGGAATCAAACTAATACCAAGCAGTAAGAGGCAGAAACATTTATTTTGGCTCCAAAATATGAAATCTAGCTCATCAGCATTCAGAGACATTGGCAGGAGAAACGGCATAGCAAAAGCTCTGATTGTTAAAGAGCATCAGCCCCACCTGACACAACGGAAAATATTAAAGACTTTCCTTGCACCTATGAGTTTAGAACAGGAATACTGCAAAGTTCGGGAATGATTTAACAGAATCTGAGATGTGAATTTATGTAGCACCATTAAAATGATCAAGCTTGGTAAAGAATACAACAGCGTACAATCAATTGCTTTTGCAGGAAAAAAAAAATATCTTGTCAATGACATTATTGTGCCTATATGTCTGCCAGTGTAGTTCTCAAAACTTGCTGAGATTCTTGCTGAAGAAATGGTTTCATTTAATATTCCTTTCTTACTTTATCTAACAAATATAAAAGTAATATGAATACTCCCTATGAGACAAGCTCCCGCTTTTTATTTAGTTGGATAATTCAGACATAAGGAAGAGAGTTTGCCATGGTAACCCAGCCAGCTGCAAATGTCAGCTGTTCTCAATTTCATGGCTGAGCATCTTGCAGAGAGCTCTCTTCCCATTCTATGCAGTGTTCCTATCCATACCATTCATAATCTTGTTTCAAAATCTCATTGCTGTTATTTTTTTCTCTGCGAGCACCCTCCCTCACTGCTCCACTCCAAATGGCCCCTCCAAGCCTCAGCTTTTGTCTTTTGGATCTTCTCCCTTCCTTGCACCAAACTGACTTGTGGCAGTTCTGTCCCTTCACCGGGCTGAGCAGAAGGAGTGCTCACTTCCTGCAAACTCCAAATTGCTGTACAGGGACTCAACTTTGATTACTGTATGCAGTCTTACTTGCAAAACATCTTCAGTTCTTTAGCATTCTGAAAGGCAGCCACAAACCTGCCTCTGTCTACCCAAACCATGAAGACCTTGGAGGCTTCATATGCCATTGATGAGTTCCTTGCTATCTTTTTAAGACACATAAACTATCCTGTTTACAATGAATTTTTTTTTTTTTAAACTTCTGAAAAACATCAGAGTTCCATCGGGTAGTAGACTATACTTTCCAAAGCAGAATATTGCTCTCAGTGCTCTTGCACAATGCATTTTTCCTGCATGCCTGTTTTTTTTTACTCTACATGTTCATGTACAATATATGGACTATACTAGTTTCGACTAACAGTCGTCATATAATAGGTAACTGCTGGAAGAAAAAAACATTTCTTTTCCAGTTCTTTACCTACTCCTGCCTCCTAAAGTTGATCGCACAACACCAGATCAGGCTCCATATTACTGAAGCAGCTGAGCATCTACTAAGTACAACTCTGGGACAGTTGTATGGCTTAAAGACCATCTTTAATGTTGTAAGTTGATAACAGACTATTTTTTGTCAGATGTTTTCATTAAACAGAAGCTGCACTGCAAGCTTTGCTGGGCAATAGGAGGCAGGAAGCATAGCTTGTGTAACAAGGAGCAGGAGCAGCACATGTTTTGTATTCAGCCCTTTGCCTGACTCAACAGCAGTTTCAAATGGCCCTGCTGGGAGCCACATCCAGAACTTCTTGGCTAGAAAGAATAGTGAGCAGAGTGCCAAGGTTTGCAAAGGTAAAGTAAGAGAGAACAGACGGGACTCTTGGAGACCTGAGAGGCTGTAGAGAAATATCCTGTATTGAGAAAGGACAAATGACCCTCTAGGTCCTAAGAACTGTACCAGTGTTCAGGCTGAGAAGGGTTGAGAGAAGTAATGTAAACAACAGTGGAACTCTTTTGCAGATGGAAAATTAAGCTAATATCTCTCACTTTGGATCAAACCACATCCTATTTTCAGGATCGTTGAGTGTAGCCACATTAGACATGCATCTGGCCTAGCGCGCTTTTCCAAGCCCAGCAATGCCATAGCAGACATACAGTTTAGTTCACAGAAACTGCTATGTTCCAGATTTCTTTTATTATAAAATGAAAAAAATAAAGCATCATATGACAGCCCGAACTGTCCAGAAAAGACTTAAATGCACAAAATCCCTTTTAGCCTCATACAGACCTGATCTTTAATCACCTAGATTCTTGAAATCTTCTTGAAATCCTATGTTCATCCTGAAAGGTATCAGGAAAGCAGATAACAGACCAAGCAATTGTGAAGTGTTGCTTTGTAGCTCTGTATGCCTTCCCTATGTTGTCTTGTTCTTGAGAATAAAAGCCAGTAATGTCTCATTTCGCTTCTTTCAGTTACTTCTTTTGACTTGGAGATCAAACTTCTCCTCCCTAATGGACTTGGAGCTGCCTGGGAATCCTGAATCCCCTGCACTGATTTATTATGATGTTTACTGCACGTAGATATTGAATCAATACAATAGCAGGACAATCAGGCTTGAAAATGAAAGCGGGACTAGATTAACTAGATTCTTTACTATACACCTGAGACTTAGGGCAAGAGCCTTTTTTTTTTCTAACAAAACATGTGAAAGACAAATCTTTTCTCTTGGAAGAGATAAGAAGTCCTGGCAGCAAGTACAGCAACTCAGAGATTCAAGAATCTTTGAAGAATTAATCCTATGAGAAACTGGGACAGAGATTTTGTTTTGAGACGGAGAAATCAGAATCTTCTATATGATGAACTACAAAGAGGAAGACCCTTTAGGATGCCTGGGAAGAGATAGTAAAAACCAAGTCAGGCTCTTGGAAAAGTGAACGATGTACAAACCTACTGCAATTTTAAAGGTCTATTTCTCTAATGTTATGCTTTGGTCCAGTTAGAGCTAAACAGCAGTTTTGCCTAGGCAGACTGGCCTCCTTATTCACAGTCATAAGTTTACCAGCCAGAGAGAAAAACCAATAGTCAACAGATAAATGTGAGAACCTGCTGGGTGAGGCCAACTGACAGACAGGTTGCTTTTTTGTGCCAATATTCCAAAAAAAGATGGAGACACGAGACCTTGTACATGCCTACTGGGGGTATGCACAGAGAAATCCTGAAGGGAACATGTCTCTTATTCTTAATCTTACCCAGCTTTTCCCACTCCATTTGATTACACCGGTGGCAAAATATTCAGAACCATAGGAAATGATCCTAAATTAACAAGCTCTAACTGTTTGTTATGTGCTCAAACTCCTAAATAAAAAAAATAAAAACCTAATAGACAAATGTGTATTTAAACACTCATACTTAAGTTCCTCCTCCTGTTAGCCTAACACCTCCTTCAGAGGCCACTGTTGCTTGTATGGGCAAGTCACATTGCTGCTACTGAAATACCAGCTTTCCTTGTCTCACAGCAGAAACACCTCTATGAAATCTAGGACTACAGCTTTTTTTATGCAATTGCTCCTGTGCTAATACAAATCCCAGTGTGTGCAAACTCAAATGAGTACATCTGCAAACAGCAGTTAGTCATGGACAGCTGCATTTGCAAAACAGACCCCAGAGTCACCATAAAGCTCCCTGCTTCTAGTAATGCATTTACTGACTTGCAATTAAACAGAATCATTTACAGAGCATGGAAGCTCAGCCTGCACTCTGCAAATCATAAGAGATATTTACTTTGTTATAAATTGCTGACAGCACCAGTGAAGCTGGACATACAAACAGATGTTCCACTGTGACTCAGTGATACTCGCTAAGTTTCTGCTACCAGTGAGTTTGTTCCTACATTGTAAATGGTAAAAATTCAGCTATCAGCTCTGATGATGTACGTGACATAATCTGAGTCCTTTCAGAGCTACGTTAACTCTGAAGGACAGCAGAAGCAAGAGGCAGTAAAAGGTTATTTTTTCCACTATGCCTTTGATAAACACAAGCTAAAGCTCTGCTGAATAAAATGGAGCTGCTGTTTTTGTGTTTCAAAGTAGAATCACAATAGAAAAGGTTGCTACGGAAATGAAGGAAGGAAGCCAAAAGAAAATTGTGTTTTCTTTTTTCCTTCAAATGGACAAGTTTTGAAGTGGTTATATAATATTTAAGTTACTGAATACTGAATGTTACTCTGTTCAAGAATAAATGATTCACATATGCGGAATGATTCAGCCAAATTTACATTCTGTGAATAAATGTTTATTTATGAAATTACACATGCCGCACAACCAAAATGAAGCAGGGACAGGCTATGACAGCTCTCCTACAATATGTATGATACTGAATCTTTCACGGAGCTACTAAACTGGCAGATACATATTCAGCAGGTAGCTAAATTCAAAACCTGTATCTCATGACAGCGTCCCCAATTCATCCTTAGCAGGCCATGCACACATCAGGCAGCCCTCCAGAGATGGTATACTAAGAAAAGTTTTTCAGATGCTAGGGATACAGCATGAGGTGGTAAAAAAAAACAAAGAGGATAGCTGCTGAAGAAAGTCATCTAGCTCACCAGTTAGCAATCTGCAGGGTCTGAGAGGGCAGTGCTCTAGTTCAGAACAGAATGAAAAGCAATGATTAACAACTTCAGTAACATCAACACAACTGCAACCTCCTTTAACTTTCAAAGGAATGGCTTTCTAAACTTCTGGAAAGGTTGAATAAGTTTCTCAGCATGAAGGCTCCAAAAAAAATTTCTTCCACTTTGGCTTGCATGTGTGTATCTTTGAAACTTGAGGACAGAGCCACATATGAAAAATACGTGGATTGTACTGAAACTTTCCGCGCTTGAACTTAGCATTATATAATGTGTTAACTTACAGCTTACCATGGGATATTCCTCAGGCATCTTCATGTACAAGGCAGAGGAGCTGTTTTATGTTAAACAACTAAGTGACACTGCCTTTCAATCACTGTTCTCTTTCCTTTACAGGTAAGAAAGCAAATACTGACTAAACAATTTGCCTGGAGCTAAGAAAAACAGCTGACATACGGGAGCTAAAACTCTGCTTACAGCAGAACTGTATCCTACTTCAGTTGCTGATTTTCTTCTCACCAGACCCTTGTGATTTTCCCAAACTTGTTTTCCCACCTGTGAGAAGGCTGTAACAGCCAGTCCAAAGGAATGCCTGCTAATTGTGGAATTTGTACAGCTGTATGATAACCAAGTTGGAAACTAAATTTAGGAGGCTTTGTCCCAACATTTGTGCCCATTCTGGTGAGCTTCCTAATTGAATACATCAGAGGCATCAAAACTTGCAGCTTTAAGTGTTTGTGAAAGCATGCCACAGAACATTTCAAATAGTAAAGAACCGGTTTGCATACACACACACAAAAAAAAAAATGCACAAAAGCACTTCTCTGCATTCTGAGAAATCAGAGTTAAATATTACCAATGGAAGATTAATAATAAAAAACATGAGAGAGGGAAATATATTTTAATAAAGCTAAGTTTGTTTCCTCCTTTTTGCAACTTGTCATTTATGCCCAATAAAATAAGTACAGATGTGCTGCTAAAGCACAGTATAAAATAAGAACTGAAAATCCTAGACCAGTGTCCATAATATTAAAATCTGGTCTTCAAAGTCATTTCCTATGGCTCTCACTAAGTCTCAAGACAAGTTATTGCATGCTTAGCTATGTATGCATATTAACCACATGCAAATTTATGTTTTAGTAGGAACAGTGGAAATGTTCTTCACTAAGGCTGAGGGGTTTCTACTACTTGTCACTAGGACTTACTAAAGAAGGGTGTATACGCTCTGTTGAAAGTTTTCAGATAAATTTTTCACATGTCTATAAGTGAGAATGTAATAAATTCAGCCTGAAAACTGTGCAAGCTGCTTAGTAAGTTAAAACACAATTTTGTAATGGAAAACTATTATCACTATCCTTGTTCTCATTATACAAATCCTGTAAAAACAAGAGGCTGTTTAATCTACTGTTACAGAAATAATATAGCCACGAACACTTATGTTCTTACACAGTATTCTGATCAAAGGATTTTTCAAGCTGAATGCTTCAATGGTGAAAAATCATATGGATAAATTTTATTTTTTTTCCTCTGCAGTAGTCAGTGATTTTTATAAATACCATTCTGCAGCAGTTTAATGCGTGATACACATTTCTATTCAGAAAGATGAAAGTTTCAGTGTTATCAGTGAGAGGAAGACAAGAACTGTCTGCAGTACTTTTGGAATCTCGCAGGTATTTAGTGAGCTTGCCCCATCTGATACTGTACAAGCTTGGATAGCCTCTGTGTAGATTTCTGTTCATACGAATTACTTCAGGATCAGTGACCACCAAAGGGTGGAGCTTCATTCTGTTTCTGTAGAAAGTATAAAGCCAACTCATCCTCCTAAACGTGAATTTACAGTTATATATTCCACCTACAATTCTTGACCACTCTCATGGATAAAATCTCATGCTTACCATTTTACATTTGAGCCAACTACAAGGCAGTGAGGAGCAACTTCCCACAGTCCAATTGGAAGTCACAGTGATGGGTGCCAGGAAGTTTGTTGAAGCCTCTCATCTTGGACAAAATGATTAACAACACATTAGTATTGCAGAGCACTAACAAGACCCCAGCAGATGAATGGATTACAGGAAAGATCTAGATTACTAACCTAAAAATTGCTTCAAATACCACTAAATTCAAGCAGTGCTTCATAAAAACGCGAATTATCAAAATGTATTATTGAAACTTTGATACAATGTGAAATTTAGTTGCATTTTCAACACTTGAGGCTGACTGAAACCTTGGAAGAAAGGCGCCGCGTTTGGAGCTCCTGCTTTGATTCTGAGCAGAGCCTTAACTCAGAGCAGGGACCTGCACGTGGTCCCCATCCCCAGGCACTGAGATAAGGTCGCTCTTCCCTCCTCTTCAAAGCTTTTCCCAGAAAGGCTTTGTTGAAACATACATATTTCTGCAGTGCCTCCCTTCCTGAATGGCGTATTCCTACCACATTGTTTAAGCCTACAAATTCCTCTGCCCGGCCCAAGCCACCAGCTCCAAAGGCACAGATGCGGCCGGGCTCTGAGCGGGTAAAGTCGCTGGATGAGACCTAACATCGGGAAAACATCGGGAACGCGCACGTCATGCGTTAAGACCGTGCCTGAACCCCGCCGCTGCCCGGACCGCTCCGCCCGCGGGAGGGGGTGGGCGCCACCTGGCGGGGCGGCGGGAGGCGCGCATTCCTGGTCTCGAACTGGGGATGCTCGGGCTGCGCCCGCCTCCACGGCGAGAAGGGGCTGCTGCCTCCTCCCGTGCCGCGGCTGGAACGGCCTTCGAATTATGCACAAGCAGCCCTTCCCGTGCGGCTTAGCGTTTGTGCGAGAGCCAGAGAAGGAACAAATTAAGCTTGCCTCATCTAGAGAGGCTCACGCCGTGCCCCCTCTGCACGAGAGCGAGCCTCATTCAGCCCTAGCTCTCACAGGCTGCGCTGGCTGGTGTGGGGACTTGAGAGCCACCAGTGTGACAACCACATCCAGCCCAACACAGCCTTCCTCTGCAAGCCCTCTGCTCCCACATCCTCCTTTGGCACTCAGACACAGTACCCACACAACTGAAAGGTTTCAGCGTAAAGGTGAAGGTTAACACCACAGTGCTGTCTCAGAGCTCCACAGAGCACAGTCTCCTTGGCCAAGAGCTGCTAGCAAGCTGGTGACACTTAACATTAAATGAAAATTAAGTCAGCCTGCTTTGATTCTCCTGAAAGCCATCACAAACCTTTCATGATGAGCTGCTGTGCTCCACTGAAACTGGGAGGCTTTAAGACAAGAGCATCAGAGGGGGTGTGTGTGTGTTCAGGTGTTACCATGGTGCAAATTTGCTGCGCCAGCTCTCTAGCCACCCCTGCTTACTCTAGCCGTGTTATGCCCCAGCATCCAGACCACAGTCATGCATCAAAATGGCTGCCAGGCCCAGCTGTCAGCAGCCTGCTGCCTTGGAGTTTGGGTGGAGCTATCATCACTATGTAGATACACCCCAAAAACATTGCAACTCAGTTGTGGTTTTAAAACATCAGGCAAAAAAATAATGTGCATTTGGGCTACAAAAACTGAATGTTTTCCTTTTAGTCATTGCAGCAGATACAAGCACTTAAATGGAGGAGGAACAAGGAGCCACACTTGATCAAATGACTACGCTAGTTTACACTACAGAACCTCCACAGATGTCACTGAATCTATTGAGTTTGCACTTGTTACAAGAGGATGGGTCCCAGGTTTCTAATCTTACAGAAACTTGAAGGTATGTTTGCATGAATTACTGTTTTTACATCCTTTCTCCCTTTCCCTATGTTAAACTTCAGCTGGAATTAATAGCATTTCAGTCTTAATTACTTTTGCCATGAAATAAAAACTGTTGCTTAGAGCAGAACATATATATAGGGAAGACAAACTGTCAAGAGAAGCAACCCCCTTCAACAAATCCATTCATCAGAATCCACTGTGAAAAGTATTCAGCTCACCTTAGTGAGACTAGAAATCAGGCCCTCCACCACTATCCCAGGCAGAAAGGAGTAAATTTCAAGGCTGCATCTTGCCCTGGACTCAGGCCTTCAAGGTGTGAGTAAGGAAAGATCAGAAATAGGAAATACAAAGGAGACCCCTCTCAACTGCTCCCTTCAGTTTTGTTTTCACCCTTTTGGAAAGCTCCCAGAGAGCAAGCATAGTTATATTAAAGGAAGACCAGGAAAAGCAGCATGTTATTCAGAATGCTGATGCTCATGGCATAAGAATATGTATGAAGGATCAGAGTAGAAGCTTTCTGTTCTCAAGGTTTGAATTTTTTTTTTAAAGGATATCACATCCTCTAGTTGTAGACAACAGCTGATGCACTTATAAGCTAACATACTGGCTTAATGTGCCAGAAGAGAGCATTCTTTGATTCTTTGAGACATAGCGTGCAGAACAGCACAGGAACCAGGCTTTGCATTTCCTAAAGATTCAGAATAGTTCCTGCTTTGTTGCTAATGAAAATAATTTCTCATTTTAATGCACAATAGGTGGTATTTACTTCATTCCATAGCATTTCTAAGCTATAATCAGAAAATAACCTGTTTTCTTGTTTAAGTGGGATCACCAGTTTAAAATTTAAGACCACTTGTTTTAAAATATACAGTAAGCCTTAAGTCTACAGATTATATGACCATCTGTACCATAAGGTTTCAGAAAGCTTATATTAAAAAGCATAGTGAATAAAAGTTAAGAGAAATGAATAAAGGAGAAGAGCAGGATATCCAGCACTTGTTTGCAATTGTACATTTATTTCAAAGTTACAGCTTGGGTAAGTTCACTATTTAGTAAGTATCAAGTTTTCCCACTATGGTGTCAGCTTTGGAAAGAGGAGCTTTCTGCTTGTCTGCCTTGCCATTCCCAGTGACAAAGCAGCTTGTAACATTCCAAGAACTTCTCACTTGCTTTCTCTATGCTTTTATTTTTTTGGTCTCCCCAGTCTGAATGTGTTCACCAGATGCAGTGACAGTTATATGAAAACAAGGAAAAATGAGACCAAAGATGTAAATAGATGCAGTATTTCCCAGTGGCTTATTTTCTAGTGGGTTATCCTTGCCGAAATGAGTATGTAACAGACTCTGCTAACCAGTGGAAATTCCAGAGATGAATTCATACCAGATATACTCAGCTCCATGTCAACTATTCTGCAACAGCTGATCTAATTACTTACTTGAATACAAAAACTACTAAATCTACTTAGTGGCTTATTTTTTTCCCCCCCTCATTTCACTTGTAGTTTATGAAAGTTCATAGGAACAAATTTGTGTGCAAGAGAATATTTGTGATGGCAAGAAGGTTCTGTCAATGTTTGTGAGAAAATCTGTCTGCAATGGAAACATTCATGTACACATACTGAAAATTCATTGTAAGCTTGAGAGTTATCCAGTCAAGACACAGAACCATACCATCTGGAATGAACCTTACAGCAGACTCAAGAAAAACTTTCACAGTTTTCTAAGGAAAGGACTTGAAAGCAGCTCAGAGGCTTGAAGGTGTTCATCTACATCTCTCACCAGATCCTTGGAAATAATCAATTCATCTTAAATGGTATTTCTGTTTCACCAAACTTGAACAATGCTGGACCTGACTGGTGAAGGGTATCTGCCTGAGGACTGCTGATAGCAGATAAGCATGTGGGGAGAGGAAACAGCTGAAAGATACCAGCAACTTCCCCACTCATTGATAAAGTTAAACAGGAACAGTGTCACTAGCCATGCTCCCCTACAGAAACGTACAAAGGAGTGGTCCAGCCAGTTTGCAGACTGGACACCATAACAAAACCAAAAGCTAGACCTCAAAAGTGGAACAGGTAGGAACTGTCAAGTGCTTTCTGTGAGGTCTGTCACTTATCCAAGGTTCAGAAGTATCTTTGTCCCACTCCTATGTGATGTATTTAACACCAGCTCTGCAGAATTGCCAAGTCATATGATGAAACTACAGAAAACATGAGCTAAGAGAACAAATCTCACATCGCTCCAAGCTGCTTTTCAGGCTGTTTCCCTGTTCCCCTCCCCTTCCAGCATGGTTCTTTTTGAACTGTTGTTTCACACTCCAAAGCCCTAGTGCCTTGATATGCTAGGCAAGAGCTGATATGTTGTGCATCTGTAAAAGGCACGCTCCTTATTCAAAGGGTGGTGTCCCATTAGCAACAGCTTAAAAAATGATTTAAACATTATGTTCATTGCACACAAACACTTCTCACAAAGCCTTCTGTTCCCATTGAGGCTAAAAAATTCCATTGTATGCGTAATCTTTTATGAGTGCATTCTTTGAATACTTTATATCTTAGAACTGTAACAGTGCTGTTTATAAAAAGGAATGATACTGATAGCAATGTTAGGAACTTTCAGAAGGGACCACTTAGATCTTTAAATTTCCATATTAGTCCCATTTCAAGAAAAATACAAAGCAAAACAAAGACCCTCAATTGCATAGTTTAAATTCTTTAAGAAACAGCTTCACATGCCAGGCTAAGAGGATAGAGAAACCAATCTTTGCCTCCTTGATCAGGTCTTGCAGCCCCTTGCAGTGAGGACAAATTCACATTAGAGATTTTAATTGGGCACAGCTGCAAACTGGTTTACAACTACTGAATCAGGACAGCCAGGCTGTCCTGCTTGACTGAGGATATTTAGGGAACACAGCAAGGTGAGAGGTCTGAGAAAGCAGAGGGCTGACCAGTTTGAGTTCACAGGGAGTTCGAGGACCCTGTGTCAATCAGGGCCTGTGTCCAAGGACACTCAGATGAATGGTGCACCCAGTAGTGTCTTATTAATACTCAGATGCCTTTTATTATGAGTTACTTCTGCTAAAACAACTGCAGTACACTATTTCTGGATACAACCTTGGAGACTACTTGTGTAATTTCAAAGCTGTTCAAAAGACCTGCACTGAATCCCCTCACTTCCTGCAGAAGCAGGGGAGTAGTTCATCTGATTTCCAATTTCTTTTAGTTTAGAATAAAGTTTAATTTAAATTTCATCCATTTAAATTAACATTGTCTCTCTCAGCTTAACAAATAACAATGTTAAATGCTTGTTGGTTTAACAAATTCCAGTTACCAGCTAGTCAATCTCAAAGGACTTTTTCTAATCATTCTTCAGGGAACTTTTCACACTGCCACATCACATGTTGTAAACAGTGCTGCCAGCAGGGTTGCAGGTGACCCATTTTAGGGTCTGTTATGACTTCTTTACAGTCCTCATAACAGATTTAATCTTCTACAAACCTACTGGGCAATATGGACACACTGGAGCACAGGGATCATGTTCTGCTCTGCTCTTTCCACAGCAGCAATTATCCAGTGACTGAAAAGCATCATATCACTGGAGATGTACACAAATGATTTCAGAATTCAGTAACTCAAGGGCAAAGATACAGAAGTCATCTTTCTTCACAGTCTTTTTCATGCCTCAAAACAGCTTGTCAGAATGAAGTGCAAGTTTCAGAGTTCATTTCCACAGAGGTACTGCGCTACATTTAGAAGGGCAGAGTTTTCAGCGTGCAAAGCCTTTGTTGTAAAAGATTAGCACTTCACAGCTCAACTCAATTCTAGCCCTACCAGCAAGGGACAACCTTTGCAGTCTAAAGCTGCTTGATCTTTCTGTTGCCATCAGCTAAGATAATCTCACCCCGCTGCTCCCTTCTCTTGTCATTTCCTTGGTTCTCCTCTTAGTTTGCTTCTGTGGGTGAAATCACTTCTTATTCCCAGCTCCTTTTAAGCTCAGTACTACCCAGTCATTTTCCCTATTTCAAATATTAGTCTGAACTTGAATGAGCTTGGTTTATTTGCAAAAGCACTTGCCTCTCTTTGCTCACACTAGAACTAGTGGAAAGAGAAATCATACCAGAGTATGTCCTAAATACTTGTTCATATATGAAGTAGCTCTTCAGCTCTAGGTGAAGCACGGATAAAGCCTCAGTTCCAATGCATGAATGAGACATGAACATGCTGGAAACATGCAAAAAATAACTGGAGGTCTTCACAGCAAGACCTACGAGGGAATACTGAGTGAGCCAAAATTGTTTTCTCCACTGAAGAGAAAACCAAAGGGGGAAGGAACACCAATATTCCCATACATAGAACACTTCCACGGAGTTAAATGATTACACAGATGTTATTTCCAATGAACAGAAAAATAGGTAGAGACAGGGTATTTGTTGAGGGAAGGGGAGAGAGGAGACCCATCTGGTTTAGCTGTTTTTCTTACTTCCTGCAAACTTCAACCTTGGCATGTTCCGTCCTCAATCTTGGTTTTCTGTCCCTAGGTTTAGAGTGGCTTTGAGTTGTTGTTTTTTTTTCCCTGATTTATACTAGCAGTCCTCACTATTTTGAAACATTTACCTTGCTAGACAGTGAGCCAGCTGACCTCATTTTACATGGCAAACTTAGATTTTAATTGCAATTAAACTCTTCCTTCACTTTCAGACCTCCCCTCATCTCATTTCTTCCTTACCAAAACACTACCCACTACCTAGTAGTACTCTTCTCTAAATCAGAAATGTAATTTAAAGGTTCAGTGAGGGTGGCTATTTCAACCCCCTTTTAACCCTCATGCAGGAACACTTACATTTAATGCCCCCAAAATATATTCTGGCTAGCTGCAAGCCTGCACTCCAAGGAATAGCCAGATTACCTTGTAGCACTGTCCTAACACAGTCACTTGCAGTACACCTTTGAGAACAAGGCATGTGAACTTGGACTCACCTCTGTGACATGCAACCACTTCACTTTGAACTGGCTTGAAGAACTGAAATAAGCTCATTTCTTCCCAAAACATGTCATGGAAAGGTTCCTCATAGTTTCAGTACCTTTAAGAACTTGCAAGTTACTCAAAAATAGTGAGTAACACTTGCAGTGATATGCATCTGGTTCTATCTGTTATCTGATGGTTTCAACTGCAAGACATGCATTATAGCATTTCTATGTGCTGGGTAGCATGACACCTATTTTAGAGCAAGTGGTGAGGCCCATGAGATTCCAGGGGCCACACGATTCTTTAGCAGACTAAGGTCCAAAACATGCAACTCAATTTTACAAAACAGCTTGCACAAAACCTCAATTTAAGGTTTTTGAAGACTCGCAAAATGTTTTGCAACTACAGGTTTAGGGAAGAAATTACAATCTTATTTTTCTTGAGCATCTGTTTTTCCCAGCCATTTGTAATTCAAGCAGCTATCGATAGTACCTAAAATACCTTCTAGAAAAGAGAATGTGGTATTAGCAAACAGCAATTTACCCTCACAAGTTAAAAAAAATACACAAAAACCCCAGAAATTGTGCTTCCCTTATAGTGGTAAAGGCTGACCATATGGTGATCAGTGTGAACAGTTCTTTCAAGAAAGTATTCTTTAACTAGAGCTAATGAAAGGCATGGAGAGTCAGCAAGTTTACAAATACCAGCCGGTCAGGGAATGCAATAAGAAAAAAGCTTATTTTCCACCCAAGAATTAACTGTTCTAAATAGTGTAAACTCAATTTAGAAAGTGAAAAGAAACTAGGGCCAGTGGGGAACTCACACAGGACAAAGCTGAATTTTATATTAAGTTTACTGAGTTATTTGGAGAATAAAGACAGTCTATCAAAACAAAAATGCTGCAGTTTCCTGGAGCACTCTGGAAGCTACAAATCTTTGCATAGGAGAAATAGCTAACATTACATGCCCAGTCTGTCACTGGGAGCAGAGCTGACTGTAATTATTACATCTTTACCCCTGTAAATCTTGTGCCACTATTGAAGAATGCACTCCTAAGCAGACAAATTAATCATTTGAGCTGTAACTATTCTGTTACAGCTACTTCTGCAGGACTCCCTCCTGTGGACACACTAGTCTGGAACAATTAGTGAGTAATTATTTCAAAATGAAGTCAATTCTATTTCAGAGCACAATGTCCACATGAGGGAGTTACACTGAAGTAAAGCTCTTCCACTGCAGCAGTGCTGGTCAACTTCCCCATGTAAACAAGCCCTAAAGTTATGGAGTCCCAGAGAATCAGTCTTCCAAAAAAATTATATAGCTTCAAAAACTGACCCTAGAAGGACCAGAACAAATTAATACATTTTTGGTACAAAAGCTTATGTAATTCATTTTATATTGTGTGAAGTGTAATAGAAATAACTGATATTAAACATCCACACGCACATTTTGGAGTGTCTTTGCTACCCCAACTTACTAGATAGCTCAGAGGAGCATTAAAATATGCTGCCACTCCAGAAGACTTTATAAGCACTCAATGACAGACAAGAGGGAAGGCCCACAGAAGTTAGGTAAATGTTATGAAGATGAATTCAAAGTTCAATAGCTTGTACAGTGCATTATAGAAGGGTAGAGGCAAAAATTTTACCCATAACATGCAATCATCCACAAGCATCATAAAATCCAAAGAGAAAACTTGAGCAAGCAAATAGTTTATACATTTCTCCCCAATCTGTAGGAAGTAAGAATACATGTATTTCCTAAGAGTTGGCAAGAGGGTAAAAAGCATTTCTGTCTCCAAATTCAGAAGAGTACAACAGCAGTTTCCTAATTTTTTTTATGAAAGCTTGCCCTACCATAGAAATGACAGAATGTGCTTTTGAACTGCAAGTCTTATCTGTAGCAAGAGGGAGAAAGCTTATGTGAAGCTCTCTTCATGTGCTTGGCTCCTCCTGAAGCCATCATGGCTTCAGAAAGATAAGTCTCTCTGCTCTTCCTTCAAAGACAAGTTAGCTTTGCACTGTTCACAAGCCCAAATCATCCAAAACTGACAGCTTATGAGGAAGATATCCTATCCAGAGTACTCTTCTTTAGTTCCCCAATACCCAAGGAAAAAGAAGTGAAAATTCAGAGTTATTTTGTCTAAGCACATTCAAACATGCACTGCCCTTTCTGGCAACTTTCGCATCAGACTCCATCATTCTATCCACACCCACCACATCAGTACAGCTGTTCAAAAAACCCTGCAAACTCTGTGATAATGGAAAATTTATTTTCTTTCATTCTCAAAAGCAATTTTATTGCTTGCATTGAACCTTACCAAAAGGATTCTGGGCTAAGCAGAGGAAAAAAAAAAAAAGGTTTCCTTCCACCTAGTCACAAGCAGCAGAAATTAAGGAAAATCTGAGGCCTCATCAAGACTATAGCAGACCTTAGGCAAGGTAAGTACAGCTGACTGCAGTCTATAAAATATCTATCTTATAAAATCATTATAAATGACAGCTGCAACAAACTCACACATGCAGAAAAACAGTATTTAGTCCAAAACCAGGTACAATAATACATCTGATGTAGTGCTATACCATATACAGACTTTCTTGGAACAGATCCATTTTGTCAAATTCCTGCAGTTTTCTTTGGTTTGAAGAACATTATCCTTAAGAATAGTGTGATAGTTTAATGGATAGCTCACTTGTAGAAGCTGCAGTAGTGCTGGTGGTTGCCTTACTGCTCTTTTGTAATAAGGAAAAGATGTGTTACATCTACAGACACTGGGTAATGCTTTCACTAGAGCCAAATGGCTTAGTACAAGATTCATCATAAACAGGTTGTGAAATAGAAGTGATTTATATGAACACTTTTGGAAAGTGTTCAAGGACTTTATGTATGAAGTCAATCCTGATTTATTCAACAAAGCTGGAAAAATTATTTATGCAGTAGAAGATGCATATAGGAATATTTGCCAAGATTTTCATTCTTCCATAACACAAATGTATACATACTTAAACACTATATAGAACATACCTAGTCTGCTGGGTAGAGACTGATCCAGCCTTATTCTGCTTGTGCTCTGAGCAGGCTAGACAGAAGCCAGTCCCAGAACAAAATCCATACAGCCTTCCAGAATGATGCTGCACCCACTCCAGTTTGGTGGGGTTTTTTTGCCTCATCAAAATATGGACAGTATATATGAGCGGTATAGCAACTCATCTGCAGAAGCTATCGGCACTAGGCCAAACTTCTGTGAATGTGTTCATAAGCAAGAAATATTAAGACAACATTTTATCGATTTGATAGACTTTGTTTCCCAATAGGAATGGCATAACGGTAGCAAAGTAAAAATTATTAAAAGCTGGAGGTCAATTCACTTTTTAAGTCTTAAAATAGAATTCTTGTTTTGGTCAGCACCATTATTTGTTTTGATGTATCTAACCTGAAGAATATTGCTGGTGTGTTCTAGATCATATGGATAAAATAGATCAGATAACACATGTGCCATCAGCATCATATGCCAAATAATGTGCACACCAAGGCTCTTGCTAACATACATTCTTTTATGTCTCATGTGGGAAAACTGAATTACTGCAATTACAGCACGAGTGACAAGTTCCAAATTCAATGTCTTAATTCTAACCATATTTATGGTGAACTTTGATGTGAATCATTTGATGTCTCTCCTTTTCCCAAAGGAGTTCATTCATTTTTTGGGGGTCTGGTCAGAGACAACTTAGTTGTTTTCAGCACCACCAAGAGAAGGGACATGGATTCTCAAGCACTTAGATTATGAGGCAAAGTTAAAGAGCTTCCTTTGGGATGCAAAGGAAGACAGTAGGATAAAATGTAAACAATTCTGTAACACTGAAACTGAAAAGCTTAAGGTGTTCATCACTACTGTTAGTAATTCTAAATGAAAACGTTATTCTACAGTTCTAAATATCACTGAACACTTTCAGTAGACAATGGTATGGTATCCTTGGTATAGATTTCCACACCAGTGAAATAAGGTGGAAAAATCTTTATTTAGTCAGTTTAAATGCTGAAATTGGAATTAATATTATGTGACATTCTTAAAATATTATGCTGTCTCCACAATTCACGTACAAGTTTTAAATCTTTCATCCTTTAGTTTGTACTACTCAGATAGTGATTCAGAAAAAACATTTTTTTATTTTAGGGACCAATATAAAGGATTTAATCATCGGTATTGTAAGACAGTTGCAAAGAGTATCAAAGGCTGTTAGTTGTATTATGGCATCTTTTACATGTTAAAGGAAAGGAACAGGTAACAGTGTAAGAAATACTTATACTGGTGGCTTCAGAATTTGAATACTGCTCCAGATTTATGTTCTGCTTTCATCTGAAGCACAGAACTTCGCTGAGTGAAAAATCTGTGAAGTTACCACCAAACCAAGGTGGCAACTCAGTTCAATGAGGAGAGCAGTTTTAAAACAAAAGTACACAGTCAGTCTCAAGAGAATTCTTATTCCAGGCAAAGCTTACACAGTTTTATAGTTACTCTATAATTAACTTCTTAGGACTGCTCTACTTGGCTTATCAAGAATACACGGTACTTAGGAGGCAGCTGCATTACCCCAAATATCACAGCTTTCACTGTGAAGGTAAAACCATGCATGCAGTCATCTGTAATGAGACATGAAAACAAACCACTTGGGCTTCACTGAAAGGCTGTTCATTCTGAGAAAGTGAATAATGTCTTCTGAAGTCAACAGGAATTTTATCCAGAATTTCATTTAAACATACATGGTCTTAGCTGTTATAGCCTAGTAACTGCTCTTTAGCATGATGTTACTTCTGATAACCAGAGCAATAAGGTCTAAACAGGTAAATATGCAACTACTAGACTGCTCTCAAAAATCTGCAGGAAAGGCTATGGCAAAACAGCTCTTAAGAATCAGTGCTTCCAAAATACTGACTTGCTATTCTTTCTGTAAGATGAAGTTATAGGGCAGGGTTCCAGTACAGCCATCCGCATTCTGACATTGCAGGCTGAGAGTACAGGAAGGAAGGAAGTATAAAGACAGTGCTGGAATATGCCCTAACCTGCTGGCTAGAGGAGTTAAAGGAAGTTGATGACTACTCAGTCACAGAACTGCAGGGATTGGAAGGGACTTCAAGAGATTGTCAAGTCCAACACCTGTACTAAAGCAGGTTCCCTACAATAGGTTGCACAGGTAGGCATCCAGACAGGTCTTGAATATCTCCATAGAAGGAGACTCCACAACCTCTCTGGGCAACCTGCTCCAGTGCTCTGCCACCCTTACCATAAGAAAGTTCTTCTGCACATTAGTACAGAACTTCCTATGTTCAATTTTTTGGCCACTCCTCCTTGTTCTGTCACCGTCCACCAACAAAAAGAGCCTGGCCTCATCCATTTGACTCCCACCTGCCTTTATTTTTACAAACATTAATCAGAGCTCCTCTCAGGTTTTTTTCCCCCCTAAGCTGAACAGACCCAGGTTACTCAGCTTTTCCTCACAGGGGAATTGCTCCATATCCCTAAACACCTTTGTGATCTTCTGCCAGACTCCTTCTAGGAGATCCTTGTCTTTTTTGAACAGGAGGATCCAGAAGTGGACACAGTATTCTAAATGTGGCCTCACCAGGGCAGAATAGAGAGGGTGGGGAGATCACCTCCCTTAACCTTCTGGCCACACTTTTTTTTTTTTTTAAATGCATCCCAGATACCACTGGGCTTCTTAGCCAAAAGGCTACAGCTATCCTGTTGCCCACCAGAACATCCAGTTCCTCTTCAGCAGGTCAACCCCTAACCTGTACAGATGCATACAGTTATTCTTCCCCAGGTGCAAGACTCTACACTTGCTCTTATTGAACTTCATCAGGTTCCTCTCTGCCCAACTCTCCAGTCTGTCCAGGTCTCATTGAATGGCAGCACAGCCTTCTGGTGTGTCAGCCACTCCTCCCAGCTTTGTATCATCAGCAAAATCACTGAAGGTGGACTCTATTCCTTCTTCCATATCACTGATGAAGATATTGAACAAGACCAGAACCAACACCAACCCTTGGGAAGCACCATTAATTAAAGGCCTCCAACAGACTCTGCCACTGATGCTCTGAGCTCTGCCAGTCAGCCACTTTTCAATCTAACTCATCACTTATCTATCCTGCACTATGTTTCCAAACATGTATCTTGAGGGAGACAGTGACAGACACCTTGTTGAAGTCAAGTTATACAACATCCACTGCTTTCTTCCCATCTACCCAGCCAGTGATGACATCATAGAAGGCTACTAGGCTGGTCAAGCATGATTTTCCCCCTTAGTGAGCTCATGTTGACTACTTCTGTTCACTACTATTCCTCACTGTCCATATAACATCATAAACTTACCTGAAACATCAACAGAAGCTGCATCACATCAAATTTTAGCTGCATAGCTACAGATCATCCCTAACTGCTATTTCACCTTTGCAAAACCTTACTCGAGGTTCTTTCCCAGATGTAGCTGCTTCAAAGGTTATATGACTCGGCAAATAAGTTCAGCCTCAGCTAAGGAGAAACAGTAACAAAGATATTCAGGTACTATTAATATGCTTACAAGATGCTTGAGTAACTCATATCAAACAAATAGGCTTTTTCATAAAAAAAAATTAAGTGCAGGCAGTAGAGAACACCAGTGGTCATCAACTTCTACCTCCTACTTGAGACTCAAGATAGTTTTTGTCCCTATAGAAAACTATTTTCACCTCCTCAATGCTGAGCCCCCATGTAAGAATATAAGGATGCTGAGATAATGCTGGCTTCTTGCTTATTAAGGATTTTGCAAAGTCATTGTCAAGCAAAGTCATTGTCAAGAGGTTAATGCTTTAAATAGGCTGAATGCCCTATACCACAAGGCAACAGAAATCTAGATGACAGAGGAAGCAAAAGGAACACAGCAGCAGTTTCATCCCACCAGTTCTGCTTCAGATATCAACCTGAGAAATGGAAGTGTACCTAGCAATTTTAATTGCTTATTTCAAATTATCCAGATATCAATATCTCAGAATTACCAATCAAATAAAGCTTTATGACCTCTGCAAGAAGCGAATTCTAAGGCCACAAGAATAAAGTGCCTTCCAAGACAACAGATTTAACGTCTTCTAGATTATGCTTTCTATGTTCCATTACAGTTTTACATAAATTCTATTCACGCAAGAAAATGCAACTCTTGCAAACTTCGCTTCAGTGAATATATCCTGCAAGATGTCAGAAGAAATAAAGCCAGCAAATATTGGAGTCCAGAACTTCCCCACACACAATATTCTTACTACCTTAAATGCGAGCTAAGCATAATTGTTCAGTGAATTTTAAAATAACTTGGATTGGCAAATAGGCCAAAACAGAGCTAGTACATATGTATCTAGAAAGATGAAATAAAATTGTCCTGAGTATCTTCTGAAATATCCTTCAGAGCAAGTGATCATCTCAAATATATGCAGTATTTCCATTCCCCCTGCTGTTAAAAGAAATGACTACTTAAGTGGCCTAACAGTCATGTGAAGAAATGGAAGTATAGATTGCAGGGCTTTTTTTACATGGTAAGTAAAAGCATGAACATCTTAAAGCAAGAAGGCTGTCCTGACATCTCACACAGACAGATAACCTTGCCTCTTGCCTCTTTGCAAGACAGAAGGCAATGTGATTTTTATGAGTTTAGATCTTCTAGTTACAAGAAAATTAAGACAGTTTCATTTCTAAAACATTTAACAGCCTTAATTCAAGGCACTTGAAATTGTTACTGCTTGTAATGTAAAGACTTAATGCAAGTTGACACTTGTATATACAAACTTGAGATGGTCCAAGCAGAAGAGCAGTGCATCAAGTGCTGCATGATAATGAAAAAATACTTCTGCTTTTGCTTTTCAGCTAAGATGCAGCAGGACTCTCAGGCTAATTCACTTTGGATAAAATCCCCCTCTTTTCCATTCACAAGCCGCAAGGTTCAAAGAGGGGTTTGCAGAGGTGTGCAAGCCAGCAGCCAAAGAAACTCCTTGGTCTGTGCTTGATTAGAGAATCGCAAGCAAAGGATGGTTTGAGGGGGCATTTAAGGTCACCTAGATCCAACCCTCCTACTGTGGCCAGGAGCATCTTTCACTAGATCAGGTTGCTCAAAGCTGAGCTGCAACTTTTTTTTTAATGTAAATATGTTCTTGGTCTGTGCCTGCTGCAGATTACTGCTCATGCTCTGGACAGAGACAAGATATACCCAGCCATCTTCTGCAGTGCAGATGGGAACAGTGGCCTTGTGGGCTCTTCATTGGTTTAACAATCAAGATGGAAATTAGACTTTTAACAGTGGCACAAGTCATGTCAAAGGCAGATGTTTGTTTCATAAGTTTTTTAATGTAATAAATCCTAAGGTTATTTAGCAGTGTCTGGAATATGAAGAAATGCTACATTATTTTCAGTACAAAGACTAAGATAAAATAGTGTCATTGAAAAAAAACTCAGAACCCAATCCTTCCCCTCTTAGGAAGGAGAAAAATGTCACTTGTCTTTTTTCAACATCAGATTCTTGTTTTTATTCCTCTCAGGCTTTTCCCTCTCGGCTTGGAGTGTCTGGTGTTCAACTCTGGTATGGCTGCTGGTATGAGCAAATGGTCCTGGATCACTTCGTAAGTTTTTTTAGGTCGTGACTTTCATAAAAGAAGCTAGTAAGCAGTAAGAACTGCTGGGTTTATTGTTATTGGTGAACTTCCCTGAGAAAACAGCATGTTAGAGAAGCACTGAACAATTGAAACCAATAATTCAAGTTGTCCAGCTTTGTTACCAGCCATCCTCAATTTGTGGATATCATTCCATTCCCATCTGTCATCATAGTGAGTAAGAACTTCCAACACAATCTTAAATTTCTAGGAAATATCTTTATCATAATAATTTACAAGTAGAACTTCCTATCAGACTCCAGACATCCCTTACAAAGAACTGTTCAGTGCTCAACACATTGCCCCGAAGCTTTCATTGTCATGATACAAATTTAAGGGAAGCAACTGAGGCAGAGATGGCCAGATTATCCTTTGTCAGGGAAAGACTTCAGTGAGTATTTTTAATTGGTCATAAACATTAAGATAGAGATCCAGTCTCAAATCACTGCTTTTTGGAGTACCATAAAAGGCAGAAAAAATCTGCCTATTGTCTATAAGGCTACCCTTATAGACTTTCCAAG
This sequence comes from Chrysolophus pictus, assembly GCA_037305975.1. Classification (NCBI taxonomy): domain Eukaryota; kingdom Metazoa; phylum Chordata; class Aves; order Galliformes; family Phasianidae; genus Chrysolophus; species Chrysolophus pictus. The sequence continues at coordinate 111,432,798 of CM074576.1, forward strand.
CCTTCCCCTAGCTTTCCAAGGGTCCCACTAGCTTATTTCTCCTGCAGAGAATGGAAGCTTAGGGTACCTAACACTTACCCACTGATCTTTTGAGAACTACATGCTTGAAGTTTCACAGCACAGGACCTGATCTGTGGTGATGAATAGTATAAGGCTGGTTCAAGGGACAGAAAAACAGCACTCTCCATGCACTGATCTCAGTGTTTTGGCAACAGGTAATCTGTGTGTAGAAATATAGACAAAATCCATATGGTTGGAAATAAGTGCATGCTTTATTATCATTCAAATTCTTCAAGAAAAAAGTTATCTTTGTTAGGAAAATGAAAGAATGAGTACAAGGGAGTTTCTGGAATTGAAAGAAGAGCTGCATGCAAAACCAAGAAGGAAAAAAATACCAGATATGGAATTTTCTTCTGAGACCAAGAACCCTCCCTGGAACTTTATCCAAAAAATCCGTATCACCTACATGTCAGTAGGAATCTGCAGATTTGCAGGGATTTCAGTGGGAAGTTACATAAATAAAAGGCTCTTCTTGCAGGAATAGGCTGGAGGCTAGAAGAGCTCCCATGATACTCATATATCTAATTAAGAACAGCAGATTGGAAGGGACTCTTGGGTCACTGAGTTCAGTCCCTTGTTTTTGCAGGCAACCATGCCATATAATCTTTTTCATATGCCGCTCAGGCTCCGCTCAAAATCAATTAAGAGATGTGTGTGGCTTGGGTTTTTCTTATGCTCTGCTCCTGGTACTCTTAAGGAAAGTTGTCTTAGACTCTTTTCTTTCAGAATGAGAAATGTTTTAAAATCCAGAATAACTGCACTCAGATTATACCCATCTGTTCTTGTGTTAGCATTTCCCTCAGCTTAAGTAGCACTTTTTCTAATATATTTATAGAATACATTCATAACCCTCTCTTTGTTTGGCTTAATCATGCTGGCTCAGCTCTCCCCCTCCCTTGTAAGATTTCTCCAGTCCTGAACATTCTGAGCACTTCTTGCACCTGTTAATTAAGAAAGCTTAATTCAAACTGAAACAGGTATTCTAGCCGTACTCAGTGTTCCCGATGAAGGCTGTTTGCAACAGTACTTCCTCAACAAAGCTTTCAGAAATATCTTGGCTGATGCTGCCTAATACATTTAAGCCCATTTCTGTTAGATATAGTAAGTGGAAATTTCAGCAAAAGTCCCACTGACTTCAGTGGGTGAACTCTGTCAGCTTTCTTTGTTCCTAGTGTCCAGACTTCATTCTGCAGTAAAAAATACTATTTCAACTAATAAAGATTTAGAAAATAACAAAAGCTAGCAATATGTATTTGCACATATAATTATGAAATGAAAAATGGTAGTATTTGTAATGGGTACTGGAAGATAGTTTTGAGAACTTATGTTAAACTAGTTGAATTCAAAAATATATCTTAAAATTAATTGATGGATAGATTCTTTGACTAGCTTTAATAACAATATACCCAAAAGATTTATCAGAAATGAGATTAAAATTACTCTTTCACATGAAAGAATTCATACTTATCTGTTGCTGGATGCTGCATTTGGCATGAACAGCAAACTTGCAAAAGGGTGGAAGATTTGATCAAAAGGTCCAGAAAATTTATGTGGGTAAATGAAGCCAATCTATTTGGCAAAACATACAGATAACATTACTGTCACATTGTTTTGCTATTCTTTGATATTGCAAGTTTTCCAAAGTAAGTCTGTATTCAATCAATTGGAAGCAGCAAGCCATAATAAAAGGTATTCTCCGTAAGAAGAAATAAGCAGAGAAGACACAGGATTTGAGGCTGCAGAGAATGTCTTACTACACTCACAACACAAATTCTGGAATTTAAGAGTTGTACACCCATCTGCTACACTGGCCACTTTCTCACAAGTGATAGATGACACTCAGTGACAACTCAATAGATATCAAATTGATATGTACCTTCCTGATTCTTTGGAATGTTATGCTCTTTGAAGTATGTCCCTGAGCAGAGGCATCTCAAAATACACCTGAAACCTGAAAATATAGGTCACCATACATGGTGAATGCTTGCTACTTTTGTTTAGAAGCAGCTATGTATCAATTGAACAGCTTCCTAGTCAAGAACATTGACAAGATAATCCAGCCACATAACATTGATAACAGGATGAATCAATATTACGGGAATTTTTCAGTCAACAGCAACACGCATGGTTAAAACAGACTAAACTGATGTGTAACATTTTTATGACCAAGACATACTTCCATTTATTGCCTCTAATCATGCTGTAAATCAGAACCAGTTTTGGATATGCTTGCAAGGAGCTCTGAACATTTCTTAAAGACAGATTCTTTGGATGAAGATCTCTCCATATCTCCTTATCTGACAGTTATCCCATCTAATCAATAGACAGGATTAAAAGCATCACCATTTCTTCTAAAGTCAGCCTGGTATATGCTGTGCTGCAATTGCCAATATTAATTAACATTCCTGCCAGCTGTTTGGTGATAAAATGAGTAGCATTGAACAGAGAATCAAATTATTCTCAGACCAAAAATAACGAACTAGGGTTTCCTTCCTGATGAAAAAAATCTCTTGTTGCCAGATGCTTCTTGTCTGAAATAATGACTTAAATCTTGGCTGCATTGAGTAGTGAAGTCTTTTCTCATAACCTCTTCACAAAGCATGTTCAGTCAGTGCCTTTACCCTCTTAAAACTTGCATGTAATTGTGATCCCAGACACTTAAAGTTGGATTATAGGCAAGCTGAAGCCAAATCAGAGCCACAGTATTCAAGCTCTGGACTCTTAAAGCTCAGTGTGTAGGGGTACACACGCATACAAGTTCAAGATTTTGGGTTGGCACCCTCTTCCTCCCCCCCACCCTGTATCTGTTATCTTGCCTTGTTTTTATTTTGAAGTTATTTTTCTCCTTTTACTTTTGTAGGCACACAGTAAGCAAAAATGGAAATGAAAAACATTTCTATACTGAACAATGCAATCAAACAGTACCATGAGAAAAAAAATGAAGAAACTATGTTCCAACATGTTGCATGGTTTTGTGGGAGTCTTCCAATAGCTGTCCACCTCATTTAAAGTAATTAAATCCTGTTTTACCTCCTTGCCCACTTATATTCTAGCTATCATGTTGCTTCAACTTCATGGAGACAGATAAAGAGCTAAGCTAGTGTCAGTAAATGTCATCACTGCAGTAATAAAAGCAATACTTATTATAGAGGTATTCACCTGAAAAAGAACATCTGAGCTCTCATACTGATCTAAGAATTGCTAATTCAGTCTGTACAAATACCTGACATGTAGTTTGAAAGTGACAGGAAACTTCAGAAAGAATCAAAAATATCTTCAGTTTTCAGACAACCAAAAGGGATGACATAGTTAATTTTTTGTGTGTTTGGGTCTAATGAGAAAGGCTTTCTGTACAACAGTGTTTTTAAAAACATACTTTGAATTTTTAGTTGTCTTTTATATCTGAAGCACTTGGTTTCAAAATGTTTCATCTACTAGACTTCAGACTACCATTTTGTTGCTTTTCCTCAAGGATTTATTTTGGCCAAAAACCTTGACCTATACTAGCACATATTTATGAAATGTTTTCATTCAATCTTTTTTGAACACAGCTCTGAGCAATATGTTTGTCCTGATCTGTTTTAATTTCACTTATTCCTTTCTGGAGAAGAGCAGTGTCCAGGCATCAACATTCAGATCCACAAGCCATGCAAGAGCTCCAAAGATGAAAGGATTCCACTGAGTTGCTTGGCAAGTCACTCCCCTCTCCTCATTTCTATCTAATGGCACAAATATTTGCTCTCTTGCATCACACCCAGGGCTCAAAAAAAAAAAAAACACTTTGAGTGTGCAGCATCAGAAGCACAAAGCTGTCAGGAGCTGGATGCCTGTGGTAGTTTTTAGTCTCTGCTCCCAGGAAAAGCACATGTAGTGGTAGAAAACAAAGGAGAAATTTTGAAAGACAGCAATAATTAGGTTCCTGGGTGTCATTCATGCATTTAGAGAAACTGTTCACACCATGCCCTATAGCAATTTCTTATAGTGGAATTAAATAGTTAATTGAATAGTATTTTATAACTAATCATCTCAAAGCAGAAAAACACAATTTCCACATGCCTTTTACTTTCTTGGACAAAACTGGTTTGTCTAACAAAGAGACCATGTGTATTCCTTTTCGTTTCTTTCAGTTAGCTGCTGCTTCTCTCCATGGCTACCAGCATTTAGCTGAATAAACATCATTCATTCAACTGACAGTGCTATTTACTTTCACTGTAACTGACATGATCCCTACTTAAAGCTACATCTTTTAAGACATTCTGTCCTCCCTCCTGAAGCTTACACACAGCCTCTAACTCTCACACAATAAAACTGAAGTGATATTTTTTTTCTCCCCTCACTAGGCAGGATGCTTAACAGAACTTAACTACATATGGAGCACAAAACCCATTGACTTTCAGCAGCATTTGGACAGAAAAGCATTTCTGAGGAATTCCACCTAGAATAATTTTTTTCTGCCATACTACAGAATTATGAATCTTCGGGGAAAAAATGCAAGCACTCAGGAAAACAAGCAACTGAACAAAAGACCTAGGAGATTTTAGAAGGAAGACAAGCTACTTTTGGAATAGGTATTTTGTACAATTACTTCTCTATCTGAAAACTTCTGAATACTTCAAAATCTATGATATAAACATGTCTCCTTCCAGTTCCAGAAGAACACACACCTGCATCACCATACCCCAGAGAATTAGCTCACCAGAGATAGCAGGGATCACAGGAGCTCAGATATTTCCCCTTCCCAGAGAGGCCACTGGATGGAAATGGAGAACATTTACCCATTGCCTGCCTCTGCTGGCAAAGAAAAAAAACCTTGATGCCCACTGTTGCTCTCAGCTGACACTGGTTCTCCTGGAGCATAGCATCATGGTGATACTTTACAACTGCTAAAGCTTTCCAGGTAAGCCATTTAAATCTGTCAAATACATCACCATGCCTACTTCAGTCTGTAATCAGTTTTCATCAGATAAGTGACATGCCCTCATCCACTTCCTTATGCCTTCAAAAAAACAAAAAACACTTAGAAATTAATTGCCACCCATATTTGGTGAAGCTTTGATGCTTCTTGCAAGTTGCACACTTTATATAGCTGCCTGAGCAGAGCATGAGAAAAAAGCTCTGGCTTAATTTTTTTTTTAACAATTCCTTTATTAAAAAGGAAAATTGTATCGATGCCCAAATTAGGGCATTGCTGAATCTGAAGATAACATCTGTGGGAAATGTGAGTGGCAAGTAACTTGTGTCTATCAGAGCATGAGTGATTCATAACAAATTTTGTTGGCAGGAGCTCAGATACATACATTTTATACATTTTAACAGAGTGCATATTTAAACATGGAATAAATGGCTCTAAGCTACAATATACACACACCACAGGCACAACAAATGCTGTCACCTTCGTAACCAGCAGGTCTAAGCCCCTTCTGCCCCATTTGCACCATCATTTTCAATTGAGTCTAATGAATGCTTATGTGAGAAAACCATTGTTAAGTATGACTTACTTCCATGTCTTACTGTACACACCTGCAACAATGTGACTGCAAAGTTGCCAGTGAATGTTCACTTGTGCAGTTTCTCAGAAAAGCAGGCTCTGACAGCAGGACTTGCCTGTCTTTCCCTCCACAAGTAGAAAAGACCCAAAGGATGCCATTTAGGCAAAGCCACAGGTCACAGGAAATCTAACTGTAAAAGGCAAAGAGAATCCAACCAAAGAAGTCCAGCTTCCACTTCTTTAGAAGATCCCCACGGATCTTCTAAAAACCAAACTTGCACTTGAGATTCAGCAACAGACCCAAAGAATTGTTTTGTTCCTATTTAGGATTAATGTTGCTGATATGTGGGGGCTACACATCGTCCAGTGTGAAAGTTTCATCTCCAGCCAGTATTTTATTAAGAGAAATCCCTAAATGCTGTTACTCATCTTCAACTCTGCCAGTAGCTAGCAATAAGTTGCGTTTTCAGCTTAACTGCATCTTCCTTTTACTCTTCTCTAACTGCAAAAAAAAAAAAAGCCACAGCAGTGGCTGGGAGGTGGAGGTATTATTTCATTTTGTAGCAAGTCTCCCACAGAGAAGAGTTCAATTGCTATGATCTTAGATTACCAAATCTGTCAAGATTTTAATTCCCCCAGGGGACAGATTTTCATACTACTTTTTTTTGTATAAGGCCAAGAAAGAAGAGGGCTTGATCTCAGTTAAGGCATCAAGGCATTGTTGTAAAATTAAAAACAAAGTAATCTAAAAATCTCACTCTCACCCAAGCACATTTCCATTCTGAGGATGCTGCTATCATGGAAGTTTCTGGAATAAGCAACAGCTGCAACCCTATGCTCACTGAGGGTGGTAAATTTGTCTTTTTTCACAGCCAGTCAGAAAAGCCATCAAAACATGTAGATGAAAGAGCTACACCACCCTGTGCTGCTTACTGGACCAGCTGCTATTTTCATGTGAGTAATAGCAATGAGGCCAGCAAGCCCAGACCAGTGCCACATCCCTCCACCTTCCCCACTAAGGAGGAGAGGATAGAGTACTGTCAGAATCTACCTGGGAAAACATCTGCCATATCACTCATCCTTTGTATCTGATATTCCCCACATACTGTACATATAGGAACAAGACAACAAGAAAAATCTATAGCATCCATATAAAGATCACTTATGCTTGTAACACAAACAAAACTTTAATCACAGTTTTCAGCTATTCAGCAATTTAGTATTCAGCTGTAATAAAATAATATCTGTTATTCAGTATATATCACAATAAGCTTGAAAAGTCTTTTCCTCCTCTCAACAGATACCCTTTCAGTCTTTAAAAGAAAGATTTTTCACTTGCAGTTCTTGTGTTTGGTCTGTAGCCAGAGGAAAATATTTTGGGAAAGTGTGAGGCCACTTGGACAAGACATCCCTGGGAAACCGGACTGAAAAAAAAAAAAGGAGGTGCTGTCACTTGTCACTTCAGAAAAAAAATCACTCTCCTTCTCCCTTTCCTTACATATTAAGCATGACTTCTACATAGAGTTAGCAGATAAACTCTAATGACCTTTTTTATTATCTAAGAATCACAGGATTTTCTCTTGTGAGAGGATGCACAACTTCTGAAGGTAACTGTCAAAAAAATCCAGATCGCAACTTACCCATCATAAACAGTTTTGCACCTATCACATCACTCCTCTATATAGAAATTGATGGTAGCACTACTGATCTTCTCACAGGAGGCTTACTGTGTTGTACAGAAACAGCCTGCATGCACAAACATCCAGCTATCATGACAGAAGCTGCCCAGGGAAACAGACCTCTTCCACATCCATCGCTATATTGCAATTCTGTATGACAAGAAGGAAGTTCCATGACTTGACCAACCTACTTAAGAAATTCACATGGCCCTGAAAGGCACTTGTGGTTCCCTGGACAGAACGCACAAGTATTACAGCACATCACTGCCCTGGCACACAAAGTACTGAGTTCCAGTTACATTCGCATACAACATAATCCAAGTTTAGCTTGTTAAAGGCAACAGCTTTCAAGAATCATCTAGAAGTGCTACTCAGTCCGCTCTAGTGTTTTATAAACATTGCTGGGAAATCCTTCCTTTGTAGGTTTTTAGACCAATGCAAAAAAAAAAAAAAGGCAGAATTTTTCTTATTTCTTGACCAAGAGACAGAGTGACTAGCAAGTCTTTCTTCAAGAACAATAATCTCAAGATTTCCTATTAGTGATACTTCTGGCATTCAAACACAAAAATAAAATGACATTCACCCTCCAGCCACTTGTTGTACTGGGGCTAGGAAAATGATTCCATCACACAGAAGGAAATCAGGCTTGGAGAGCTATACATAGAAGCAAAAGCACGTTCCACATCATAACATTCAAGTTGAAAAGAATTTGCAGTGCAGGCAAGAAAGCTGAAGGTACAGAACAGTTTCAGGCATATGAACTTCTTACTTTTTATAGCCTTTTTCTTATGCAAGGCAAACAGATAAAGACCATTTCCAGTTCCCTAGGAGTGGTTCTCTAGGTAGAGGCCTACACTTCCTACAGCAAAGGGACTCATAGGTGCCAAACTGATAAAGCCACCACAGATGGGAAATAAGGGCAGGAACAGCTGCCCCAGTCCCACAGCAACTGGGACATGCGGTTCTGCCCGCAGCAGGAACAAGCAAGAAGGCAGGGTACATTGAAAAGCATAAAGCACTGTTTATTTTGTAACTGTGCCACAATATTACATCAGTCTCCCTTACAATATTATTTTGCCCCTGAATACCATTCCCTTACATGCTCAATTTTGTGGTTCAGACTCAACAGCAAGAATCCATATCTAGGTGTAACTGCGCTACAGCTGTGATAGGAACTCCACAAATGCCCAAAACAGACAGAAGCCCATGTGGCTTTCACTCTCACAAATACTCATTGACTCAGCTGCATTTGCAGCAATATTTTCCTTACTGTAACCACTCCTTAAACACATTATTTAAGACTCTTGCCAAGGCTTTTCTTACGCTATGTGCTCACGTGTGTGTTTTTGCCTGTACTTATTTTTATAATAAGCTTCCCAGTGTACTATTCCTTCTGCCTGATGGAATGCCAGTCCTGCACCGAGTTTTTTACTGTACAAGGCCTTCCAGTACCAAACAAATTCAAGTTCTAAAAAATTAATTAACTCACTACTTGCTTCATCAGCTGTACCCTACTGTAATACAACAAAGAAAGTGACAGCAGAGCTGCAAGGTTCCAGGCTGCAGTTAGTCTAGATTCACTCAGACACAATAGCCACAAGCACAAAAATATGTGAAAGAAACTTCTTACCTTTAGAAGGCTCAGATACACAGGAATATCCAGAGAAACACCCTTGCCTTCACTACCAAACCTTAAATGAGGTCTGAGAAGGGGTGCATCCTGGCTCCACCCCTTCTGGTCAATCAGGTGCATTGCTTACAGCTGAGCTCCCCTGGGTTGGTCCTGCCTTCCTACCAGGTGTTCAATCACTACTGCAAGCTGTAACTCAGCATTTCCACTAAACTCCACCGCTTCACAGCATGAACTGCTGACTGAGCAGGTTAAAGGTAAGCCCTTTCTAAGGCAGCAATCCAGTACACCACAACACTTTACATTGTAATAGGCAAATTGTACAATTAACAAAATACGAGACGATTGATTCATGGTTTAAGTCCATACTTCTTCGTTGGCCAGTACCCAGTTCTCCTGGCTGGCTAGGCAAGTGTAGCACAATAGAAAGCACAGCAATGACAGCAGAACAGCAAGATCCCAAGCTACAACAAGTGAGAATTTGCTAAAATGCAACAGCTGCAGAAATAATAGAAAGAGGCTGCTTACCTTCAGGAAGCTTTAGATACATAGGAATCTCTAAAAAGATACTCTTATCTTGGCTGCCAACACTTAAATGAGATCTGGGAAGGGGTGGATCCTGCCTTCTCCCCTTCAAGTCACTCGGGTGAACTGCATGCACCTGAGTTCACCTGGGATGGCCCTGCTTTCTTTCCAGGTGCTCATTCACTCATTGAAGCTGTGACTTAGTATTTCTGCTACACCTACCTTAAGTCAGGCCTCCTTACACATTACTGTGTGTAAGTAGAACTTCAGGTTGAAGTTGGAATAGAAGATACAAGCCATTTCACAAGATGGTAGTTCGGATGCTGTTGGGCGCTTTGCCTTTTGGTTTGCAGACTAAGAGACTTCATCTAGACAGCAGTGGGCATCAAATGAGGCCCATAGATCTCATCTAGAAAAAAGATAGCTGAGAGAGGGTATAGTAGAGGTCTATAAAATCAGGACCATCACAGGAAAATTATGGTTGCTCCTCATTGTCTCTTCTACAACAGAATTATGAGGCATAGTTGTTCAAATTCAAATGTTTTAGGTGGCTTTGATAGTAAGCATGAAAAGTTAAAAGCATTTAGAAAAAGCAAAATCTGTTTCAGAAGTACGCATGATGTGCTAGAAGGTCTCTGCTATACATTGAGCTCTGCAAGTCTTGATAGTACAAATACTTTCTTACAGCTTTTATTTTTACTTAGGCAATAAGTGGGGCCCCAAGCACAGGTAGCATTGCAGAATTAGATGTCAGTCTATGACAAGTGCAAATAGAGCTTGGGTTTTGAGAAGTTTTAGAATAGGTAATTAGGTAGGAAGACTGCGCACAGCACAGAAAAGCGTAGGAGATTTATGAAAGCAAGTTGCAGGAAGACAGCAGAATTTTAATATCAGTATTTGGGATCATCTGAAAACAAGAAGGTAAAAGCCTTTTATTGGCTTATTTACTTTTTGAAATTAATTAGACAGAAATCAACAGATTCTGATGAGCCAAGCATTTGATTCCTCAACAAGAAGTAAAAAAGCTCCATGATACCAGATGTTCTGCTCACTGACAGACGGATCAGGTTGTCCAGAAGGATATCGGGTAGGTCTTCATAACCTAATTAGAATTCCTTTGTACACCTGTACACTACATATAAAGACACAGAACTCGTACACCAAGCAGGTTTTCTTCTCTAATTAAAAGATCATGGTAACGTTTTTGAAATACATTAAGATATAATTTGGGAAAGATCTTACATTTTCTTTTTCCAAGCAACACTTGTTAAAAACTCTTTATTAACAACTCCATGAACAAGGAGTGAGAAATATATAGACATGGAAACTGGAAACATCAGCACAAAATAACCATTTATGTTTAGAAAAGATTAATGCAAGTTTGTACTAGTAGAGGAAATAATCTGAAACATAAGGATAGAGGAAAACCTGGAAACAGTAATCCTGAATGATTCAGAAGTGAAAATAAATACTGAATGATTCAGAAGTGAAAATAAATATTGAATGCGGCTGGACAGCATATAGGAATAACTTAGCTTGTTTAAGGTCAGAATCAATCACTGAACAGACTTCAAGCATTCAGAATTATTCAAAATCACTGAACAGACATTGAACATTCAGAATTATTAAACTATTTTTTACGTGACCACACTCCACTTTATGGACTGCACACAATTTTTATTTTTATTTTTTTTGCAGTTAATAAGGGCTTCAAGTACTTGCTATTCAGAGCATGTGATCCATCATTTCAAGTGCTTGATACTGATTCACACACTGTCTGGATAACTCCCAGTGCAACACAGAAGTCTTAAAAGTTGGCTGCACAAATGTTCCAGTGTAAATAAGCAGACTAGTTGAGATCCTTCTTCAAATAATAATAAAAATAAAAGGTAGCAAACTTTGCTATTTGCTGCTCCAAATTTTGATTCTATTTATTTGTTTGCCTCTTCCTCTCTGCAATGCCCTTTTACATGCTTGAGAAGACAGTTAGTTAATGTTCCCTATAAATATTCTCTTTCAATCAAGAAGCCCAAACTCTCCTACTTCTTGGAGGTCAAAAGCCACAGACCTCTGATCATTCTTCTTGCTGTGTCCTGAATCCTCTGCAATTAGCTTGCATCTTTTTAGAAGTGAGATGCCTGAAGTTGGACCTTCTCAGCATTGAGCAAAGTATGAATATTTGTATGTGTAGGAGATGCAGATGCAGAAATTTAGATGATCTCTACAACTCTCTGAAAGGAGGTTGTAGTAAGGTGAGTATTGGCCACTTCTCATTAGTGATAGGATGAGAGGTAATGGCCTTGTTGAGTCAGAGAAGGTTCAGGCTGGATATGAGGAAACATTTCTTCTCAGAAAGAGTCACAAGGTATTTGAACAGGCTGCCCTGGGAGGTTTCTGGAGGTTTTCAAGAAACATGTAGCTGTTTCACTGAGGGACATGGTTAGTGGGCATGATGGTGATGGGCTGGCAGCTGGACTAGATGATCTTAGTGGCTCTTTTCCAGCCTTGATCCTCCTTCTGTAGCCAATATGGGTAGTGCAAATATGTTAAAATGGCACTTTTAAACATGAATGCTCTACTATTTTACTTCCAAACCAATCTATAGATCATGACTGACTTCTGATTCTTGTTTTTAAGTAAATAGTACACATTCTGGAATCCACCACTCTAGAGATACACTGTTCACTTTTCTATACATTCAAAGTCAAGTCGAACAAGTAAAAAAATCTCTCAAGGACTTGTCTATTCCCTGTTTCTTACAAGTCTGGAGAAAAATACACTGAAGTAACATCAAGTCAGAGATGCACATGAAGACTTCTGTTTTGACCACCAAAAAAAGATTATATGGATATCGTTGCTAGAGGTAGGGTTTTTTTGATACGAGTACTACAGAATTGAAGTATTACCCAGCCATTCTGACTGGATCGTATCTACTTGCATAGATATAATAATATATATTGGTAAGTTCTGTATGCTGCCTCTCCAAGATTGGCCTTTCTTTACTAGTTTGTTTTTGCACAGTTTTTTGTTTGTTTTTACATGTGAGGGGTATATAAATTTGTTAGCAAAGTTTACAAAACATTTAGCAAACTTCAGTACCCAGCCTAATGCTCACTGTAGGGACCTTATCTACAGAAAATGGGCTCACTAAATAATTTTTTACAACATTAAATCCAATATCTCCAAATTACAGCCACATTTGAATCCTTAAGACAATTCAAAGTCAAGTGTCAGTAGCAAAGTTAAGCGTCATCTTGAAAAACTTTGAACCTTAGTAGTATTTTTTTCCTAACTTTTTTTTTATCAGCAAATTTCTGGAGAGCAATCTGAAATGGACTCTATCTTGTCTCTTTCTGTAGACTGTTTCAAAAACAGGAGCTTTAACCAACTCTACTTCTCTAGTTCTCACAAATTTCACCCTGAAATTTACCATTCCAGAATCATAAAGCTGGCCTACAGAGACACGGTTGGAAAGGCCTGGTAGAAGCTGGACCTCATTACAACGAGGCCTTGAACTGAACACCATAAAAATCAGAATAAAAGCATTTTTTGCTAACAGATTTCACACACTGGTGATTGTTATTGTACTACTTAACCACCTACATTAAAGATGCATGAAAAATTAATATGTTTTTGCTAGGCAGAGGACATGAGGTTGAGGGTAAGATCAGCTTATAAAGTGAAAGACAAAATCTGTAACAAATTTTAAGACAGCCTGAAACAAAAATTTATTTCCCTTAAAAAAAAAAAAAAAAAAAAAAGTAGCACATTACCTAGCCTTCAGTTTGCCAGCAACCTCATTCCAGTTTCATTTCTTTTATTTACTACAATTATGGGAATGCTAAAATAATTTATTTGCTTCAGACAAACTTATGGCAGTTTAAAAAAAAATTTCCTAACTCACCTGTATGGAAATAGTATGAGTGTATATGTAAAGTATATATAATCCTACAGCCATGCTGCTTATCTTCAGAGAAGCAAATATTAAAAAAGATTAGTAAAGGAGTATTCTGCTGTGATTTTCTTGCTTCCATAAGATTAGGCAAAAAAAAACCAAAAAACAAAAAACAACTAATATAACTAATAACTATATAAGTTATGTAGAAAACCAGCTGACGATTCCAAATCATTAATAAAATACGTGTGACAATGTCCTTCTCATCCAAAACCACACATAATAAAAGCCTGAGAAAGGCTGTAGCCACGATATTTGCTCTGCCACCAGAAAAGTAGAGAATCTTGTGAGAAAGACCATTCATCTGTTCTCATTGTTCCTGAATCAGATGGTATATATAGGTATCTCTGACTTTAGTGAGTTATCCAAACCAGAAACTGGACAAGCATGTACCCCCGGAACTTCTCTGGAATGGATAGATAGGATTTATTAAGTGAGGATTTATCCTCATTTCTAATCATCTTTGGGAAAAATTGCTCTATAAGTGGTACTGAGAAGCCCAACAGAGCTACATGCAGCTGTATTCCATTCATTTTTTTTAAAAATGCCTCTTTAGCCGGCATAAACTTCATCTGAGTTCTGTGGGACAAAATGCTTTTGGCTTTGTGCTTATTCAAATGTTAACAGTAACACATAAACATGAAACTGTTTGAGAAAAAGTAATATTTAGACACTCCATCCAGTCCAACACAAATAGAAATAAATGTTTTAAGATATGAAGTGACTGTGCATCTGGATTAAGCAGAAAGGCTTTCACAGAACTTGCTGTGCCTAGAGAAGTTTCAGTAGTTCAGCCTGCCTTTTCTTGGTGCGACTGGGTGAGTGACAGATCCTAGCTAGCAGAGTTCTTGTACTTCCCTAAAATAAGTCTGAACTGAGCACTCACAGAAAAAAAAAGAATGTCAACCTCTCTATAAATTATAAAATTTATAACATTGAGCTCTGGCTTGGAAAGTGGTACTTGAAGTAGTTTGATAAACAGTCTAAAAGTATTCTCATACAAGAAAGCCCCACTGCTAGCTCAGTAACTCATGGCAGAGGTCTATGAATCTCCCACAGAGAATGTAGTGTCTGTATTAGCAGTACCACTCACCTACTTACGGAGTAGAGGAAGCACGTTCCTGTTACAAAGCTGTGACAGTTCTGGATGCTTCATCTCTCTGACAATAATACAACCAGTCTGCACTAGGAGAAGAATTCTCTATTTAATCACATACAATATGTTTCTCTTTCACTAAAGCTCCACTCAATTTCTAGGCCAAAGGGAGATCAGAGAAGAGGAAAGCACTTTCTGCAGGTTGTTGTGTTGCCACTGAAGTCTATCCAGCAGGCACACACAAATGAAAACCAAGTTTACTATTATCATGATAAAAGCAAAAGGTCCTTTTTAAGTAGGTGGTGATCTTACTCTCTCATCACTCTTTCGTCTAGCATAACTCACTGCATTACAGTGCATTAGCAAAAGGCTGTTAAAGTTAGAATGGAATTAAATTTAAAAAAGCCAACATTGATCTAAATCCTCCAGTTTTAGTAGGAGCAGATGAACATACTGAGATTGAACCCATGATGTGAAAGGAGACAAGTTAATAAAACCAAGGAGATCATTATAAACTTTCAGAAGCTAACAGAAGTTCTACAGTTAGGAAAATACCTTTGACTGTCCAGAATATAATACATAGAAATGATCATTTTCTACACATTCTTTCCCTTCAGTGTTTTGAATATTGAAAAGAGCTTTTTCCAAATGAAACATACACCAAAAAAAGAGCAAAAGTGCCAAGTACCCCTTGGGAATGTATGCAAAAGTTCCAGTGTGCCATGAAGCACTCATTCTATATTCCTTTCCTCCTCCTGAAGAACATGCTGGTAAGCAAGTTTTTACTCAGTGATACACTGATACTTTCAAAAAAACTTAGGATTATTGAAATTTACTTGAGTTTGGTATTTTTTCACCAAGAGTGATGGAAAGCATTTAATTCATTCTAGAACTTCTTTCAGTCTAGTTGTTGCCCAGTGGTAATGATTTCAGTGGTTTTCCATGACAAATCTGAGCTACAAGCTGAACAGATCACTCAAACGTTGTCACAATCATCATGTTAGGGTGAACTCAATACTTGTTTGCAGAGTTTATTGCTCTTTTGGATATTCATTAAAGTACTTTGTTGTGGGCTTGTTGTTTTTTAAGCTGTTGTGGTCCCTGGGAACAAATTAGCACGGTTTAAGGTCTACACTAGAAAAGAGTAATAAAAGCATCGAACTAAAAAGCAAAAATCAATAGATTTAAAACTGTCTACAACTTTATATATAGTAAAAATAATGGAACTGATGAAACACTTGCAAATGGCATCAAGCTGACAGACTGTCTTTACTAGACAGTTCACAGACCACGGTCTGATCTATTACAGCAAAGCAAGAAGCCTGAAAAAAAGACTAAAGAAATGAAAAGCAAGTCCACTGAAATCTTATGAGCACCACCAGTCATATCTGTGTACAACTGTACAACAGTACAACTGAGAGCAGAAGCTGACCTTCCTCCTTGACACAGTATTCTGCAGACATATAGAACCACAGAATCACCAAGGTTGGAAAAGATCTTCAAGGTCATCCAGTCCAACCATCCACCTATCACCAATAGTACTCACTAAATCACGTCCCTCAACACAAAATCCAACCGTTCCTTGAACACCTCCAGGGTCGGTGACTCTACCACCTCCCTGGGCAGCCCATTCCAGTCCTTGGCCACTCTTTCAGAAAAGTAGTATTTCCTAACATTCAGCCTTAATCTCCCCTGGTGCAGCTTGAAGCCATTCCTTCTAGTTCTATCACCAGTTACACGAGAGAAGAGGCCGACCCCCAGCTCACCACAACCTCCCTTCAGGTAGTTATAGAGAGCAATGAGGTCTCCCCTAAGCCTCCTCTTCTCCAGACTGAACAATCCCAGCTCCTTCAGCCGCTCCTCATAAGGGCTGTGCTCCAGACCCTCACCAGCTTTGTCGCACTTCTTTGAACCCACTCTGGGGTCTCAATGTCTTTCTTGCAGTGAGGGGCCCAATAAATAATATTGTGTCTGTTCCAACACTAAAATGAGATGCAGTTTGAATAAAGTGTGTGTCACTTTTATAATGTGCTTTTGGTGTTCTCTGAAAACTGTCCCTTTCTGGAACAATTAGGGACATTTTAAGTTTCAAAAAATTATCCATCAATCTTCAAAATTAATTTTGAAAATGACCAAATACACTTTTTCAGAAAAAAGAGAAAAAAAAAAAACAAAAAAACTGTTAAGACGTTTGGAATCAGATTCCTATGGTTTAATGGTAATAATACTAGGCAGTTTTATGAAGATAATTTAATTCTGTCTCAACAGGGAGGTTTTTTTGTGCAGAGGGGGAAAGAATTTACTAATGATGTAATCAAGGTAGCAAAAAATGTTTATAATTTCAAAACTAATGAATTGTATAGGGACAAAGTAAGCAATACTTATGAAATAAGGCTCAAGTTCTGTAGTAGAGTTGGAATAGAAAACACCAACATTTAATCCAAATTCTGGTTCACTCCATTGTTAATCTCGCTGTCAGTGGAGCAAATATTTCCTTTGATCAGAAACATGTTTTCCCAAGGATGCTATATTTCATTTGAAACAGAGCACAAATTAGCTTCCTAAAATAAAAAATAAAAAAAAAAACCACTATATAAACTTCTGGCTAAGAGATTTAAAAGAATATATATTACAGCCAAAATGTATGCCACTTGGCTTCATTAAATAAACTTTCAGGAAACATATTTAAAAGAAAAATACTCAAAATCTACACACAGAATGCATAATACTGCCACCAAGCACATTCTGGTGGAACTGAAGACAAGCCTTATTTAATCCTCAGTCATATGTTGAAAGTTAAGACCTTCATTTGCAATGTGTTCTTTTTCAGAAATGTACACACTATATTTAAATACATGGACACTTTATCAACTTTGATCATAATCTGGGCCAATGCCTCAGTCTCTTAAATGCAGGTGAACTGAAAATCAACTAATCTGAACATTTCCACAGTATTAGGTGAGAAGTAGTATTATTGTCCTATAGCATAGGATCATATATTCATTTTGTTTAGGAAGGATCTCAGGAGGTCTCTAGTCCAATGCTGCCCCTGAGGCGGGGTCAGCCATGAGGTCAGAACAGGCTGCTCAGGGCTTTTTTCAGTTGGTTCTTGAAAACCTCCAAGGATGGAGGCTGCACAGCCTCACCAAGCAACCTGCTCTGTCTATCATGCATCACTGCACAGAGCTCTACCTTCTCAATAACCCTCCCATAGGTAACTGGGGCCTGCTGTTTGTTAAGTCCTCTCCAAGCCAATTGCTGGCCAAGCTGAGTGAGCCCTGCTTCTGCAGTCTTGATCAAGCACAGATCAAGTGCTCTGGCCCCTCAGTGGCACTCCTCTGGACTCACTCCAGTTCACTGATATCCTTCTTACATTGGAACACTCAAAATCAAACATAGGATTCTAAATGTAGCCTAGAAAGCACTGAGTACAAGGGTATGAAATTCCCTTAAGCTACTGGCTGTGCTCCTACTCCTGTAGCTCAAGGTAGTGTTGGCCTTCTTTGCTGTCAGGGCCCACTGCTGTCTCACATTTAGTTTGCTGTGTATCGAGACTGTCCCATACTTTCAGCATAAATGCATCCCAGCCAGCAAGTTTCCAACCTTTCTACATTCAATCTAGCTTATGTTATATCATACACCTTCTGAAAAACAGGCAGCCTAAGTAAACATTGTCAAGATAATAAGCATTCTTTTTCTATTTTGATATGGTGAGCATGAAGATCAGCTAATGTATTCCAATGGAAGCCCCAAAGCTGACACTCAGACATAGGAAGTCAGTAAATATAGAACATGTGCAACACAAACAATTGTAAGCTGGACACATTGCTCTAATAATAGCAGTACTGGGCTGCATTCCCTTTTTACTGGTGGGCACAATACTAAATAGGTAAGACACATTCAGAATGACACAGTTATAGCTATAGTGTGCTCTGTATCAAATCTTTCCAATTTTTTCAATTCTGTCTCTATCATGTTATGTGATAAAAAATTAACTCTGTCATACAGCTGAAAACATTGGTTGAGGTTGGCAGGTGTTGCTTCCATATTCACACTCAGACTTGCTGTATGCTTATCTAGAATGCAAGATCTGCGCTTTAAAAATGTATCCTGACTTTGCATCCTACACTGGAATGAGATACAGCAGTTTGTAGCCAGATCACTTAAGTGACCTTAATATATGAACACAGATTTGAAAGTGGAATTTGGACATTCTTCAAGACATGAAGAATAAAAATTGAATTGAAAATTTTTCGCTTTCCCTCTAGGTTTGTGAATCTTTATTGTGGAATAGACTATGTTCTATAAAAACTGCAACTCATTTGATTTAATCACATTTAATTCTCTAAAAGTCAAATATGCTGGAAAGACTATGGATAGATCTTACACTGATGGGAGGCATGACAGAAGACAGAATGTTTCCTGAAACCACAGGTTAATAAAGCATACTGCAGTCAAGTGGAGAAATCATTCATGTCTTTGATCCTATAGTCAAATAAAAAAAAGAATACATTTCTGTGAGGGTGGTGTAGATCAACAGAAATTTACCTATGAGCTGGTCAGTATATTTTTCTACTAACTAATGTAACAAATAAACTTTGGAATGTCTTTCTCCTTTTTAAAATTATGGTGGTTTTAATGTACAGATGAAAGTTGGAAGAGTACCTCACTAGGGTTCTATTGCTATATTATCCTACTTTATGTTAGGAGATCTCTCTATTTCTATCTGGTTTATGTTTGACAAAAGTATTGAAAATTTGATCTCGATAGCTCATCTTCCGCCATCAACATGCCATTTAACTGAACAGAGGCCATCCTCCTTTGATACAACCACTAAACAGTAAGTAGTCACCTACCTGAGTTGTTGATGCAATGCTACGTAAATCATGATTTATTCACAATTGAACTCTCCATCAATTCACATTCATTCTTTCTGCATCCACAGCCAACACATTCAGCCACATTTATTTCAGTTAAGCAACACTCAAACTAGGAGTTAATCACTTTTATTGGTTCTTTTATTGGAATTAATGTAGAAATTTTGATATATCTACTTTTAAAAGATCTAGAGTGAAGTATCTCTCATTTATACAGTTGTAGTTTTAACTACCTCTGTTAATGATTATTCTTTACCATATAGTTTGTGTTCTGACCAAATTTAATTTAATAGAAGACTCTGACTTAAGAGCAAATATACTTGATGCGACTGCAGAAATATACCAATTATGGTAATAGTTCTGTCCCCACTAGCAAGCTGTAATCTGTCTCATAATTGTAACATGCTACAGGGATACTGTTGGCAATACCAACGTTCTATGTAGTAACACTAATGGCATAAAACAGCTGCAAAGGCTGCCTGGGGGCAAGATCATTGACAAGTCTGCTAAATGATAAGAAAGTGTCAGGGCACTCCAACCCTCCATGGAAGAGTTCAGAGTTCCCAAATGAATGTAAGTGTATTTCACGAGATTCTGCACAGAGCTCTTTGTGGAGCCACAACAAAAAGGTCAGTTGAATTTTGCCAGATGGTCATCTTGCTCTCTGAACCACCTACAGTGTTTCTTAGCTGAGCGTGTACAGTTCCCTAAAGCATGGTAAAACACTCTTCCCAAGTTTCAGGTACTTTCACAAAGCTGATTCCCTTACTAACAGTTGCTTTTTGTACAAAAATAATAGACCTACTATAAAATAATGTGAGTACATGATATGGACTTCGGATGTGCTAAAAGCACGGGCTACTCCAAACAATTCTTGGAAACGAATAGTAAACCAATCTGGACATTTTAGGGTAAGAATGGAGCAAGAGGACTACACCATTGAAAGTACTCTTGGAAGGATAACTTTGCTTTTAAGAAGTAGATAGGGTCTAACCATGTTAGAAGTTTGGACGTTGTTCTTGGTCACATGGACAAGACGAGTTAACTGAAGTTACTGTCTAGCCTGGCAGTATGCCCTGAAATCTACTTACTCGTGTGACAAACTAAATCAAATTTCCCACAGAGATTTTGGTAAAGCTTTCATCTACTAAAAAACTCATTAGAGAAGATAAGCAATGCAATGCAGTGACTAGGTAATTACATGACTACTAACATTCTTGTCTTATCAGGTAATCTTCCATATAATTATACCACAGTAGTGCTTTAACAATCATTATCACAGTCTGACACTTTTCATCTATTAATTTAATAATTGTAAAATGCTTTGACGTTGCCTGAAGGAAAGAACTAAAGAAAAACTTGTTTATTTCTTCTCTTCTGGAAGTACTAAAAGATAATGTTAGCCTTCGGTATGCCATACAGTAGGACATGTAATCCTCTGTACACGGCCAATGGTATATGAGTTCACTTGAGTATTGACTCACTTTTGAAAAGTGGTACTTAGCACCTGAAGATAAGAGTCAAAGGCTTAAATAAAATAATTCTGCAGATAACTCTCTACATTTATGTTTTTGTTTCCAAGAAAAAAAGTAACTTGATCTTTAGAAGGTATTGATCTTAAAAGAAGTATCCATTGATTCTAAAAGAGATGTAGAGAAAGGCCAGCAATTTTGAGACAGTAACAGTCATTAAATAAGGACATAGGTATCTATTTACTCTCTAATTTCTGAAAATCTTGACCTAGATTTCTGTAAGCATATAACCAACCAGATGTTAAATGAGTATAATTCCAGTTTATGTGCATTAATTAATCTATCAAACCATCACAAAATGCCCATGCCTGAACTAATATTGCA
The DNA here is from genome assembly GCA_037305975.1 of Chrysolophus pictus. NCBI lineage: Eukaryota > Metazoa > Chordata > Aves > Galliformes > Phasianidae > Chrysolophus > Chrysolophus pictus. Next base: position 111,453,964 of record CM074576.1, read on the forward strand.
TAACCTTATTGCTATAACTTGCAGCCTTTATAACCCTATTCCTGTTATCCTTACTTAATGTAGCCTTCCTAAAATTATACTGTAATCTCTTCAGAGAACTCATCTCTTCATAAGAACTGTAAAAATCCACTGAGTGCTTCAGGAATAACAAAATAGCATGACTTTTGTTGGTAATTAGTTGCAAGAACATAGAAGTTGTCCAATCCAACAGCAACCTGATACTTCAGAAACCTTAGCAACTTAACCAGTCAGTTAACCCTTCAGTTCAACTGTTCTCAGTCTCAGCCTGCATCAACAAATGTTCTGCAGCTATTTATACCACCTAACACTGATACACAAGTGATTTATAGCTTGACAAAACCAAACAGAATTGCATGCAACTCAAGTAGTCCTGGCCAACTCGCCCATTCAGTACTTCTTTTTTCAACAATGCTTATTATAATCAAGAGAAAAGGAGAAGAAAACTAATGATGTGAATTTCACCCTGAGTCCATATTAAGAATTAATCTGCATTCTCAGCATAAATATCTTAGCACTTGATATACCTAGTTAGTCTGATAATGACATATAAAATCAGATCACAAAATATGGACACCACTGAGAACAAATTCAGGATTCTGACAGAAGTGTCAAGGTTCTATTAGCATCTCATAATTCTTCATCCAGTGACAACTTTGGCCCTCTAGTGCAAGAAGTAGCACATATTACACTTGATTCTCCATCGCGTTCTCTACTGTCTTGCTTATCTAAACTCTGTAAATTCAGATTGCCTTCATTTTTCTCCTGGTCTTGCCCAGATTGTAAAGCAGGATGCAGCTCTAGCCTCTCCCTTGATTTCACACCACAGTCCTCCTCTCCCTGTTCTATCTTTCTGGCTTTCTCCACTCACACACGTTCCAAAATGACACAGACATTACTCATGAATTATGGTAAATAACACCAATAAAAGTCTAAATGGCTCATTCAGAAATTTGTGCAAATACAGAATCAGAGTATTCCAGATGGGTACAACTGTCTGTTTCACCTCCGGGAGCCAGTGTCTGGATGCTGTGCCACCCATTCTTCCATGCCCTAAAAGCAGTGAATGAGTTAAAATGAACAATGAATAATTTTATAAAGAAACCACCAGGAATGTGTATTCTTACTGGTTTGTCTTTCTGGCTACATTTGCCTTTTGAGAATACCAGTTGGGAAAATTGTTTAGAACTCAGACACACGGAACAATAAAACCACTAAACTGAACTGTTAGAAAGTTAGTGTGTAGATGGAACAAGTTACAGCTGCATCAAAGAAAAGCTGGGTAGCACAGCACAAGAGAAACTGAGAAGGGATCCAGAGCTGTGATCGAATAGATGTTTTGAATATAAAGCAAGCTGTTTATTTGTAGTTATTCCTTTTTAGAAAGAGAAACACAAGCCTTTCTGATAACTACTTTGTGTTACTATCTACTACTGCTGTTGAGACAAAAATCTTTCCAAAAGACTGAGACCTAGTAGCATTATAACAGTAACCAGAATAACGCATCAGATTCAGAGAAACAAACACAGGAGAAAATCGTTAGTTAACTAAGTCATTTAAAAACAAACCAATAAATCCAACACTATTTCTCCTGTGAATGCCATTCAGCTTGCTTTCCCCCCCTCCTTTTGTCCCCAAAGAGCAAAATCCTACTGTGCAGTGCCTTCTGAAGGCTGTCTGCCTGCTGTCCCTACTGCCCACCTACCGTAGGGAGCAGCTCCTCCCACCTGCACATAAAAGCCAAGTGCATGCTACCAGCAGCTGATCAGAGCACTTTCTCAGCCCTCCACTGTTTTGAACCAGTGATCTTCTCTCCTTGGATCTTGTACGCTCAAGGTAAGATTACCACTGCTTCAGGTTTCTGTTCTAACCAGTTGTTGTGAGGAAGTCTTAATGTGAACTCTAGCACTGCCTTGCTGGGTGGTGCTGGCAGGGTGCTTTGCTTTTTATTTTTTTAAGATGTAGTGTCATCTGACAGTTAAGTTAGTAACAATCTGTTGTTGTGGCAATGAAATGAAAACAGATCTTGCTGGGAAACATTGTGTGGCTGAGAAATGGTCTTCTCTCCCTTTCTGATAGATTTTTGAACAGATTAGTGTACCCAGATCACTCCTAACAATTTAGTATCTCTCTCAGTAGTTTCAGTCCAGTCAAAGTTATAAAAAGAAAAAAAAAGAAAAGTACACTTTAGAGCTGCCTTAAGTTTGAGGGGAAAAAAAAAATGGCTTAGTGATAACTCAAAGTGCTGACTCAAGAAAGGATCTTTTTATTATTATAACTGCTATTATTTACGAGGCAGACTGAGACAGTTTTGGGAATGAAGTGCACCTTCACAGGTTTCTCTTCCCTTTAAAAATCATATAATTGAACTTATGCTCTCACAGGAGCACAGTAGTAAGGCTAAGGGAGTTTGCTGTACGGTGTCAAATATGCTTAAAGTACATGTTTCACAAGCAAAATTCTGCTTCTTGGAACAGACCTCTTATGTCTATGAAATCCGTAAATCAGCTTGAATTGCATTTTATCAAGGTTGCCTACATAGGTATTTCTAATGCCACAGGAAGGCATAGTTAACTGTCTCATGCAGACAGCTGTTGAATAGTGGGAACAGTAAAATATAAGTGCTTTCAAAACTGTGTTTGCACTCCCCTCTGTCTGAGTATCATCCTCACTGAGATGAATCTATTAGTGAGTAGCACTCTCAGTGCTATTCAGTGGTGTCAGTGCACTTTTAACAATCACCTGCTTAAAAAAATTCCATCACAGAAATAAATACTCATTGTAGAATGCTTCTCCAGTGCTCAGAGATGAGACACTATGAACTACTAAACGCAAGCAGTAAATGCTGACTGTAAATAGTTTGTTTATATTACATGTAATTCATTCTGCTGTTAGAGTGGTTTTCTTTTTGAAAGCCAAATAATTCTCTTCCTAAATTGAACCTTTGTTGTTCTTTCCCCAAATAAAAAAGTCTTTTCTAAGAAAGAATGATCTCCACGCATAGCTGTACTCACAGTAGCTGGAACTTTTTAAGCTACAACTCTGTATAACACCAGCAGAACTTCTCAAAAGGCCTTTTCCTGCATACTGTAAGAGATTCTTCTCTTTATTTTACATGTTATTTGTTGTATCTAATGGAGGAAAGAAAACATTGCCTTTAGCTACTTGCCTGGAAGATTACATAAGTAACTTCTCTTAAAAAACAAAACAAAAAACTAACTATACAAAACAAAGTACAGAAGTACAGTGATTTCTACAGGAGGATTACAGTAAAACTACATTTGCATCCAGGAAATCCATGCCAGTTGCCTATAGAAAACATGAATCATTGGATTCTATTCCTAGAGCAGGTATTCTGTATTTAAGCTACAAAATTTTACTCCTTAGTTAACATTGGATTTTTATAGTAAGCCCCCTTCCATCTACTAGAATGCCCCTCTTGTAAAGCACAGATATGCTTTGCACTTAGAATCACATATAGAATTTACATCTAAAATCTGGAAGTAAAGCCTCATCTTTCATACAGAACTTTAACAGATAAATCAACTTCTATCAGAGCATTTTTTCAATTAAAAAAAATATATTTAAAAATGCATTTGCCACAAGAAATGTGTATATAGCAAAATACCTTTTATTAAAGCCTGCTGTGAAATGTGATGTTTTGGCATTTCAAAAATGGATTGCAGGGCATATTAGGAAAACTCCACTGAAAGGAATGTATCTAATTTAGATCAGAATCTCCTCTGAGCAATTCCTCTCTTAGGCTGAATAGATCATTCAGCTGAGCATCACTTGGCAGCAGCAGGGAATGAAGGGAAACTGTAACCAGCTCATCTCCCAGAGTACTTAGGTGTCTAGAAATGCTTTTATTAGCTTACGTGCTCACCTGAAACTCCTTTTTAAAATTAAAACATGCTGATAGTAAGATAAAAACATTATCACTTTAAAAGAATCCTATAACTACACTAAAAAATAAATAAAAAGAGAGTCAGAGGGAGAAAAAGAAATTCAGATTTTTTTTTGACTGATGACCACAATATTTAGAAATATACATACATATATAAATATATATTTGACTACTACAGACCAGCCAAGTGTTTAGAAGGCATTCTGAGCATCTTCTCTTGGTGGTGGCATTTAAGGGTGTTCTTTTGTGTGTTCATTTAGGGCACAAATGCCCAGTGAAATTGCTAGCATAATTCCTACATCTGTTAAAAATACTAGGCTAGATACCTGGAAAAACTTATACCTGTATAGGCTGAACTACTTAATCAGTGGCCTGCCATTCCCACTGACTCTGAGACATTCTGATCTACATTGATTTATTTTCACCACCTCTTTGTGAGGCAGAGATATGTTTCCTCTGGCTATTCTGATACTCTGAGGACTGCCCCAAAAGCATTGCCTCCTATTTTATTATGTTGTCCACGACATCAGAGGCAGATGTTGGTGATATGGCAGTAGAAATTGAACCTTCCCACCAATACTCCCTTACATGTTGTTGCTATGTGACAGATGGCAGCAGTTGGGCAGTCTGACAGAATGGTGTCTGACATGGGAGTGTGGATGAAGCAAAGGTGTGCCATTAAATTTTTCCATGTGGAAAAAAAATGGGACCACTGACATTCATCAATGCTGAACATTTGTGGAGACCAAATGGTGGATGTGAGATGGTGATGTGTTTCAGCAGTGGCAGCAGTGAGAGTAGATCAACACCTTCACTGGTGCAGATAGTTATGAGTGCAGGCTCCTGTTCATCACTAGAAAAAATGCACAACTAATGCTGGTAACTATGTTGAAAAACAGCATTTTGCATCTGAGACTTTGCTGTATCAAATAGTGTGATTGTGCTCTTTGTAACTGCTGTAGTTTCCATGGAAATAAATAGGCATCACTTTCAGGACTATCTGCATAAATACATGGACTGTTTGGCTCATGGTCACAGTGGAAATTCATTGCAGAACAGAGAGTCAGGTTTAGCTCTTTTGGGTTTCAGTCCAGCACTTTAATCCCAAGCTTCATTTTATATTCAGCCTTATAAATTACACCCCTTTGCAGCTGATCTGTCTTTGCATGCTTCCTTAGGACTGAACAGCAGGGAGGATTTCAGTGTCACTTCTTAAGAGAGGTAATCTAATCCTAACACTTTGGATCTTCCTTTGAAATCATTTACAACCCCCTTACTAGGATTTTAAAGTCATTCTTGGAGGGGAAATAGATACAGAAATAAATAAACAATCAAATGACCTCCCCTTTCTTACCCTCTGTGGTTAGCTGAGACTAGCCCACTCTTGTCAGAATGAGCAAGCACAGATCTAGTGCCATGGACCAGAAAAGGCAGCAACACCTAACTATAACAGTGCACTCTTAGTAACACAAGATCGGTCTTGTGAATGTTGCATTATCAATAAATAAAATTAACACATGCTTATGCTTGATTTCTGAAGTAACAGTCTTACTTGCTTTTGGAGGTCTTGTCTCTCGCTCTTCTACGTTGAAAGTTAGCACAAACCTGGCATTGCTCACAGTGAATGTGTGAGAAGCAACTGGAAAATTATTAGAGGGGGGTGGGGAGGGGAATGATTGACACAGTATTACCTGCAGTAGAAGTAGGACAGTTGTTGTAAGTAAGTGAGAAAACCTGCAACACAGCATTTTCAGCCCATTTGCTCTATGTCCTGTTATATATCTCAGGGGAGGAAGGATTACGTTTTATTGCTGAGCTTTAAATATATCCCTGTATTTGCCCTTACTCTTTTGGCCTTTCAGTTACCCTAGCACATGGATTCCTTCCTTCTCCAGAGAGATAATTGGTTTTTTTACTGGTGTCATATTTCTAAAAGAGCAATGGTTTTCAGTGGAGTTACTGTCGTGAGGAACAAGAAGAGACAAAAGCATAGAGATGGCTTATTCTGTCTTTGATTAAAACCAACAAATATCTGTGTTTATCTGTGCAGAAGTTTCTTTCTTTTACGTCTTCGCTGACACGAAATCCTAGCAAATGTTTATTTCCTTTTTATGGCTTTCCCTCCAGAAGAAAATGAGATCTATTCTTTATGCTAGAACTATTTTGCTTCGGCAAAAGTTGTGAGTTTGAAAAGATAATGATGAGTCCTGGTTCTGAAGCTTTTTGTGAGTCTTGTGCAATAACTGTGCCTATTCTTTGTACACATCAGTAAGCAATTGTGCTTGGTCTCCCCATACTCCTGAAATGTTGGATGTGTTTCTGTAATTGTCTTGATTTGTAATGAACTTAATGTCTCATAATTGCACTGTAGGAGATTAATACCACTGTGCAGTCCAGGGACATCTTTTGATTATTAAATCTTCATGCAAGCCCACATCTTGTAGCAAAGGGAAGACAAATGTAAGTCTCTTGCTTCTTGGATGACAGGTGAAACTGCTGAGGGGTGACACACAATGGAGTGAGTGAGAATCAGTGCCCTCTTTTGGTTAGAAACAATATGTAAAGGAGCCCTATGAGAGTGTTTATCAGTTCCCTCTGCTGGCTACAAAGCCCACAGCCAGATGAGCAGCTGTGTTTGCGGAGGCGAAGGTCTTAAGTTCTATTCCCAGAGCTGTGTGCATGTGGTAAACTGATGACTGTGGTGTCTATGCACGTATGTGGACATCATTCTTCTTAGGGTCTCATCAGAAACTACACTGAGTTCAACATGAGGGCACTCAAAAATAATATAGAGTTCCTGGGCTGTAAGAAACTTTCCTTAAGCATCCTAGCAGCTACACCATTCTTAATATTACACAGCAAGAGCAAGAACATCATTCTGTTACACATCATAATCTACATTCAGATTCACTCCTTCCTTTTTCCACTCTTCAGGACAAGCATGCCTATATTACATTCGGTTTAGAGATGTCTGGTCAGTTATCATGAATATTCACAGCAAGAACACCATAATTGCCAAAAGTTAAATAAATAAATAAGAGAAGAGGAATTACGAAGACCACAAAAAGAAAACCCAACAACAACCACAGAAAACCACAAAAATAAGCTATATCGATCTTTTCTATTCTCGTAGGGAAAGGCCTACATATTCTGGTTATGCAACTGGAGAAACAGGTTGTGTAACTTATGCAGCTTCTCTGAAACAAAACTGAAATGGAAAAACTGTAATATTTTTGCAAATTTAAGAGGGAGTTTTTATTTTAAATAAACATCTATACCACTAAGAATGAAAAGTTCCTGAGTCAGGTATCCAGGTTCGCTTCAACTCCTGGAAATTTCTCATAGCAGTGTATAGGATACACAAATCTATCCTATTAAAGGCAGAATGATTCAGAGCTAATAGCCTGATATACTAGGAAAACAAATGTATTTTAAAAGTCAGATTTTTGAAACATCTGCATTTCCCCTGCTAACTATAAAAGGAACCTTCTAGACCAAGATACTGCTCTATTCTTGTTTCAGAAGTGAAAGTAAGAAGTGGACAGATAATACACTGAGGAGTTCCACAGGGTCCTTCAAGCAAAACATTTGATCACTTCCAAAATTAAAGTTCCAGAGAGCAAATCAAGTTTCTAACACAACTCAGTGTTAAGAGGTGAAGCAACAACATATATGCATATAATACAATTACAGTCACTAAAATGGCGATGCTTACATTGTCTTTTATTTACTTGATATAATTTTCAACGGGACAGAATGATGATGGCACAGCTCCGGGGACACTCAAACCAAATGCAATCAGCTTACCACTGAAGTAACTAGCAGTCAAGTCTGTTTATGCCAGCAAAGGCCTTACCTCTGTTCTGCTCTTCCATTCTTCCCACCACGTGCAAAGCTCCAGTGAATGTGGAATATCAGAACAAAGATCTTTTATGTAGCTCAGAGACCAGAATTTTTCATTCAGTTTGCCTTTAGGAAAAAAAAAAGGAGAAGAAAGTGTTCATATATTTCCCAGCAAAAGAATAAGGTGAACTTAGTCCAACTCTTAGATGATGGACGTTAATATAAAACACACAGTTGGGACCTCTGTTGGCAAATCTCAGCAAAAAAAGTCAGAAAGTAGTTAATTTAGGTCAAAGTTGAGAAATAAAAGCAGGCTTGCAGGAGAAATTATGTTGCCAACATTGATATCTGTCACCTGTACAGTGGATAAAAAGCAAATAAGCTAAGAGTAGTTAAGCAAATACACCCCACAAGCGCTAGCATTCACACAAAGCGTATTTTAGAAAATGAAGAAAAAAAGATAACACTCAGTACTTTTTTGCTTTCAGTCAGTGGCTTGAATTGAATTTACCATAGTAGCACATCACATTGTTCGCTGCAGAAAAATGCAAAGCTTAGGCCTTTAGGAGTAAGTCTCTTGTGCTTTACTGGTTCCAAAAATGTCAGTGCTTGTCAAAGTGTTTTTGAAATAAAACCAAAAGCATGTTAATAAAGTGAACTTTCCAAGACAATGCTGGCCAAAGCCGATTCTTAGATTTCTTTTCAGTAACAAACTGCCTCTGCGGTTGCTGAACTGATAGGGAGGAGGATTTAAAGGGCCAAAGCCAAATTCTGGTCAACTCAAAGAGGGTAAAAAATAAAATAAAAAATAGAGCTCTTAAACAGAGCACAAGCCTCCAATGAATCAAAAGATTTTTGCTGAGGGTGGGCAGAGCTTAGCAAAATCCAGCTGAGCTTTCAAAAACGCCTGTAATCACTATTAGGCTCCTCTTGGAGGTATTTTGAGACTGGAATACTTGTGGGTATGATTGGTGAGGTGCTGCTGTAGGTTACTGGACAAGACTCAGTACTTATGTAATTTAGAACTCACAAGCTGAGCATCAGTTCACAAGAGCTACTCTGCCTATTTATTAATTCCCTAAATGAATTGACGAGGCATCAAAGGGATTGTCCCATCCTACCGTGACCCTCCTGAAAAATAGCTCCAGAAATAGGCTCCAGTGGAGAATGAAGGTATTCATGATGAACCGAGTTCCCACTGTGCATACAAGCTGCTTGCAAGTCTGGGTGGTGAGATGTCTGAACTGTTTGGCTGTGTGCACATCTGTAGCAGCAGCTTCTGTTTCCCACAGAAGAGTCCTACAGTAGCTGGATGCTCTGTGCCAGTTACGGGAATCCCTGCAGTTTGCTAGCCCAACCAGTACAGTGACATTAGGAGGCCTGTGCTGACATTAGTAGGCCTATGCAATACAGCCCAAGTTGTCACTGCAGGGGTGCTTTCTTAGTTCTTGCTCTCAGGAACTCCTCTGGGCTACTATTATCTTTGGGGATCTGAGCATAACGCATTACCTCAGGGAACACAGAAAGTGTTTTAGGATTGCTCCCTGAGTTCGCATTACCAGCCACAGCTAAAACTCTTGTTTGTAATATCCCGCTAATAAAAGTGTATGTTAACATCCAAGCCTGATTCTTGATTTAAGATTCATTCTCCAGCAGTAAAGTTTTCATTTTTGTACTGATAAAAAAATTATCAGATGACTTTAAAGCTTTATTTTAAAGGAAATCCACTCTGTTCTGCTTTTGTAATGTCACAAACGCTGCCTTTTGGTTGCACAAGAGCAATCTAAAATGAATTGCAAACAGCATCTAAAATGTAGCCTTCTTGGTTGTTTTCTTTTTTTTGGCACGTGGCTCTGAGGGTACACCTCTGTCCCACAGAAAGAGCAAGATGGCTCTTAGGTTTGAATTTTGAACACAAACACTGCCTTTCATTGAGTTCAGAATTAACTTGCAATGAACATTTTTATTCTTCTTTTGAAATACCCTATTTTCAACTTCACATTTGTCACTCGTATGTCAAATGCTCTCAAGAACGCAGTACAAAAGGTCTGTGAGGCACAAGTTAAACAAATTTAATTTGCAACTGCTCAGAGACATTTTCTCTGCTACTCTTGCTCTTAACTTTCTATTCACTGTTCATGTCAGGAAAACAAGGGTCTGAAAAATAAACAAGTGGAAGTTATATTTTCAATGTTCCATTCATCACACATACTGAGAGCTGGAATTTTAGCGTGATGGATGCTCACAACTTCCAGCCTTAACCCTCAGTAATAATGACGGTGCTGCAACCACGTGCACGAGACCAGAAGCTGCTCCTTTAGCTGCCACTAAGACTTACTCACCTGCTACTCCACAGGGCACACAGGGCTCAGAGGGGTGCAGCCCTCCCTCCCTTTCGTGCATTCCCCTCCCTGCTGCCCAGCACCACGGGGACAGGTATTTCAGCCGCTCAAATATGAAACATCTTTGAGGCCTCCGAAAAGACACGAACTGTCATACCTGAAGCCCCAAATCTCTCAAGGTGGTGTTATGTGAAGCTGATTCAACCTGCTAGATTGCACTTCAAAAAAATGAACAAACAAAAAAACCCTACCAAATAATGCAAAACAACAACAAAAACCCTACTTTTGTCTAATACATCGTGAGCGGCTGTTAAGCACCTGCCCCCCCACACCCATCCCCTCAGCAGCAGGGTGGGTGTTCCCACTACTATTAATTGCTATTAACAGGCAGCATATTCCACCAGGGCATCCCATCCTCAGTGGGCTGTGAGCAGGGCCAGGACACCAGGCAACCCTACTTGGTGCCCCTGCCAGCCAGATCAGACCCTGCATGTTATGTTCACGCCTTCTGTGTCCCGTTGCTGTTTTGTGGTGGGGTCAGCACCACATCTGCCCACAGGCGGTCAGAAAAGTGATATGGAGCCTGCCCTTCCCTTTCCCAAAAGGAGGGGCAAGGGTTAGGGAGCGCAGAAACTCCCTGCAGCCCAGTCAGCTGAGGAGCGTTTATGGAAACAATGCGTTTGAGGTTTTTTTGGGTTTGGGAGATACAGCCCAGGGGCTTCACTTCTGCGTGCCAGCCCTCAGTGCCCCTCGGAGAAGGATCTGGGCAGCATTAGCACGCACAGATGCTGACAGTACTGGAAGGCCAAAATGGGGGAGGAGAAGGAGGTGAAGCTTCTCCGTCAGCTGGAAAGAAAATGTCGCATCCTGTGAGAGGGCCGCTCAGCACGCACAGCGGGAGGCGTGGGGCCTTTCAGATTTCCCCCATCTGGAGGCAAAATTGAGGCCACTGTGAATTTAAAAGTAAACTAAAATTAAATTTCAAAGACAAGTTTCTTTGGTGAAAAAAAAACAAAAAAACCCCAGAATAACACTGTATGTGGGCATCCAGTCTAATAAGGAGAGCAGCCGATCTTTTAAAGTTGAAATCTGAAAATCCCAAAACTCCCACATGAACCACCAGACACTTCTTGTCTGGTTTGAGGAAAGAAAACGATAAAACTGCTGTATTCAGAGGCAGGGAGGAGGCAAACAGCTGCATAGAACAGCTTTATCATTTCTTTCCAAAGAAAATTGCCCACCCTGCGTTGTTTGACGCAAAGATTTTTCAAGGTGCGTCATTTTGATCTCCTTGTTACATCCCCTAGCATGGCAGAGCTCTGACTCAGTTTTGGGAGTTTAAGGCAAATAAAGAGCAGCAGCTCCTGAACTTGACGGCCTGTAAATCTTGCATACAGTAAAGCTGATTCCTGGATCCTGCTCTATTCCCTTTAACAGACTCCTTCTTACATAGATGATTGGTATGTCTGGAAAGATACGACGCTACAAATGCTTCACCTCCCTCTCCTGACTGCAGAAGCATCCAAGAACATCACCTACAGTAGATTAATGAATTTATCCTTACAAGCACCCTGGCAACGTCACTCTCATTTTAGAAGGAATTGAGGCACAGAGAAATTTGCTGGTGTAGCATTCCAAGGGACAAGCCAGATTCTCAAGTGTCTTCCCGTCACGATGGAGACTGGTGGGAGAGCTCAGTTCCTACAAGGGCACCTCAACGAGAACCAGATTTTCAGGAGTGCTCAGCACCCAGTAGCTCTCACAATGGCACTCGCAGCCAAATTTTCTGAAAAGTTCCTTTGATCATCTGGCCACTGCCTCAGTGGAAGCAGAAAGCTTTTGAAAAACCTGATCCTGTTTGTGGGTGCTGAGCACTTTTCAAAATTCTTGCTTAAGTGACCCAGCCAAGGATGCAGACTAAAATTTGAACAGACCTCACTTTGCTTAATCCCTGGGCCAGTGAATTAACCACAGGCGTATCCTTCTGTCCTCAGCAAAGAAAGAATAGGCACTAGTTGGGGCAGGAATCAAAATGCCGAATAACTGCCAGTACCCACGCCTGCCAAGAAAAATGCCCAGATACCTGTGGGCAAACCAGACAGCCACATTTTGGTACCTTCCTGAGAAGGGATTATTCCTAATAGCACTGCCAGAGTCTGGCAACCTGGATTATGCTCTTTCCAGATGTACCTATTTCTTTCTGGGATAAAACTCTTGTGAACATGCCCTCGCTCAGGCACACCCTCCCTGCTCTTCAGTAAAAACAGCAGCTATTCAAACACTCAGCTGTCTCCATTATCCTTAGAGAGCCAGGCACACTTGGGCAAGACAACAGTATTTTGTGTAATTATTAAGAAGCAGTGGTCGCGTCAGTGAAGATTCTTGTTTTCATTGAATATTTCATTCATTTCTGAACATAAGCAACCACTTAGCTGCAGTTGTGCTAGATGCAGAGGAGGAAACACATGCTATTCTTGGCTGGACTGTACCTCTGTGGGAAGCAGCAGCAGCCTCCTTACAAGAGCCTCTGTCGGCTGCATGATTTAGCTATGCTTGCGACTGTCCTAAACTTCAAGCAAGGACGTGCCTCCAGGTTCTGAGAACCACCAAATGTGAAGGCATGCATAACACCCAAAGGTAGTCTGGATCCTTCATCCTATACTCTGTTCACCTGAGGCCCATTTGCAGACAACACTCTCTAAAGCCATGAGTTCAAGGCTACTTCAGAAATTCCTCTCCAGGCTGACCACTTGAGATGCTGTCACTCAGCATCAGCTTATTGGGCTGAGTATCGCTGGACCCCACCTCGGTGTCAAGCTTTCATTAAGTGCTGACTCATCTCTGGCCCAAGTTTTCAGACCACCTCCCAAGTTAGTCTCTAACCAGTCTGCTAATAAGAAGATAAGGCACTCAGTCTGTCATGGTTTTAAGGAAGCAGAAATATCACATGCTGACTATTGAATGAAAACATTTACAGAGAAATAGTTTTGTAAAACAGCTCTGACTAAGCTGTTGCTTAGGATTGAACTCAAGCTATGTAAGCCAAAAAATGCAGCTGCATCTTTTCTAGCTGAACCTAGGAACAGCTACGTGTACTGGAAAAACCTTTGACTGGAGAAAAAAAAAAAGTAAGGATACTGTCCTAATAAAGGACTATATCTGGAAGCAAGCATGAGCATTTGTTTCCTGCTCTGTGGGGTCTCATACCTGTAGCAAAGCAAAGACAGTGATGGCTGTGGTCTACGCTTTAATTGCTAAATGACAGTGATCTCACTTCATTCTGACATCTGTTGCAGTTACTATTGTAATAACAGTTACAATCAGAAGCTGGACTTCAGAGCAATACCACAGGCAAATTTTACAGCCTGAAATTTATAAACAGAAAAACTGAGGTAGAAAGGGATGAGGTCATGCAGCATGTTTATGCAGGCAGTTAATTGCACATGCTTTAATGTAGAAAATGTTAGGCAGTACCACTGGAAGAACTGAGATTGTAACTGGTAATTCTGTAGGCCTTCAATATTTGTCAGCAAATTTGAGACTAGAACTTGTCACTTTTTCTCTCTTCTTTTTTAAAAATTATTTTTAAGTTGCTCTGTTTTAATTTTAATTCTCTTGTTTCATCCTTGGAAGGAGCCAGGGCATTTCTAAGGGTTTTTTTGTTTTGTTTTGTTTTGTTTGTTTGTTTGTTTTCTTCACAAACAAACAACCTGGTGCCTACTGAGAGCCCCGGTCAAGAAGTCTGTCTTAGTTGTTATCTCCTCTGAACTCCAAATCTAGCAACAGTTCAAAAAAGGTCTTAGTCTGGAAACCAGCAATGTGAGCAGGACACCGTCCACTTTTAAAAGGACTAGGGGATGTGACACTAAAGCTCAAGTACCAAAAATGGCCTAGGGAGAAAGCCTCAATGTTTGACAGGCCCAGCCTGGTGAGCCTTTAAGCAGAGCAAGCAAATGTACCCTCACTGGCAGGAAAGGGTGCAAACATTAGCGAAAGCTAATGAAGATTGACCCTGCAGTTGGCCTGTACTAAAGCCAAGGACTTCTACTACAGGGCTGTTGCATTTTCCAGGCACTCTCGCACTGATTTTTCCATCTGGTCTTAAGGGCAGTTTGGGGCTTGTATCTTTGGTATCAACAAAGCAATACAGAGACTCAAAACCAGGGTACTCAACCTGCAGGTAATTGATCTCCTTATGAGATACTGTTACTCAGGGAAGGTTATGCTTCTCTCTAGTTTTGTCTAGAAATTCCCTCCAGGAAATGGAAACTACAAATAATACATCTGTTTTCAACAAAGAGCTGTAGTTTTGAATTGATGTATCCCGAGAAAAAAAGTTTTGCTTTGAAATTACTGCTAATTTCTTTGGGAAATAATTATTAACTATGATCACAAAGAAGTAGAATAGCATTCTTCTTTTTATGCCCATGAAGACTGTCACTTGAAACCAGTGCCCACTGGTGCAGGTCTTAAAAGAACTTCAGTCTCATTCTTAGCCCAGACCGGCATTATGGAAAGCTGTACTTCTGTAAACTACACAGTTCAGCCTCCCTGAAGAGTTTGCCAGCCTTTACAGATTTACCCATGACAAAGCAAAACAATTGCCAAGCCTGACTGAATTTATACAGCTAAATAAATCACTTTTCAAGTGTTTAAATATCATTGTGAGCGTGAAAAGATGAAATGTGCTGTATATCATCTCTCCAAAACCAGAAGGAGTTATATTATAAATAAACAGAGTTTGCTTGGTATTAGGGACATAGGAAATTCCATTCAAGAACAGACAAATGGCACATCTTGTCTGGTATCCTGCATCTGGCACAGGCCTGTAGCAGATGCTTAAAATATTTGGCTCTCTTGGTTCCAGTCTCCTCCGTTCCACCTACCACCAATGTTATAAATCACACAGTTTTGCTAACTTCTGGTGTGAGTCTCTTTCCTGCTCACTTGTATAACGTGGGAGTCGGAAGCACGGGCCAGATAATTACATATCTGCCCTGTGTGATAGTTATAACTGTGGCGGGTGCTGAACCTTGGCTGATCTGTGGTTCTGCCTGTTTCAGAACATATATGGTATTACTGCCTGCATTGCCTAGATATCCAAACCAAGGAGCACACAAGCAAGGACTATGCTTGGCTCCAGAAAAAAGGGGAGAAAATCCTCTTCTCTCTCTTATCTGCCCATAGCTCGCAAGCATATGCATCATTTCTAGGCTGTCATTAATTGACTGCCCTCTTACTGTAAAGGCATTGCCACCTAATTGCACTTAATGCATGATGACCAAAAATTAGATTAGTTTAGTGTCTATCCAGCAGAGTTTGCTTTTGTTCCGTCTTTATTGCAGTGGTTATCAAAATACAGTTCACCCAACAAGCATCTCACCTAACGCAGACTTCTCTCTTTAGAAGCCTTGTTCTTCTAGATGTTGTCACTGGTATACGTACGCATCTGAAAAAAACTTGTGGAACTCATCCCTACCAGAAGTATGCTTCCCAAAATTTCCCTTCATTTTCTACAGTCTTGTGCAAAACCGATATAAATTCAATGGCACAATCTGTTAAAGACCTCTAAAAACAAACAAAACAAAAACAAAAAAACCAACCCAAACCTTTCAATTTGAAAAGTTTTGTGTTTTTTTTTAAATTTTGTTAATTACATTGCACCGACTTTGTGTTCACCTGTGAGAAGGGTTTTTTTTAAAAAGGCTAAGGAGAATTTATGACTATGTAACTTCCAGTTGCGGTTGTTTCATGCCATCTTGCAAAAGCAACAGGAAGAGAGTGGTAGCTGTAGAAATTATAGCCTCACGTCTAGGCTATATTGTTCAAAAACAGAAATTTTAAGTGTCCCTGAGTTTGAGCATATTTTCTCCACAATTGCTGAGCACTGCTGTTCTTAAGGAATATCGTAAGAATCTTTATATATTAATAAGGCAAAATTTAATCCTGATGGTGGACCTAGACTGTTGGGTATCATTTCAGCTGTTGGCTTTCTCCAAGCTCAAAGATTATCCGATTTTGGCTCCATCCTATCAAACATAATTTTCAGTGTCAAAGGTGTAAATCTAGACCAGACCTTTGATCCAGCAACTCCAAATGTGTGCCTGTCTCAGCCACAAACCACAGACTTTGCACTGCCAATCTTCCCAAAAGAACTGAACACATTAAAGCTATCAAGCAGCAGTTTGCATCCTTTAACATGCTCCAAATCAAATATGCATTTGGAAACAGCTGGGCTCAATACTAGCAGGAGCTCCGTGACTTTCTGCACTTCTCCTGTTGTACAACAAGAGTCACTTCTAGAATATCCGTCTTGCTTCACTCAGGAACAGAAGTAAAGTTTTTTAAGGCAGACGAATGAGTCAGCCACTTGCTCCAAATAAATGGTAATGGTGTTCCAAGTTTCCTAGACAGCTTCAAAAACTACATAGAGAAATTCAGCTGCTTGATATATTGGGTTATGCGCCTCACACTTAAGACAACACAAAATCATATGCTTTTTAATCCAGATAAAAGTTGCTTTACTCACAGCAGTCCAAAGCTACCTCATTTTGTCTATGTCTTCTACCTACATGCCAGTCGCCTTGTTTGTGCTATTCTCAGGAGCAAAAGCAGCACCCTTTATAGTTAAGAAAAGCATCTGAGGCTCCCAGGCTGCCACAAATATGCTAAATAATACTATCAGTGATTGTGACGCATGTGTCCATTTCTATAACAAGAATGTTAATATTTTGCTTTCTGAAGATATGTAATCCTCAATTAATATAATAGTTACAAATAGGGCATGAATTAAAACTTTAAAAGTACAGTAAAATAGACTATCTATTTGGATAAATAATTGTAAGAAGATATATAAAACTACAAAAATAATTTCTTTACTTCAAAATTTGCCTTAACCAGAAACATAACTCCTTCCTGCCTCAAGAAAGCTGAATACACTGACTCATGTCTTTAAGTGTCATGGTAAATTTGTTCTTTTATAATGTGCAGTAGTCTAGCTTTGAACTTTTGATTTTTGGAAAAGGCAGAGCGGAAAAATGTTTTCATGGGAGAGGAGTGCACATTCCAGAACTGTCGACTGTTATTCGTTTATGAGGGGGGAGAAAAAAAATCTGTTTAGATTTTAGGGTTTGGTTGATGCAATTTGTTGTTTTCTGCTGTTGGTTTTGTGTCACTCTACAGTGAATGATTCCAGTTTTCACCCTCATTTTTCCAGCTTTCACTTCTTCAAATCTTTGAATAGTTATTATTTATATACAAAGTAGTCCACAGAGAAAATAACTTACAGCTTGCTGTGAATTACAGAGCTACGCACAAGCATCATGTGGGAATGCAGACAAATTTTACTCATAAAAATGAAATAAAAGAAAATGTGAGCCCTTCATGGTGTCTTTGTAACCTGAGCAACAGTTTTAAACATAATTTTCTCTGCTGTCTCCTGTTTAACTTTTGATTACATCAAAAAATATTAAAATAGAAAAATAAAACAAACTTTCTGTAGTTTATTTATTCAACTACAGTAAAAAATATTTCTCTGATGTTCTGAATATTTTGAAGATTATTAACATACATGCTTTCTTTCCTTCCTTTCCAGAAACAGAAGAAAGTGCAGACAGCCAGAGCCCTTCTCATTTGATACTCAGCACTATTATGTTCTCTTCATTGCCGGATGTCAAGTCTCAATATCAGAACAGCTTCAGTGAAGTGCTCTCCTCCTAAGCTGAGGTAATTTTCTTCCTAACAACTTGTTTTTAAGCATTACGGAAGTCTTCTGTTCCCTGCCAATAAAAATTTTTCTGGGGAGAACATTTCACTGTGAAGTATGGCATCAGTCGACCCAAAAGACTGGAACGCTGACACTTTCACTACCAGACAGGCAGATTTAAGACCCATCTGTTATTACAAATTTAGCAGTAATGCATTATGAGCACATGGATTTCAGTTTGGAAAGCAACTGAAAGTATCCGTTCCTTTCCCTTCATAAATAGAATATTGACATGATAGATGCAACGTTCTGGATTCATGGCCTGTCAGAAGACAACTGTATAACCACTAGGGATATGTCAGAGACTACATTTTGTCATGCACTGGCATTAAGAGCTAAAGTCACTGAGGACAAAGAGAAAAGTCTAATACTGGAACAATTAACAAGTCTTTCAAAGTTTCATTTCCTTTGGAAAATTGTTGGCTTTGAAAGAATCAATCTTGTCAGAAGTTCTAAGACAAAAGGAAGAAATGAAAGTACCTGTCCTAAGCCAAATGAGGAGAAAACTCCTTCATGTCCAAAGCCAGCTGTCAGCATATTCTTTGGGGAGAGAGATCATCTGCTTCTCAGGCACTTGCACACTGAGATAAGGTTCTGCTTAGTGGGATGGATGTTCTTACTTCAGCTTATTTTATAAATATTATTCACTCAGCATGAAAAACTGCATTCATGAGAGCTTACCAGTCCTTGGCCAGCAGCATCACGTTTCCTCCCAAGAACACAATCGTGCAGTGTGGGACTGATGTGATCAAAGTCAGCAACAGGAACATGCAGCTTTGGGTGCAGGCTAGAGGGCATCAGTTCACTACACTGTATTCCAAAAATAGGAGGTGGCTTCTGTTGAATCTTATCTAAGAATGCAAAGATGCAATTAGTCTTGGAACTAGGTTACACAGCAAACATTTTCATAAAGATTTATACCCTCACACAGCTTCAGTGTTTCCCCTCCTTTCCTTGTACATCAGTAGTCAAGACACTGGCAGGATTCTCTCTGTTGCCCTGGTAGAAATGTGCATCTTTCATAATGTAAGATGTAGTTTGTAGCTTCTTTCGCTCCCTGCAGTTGAAAAACTAAGAAGTTTCTGGAAATGCACACCAATGTAGATAAATTGTGGTAAACTGAATCAGAAAAAATATATACTGTTAGTTTAAATAATTAATTGTTTTAAGTAATGTTCAAGTAAATGTGATACTGTATAAATACCAGCGCAGAAAAGAAAAAAAAGGGAAAAATGCAGATGTAGGTGCACAGGGAGATTCTTATTAGTATCTCTAACAAAGTTGCCTCAGGCTCCACATTTGCTTTCAAAGCAATGAAATTCTATTACAGGGCAGTAACCAACGTGGCACATAATTTTTTGAGGTCGTTTAAAGCTTGCCTGTTAAGCAAACATTACTCTGAATTGTCTTCCAAGGATTCATATTTCCTGTATATTTGCAGCAGTTTTTTGTCCTATCTGTCTCCTAAACTATCATTTTGAATCACTGACAAACTGTTTGCCTAAAACCAGAACTCTCTTTTCATTGCCTTTCTGTTATTAATATTCCTTAAGTTACTTTTTAGCTTCTGCTCAAGGCTTGCTGCAATAGTTTTTTCTTTTTGTGGAAGTCCACTCTGCTTTACCATGGATCTCAATTGAACTAGAATGCACATAATGCTATGTGAACTGTAGAAGACAATATAACTTAATTTACCCAAAATAGGTTGAATAGACAGGTTTTAAGAATAATCAAAATCATATTTTTATTATCCAATAGAGCCAATAAGCCATGGAAGCTCTGTATTTTTTTCCCACATGGCACAGAATACACTAATTTCACTATCCATAGCAAATTGTAAAAGCATCCCAGTAAAACAAGGTGCATTTTCATACTTTTATCAATTTTTACAACCTTCTTAGCACTCAGTAGAAAACTTTATACTGAACAGTATTATTTAGAAGTGTTTATGGCTCATATTATTTATGCAAAATATATGCACTTGCATGCTTGCACGTATTTCTGTATGAAATCATATGTGTTTTTAGTAAAGTTTGATGCTAAATATTTTAGACCAACTTACAGTTTTTAGTAATGTGAATAGAGAGGCAAGTTATTCAATATCCAAGAATACATCAGTTTAAATGCAATAGGAAATTTTTTATAATGCCACCTGCTTGCATGTGTCTTTATAGAACTTGTATTTAGAATCAGTCTGTCACTGACAGCAGAATATAAATTTTTGTCTTTTTTTTGTTGTTGTTACTGTTGTACTGGGTTTCTTTTTACTGCTGACTACAAAGGCTTATTTATCAATATAAGTGGAGTTATATATATATATATCAATATAAGTGGCAGCCAACGTATAAACAGAGTGAATAGCCATGATTCAAGGCATTCTTTTTGTTAAGGATTATTATTTTATTTAAGTATCCAAAGGCCACGCAGGCAAGAAATTAGTCCCCGTCCTGTGAGATGGAAATATTGCTCACCTCTCTTTGCAAAACCACAGGCAATGAAATCCAAGTGATTAAGCCAAAGCTAAATGCTTTCCTCATCTCAGAAAGGTGGCACCATGCAGTTCAGCTGAGTTGTGGCTACCTGGAAAAGGGAAGAATTTGGCCACTTATGCCTGAAATGAGACATTTTAAACTTGTTCTAACCAGAGCATAGGTTCTGCTAAGCTGAATGATTTCACAACGCTGAGTTATTTCCCACGTTTCTTTGTTGCTCCAGTAAAGTAAAAAAATGCAGGAACTGCAAAGTCATATGATCTATGGAAGAGAGAATAATGTGGTTTCTAAGAAAAATATTTATTACCAAGCAAGCTGTATTGATTTATTAAATGACAGCTTCCCATCAGAGTGTTTGTTTATATGTGCTTGAAACCACAGTGGTTATATAAAGCCAGGACATTATTTGTTTAAAGGCATCCACTTGTGTTTTTCTTAATAGAAATATCAGTACATGACAATGCCAGGTTTGCAGAAGCTCATCCAGGAATAAACTCCTGAAAAATTATTTTTTTCCTAGAGCATCCACTAAGCCAGTGCAGGCACTGTGTCTCATTGCTAGTCTTCTAACATAAGATTTATAGGATGTTATAATTAACAACAGGTGGCAGGGAGCACTGTGTGCACAGCAAACAAACTATAAAGACTAGCAGCTCAGGAGACACTTATGAATCATCAAAACTTTTCCCTGGATAAACTCAAGTAGTAATCCTGTAGGTTTTATAGCTTTCTTTTTTTTTTCTTTTTCTTTTTTTTAATTCCTCACTCCCCACTCCCTTTTCCTTTTTTATGTCAGAGATTAAAGCCAACTCTTATATCCTAACACCTTTGTCTTTACGTTACTTATCTTTTCCACTTCTGTGTTTACCTATCCATGAAATCAGATGAATTACACTTCCCTATCACTGAGTACTTCTTGGAGAACTACAGACAAGTCCACACACAAAATTTTTAAATGATGCAGATTTTTTTGTGTCTCCAGTTTTCCAGCTCTCTCAAACTCACATTCTGCACAAAAGAAACCATACAGAAAAATAAAAGGTTCCATTCAAGATATACACAGCCTCCACATCAGTTTCAAGAAAACCCCATTTTCAGTTTAGGACTTAAAAGAAAGGGAGGAAAATATTGAGATGTGTGTGTATGGGAACTGTTGAGTCATGGCCTGAACCACTGATTGATCACCTGAGGCAAGGACTGGGTCAGCTGTAGGAGCACAAGTGAAAGCAATTCACCTGTGTGACCGGCCAGGCTCCACCCCTCCTACATCCCATTTAAGGGCTGACTATCACCTGGGAAGGATCTCCTTCTGAAGATCCCTCCTCTTTGGAGTTTTCCACTGCATGCCTAGGTCATTGGATATGGTTGAGCATTTCTTTTTTGGTTGTTTCTTTTCCACTACGATAATCTTTCCAACTATAACACCTGTGAAGTACTATCCTAACCGTACTACTCTTCCAACTGTACATTTGTTGACTGCACATGTGTGAGTGGGCAAAACAAAAATATGTCCTAAATTAATTATAGTCTGTGCAGTTAACAAGTGCCATTCTTTTTACATCGTTATTTCTGATGTGAAAATGTAAGTGAAGGATGGTATGCTGGGAAAGGCTTTATTGACTCAATCAAAGGAGGACTCATCTCACATCTACCAACTGATCCAACTTTCAGGAGTCATTTCCAATGTAATAAACTGAGGAGAATAAAACATTCACAAGATAATCATGTGCTGTAACATAATGATTATAGGAAGGTACTTGTATTTGGCTTTTTTTCTTTTTAATAAGAAAAACAATATTTTGGATAATTGGCTATATATCCTCAATGAGTAGAAAATACTTTAAACGCATTAACTCATAGGAAAATATAAATAGGAATGTTCAAACGTACAGAGAAAAAAAAAAACAACCAACAACAGTATTTGTACTATAGAAGGGGATTTGAGATTTTTACTGAGACATTCCACATTCTTGCCAATATAGTTCCTTCAGTTCCTCTACAAATAACTCTGATGCATGGGATTAGTTTCTACTAAAGCCTTTTTAGGGTGTTTCTTCTCTTTCCTTACCTCCTGCCCCCAACTCCCACGTACACTTGAGTCGTTAACCTTAGAGTTCTTAGCATTTCTGCACTAGAGAGTAATGACAATTATTCTTGATTTTTGCTACCAGGCTGCCAACATGAACACAGGGTGGTAAAAGCATGAGTACTTTACAGCATAGGGAACAAAAACTCTTCACGTTAACTGCAGAAGTACACGTTCATTTTTCCTGAACATATGGGACCATTTTACCCCAGGGCTGGATATTAGTTAGTACTTGGAAAAATCTAGGCTGTGACAATGCTACATAGATGTGCATTTACATACATCTCCATAATGGAAAGCGATCAGTTTTAGTGAGTATGCTTTATAATTCTACAATTGGACGACATCTCTCAAATCTGCCAGCAGGTATTAAGTTGTGTGCTTATTCAGCACAGCCCAAACTGGCACCGAAGTTTTGGATAAGACATTGAGAATTGTAGTCTCGATTGATTTTTGCTGATCTGCTTTATTGCCTAGCAGTGACTGTTGTAGTGATGAAGTTATCCTGCTGATTGCAGACTTTGCATTGGATTAAAATTCACATTGCAGTGTCCATCTATAGCTGAGACACTAGTTGCCCAAGGGATAGCTTGTTACTCTGGATAATTAATCAGAGGTGATGGGAAATTTTTCTTAATGTTCTTGGTAATCTCCAGGGCATCATCCATGAGTGAAGTGTTGGCCTCACTGAAGTGGAAAGCAAATTTCATCAGTAAGGAGGGGAGGCCAAGAGTTTTCTCACAAAGCACTTAACGACCTGGTGTCATCTGGCAAAGTTTCTCTGCGCAGTCCTTTTTCCGACTTGGAGAAATAGCTCATTTCTATTACATATTTCATACGCATACATACATACCAAAACCCTTATTTTGGTAACCATAGACATTTTAAGGAAGGTTCTACACATTCTTTAGGGTAAATAGTTTGTAAAGGGCTTGAATTTATTCCAGAGTCTGTCAGTTCTGTGTCCTTGAAATTGCATCCTCGGTAGGAGAATGTTTCTGCACAGACAGAAGGAAGGTAAATAAGACTGTCTAAAATGCTTAGAGATTCAAGTCTTTCACTTGAAACAGCCCAAAGACTATTGCTCTGTAGAGTGAAGATCATTTTTAAAAAATGACCCTCAAAGATCATTTTTATTTTTTAAACAAACAAAACCTTCCTTCTTTTTATCAGATGTTCAAATTTAGAGATTTAATAACTGGGTTAGTCAAAATAATCACTTTTTAAAAATCACTATTTTTTATCATTTCTTCCAGTAACGTTTTTATTTTTGAGACTAGCCATAGCTTCTAGAACTTACATATGTAGAGACCAAAAGGAGGTGCTTTTCTTATTGATGTGCTTCACTATAGCTAGATGAAAGTAGAAGAAATTTAAGAAAAACTGGAAGTATTTTCAATTCAAAAGAAGAATCCTCCCCAACCCGAACCTGTCAGACTTTTCGTTTTAAACTCTTCAGTGATTTAGACA
This sequence comes from Chrysolophus pictus, assembly GCA_037305975.1. Taxonomy (NCBI): domain Eukaryota; kingdom Metazoa; phylum Chordata; class Aves; order Galliformes; family Phasianidae; genus Chrysolophus; species Chrysolophus pictus. The sequence continues at coordinate 111,477,887 of CM074576.1, forward strand.
GATGTTAAATCCCATTGAAACTGACTCAGCGATTTATTTCCTCTAGTCAGCTCTTTCAGGTGTGATTTATTAATCCTGAATCTGAGAGATGAATTAGCACTTGGCATTTTTATTAGCTATTCATTGGTTTAGCCATCCTTGCTCTAAAACCAATATTTTCCTCAGCTGAATCTATTTAAAATAGAGATATTTTAAGAAATGTAAAATAAAGACTTACAATAATTTAATCATGGAAGTTACGATATACTGGATGGAACTATAAAGTCTCAGTTATAATTTGACTGATTTTTCATTTGTGTGTTGTAAAAACATACAAAATGTTTTCAAATGAGTAACTGCTGAACACAACCAGATCTTGATGTATAGATTTTGCCAAGCTCATAAAGAGAGCATTCCTTCTTTTGATTGTCCCCTGGCTCAGTAAATTTGACTCAGTTGAGAGCATACCACGTTACTGCTGAATGCTCTCATTTTGAGCGCTTCATGACAGTTTCAGTGTAGCAGGAGCTAACTAAATGCTTATTTTTTTGTATTGCTCAGCAGCACCATGAGCTCTAGTACGGACACTTCAACGGGCTTATTTCTCTTTATGACTACTTCAAGTTCTCCATAAGAGGTTCTCAAAGGTATCGGCACTTCTATGAATATAGCAAAAGTACCTGGCTTTCTGCATTTAACTGCAGTTGTGAAAGTCTGTAATTCACTGTAATATCATCTCCAATCTGAAAGAGAGATATTACAGGTAGGTACTTATAGAGATGTGTTTGTTAGCACTGTTTCTTTCTTCTGAATGGAAATTAGTACTGGCATCTTGCTTTTGCACTGAGCTGTTTCCTAAATTACTCAGTAAGGAAAATAAGACATTTCTGAGGTAAGATTAACACGTGATGAGATCTACATTTCAACACAGGACTTAGATACAGGATCTGTATCCATATTATTCAGGCACTGAACTTCCACTGAGCAGGAGTCAGGCCACCCACAGCTTGTGTAAGTGTTAAAGTTCTTTTTACGTGCCTTAGTTTCCCATTTGTCAAAACACAGTTACAGCACACCCTTTAACATCAGGGTTAGGATGGTAAACTGATTATAGTTTGTGAAGTAATGACATGCTGAAGGCTGTTTACTAGTACTCGTTGAATGCAAGGGTAGAGCTACATGATTTCTGCCATAAAGAACTTGCAATCTTACTACTTATTTGCAAGAGACATTTACATTGCCTACCTGAACCGTTTACATGTCCCATGATCCTGATCCAAAACAGCTATGAGTACTTCAGCCAGCGGAGTTGCTGTCGTTGGCATGAATCTTTCATTTGAATTCTTCTAAACTGGGATAAACTAACTATCTGCTGATATTTAACCTTTAATTTGTTGACCCGAATCCCTTATTTATGGAAATGTACACACGTGCCTGTACACATGAGAACACATAAAAAAAATTTTTTGGGGGGGAATAGGCACAATAAAACATCTCAAATAAAATGAAGGACAGTACTGAAACAATACAATCTATGCTGTATTTTTTCTGTAGGAATAAGGGTTAGGAAAGATGAAGGCTCTTTGCAGAAATGAATTATCATAAACCTTGTAGTGAATGGTACAACACTAAAATCATCCAGCAAAAATATCCTCTGTGCTTCTGTTCCTTTATTAAATGAATGAGAACTAAAAGTCAGATAAAGACCATACAGGTGTTGTATGCTTGTCTTTATATCAACTCTGCTCACACCAGCTCAGATCCGTATAGACATATTCACCTACTGACACTATTTTTGGAAAAAATATGTCATGGTGAGGGAGCGAAGGAGAAAACCAATAACATGTTGAAGACATTTAAATTCTGAAGAAGTACCAGTTAAAAGTCACTTTTCTGTGATTTTCACATTCCACAGCAATTTTGGCTCACTTACATGTCAGCCGAATAATTTGGCTTGAACAGAAGCTACTATTTTATTCTTCTTAAATACCATACTCTGGTAATGTATTTATTTCCTCTCAATCTTACCAATATAATTCCACAACATAAACTTCATAGGGAAATTTTATGGAAAACATCACACAAGTTTACAAATGAATAAACAAGAAAGTCATATACTTCCTACTCTAAATTTGATTTTCAAAGTGATTTTTTTTCTTTATTACAAGCCAGTGTGCAATGCTTTGAAACACTCTACCCTTTTGAAATTAGAGATGCCCTTTGCTCTGCATTTTCTAGAAAATTAATATTTATGATGAATTATGTATTTCACTTAAAAAAAAAAAAAACTAAAAAATCATATTTAAAGACTAGGCAACTCAGCAACTTTCCTTTATGCTAAATGTTGTAATGGGATATTGAGCAACAGTTATTTTTAGCAAACTTACTACTTCTTGCAAAAGATATAAATATTTCCATGAAATCAGTAAAATATCCACAAAACCAGGAAACAATTAGCCTTCCCTTCAATGAAAACATGTATCTGGTCATCATCTCTTGGGACGTTGGTTGCATGGGAGCTTCTCTAGAATGTATTTGAATTGCACTTCTTTGGACACATACTATGTTGCCATTTTCTCTAAGGTGTCAAAGTTAAGAATGGGATGAAACAAGTCAGTCACACTCACTCATCAGGATAATTTGAATTCAGCCGTGCATTATAATCAGCCCATCTTCTGCTTTTGGCAGATCTCCAACAATAGTTTTCTGGGACGTGACAGAAGGACAAATGCCAAGCTTTCATAGCAGGAACCTGTCCGCACTACTTCTCTCAAACTCACTGAGGTCTTCTTGTTTGTGAGTTATTGCAAACAACACAAACCCACCAATCCTCCTCTCTATTTGACATATCAGGTTACTGGCAAACGTAGGAAAACATAAACCTGTCTTGTGAGTCATAAGATAAAAAGTAGTTATCTACTGATGTTCAAGCCATTAGATCGATATTTTCCAAGCTTTGGTCCATGTTTTATTTTGCAATGAAAGCCATAGTTTTCACAGGATCTGAACTTGTTATATTAAATCTTCACCATTTAAGACTTGACAGAATTTGCACACTTACCTTTAAAAAAACTATTACTTAAAGTACAGATCAGAACAAGCAATGAACAGATCTGTTCATGTAATGAATGCAGTAAGCAGAAGTAATTCAGACTCAGAAGTTCAGACTGAGAGTTCAGTTTCAAAGTCTTACTACCCCCAAAACTCTGCAGGTGTAGGCTGCAGGTGTCCATTGCAGAAACCAACTCTTACTATTGATGCTTCACCTAGCAGATCTGGAAAGCAGAGTAAGTTACATGAAAGGTTATGATTTGATGAGGCTTGGGACTGATGGGTCAAAAACCCATTATCTTAAAAAAAAAAAAAAAATTCCCAGTTCACAATATTTTGGAAATAAATAGGAAGGGGGAAAAAAAAAAAAAAAGAAAAAAAAAAAAAGCATCTACACAGATCTGGATTATTCTCAGACAAGCTGAAGATGGAAAATAATTAGATCATCCAGCCCATTTCCCTGCCAACACAGTAATGTACTTTGCAATACATATTCTAGTGCTTAGGTTTTGTTGTTGTCTGAAGTCCCTTGGAAAGGGAGATTCCAGCATTTCCTTTGGATACATGCTGGCACACTACCAGGGAGGCTTTTCCTTCCCTGTTTAGCCAAGCATTCCCTGTTCCTTCATTTTTCCCTCTTTATTTCTTCTTCCACTAAAGAACCCTTCTTCCCTCTGGGTGCCAGCACCCTTCAGGGATCCAGAGGATTGCCAACAGGAATACACGTTCCCAAAAAAAGCTATTCCATACTATGGAACCAGTTGCAAGTAGTTTTAGGAGAACATTCCTGTAGCCTCCTTTTGTTTACTGCCAGATGGGAAGAACAGATCTGAAAAGTGCTTCAACACCTTTCAACATCTTTAATGCAATAATTTTTCAGTATAAACTTCAGGAGAGTATTTGTTAAACCCAAAGCTTGATCATCTCAGATCAGGTTAGGATTGCTGGAAGTGAGTCCCACTCTGAGCAGTAAGTTCACATACACCACATAACTTGTGATTTGTCCTTTAAAATAAGTGGCCTGACGAAAGAGCAGAAAAATAGAGATGTTCTTGGCCCAATGGGGACAGAATACAAAGTCAACTATCTGTGCTGTATGAATGTACTCAGAACAGCATCAAGTACATACAGAACATTCACATGCAACAATTACAATGATGCTATAGATGTGTACTCCTTCCAAGCACTTCTGTTATTGACAGAAACAAGATTTACTACCATTCAACAGCCTGTGTGCAAGCTAAGTATCTTATGTGTGCTTGTGAAGAGCTCCTTCTGTAGTTCCCACAAAAGCTGTGGCTCACAAGGAACCACTGGACAAGACAGCCTGCTTATTTTCAGACATTTAAAGAGTCAGGTCAAGACAGGAATTTGACTGTGGTTTGCTAAACGGAAGCGTCTTCATGTTAACATTGTCAGATTGAGTAACACAGCCTTCTAACATAAGCAGTCCAAGTCTGCTACCCTGATGAAAACATTGTAGTATAGGTCATGATAAATGTCATTCTCAAACAATTAGTTTAATTTTGCATTCTACAGGCCTAGCTAAAGCACTCAGAAATATTTTCTTTGAAGAACAACAAATGTTAAGTATCTTTTTGTTCAAATTTGAGCAGGTGGACTTTTTAGTAGTTGGTCATGCAGAACAATTTGCACAACAGAAGAATTAAATTTCCATTACCTAATTCAAAAGACAGGACAAATATAAAAGAAAAACAAAAGAATTTGATTGTAAATCTGTCTACCTCCTTGAAGGAATAGAAATATTCTTGGATGTGTCTTCTCTTCTGACACATTTATACTGACTACAATGGAGGAACAGGCAGAGCAGGCCTTTAAGGTACATTGTGGCTCCTCTGCTTAGCAGTAGGTTTAGGTTTTTCCTTCAGTGGGGGAGACCCCTTTCCCACTGAACAGTGAAAAGGGAGAGACTGGGAAGGCACTGGAAAACTTGTTCCATTTCAGTGAAAGAGCAAGTTTCATCCATTCCACAAAGCACTTCTGACAACAAATGATAAGGTAGTCTAAATGAAACTTTAAATTTAAATCTGTGCACTGTCAACCAGTCAAGTGAAGATTAACCATACATTTCACGTGAAAGTTGTTTATGAATGGGGTTACTTTGGGCAAGCCCTGTAAGGGTTCAAGTTAGTTTCAGAGTAAAGATTGCACAATGTTACCTCAGGGTCTTTAAAACCTATGCAGTATTCTCTATCAGCAGTGTTTTGTCCTAAGCTTAAAAGAAAAAAAAAAACTTTCTGTTGAATCAGCAGTCACAGCAGCCAACAAAAATAATATATAATAAAGAAAGAATACCCTCTTGATCAGAGCAGTGCATGTAGCTTGCCTTCTGTAATACTTCTTACTTATTCCGTTAAATGCACAGTCAATCAGACAACTTACTATTAGAAGCACAAGTTGCCTCAAAGTTCAGAGGTGGAGGGAGAAATCAGATTTGAGACTTTCTACCTTCTACAAATACCAAGATAACTAGGAGATTATGGGGATTTTTTTAGGCATTTGCATCACTTTCACTCTAATCCAAAAGAAGTAGAAGCTTCTTTTTCCTAGATCTGGACCCTTATACTCACAAAAATCAAAGAAAAAAAGGAAAAGCAATAACACCCCCCCCCCACACACACACCAAATACACCACAATCAAAGAATTTGGCAAGAAAAAAAGCAGAGATATGGGTGAGTAATGTTAAACTAACAAATCTGCATCTTAGCACATCCAGGATGACAGTCCTTTTAAAGAGCCAAGCTCTTTTTTCTTTCTACAACAACTTTTTTCTTGTGTTACGTTTCCTGTTTTCCTTTCATTCTTCCAGAGAGGGATTGTTCTTCTCGTCAGGGCAGATAATTCCACAGCCTGTGGTACTGCTTTGATAAATGCAGAGGACGAGAAAGCTTCTTAAGTCCAAATTCCCATGAATAAGCACACCAGGCATCTTAGGCATACTTTGTAATAGTTTCCAAGTTCATTGATAACATTGCCTTGAAACTCTCCAGCGAGGAGGATGAAATTGTGTAAATACAGCAAAGTGTAATTGTCTTTTTAATTTTGTAATGTCTAAAGTAACTTCTCTATAATGCCATTATGTTGTTCTTGGAAAGACCTACTGCAGAGCCAGATTACGCTCTGTTGCATTCCCTTTCCAGATAGAAGAAGAATCCCTATTCATCAGCCAGAAAGTTTGCCTCTTAACTTCAGGAACTTCATGGCTGTATATTCACATGTGAGAAAACCACCTTCTTTAATAAGCCTTGAGGGGTTTACATTCAAAAGAACAACTGACAATCTGAGGCTCAACAGTTGACAGCCTGCATCTGCCAACAGAAGCCAGCTTGACATAAACCATTTCCATTTCAGCTTCATTTGCTATTCCATACAATTTGTCTCTCAGCTGCTGCCTCATCCCAGCTCCACATCATGGAGGGCACTGGAAATGCAGTGCGTGGCAGGCAGGAAGAGCTGACAAAAACTGTAACTCATGCTGTGCCAGGGTTCAGGGCAAAGTGCTTCCTCTGGTATTACAGTAACACTGAAACCATAGCTTGCCCAGCTCTGTACACAACAGCACAGACATCTGTGTGTAAAATGACAGATGATGGCACCCATCTGTGAGAGACAGAGGACAAGTTATGTTTGTGGAGGTCATAGCCAAGTCCTCCAACAAGAAATGTCAATGAATTTTTAACTTCCTGCAAAGCAAACATGGTGTTAGTCACTGATAACGTCCAGTCTTTCCTCTGTCTATCTGATGCTTAATCTCTGCCAGCTGCATAACAACTGCTAAAATAAATATGCAATCCCATTAGTGAGCCCTTTACTTCCACTTCTGCTCCCCTCTCCTCCCTCCTCCCCAATTCATGTTCTTGAGTTTCTCCAAAATGAAAGGGGAAAGAAAACATGGCAGCTTTTTTGACATGTAGAAAAGGGACCTCTGTTTTGTATCTCCTTTCATTAATTTACCAAAGCTCATGCAATATGTAGCAATATTGCCTAATTATTTTAATGTGAGTAGTAGTATTTAGCATGACACAATCAGTCTCTGCAGAAGAAAGTAACTTCCTCAGACTCTAGAATGGCTGTTTAATGCCCTGACTCCCTCTTTGTATTGTCTGATATGGGCACTCCACAAGAGTGTTCCACAGAAAGACATATCTTCCAGGCAGATTGCTTTCTCTTCTTTATAAAGGTTTTGATATACCAACTAACTAAAGAGAACAAATGTGTAGAAGCATAAAACCCTGAACTCCAAATCCTGGAATCACAGAATCATAGAATGCCTTGGGTTGGAAGGGACCTCAGAGATCATCTAGTTCCAGCCCCCTGCTGGAACTGGCTGCCACCAGCTTACATCAGGCTGCCCAGGAACACAACAAGCTTAGCCATGAACTCCTCCAGTGATGGGGCATCCATAGCTTCTCTGGGCAGCCTGTGCTAGTTCCTCATCACCCTCCGAGTTAAGAATTTCTTTCTAATCTCTTTCAAATCTCTTTTTACAGTAGTAAATTTTCATCTATCTTAGGTTTTTTTAATCTTTTTTTCTTTTAGATATCTTGGATTTATCATAAAATTACATGTCAAAATTATATATACAGTTATGTATTTTGTAGATAAGATATATGGCTTCTTAGATTGACATCCGTATGGCAAGGTCTGCTAAGCATTTCAAATGAAATGCTTCCTCTAAACTCTCTGTAAATTCTTCTATTATAGTCCACATTTATTTTATTGGTTTGCTAGGGAAACTAAATTTCTGCTTTTCTTATGAGCATCTCATGGAAGGAGTCCAATGCAGTAAGAAACATATCAAAATCATCAACAAGAAGGCTTTATTATTTTGTAATTTATTTCCTGCTGTTAATTCCTTAGCTGATCTATCTGATTTCTGACTGATTTCACAGGTCACTAGACTTGCCAACACATTTTTGCTTTAAGTCACTTCCTTGCCAGACCAAATGGAGAAATAAAAAGTCTTCATAAAGAGAACAAGCATATCTTTCAGTCTTCCTGCCTCCACTGCTGAATACAAGACAAGATAGGAAAAGAGACTATTACAGGCAATAAAAGGGGCATGCATACTTCTTATGCATATGCATACACCCTCTATATTCCATGAAGGAGACAGTTCAATGGGTAGAATTCTAGGAGATATTTCAAAAGCAGTAATACTGGACCTTTCAATCATGGATTAGGACTTCTTTGTGGTACTCGTAATACATATAACAAGAATGTAGCCTCTGAACTAAAAGGCTTTTATTCTAAACTAGATCTTCCAGTTCTCTTCTTTCAGTTCTCCTCTTTTGTCAGTGTGCCTCACAAACCTGCCAACATTGAAACCCACCTTGGAAAGCGAGGACAAGTCTTGTATTTAAAACAAAATACTCTGTTACTAGGAACTCAGGTTATTTCATGTTATAAACTTAGTCAAAAAGACAAAAGTGCAGATCCCACCACAAGCACTCCCTAAGAGAAGGAAGCTTCTCAATAATGCGATAGGTATGGATGAGACAATGGCTTTCACTTCCTTTGCTGGGTTTTATACGGTCATGAACTCTAGAAAATTTTAGAATTTATTTATTTCTACCCTGATGTAATTTTTTGCTTTGCTCATGAAACAGTCTGCTTTATTTGCATCCCTAAGGTTTTACCTTTATTAAAGGATAAATCAATTGTAAGTTTAAATGTTAACTCAATTAGGGTGTTTATGTGGGGTCTTTGCACAATGTTTATGAGATAATGTTTGAAGTAAAACTCAGACATGTTCTGTTTCTGATTTGTACCACAAAAATTGCAGTGCAGCTAGGAAACATACTTCAGTGAGTCACATCTTGGAAAAGCAACAGATAAATGGCTAAAAATGCAATAATGGTAGGTTATCAGGAAATAAACAGTAACTGAGCTAATAGACTTGTTTGTCATCCTGCTCACGACCACTTCTAGTCCATGTTTAGGATGAGACTTCAACCATCCAACTAAAGAAAACCAGTCATTACTCTTGATGACTTAACACCCATAACAAAGGCAAAAAAAGAACTGAATTTATTTTTTTCTGCCAAGTAAGGGTACAAAGATTGAGACTCTTGAAAGACAGGAATTTATGATTCCAGCCTCTAGCTGATCAATATCCCTTAACATTTTCTTACACATCTCAGAACTCCTTGCAAATATAATGAACACCTACCAATGCTTTAGTCTCCCAAAATAGGTAGCATTATAACAGCTTCCCTGTGTAAAACTGAAAGTGAAAGTGTGTAATTACCTACATACCTATAGGAGCAAAAGTGGAGATGATAAGTGCTAACAACTCTGCTGGTATCACTATACATTTATAGCCTTTTTATTTTTCTAGGTGGAAGCATTACACATTCACACATAAACGCCGAAGAAAAGAAGAGGTCACACTAAGTCATGAAATACAACTTATTTGTCCAAACAAAATTCCTTACTGCATTCAAAACATACTTTCTTTTAACTATCCATCTCATCTTTACTTTTTGGCCAGGATCAGAACAGTGGTGGAAGTCACAGTCCAGTTCCTCTGTAAAGCAAATGCGTAGGCTAAGTCCTGTAAGTAACGCACTGGCAGCATTCATCTCCGAACCTCTCCTTTAAATTGTAAACCTATTCCCACAGTTGGAAGCGTTTGAGTTAGGGCTTCAGCTTTTGTCAGGAGAAATATTGCCTTTAATCCTCTGTGTTACCTCAAGACTGGGTTTCCCACCTTGTAGAGGCTGGATCAGGAACAGGACCAAAATAATTCTTACCTGAAGCAACCTCTTAAAATATATTAAAAAAACAGCTGTTCAACGCTTCCATTACATTTGCAAGTTTATTTTTTACTCGGGTACAATACTGACACCTCTTCAAAGTTGCTAGAAATTTATTTTGAAGCAGAAACAAATGGAAAGATGTCCAATGAGTCATTTGATTTATTGCAGTAACCCTCTTTTAAATGCAGTGTTAAAGTGATCATGTGTATAAAAGTTAAGTACTGTGATTCTGTGGGAAGGTTTAAAGGAATAAGTGATACACATATGCTTTTCTAATTACAACTGTATGTGTTGGGGTTTTTTAAAGTTGTTTAAAAATAATGCTGTATCACTGTATAGTATGTGCAAACTAAACTAAGAGTTTACTTCAGAGAAAAGAGTGAGAAGACATACCCTCCAGGCTAGATAGCAAAAGCTTTGGCACCTCTGAAGTGGATCTGGAATGTTTCTACACATAGGTGTGATTCAAAACAGTATACACACATTTCCAACAGCAAGATTTGTAATTCCTCACCATCCTACCAAAAATGCTAAAGGAGTCTGATAGTTTGTACACCATCTTGGCTGAGCCTAGTGTTCGCTGATGCCAGATATCATTCCTAATGTTCTCAGCCTCTTACATGGATTTCAGGACTTTGTATCCAAGAAGTCCCTAATGCTTTTGTGGAAAATGTTATTACTGAGAAGTACTGCATGTAAGGCTTACATTTCATTTTATGATCTTTTATAGAAAGCAAATTTTATCTCAGTATGTTGTTTCCTTGTCAATCCATCCATTTATCTACTCCTTCCAGACCAAGATAATATTCAAGCTCACTGGGCAATATGAGTTTCAAACTGAGAGAGGTCTAAAATAGGATTCTATCCTTGCACAAGTTCCTGAAAATCAGTGGGTGAGCAGTGGGTAGAGACAACTTGGCAACATGACCACAGAGGGAAAGGCAGACAAGATTCATCTGTTAGTCATTCAGTTTGGCCTCAGGGAAGTAAATAATGTAATCCAGAAGAAATCAGAATTCATTGGTTTTGCTGCTCACATAGCAGCTTGGACAATCCAGTTGGGTGATACAGTAATGGAACCATTTGGGATCCAAATGTTTTACCCATCCTCACCATAGCACACCAGGAACACATGTTGCCTGATTACAAGTCGGATGTTGAGACAAGTACAGAATTTGTGGAAGGAAAGGCAGAATTAGTCCTTCCCACTGCTCTTTTGGTTTTCCTCCTCTTCCTAAACTCCCATTTAATAATATATGGTAATCTACAAGATAACTTCAAGCACCTTGGATGTAAAATGAACCAGTTGGCAGAAAAACAGGGAAAATGTGCTTCTAGGTTACGCATTTACATTAAAATGGATGCCAGTGTAATGCTATTGTCTGGCAAGATGACCATGTACTAAATTTACTCAAGGGAAAAGGTGAAGGAATCATTGCTCTCTTGCCAGAGAAATACTTGACAAACAGAAAAGTGCTAGACAGGTAGTAGGAATCTGAAAGTTTGCCATGCAGTTTACTGTCTTTACTATCATTAAAACATCTGATTCTATTACACATTTTTTTATTTACTTCCACTCCTACAGCTTAAGGATTAAGCAAAATGAATAACAGAGTGCCTTACGAAATAATAGAACATTCTTAAAAATGTTGAAGTTTACCAATTTGGAAATAAACAACCATCAGAGTTTTGCCAGACTACAGGAAAAAGATGATACTGAGTGGTCTCCACACTGTCATCATCTCTTTATAGCAATATGAATTTTCCTCTTCACCACAAACCCAGTCTCCTCTGTTTTGTCTATGTAGTTCAGAATCTACATCCACTGCAGACATGTTTCAGGCTTTGTAGTTTTCAAACATTTGTATTAAGTCCTCACACTTTTAATAAAATACAAAAGCCATCCTTATGGGGCCCAGTTTTTCCCCTCTGCCCTCAGCCAACACTCCTACTTTAAAAGAGTGCTTTGCTTAAGGTGAACAGTCAGGCACAGGCACTCTTCACAGTATCAACAAGTGCTTTTCCCAAGAATGCAGTCTCTGTTCAGGAAAAAATATTGAGAAGATTAAAAACAGAAGTGGGGGACTATACTCTTTAAACTCTCTCTTCAAAAAACAGAAACATTACAAATGTTACAAATGTATTTGTTATTATTAAAGCCAAAGGAGAAAAGAAAGGGGAGAGATGCAACAAATCAAGGCATTTCAAGAGTCCTTAGTGCAACGTGTCTCTTTCTGTTTTGTAAATCCACCTCTATAACCCAGAAAAACATGGGAGACACCCAGCTGATTACTTGGCCCATAGGAATTGGCAAAAGGGATCCCTCAGGGTAGGTACACAGCATCTTCCCAGCCCCAAAATAAAAACAGCAAGTAATCACAGAATCACAGAATCACAGAATTGCCAGGGTTGGAAGGGACCTCAAGGATCATGAATCTCCAACCCCCCTGCCACATGCAGGGCCACCAATCATCCCACCTAATGCTAGACCAGGCTGCCCAGGGCCCCATCCAACCTGGCCTTGAACACCTCCAGGGATGGGGCATCCACAACCTCTCTGGGCAGTCTGTTCCAGTGCCTCACCACTCTCTCTGTAAAGAATTTCCCCCTGACGTTCAACCTAAATCTCCCTTCCCTCAACTTAAAACCATTTCCCCTTGTCCTGCTGTCACTCACCCTTTCAAAGAGTTGATTCCCCTCCTGTTTGTATGCTCCCTAAGTAAGCATAAGAGTAAGCTTACTGTCTCTGTGCTCTGCAGCCATCTGCTGAGCTGACACTGGTAACGTTTGTGAAGTAGACGTGCCATCAAAATTTATAAAGCGTTATCCAAAATCAAAGCTGTTTCTTCTATCTTTTCAAAAACTATTGCATTTGAGTTATAATTAGTTCATATCTTTCAGATGTATTTCCAGACTTCCTGAAGCATGAGGGTGATAAGCAGATTTAGTAATCTGATCCTCTGATCCCAAGAGACGAGGATCTAAGTATTACTCTTGTGACACCTCTGCCTCAATTTTATTTGAATACAAGATGGGGGAAAAATGTATGTATGTATGCATGTTACATAGTATAGAGAACCAAACGGTTGGCAAATGATTTCAGAAATGGTTAAATACATGCAACTCACCCAAAAAATCCAGAACTTTTTGAGGGGCCCAGAGATACATAAAAAGCAGGGGCACAGGGTCACCTACCAACACAAATATAGGGTCACCTACAAACAAAAAATAATTTCAGTAAACTTGGAATGCATTTTTCACTCAAGAAATTATTTGAGTTTCCATCGCTGTTCATTCATACGCTTTTAAGTTTCTAGTAACTAAAGAAGTTTGTTTCATCGACACAGAGATACAGTATACATCTCTAAGTATTAAAAGAAAAAGGATTCCTCATTGAGGTTGGTTTGTTTGATTGTTTTTCCAAACTGCAGTACGGCATAAAATGTTATCAGCACAAATCTTTATAACCATATATATTCATGTATGCACTTGTTATTACTTCCTCTCCCGAAATATTATAATTGAACAAGAATACAAACTCACCTCAAAAGACTCAGTATTACTTCTAGTTCAGAAAATCTTTGAGAGTGGCAGGAAGAAAAAAGAAAGTATGAAAAAATGTATCAAGAATCCAAAACACCAGTCAGGAGAAGCAAGTACAATAAAGCTGCAGTCAGCTCCAAAATGGCCCCTCTAGGGCTGTAGTTGCTTTGCTCTACCAACAACAAAGAGAAAGCAACAGCAAAAAAGAACAGTGGGGAAAAAAGTCTTCTTGTCACAGTCTTGCCAGCTCCTTAGCCACTTGGTATTGTTCACTATGCATTACATGTCCTCAAGATAATATATTTTGCAGTTCTTACTTAGAAACAGAAAAGTGCACACGTAGACTTTTTCTGCAATGACAAAGGTACGTACTGCATCATGAAGTCTCAAAAACCAAAGTAAACAAGAGGAACCCAAATCTGCTAGATAAAAACATACTTTTGCATACAAATATAAGCACAGATTGTAAAAAAAAAAAAAAAAAAATCCTTTGGCTTCTAGCATCTAAATCATTTGCAATGATAGGGCAATGGCAATAATCAACCTTAAAAAAAAAACAGTTGAGGTAAAGTTAAGCAAGACAAGGTTGCACCTTATTTGAGAGGCTTAGGTTTGTAGGAGGGGAATTAGCAAGTGCTTTCTATCATTGCAATACCTCTTTGAGATTTCTATGGTGTGCAAGTTTCTTCCCGCGTTTTTGGTTTTCACAGCCTGTTTTTGTTATTACATTCACTATGAAGAATGATTTTTGCTCTTTTATTTCAAAGGCAAACTTTGAAATTTGAACAAAGTAGCGGATTTGTGCTACATTTTCATATCCCACATTCCTGTGTTAAGAATGTGCTTGAATCCTGGAAGCTAGACACACTCACATGAACTTCACTTTACATTTTTTCACACTGAACAGTCCCAATGGCTTCAGACTTGAAATCTGAAGTCAAGCCTTCCCTTCCAACTAGCATCTGCAATAATAACTCAATAGCAAAGTTTGTTGCTTAAAGGCATTTCATGTAATATCTAATTCAAACCTGACCTTATAAAACTGGACCCTTTATGTCCAACTGCTGGCACTGTTTGACTGAGGAAGAGTTGGTCCCAGTACATATGAGTATTTATTATTTTCTTAGTACCTACATTTTCTTATCAAAATGTAGAGCCAGACTGACTGAAAAATACCTGCAAGACACACTAGCACACTAGCACACTAGCATTATCTGCACATGGCTATTACTGTTCATAAAGTATTACTGTCCATTATCTTTGTAATGATGACTATATCCTAAAAATTCATCTTACTTGTATGCATGTGATAGAAAACCTGTAGCTAGGCATTATAACATCCAGTTCCTATCCCTAATAGATAAATACTGAGTGCTTAAACTAACATATTCAAATCCATACAAGACCACAAAATGCTGAGAAACAACTCTTTCTCGAGTCTCTAGAAAGTTTCTGATGCTCAGAGCTTCTGAAAAGAAGATTGCTTATTAGATGCCAAGTTTCAGGCATTGACATTTGGAAAATGTTGGCCAAAGCTCCTTGGCTAAGCTCTAGGGATCTTGTTGAAGGAGTTCATAAACACGAAGCAAACAAGCAATCATTGTGTGGGCTGAAGAACACTCTTTGAGATGCACACAAAAGGAGTATTTTGATTAAAGGATGTGATACCAAGTCAACATTAGCTTGAGATTGCCAAGTGGAGGCCACCAGATGACTGACAAATGCAAATGCACCCTTAGCAGATGTTTCTCATTTCTGTGTATTATTCTTTAATCATCACAAGTTTTGTTTCTCCCACTACACTCTATAACATACTTCAGGGCTCAAATAAAACACTGACATTTTCCCAACATGATAGGCAGCACTGGAAATAAGGGAACAGGACATTTTTAGAAGAATTTTTTTAAAAGTCCTAGATTCTCTGACTGTATTTTACTTAGCTGATATTTGACCTTTTTCTTTTTCCTTTGCAGTGAATGATTCTTCCCTTCTGAATTTTTTAGGTGGTATTTTTGCAAAAGCAGAGATTTCCCGTTACTCATCACAGGCTTTACCTTCTTTTTTTTAATTTGAAGACACTATTTCTATGTTGTCTAATCTCCGTAACTCAAGACCATTTGCCATTTTAACTACAGTCTTGATAACAGTGATAATAAAATTGATTGCAGTTGTTAGACACAGGATTATGTTTACGGAATTCTTCAACAATCTTTAGTCATATCTTACTTTTCATTTGAACAATCACTGCTAAGTTACAAAGCTGATTTACATTTTTGTTCTTGCAGTCAGTCATTCACTGTTTGTGGGCACACTTGTTTAACTGCTTGAAGTTCCACATACATCAGGTGACTAAAGTTCAGGGAATGTTTAGACATCGCTCTCAGACATAGGGCTTGAATTTTGGGTGGTCCTTTATCGAGCCAGGAGTTCAATGATCTTTTTAGGTCCCTTTCAACTCAGCATATTCTATGATTCTGTGATTCTATGAATAAGTATTTTCAAAGGAGATGGTGATTTCGAATATTTGGCTTTCCACAAGTGCCCAACTGCAGACTATGCAGCAAGGTCAGCCCTTCCCCAAGTGCTGAATGCTTATTTCTGAGAATAAGATTGCTTTAAAGTATCTCAAACTGAGCATTAGTCTGCTTTCAAAGCGTACATAGGCAAAAGCCATCATCATTTGTGTCAGGTATAAAACTAGGGTTAGCATTCAAAGCCGAGACCAAAATGTTCACTGCTTTCAAAAATCAAGTTGCAATTTCTTTTTGTGACAGCATCATCAATTGCTTTGGAAGTTACAACATTCTAGAACCAGTAATGAAAAGCTGAAATCTTAATCATACAAAATCCTTTTTTTCTGTTGATTTAAGCTGGAGAAAGAGGAATAGAAGAAATCTACAACATATGAGCAAAATTATCTCTAAATGGAGTGTTCAAAAATGTTTCCATCAGGCATCCGCAGACGGGTCTTTAACTGAAAGCCAAGTATTAAATGGCATCTATTTTAAGTTTTGCATTCCAAGAAAGAAAGTATGAGCCAGATAAGTTAGTCTGTGTTGACATGTAAAGTACATCACACCCATTAGAAGGGCAGACATGGATCTAAATGACCCAAAAGATTCTCTGTGACTCAACTGAATACCAAAGAAAAGAAGCATAAATGAATTTGACCACTGGTAATTCAGTTGTAGTCACTGCACCTCTGAATCAGCCTGTACGTAAACTTCCACTAGACAGAAAACACCTGGAAAAGTTCTCCTAAGAGGGCTTGCTTCTTTGACAGCTTTGGATGACAGCCTGCATAAACAAAGAGGCAAGAAAGAGACATTGTCCTTTTCTTTTTTTCTCTTTTAACTACAGCATTGTTTTTACGATCACTTCCAAAAGGCCAAATGTACAGTTCCAGAGCTTTTTCTACAAGCAGAGCATACACTTATGAGCTTGGAGTTATCAATTTACGCTTAGTATTTTCAACATTCTTCACTGTAACTCATGCTGGTTTTCCTTCAGAGTTTATATCTAATTTTCCCCAGAAAGCTCTAAAATTGAAATTTTTGTGCACATAAAAACTTCACTCCTCAACTATTAGTCTCATGTATGATATCACTTCCTTTTGTTGTTTATAAGCAAGAAGATTGTTCAGAAATTTCCCAGATTTGTGTATTCTCAGTGAATTAAAAATATTAATTTAATCTTTATTTAAACAAAATAATTAGAAAATCAACCTGATGTCAAACTGAGACTAGTTTCAATAGTAGTGATGGTAACTGATTAACTTCACCCTACTTAACAACATTGTTTAAATTCTTCCTGCCTCCCCCTGAGTCAATTATTTTAAAACTCGAGGGATTTCTCTTATGCACATCTGCGAATTCAATGTCAGTTCCAGACTCACATTCTGGTGGTGAATCAAGCTGGCCTCAGTTCACCCAACAAGAGGCCAGCTTTTACCAGACAAACAAACTGAGGTGACTTAATACTTGTGGGGTTTCACTGACTGATATCTGGCATATTTACTTGCTTTCACCATCCTTTTTCCACCTCTAATGAATCAAACATATTACTACATTCTGTTGACAAATTGAAGATGATAGGAGAGAGCAGATGAGATAGACATTAAGAATTTTAAAGTAAGGACGCATGGCTTAACTCCGTAAATATCTGACACCACCAGCTCTTCAAAGGGAGGCTTTCATTTCTGAGAAAGGATTGAGAAACAGATCTAAAGTTTAAGTGTTTTCTTATCATTTAAACTAGATTATTGGGAAACTAGGCAAGAAATAATTCCCAATTACTGCATCATCACCAGTGAATGTCCTAGGTAGTATACATAGCATTACTTATTATTGATATGAGTTATCCATATATGGTATATTCTTATAAATGATGGGAAACTAATCATCGAATCATAGAATGGCTTGGGTTGGAAGATACCTCAAGGATCATCAAGCTCCATAGTAAATATAAAGTTTGATTCTTTTTTTTTTTAGTACAAATTTGAGCAGTACCAAAATGAGAATTCATTACTTAGTGTCTTACCATGAACTAAGCCAAGTTACAAAATTAAACATGAATTGATATGATTTGGACTTCTTCCATCAAACAGAAACAGTGTTGGGCTCTTAACATCCCTGAGGAAAGAGACCTGTGCAAATAAGTCATGAGATCAAAAGCTTGGCACTGCCAATGACTTCCTGAGAACCTTTAGGCAAATTACTTTCTTTTTTCCTTTGTTTTCCTGTTTTTTCCTGGTTATAACAAAATTTATTCATAGTTACCCTAGAAATTCTTTTGGCTGTAAACCATTGGTTCTTGAGCACTAAGCAGCACTAGTACAAAACTGGCTGTCATAAGCACATCGTTTTGTTGAGAACAGGAACATAATTTCATTTTTTTCCAGCTGTTGTTTCTTGGTGTGCTCCCATGTAATCCTGCTCGTACTCCTTCCAGGGGGCTTTTTTCACCTTTACGTAGCTTTGTTTCAGGGCTGTCTGCTCACAGTCTTTCAGGCCTGATTTTGTGGCTCCTGCTCACACAGGGTTGTACATATCACTCCTCCTGAGTGTCTCTCAGACTAATTGATAGGAATTGCTCAGGCTGAGGGAAGCCATGTGTAGGGGACAGAAATGCAACCTAAGATAACCGAGACCAAACAGGGATAATATACCCACGTCAATTTCTAATACTTTTTGAGGAGGCTGCTCTTCCTACCTTCAGATCTGAGACTTCCAGTCTTTTCCTTAAGAAATTCCGAGTTTTCTCATCTTGTCCCATCATGCTATGCCTTTCTTTTCATTTTCTCTCAGGCAGATGCTGTTTTTGCAGCACTATTCTCTTCACTGCTTCTTAGCCAACTGTCCTTTAGTGTCTAATGTAATTTTTTGGCTTGGTAAGTGTCATTTCTCATCCTTTGCTCTTTGTGGATCTACCTTCACTTACACTGCATAGGCCATAAAATCTATAAGATGATTCTGCCTTTACTACACAGCACCCATAGTGCCCTTCTCCTTGGCAGTCTAACAGTTTGTTCTTTTATCATAACCAGATGCTGGAGACAAGTGGAAAAACATCATATTCCCCTACAAGACAGATATCTTGCATGCTGTCAAATATGGTGTCTGTACCCTTTGAGCCTCCTGACCAAATTTCTTGAAGATATGTTTTTGGAAAGAGTGCAGTGTCATTGTTACTAAGAGCTAATGCCAAAGCAAACTAGTTCAAAGAAATATCTTGGAAGACTATCAGTAGATGCTAGGAGCTCAAATCCCAATAATTATCATAGCATGGGAAAATCGATAGATTTTCTCAATAGCTTCCTAAGAGATGGCCCTTATAGAAGACCTGTTTAGCAAAGATTTTCAACTTAGTAGGCTAAGGTTCAATGTAAATCCTAATATCTGCCATAAAAATAGAGAGTAAGTAATATTGATAACTTTCTACCATGAAGAGAAACTTGAAATATCATAGAATGCTTTCTTGGTCGCATAGGGAACTACGTATTTGAAAAAAAGCCAGCAGGCTGTTTCAAACTGAATCACAAGCATTTCTGCTGAGAAAGCAGCAGCTGCCTCAGAGTCATTAACAATGAGGTCTGCTTTGAAGAGATGGAGCAAATTTATTTGCTCCGCAACAGAGTAAACCTTTAGTTCTGATTTTTTTGAAACATTCTTTCAATAGTTTAGCCTGGGTTTTGAGCAACCTTTTCAGAATTAAGCACCCTACCAGACTGCTGCCAACAAAGGTTGGTTCATTCCTCAGTAAAGTGGAAGTCTTGTTATTTAAATAAAGTAGCTACTGTAGTAGATTTGCAGATATGTTAAGAGTATTACAGGATCTAGAGGTAGATTTAGGAAGAAAATACTATAAAGCAGGAAAAAATTAAACAGTGTACTTATTGAAACTTAAAAGACATTATGACATGTGACATGATTGCATCAGATAATGAGCAGGTGGAACTGTGCTACCTGTATGTGTAACGCAATGAGTGTCACAAAGTGAAACCTGTTTATGATTATGCTTTTCCTTTACAACACAGTCACCTTTGAAAACCTATGCACCACTATCCACTACATTAGGGGAGGAGTAATGAAGCTACTGGGTCCTTCCATCCCTTTTTATGAACTACAAAACACCATACTGTATTTTCCTGTGCACAGGCAGATTGTCCACCACCATTTTTCATCAGCACCTGAAGCTGAAGCAGTGCATGCACATGCCAAACATTCACTGTGACAGGATGGTAGCTTCTGGTAATCCTAATGAGCATGATCAGAATGACACAGAAAGATCACTTGACACACAGCCTCCCTAAATGAAATATCTGCAAACTATCAATGGAAATCACCGAACTGCAGTTGTATATGGAGACTGAACAGCCATCATAAGTGCACCTAAATATGCAAGACCTGCTTATTCCTGTGCAGTACTAACCACATGAGGTCTACGTGCAGGGAGTTTCAGGACTCTCTCACCTGAACCTTTCAGGCTTGTATTCTTAAGGGCAGACCATTATGTTTTGCCAGGATAAAAGCTACACCACACCAAAGTAACCAGAAAGTCATGTACAGGCAGCAAGAGGTAGAAACGGGTCAGCAGTGCTTTCACAATGGTCTTCTTGTCCAAGGTTCATAGTATGTCAGGGGTGGATTAACTGCCTGACGCTGCAGGTCAATGGCTCAATGTGAACTGTATGAAACAAGGTATCAGGCTCTTGCCCAGGCTTGGCATAAAAGCCTCATATGTCTGTAAGTGGAACTAGTGATATGTGCTCTGGAAGCACACCACCAGTATGAAGTTTTTCAACTAGTGAAAGTTCATCTGTCAGGCCTCTAAAATAAGCACCCTGGAATTTTACTGGGAAAAAAATACTTTAACAGAAACATTCTTATATTCAAAAACCTGCATGCAAATTTACTCCCTTTAGAGAATAAGCTGGGATGTTTTAGCAGACTCAGCTGCAAATATTTTATTGGCAGGTGATTAAAAGCTTCAGTTTTTGATAAAATTTCCAGAAAAAAAAAAAAAAAGTGCTTACAGGAGACTGAAAATACAAGAGGAAGAAAGCAACACTGGGAAAAATGCATAAGCAAAAAAAAGAGCCAGATCCCCTCAGAGCTTGCTCTGGATAAATTATTAATGATTTCCATGGAAGCCCATCAACTTGCATGAATTTAAAGAAGAGTCAGGCAACTTGTTTTCTGTGTACAGTGAATGCATAGGAATCATTTCGCCTCCCCACATACTTGGAAAGTGTCCTACTACAAGAAGTTACGAACCATTTAAGCACTGAAATGTGGGAAGAGATTAAATTCTGGAATCAATTAATTTTTAGCCCAAGCTGTGATCAATCTTATTTTTTCTACTAGGTATTTATTACGTCAATTATATTCCATCAGCATCTAAGCATTCCATTAGGTGTCCAGGGAGAGCTGCCTGTATCGAAAATTTTCATAAGCTACCCAAAAGCTTTTAGATGCACTTAGAAATCATTAATCATTGTAGGGGAGTTTCTGGCCTGTTTTAAAGTCAATGGCAAAACTTCCCTTGACTTCAACGAGGATTGAATTTCACCTCACTCCATGTGTCTAGCAGGTTCCATTGCTTTTAATGCCAATTACCATCAGGTGTCTTTGCTGGCAGTTCCAAATACATCACTTTCTTTATTATCCAGTACATTAGAAACTTGTTTTCTGCCGGCTCATGCAAAGCTTTCAGCTCAAGGTAGAGGTTGTGAGATCTATCCAAATGAGGCTGCACACTGCTGGAATAAGTTCCTGGCTCCTTTCCAGGCTCTTGCTCTCTGTCCCTTAGTGGCTTTGGAGCTAACCAAGTAATAAATCAAAGCTGATTCATAATTTATATGGCCCAAGGGTTGCAACAAAAACTTGATGGATCTACCAAAGCATCCTGCCAATTAGAACTATTTGTTATGCCACTGATCTTCTCATGTGGTGAACTGCCCGATGCTATTTTGGATGCGGTCACATTTTAGGCTGACGTTGCAAATCTGAGCAAAACATCTAGGTATAGAATTAATAAGGCTAACAAGCATTTTGGACTTCTGGTTCAACTTCCAACCCTAGAGCTGTAGATAACTACACATTAATTAATTTCTTCCAGCTTCCACTATGAGATATTATCATTTAGCAGACGGAGAAACATTAGCAAAAAGCTGCTAAAAGGCTTGCCCACCTGCTGATACAGTATCTGTGGAAGGTGAATCCTTCCTCTAATGATTAGTTTCCATGCGTTGTTAAGTTATTATCTCTAGTTGTTTGCCCAATTTGCTCCTTTTTTTTCAGTCTCAGAATAGGATGTACCTGAATTCTTAAAGCCATTCCATTTCACATCCTCTGCTAGAGACATTTGTGCTCACTGAAATGGTGACCCATGCAAGTATTCATATATCTAAGTAATGAAGATTTCATCTTTGGGTAAAAGCAACCCACAGAGTTGTCTTTCTATCTTTCTCCATATAACAAAGAATTTGTTTTCTCTTGTTATTTCTGGGAGTCAAAGCCTATCTAATTATCCTTGTCTTTTGTCAGACTCATCTCATTATGTTCAGAAATTTCAAGCTTCTTTCTCCCCTAAAAGTTCACTTGGAAATACTGATATACAAATAGGATGTTAATAGATGTGGAATTCTGTTACTAGCTTTGATCTCTAGCACAGTTACACCCATCAGTCAGATTCGCAATGTGATCCATCTTCCTACATCAGACCTCATCCTATTTAAGTCAAATTTTAAATTAAAATAACCACATCTTTTGTTTTATTGCTATCATAACCAAATGTTTTAAACTCTCGGGTATCTAATCAACCAGATAGCTATCCTGCTAAAATTTGAAATATTTTTTTTTAACATTTGCCAGACAAAACTTATCCCTGTCAGCCTTGTAGTGTTATTGGCTAAGAAAGTAAAGGCATTAACCAGCTGCTGTGGAAGATAAGCTGTTTTATATTTTCATTTGCATCCATCTGTTCTTGAAGGAAGAAAGGGCTGGTATTTTTTCCAGTTTCCAAAAGCCATAGATTTTAATTCTGTGCTCCCATATAGGCTTATTCTACCACTTCCAAACATGGTATCCATTTATGGTCATTCCATATGAAATACATATCAATAGCTAAGTCCCACGGAATTGTCTACCTCCCTATGATTTGAATACAAGTGAAGGTATTGGTCTGTTAAATTTTCAGTAGTTTGAGGCATGGAAAAAGAGTTATTTTTACAACATAGAATCATAGAATCATCAAGGTTGGAAAAGACCTCCAAGATTATCCAGTCCAACAATGCACCTACCACCAACATTTCCCCACTTAAAGCATGTCCCTTAGTACCACATCTGAACATTTCTTAAAAACCTTCAGGGACAGTGACTCAACCACATCCGTGGGCAGCCCATTCCAGCACCTGACCACCCTTTTGGAGAAGAAATTGTTCCTAACATCCAATCTGAATCTCCCCTGGTGAAACTTGAGGTCATTCCCTCTAGTCCTATTGCTAGTTATGCAGGAGAAGAAGCTGACACCCACATCTCTACAACTTCCTTTTGGATAGTTGTAGAGAGCAATAAGGTCTCCTCTGCACCTCCTCTTCTCCAGACTAAATAATCCCAGTTCCCTCAGCCAGTCTATACGAGACTTGTGCTTCAGACCCCCATAAGTTTTGTTGCCCTTCTCTGGGCACATTCCAAGGCCCTAATGTCTTTCTTGCCGTGAGGGGCCCAAAACTGAACACAGTACTCAAGGCTCAGCCTCACCAGTGCTGAATGCAGAGGGATGATAGCCTCCCTGCTTCTGCTACCCATACTATTTCTGATGAAAGCCAGGATGTCATTGGACTTCTTGGCCACCCTGGCTGTTTCAGCTGAGTATCAACCAACAATCCCAGGTCCAGTTCTTCCACACAGTCTTCAAGCCAGTCTGCCCCAAACCTCTAGCATTGCCTGGGATTCTAACAACCACAGTGCAGGTCCTGGCACTTGGTCTTGTTGAATGTTAGCCCACTGGCCTCAGCACAGCGATCTAGACTGTTCACTTTGCGCTGTAAGGCCTTCCTGTCCCCAGGCAGATCAATACTTCGTCCCAGCTTGGTGTCATCTGCTAACTTACTGAGGGTGCGTTCAATCTCCTTATCCAGGTTCATCAGTAAAGACATTAAATAGGAGAATGTAATACCTAAATTATTTTCTACCGTAAGTACCCTGGAAATTATCTACAGGTGATAGTAGAACCATTCTGGATGTAATATATATATAGATCACTTCAATTCTCAGGCCATCTTAAAGAAAGGTGGAATTTTTCCTGAAAATGGCTTTATAACTAGTATAGCACATAATTTCAAGTGAATTCAGAATAAAATACCATGGATAAAAGAAAGACGGGTTAACTGCTGAAATTGCTTTCCCATGTCCAAGCAAATTTGATTTTAGTCCTGACTGCAGTGCAAACTCCAGAGCAGAGAAGCTCTATTGCCATATTTGGATAGCTTCAGTACAGGGAACATTTTGGACATAACCAGCTCATCTCACTCCATTGAAATTCTTCTTACCACCTCCAGAAAAGGCCAACATCAAACTCCATTCTATAAGGGCTGCTCTGAAGGCAATGCCTCCTATTTTATTATGTTGGTCCACGACATCAGAGGTGGGTGTTGATGGTATGGCATTATAGATTGAACTTACATGTTGTTGCCATGTGACTGACGGCAGCAGATTGCAGTCTGACAAAACAATGTCAGACATGGGATTGTGTATGAAGCAAAGGAGGGGGCCTGTATTCCTCCATGCAGAAGAAATGGCACCCACTGACATTTATCAACACTTGCTGGACATTTGTGGAGATCAAATAGTGAATGTAAACATAGTGAGGTGGTGTGTGGTGCATTTCAGCAGTGGCAATGGCAACATGAATGATAAACCATATTTTGGATGGCCATGCAGATTTTCAGGAGCATGGCATGCATGGTCTTCTTCATCACTGGTAAAAACGCACAGCGAATGGTGGTGCCTATGTTGAAAATAGTGTTTTGTAACTGAGACTTTGCTCTATCGAAGAACATTATTGTGCTCTTTGTGCCTGTTGTAGTTTCTGTGTAAATAAACAGGAGGCATTATTTTCAGAGTAACCTAAATACATTTATGAAAATTTTAAATGGAATCAGTGATCTACCATCATTATCATCATTATGAACTGGTTCTCAATTAATTTGAAGTGATACACCTGATTTATACTTGAGAAGATTATTTCTAGTGTGCTTGCCAGACCATTGTCCAGATTTTGCAGTCTACCTGTTTTCAGGATATATGCTTTTCACACTCTTCATAATTCCAGAAGCTTTAGGAATATGATTAGAAACATTCTTATCACCAAAATCATTCCATCCAAATCAGAAGAGATATTTTCACTTGGAATTAGCATTAATATGTCTTTTTATTCTCTATAGAATGGTCTCAGGAATCCATCCACATCTGGACTTTTTAGAGCTGACTTGTTTCCAGAATATTTGCTTAGATATATTTCCATAGAAATATTCTTTTTGTTCCTACACTATATGTGGAAGTTCATCTAAGTCAAAGTACTCGTATTTTGTGGTGTCTCTTGTGTAAATATTTGAGAAAATCCTTAATCACTTCCTTTAAAGTCATTAGTGAATGCTCTCATTTTTACCAGTCCATTGTATTAATTAAATTCATTCAATGGCATTTGAAATGGTTATTTCAGTACTCATGCATGACATATCTGAGCACCATTTCTGACTTCGCACACTTGACCTTGTAACTGCTGTGTCATTAAAACCTTGAATTTACATTGCATAGCAGCTGGGAGTCTGGTACAGCCTAACCTAGAAATACCACCTCTATAAACACATGATGAAATTTTGAAATTCCAGGCATGGTAGAAACACAGTGTGTACTGTAAATTTTTATTACCTAATGACAATCTGAAGATAAAAACTATTCTGCGCTTGAAAAAATGCAGACCATGCTTTTTGGTGCAGGGGAGGCAAGGGGCCAGGGGACATGAGGTCTGTCTGGGATGGCAGAACACACCTGAGGTAGAAAACAGTTCAGGAGGTGGGTCGTGTGGCAGATTCCTCATGCACAAGCAATGTTTGTGCTGCTGGTTCTGGATAAAGCTTCATATTGCCACAGAAAGGTGGCTGACCCACTGACACAGGCAGAGACTGCCTCTCACCTGCCCTATGTCTTTAACTGTCCTCCAGATCAACAATGGACAGGGGATTTGGCATGTCTGTTCTTCAGGTACCAGCAAACAGAGAGCACGGGCTCTTCCTTAACTCGCAAGGTACTGTGAAGATAAATATCTGAATATTTAGGTACTACTGTGATAGTGACCAAATAAGCCACTGGTATGAGCTTATTCTGTACTATATTAGCACAGAGAAGAATTCTCCTGCTTGCCTGTAATGGGAAACTCCTAAAATCTGGCCTTAAAAGGAGTGGACAACAAACAGCACAAATCCCTCCGGGGGATGAAAGGGACATCATACGTTGCAGTTCGCAAAGGCATTTTACTTACAAGGGTGGCATTTTGAACATATTCTCAGTACATTTTCCTCTGTGAGCCTGAAAGCATTTCACTTTATGATGAAACACACAATTTCTACTTTTTTATTAATAATAGTAATACATTTCTTTTCATTTTTCATCTCAACCTGAGTAGAAAATACACGTTTGTTTGAGAAATGCTTTACTGTTTTGATTTTACTTGAGAGAAAGAATGATGATGAACAAAATAAAAATATGCCTTTCTGTAACTGATATTTTGCTCTCTGCTAAGTATGGGGGCATTTCCACCAGCTTCAGGCCCTGATTCACCAAAGGAATCATGTACATAACACAATGTACATGAGCAATCCAGTTTAGCTTCTCTCAAAAGTAATGAGATGCATGTTTTGCTTCTTTATCAAATCAGTTCTCTGGAGAGTTGAAATAGAAAACATTTTCTTTATGATATGATAACCTGTAAGGCTAGAATAGCAATTGTCTGGAAAGTTCATCTCCTTTAAACCTTACCGTGTGACAGGACAAGGGAAAATGGTTTCAAACTAAAAGAGTGGAGATTCAGACTGGAAATAAGGCAAATGTTTTTTACATTAAGCACTGGAAAAAGTTGCCCAAAGAGGTGGTGGATGCCCCATCCCAGGAAACATTTAAGGTCAGACTGGATGGGGCTCTGGGGACCTGGCCGAGCTGTAGCTGTCCTGTTCATTGCAGGGGGGTTGGACTAGATGGCCTTTAAGGGTCCCTTCCAACTCAAACAATTCAATGATTCTGTGATTCCATAACTGTTTACTAAAGGTAAATATGCAGTATCCAATATTCATTTATCTGGGTATCAGCAATGGAGGACAGAATTTACGTTTTTTGTTTTTGTTTTTGTTTTTTTTTCCTGCCCATACAGAGCTGTGATATTTCATAGTGATTATATTTAAAATATTTGGGAGAATTCTTCCAAATATATTACTTGGAAGTTAGCATAGTTCTTATAGCAGCAGCTCAACCTTTTATGGTAAATTATACGAAAAGATATGGTGTGAATCATATCCTGCCAAACAAATAAACGAAGGAACAAGAACTGGCTAGTGCAGTCAGGGCAAGGAGAACTACCTATTGCTGTGGTGAATAAAGCACATTGGTCATTGCACTCCATACTAGCAAGTTATGTGTTCTGACTTTTATTATATTATATCAAAAATATGTGTTTTGCTTCATTTTTCCTTATTACATGAGACTAAGCTGATAAAAATTCCAGGCTGAATAAAGAATTGGTTTATTAAGATTGGCAGCAGCAAGGAACTGGAAAGTTTACTTTTTCGATTTTTTTTATTTTATTTTTTATTTTTTAAAGAGGCATAAATAACCTGACTAAAATTACACAGTGCCCTTTATACCTTATATTTCCTCCTACAGGTATCTCTCCCAGAATTGCTAGTTTTGGATGGCAATAGCAAATCTTTGCATGTATTATTTAAAATCAGGAAGAAAAAATCAAGAAAGAAATTCAGTAGTCTTAACAGAGCTTAGATTTCATCATAAATTTGAAATTCTGTCCAAGTTCATGGTGTAGAAACATACCAGAGAGAAACACACAGTGATACTTAATTCTGTCCTGAAGGCCTGGCAAAATTTCAGTCTGGGCCAATAATATCTCCCAATAATCTCCCTGGCACTTTCCACCTACTCTATTATAGCAGTTCAGCATGCTCATACAAACCCTTTCTTGGGAGGCAGCTTTGTAGGAATTACTTTGGCTGAAAAGCCTGAAAAACTTATCACTGTTGCAAACCACTACTAACCAAAAGCACGTCTGGTGATACTCCCAATAGCAGTAAAGAAATCACCTGCCATAACCCAGTATCTACCTTTACCTTAATGCAAGTAGCTCATGCTGCCTGGCAAGCAGAAACACTAGTTGTTCACACACTAAACAAAGTGCAACATCTGTACCTATTTGTATGCTAGCTGTAATCACACCCAAATAGCTTCTAATAGCTTAATCACAAAGAATCAAGTTACTGACATTGAACAATAGAAGTGCGTTCCATATCAGAACAAATCTGAAGTAGTGCATTAATTAACAAGGTAGAAAAATTCCTTAGACAAATTAAAGTTGGAGAAAACGGAGACTGTGATTTCATTGGCTTAAGGTAGTACTTCTACAGCTAGACGTTCAAAGCACTGTGCTCGTTCCCAATTACACAGCCATGTATTTCTTCCAGTAGAGTCCGCAGGAATTGTCTGGATAAGACCACCCATTTAGTTCTTAAATTCTAATCCTTAATCTTTCATGTTGATTTTCCAGAAATTGTGTGTTCAGTTTCCGTACTTAAACTCTCCCACACAGCAGGAGAAGGCAGCATGAAAGTGGCCCGGCCCAGCCCAGGTATGCACCATGAGCAGCTCCTTGTGTTATCTCACAGAGGGCAGACAGAGCTGGGGAGCAGTGGATAGGAGCAGGGCCCCAAAGCAGCTGGAAGAGCAAACAAGTGGCACAAACAGAACTAGCACTCACCTGCCTCAGTCACTTTCAGGACAAGAAACACAGCCTGGCTCCAGTCCTATGGAGTAATTCACGGTACAAAGCATACAGCACATAAACAGTGGTACTGAAGCTATCACGACCAGAGAAATACATGTTACAATTGACGTGTTTAGATCCCCCCATGCCAAAGTATTTTTCTGGTTTGGGGCCTGGCAGTTCAAAACCTCTGTCATTTTCCACCTGAAGTCCTTGCTGTGCACCTCAGGGAGGTGTCTTGGCAGAGGAAACATTGCAAGTAGCAGGTCCTTCCCAAGCCTGGATGGAGCTGGAGAGTTCACTCAGAACAGGACATACTTCTCCAAAAGAATGATCAGGAGCTGGAATGGGCTGCCCAGGGAGGTGGTGGAGTCATTAACCCTGGAAGCATTCAAGAAATGTTTAGATGTTGCACTGAGGGACATGGTGTAGTGGGAAATATTGGTGATATGTGGACATTCAGTTGAACTGAATGATCTCAGAGGTCTTTTCCAACCTTGGTGATTCTATGATTCTATTCTACGATTCTGTGAACACCAGCATCTTGCTGCCCTCAGCTTCCCATGAGTACCAGGTCAGAAAGAGGGAATGAATGAGGAAGAGCTTCCTCATGTTTTAAGAAAAGAAGACTTGGTTCACCTACTGGTGACTCAAATTACAGACGGTATCACCTGATCACATCAGATGCGGTGATCCATGTTTCTTCTGAAGTCTGATAGCAAGTGGAAACTACTGAGAATGTACCCTATCTACCATTTTCTAAATAGGAAGCAAGATCATATGAGATCATGCTCCATAACCAGCCTAAATCAGCCTCGTGCACTGTAGTAGGAAAGTAGCGGGAAAAAGCAGTTAGAACAATCCTTTTCCAAGAACAGAACAGCCAAGATTCTTCTAGTATCACGGAAGTCTGATAGACCCAACAGGAGTTAGGATGACAAAAGTGATTCAAGAGAGCAGATGCCATGAAATTCCCGTTTTTGTTTTTATAATCAGTCACGGTAGAAATTTGGCATATCGTTTCTGAAGCAGTTGTGACAAACACGATATTTTTTTCTATGCTGGAGAAATATAAAAATATTTTTACCTCAGTGTTGCTTAAAATCTTGGTTTTGATTCAAGCATCTCAAAATATTGAGAATAATTGCAACATTGTGTGCCGCCAGCATCTGCAGAACAAAACTCTTTGTGTTTTTCTCACACTTTATGTGAAAAAAGAACATTTTGCACCTCAGTAGATGGCTGTGGTTTTGGATCACAAAGCACCAAAGGTTTTGATCTGTTCTGATTCCTACCCTTGTGTCTCATTTTTCTCGTGGCTTAGAACAAAATATTAATGTGACTCATCTGTCATAAGTAATTCTCATATCCTCAACTGTATTTTAGTGCGTGTCTAGAGGAAAGCTGTGGTTTAGTAGAAGTGTTTGTGTACTTTGAATAAGGGAGGATGGGAATCAAAGGTGCTTTATACAAAACAAAACAAAAAAGAACAATGGCAACAGAAAACAGTGAATTATAAATAAAAGCAACTTTTATGTACTGTAATTAAACATAATAATTACTTTAAAATGCACTATTTCAATTTAGTATTTCCCAGCTTTAAAAATCACAGCTGTCATTTCGTGGAACACTGGAAAAGGAAACAATAAATGGCAAAACAATATATATTTAGACTTTGTGGACTGGCGTGTCCAAAGTGAGTCCCAAATGTGACTGAAACATTTACAACAACACTAATTATGCCTGGAAAGCTGCTATGTGAAATTGCAAATGTCAGTTCCAGGATGTCAACATTTTCTGGTACTGTTTAGGAAATCCTGCGTAGTGTGCTACTTTCGAAAGACATAATTATGTGTGCACATTCCTGTGACTTTGCTCCAG
Source organism: Chrysolophus pictus (assembly GCA_037305975.1). Taxonomy (NCBI): domain Eukaryota; kingdom Metazoa; phylum Chordata; class Aves; order Galliformes; family Phasianidae; genus Chrysolophus; species Chrysolophus pictus. The sequence goes on from CM074576.1 coordinate 111,508,670, forward strand.
ACCCAGTCTTCTATTCCACGATAGTTCTCTCTAACAAAAATTTTAACAATTCAGTAGAAAATAGCCCAAACAATGAGTAGAGCAGCAATTTTGCTACAGAAGCATTTGCAGCAATTGACCGGATTCCTCTTTTCTCCACCAAACCAGACTGAAATGCTTTACTAAATAGATCCAGCTCATTGCAAACCTCATTCCACGGAAGTCATGTGCATTTGGGCTGGATATTGAATCAGAGCAAGTCAGGTCTATGCTTAAAATAGAGTTTGTATTTATATAACTGAACCAGGGGTCATGCTGTTTTTGCATTAAATAGATTACAGTGATTTTCTACATTTCTACTGTTGCCTTTCTCCACTTGCATTGAAAACACAAGTGCTGTTTTTCACACCTGGCTAAGACCTGCAGCCAACAAAGTGGGAGAGAGAGGAGAATGCGTGCCACCTCCTATATTTAAAGATTTTGTACACGGAAAACAAATCCTCCGCTCTCCTTTCAGCTACAGATTAGCACTAAAGGGTTCTTAGCAGAGCAATGAAATGCAACTGTACCAATCAGGAAATCTAATGCTTAACTTTCCTCTTAGGAATGATTTCCCTCATTCTTTTCATATTCTTTCTCTCCTTGCTCCTTCAGGAAGTCTTAACAGGCCCTCTTTTTTCCAAAACAAAAATGACTGCCCTGTGTTGCTTTGCTCTTTCCAACACTGTGGCTTTCCACTTGTAACATCTCCATGCAGCCTCGTATACGTCAGGATCTCCACATTACCCAATAACACAGGGGAGACAGGGCATGTAGTAGACCTTTCATGAGATTAATTATCTGGGTTAAACAATAGTCATTGCATCATCATAAGCTTTCAGTTCTGAAAGAAGTTAAATGAAAGAATGCACGTATAGCCATCAGTCTCATGACATGAAGAGCTGGATAATGATAATACTGGAAAGATTCATAGAGAACACCACCTCAAAGCTGCCAGAAGTTTCTCTCCTAAAAATCACCAGGAGCCAGAATTTGGCTTTTTGTTACGCAAAACCCAACTGGATTGGCTACACACTGGCCAGGGGTGTCCTTGGAGCAGACAAGGAAGGCAAGGGCAGCAGTGGTGGCATGGAGTGAGGAAAGGTGCACGAGAGGGAAAGGGTGGGGACATCAGTGATGTTATAGGAGCTTTGTGAGGACCAAGGGGAGCACTGTGTGAGGAAGTTGCGAGAGGGTGGGACACTTTTTCTGCTCCCAGAGTTGGATCCTGGGAACCACTTCTTCCTTCTCCTGGATGGGACGCAGAGACTCTCTGCTCCCTTCAGCTCTCTCCACCATCACCACCTATGCATTCTTCTGTAGCTTCTTGATTGTCAAGGAGGGGTTGGTACAGGTTTGGAGGAGCAGGAATTAGGGTAGGAGCAAGGCAGAAAGCCAGGGAAATCCTGCTTCTCCTGAAGGCAGAAAGGGCAGATGTGACTGCTACTGTACTGGGACCCGCTGGTACATGCTGGCACTCCTTCAGCCGCCCTATAATCCCACAAAGGCAGTAACAGCAACATGGATGGTACAAATAGCAAGCAGGAATGAGCTGCTCGGCTGAAATGCCTAATCCCTCTCTCCTCAGGCACAGGCAAAGTAACTTGCCATCCCCTCCAGTCTGGCAGCTCTCCATTTTGTTAACTATTAAAAGCTACCTCCGAATTCATGACTTTCCTTCATCCACACAAGAAGCTGAGCCAGAGCCCAAACCTAAACACCTGCAAGCTGTGGAAGAGTTCATGTACAGAGCCAAACTTTGGAGCCGAGAGCCATCTCTGTAGGTGATGAATGGGTATAGATGTTGTCTGAGTTACTGAATCATTGCTTAAAGGAAAAGGCCTGTTTGGCAAGATAAACAATTAAAAGCCATTGTTCATTAAACTAGGAAGCAAGTGGCAATGAAACAGACAATTTCTGCTCTCCAGGCTGTAGAATCCTCTCAGGAAAGATGCCAAATGCACATTTCTTCATCCAGCTCAAAGGGACTGGAATAAATCTGAGGTGAAACAGTCAAGCTACCTGCAGGTTTCCCTTGTAAATTCAGTATTGCTTCTTGACTGTCTTCCCTTTCCGGATGCTCTCTTCTTCTAAGATTAATGCATGTTGGTGATGGATGGGCCACCTGGAGCTCAGCTCATGGAGCACACCAGGTCCTGGGGCAGGCAGCACTGTGGGAGTTCCGCTGAACAAAAGTTGACAGTTTCTACTCTTGAGTTTTCATTTTGTCCTGGCTGATAAAATGCTTCAAGTAAATTGAGAGTGACCTTTGGGTATATGGCTCTCTGGCTACTAAGGAAACCAGTGACTTCGGAGAGGCAAAACACAGGCCAAGAAGATCTTAGGCCAAACACCTAAAATTTCAACCAAGGCCAATCAGTGTGTAAAAAGCACTGCCCTGCTTATCAAAGAGCTGTTTTTCTAGTTGTCTGGGTGTTAGTGCATGATGAACATTGAGCAGCAAATGGAGCGTGCTGTCAGCAGCACACAGTGGGGCTATACGAACAGGCACTGGGCTCTCCCTAGTCCTGATCCAGCAAAACACTTATGTATGTACTCAAACACAAGCAGAAGCACAACATCTCCAGAATTCATGGTTGAGACCAAATCCTGAACATCCAGGTGGCAGCTGAGTCCACCAAATCACTGTCTTCTCAGCCATACCAGTGGGATGTAGTTGGATGAAGTGTGTATGACATGGTAGTGGCTGTGTGAGAGAGATTAGCCTATAAAAACCGATAGATATAGTTTATATTTATGTAGGATGTTAGTATTGCCTGTGGCTTCAAGTGTTAACACCTTTACATTTTGAGTCCAGTGATGCTTAGGAGCGTGTATGGCAGTTCCAAACACTTCCTATCAATCCAAGCCTCTCAGGGGCCAGTGATTGCAAGACATTATTTGTACATACATTTTTGTGGGGGAAATGCACATGGAGAAAGATGAGAATAAGTAAATGTTTTTCAGCAGTCCTTCAAATGGATGATTTTGTACCTAATAATCTGAAAAAGCTACACTGCATCTCTCCAGAAGGGTGGAAACAAGACTCAAGGAACTTTTCCTGAAATCCAGACCCAAGCTTTGATTTATTACAGAACTGCCAACAAAAATATCAAACATTAGGATTTTCATTCTGTATTCAAATTGCTACATCAGTTTTCGCAAGCACTTAGAAGGCTGCCTAAAGTGAATGAACTGCCAGGTTGTCATACTTATGAACAGCAGATCCTGAATAAGAAGTCTGAATATGGAATTAAGAGACCATGCTAAGCCGCTATGTTTAAAAATCTTGGGCAAAATTCCTCAGTATTTCTGCAAAAGAATGTCAGTGTGCTCCTACATTTCTTATAAGCTTTCTTTTCCCTCTAGGGACCATCTTAAAATCAACAAAGTAACAACGGGCCTTACACAAACAGGAAATCTAGGTCTCTTACAGTGAAAAGCAAACAACCTGTCCTTCTGCCCTTTCCTGAAATTTGAATGTAAGTATATCCAGCTTTGAAATGCTGAATGAGTTGTGCATAATGCCAAAACCAAAGCGCAAAGGCTTAAAACTGAAGTTGTCTTAAAGCTAGCATGAAGTAGGATTTGATAAATTACTCAAATGTTTGCTATAAACCAAAGGTTTTGAATTTTAAGTAGAAAAATATATGGTGCACATATTTTGGTGATTATCGTCAGCAGCATGTTTTTTTCCTAGATAATTAAAAGATCTACTCTTTCAGACATTCTCTGAAGTTTAATAGGAAAGAACATGTAATTTTGGCATTTTGTGTTTAAAGAACTTTGTTTAAAATCTATTTTACAGTCAATTAAGATTAAGGATGGGTTTAATTAAAAGGTGATGGCAAAAAAACATTCTGTCCTGGGAATAGGGTGAACTATGCTACTGGTGTACTTTTGATATCCAAAATACGTATGTACATGTGTCTGCATCCTTACGTATGTGTATGCGAAGACAAACAGCATTTCATTTGGAATACTGTGTTTAATACAATGTATCGTTTAGCTCAATAACGGGAGGAGTATGTTAAACATCATTTTAAGCCCTAATGGAAAAGTTTCTGACAACTAGACATTAGCTCATAGTATCCACAGTCATCTTAAGCCTATGACTATTGTTTGTTATCAAGTGTGACTTTTGGAAGAAAAAATGCATTATTGCTTAACAAACTACATTGCGGTAGTGTCATGCGCTCTGTTTTAGTTTATAGATGGCTAATTAAAAGCATCCAAATGCTAAGAATTAATCACAAAAGTAACTCAGACTTTCTGAATGCCTCTTTGGGAAGACGAGCGCCTCGTTCTGTCGTTTGTCTGTCTTGCAGAGTAATCCTGCAGGATATGTCTGAAAGGAAACGCATGGGTCCATACAAACATGGCCTCTCCAGGCACTGGGGTGGGCTGGCCCAGGGCCAGGCTGTCCAATGCTGGGTGCCTGCCAGCTCTTGGAGCCGGCCATGGGACCTGCACCATATGGTGAGGATCCCAGGACCGGCCCTAGGCAAGGTGCTAAACTGATATAACACATTAAAAAAAAAAAAAAAAAGAGAAAAAAGAAACCATACAGCCCAAGGCTCCAGCCCACAAATGTTATAGAGTACAAAATACTTTCCTGCTAGTATTTAAATTGTCCCAGAGCATCTATAAGAAAGTTTTAGAGCCCAATCCGTCTAGCAATAAAACATCCATCCAAGAACGGCAGTAGATTTTGATAACTTGGTTGTGAGGGTTATATAGCAGCTGATTAAAACATTCTGTGAGAAAACTGCCTTTATTATTAGTAATTACTTCAAAGGTTTAGAGAGAGATTATCCAGCATTATATTATAATATTGATCACTTTTAAAAATGTACCATTTGTTCGCTACCTCAGAATCCTTCACCTACAGCTAGTGAAATAGGAATATGGGCTACTAAACATGTGTACCAGGCAGTAAAAAGCAATGGTTAACTTAGTCATTGCAAATCAGTACCTGCTAATTTTCATGCATGGCAAAATTGCTTTCAGAAAAAAAAATAAAATACCATCCTCTACAACAGAGAGATTTCAAGGCACAGAGAATTAAAAAAAGAGGGAGAACTAGAGAAAGGTTGAAAGTTCTGGAAAATGTAATTTCCTTCTTTTTAATCTATTCCAGTGAATAGAGAAGAATTTCAACAAAACATTCAGATCTGGATAGAAAAATCCCTCACATTAAAAGGAAACAAAGCCCCAGATCTGTAGTGAGGATACAGAAAAATTTTCAGGCTTGAGCATCAACTGGCAATTAGACTTGAAAGGCATTTGGGTCCAATAGAAGTCCTGAGCTCCTACCAAAATCAACAGTCTAATTGTCTCAGCTGAAACTGGGGCTTAGCTTTTGGGTTTCCTGTAACTAAACCCTGCCACAAACAGCTCTGCTAAGTTTTTCCTCCAATAAAACAAAATACAGCAAAATTAAGATAAATACAGGAGACAATGAGGATGAGTACGTAGTTTCCAATGTAAGGCAGGGAGCAGCCATTAGAGAAAGCTTGTGAACATATCCAACTAGGGCTCGTCAGTTCTAAATGGTTGATAGGACAGTTCTTCAAAAATAAACAATCAGACATCTGAAAGTAATTGCTAGACCAAGGGATTTAAGTTTATTTTATTTAAGCAATAAGGTATTTTAAAAATGTACTCAGAATGTCTAGCTCGCTTCAGATTGCTTTGGTTTTCTACACAGTGTCATGGTAGTCACTACCCATCCAAATGTGGTATTTGAATAATATTTTTAAATTGAAAAAAGACAATTGAAATGAAGAAAATAAAACTATTCTGAAAGGTTACCAGAATGCATAGTTTAGTTTAACTTCAGACACTTCATAATCTGATCAAGAAGGAGACTGAAGAAATGTATTGTGCTGAATTTGTAGACACTGAGTCAGGTGATGAAGTTATTCAATTTTATGTGGTCTTACTGAGGTCTGATCTTGAAATCAAAGGAAAAACTAAGTGATTGAAAGTTGTATCTCAGTTTGTATATTTTGATGTTCTTTCTCTTTGTCCTTTCTCCTGTTGCCTTTCATGCTTCCGTGTTTAAATCTTATGAACACCGTCTTCTTCTCTGTCCTCAGATTCCTCCTCATTTTCTTGTGCTCTACATTCCTCCATGCAATCTCCACATATGTGCTAACTGGGATTAGTTTGCTGATCATTCTTTTCCCTGTCTGACTTGGGGAGTTGGAAGTCCTAGAGAGTTTTAAGGAATTTAAACCTCAAATCCTTTTATGAAAATGTTATCTTACATTTCCAGGTCCATTGATTTTTCAACAGAAGTCAGTGGCCCAGCTCCTTTAGTCACTCCAGAAAACCTAGCTTCGGATTCCTCCCAGCAGTTCTGATGGGAGGAAATTAAAAGGGAATTACAAAAGAAAAAATATCTTCCAACCATAGCAGTGTTATTCAATAGCTTAGAAATTTCCTTCTCTTTTCCTATTGGCAAATGCGGTTTCTTTAACTAATCCAAACGTTATTGTGCATATACCCAAGGGTTGCTTTTGTCTGCATTTTGAAGAGGGGCTTCTTTTGGGCTTTAGTAGTGATAACTGACTCATTAAGCCCTGGTACTGTGAGCACAGAAGAATGCCGAGATGAACTTGCCTCCACAAATCATTCCATGTGGGGCGATTCCACAGATACCTCCTGCTTGCTGTTAGCAACCATGATGACATGTTTACGACCCCAGGCTGTGCAAAGCCTCCCCATAGGACCTGCTGCTCTGCAAATTCTCTGCCACTCCAGTCCCCAGCTCCCCAGCCCACCTCACATGTGCACACACAGACGAGCTCACTTCTGGTCTAGTGGAGACAAGCTTGCCATTAATGTTTTGTTGCCTCTTTGCAATGTGAGGAGAATCATCCAAATCAATGTGCTTAGCCTGAAAAAAAGGCAGTTTTTTATCCTGATAACAGCAAGTTACAGAAGGCAACATGTCTGTCTGATTTGGGAATCTGCAAGTCTTTTAATGGGCTGTGCATAAATCCTCCTGGCTGTGTGCTGAAGTGTGTGGTTTGATAACAGATAGTTCAGTAACACCAACATATAGAACACATAGCTGCAGTCATCACGTTGCAAATGTATTCCACATGTTTTCCCATAGCTTCTATGTCCAGAGATAAGTAGCACTAAGCACACCGCCTTCTTTCAAAAGCCTCATTAGCATGATTTGTCAATGCAGCAATTCCTTGTGGACTCGCTGAGGAAACACCAATGCATTTTCTGTGCAGGAGTCTCTTCAGAAATGTCACATTTTTGTCCTTTTTTCTAGACCCAGCGGGTTTAGATACAATAATTTTGTCTTGCAAAGTTCAGAGAACACAACCACAGTACAAAGTAAAACTTCAAATACAGTCACAAAGAATACCCAGTTAGTAGTTAGCTCACAAATAAATCAGGTTGGTAAATGAATCGTCAGCTAAAATACTTGCTATACACTTCAACTTTCTTTTTAGTTTCAAAGGAGTTCAATGCAGCTGCTGGGCTTTATTTCAATAACAGGCTAAGGATATCCTTATCTTTTCTGAATTGCAATAGATACACAGTGTCTAATATTATAGGTCATAGTAGTATTCCATGGGAACACTTTCTACTTTATACAACTAAAATCCCCCCTGTACTTGTTCCCGGCAGCTGTCTAGCTCATGCTTTACCAGGAGTGGAGGAACACCAGAGCACAATGCTGAAATCAGGGATGTTTTAGTTGAGAAGCTGACGCGGGAGTTTACTGGATACATTTCTGGATCATTTACTCCATAGTAGCCTGAGTATTTCTGGCATAAATGGGAGACAGTTTAAATGGGGCCAGTTAGGCAGCACTATGGCATCAGCACACAACATGGGAATGTGAGCCATGCCAGCTGATGGCTGCAGAATACTTGCTTGCATGCTGCCTTGCTTGCAGTAGGGTATTTTTAAGCAATCCACAGCACAGAGACTTAGTATTCTGAACCTGCAACAGATTTGGAATGTGCTCAGGCTCCCCCTCCTGCCCAGTGCCTGTGAAGCTGTCTCCCGGTGCATGATAAACTGGGAACACAGAAAAAAAGCAGCAGTGTGGAGACAGTGCTGACAGAGTAAATAGAAATTTGAGTTCACTGGACAAAGTTCTCAGTTTGCAGTGGAAGGTCATAAGGATTTCAGGCATTTTTGGTATTTTGTCTCTGCTGTTTGTATCGAGCAAATAAAAAAAAAAAAACCCACCCTGATAGACAGCTTCCAATTCTGTATACTTGGCATCTCAGCTCAGCCTGAAAGAACATGGGAAGGTCTATCTACAATTATTTGAGGACATGCCACCCTCTTAAAGCATTAACACGTACTCATTCACCAGATTCCCTGGTATTTTTTCATGTGACATTTGATAATCTAAAATGCTTACCCTGCTTCAGCTAATCCAAGTGGCCCGCAGTTCTAAATGCAGTATCAAATTTAGTATGGGGAAGAAGAGTCCGAAAATGTTAGCTCTTAAAAGGTGATATTCCTCTTCTTTCATCCAGTGCCTAGTCACATTACACTGTCAAATGCTTTATGAGAAATCTTCTACAGTCTGTAACTGAAACAAAGGAGACTTGGAGAAGTCCAATGTATTCTATAATTTTTGCCTGAATTCATTCTCCTTTGGGTTTTGTTACATATAACATCTCCTCTAGGAAAAGCTTAGCTCTGACTTGTGAAATACTGATGGTGACATTTTTATTTCCTGGTCTCAATTAAATTTAAATGAAGACTGTTTTGCTGGAGGTAAGTAACTTCAGAAAACTAAAGAAGAGTTTTACTACCTCTGTAGCTAGGAAGTGAGTGCAATTACTGCCTTTTGTAGAACTGCTGCTTCCATCATCTCAGGCCTGCATTGCTGGAGCAACAAATTAGAAAAAAAATTATATTCATCCCGTTTTTGAGTTCATCTTGTGGGCAATGGAATATCCAGAGATATTAGGAGTGCAAATAGGATTAAATAGTAAAAATAAGACAGTTAGGCGATACAGGTATTAGCTCAATTTTTTGTACAGTATGTTCATTCAGTCTTTCCAGAGACTTCTCAAAGAGACTTTTACTTTGTGTCCCTATCTTTGTAACCCCATATGAATCTTAGCAATCATACAGTGGGATGTTACTGTGCACGTTATGAGAGCCAACCACTTGAGCCTTTGTTGTGCCTACAGGTGCAGGGAGGCACCTGGGGGTTTCCCTGCCATTGCTGACAGCATTAGGGGAGATCTGCTTCCAGCCCCAGCTGCCTGCAAGCTCAGGGGAAACTGTTCTAGATGCTATTAAACACAGTCCAAACCATACTTTGTTGTTGATTTCCTTCACTGGATTTTCTTCACTGCACCAGTTGTTTCTTCCACATGGCTTACAAAAGCAGTACTGCCCACACAAATGCTCAGTGGCTGTGAGGAACTAAATGCAGATGATCTCTCCAGGCCCTTTCCTTTGACTTCTCCTTCTTTTTTATTTCCTCTCCTCCCTCACTTTCTACCAACAGATCGAGGATTTTGCCGTTAGATTTAGTAATACTGAATGAAACAGAATAAACACCTCAACACACAGCATAACATTGCCTCCTCCTACCATGGTCAAGTGCAGGATACGAACACCCTTTTATGTGTGCTTAAACCTAGACAGGAATGAATATAACTCCTAAATAGGAAGTGTAACTGCAAAGGAACCGCAGACGCTCTCAAAATTCATTTTCTTTTTTCCCTAAATATGAAAAGATTAAGATCAAAGGGCTGCTGTTCAACACTTTCTAACAGCTCAAAGCAGAGCACATTCCATCACAATCCACTTCTGGGTTAGATAGAAAACAAAGCCCCTTGCCTTCTGATGAACAAGAGGTAGTGTCTAAAAAACTAAACAAAGACTAAAAGACAGAAAGCCAGAAAGGACTGAAAGGGAAAAATGAGTCCATCTCTTTTCTCAGGTGACAAGTGATAGGATGTAAGGAAATGTCAGGTTGCCACAGGGGAGATTTAGATGAGACATTAGGAAGAATTTCTTTATAGAAAGGGTGCTCAGGCTTTAGCAAGGGCTGCCCAGAGAAATGGTGGAGTCACCATCCCTGGAGGTATTTAAGAGACATGTAGACATGGCACTACGGGACAAAATCTAGTGATGGGCTTGGAAATGTTTTGTTGGTGGTTTGACCTGATGATCTTGAGGATCTTTTCCAACCTAAATGATTCCATGACTCTCTGTTTGTTAAAGCTCAGCTTGTATCAGATTTACCCTGGCCAACGCCAGGAATATGCTGTTTTGAAGTAGCTGTCTCTCATTAATCATAACATGATAGTTCTGGCTTGAAGGCAGTATAACACAGCTGCATCCCAGCAAACACTATGTGAAGGTGTAGCCATGACACCAGTAGCACCCAAATAAAGGACAATTACGAGGACATGTCTTTATTATTTTGCTTTAAAAATAATGTCATGCAATTGCCAGCGCTGTACCTGTGCTCGGGTGGATCACTCACGCCACCAAGGGGCAGCTTCAGTAAGGAGCCGTCTGTGCTCTCAGAGCTTTGACACCCCAGGAAAAGCAGCTGCATTTCCAATACTGCTCAAAGCTTCCTCCAGCAAAGATTCGAATTGGCAGTAGCACACATCAGTAGCTAAATACGTACGCATTGATTAGAAGCATTTGACCTTCAGATGCACTGCTGAAGCATTTGAGATTCACCGCGTTTGATATTATAAACATATTTGCTAACTATCCATTTCTTATCTCGGTTACAAATAAGGATTCATAAACATCTGATCCTCTGTTTGATTACTGCCACAGATTAGTTATGGTGACTGTATCTGGACCTGCATTAGAGAAATCATAAAAAATGAGTTTCAAACGTCAGTTTCATTTCATCTTCTAAAGATTGCCACAGGGAATCAAATAGAACTTGATGCAAGGCTTACAAAGGTGACACTGCTCACACCAACTGCCTGTCCCTGAGCTGCTCCATCCAGTACTGCTTTGAGCCTAGCTGTACACCAGCCTGTGGCTGTGATGCCAAAAAGAAAAATGTGTCAAATGGCAGCTGTAGACACAGTACCTTGTCCTTAGGAATAACAGCATACCCTTTGGACAACTGTGCAAGTGCCAACCTTTCCACTGCTTTCAGAGGCCCCTTTCCACCATCCCTTTCAGCTCTTTTTTCACTCTTTCACTTTCATTAGCAATACCTCGCCATTAATGCATAGTGAACTCCAAAAATAGGATGCAGCCCGAGCAGCTGACCCTTGAGGTGGGGGCAGCGGGATGGGACGCGAGCATTTCTGGAAGAAGACCAATTGGCTCATTTCTGCTAATAAATAAATAAATAAATAAATAAATAAATAAAATTTAAAACTTACTTTAGTGGCTTTAAAGCCAGAGTTCATAGTTAACGTACAAAAGCAAGACGACTTCAGGAGGCTCCAAAACATCCAAACAATGATCCAACCCAGGATAAATGATAACACGGAGACAAAGAAATGTGCCCCTTTAAGACAGCAAAGGCAAGTGATCCTGAAAGCCAGTGTAATTAAAGGCACCAGGGGAGTGCTCGTGGTGAGGGGTGGGAGCATAGCAACAATTGCATTTACCCAGACCAATCAATGAATGCAGAAGCAGCAATAGCATATAGAACTTATGTGATACAGTGAGGGTTTAAGGAAAACCGTGGCTGGCACCTACAGGTCCATATTAACTGCAAATTCAGTGTCCAGTTTGCATGAACCAAATAGAATATGCAATATGACAATATGGCACATACAGTAGTAAGGCTAGAAAAAAAAAGGCAGCAAAAATGCAACATCTAGTATGAAATAAAATTAAACTTAAAAAGCAGCTCCAGTTCTGGGATACCAAGAGACAAATCCATCTGACTTTGTTTAAGCAAGCCATATGGGTGGAATGTCCTGTTTTAATTTCTCTTTTGGCCTCTACTGCATTGTTTATCTTGAGCACTCATCTTCTTGACAAATATATTTTGAGGAACTTTATACTTTCGGGTCTCATAGCCCTGAAGAGAACCTGAATCGATGTGTCTGCTCATCAAGTGTGGCTTGTGGTCTCTGTGTGGTTTTATTTCAAGTCAAATGTTCACAGAGACCAAGAAACAATGTAGTATATGAAAGAGCTTACTGCCAACACAAGTTTCTTCTCTGCATAAACGTGTTAGACACAGACAAATAAGAGAATGATAAAAAAAGGCTCATTACTCACTCTAGTTCTCATTAAAATGCTTTTCAGAGCTAAGTAAAGAGTGTCAGAACCATTTTGCAAATGAGGAACAGGAGAATATTGCTATAGGACATGCGGAAATACCTGTACTGCAGTCCAGGAGGATCTGCAGCGTATTGCAGAGGTATCAAAGCTTAAGTCCAACTCTAAACCAAGTAGCATGGGTACCACCAGGCAGCCAGGTTGCAGCACCTTGATGTTCAGTACAGGTTGGACCATGCAAAAAAAATCAGAGCTGGAGATAAATACCAGGCAGTGTATATACACGTGTAGACAGAGCGGAGGCTGGTGGGTTAGGTCTGCCTTTTCCATAATTAAAAAATGACACTCTGAGCAACTTGCCCAGAATCAGAAAGGTAGTTTTGAACAGCCTTACACATATGCTTAAAATCCTCTGGTTGTTTTACAATCTGAGTCGGCAGCTTGAGCAATGGTGTCTGGACAGATCAGCCTGGGGCACACAGCCAGAGTTTTGCCACCCATGCCATCGTGCTGTGATGTGACCAAACAAACAGGAGTCAAGTCCTGTGTAGTCATTTTTCCCAGAGGCAGGGGTCAATCCATTCTCTATTTCAGCAATATTAGACAGTTTACAATCCACCTTTGATCTTTTCCAGAGATTCTGGCACATCTAAGTCCGTCCTTAAGAACTCATAGGGAAAAAATATCAACCAGGTATTTGCTTACTTTTCAAGGGGCAGTTTTTCCTATTAGGAGACAGGAACAATTACCACAATTTAAAATTATCATTTTCTAATCCCTTCCCCTTTTTCCCACTGTTGGAAAGAAAGAGCAGAAGACTCAGCATGTGCTTGCTTCACCATTTTGATTCAGAGCATCAGCCTCACATTCAGGGATAGCAGCTGCATTATACTTGAAGTAAAAAAATAAACACAAAAACAAATTGGCTTTTCAGGACTTGGACTCTGCCACCTCAGCTCATTGCTACAGTTGTGCTTTGGCAGCACACAGCTGAACAAGGCTATGGATGTGTGTTTTAGAACATGGTAGCCTTCTAACTTCATTAAGAATCTTCTATATTATATTACAAGGGAAAAGTGTGGCACCGCTGCATTTCCTTCCTAACTAACTCAATTTAGAACCATTGCTTTATAGCTTTTAATCAGTGAGGCATCATCACTAAGAGTGAACAGGACTGAACAATGAGTAAGTTTGAAGTGCCTTTGTAATGAGTTCAACACGTTTTGAAGACCTGGGTCCCCTCACGCACCAATTTTCTTGGGTTGGACAATGATCAAACACAATACTGTGCGTAGCCAGCACACAATATACGTGATCACTTGGGTTAAATTATAAAAAAGACTAACATCTAACTTGTCCATGTCATGTTATTTGGCAAAACTAATGATATAATTAAATGGGTCCAAATATCAAAACCACATGTATCTGCTTACATTTATACTTTTTTTCCATTTACGAAATAATGCTTTCGTTAGAGAATAAAATTCTATGAGCTTCATATGTACTGGTGGAGTCCTGCAACTCAATAATTTCTTCATCACAATGGCAAAAGAAATTCCAGCACAAATAATCTAGATTTATAGAGCTGATTGCAGTGTTGACACTTGGCCTGCAGAGCTCTCTAGCAGGCCAAAGAGAAGTAGTCCTTTCCACAGGTATGAAGTGGGCTGACTGATAACATCAGCAAAGCCATGGTGAATGATACAGGCAGAACATTTACAGCCCTGCTCCTTGCTAAACTAGAAATCTTTGAAGTACGATGCGTCAGTTCCATGAGTGCTTTAAGCAAACTCCTGCAGGAAATGGAATCCATGCACTCGTTTTCTAGGGAGTTCCTTGTAAAACAATAGTCAAGTCTGAACATAAGTATGCATTTTAATTTAATTTATAGGTTTACTTTACATTTTGTTCCCTCCTTCTCCTACTGCCTGTAGGATTGTACATCAACAGACACTAAAAGACTGCTTTCATTTAATTAAAGGGGATCTTCATTGCCAGTCAAAAAAATAATAATAATAAAAGATACCAGATATGTGAAATAATGTCTGTTCTCATGACATCTTCAGCCCTGTTTCCAGGAAGATTTTGGGATAGTTTTGAATAGATGAAACAAGTGATAAGAAGAAAAAACACTTCCTTAAAAAAGAAAGACAGAGAGAAAGAAAGACAGAGAGAAAGACAGGGAGGAAGGGAGGAAGGGAAGAAGGGAGGAAGGGAGGAAGGGAGGAAAATCAAAGGGAAGGCTTTCCCCCACTTATCTTCCAACTCTTCTATCTTAGGAAGTTTTTCTTTTAGCTCAGAGGCACTAGGCAAATGTTGTTCATCTGTGACATCCAATTGATCCAACATCAAGGCCAGGTTGGATGGGGCCCTGGTCTAGTATGAAATGTGGAGTTTGGTGGCCCTGTCTGCGGTGGGGGGGTTGGAGCTTGATGATCCTTGAGGTCCCTTCCAACTCAGGCTGTTCTAGGATTTTATGATTCTATGATTGATTCTATGATTCATGATTCAGTTAAGAATCATAATTGGCATAATATCACCATTATCAGTAAATTCATCTAGGGAAATATCTGGACTCAGTGATGTTGCTACCATAAAGCAAGGGCCAGAAGTGGATACCTGTTCACTGTGCTCCAAAACAGCAGACCGGGGTCTGGACGTCCTTAAGCTAATTTAAACCAGAGTGATTCCTATTTTACTGCCTGAAAATGGGAATTTTGTAGATCTAATTCAACATTTGTTCCTCGCCAAAATATTTTGCACTGGCACTTATTGTTGGAAAGGCCAGATTTTGCCTACTGCCAAGAATTTAGCAAAACAGCCAAATTCTTCAGTTCCTAATTGAGCAAATTTCTCATTGTAGTTTTGCTTGATCAAGAAAGACAAGCCATGGTCAGATGCATGGCTAACTGCCTGGGTATTTAAGTGTATAGTTTGAGGGCCATATAAAAATACCTAAAAACTATCGAGTTTGATACAGTTTATAGCTCTCATTAAAAAAATAATGGAGTTGTCTATAAATGTCAACTTGCCAATCTGCACAAGTGACCAGTTCCCTGGCTGCTGAATTTCACAAGCTTCTAATGTTGCTAGCTGCCACATGGAAGTGATTAATCAAGTGACTTGAGAAAAATCTGTTACAGATCATATGGGGTTTTCTTTACTGTTGTAGAGGCATAAATTACTGAACTCTAGGAAATCTTAACTCCTCTTTTTTTTTTAACACACATTTATATGTATTTAGATAGATAGATAGATAGATAGATAGATAGATAGATAGATAGATAGATATCAATGTACTTGATGTGTGGGAACTGATGGGAACTGATAAGACACAAGTTTCCTACTAGCTAGGAAAGTTCTTCAACAATATTGTGTTAATAAGTTTGCATTTCCAAAGGAATGATAAGTAGGTTTATCTTCTCTTCTGCCATTTATCAGTATACTGTGAATGTAGAATAGTGTTGTGTGGTCTCAGTATACTGATTACTGCAAGTGGAAGGAAGAGGAAAAAAGCACAAATCCCACTCTGGATCATTTATCATGTTTCAGTCCTTTGAAAACAAGTTAATTTAAGTGTCAAATTTAATAAAGATAAGGACTTTGTTACAAACTAAAGGCCCAACAGCACCTAATCATTAATGTTATATCAAAAAAGGAAATAATTTTTGACTGACCAGTGTTAGGAGACTCTGCCTCCTTTGGGGAATACATACAAGTACAAGACAGAATGAAACTAGGTGTAACTATTAGTCATAGATAAAAGAGAGATAAAACAAGGAATTCAGGAAAAGGAGAGGCAGGGAAAAAGTTAACTGCAGTTACCAAAGGTGATTTATGAGTTTTGTACAAGCGTACATTAGGAGAAAATCAAGTCCAGAGCCTAAATAGGCAGAAATAAAACTGACAAAAAATATGAGATACTGCATACTGAGTTTGGGGGACTTTTGTTTGGTTGTTTTTGTGTGTACATGTTTTTTTACTTTCTTGGCAATTTTGATGACTGGTGTTCCTTTGAGGGTAAAAAGAAGAAAAAGAGAAGCATACTTTTTTTTTTTTTTAACAGATCCTTCCAAATCTGCATTTAAAAGTAAAAGCATTGCTTCTGTCATTAGTTCGTACATTTTCCATACAGTGTTTTAAGGGATGAAAAACTGATATATATTATGATATGATAAACTATAATTCTGCCTTCCATCCCCTCTCTAAAACATTATCTTCAAAAACTTCTGATGAAAACAGTATCAAAAGAAAGAGCTATCCATTGCAAATAGGGATGCCTGCAATCCCTCATCGTCTAAGAGCTCTCAGAGGAAAGAAGTTAGATTGCCCTTCAGCTGCAAGCAGAGTGCAGCAAAAGCAGTAGGAGCTCAGAAATGCCTTCACCTCTGTCCCTCAGATCTCAGCCCAGCTTTCCTTCAGGCATTCTTCAGGCTGCAGCCGGCCAGTGCTGTAACATGGTTATGCTACACAATGGCAAAGATGCAGTAATACCAGCAAAGCTGACTTTGGAGTTTCTGGTGTTTAGTTTTATTATTATTACTATTATGATTGTATTATTGTTCTAACTGCTTTTCATCAAATACACATGCATTTACAGGCAGGGATTTTCATCCCCAGACACTGTTAAGGGTTGCTAGTATGGCTCCTCCTCAGCTAGAAACATTTTGCCATCCAGTATTAGTTTAGCAACAAAGTGATGATGCTCTACACATAGGCCAGATTTCACTCTACTTAAGTACTGCTACTTGCCAAAGGTTTTTGGGGTTCACAAAGCTGCAAATACATATTTGGGAAACATCAGTACCTGGATAACTAATAGCACAGCCTGTGAGTGTGGTTCTGTAGAGTTCAATTCTGTAAGATCTAACCAACCTGTCAATTCTTTTATTGAATTCATTGGAAAACTTGCAAATTTGATAAAAAGCTCAGCCCTAAGAAAGCAGCTCTCTAACCAAACTCTAAGCCTATGGACTACAATTATGTACTCCGTAGCACCTATTGTTTTTGTGCAGTTACACAAGTCTTCCACAAAGTACTTTAGAAGCATTTCTATTAATGATTTCTGCTAACATGTGAAAATCTGAGCAAGTTTTTCAACCTAGCAAAAAAACGAATTTAGACTGGGTACCCCATGCCACAGTCAAAAACAAACCAGCTGTCCCTGTAAGACTGCTGACAGCCACACTCCGTTGTTTGGAGAACCATTGCTGCCTCCCTGCAAGTGAAATATTTGCCTAGTGGACTTATTTTGGACTTGGTTAAGTCATGGCCTGGAGGTTGCTGTGAATCTTTTGCTCCAGTGCTCAGCAGTAAGAATCTGGTGGAAAAAGTCTGTGGGGAAGAATAGGATTTTTACTGAGGTGCAATGATTTCTGTAACTGTAGATCTTCTGAAGTCAGTCTTTGTTGTGTTAACTGCATCACTCCCGGAACAGCTAGCACATGCTTTAATCACTCCTTTGAATAGATGCAAGATGAATTAAAGAAATACGTATCCGCCTCAAAAAAAAATCCAGATTTTAAAACAAAAGGAGGACCAGGCAGGGAAAAAAGATGCCTTAGTTGATTGACAATATGGGATTTAAAATCTTTCAGATCCTAATCCATGAAGGGATGTTTGCATCTGGCCCTATAATGGAGTCCACATGCCAGAATTAGATGCCTGGACTCCGTGCATGTGCGAAAGGGACTTAAGTGCCTCAAAGGGGGATTCACAAAAGCCACTGTTTGAGGAGCTGCCTAAGCCTGCC
The DNA here is from genome assembly GCA_037305975.1 of Chrysolophus pictus. Classification (NCBI taxonomy): domain Eukaryota; kingdom Metazoa; phylum Chordata; class Aves; order Galliformes; family Phasianidae; genus Chrysolophus; species Chrysolophus pictus. The sequence continues at coordinate 111,526,665 of CM074576.1, forward strand.
AAATAGGAAAAGCTAAAGATTGCACTTCATTCTAAATCCTAGCTCTCTCGTGGTTTTAGGAGCCTTCTGGTGAAGGTTGCACACGGGCTCAAGTCCCTCCATATGCAGCTCAGAGCCCATAATCCTCTTTCAAAAGTGGGTGCCAAATTTTTCCTTCAAACCACAAGGTGCCATCAGCAGCTCAAGCACACACTTGCTCAGGCTGCAGCAGAGGGGTTTAATTCCTTCTTTCAACAAAGGGCACCAACACACCCATTCTCTACCCTGAGGCACGACCCAGCCAGCTGGCTGCAGGTGATGGTGAGCTGCAGTGGTGTGCAGGAGGCCATGGAGGACCAAAGCCACAAGAGAGTTTGTCTCAAAGCTTTGGCAACAGCTAACCAGTCTCTGATCAGAGACTTGAATTTCATCTATGGACTAAAGTGCTTTAATTTCTCCCTTCAATCCTATTTTCCTGCATAGTTCCAACCCCACCTCTGCTTTGTAATGCTGTCAGCATCCAACATGAGGCTGGTGCCCCCACTGGCTCCAAAGAAGTAGTTCAGTAGCATCAGGTTCTTCAGCCTGCCACCACCAGTGCAGTCCTCCATCCTGGCCATGGTACTCATGAAATGCAAGTGCCAGTTCCCACTGCAGACATTTTTTATGACCTTTCATTTTCACTAGTATCACAGTTACCAGTCACGAGTCCAAACGGTTATGCTGAACATTCTGTATTGTTTCTCTTGGAGCAGCGTTGTGAGATTTAAGCAAGTGATAGTATTTAGTCTCCAGTGCTTAGCTTTGATCTCCCTTGGCTCTTGGTTGGGTTTTTCCAAGGTGATAGATACAGTAATTTCAAGTCCTTTGAACCACAGCACATTGGATTGCATATAGGAAATAAATATGTCTTGTAGCATCTTAGGGGTCAAATCCAAAGCAATTTAAGTTGAGGGGACACAATGTATTTGTTTCTATGAGAAGAGAATCTGGCTCTAAGTCAATTAATTCCTTATTTTGCACAGATGTATATTTTCATGGATCCAGAAAAAGTTTGTCAGGAGCGAAGGAGAGCTCTGCACGTGTATGTGTTTTTCAGAACTATTATTTTTCTTTTGACAGACCTGATAAACATTTACTGTCAACACTCCCTGAATCAAACCTATGCTGAGTGTTTCAAAACTCAGGTTAATAGTTTTTTGATGGTGGCCCTTATAGGCAGATCTGTTTGGAGTGGTATAGGGATATATAGAATCATAGCATCATTAAGGTTGGAAAAGGCTGCTAAGACAGAGCAAGTTCAGTCAACAGCCCATCCCCACCGTACCCACTAACCACATCCCTCAGCACCATGGCTACACGATTCTTGAACATTTCTAGGGATGGTGATTCCACCACCTCTCTGGGCAGCCTGTGTCAATGCCTCACCACTCTTGCTGAGAAGAAATGTTTCCTAACATCCAACCTGAACCTCCTGTGGTGCAACATAAGGCCAGTGCGCGGTTCACTGCCATGATGGCAGTGCAGAGATGTATGTTAGAGCTTTTGATAGAGCTGGCATCCAGAGAGCCAAGTTAGGAAGAAATAAGCACCAGTCAACCATCCAGCAACTTCCAGTTTTATGTTAGCCCACATATTTGGCCCAAAAAACAGAGTGTTTAAAAAAGAAAAAACAGCCCAGTTTTTAAAGCATTTTAACTGAATGAGTGCTTAGCTGTGGTTATTGTCATCTTAGTCTTCATCTAGACGTATAAGAATGAAAATAAGACTTGCCCGTGTAGGGAGTAGGATTATGAAATAACATCTGTTTGATTTGTGGGAATGAAGCAGTGTCAGGTCATGACTGAGATCAGCATGTCCTAACAAATATGACAATATCTGCAGCATTTGACAATAAAATAGGGAGATTTTTTGCTAAATAATTTTTAAACAACCTTCAGTGATTTTTATCTGAGTGGCATAGTCTTTATGCTTAACCTTCTAAGGCAAGATTATTCCATTCACTGTTTAAGCAAAGGTAGGGAAAGTAGGCAAAGGGCAGGAATCTTTCAGTGGCAAACAACCTCCCAATAAAAATCCTCTAACAGACAGGAGGCTTTTTTCAAGGAAAATATTTTACAGACATTTCTTTCATATATGTTTTCATATCTCCCTTGGACTGGGACTTTGAGGTTCTGAAGTGCTGTAAAGTCAGATCACAACAACAACAACAACAACAAAAAGGAGTGAAGAGCTGATCTTTCCCTTAACAGGCTCATCAAAGCAGAGCAAAGGGAAATACTACACAATTCATCTCCAAAATGGAGTCTCCAAACCCTTTTGATTTTATTTAGAAAAAAAAAAAAAAAATGAAAAAGCATGAGGGCGAAAGCTAAGAAAACAGATTTTGTATACCATCAAAGAAAGTGAATAGGCAATGCTGTGCTTTGTTAGTTTCAGAAAGAGGCAAGCAAATTTTATGGCAAGAAGGCAGTGTAAGGCCACAGGATTGCAACAGGAGTCACAGAGAACAATAAATTGCTTCAGATAAATCAAGCCAAATACTTCAGTCCTGCACAGATTACTGACTTTAGAATTCAGGAACTCCAGAATGTTATAGTAAATGCAAGCTGCAAAGACTGCAGTACAACCAGTGGGAAGAGACACATCAAATGAAGTTTCTCTGTAACAAAGAATCAAGGAATAGCCTGGGTTGAAAAGGACCACAATGATCATCTAGTTTCAACCCCCCTGCAATGTGCAGGGTCGCCAACCAGCAGACCAGGCTGCCCAGAGCCACATCCAGCCTGGCCTTGAATGCCTCCAGGGATGGGGCATCCACAGCCTCCTTGGGCAACCTGTTCCAGTGCGTCACCCTAAACCTTCCCTGTCTCAGTTTAAAACCATTCATTCTTATCCTATTGTTATCCACCCCCATAAACAACCGTTCCCCCTCCTGTTTATACACTCCCTTCAAGTACTGGAAGGCCACAATGAGGTCTCCCCAGAGCCTTCCCTTTTCCAAGCTAAACAATTCCAGTTCCCTCAACCTTTCCTCATAGGAGAGGTGCTCCAGCCCTCTGATCATCTTAGTTGTCCTCCTCTGGACCCACTCTTGAACCAGTCTATGTTATATGTGCATGTGGCCTGAGCTGAGCCTTGTTTGCCTCTTTAGGAATCAATGCACCTTCACAAAGAATGTATTTTGATTTTCCTATTTTCAGTACAATACTTCCATTCATCAAATGAGCAACTAAAAGTTCTCTGAGAGTAAAACCAGCAGATATCCCTGAGAAGACTCTTTATCATTTATGTTTGGGTGAAGATTCAGGTCACATTTAATTCAATTTAATTGTCAGAGCTGGGAGCAGCCTCCTGCTTCCCTTCTGCCTACTCACACACCTGATGCAATGGGGGCAATTCACCCCTTCACTCCAGAACCAGCCCTCAGAACAGGACTGGCATCAGATCTGCAGTTAGCTCAGCTGGGGCACCTGTTGGAGCCCCTATCAGCTGCAGCTGGCTGAACAGAAAGGCACCAAACTGCAAAACTCTTTCATCTCTTATAGTGAGTAAATTTACAGCAGGACTGCTAGAGAGATTGTCTTGTATTAAAATACTGAAATACTAAGACACACCTTGCAGATCGTTACAATTTGGAGAGCTTTTCCTGCATGCTATTAGCACAAGCTCACAAGGGGTGGAATAAAACCAAGAACAACTGAAAAGGGAGGCTGTTTTGTGGCCAGTAATGCTTTGTAGCCAGTTATGGTGCGAGGTTCAGCCCACGTTGGGCAGTGCACCAGGAAGGTTACCAGAGCTGATAAGCACACAAGCAGCACTGGGATTTGATCACTCTGTGTGTGTGGCTGCCTTATGGGGCAGTGGCCTGGCCAGTAGTGAAGATGTCTCCGTCGAAGCTATCTGACCAAGACTGCAGGCCAATGGCCCAGAAGAGAGCATTAGACAGAGGATTCAAGCACATGATGCACGGCAGGGAAATGTATTCAAAGGCAGGTCTTTGCTAAATGCTAAATAATTAATACTAATCCCATAATTACAGTCGCATGCTTTTCTGCTAACATTCCCCTAAGCTGGTCCTCTCTCCAGGTGCACAGAGAAGACCGAGGACAGTACAGTTAGGTCTACATGGCCTCGCTTCCCCTTCCCATCTGCTGCTTCCAATCACAGGATGTGCTTTCACACACATGCACACAGAACTATCTGCAGGTAGGCAAATATATATGTAGCTACAGAAACACACACGCATGAATGTTGTTTGAAAGTAGGAAGGGGGTCAGTTAAAGAGTGCCATTTCCATCCAGATAGCCAGCTCACTATCCAGGCTGAGCACACGCACAAATCTGCTTGGAAGAAGATTGGAGCAGAACAGTTGCTTCATCTTTGGAAATGGATTTACAAATGAATAAATGGAAATATCCCCAGGCACTGAGAGAAAATATCATGTAATTGCCATGAAGCAAAAGGCAGCTTATAGATGATTATCTGTTATTAAAATTAAGCCATTTACTGAGATGTTTTCACTCTTCTCCAGGAAAGCAACTTCAGGCATCATTTTGATTTAAAAAGACAGAAATAGCATCTGCCACGTATTGAGTATTCCCCACTCGCAGCAAGTTTATGCATGTGTGCGTTTAAAAATGTTTATTGTGACAATCTGTGGTATGACTGTCTTAGATTTACTAAATACCACATGGTAATCAGCTGCAGTTTGTAGACCTTCAGCAAAATGATTTAATTTATTTTTAACGTACTGAACAATAGCTGTTTCTCAGTTACCCAAACAGAGCACAAACACTCAACACTACTTTGATTCCTTGGAGGGGGCAGTGAAAAGGAGGGAGGCAAAAAATAAACAAACCTGATCTTTGTGGAGGAATCTCAAGGGAGACAAGAATGCAGGACTACATTCAACAAACGCCAGTTTGCCATGATTGGTCTTCCCTGCTGAGTACTCAGGCCCTTTGGCAAGGTAAACTCTTCACCCATAAGAACCAGGTGTTGTTGTCCCCAGTAACACCAAGCACTGTCAGAAGCAAAATGGTGAAGGACACTCCAAGCCTGGCACAAGATCTATTTCCTCCTGGCAGTGCAATGAAGCCCATGGATGGGGTCACTTCCCCACCTCCCTCATGCTCTCTTATTGCCAAAAATAAGGTTTAAGATTAAATTGGTAGAGCGAGTCTAAATTTGCGTTCTGGAAGTTTGAGGGGAATTTTGTGCCAACCTGCATTTTGTTGCCCTTACTTCCTGTTTATATGTGGTTGTGACTGAACGTTCAAAAAGAAACTTTAAATTAGAGGTTTAATTAGTTTGATTGCAAATGTGAAAACATCTGTCCAAATGACATAAAACATTGTTTGGCACAGAAAAGCAGAGAAGTGCTTCACCTTCAAGTGGTAAAGCATGTATTATGGCATCCTAAGCACTAAGCAAACAAAATTATTTGGCAAGCAAAAGGCTGTCAGTCTTTCCTGACCCTGAAAATACGAGTTGTCACTAAAATTCAACCTCTGTGCAGTACAGCACATCTCCAAATCCCTTCAGAAAGTATTCAGTGATGGTCAAATTACTCCTCAAAGGCACTGAGGACTAATGATGCAGAGATTAATTTTAGCTGAGATTAAGTTTTGAAATCAAGTCTGAAAACGCAGACATCAGTGTGCTAGGAAGGACACTGCTCAAGTCACTTATGTGTTGCCATGATGCTTCCAAGAATGAGGGCCCCATTTACTTGACTCTTCATAAATAAAGGCATTTCCCAGTGGCAGTCACCCCAGCCACTCCCTGGTGCTGAGCGATCACCCTATCTAAAGCTCTGAAGACTGCTCTTGTCATTTTGTGATACATTTCTCATAAGAAAGCTAGCTAGGTGGAGGTATCCAGGTGCTCGCAGGTGTAACCCAGAGGTTTAAGGAACAAAGTCACACAACATAGTAGCAGTATAGGTTTTTTTGTGACTGATGTAACACCAGAAATGAAAACAGAAAGCAAATGGCTACCACCTGTAGTACCACCTCTTTTTGGCTCGGCACCAGCTGCCACTTACCTCTGTCTGTGAGCTGGGAACCAGGGGGGTCCCTCGGGAGGGCTGCCGTTCCTCTGAACCTGCCAGTGTTCTGCCACACAGCTGTGCTACTCCTCACTCTGAAGCACGTTAATGGCTGCTTTTATGGCTTTCTGCTGTCCTTGTGCTCCTCTGTAGACAGGGAGAGACTCGAGTGAGGTTCAGGAGGTCCCCGGTGGGATTGGAACCCCCAGTTGCCAAGACAGGAACCATCCCCGAGTACACCACTGTAAATACTTTGTAATGTGATTAGTTATCAAGGATAATCCTAAAGTAGCTAGAAGTTCCTAACCATTTTTGATGTCAAGCCAAAAACATTGTGGCGAATGTAGCTTTTTGGCACCAAACATTTTTAGTAGCGTTCCTCTGGGTGCAAACCACCCAGAGACATCAGGACGCCTACTTTGTGAGTTTTCCAGCAGTTGTGTCTACGTGGCAATCTGAGCACTGGCCAGCCCATGCCCTTGGTGCAGTGGGGAGCAGATCCCCACAGCTCCCCCATGGAAAGGACCCTAGAGCTGAAGAGTTCAGGTCACTGTGATACACTCCTCATGCCTCGTGCAGTTTTGAGAAACCCCGCAGCTCAAAAGCAATATCTTGGCAATTTAAAGCAGTAGAACTAGCCTTTGGGCAAATGTCCTACAGATCATGAGACACTGGTAAATTATATGTAACCCAAAAATTGATTGCAAAGCAGTCATTTTCCTGTAACAACTGATTAATCAAGGTCTGATTTCCATCCTTTGCAAGACCACCTATGATTTCAAGTCTAGACGGGCATCACTCTTTCCATACATTCTTCACCCAATTAGGCTAAACAGCCATTATTTCTTCACACTAATATAAGAATTATGAGTGCTGGTACATTTTGTTTTGTCTTCAGTTTCTGCTGACAAACACAAACAGCCTAAGGGAGGTCCCCAGCTTTCTCAGGAGGAAAGCTCTACCAAAGAGATTATTGAGAAATGTTCTCACTTGAGCTTTGCCCATAAAATTGCATTTTTTTTCCATGGACTCTCTCTCACCCACAGAGAGATCCACATGCATTCACACACAAGCAGTTAAATGCTGTGGCTTGGGATAATTTTCCTTTGCCTTCCAGTTGCTTGCCCCACCCTAGGTAAAGCAAAATATTTACAATCTGAATGACAGGAGCAAAATGATGTACCACAATGCATCAATTAGAGAGGGAGAGACATATGCTTGGCTGTGCATTGGGACACAGCAGCTTTTCCTCCCTCTTTCTTCAGACATTCAAACAGTTTAGGTAAATTTTTGCTTACTTCAAGTCTTTGGCTTCTCTAAAGGCACATGCACACATGGATTCACCTGCCATAAACACGTAGACACATTCTACTATCCCAGGAAAATCCCTTTCCAAAGTCAGCTTATCACTCTGCTGACAGATACTTTTGAAAGCACATTGGATCATACTGTGTTTGGAGGTCATCCCGAAATTGCTGAGATATGGGTGAAGGGTGTGGAGAATCTTACACTTTGGCTGCATCTTCAGCATGTATTTTTCTCTTCCTGTCTCTGGTCTTGTCCTTAAACTGTGCTACTGCTGTCAAAATCTGCTTTTGCTATTCATAAGCTCCAATGGACCTAACCAACAGTTAGGATCTACACACTTATCTAAAAACCAAGACCAAGGTCTTTAGCAGCTTCTAGGTATTTAGAGATGCTAATAGCCTCCTAGCAGCTGACAGGCATTTTGCAGTAGCAGTCAAACACGTGGCTTCATCAAGCTCATCGAGGCTAATTTTGCCTGACCCTTTCTCCTGTGGGAGCTGCACGGCCATCAACCAGCACAGCCCCCTCCCAGGTTCCTGCAGTGGATCCAAGACCCCGACAGTATGCGTGAGGCCGCCGGGGAGACGCTGACCTCCTCCCACAGCGATGTCAGCCAAGGCCCATTGGGCCCAAGGTCGCTCAGTAAATACACCCCCTGCTTTCCACTCCACAGCCACCGGCCCTAGCCAAAGTCAATAGATTAGAAGCAATCTGTCATTTCCAGGCCGCGCTGTTTTGGTTACGATGAGTCAAAAAGACTTGAAAGGAAACACAGATGTAATGAGGTCACCTCATTTCTGGAGCCTTCCTATCTCTCAAAGCTCTGGCTGGATTGCCCTCAGAATTTCCACACATGCGGGCACATAAAAGCACCTCGTGTGTGTGCAGTCGTGCCTGCAGGTGCACTGCAAGAGGTTTGGTGTGGCCGGCTATGGCAAGCACAGAGAGGTTCAGTTCCCTCTACGCCATGGACAGACTGGTGCCTCCCCATAAGAATTTACTTCAATTGCTTCAAATGGCTCCGCTTGCACACAAAAACCACATCTTGCAATAAAAACAAAAAGAAAAATTAAGTCCAAAGGAATTTTACCTATTTCCCTCTCCACTGATTCCACCAAAGCGAACTTTTTTTTTTTTTTTGAAAGAAAAAAATAAAAACTTGGCCACCAGAACAGCAAAGTAGCCAAAACACTAATTTAATAACTTCATTCTTCCAAATCCGCCCTGCCCTTCATACTTTTAGGTTTCAGCAACAGCCTCAAATTATCCCACACCTTGTACTGCTTTTCTTCAAAAGCTTCCACGGCGATTTTCCCATCACACGAGCAGAGCAGACCCCGACAGAGCTGCACGCTCTCCAGCAACACGGAGTGCTCTCTGCACTCTGAGGCCAGCGTTACCCCACCGGCTGCAGGCAGATGGAGAATAGTTACTAGCTGTGGTATGGAAAGGCACAGAAAGGCCAACAGAAAAGCCCTCCAAGAAGCTCTCTCTGGGCTATGGGTGCAGCTCAAGCTACCAGACGAGCCCCAACCGCTACCCCGATGCAGGCTGGGCTTGCATGCGGCCTAAACTTCATAGCCACAGCATTCAGCTGCTGGCACGGCGCCTGGGACTGAGCTGCACCACAACCCCAAAGCCTCCGCGCTCCGCTTTCCTCGCCACGCGGCCGCTGCGGCGCGGGAAGGGAGCGCGGAGGGCAGCCGTGGGACGTCCGCTCCACCTAGCGTTAGTTCGCCAGTACTTCGCTTCTTCTTCGGCTTGTTTGCCCTCCGTTTTGACTTCCGTGGCTTGCTTTGCCTGTTTAGGACCGTTACTGACGATATTAACGTTCTGCTGGTTGTTTTAATGACAGCAGTGACAACATCGACGGAGAGGAAAAGCCTCCTGAAGAGCAGAAATAGGGAAATGACAGAATCACAGAATCACAACTCACAGTCATAAGGGTTGGAAGGGTCCTCTAGAGGTCACTGAGTCCAACCCCATGCTAAAGAAGGTTGCCTACATCAGGCTGCACAGAAAAGTGTCCAGACGGGGTTAGAATATCTCCAGAGGAGACTCCACCACCCCTCTGGCAGCCCGTGCCACTGCTCCGACACCCTCACAGTACAGATGTCCTTCCCAGTGTTTGTATGGAACTTCCTGAGTTCCAGTGTGTATTGTTGCTCCTTGTCCTGCCACTGGGCACCTCTGAAAAGAGCCTGGGCCCATCTACTTGACTCCTGCACTTTAGATGTTTATAAACAGTGCTGAGATACCCTCTCCGCCTTCTCCAGACAGAAGAGTCCCAGGTATCTCAGCCTTTCCTCATAAGGGAGATGCTCCAGGTCCCTCATCATCTTTGTTACCTTCCACTGGACTCGTTCTATGAGATTCCTCTCTTTCTTAAAACAGGGAGCCCAGAACTGGATGCAGTACTCCAGGATGTGGCCTCACCAGGGCAGAACAGAAGGAGAGGATCATCTCCCTCAACCAGCTGGTCACACTCATTTAATGTAGCCTAGGATACCATTGGCCTTCTTGGCCACAAGGGCACACTGCTGGCTAATGGCCAACCTGTTGTCAGCCAGGACCCCCAGGTCCTTTCTGGCAAAGCTTCTCTCCAGTACGTCAGCCCCTAACCTGTACAGATGCATGCAGTTATTCCTCTCCTGATGCAAGACTCTATACTTGCTCTTGTTGAACCTCATAAGGTCCTCTCTGCCCAACTCTTCAGTCTGTCCAGGTCTTGTTGAATGGCAGCACAACCTTCTGGTGTGTCAACCACTCCTCCCAGCTTTGTATCATGAGCAAACTTGGCAGACTTCACCCATTCATTCAGGTTGCTAATGAAGATGTTGAACAATACCAGGCCAAACACCAACCCCTGTGGAACACCACTAGTTACAGGCCTCCAACCAGACTCTGTGCCACTGATGATAGCCCTCTGAGCACTGCCAGTCAGACACTTCTCAATCCACCTCACTGTCCACTCATCTATCCCGCACTTTCAGTGTTTCAGTACAAAGATGTTGTAGGAGACAGTGCCAAACCCTGCTGACGTCAAGGTACACATACACCCAGCTGGTGATTACATCCTTGTTTCCTACACAGTTTTAAATTACCCTTCCTCAGTAATAATGACATACTAATCACCACTGAAAGATTAGATTTCAGAGAAAGTGAAGTATAATGTTCTACAAAAAGAGCAGGCCCTTCTCCAAATACAAATTAACACAGAACTCAGAGCAGGAGTAAAACACGAGAATTAAGCGAGATGTCACTACATGGTCCAAAGCCTTCATAACAGCAGAAAACAATCTCTGCCAACTGTAATTTTTTCTGTTTTCCCACAGGTGATGGCCGTGCTGCTTATTCCCACACAGCTGTTGGCAGTGGCTGTTGCTATTTCCCTGCAGCTGGTGAGGTCCACTCAGGGTGGTGTCTACTATGGAATCAAGCAGCTGCCGCCCCAGGTGCCTCAGTACCAAGCCCTCGGACAACAAGTACCTCACATGCCGCTGGGCAAGGAAGGCATCCCAATGCAGCACATGGGCAAGGAGATGCCACACATTCAGTATGGCAAGGAGTACCCCCATCTGCCTCAGTACATGAAGGAGGTTCCCCAGGTGCCAATGCTTGGCAAAGACATGGCTCCCAAGAAAGAAAAAGGTAGGCAGGTCCCTCACCAACCTGGCCCTGTCACACTCCACATGCCAGTGTTTGCCCCTGGGTGAATGGGCTGCTGTCAGCTGGATGTGGCGTAGATTTGCTTTTCTGACTCTAAGTCATCTTTCTGTTGATTATCTCTGGGACTGAGGTGCTGAACACACAGGACTTACTGCACAGCTCTGCACCTACAAGCATTTTCAGTATTCAGTAAAGAAAGTTTGGAAAATATGAGGATATTTAAGAAAGCAACAAAAAACATCCAAAATAGCAATGCCCACACAACCCTTTTGGAGACAACATGTGTCTGTGCGAGCTCAGCTGCTTAATACTTTGTGTTTTCAAAGTTCAGAGTAACCACAGTCTCCACTGGCTTCAGTGGCAGAGGGAGGATTTCAGGGTCTATTTCTGGAGAATCTGAACAAGAATAACTCTCTGCGGTAAAACCAAACCGTCTTGTGAGCAAAGGACTTTTTCTGTGTGCATAAAATGCAAAACATGCAGAGAGAGGGTTTTCCCCTCCTAAAGAATGGTCAGATCTCTTGCCCCAAAACCTCTTCTTTCATTGTGCCTCAAACTCTTACTTTATATTCTCACATTATAGAGCAAAAAAGCAACCTGACCCCAGCACAACCGCTCCCATGTGGCACCACCTTTACCTGAAATGCTGCATGATCACATACACAAATAAAAACGTGGTTTGGGATAATATAAAGCATTTTATGAAGTGTTTAGAGGGAGCTCTAATTAGCCATGCCTATGCCAAAAACTTTTGAGAGCTTAACAATGCTGAGAGAGGCTGCAGGTTTCCAGTAATATCTTAAAGGAAGCTAAAGCCTTGGTGAAAATGCAGTCATACCAACACATAAATTTCTTACTGATACGACCTTATTTTATTGATCTTGTTAATGTAAGATCTTCCAGCAACAGTACTCTTATGCCAAAACTACTCTTACCACACAATCATACAGCACAGCTTCTACGTCCTTCTGAAACTCACAAGTTAGTCTACAGTAATACAGGAGAAAAGTCAGATTTCACTACTTAATACTGTATAGATAATGCTATTAAATGGCTCTTATGTGGGAAAAAAAAAAAAAAAAAGCAAACGGAGAGGATGCAAAACAATTCTTTCATATAAACAGAAACACACACAAGTTGGAAGTAAGCAAAGCAGCAAGAACATCACCTTAATTGCAAACATCAGCCAGTAATTTTGTGGACTTTTCTAGCTACCACAAAACCAAGAGGTACCATATGAAGCATGCTCAGTTCAAAATTGCCATTGTGTTTTTCAGGAGTTGTAAACTGTATATTGTACAATTGTACATTCACGCTCCTACCTCTTCCTTTTTCTTTTTCTTTCTTCCCCTACCCAGAAATACCCATGCGCAGCTTGAGGGGTGAGCAAGGCCCCCCTGGTGAGCCTGGACCAAGAGGACCACCAGGGCCACCAGGATTACCAGGTCATGGCGTGCCAGGAGCCAAAGGAAAACCGGGTCCACAAGGATATCCAGGAATTGGGAAGCCGGGTTTGCCAGGGATGCCTGGGAAACCAGGGGTGATGGGACCACCTGGACCAAGAGGGGAGATGGGGCCGAAAGGAGAGGTTGGGCCCATGGGGATACCGGGGCCACAGGGACCACCAGGACCTCATGGACTCCCAGGAATAGGGAAAGCGGGTGCTCCAGGGCTGCAGGGACAGCCAGGACCAAAAGGTGAACCTGGCATGAAAGGGCCCCCAGGGGTCCCTGGGATCCCTGGTCCAAAAGGGGAGAAGGGTGTTGGGATCCCGGGTTTGCCAGGGCTGAAGGGCCCACCTGGGCTGCCCGGTCCCCCCGGCCCTGTGGGTCTGCCAGGGGTGGGGAAGCCAGGTATGGTGGGGTTCCCTGGCCCTCAGGGCCCTGTGGGCAAGCCTGGTCCCCCAGGTGAGCTGGGGCTGCAGGGGCCTCCAGGTGTCCCTGGGATGCAAGGACCTCCTGGCCTGCCTGGCGTTGGCAAGCCTGGCCAAGATGGCATCCCTGGTCAGCCAGGTTTCCCAGGTGGCAAAGGGGAGCAAGGCTTGCCAGGTTTGCCAGGCCCTCCAGGTCTCCCTGGGGTTGGTAAGCCAGGCTTTCCCGGCCCCAAAGGTGAGCGTGGGGTAGGTGGCCTGCCTGGTCCTCTGGGGCCCAAGGGAGAGAAAGGCCATGCAGGGCCGCCAGGCATGGGGGGACCACCAGGGGAACCTGGCCAACCAGGCCTGCCGGGCATCATGGGCCCCCCAGGTGCCGTCGGTTTCCCAGGACCAAAAGGAGAAGGCGGCGCTGTGGGGCCACCAGGACCGGTGGGCCCCAAAGGCGAACCAGGCCTGCAAGGGTTCCCAGGGAAGCCAGGCTTTCCTGGGGAAGTGGGAGCTCCTGGGCTGAGGGGGCTGCCAGGCCCCACTGGGCCCAAGGGAGAAGCAGGGCATAAGGGCTTGCCGGGGCTACCAGGTGTCCCGGGGCTGGTGGGGCCAAAGGGTGAGCCGGGGCTGCCTGGTGCCCAGGGCCTTCAGGGCCCCTCAGGCATCCCAGGCATCGCAGGGCCCAGCGGCCCTATCGGCCCCCCAGGGTTGCCAGGGGCCAAGGGGGAGCCTGGCCAACCCGGTCCTCCTGGCTTTCCTGGCGTGGGAAAACCTGGAGCTGCAGGGCTGCAGGGCCCTCCAGGGAAACCTGGGGCACTTGGTCCCCCTGGTCAGCCGGGCCTCCAGGGGCCTCCCGGTCCCCCTGGGCCACCTGGACCCCCAGTAATCATCCCCCCAACTCCACCGGCTGCGGGACAGTACCTGCCCGAGGTGGGGCCAGGGATAGATGGCCTCAAGCCCCCCTACGGCTATGCAGGCAAGAAGGGCAAGCCTGGCGGCGCTGTCTACGAGATGCCTGCGTTCACGGCAGAGCTCCTCACTCCCTTCCCCCGGGTCGGTGTGCCCGTGAAGTTTGACAAGCTCCTCTACAATGGCCGGCAGAACTACAACCCTGCAACAGGGATCTTTACCTGTGAGATCCCTGGAATCTACTACTTTGCCTACCATGTTCACTGTAAAGGTGCTAGCGTCTGGGTGGCTTTGTTCAAGAACAACGAGCCACTGATGTACACCTATGATGAGTACAAGAAGGGCTTCCTGGACCAAGCCTCTGGGAGTGCTGTTGTTCAGCTGATGCACGGAGACAAGGTTTATGTTCAGATGCCATCCGAGCAGGCAGCAGGACTCTATGCTGGGCAATACGTTCACTCATCTTTTTCAGGATATTTATTGTATCCCATGTAAAACAAACACCAGACACACACACACACACACACACACACACACACAAACCTAAACCTTTCTTCTCTGCTTCAAACTCTTATACCACAAAAAATGCATTTAATGACCGTTTTGGACCATTCTGTTAAAAAGAAAATACAAAGTTTAACATGCACAGCTAGATATAAGAAAAAAAAGCGTGGTGAACATATTTAAAGGCGTGTATCAGGTTCATAAACAGTTGTTTCTTACCCAAGGGGGACATATTAGCTGTACATTATATATTTCTGTGATGCCGTGCTTCATTTCATCACAATAATGCAATACTAAGGTTCAAATCAGTTTATGTCACTCACTCCTGCTGTGTATTTGACTGATGCATTGATCACAATTATGAGATGAAAAACAGCGACTGAAAACAGAGTAGGTCAGTCTCCAATTACATGGAAAAAAATGAGTGGCTTTGTATTTTTTGGGGGGATTTTGGTAGTGGTGGTGGGGTTTTTTCAACAGCAGGGCTGCCTGACAAGCAGAGGTTCTCCTACTGGAGAGCTTTCCTTCTCTTCCCTTTATGTAAGATATACCTACAGGTTTGTTTTTGTTTTTCCTAAGCAATTTGTTTATTATGGAACATAATGGACAGCAGAACCGTTCCCTGAGAGCTTTCTCCAGGGGTCTCTGGACTCAGCACACCGCTTTACTCCAGCGGGCACTGGGTTCACCTCCAAACACCACAGCACCTTCAAAAAGCCTCCACCTGTGCTCGCACCGTTGAAGCAGATCTGGTAGATCAGAGCAAATGTAAGGACTTCACTGTTTGCATTATGCCACATGATTAAGACACCGTGGCCAACACGTGGCAATGCAGCAGGGTGGTATAAATTAGCGTGGATTCCCGTATTCGTGCTAAAAACCTGCAGTCTGTCCAACTTGCAAAAGGACACACATATTCTGCCACTCAGCCAAAATGGAATCAGTTTACTCTTCCATGACTAGACAAAGCAGAAGTAGCTCTGTTTGCTAACTAACTAACTCATCGCCTGAGATCAACCAGTAACCTTATCCACAATGCTGATCACACAAATTCATCCGTGAATTTCGTTTTATCTAATGGCTGATTTCCAATCCCTATTTATATGTTACCAATTGTCTAGGAGAATCTGCAGGCCTCAATCTTTCCTGTATCTGGGAAAAGCGACTTTTATGCAAGAACTGTCTGTTCATCAATGGTGCTAATCTCACCTCAAGAGTATTAATTTAAAAAACGACAGTATCCTTCTCTGTGTTTCCCTGTACAGTGCTGCACATCACACACTTACGTTAGTGGAAAGAGTTAATTGCTCCTCACTTCTTCCATGTCTTAGCTAACGCTACTGCTTTTGATTCAAAAATGAACTAGATTTTTCATGCAGAACTAAAATTGGATTTAACTGGCATTACTGTTATTTAAATACAGAGTTTAATGCAGTCTGACATTGACTAAGGACTCCAGTGATATAATGTGGTGCTTTATCTCAGAAATTTTATGGAACGTTGGCAGGAACAGACGGACAGCTTACCAGCCACTGGTGACTTTGGTATGTTTCCAGAATATATGAGATATGTCAAAAGCAAATAATTTTGTATTTAAAATTTTTGTACTGATTTGAAAAAAAAATATCTTATTAAATATCTTTAAAAAAAAAAAAAAAAAGAAAGAAAAAGAAAAAGGGATCCTCTCTTCATTAAGCAAGGTTGTTAGAAGGAACGTTCAACCCACTAACTTCATGTACCAGGCCACAAGAACTGATTTCCTCCAGCTCCCTGGTGGTGGGCATGGCTTGCTCAGCACACGGCAGGGTTAGAGCTGGGACAGCACCATGAAGGACTGCCACTGAAAAAGGCACGGGGGTATGAGAGGAGGGGAGCTGAGAGATTGGATGTATGTGGGACGGGCTGGTAGGTACCATAGGTGCCGTACTCAGCCGAAAAGCCAAAGTTGGCTGTGGGATGCCAGGCTAAGAGATGTGTTCTACATCCCTCAGCGTGGAAGCAACTTTTCACACTCCATCCATGTCCACTCATTCTGTTGTTCACCCATGGCAAAAAGCTGGTGCGAAAGCGGCAACTAATTTCTCACTGATCTGGGTCAGTGATAAACTGCAGTTCCACTGCAGAGAGTAAGTTACAGCCCAGGGTGTGCCGCCCTGACTTCGCTTCAATGATGAGCATTTCCTCCATGCTGGTGAACTCCTGAAAGGGCACTACCAAAATGAATACATTAAATACCCACCACCTGTGGCAGGAAACTGCTTTTTGAACCACCCTGAAGCTGCTGGCATAGCAGGGGAGAAAAAAAAAGGAGTGGAACATTGCAGTCAGTACCCATCCCTTCCTATCCCTTCCTAGTACCCTGTGCCTTTCATCACACACAATCTTCTTAGTTAAATGTCATTCATTTTAGCATGCTCCTGAAAGAACCAGTAAGATCAGAAAGCCATGAAGCAGTCTCAAGAGGATGTTTGTCTTGATCTTACCCACAAATACCATGTCCAGTTTTGCTTTAATCAGCCCAGAGCAATATTTCTACCTGCAGCACAGCTTGGTGTAACCAAGGCTCAAGCATTTTAAGCCCTGTTTGCCCTTCTAACCACAAAGGTTTATTCTGAAACGTGATACCACATCTGACAAGGCTGTATTTGCTTTACACAGCACTAATAACGGGATTGGGCATAAACAGCACAGACCTTGCAAAAAAAAAAAAAAAAAAAAAAAAGCTTGAAAGTAACAACACCATTTATTCACAGAAAAATAATTGCTTTCCATCTGTAGCATTCAAAATTTCACTTGAAACATCTGTAAGAAAGCCTTCAAAACACAGTTGACACTTTAAAGGCACATAAACTTTAGACAATTTGCAAATAAAATAATGAAGTACTAACCTATATCAGAAACAGACGTTGAGCTTTGCATGGTCTTAAGATCAGGCACCGCTTAAAAGTGACAGTACTTTATTACCTGCCAGGGCACTGCTAAAGAAAGAATCCTGGAAACAAGAAGTACCATATACACTGACCAATAAACACTCAAGCTGTGATTCTGTGTTATTCTCAACAAGCAGCCGTGAGAAATGTGATTTAGCTGAATCTGTTAGGCACCATCCAGTTCATATTTAGTGCAATAATTTGTGACCTTCCTTATCTCGTATCTCAGTATTTCCTTTAATGATTACAGTAAAGATACCGTCAAAAACAAACAGGCACCCTAAGGGTCTAGGCCAAACTGAAATTGGGCTGATGGATGTTATCCAGCTTACTACTTGTGTGTAGTTTGGTACTTTATAGTGAGATCTTTCTAATGGTGCAGCATTTTGTAGGGTTAGCAGATAAAACACAGGAGCATTTCTGCTGCAAGATGCCGCTGGTGTGAGCTTCAGTCCACTGCTGGGGAAGAGGAAGAGAAGAAGCAGTGGTGAAACTGTCTGACTTTGCAATAGATTCAGAAAGAAACTTCACAGGGTACTCATACCTATGGAGTCACACTGCTACAGACACAAAAATGGGGGCTTGAGCACCTTGGGATTCACTATTTGACAGCTTCTCCACTGATGATGTGATCAAAGTAATGGGCAGCTTTCAAAGGAAAATGTCAGTGCAGAAACCTTGCCTTTGGAAAGGCAAAAAATAAGAAGTATTTGAGGTATGCATTGTTGCCCCTTTTGTTTTTTTTATAATAAAATTTTAAAGCCCTGAGGCCAACCTTTGATATTACACGCTACCATTGAAAACGTAACCCAGATACAATAGGCACCACAATCTGCAAACATTATTGACAAAGTAAATACATTAATTCCTACCCTCAAGAAGTCCACATAGAAGTGCTGTCTGTTCTCAAGGCAGAATAGCAGAAATGGCCACGTGAGGTGGTATGACACTGATAAAGAAGGGCTGGTATACACAGAACCCTACTTAAACATGTAAAGGGAGAAAACCAATGAACCAGATAGCTCCATGCTAATTGCTGAAGACAAAAGCTGCTGGACTGCCAGCTGTCCTTTTTCAAAAAAACAGTGCCTACTGTTTATCTATACTATCAAATCTTGCCTCCGTCCCGAGCAAACAGGTCTGGCTCTGAACTTCACTGAGAATGCCACTGAGAATGGCAGCAGCCTCAGCCCATGCAGACTTGGTGTTCCCGCAGGAGAGAGAGATGTGGGGAGAAAGCATGCACAGGAGTACTGCCTAATTATCGGAAGACTCACTGAGAAGAAATAAAAAACCAGCAGCTGATAGGGATAAATGCCTGCAGGCAGCATTCTGAGCACATCTACAATAACCAATGTCAGAGAAGAAGCTTAGAGAGACCATAACAGTGATGTGATTAAAAATGAGAATAAAGGAGACTACTATAAGTAAAAAAGGAATTTGGGGACACAGTTTGTTTGCCATGAAGTCCTTTTTACCAGTTATTTAGTCTGTGGGCACCAAGGGGATGCAGCCCCCAGCTCTGCCCTCAGCATAGTGAGACTCCTGCAAGGACTTCTGTGCAAGGAAAGCTCAGCACTGCCAGCTGCGTGAAACACCTTGCCTTGCCCTTTTGCTTTCTTGTGGAGCTGCTGTCAGTAGTCTGAATCAGTGTGGGGCTGGTGCTGCACAGTCATGTACAAACCTTTTTAAGTGACTGAGGTAAAGATGAGATATAAATGCTGATAGAGCTAAAGGCAGCATCACTGTTTTCTGGTGCAGAACTCCACCTATTTCTGTTCAGATTTTTAAATAAGACCACTTCTGTCACTTTATCACAGAATGGCCTTAGTTGAAAAGGACCACAATGACCATCTAGTTTCAACCCCCCTGACTTTGTGCAGGGTCGCCAACCAGCAGACCAGGCTGCCCAGAGCCACATCCAGCCTGGCCTTGAATGCCTCCAGGGATGGGGCATCCACAGCCTCCTTGGGCAACCTGTTCCAGGGCATCACCACCCTCTGTGTGGAAAACTTCCTCCTAATATCTAACCTAAACCTCCCTTGTCTCAGTTTAAAACCATTCCCCCCATTTTCTATCAATATCCACCCTTGTAAACAGCCATTCCTCCTGATTATACACTCCCTTCAAGTACTTCTGGTTTTCTCCACTTCTGCAGCACAGGTACCTGCCCTGATCCTTTAGCATGCTCTTCCTCTCCCTGCTGTCACCTGCACACAGATGTTTGAGGGGCCCCTCCATGCAGAAGCACCATCATGGCTAAACTGCCACCTCCTTGTGCCACGCTGGGATGCACATTTTTATGACATCTGCAGTTATTTTAAATATGCCCCATTTGCTTGAAACCAAACAGAAGCCAGGAGTCACTAGGTAAAAACAGCATACAATAGCACAAGACACCTTTTCTTTGGCTTGCCTCCAAAGTCACACTGCACTCAGCAGCTGCCAAGTGGCAGAGCCAAGAAGCTAAAGAGGAAGCTATCAGGAATTTTTTTAATCACCTATTGCACACTGCAAGAGAAATAAAAAAAGGACATGATGGCTCTTTGGTCACTTCAGTGCTTACTCCTCTACACTGCTGCAGAAAAAGAACTGTGGTCAGTACTCTTGCAATGCTCAGCTCCTGAAAAAGACAACACTGTGCTCATGACCTGCTGGAGGCTTGAGATCATATTTTAATTGCCTGCGCTGATCCCAGATGTACTAAATCTCTGTGTCTTTTTATTAAAAAGAAATAAAGTTTTTCTATCAACTTTGAAGACTTTTTTAGAACAGATTTTAGTGTTTTCTTCAGGTATGATCAGTAGATAACTATAAGGTCTTCCAAAAAAAACCCTGACACTATAAGAAGATACATAAATACATCCTGTGAAAGATTTAGAATGGAATTTTACTTGTTCTTTTGTCTTTGAAAGTTGTCAAGTACATTCCCAGGCAAATATAACTTATTTGGTAGGGTTGTCTGAAACAAATCAATACAGGAAACACAATCTTCCCAATAAATGTCTCCATTAAATTCCCATGTAAATGCTCACTGATTTAGCTCAGCCACATCATTTAAACCTATAAGTAAAAACAAGAGAGGTAAACGGAAGCCAAACAATAATTCAGCTGATGCAATCTTACACAGTCCCTAGCACATTCTGCTGCCAAAGACAGAAACATTTATTGTTCATACTTATGCATTTCAGAGTTGTAAATGCTTTGCAGCATGCGAATAAGGGGATTACATTTGGAAAAATATATTGTCATTCTTGCAGGAGAACAGAAAGACATACTAGATCCTATCCTGAAGTCTGGGAATCCAAAAAACAGTACCTCTAAGGTTAAACTCAAGTGTGAACATCTCCGTCTGAGCTCACATTCCTGTTGTCATTTGGGGAAAGCAAGAGACACAAGTAATCAAGACAAAGCTTCAGTCTTCAAACTCCCTCTGTTCTAAGAGAAGTCAAAAACCATAAAATTTATTGGAAGCATAGCACAGGTCATATGTTTTTTACCATAAACCGGTACAACATGAGCATTGTCAATCCCAGCATCTCCAGTGAACAGATCAAAGGGTCTTCACCTTTGGCACACACAGACAGCAGTTCAGAGTCGATGACCAGTGCAGGTTGTGGCTTCTTCACAGAAGATGGATGTCCTCTGCTCAGGAGGAGGGCAGACTGAAATCTGTATGTTCTGCATGTTTCCCCTTCTCCCAAACACACAGTGATGACTTAAAGGCATCGCTTTTAAAGCCACTTTTGTATTACAAGATTCAAGCATTGACATCCATCCGCTACTTGAATAGTTGTCTCAGTCTCTTAACAGTGTAATCCTTTCGGAGGACGTTAGAAAAGAAGGTATTCCAGAGAAGTAACCATTTGGAAAAAAGTTCTTGCTGATAAATAAGTAACGTGAATCACATTTTTATACATCCCTGATACTTTCAGCTGAAAGTTTTGTGTTTTTCCCATTAAATAGCTTCACAGAAATTCAGTTAGCTCAGCTTGGAATAGTCCATTATCCTCTGGCTTAGAAGAAGCTTCTGCCTTATGAGGTTTCTGTGCTGTTTTTCAACAGTAAACAGTTAGGTTGCACTTAAAAAATAAAAACGTCATACAAAAAATAAAAAATTTTGAAATCTTGAAAATAGTGATTGTTCTTCATATTTTCCATCCAGCTTTCACGTCAAATTGACCACAAAGTTCTTGTCTATAAGCTTCTTCAAGAATTTCTGCTCAGCACTGATGTCATGGTATTCATTCTAAAGAGATGTGAGGGAATAATCATCATTAAAAAATTAAATTCAATGTATTACCAGAAATATCACTTAATTGCTCCTTCCTCCTAATTTCCTGTGAAGGAAGATGCTAAGAGCTGGGGAAAAGACTTCCTAGTATTGGCTGTGGTACAGTCTTCCAAGAAAACAGATGAGTGACCCTCCAGCTCAAAACTAGGCTAGACTTTCTATTAGGAAGCAAACCAAACTGATAAGGAAACGGTCTCATGGACATCCTTCCTTTACCAGCTCTCCCACCTCATCTCTGCGCTCGTAGGCAACAACTGCTTAACCACATTTGCAACATAAGCAACCAGAAAACAAGTCGTTCTCAAAGCTCAAACACAGTTCTCAAAGAGTGCTCATTTGCAGCTTCAACATATCCTGCCAGTCAGCTTTCCAACAAGCCAAAACTAACTCATTTTTAGTGTTCTATCATGCAGGATCCTGAATACATAAGAAATCACTGAGGTTAGTGGAGGACAGCACAAGGAAACCCAGAAGGCATCCACTGCAGACAGCAGAGAGTGCAAAGAACCTGGTACATCAGGTTAGCTTACTGGAAATTACCTGCAGAGAGGAACCTCAAAATAAAGTGAGCTAAGTGTCAAAGAATAATCACTTTTGAGCAGAGGGTACCTAGGACTCCTCAGAGAGATATGATGTCCTACGGACGTTGCCTCACCCTTCCTCTTTAGAAAAGGGAGGAGGAGATAAAATAGGTCCCACATGAAACCAATGCACCACACTGGGTGTGCATGTGTAAGAGAAAACTGCTCACACTGAGGTAAAAGGCCAAGATGAAGATGCTTGGAGTACAAAGATGAAGGCAAGAGCAGAGACAAAAAACAGAGACATAGGTGTAGCAAAGCCCTTCTTTGCAGGAGCAATAGGCTTTGCTGATGTCTACTGATGTCCTGCTGCTTCCTCCTCTGCTGAGCTGTGGCTTCTCCCTCCTGGAAGTGCTTCCTTCTCCTATCCCTTCTTATGAGCTGCTTTTCTGCTTTTCATTTCTGAAATTCATCTCTCTTCCTAACTGCAAGTTTTAGGTCTTTCACTCCTTCCTTTATTCGATTTTTTTTATTAAAGAAATGTCATAACTGTGATCACTTTTGCAAGTAGCCGCCAAAGAAAAAGAATGGAAATGTGAACAGTGCCTACTCATGATCTAACAGTGCTAGCAAATATGCCTCTATGAACAAGAGCTGTGCAGCCACCATTAAAGGAAAACAGAACACTCAAATGGACAAATTAACACAGACACACCACAGAATAAATTGTAGCTCAAGGGACACAAATATCATTATCCACATTTTTCAGAAGCAACCGCAGAGAGACTTTAAGCAATAAAAACCCACAAGCAGCAGAGAAGATGGGAAGCCTTTCTAACCTGCAGTTCCTTTTATCTAACTGCATTGCCTTCCTCGCTTGCCAGCTGCATTTCCATAAGCATGCCCCTCAGCATAAACAAATGCATGTTACCTGCATCATCTGAGACATTGTCTCGTTGCCATAGTAGTGCAAAGAACTGTTCCTGTCAGTGAAGTCATATTTGAAGCCCGCCAGGTGAACTTCATGACAAATGTGAAATGCTAGTGTAATGGCAATTAGCCCCGTTGTTGGATGCTTGGGTTTCTAAAATGAAACACAAACAACATGCATACATAAACAACTAGCAGCTTCTCACGAATAGCAAAGATAAGAAAAAAGGCATTCGGTATCAGGGAACCCAGCTCTTCTACAGACATTTGGTTTTGTATTTGGACTCCCTCCTGCCTCCTAAGAAGCTTGGTGCTGCCTGCAGCAATTCCACGGCAAGTATACTTGTCAGGTCAGCATCACATTGGCTTCTCTGGTTTCTAACAAGGGCTGAGCACGCACTGTGGCCTTCCCTCAGTAGAGGAATCAGCAAAGTCTCTCCATCGTTCTGCTCAGAAACCAACTTTCATGAAATTGGCCTGACCTCAACACATTGCAGAACATGTCTCCTCCATTAATTCTGACTGAATAATCAGATGCGTTCATATGTTTCTAGATGTTGGAGATCCAGACAAACATGATACATCTCAAATCTTCACACTGCCAAACTAAAGAACATTAATGTTATTGCTGCATTAAGTTGGCTACATTTCAACTTTTTCAGAGCAGTGAAATTCCTGAGGAACAGCTTTAGAGCTTCCCACACTATTTCCATTAGAGGAAAGTAAACTGTAGATAAAACTGCTCGTGTTTCCCTATAGTTAATAGCTCAGAAGTAAATGCAACATAAAACATCAAGAGCAGGTGATAAACAAGCGATTCAACTACTGAAAAATAAAAGTATCTATCTGAAAATGTACACTTCTTATAAGAGACCAGAGAACAGCTCATTGCAACTGCCTTATTCTGTGACAACATACACGATTGTTCCAGCAGAAGCTAAAATAACAAGGAATTAAATTAGGCAGGATTTGTACAATGAAGTGATCTCTTTCATTAGATCACAGCTAATGAATTTTAGAGGAAAAATTCCCCAGAAATGGACAAAATGTTCAAGCAGACATGCCTGGGTTGGCTAAAACAAAAGAGGCAGTGGTACAGGCTGTATAAGGAGACAGTGGAATCACCATCCCTGGAGGTGTTCAAGAGCCGTGTAGATGTGGCACTGAGGGACATGGTTAGTGGGCATGGTGGGGATGGGCTGATGGTTGGACAAGATGATCTTGGCAGTCTTTTCCAACCTTAATGATACTGAATTCTGCGAATTCAGAGACCAAATGAGCTGAACACTTCCAGTAGTTGCAGTCAAACCCCAGCTGAGAAAAAAAAAGAAATCACATCCTGTTTTCAACTTTTACTCAAGGCTCAGTTTATCTGCTTCTGAAAACAAAGCAAGCCAGAAGTAGGAAATTCTGGGTGGAGAAAAAGTAGATGTATTCTGTGACAAAAAGTATTTATTTCTGTTGTATGATATAGAAACAAAACTCTTGGGGAAAAAAAAACACATTACTAACATCAGTTCTGCAAGCCTAATTAAAATCACAATATTGGACTACCATATTTTATGTTATTTTGGGGGGTGCACTTATTATGACTTCTGGAGTACTCCAAAGACAATAACATCAAATTAAAATACACACCACTGCCCAGGGGTCCTGCCAAACAAAACAACCTTCCAAGAGGGGCCAATAGCAGAACATTGTGGCGCACCTGTCAGAACCCCAAAATTACTACAGGAATGTTACGTGTTAGGAATACTGTAGTTGAAAATCTCAGGAGTGTCACCAGCTGCAAAATAACTCTCTTCACCTCTGGCTACCATAAGCATACAGCTCAGAGGAATACACTAATGAAAATCAAAACTGCTTTTAAAATATACTGTCATGCTTTAAGCATGCTTTTTTGTCAAACCAAACCTCAGAGAAAACCTTGAACATGGCAAAGGAAGAAGCCTTGATCAAGCAAACTCATTTTCTGCAGATTCTACTAAGCAGAACTGCTGCCACTTAAGTGTTCCTAGCATGCCCTAGCAATATCCTGGCTTACAATGACATTTCACATCTGATTTTACAGTTGTTTTTCCTGGCTCAGTTAAAACCATCATAGTCACTAACAGAGAAGCGATTTCTGGACTAGGCAGAAATGTACAAATAAGGAACATAATTTTGGCTTAATGGAAAAGGCAGCAACAGCAGGGAAAGTAACAACTGTCTATGGTATCTCCTCCAGGCAGAGGGGGCTGAAGCACAGGACAGCAAAGGCAGTACCACACAGACATACTACACAACACACCTCTGTGAAATGAGAGAATTGAGGATTTGAACTCAGCCACTGCTGCTGCCTGGGATGAGAGGCTCTGAAACCCCAAAGGATGGAGCAAGGGGGATGTGGAGGAGGTGGAAAGAGGAACTATATTCTACCATGGACATAGACTGCTCCAGCTTTGAGCAGGAGAGGAGCAGAAAGCATGCCCTTTGTTCAAAGCGACAGAGCAGGCTGCACCTTTGTGTTAGCTCTGGGACATCACACACATCTGCTTGGCTCACTGACAGCACCAGTCCTACTTTTACTCACACTGATAGGGGAGCATTACATAAACTAACCGAATGGATCTCTGAAGCCATGAAAGCCATGGATGTACTGTGGCCCTTGAGGATACCAATCGACCTCCAGCTTCTGCTCTGCCCTCTTCTTATCCTCAGTTGAGAACTAAAATGCCAAGAAACCCTGGCAAGCATGTGGTAGATACCCCACAAACAAATTGTCAGAAGTTCCCACACGTGTCAGGTAACCCTGATGAAGCAGCTCTGTGTAATGACCATGACCCCAGGGAACAGTATTCATACAAGCATCTGCGTTACACAGTGCATGATCAGTCATGACTGAACAAATGAGATCTCCAACCTGAAGCCTTAACTTTCATCAAAAACATCATCTGGCTGAAGGATAAGAGTTTAAACATATTTTTAATATCCAAATTCTTGATTTACCTATTACCATGTTTGGCACCAAATCACTAAGTACAAGAACGCTGTTAGATATACACCATTAACGTGGGGCTGCTCCCTAGTCCCTGCCCATCCTCAGCAGACTGAAACAGGCTCTCCTTGCCTTTTCATTGATGGTGGTTCCATTCTGTTTTTATATAAGAAAAAAAACCTTACATTTAGTAATTTAGAACTCCTTAATATTTCTAGAGTCTCTACAGATCCACCATGTTCCAATACCTGCCTGGTTTCCCCTGTTTTGTAAAAGGAATTATCTGTCTACAATGTTGTCTCATTTAATACTAGTGACTGAATCCATAAGAGAGTTTTAGCATACACGACTAGCTATTTTCTCAACTCAGTCTTTTCATCTCTGAGCATCACCTAAACCCAAGCTAACGTAA
This sequence comes from Chrysolophus pictus, assembly GCA_037305975.1. NCBI lineage: Eukaryota > Metazoa > Chordata > Aves > Galliformes > Phasianidae > Chrysolophus > Chrysolophus pictus. Next base: position 111,553,011 of record CM074576.1, read on the forward strand.
TGTGATCCTGAAATGATATTCTAATAATGAAGAAATAATTACTTCTTTGGATACATGCAACTAAAAGGCAAAAACAAAGAAAGCTTACCTCTTTTTTGGGAAATCTTGTTGGGAAATGAAGCCAATCATAAGCTGTTTTTCTGGTGATGCTGGGATCAAGAATCCTGATTTGATTAGATTTGTATATCAGGTTCAGAGCTGGTTTCTTCCAAAAGCCTTTAGCACTCTGTAACGGACAAATAAATACATGTTATTTACTGCTATTTTTAACAGTTGATTTTGTTTTTGTTGCAACTCTGATTCTAACCAAAGGAAAACCTAAAGGTAGGTGTTTGAGGAAGAAGAAAATAAATGTTGAACCTTCCAGAGCTCAAAGACATACACCAAATTGTGCTCTTGCAACAGGATCATCCCCTGCAGCAGTAGAGGCTGGGCTGGTTGGCTGGCTTTGCAGAAAGGTCCATGGTGGACAACAACACACGCAATCATCACACCCTGGAGGTAATAAAGGCTCACTGTATACTTGGCTCCTTTAACAAGAGCATGGGGAGCAACAGAGAGAAACAATCATACTCAAGTATTGCATCTGCCTGTGGTCTCACAAACACCCTTCTGGGCTGCCCACAGTAACAGCATAAGAGAGCACTGATCAGGGGCAAGCTCAGTACAGGGGACCAGAGTGCACGACACGCAATGCAAGAAGGGCATAAGAAGGGTAGGTTTGTTCAGTTCATCTTCCAATAACTGGTAAAGGTTTACAAGAGGGGAAAAAAAAAAAAAAAAAAAAAAAGACAGGACCAGACAGATCCTGAGTGCTCAGGAGAAATCCTTTCTGTGAGAGTATTGCAGCACTGAAACAGAGATTGTAAAAATATCCTTGGAAATAGTCAAACATTTTCTGGACAAAGCCCTCAGAAACAGGTATGGTTTTGAACTTGGTCCCATTTTATTTGAGCAGGGGTTTGGTCTAAAGACCTCAAAGAGAGATCCCTGATAACATTATTCTGCAATTTCACCAAGTGCACAGGATAAAATAACATAGGAAACAGCTGGAGCATTTGTGTTAGAATATGAAGCAGTGCTACAAGAGGAATTAAAAGAAATGTCCAAGAAGAAAACTGCTTTGGGCTGAAGAACTGATCAAATGTGGGAGTGAGAAAGGATAGAGCATACGAGGGAAAGCGAAACGGAGCAGACTGACAGATGCAGTATGGTCCCCAGCCAGGAGGGCTAAGGTTAAAAGCAAACCAAGTACATCTCACAGGAGAGATACGTGGCAAGCTGAGCGCAAAAACGCATAAGTAATTAAACTCACTATTTTCTGACCGCCTAATATCTCCCAAAGCCACTTTAAGTCACGTGGTTTGAATACGATAATAACAACAGTAGTATTGGGGTCGTAGTGGATTGGATCTGAGAAGATGGATTCCGGGTAGGAAAGGCGGAAAGTCGTCCTTCTCCCAACATCCTCTTCGTACCCTATAACGGGGCCATTATTCATCCTGGAAAGAACGGAGAGACAGAAATGGCAATGACTACTCCAGACATGCATCCTTTCTGTGCACTGGTTGGCACACACAGCAGTCCGTAAGGCAGGCAGCATGTCCAGGTGTGCAAGGGTTTAGTGCCCTGGCATTCACTTATCACATTACATGGCAGATGAGCAGCTATCAGGTGCCTCCTGCACTCACCCGATAACCCAGCAGGATCAAGAACATACAGGAACCCAGCCAAGGTGGTTTAGAGTACAACTGTACGATTGCTTATCGTATGTCACTCGAACAAAAGACCTTCAGATTTTGTCTCAAACACAGCAACTGAAGATAATCTAGGAGAATACCTGGCTTGGAGAATTACTGACCGCTCCATCCATAACATTAGATGAGTTGAGAGGCAATTCAAGAATGCTTTAATACTCTTCACTATCTGCGTGGCAACAGCGATTATGACTGTATACCTGATACTCATTCATCTTTGTTTATAGCTTCCCCCCCTCCTCCCCTTTAAAAAAATACCTGCACAGCTGCCACTTCTTTGAAATACAGCAGATTAGTAAGCAGCAGGCAGGTGAGTAAAGTCTGTTTTGGTCTGAGGTGCCAAAGAGGCTGTGTTTAACTCTTCATCTTGTAGATTTTGCTCAGTGGCTGCACTGCATACTCTTTGGAGCACACAGGCACAGTTACTCTACACCCTATTCCTGCCAATACAACTGACAGCTCACAACAGGAGGTGTGCTGTTTGGGAGCAAATGTTTACAAAACAAGGCATGTAGACACGGGAACACTTCAAAGTTTTAATCAGAACATATTTTAAATACAGAATATAAACACCACTTTTTTGTTCATTCACAGTAAACAAACAGGTAATGTAATTCCAAAGCAGTTTTGGTTTTAGAAATAACTGCTTTAAAGCATGTAACACTGGCATAAATGGATTTCTTTTTTAAGAAGAGTAGATACATCTAAGGGGAGCTTTTGAATTGAAGAATTAGATCCAAATAATTGAAAATAAGGTCAAACTAATTAATGGATCTTCCTTGTATAACTGATGGCAAAGTAAGAAAAAACGAGACTGAGACAATAGTAAAGCAGAAACTGAAATGGCAGCTCAGAGGTTTTACTGAAAGAGGACACACCATCTGACAGGACAGTTGCTGGCAGAAAGACTGTTTGATTAGTTACTATCTTGGTTTCTGCTAGAAATTAGCCCAACAGTCTGTTTTCAGATTGTTTGGCATTTGAATTCCTCCCTTCTTGCCTGTTCCTCTGTAAGACTTCCTTTGTTTCCCTGAACCAGATGCCTCTTCTTCATACCCAGCATCCTATGGTATACTTACAGTATGAGACAGTATGTTTGAGGAAAAGAAACAAGCATCGATATATACTGTGGATGATGAGTGCCTTGAGGTGGTCCTCACAGCATTACTTTTCATCCATTCCAAGCAATGAATGTACCAGCACGAAGGGAAAGGCAAGCATGGTGTGGAAGGTAAGAGGCAGGGCTGGACTCTAAAGCTACTGACTTACAATACTTTTTTTTTTTTTTTTTCTTTTTAAATATCTACATGTAGAAAAAAAAAAGAAAAAAAAATACCATTTACCTTATTATCACATCATATGAGTCAATTTTCCCCCCTAACGTCTTATTTCGAAGTACTCCTCCGTTACCGACCACAACACACCGTCGACAGGCAACACTGTGAAACAAACAGAACATTGATAGGCACTACACCTCATGTTTCAATATTGTGATGAACATATATTTGTCTCACGAGCACGTAGCTGATGTGTTTATCTATGCTGTATCTTGGACACTCCTTGTGTTCTACACAGGGGTCTCAGTCCTATTTCATACACTAAATACTTCAGAGTATTGCTGCATTATTTCAGGGGCAAAAGTCAGGTAGAGGCTGCTCCTCTGTAAAACAGAATTTACATGCTGTTTTCTAATGGCTTACTGAACACACAACCAGATTGCGTTGCAGGTGCAGTTCAGTAAACCACCCACCTCCCACAACACTTCAGATTTTTCTGAGATACAGCATGCCTGGAAAACTCACTCAAGTTGTGATGTTCCTGCAATATTGTACAACTCCAGAGACCACCAAAGGAAAGCTACAGTGGAAAGATATAGGTTCACAATTTACCTTAACAAACCTCTGAACTGTAAGTGTAAAAAACCTTAGCTCAATGACACAGGATGGCTCTTCACATGTTGAATTTTTTCCATCCACTTATGAAGTGTCATCTAAACTTGCTTAAATGTGCTGAAGTGCATGTAATAGGGAGGTGCTTGAAAAAAGACAGCTTTTTATATCACTAAACTCAAATCAGACAGTATTCTAGGCATACAAAACACTAAGCTAAAAATTAGATTTTATGATACATCCGAAGTCCATCCTTTTGAATTCAATATATATTCACAGCTAGAAAGCATATGTAAAAATTATGTAAATAGAGATGCTAAACTAATGAAATTGAAGTCTAACAGTAAATTTTTTCAAGTTGTTGTCCCATATCTTCTAATGCTCTCTATTGCATATTTCAATGCTAGCAGAAGGTACGCTTTGCTTGCAAAAGAAGAGTTGACAGGCTTGGTCTTGCTTCACTCAGGAAGCCTCTACAAGAATGTTTGCAGTCCTAAACAACAGGTATCAATTGCTATGGTTGTTCAAACAAGAAAAAGGCTTTGTGCCATTTCTTACTGACAAGGATCAGGATATGAAGCCATAAAGAATACTGTAACCTGTGTAAAATGCTCAGAATGGCACTTTATGCAGCCTCCTCAGACAGTCCAACTTACTTTTCTCAGTTGAGGAAAGTACTATTAAACAGCAATGAAAACAGTCCCAGATCAGACTGACTCACACTCAATGGACAGTGTAGTTCCCTACATTTCTTACAGAACTGTTAAAACAGTTAAGCTGCACTGCATACAAGCTAAGGAAAATAAACTGGATGCAAAACCAATGCTGAAAACCTAAAGCTTATTAAAAATGTCAAAGGAAAATAAATGCCTACAGTTCAAAGCCACACTTCAAAAGAAATGCTGAGGTGGCAGGCTCTCACTTGCTGCTTCTAGGACTAGAAGTTGCCTCTATTTAATTAAATATATATCCACACACACACTACATGTATATTTTATATTTGATCAGGCTGTTAAATATCTCTAAATCACTACACACACATCCAACAAAATCCAGCACTGCTAAATACAGCCCTGAGAGCGGAGCGATACCAGAAAAAGCTGGCATACCTTTCTCTAGTTTCCTAAACAGCTTAGGAAATGCCAATTGTTCACACACAAAAAAAATCTCCAGCTAATGCCACAATTTCACGTGACTTGACACGTCTGAAACCAGAGGGGCAGAACCTGTTGTACTCTCTTGTCCTCAGTATGCCTATTCCCTCTACCACCTCTACTCCAGGAGCTTCACAGCTCATTCATTTTCAAAATATTTTTTTTTCAATCTACTTGAAGCTGCACTGCTTGTTCTTTCTTCTGTAGCTGAATTTTAAATTATTCCTTAGACTAAGTACCTTCCTACTTTTGGCCAAAGTAACAATTTAAGCAGCTTCTTTGCTATATCCATCCTATCTATAATATAGGCTTCCCAGATTTTGGATGACACCTATTGAAATAATGCCTTCCACTCTGGTGTAAAAGCAAGCAGCTCTTCAGTTTGTTCACTTTGCACTGTGCAGTTGTGATGTAGCATGGCATTCAGAGCAAGGAGGTAAAATAAAATGGGACTTCAGAGCTGGGCAAGTGCTCTCAGGTCAAATCCATTTGCCTCTTCTTACTGAGAGATGCAGACCACAACTTGTTAGGGGATTTTTAACAGCTGAAATACTACTCAGACAGAGAAACAGGCTGAAATGTGGCATTTAATAAAGCTTTCAGATCTCAGCACACTGAGTAACATAAATACTGAAAAAAAATGTTATCAGCTGCCTATATATAAATATATAAATAACCAATCATGCATCTAGCAGTGGTAACAAATTTCTGAAACTGATATCACAGTCAAAAAGCAGGTGAAATACTCATGGTGATTTGTACACATCATTGTGGAGTCAGAGATAAACCCAAATTAGAAAAATCTCAGTGCCCAGGAAGTTAAAGGCAGCTAACTCAAACAGAAAGTTTAGCGAGAACATATATTTCTGAATTATCTTCTCCTTTTAGCTGCCTCCTCTAAGTACTTGAGTGTCTCCGGTTACGATGATAGGCCTACACACACAGTAACAGAGTTCACTGATAAGCAGGTAACTGAATGGCTTATTCTAGAGACTAGATACACTTGATGCACACGTATAAATGTTAAGACCAATGAAAACAGAACATAACTGTATAGGAAACCTGTTACAAAATAGAGGTAAAAAAGTATGCAGCAAGCCTGGACTGTATTCAAAAATAATTGACTTAATCTGACTTCTAGTTATTGCAGATTACAGAAGTGAAGTACTGATTTTCAGCAAAGCGTTACTCCCAGATATTCTACCCATCTCATTTCTTAAAGTTCTTTGTGTTTTCCTTTTAAGAAAAAGAAAATAATGTTCATCTTTTCTCCACATTCACAAATCAATAAGAAGTAAACTTTGAAGTCCTTAGATGACATCTGGCTTGCTATACAAGAAGTAAGATGAACTGAAATACCTAGTGATCCAAATTACAAACACAAGCACAAATACTTAAGAGAAGGAAAAGGATTAACATCTCAGGTATAGCAATGGCTTGGGTGACTAAGGGATTACACGTAGGTGTTGGATGTTTACATGGTGTACACATGGATCCTGATACAAATGGCACAGTAATTGATCCCTAACACCAAAACATAATGCCTAAAACAATCACTCAAGCCCCTCTATTCACACTGTGTACAAGAGCCTCTTAACTTAAAGCTCAGGCATAAATTTGCGTATTGTGTTTACGTGGTGAAGAAACATGTTCCTAGCCCCATAGAAGAAAACTACTGTTCAGTGGCAATGAAGCCTTCAAAGTGCAAATAAAGATTCCACCCTCAGCTTTCCTGTTTTTCTGGAAAGAAAAAAAAAAAAAAAAAACAGTGACAACAAGAAATATCTTGACCTCAGCTGCTTTAGCATACACCCCCAGTAGCCTATTGAGGAATGCAAATCATTTCCTTGGAGGTTGTTTGGTAAAAGGAGGATGCGGAGGTCACAGCTTGTTGACTCAGTATTGTGTAAGTGTATTTGTAAGAATTTACTGCTGATAAACCTGAAGGACACTCACTGACTACTTGCGAAAAAATGGGTGGAGCACATGTTTGGAAGGTGTTCTGTGGATATACTCTTAGCATGGAAAACCCTTCTCTGGCAGGCTTCTCCACTGAAGACAATGACACTCTTACTTTCTGAACAGCTTTGCAAAGCTAGACCTTTAAAGCAAGATTTTGAACTAAGATTTAAACACTGCACTGTTCAGAAAAAAAAATCCTTTTGTAGCAAACTGTGCTGTTTCACTGACGTGTGTACATGAGCTGTACTTGTGTGCAACATTTGATGTTCATACTAGCCCAATGTCTGCTAAAATACTTTATAGTAGGTTCCCCATCCCCAAAAAAGTTTACAGGAAAATTTGGTTGCTATTCTGTCAAGAATAGAGAAATAAATGACAGCAATACAGAACTGCCTAATAATTCTATTGCTGGAGAACATGGTTAGGAACTATTCCCGAAGTTTTTCCTATTCAAAAACCACTGTATATTGGATAAATGTATATTTCTTTTCCCCTACAGTGATTCATATTATATCAGTGCTGTACACAAAAAAATGATTAAGAACAAACACACTGAATGTTGTCATCGAACATTCAATACATTTACACCACTGCAGTTTTGCTTCAGTACCAACTCAGATATATTACTGTTAATAAAATGAATCACACTTCCCAGAAATTCTAAATATACCTCTGTTTCAAATGAATTCAAAGTATCCCAGGGCAGATGACACAGTTTAAGAGATGTCATGCTGTACTACAAGGTTTGTTACAACCCAAATTATTAGTGCCAAACTTATGATTTCAGTAGATTCCTAATACAACCTTTAGCACTTTCATTCAAGACTAGCCTCTCTCAGTCACCTCTGTGCATGTTTGTCCAATTATCCTACTCATGTCAGAGCATAGGTGTTGGGTTAATGTTTTTGTAGGTTGTTTTTGCCCCATTCTTCTGAACTTGAAAGTAAATCCAAACATCCTAGGGCTTGATACTTAACACAAAGGAAGAAAGGAGTACAGTAGGTGAAGAAAATGACAAATGAGTATTAAAAACATGATAACTTCTGGGTTTGAACACCAATTACTTTTCACATAGCACCTAGGTTTAATTAAAATGTGACCCTGGTATTTGATTTGAAGCAACAATCTTCTGTTTGATCTTCTTGATTAAAAAAAAAAAAAGCACAGACAAAACCAAGTACAGCCAATCTCAGCACTATTTGCAACCAACTCTATTAAGTATTCTGCATGTTATCCCAGTACAAGGCAGTTTCTCAGTCAATCTCTCCCCCCCTTCTCCCATAAATGAGAAGGGAGAACTGGCTACAACAGACATGGAGAAGGCTGAGATACTCAATGCATTCTTTGCTGTCAGTCAGGCAGTCATGCTTCTCACATCCTTGAATCTTTGGGTGGTGGCTGGAGGGAACAGAGTCCCCCTCACTATAAGAGAAGAGCAAGTCTAAGACCACATCACGAGACTGAATGTGTACGAGTCTACAGGGCTGAGGACACGCAATCCCAGGCTCCTCAAGGAACTGACTAATGCAGTTGCCAGGCAACTCTCCATCATATTTTAACAGTCATGGCTGTCAGGTGAAGCCCCCGGTGACTGTAAAAATGGAAACATCACTCATTTTTAAGAAAGGGAAAAAAGAAAACTCAAGGAACTACAGGCTAGTGAGCTTCAAGTCTGTCTGGGAAAATCATGGAGCAGATCTTCCTTGAAGCTATGTTATGGCACGTGGGAGATGAGGTGATCCAAGATAGCCAGCGCAGTTTCACCAAGGGGAGACTGCGTCTGCCCAGTCTGCTGACCTTCTATGATGGAGTGACAGCATCAGTGGATCAGAGAAGGAAAACTGATGTCATGAACCTAGACTTCTGCAAGACCTTTGACATGGTCTCACACTACATCTTTATCCCTAAACTGGAGACGCACAGATTTGAAGGGTGGACTAGTCAATAGATAAAGAATTGGTTGGATGGTCTCAGCGAGAGGGTTGTGCTCTGCAACTCTATGTCCAGGTGGAAATCAGTGATGAGTGGTGTCCCCCAAGGGACCAGTACTCCTTAATATCTTTATTAGTGACACAGTGGGATGAAGCACACCCTCAGCAAGACTGTGGACAACACCAAGCTGAGTGGTGTAGTTGATACAAGAGAAGTAAAGGATGCCATCCAAATGGACCTGGTCAAGGTTGAAACGTGGGTCCATATGAGTCTAATGAGATTAATAGAGGCCAAGTACAAGATGTTGCACACGGGCTGGGGCAATCCTACCAGCTGCTATGTATATGGATGGAGAAGAATGTATTGAGAGCAGTCCTAAGAGAAGGACTTGGGGTCCTGGTGGATGAAAAACTGGATCTGAGCCAGCAGCATGCACTTGCAACCCAGAAGTCGAAGAGTATCTTGGGCTGCATCAAAAGAGAGGTGGCCAGCAGGAAGACAGAGGTGATTGCCTCCTTCTGCTCTACCCTCTTAAGGCCCCATATTGAGTACAGTGTCCAGGCCTGGAGTCCCCAGCACAAGAAAAATGTGGAGATGTTGGAACAGGTCAAGAGGGAGGGCAGAAAGATGATCAGAGTGCTGGAGCACCTCTCTTACTAGGACAAGCTGAGGGAGCTGGGCTTGTTTAGCTTGGAGAAGGCTCCAGGGAGACCTCTTTGTGGCATTCCAGTATCTAAAGGGAGCTTATAAGAAGGAGGGAGACTGACTTTTTACATGGTTTGATAGCGATAGGACAAAGGGGAACAGTTTTAAACTAAAACAGGGGAAATTTATATTAGATGATAGTGGAAAATATTTCATTTAGGGAGTGGCATGGCACTGCAACTGCCCAGAGAAGTTGTGGATGCCCCATCCCTGAAGGTGTTCAAGGTCAAGTTGTATGGATTTCTGGTCAGCCTGATGTAGTGGTTAGCATCTGTCCATGTGATGGTTAGCATCCAGCCTGTGATGTAGTGTGCTCTGTCCACAGCAGGGAGGGGCTGGAACTAAATGATCTTTAAGGTCCCTTCCAACCCAAGTCATTCTGTGATCTGCTTGACTGCAAGTCTAAGAAATCATTTGCGTCACTTGGTAAATATATAATTTTAGTAGACTCTATCACCCTACCTCAAAAAAAAAAAAAAAAAAAAAATCAACAAGAGAAAACACACATATACACAAAAAAGACGACTTCCAAAAAAAAAAAAAAAAAAAAAAAAGAACCAAACAAAAAGAATCTTAGCAGAAGTGGCTTCTATCCAAGACTCAAACAAGACAATCTAACAAACGGAAAATGAGTTATCAAGGGTATGCTCCACTCTGTGCCAAATTCTGGTTACTGGAAAGATCTTTCCTGGCTGCATAAGTCTCCTTTGGGAATACAATGAAGTCATTTATGAGAAAAGGAAGCTGAACATACTTATGAGTAAGTGTTTGCAGCAGAACAGCAGATGCAGTAACATGGGGATTTCAGTAAGATTTCTCGTTTAGAAACAGTCAATCTCCAGTCTTCTGAAAATATGTAAGTTACGCAAAGAAAGTATAAGTAATCTACTTACACCAGTAATGACTTCAAAAGAGATCATATACAATTTTTAAGGGTATAAGTTTCACTTTTCTTGAGTATAGAAAGTCTAAAAAACCTCAAACTCGGTTCAGATAACAAAATCCTAAAGCATTTAGGAAAAAAGATCCAGAATTTTAAACTCCCTCACTGAAAATATTGTTTTTGAATGTTGGTACTATAATTGTTTAAAACTGAACTTATTTAAACCTTGGAATCAGTTACATACTGCTTGGACACTCTGGTTAGATTTACATCGTACCGAACTTAAACAAATTCAGGACAACATCACTGACACTTTTCAGATAAATACCAAATATTGAAAATGCAAGGAACAAAACCAGTAGAAAAAGAACATCTCACCTGTTGTCTTCGTTGGACAGTCCACAGTTTTGCAGTTTTGAAAGGGCTAACCGAAAAAATTGTTCTAAAAAGCAAATATAGAGAAGATTTTAAGATATTCAGTGCTTTGCAGTAAAAAAGTAAGTATGTCAACATGACTACAGCCTTTTCAGACACAATATTTTTTATGCACTATTCAAAAGAACTCAAAACCTCTTCAAAAATTCAAGTTTGTCAGAGCTGCTCTCTTGTAAGCTTTTCCTGACTCCACGCTCCAGTGCTGGAAAACAGGATTTGCACCCAAAGTGATTCTAGATATGAGTAAGCAAGCATTGGAAGAGATTTCATGACCTTTTTTTTATTCCTCCCGCCTTCAGCTGAAGCAGATGCAGCCTTGACCACTCAGCTAGGGACAGGAACTGTAATACACATTTTGGGAGAAGATATCAAACCAGTCTGTACTCACTGAGAAATACAGGCAGAAGCACCTGTCCAGCCCAACCCTGTAGGCAAATGCCTGCTGGACACTCACGTGCTTCTAACTGACAGAGTTTGAACAACTCTCAATCTCAAATGTATTTTTCCTCATCACAATTCCAGAGGAGCAGGAAAATGCACTATCCTTGTTATACTGATGGAGGGCAAAGAAATAGGCTTAAGCCCAAATTTGCACGGGTACCAGGACAGTGCACTGATCAACGTTAAACTCTGAGGCTACTTGAGATTTACAGCCCTTTCCAAAAGGATACCTAGTGCCTGGGTTCTCCAACCCCATCTATTCTATCTCAACCAACACAGACATGAGTAAGCAAATGCTGCATGGGGGCAGCAGTTCAATGCACAATGGTGGAACTACCCTCTGCAGTCCAAGTGACACCCCTCAGTGGGAAAAGCCAGCCCTGTAAAAGGGAAACATTGCTGATAGCTGCCTCAACTGGGAGAGCATTTACCTCAGTAGGACTCTGGACCCTGATCAGCTTTGGTGTTCTGATTGAACCTTCACTCTCACTCAGCTGAAGTTTTCCCTAACAAAGCATTAGCTAATTATCTTCAGCATTTCAGCCCATCTACCAAGGAAGGGAAGTTGAATCGACTCCATCCACCCTCACTCCCACCTTTTTGAAGCTTCTCTCACAAGAGGGAGAACTCTTCCCTGCAGCACTTCATTCGTTAAGAGACAGAAGGTGTGAGGTCAGAGAAATGAAGCAAAACCATTAGGTGACATAGGTGTCCCAAAAGCACTAACATCAGTGAGAAGGAAACATCAGGCCCAGAGACTGAGATGGCCTTACATGACATGTAGGTGTTTCCATTTAAAAACAAAAACAAAAAAAAAACAGCTACACAAGGAACACAAACCTGCTCTCTTTATTCCATAAGGGAGCTCGAACTTATCACTTCCATGGAACTCTGCCACTCTGATAAAATCATTGGCACACAGGAACGGGTATATTTTGTCAACACTAGTGAAGAGGAAAAAAAAAAAACAACACAGGAAGTTTCAAAATGCCACATGCTGTATTTGAATAAGCTAATTATTCCTGTATTTGCTTTTAAAAATACTTTCTTCCCCTACTTGAAACAGATAAGTATCATCAAGTTTAAAAAAAAAAAAACTCATGATCACAGGGAAAGAAAACAGATGACAGAAAAGGGGAAGATTTTATGATGAAAAATTCTGTAGGGAGTGAGATAAAAGGCCCTCTCTGCTAGAATAAGTTATGTAAATTCATTAAAATTCTGTGCAGTGAAAGAGCCCACACCATGAGACAGCATATTTGATAGAAACTGTAACCCAGTAAAACAATGAGTTACTTCTGGTGTAAAAAGTAAATAATCGCACTGAGCAAAAAAAGCAATAGAGACTGCAAGAAAAACATGAAAATTATATAATATACAACAGTTACATAAGAAAGGACAGGACTTGAGGAGGTCACTCCAGAAGTAATGCCTCCTGATAATTTCCATGGAAACTACAACAGATACAAGGAGCACAATAACTATTTGATAGAAACATTTCTCAGCTACAGAACAATATTTTTCAAGTCATCACCATTAGTTATCCATTTTCACCAGTGATGAACACAAGCCTGCATGCTGTACTTGTCAAAATCTCCACTTATGGAGGTGACTACTGTTGCCATCACCAGTGCTGAAACGCACCACCCACTGCCTTGCTGTACTCAGTGGCAATCCACTGTTTGGTCTCCAGACACGTTCATCAAGTGTCAGTGAAGGTCAATGGGAGACATTTTTCCCAGATAGAGGAATTCAATTCCACACCTTTGCTTCATCTGCACTCCCATGTCAGATGCCATTCTGTCAGACTGCCTATCTGCTGCCATCTGTCACACAGCAACAACATGTAAGGGAATACTGGTGGGAAGGCTCAGCCTCTACTGCCATCCCACCAACATCTGCCTCTAACAGCATAGGCCAACACAGTAACAAAATAGGAGGCATTACCTTTAAAGCAGTTCCCATATTTTAACTTGAAAATATTATCTCAAATAAGCTGGTTTCTTCAGGAGAAGTGCACCCATTTCAAATAGAGGTCACTTTATGGCTGCATTGACATTATTAAGTAGTTGGGGGCAATAGGAGCAGATCCACCCAGCAAAAAGGTATGAAGTTTCCATTTTGGTTTGGATTAACATTAGGAGAGTCCCACCTACATAAGGTACGTTCCTGCAGCACACCTTGAGACACAGAACTGTCTGAAAGGAGACCATTCCACGTGTGCCACTACTGCTCTGCAATCACAAGATTTCCCTCAAAAATCACATTCCTCCTCCAAACTGGAACAGGAAGGCATCAAGATGCATGCAAGATCAAGAAAAGATCACTTCTTCAAAAGGCAATAGCTACAGCCAAGGGTTATTTTACAGCAGGGAAGGGACTCTATTATTCTATCTGCCAAATGTTGAGACAAATGAATGAATCAATCCAAATCCTGCTGCATGCTACCATGCCCTCAGATTCACCTCATAGTTAAGTCAACTTCAGCTCATCAAACTAGCTGACTTTTCAATGATCCAGCATACTAGGTCTTAAAAAATGTATTAAAATGTAAACACAAGTATGCAGCTACAGGGAGAAAAATGGAGTGCTGCCACAACCAGCACATGACTTGCTACTCCATTAAGAATATTAACAGTTGTATGCACACACACACACCTTCCTCTAACAGTCTCATAAATCAAGTGTTTCATTCTTTAAGTTCCACATATTCACAAGGTATGCAAGAATAAAAACAACAAGAACTATACATACCAAAAACTGGGCTATAGGTTAACCAAGCAGATCAGCTAACTTTGAGATATTATGCACTACACGTCCATACTAAATTAGTAACTTGCTGTTCAAAAGCAGCCGGTAAGCTTAGCCATAATAAATAATTTACCTACTGCAAAAGGATTCTTAATTCTAGCTCTTCTAGCGCTGGTTCCTTTCCAATAATTTGGCCAGGTTAGACATCCCTGGAACATCCTCAGGCTATTACAAAGTGCACAGACCAGATCTTCAGCTCACAGAAGCTATTCCTGTAAAGGAGCTATGGAAATATCCAAGATACTCAGTTCTTACTCTGAATGTCCCTCCAGAAGTGAAGTATGCATTTCCAAGTCCCTTCCTGCCTCTTTGATCAGGAGCTGATCTACCCTGTTGTGCCTGTCACCAGGACAGCCTGAGAACACAGTAGGCAAGGAACCTCAGACAGTCTCTGAGCCAAGCAGCTAACCAAGACCCACAGACTAAGGGATAACAAGCTTTGAGAAGGAGAAAGCTCAAGATCCTTGAATGTTCTTTGATTCAGTGCTATTATTATTTTAAAGTCCTGTTTTCTTGTACACAAAAAAGACCTTAAAAAAAAAAAAAAAAAAAGTAATAATAGCACATTTTAAGAGTCCTTTGGCCAGGACTTGATCTAAACATCTTCCCAAGCTTTTCTCAGGTCACACTCAATGCTCGCTCAGATAAAACACAAAGTCAAAGTCAACAATATGCCTTGTTTGCTTCTGCAGCGCTTCTTTGATCTTTAAAACACATTTCTAATAACAAAAACTACCAGTATTCCCTCACAGACATCTTGGATGCACTTCTGTGATCAGACATCTCCTATGTTTTGGGTAGAAGCTCTCCTTTTCAGTTGAATGCTTCTTACTCAAGGGAATTTTCTTCTGTTATCTTAAAGCAGAGGACAGCTACATGCAATTCAACAGCACCCATCAGAAGAACAAAGCTGTGAACTACTCCAAGCTTCATGAAAACTGAATTCCACTAAAATTAAAAATCCACTAAAAGTTAGGGGGGGGGGGGAATCCTATTTCATTAAAGACTGAATGAATTTTTTGCACATTTCATACTCTTCTCTTTGGGGGGAAAAAAAATAAAAGGAAGAGATTTTCAAAACTTCTTTAGCAATCAGGAGTCAGAGGAGTGCTTAGAAAAGAAACCTTAATTTTAATTCAAAGCTCTGATCAGCAAAATAACTGAGTCTTAGTCTTGGATGCAAAGGTTTCTTCTACGAGAAAAGCATGAACAGGGAAGAAAAAAAATAAGGGCCTGACTATTGATCAAGGAAGTAGTTTCGCTGTTACTAGCTGCAATACATGAAATTATATTTATTTATTCAATAATATACAAGAGCAAATTGAGTTATTTGTGCTGTATCACTCTGATGTTGAACAGTGACAACCTAAAAATGTGTGTTGCCACAGCCCAAAAAAAAAAAAACAAACGCAAACTCAGAAGATGTACTTACAAAAATCAAAATGTGAAACAGTCCAGAACACATAAATTACAAATATTTCTACTAAATCAGTACCACCTTTCCATCTCTCCACTCCTCCTCACAGAGTACTCACTCCAGTAAAGATTCAAATGCTGGTTTCAGAAGACAAGTGTCCAGTGCGTTCCTTCTCTCCACAGCCGTAGGTGGCAGCCTACAAGAGAAGAATTTCAAAGACATTACAAAAAGAGTAATAGGTAGTGACAAGAAGGTAGGGAAACTTGGACAACCAAAATTAGCAAGCTGATTACTCTGTTAACACTGTGCAAATGAGAAAACTTGGCCTTTGTTGGTATCACAAAGATGGGCCCTCCTGATTGTGATACGATTATTGTCACTAGTAAGGCTTTTATTGCACAGCGCTGCCCCAAGGGCCCACAGCCTCCCTTGCTAGGCAGTACCTAAAGTAGCCATAAGCAGAGGTTGTCAGGATCTCAGACCTACCTGGAAAGAAGAAGCACACCTCGACTGAATCATCCCTGCAGCCTACAAGATAGCTGCAGCAACACTCCTCAGAGAGGAGAGGGGAACCACATAGGGTGCTTCAAGGAAAATTAAATTACATGAATATAAGTCATTCCCTCATAATGAGGCTAGAAAGCCAAGACTTATATTTCTAGACACACTCCCAGCTCAGTGCTTTAGCTTCTTCAAGAAGAACGTGAAGCTCAGAAGGGAGGGCAAAGTTCAGCGAGAGCAAAGCCTGCGTCTGGGTTGCATTAGGAACAGAAAGATGAAAACACCACATTAGAGCCACAAGTCATACAGACCATTAAGGTTAATTGCTTTCAGTAACCTCAAGTTGTCACGTGAATACTGACACCAAGAAAGCATCCTGTGAAATGGATCAGCTGGTCAGCTCATTGCTTTCCAGCACCAACCTCACAGACAGCATTTTGCAAGATAACTTCAGAGGTAACGGAGACCTTTCAAGTTTTAGCGCAGGCTCTCATTAGCCTCATGAACCTAATTGCAGGAATTTACCAGCACAGGATTTGCTTATATAAGCACTTGCATATCACACAAATGAACTACACCTCTGATTTTCTAAAATTAAACACATGCGTTGCTCTCACTGCTGTAATTTTAACTCATATTTAACTCTGTATTGCGCAAGTTTGGAAGCTGTAAACAAGCATCCTTTCAACAATTCTCTGCTTTCTACACATAGCCACAGTTAAGTGGCCATAAATATTAAACAAACACGGGAAATATGAGCAAATTTCCTTTGAGCAACCTGATCTAGCTGTAGAAGTCCCTGCTCATTGCAGAGGAGTTGGACTAGACAACCTTAAAGGTGCCTTCCTACTCAAAACGATTTTGGGATCCTTTCTGCCAGTCATGCTACAATTATGTTCATAATACTCCCTGGACACAGTTACACAAAGATCAATTGAACTGAGGCTATGGATTTTAGACTCACTCCCTCCCACTTGCCCAAAAAACAGAAGGAAATGAAAAAAAAAAAAAACAAAACCAACACAAAAACAAAAACGAGACCAGACACAAAAAACACTCAGCTGCTGAACTTACTGGGTAACTCCACTAGCCTCATTGGAAGGACCCCTCACAGAAGAAGTCTGTCCATAAAAGCTACTCCTGCAAAATGGGAAATGGTGTAACACTGAGGTTTGCTATATACAGAAACCACAACAGAGAGCCATTCATATCAACTGTATGCTCTAAGTGAGATAAACACAAGTAAGCTTTTAACAGTAGTGTTCAGCTATCACGACAGTCTTCATAACACAAACACAGCCCTGGTCACACCAGTGCAAACTCCAATGGAAACTCAACTTCTGCAGTAAGTTTAGGTCCCAGGCCACCTGTCCTGTGTGTCCTGGAGACAGCAAGGGCTCACCTTCCAGAATTTTGCCTATGGGACTTGGTAAGCTTCAGTTTTGCAAGAAGGTGCTCATTCCGTATGCAAATATTCATTCTCGTGTGTGGGGCAGGTCACTCCCATGTCATTTATCTATGGTAGCAAGCTAATGCTAAACATGCAAGGCAGGAGTGGACACAGCGCAGACACATGGCGCACAGATAAGACCTTTCTCATCACAGGAGCACCTATTTTCACGGAACTCAAAGTGGCTTCCTATCTCTGAGGACTTTAACTCTCCATAAATCTAACTAAATGTTGTCTGCTAGGATTAAAAATGACATGAGAGGAAGGGTGACAGGACAGAGCAATCACACTCATTCCCTCACTGTATCCACAAAAAAAAACCAAAAACAAAGAACGCATAACAGAAAAAAAAAAACAGAAACACACATACGCCCACACTAATCATACTTTCTATCTATTACTCATAGACAACTGTTCAGCAACACATTACTAACAGCCACATATCTCAGAAAGCCACAAGGGTATCTGTACTATACGTGAACAAAGTGTCACCATACCAGTAGAAGTTATTTCTCCACAGATTACCAAGCAATATAAGATACATAACAACAGCAGCCAGGATGAAAAACAGAAGAATTCGTTTCATGACTGGCAGACCTGAAATAAGAAAGAAAACAAGAAATTTAAATCCAAGTTACAATATCAAAATGAACTTTCATGCAACATCTTGCAACCTATGGAAGGAAACTATTATTACAGCCATTCTCCATCATCACAAATTTGACAGTGGACCATTGCAATTTGATTTCTCAAACTGAGTCCCAGTGACAGAAGTTGAATGCTGCTCTGCATCTAACACACAAACTTACTCTGCACGGTAACACAAATACTGAGAAAGGCTCACTTTAGGTTCACTCTGAAGACTGTGCAGAAAGACAGGTTCTTCCAGAGGTGTGTCAGAGCCGGAGCTCCACTTTGCCCACTGGCATCTCAAAGAAATCAACCTCATAGGACAGAAGATAGCCTTCGTAGGTACCTGTTCTTTTCCTTCTTACCCCTCCCACTGTCTTTTTCATAATTACACAGTCAAACCAGCATGCATGCACGCTCTGCAGGATGCAGATAGGCTGACACTGATGAATCTGCCACAAATTGCTGCTGGCTTCTAAAGGACTACTGAATATCCTTAAAGTCTGGTTTGGGTCATTTAAAGCTGCACAGAAGCTGCCTGCTCACACCCTCATGCCCTGCTCATTCTCCAGCTCCTGACACAGGCCAGGCTTCACTGCTTAATAAAAGAAGAATGCTACATTTATGCATAGTACAGCGAGGGAGAGAAGTTAGGGCCCAATCAGTGGAAAGCACTCAGAAACTGGTAAGTCTGGGAGAAACAGCAGAGAAAATGTATGCTTTTCAAGTCAAGTTTTCCCTCATTGCACAGATTAGTAAAACCAGAAGATATAGCAGAAATACCAGAAGCTTGTGCTCCTACAGACACGCAGGGGAAAAGTTCTGCATTGCTCACATCTTAGACTGAGCTGCCCTTTCAGGAGCTATGAATGAATCGTTGTTGCTTAACCCTCTTGAAAGTCCAAAATAGACATTCTGGCCACAAATTGCTGTGGAAATTTACTTGAGAGCTATATTCTTCTATTATTTTGACCACTCCCCCCATCACAGTAAGGGAAAGCAGGTTCAGCGCACACAATGCATAAACACCTACTTGCACATTTATATACTTTAAAGCGAACGTAACAAATAGCTCTCCAACGGAAGCAAGCCATATCCAAACAATTATACTGCTGTGCTTTCCAAAACAAACCCTTTGGCTTTCTGATGTGGATTTCAGGGGCAATTTTTTTTTTTTTTTTTAATTCCCTATTCCTTCATGGAATATTTAGAGCTGCTGTTATTTTAAGCTTGCACTTAAGAACATGAAGACAACAAAAGCTGAGGTATGAACAATCTAAGCGATCTATAGCAATATGTTTCAAAGTTAAAAAGCAAATTACTGCCACTCACAGATTCCACTCTGAAGAAATACCCATCAGTGAGCCATTTGTCACAGTGAGTACAGAAAACCAATAACTTCCTTATTATTTCTTTTCATTTCTACATTCTTAGCAGAGGTTGAATTGTAGGGTCAGGGACAAGGTTTTATGACAGTATCCACCAGTAAGAAAGTCATTCAATGAGCAAGCTATAATCTATTGATCTCAAGTCTTCTGCCCAAGGCTGTCCTGCTCTCTTCTGGATGGAATACCATAGGAGGCAGCTATTACCATTTCAGCCTTTTTTAGTCAAGTCTTATTAACTGCACCAAGTGACTCATTTACTTGGAAAATATACTGTTCTGTTTTGTTGTTGTTTTTTTTTTCATAAAATTGTTGGTATTCTTGCATCCTCCTACTCCACAAATAATTGCTAAAATATACCACTAAGGTGGAAATCAACAGTTTACATTTTACCCTCTAATTCAAATCAGTTCAACTGATCGTATCACTGATTTCACCAACTTCAGTGTAAATTGATAAGGCTCCATTAACAGAGAACCTTGCTGACAGGTCAGACCAAGGTGCATGTAACAGAGACAAGGCAAAGCAATCCAGTAAAGGAGCACTTAGCATCAAAAATATTGTTCATAACAGTATTGTTCATAGAAAGGAAAAAAAAAAAAATTCTCCTGTAAAGTATTTACAGAGATACTGACAGAGCCTGCAAAGCATTAGTGAAAATAAGTCATCGGGGTTCTTCAAACAAGATCATAAGGAATCTGTAACAACTTTCAGCATCTTATGTAGGACATTCATTCTAGCACATGCACACAACTGTAGCATCATTCAGGGTGTTTCTAACTCAGCTCTTAGTAACACAGAATGCTCTTTAATTATGTAAGTGCCTCCTCACCATCCCATCCCCCAATGCCTGGCTTCACTCAGGGCTTTGAGGAGACAGCTCTGTAATCAAGGAAACCCTTTTTTAAGTGAAGACTTTCTTAACCTGGTTTAGTAAATAGAAATGCTGCCTTATTTGCTAAAGAAATTAAGAGTTTATTTTTAAATGGTGACAGTGTTTTCCCTTCCCGTTTTTAAAACAGATGACTGTTCGAGAAAGTTAGCCAAGGGAAAACAAAGTTCTGTATGCAAATATTGCACTAGAAAATTCCCATAGTGAGAGATGCAAGAAAATATGGAACTGAAAGATACGTTTTGGTTGTAAAATGCAGTCATGTTCAGCTTACTCATTACAAGACTAGGCATCTAGATTTAAGTTCATCTATCTAATTGACAGAGCTCATGGTGCCTTTAGGTCAAGGTTGACCAAGGTTAAGTAAAGCAAGAAAGGCAAGTCTGGAACTCTACTATTCAATTCTCTCTTCTTTCTAAAAAGCCTCCAATAGCACACGATGAAAGACGTGTGGAAGCCAGCATATCAGCAAGCACCTGATGACATGCACAATGCCACTCTTCTGAAAGCAAGCAAGCAAAGGGATGCATAAGTGCTTTTAAAAAAAGAATAACAATCACTTTTTAACAGGAATCTAAACTAACTTCTGCCGCTCAACTTCCCACCCTAGCCAAGGCAGAACAGCACTGACAGAATTAAGCATGACCAACAGCTACAGAATTAAGAGATCTCCAGGATCAGCCCACACCTCCTTGAGACAGGAGGGTGCTCTTCCAGCTCCCCACCAAACCACCATGGGGTGCACTGGATATATGATACATCAGCTCTATAAGAAGGCACCTTTCTCTACCCCTTGGTGGAGGCAGGGAACCAGCATCCTTGCCAGAAGTGCATCCTTATTTACACTACTATTTAATCTGCTACTTCAGTAAGGGCTGTGTCTGATAGGAGCCAGTATTTCATAGCCTATTTCATAGTATGCAGTTGATGAAGTTGTACTGTAGGGTAAGAACAATCACGCAGGCAGCTACAGAATCACAGAATTGTAGAATGGCCTGGGTTGAAAAGGACTACAATGACCATCTAGTGTCAACACCCCTGCTACATGCAGGGTAGCCAGCCAGAGCCACATCCAGCCTGGCCTTGAATGCCTCCAGGGATGGGGCATCCACAGCCTCCTTGGGCAACCTGTTCCAGTGTGTCACCACCTTCTGTGTGGAAAACTTCCTCCTAATATCTAACCTAAACCTCCCCTGCCTCAGTTTAAGGCCATTCCCCCCCATTTCCTATCACTATCCACCCTTGCAAACAGAGGATGGTTTGTTTTTGTTTTTTACAGCCGATTGATCAGACAACCACAGGATCACATTATGATCGCCTTCCTTCATAACTCCTATAAAGCCTTCTTTTTGTTTTCGTTCTTAATACTGACCTCGTAGCAATATAATGCTGGAAGCTTTGCCATCCATCCTTGTTATTTTACTAAGGACCCTAGAGGATTAGTAAAGTAAACCATTAATAAATATTTAACTAAAAAATGGTTGCTACTAAATTAAGTACTACTCATCTTAAAACAGTCTTTGCTTCGTACCCAATCTTGTGATAGTTTAACTTCTTGCTGCTGCAATTAACTGACAGCATAAAGAAAATCTCAGCTCACTCAGGCCTCACATTCCTACCCTTGTAGCTGTGGGGGAGGAAGGGCAGCAAGCTTCAAAACGTGCATCGAGTGGACCTTGTAATTTAAAGGGACAGTGGGGGGAAAAAGAAAAAGAAAGAAGTGCTTGTGATCTCCAGCCCTGCAGTACTGTTTCCTTTTGGTCAGCACTTACAGGTGATGAAACAGCCCCATAGCAGAATGACAAACAAGACACCGCTCTCACATGATCATTTTTCTCAAGTTAAGTTGCCAAAATGTGGGCATATTATAACACATCTATATATTTTTACTGCTACATATATAACCATTCACCATTAACTCTTCCAGCTTGCCCTTAGCACATGCAGCATAGTTCATTATTTCCCTTATTTTCCAGAAAATACCGTAACAGACAATAAAATAGCACTGCAGTAGTCTTAAAGGTACTGAAGTGACTGAGTAAGTCCAGTGTCTTCCCTTACACACTTTCAAAATGAAGTTTCTCAATTTCCAGTGCTCCCTTTCAATGTTAGATTGTTACAAAACAGAGTTCCTCAGAAATATTACTTTAAATTAGAACAGCAGATTGGATTATCCTAGCAAAGTGAATCTGAATTAAAAATACATTTTTAAGCCTGTAGCAATAATTTGGTTTTGGAATGCTGAGTTTGACACTACTTTAACTGGAAAAGACTTCTGTCTAGCCTGCCCCTCCTAACACAAAGATAAAGCTGTTATTCTTCCTCTTGAAGATCTACAAAATCACAACACCATAAGGTTTTTCTCTGACAAACTGGCACTGGGGATTTCCAACATCACATCATACGTAGCAATTGAAGATTCCAGCTGTTCCAGAAGATTAGGCATTTTCAGACTCCTCCTGCCCTAATCTCTCTGACTGATGGTCTAAGCAGTAGAAACAGCACAGAAAAGACTTTTCTGACTGTGAAACCTACAGCCTTCTTCCGCACTACAACAGCACACAGAACTCGCCATTTACTTCCATAGCATCCAAAATTACTTTGGGAAGAGATGGTCATCTCCCAGAGAAAGAATGGGTTTTGGAGCTTCCAGTAAAGCTTTCTATTTTCCAACAACAGTGGAAGATCTGTAAAGAAGTAGCAAGATGGTCTCAGCAAGATGCATCTGAGTCTAAGGACTCAGCTGCTGGCAATGGTGTCCAGTAGGTTCAGTAGCACAGAAGTAGTAACATTTCATAGATTCAGCAGTTCAGTAGATATAATCAGCCTTTGCTTTTTACCAGCTACTACCTGAAGGGTTGGAAACCCCAGACCATAGCTTCTGCTGACTTTATCCAGGAGAGGTGCAGACTGGAACCGTATCCTCCTTGGATCTTCTTCATGGCTGCATAATGCTTCAGGACAGAAGCATTGGTTTACTGTTTTCAAATTATTTTTCCCATCCAAGAAAGAAAACAATATTCCATAGTGTTGGAATGAGCCCTAAGCCATTTTAGAACAAGTAACATATCTTCTGCAGCACAGCCGAACATTGCTAACTTGGGATTACAGGGCAGCCCTGCAGAGATCCAAATCCAACCAGTGGCTTTGGAGAGTAGGAAGAGAAACAGTAGCTCCTGGATTCTCATTTAATTGGAACTTTCTAAGTATCATATATTTTCAAAACTTCACTATAGTCACAGTCAAGAATAAGCTCAAGTCCATTGTCTCGGTTGCTTTGCCTATGTTTATAGCTCTACATGAGGACTAGCAGGACAAGCCCAGTTTCTGCAAAAAAACCACATCAACTGGAAACAGATTTTCATACGCTCTGCCTGTTCTGCCCCTCTACAGGCCTTTCCCCAGAACTTCTCTTTATTACTTTTAAGTTCTTCCTGTGCATTTGAATGCTGAAAAGAACTTATCTCCATGCCCAGCAGCAATGGAGCTCCAGTGCAGCACAAAAACCTCCAAGTTCTGTCAAAAGCTAACCTATAACCTATGCAAAGTCCAAAGCACATATAAGCTGAGCAGAGATAGCTCTGCTTCCTCAACTCTCAAAGCTTTAAGCAAAGCAAACGCTATAAATCCAGTTCTAACTGCATCAAAAAGTAAAATAATAAATAATAATAAAACACACATTAAGTAGCACAGTCTTGACAGAAAGATCATAGAATGGCCCAGGGTTGAAAAGGACCTTAAAGATGATCCAGTTCCAACCCCTCTGCCACAATCCAACCCACTAGATCAGGCTGCCCAGGCCCCCATTCAGGCTTAATGAACACATCCAGGGATAAGGCATCCACAGTGTCTCTGCATAGCCTGTTCCAGAGCCTCATCACTCTCTGAATAAATAGTTTCTTCCTAATATCTAATCTAAATTTCTCCTCTTTTAGTTTAAAGCCATTCCCTCTTGTCCTGTCATCACTATTAGGCTGTAATTTCCCCAGCTCTGATGTACTCCTGGATTTAATACCTAAGGCCAGCCTCCAGATGGACACCTATTTATACATTACATATTCTAGTTGTCAGTGCGCACCCAATAGAAAAAACACAAAGGGAATGGGAGGTCTGAGTCCATGCAGGCTCCTCCCACACCCTGCAGGGCCAACACGACTCCTTCTCAGCCCATGTTTTCCTTTTTCCTTCAGATCTTCTTCCAGAAAGACTGGAATACAAACAAGTCTCACAACATGCTCTGGGGGCTGGAGTTCAAGTCCTTTTCTCCTTATACCTCAACATGCAAAACTGAAAAGGTTTCTGTTGCTTAGGACAGCTGCTCCTCCTGAAGAAATGGAGCGTGATAGTTTTGCCTCTCCAGGTCCTCATAAGTGAACAAACAGACAAAAGAAAATATACGTGTACTATACAAAGCTTGAGAAAACAGAGAACTGTTAATAAAGACAAACCCCACCACAACATCACTTGCACATTCACAGCCAGTGGTGTTGGCTCAGAGTGCCTGCAGAATCAGAGGCTCAAGGTCAAGTCCTTTGTTACCCAGATAAAAAAAAAGTGGGGAGAGGTAGAAGGAAAAAAAAAAAAAAGCTGAAAATAGCCAAATTAGACAAGTCTCAAAATGGTTCAGTTGCAAACCATATCAGATCACCAGATTGTCCCCAGAGACCACGATTGATCTAGATAAAGAAGGAACAATCAGAAAACATCTGTATGATACACGCACATTCAGGTACACCTGTCTTCTAACAATATCAGAGTGTTCAAAACACCCAACTCTGGTTGATTTGGAGCTAGGGACTTAATCTCAGCTTTCACAAAAGCGATTGGGAATCACGCAACTGAATCTACCAGTCAGTTTGTGGAGATTACATTATACAGATTTGCATGGAATAAATAGGCAAGCAAAGAGGTGTGAGCATGCTTGTGCTAGCATACAGAATGGAAGTTTCATCTTCACTGAAATAATGCACAAAACATACATGCAGTCATAGCTCCAAGAAAACTGTGATCACTGTTTTTCACTGTGCTGCTTTTAATCTTGCCTCAGCTGCTTAAAAATAACAATATCAACAAACACCATGCACACCCCCACCACCAAAAACTAGCTTTTTGAGATGGTATCTTCCCCTAACAGCAGAGCTGGCACGTCCGTCTGCTGTGGCACATATGTGCCAATGGAGAGCTCAGAGAATGTAGAAGCAGGAATGTAGCAAAACAAGTCAGTGAAAAGCAGAAAGCTAAATTAATTGAGAGAGTGGGGGAACGGAGGCAAGTGGTAGCACTTACCCCACACTGCTAGCAGGTTTTGGAAGCTTCCCAGGGCAGTGATCCTGACAGATCAGAAGTAAGGAAGCTTTGGGACACCAACAGTTTCAGCAGCTTCTTTGATAACATGAATGCCTGACATTTTCAGTACTCCCGATTCTGCAATGAATATATTAACGTTGCCTTTGGGTCATGAAAGTTAATCAGAAAACTCACCTTACCTACTAACTACTCAAAACTAAATCCAAAGAGACGCTGAAACTGGAGAAGTTCAAATACTGTAAGTATTAGGGCTTTTTTTTCAAGAGCTTTCTTTACACGTGGTTTCATTTTCTTGCCACTAGAGCTCAAAAATATTTCCAACACCACCACACGTGGTAAGAAAAGCTCAAACAGCAACTTCATAGCTGAGAGTGCTTTGTGCGTGTAAAGTGTTTTTGAGCTAACAAAGAACGGTTGTACAGGTAGCAGCAGAGTGCCTGCGGGCTTTTAGTGCTTTGTTTCATTTCTTAAATGTGTGCATAGGAAAAGCCACCAAATACAGTTCTCAAACAGTACTTAACCTGAGCATTTCCACAGCTACAAGATTCATACCATAGTTGAAAGACACAGAAAAGAACACGTAATGCAGAACGCGAAATCTTACTGATGTTTGCTGAATGGGAAAAGTTACTCAGAAGTCTACATCTCAGAATAAAATCAGTTCATATCATAATGCATTCTCCACTCTTTAAGATAATAAAAAGTAAAAAAGGATGTTCTTCAAAACTCATGAGCTGTCACTGATGTAGCTGTAGCTGACTTCAGGAGTACCGCTAATTGCATGTTTCCTTAAACAACACTGAAACCAAATTCACAACAAGAACTCAGGGCAAAGATGTGGGCAGAAAAAGACAAATTCAGAATTGTTCACAGCACAGCTGTGTTGATTGTTACAAAGGACCTCAGCTCTTAAAGAATATTTCACACAAGTTCATTTACATGTTTCCATGTCATAGTTACAGTGACACGGTGCTATAAAGTGACACTACAACAGCCCTTGCTGCAGTGCTGACTATTAGGGGCAGTCAGCCTGCGCTGGCTTTCTGTGCCCTGATTTATGCACCTTTGTTTCCTTGCCTGTACATACAGAAAGCTAATTACCTCTGATGGTAATCTTCAGTTGCCATCTGTCTGAGAGGAAAGCTGCCTAAATCAGTCAGTAGGGAATGCTGGGAAGGCTTATACGCTTTTCTCAGTGCTACACAGAGATCCCTTCTTTCCTCAAAACATTCAGGATGTTTGTTTGCTTCTGAAGAGGAGAGTCACCCCCTAAAACCACAGCGGCCCAGAGGAGTGTTTCACCCTACCACACACTCTCACGTCCTCACAGTCCTCCTACTCCTGCCGTAGCTTCAACACCTACAACACCTGCTGAGAGCCGTGGGGCACAAAATGTATGCAGGCCAGCTCTCTTGGTGGGATGGCTGCAGGCACACCTGTCCTTCCCACAGCCCACCCTACCTTCACACCCCGTGCTCACTGCCAGTCATCAATCAGCTCCTGGCATAGCTTTCGCTTGTTACTTTCTCGGCCAGTTCTGGTCTGCTGGAAGTGAAACAGCACCTATTACTGCTGTATGATTCTCGGTTTCCACAGCTGTTCAAAGCTACAACAAAAAAAAAGGATCTTTCTCAGGACTGTGATATTTTTAAACATGTTAGCTATCCTTCCCTACCTGATCTTTGCTAAGCATCAGATTTGACCAGGGCTGCGTACGTACAGTCTCCTACCTGAAGATAAGAGTAGCAGGTGAGCCAGCCCCATGACAGCACACAGCTCACCTCCCTGTCAGTCACAGCAGCATCATGGACTTCCTGCAGCATGGATCTGCTCCCCTGTAACCACACCTGACTTCATGGCATATTGCCGCAGCAGTGAAGCCTGATGTTTATTTCAGCATACAGCTAGAAGTCTCCAGAGCAAGGTATGCTGTAGGCAGGAATAACTGCTTCATCTATCAATGTCTTTTCCTTGCTGCTCTAAGCACACGGAACACCCAGCTCAGCTTCCAGCATCACCAAGATCTATCACGTTGCTATTCATGCACAGTGCAGAATGCCAGTAGAGCATGAAATGCAGTACAGTAATAGGCACTTTGTGCTGTTACAGCACAAACGTTTGGAGCATGAAATGAAATTTATGCAATCATATTCTGCATGCATATGCACCTATTCTTCCTTTCCTTATAGAGCTTTGGAGCCCCTTTGGCTAATTTCAGACAAATCTGCCAGGAGATCATAGGATCATAGAATCATTAAGGTTGACAAAGACCTTCAAGATCGTTTAGTACAACCATCAGCCCATCATCACCATGGCCACGTCTCTCAGTGCCACAGAACTTCACGTATTTGAGACCTCCACAAGTTTTGTGGAAGTTAGCAAGCAGCTTTGTAGAACAAAAAAACCCTCTAAGCTTGTCTTCCATTAAAGATCAAGAAGTCTACTTGCAAAAATACATCAGAAACTCAACTATTTCTGCTTGTCAAATAACTGCGTTGCAGACAGGTCCATATTTCCTCAACACTGTTGCCTGAATTTAAGCATTTTAAATGCCACTTTCAGACACTTACTAAGCGGCATTAGTTGAGTTCAATCATTCAACTTAAAAAAAATAATAAGAAGAATTATCAGACACCGAACGTTTGCAATAAGAAATAAGCCCTGTGAAATCCAAAGAATAAGATGCATGTTCTATTTTACTTCAGTGCCCTTTCCAAGGAAGCTCTGAGCAGCATTCTTCATTTAAATTAGAAGTCTTTAAAGACTAAAACATCTATGACTCAAGTTGAAAACAATAAATGGCATGTCTTCAACACAGAAGGAATTAAAACAGCTATTCCACTTAAATTGCTCCAACTAAGATCACAGAATCAAAGAATGGCTTGGGTGATGAAGTAACAGTATTTTCTTAACACGTTCTGCAAGAAAAAAAGTCAGTCTTCAGAAACTGTATTCACTGTTATTTCTGTATTTGCTGTACTTCAGAAACTGTACAAATGTTATCTGTACTGCCAGTATCTGAACCAGCTGTCTAGGTCACAACTCAGCATACACACCTGGCCTGTGCTCCGCAACACATGCTGAGCAGCACGGACAGGAGAAACACACAGCTACGTCAGACCCGCCTGCCTCCAGCAGCAGCAGCAGCAGGAGATGCTATTTAGGGAGAGCACACAGCAGACACTTTGTGATCCGTTCCCCTCCTACACATACAGCATTTACAACTGCTTTGCAGAGGAGCTGGAGGATACATCCTTGCCCACCCATTTTAGTATCCTTTTGTGAACCTGCCAACATCTACACTTGGGAATTGCACAGAGAAAGGAGAAGACAACCACCAGAGGAGACTGCAGAGGTACTGCAACATCAGAGCTGCTGAACCACGTGGCAGGTCACTACCAAGTTCCTCTGAGAAATGGGGATTAAAATCACCACAGGCAGTTACAAAACTAGTGGATGTGGGTGGGAAGGACAGCCCTACACAGCCTTCCAGATCTTCAGCTGAGGCAAAAATTGTCTCCTCGTCTCATTAAATATTGCAAAACGTCTGAGCAAGTAGAGCAAGCTGTAGTTTTCCCTTAACTCTTTTCAGTGAAAAACAGGCTTTTCTCAGTTAACTGAATGAGAAAGCAGCAACTTGTCTGCACACAGGGCATGACCGAGACTAGCAACCACATGCTAGCAAGCCTTGTGCACGTTCACCATACGGACAAATCCTAACTTGCTCTGGTGTTTCATTAAGTGGATTTAATATCGTGTCTCCACTTAATCTTGTGCAAATTTTATGTTCAAACAAACCCTAGAGGGTATCTCTCATCTACACCACTAACCCTGCTCCTGGTTTCAACTCCACACATCAGCTTCAGACTATATGAAGCACTGTGGAGATTGAGGTGATAACGTTTCCAAGGTGCTCAGACATGACATTGATGGAGGACATAGACAGGCAGGTTCAAGAACTTTAGAGAAACAGGAAATATCTATTTTAATTGCCAAAAGATGAGTAAGGTCGTGCTTTCATTCAGCAACAGCAGTTCTTAAGCTGTCACATACCCTCCTCACTTCTCATTACAGAACAAAAATCTGCAAGTTCCTTCCCTTTTGTGTCCCTCGCTTCATGGTGGGGTGCTGGCAGGACTCTTTCCTAAGCAGAAGATTTCTCCCACACAGGTCATCATGTAGCCAAAAAACTGCATCAGCACAACACAGCAGCAAAATGAGTCTGCACAGAAAGGAGCTGCGTAAGTCAACACCTACAGTGGGAAGGAGGAAAAAAAAGATGTATCAGAGACACAACCACCATTTCTTTCTTACCCTCGGAAAAGGGACTCCTCCTCCCCTGCCTCCTGTATGATATCTTACACAGGCACATACATACATCATTTACCATTAAACAGCTACTCTGTACGCATATTTCCACTGCCTACCTCTGCTCAGGACTCTGCCCAAGCTGATGACATGCCCCTCACTCCACTCTCATTTCACTGCTGGCCAGAGGGCTTTGAGAATAGTGGTAGTGCAAGCAAGCAGCACCAGGCTACTGCTGTGCAAGAGAAGCACCAGCCTGCAGATCCAGCTTAACAAAAAGCTGCTCTGAGCTCTGCAGCAGCTGATCTTCATTTTCACATTTCCATCTCATACTCTCAAGGGTGAGAAAACATTGTTTTAAAAGAGAGTTGAAGGGCCTATGGAAATCTAAGACTGCTAGTCACCCATTTCCCAAATAGCTTTCTGTTGGCTAGTGTTCCAAAAGAAAGCAATACCGCTAAGAAAATGGTAACTTGCACTCTGAACCAACAGATGTTAAGGAGAGCTTCACTGATGTAGTAAGAACTTCATTTCATTCTTGCCTGGTCTTAAAACCAGCCCCTTGGTTACTCTGTCCCTCCTCCTAAAGGAGGGAGGATCAGCTTTGTGGCTTCTCAAGTTTTCCAGCCCTTCCTCCCCAGCCAGGGCACATGGGGGCTATTCAACTTTTTGCCTTGCTCCTCCTGGCTCCCCACGGATGCTGGAATGTAAATAATAGCTCCAGTACAATGCACTCGGGTTTTACTGCTGCTGCTGGGGCTGGGAGTGGAACAACACAAACAGTTACACAGAGACTTCAGTTATTATCCAGGAGATGCTTAAAATTCACCCATCCTGTAGCAGTGCTGTAAAGGATCTTCCTGTTGAGATACCAACGTTTTCGGTTTTGCCCTCAAGTGTAAGTTATGACTGTATTCAGAACGCTCTCCACCCTAACAAAATGAATTTTAAGGACTTGATGTTTTAAAGGCGATACATACTGAACACAGCATTACTGAAGCGTCTCGCCATAATCTGCACGTACATTTATTCAAAAGGCAATGATACCACAAGCAAGCTCTGTGTTTCTATTTTTATTTAATAGCACACATACCGGTGAACGCTGCCTATCACTCCTCAGCCCTTCAAGCTTCCTGCACAAAGACCAGCTACCGATAGCAGTGATTGAAACACCGAACTACAAAGTGCAGCAGATTAATTTCAATGCACTGCGGAAAGGTGACCTGCAAAGGCAACTGCAGCTTGCACGTGATGTTTCCCTCCAACCTCAGCAACCACCATGAAAACCTGAGGGTTCAGATTCTTCTGTAGGATGAGAATAAAAGGCACATAGGAAGATTTAACACCTACAGAAGTTCACACACCATTAAGGGGGAAGGGAAAGAAGAAGAAAAAGTTGTATTTTATTTCCCCCTGAAGATTACAAATAGTAGAGAGTTAGTAATACATAACGCTGCAGAAGTAGAAGCAGAAAGAAAACTGGATTAATGGGAAAGTTGAGGGTTTTTTCTTGTTCTGCTGCTAAGCTCTTGGGCTTTTACGTAAACAGATGGCAGAAAATAGAAACTCTGAAATAGACCAAAAAACCCTCTACACTCAGTTACCTCAGATTAATTTCCCAGTATTTTTCACCATCTTCTCTATAAAACTAGCACAAATAAAGAACATATTACTTAAATGAATGACAGCTGAGCTGCCACAATCTCAGTAAATTACACTCTTAAAAACACAGTGCATATTTCCATTTGTTATGCTATAATACCGTAAGCATCTGTAAGAAAAGATATCTGAAAACATTTCAAGTCATCTGGAATCTGTTCCTAAAGTGCCCTTAACTATGGGGCCAGAGTAGAGTATCTCATATTCTTACAGCAATTTAAAAAAAAAAAAAAAAAATCAGGCTTGTAATTAAAATAACCTGGATCTTCAGGCACAAAGATTAACAAAACAAGATCCTGTGCTACACCGCAAGACATATTGTGCAAAATGAAGAGTTTTTCCTTACAGACCCCTTTCAGGCAACGGTGTGGACAGCCTCACGGAGACTCACAGCAGTCTTCAAGTTACATCTGTAAGGGATCGATTGGATTGTATCCTCTCCCAGGCAAAGCACCTGAATCAGAATGACCAGCAGCACGTGAAGGTACACGCGGAGGGTAGAAAACCACAAACCAGCCAAGGCAGACTTGGGAGAACTCTTGTAAAGCTGTCTTGGAAGGACAGATCAGTCTTTTTACTGAGAGATATTTATCAGAACACCCGGAAACCATCACCAAAAATGAGAGCAGGATAAAAAGTACTCGTGGTACACGGAGGGCATCACAAAGACTACTGTTCTTCTGCACAAAAATGAGCACACACAGAAGAAAGCTACCACGTGAAGCCCTCTAAGACCATCTCTGCTTGCAACTTTTCAAAAGTCAGGAGAAAAAGTGAAGGAGAAGGACCTCAAGCACTTGGCTCTGTGAATGGGATCATTCACTACATGGGCCGCTGCATTTTCCTTCTGAGGGAGGCAACACCCCTATGTAATTTCTAAAGCCTCTATTTAGCAGTGCACATGGTAGATAGCAAAGCAATGTCTTGCCCACCTCCTCGTCTAACCAAAACATCATAACTCACCTATTTCCTTCCACCTTTACAGTTCGTGCCCTTGTGATCCCACAGGCAGCTCTGGGGTCTCGCTGCCCTGCCCTGTCCCACCCTGCAGCCACTCCATGGGCACTGCCCCAGGGCAGCTGTCTGCTTTGGGCAGAAGAGTGCCTGGATACCGGGAGCCTCAGGGGGTGACTCATACATTCCACATGCAAAAAGGGTCTCTCGCAGCCAGAAAGACCCTCGGGGAGATCACAGGACCTATCCCGTGGTCCTTATTGCTGCTGGTTTTTTTCATAGGCAGTTATCATAGGCCTGAAGAATGACCTCACTGACTGCTTCAGCTCAGCACAGATGCAAGCACCTCACCAGGCCAGACAGAAAGATCCATGGATTGATTCCACGTAGGTGGGAAGAAAAACAAGCTATCGCTGATGCAATCTAACATACATACAGACATATTTCTCCTTCAGAAACATCACATCTATGACCTAATGAGGTAAGAATATTTTCTTCTCCTGAAATGGGTTGGTAAGAAGCTGCACTCACGCACACTTCCTTTGTCTCCGCTCCCTCCTTGAACTTAGTTTTCAAAATTTTGGACTGACAGGTCTGGTACAACCACATTCTCCACATTAGAAGTGTGTATGTTGTTACACACGGTGAATTGTATACCATCCAGCAGCAGGAGTTCCCGGGTTACACCAAGTAATCTCATCCCACAGCACAGTCCTTCTGACATAGCTCTGCAGCCACGTTGTTCCTATGAATAGCTCTGTATAGGGTCAGTATAGGAGAGAGACACCAAACGAGGTTTTAGCAGGGTAACAGGAGCTCAACGTGCACACAAAGCAACAGATAGCTCCCACCAGCCTTGATTCCAACTGCGGATCAGGAAGAGATCCCACTCCTCTCTATGGAAATTTGAAATTGAGGAAGAGCAGCGGGGCTGAGCACACGGCTTTCAGCAGCTAAAACAGAAACGCCGACCCCTCCACTGAATAATAACTCAGCACAATAACCCGGAGACTCTGAAAAGCAGGCAGCACGAAGCTTCCACGGCACGCTCCCTCCACCCCAACACACACACACAGCACTAACTAATGGCTTCGCGCAGCTCAAGGCAGAGGCACCTACACAGCCATTGTTTCTCCCCCCGCCGGGCCTCCGGCCGCTCTCACAGCCGCCGCCTACCTCCCGGCGCCCCGCGACAGCCCCGCTAACGGCGGCATTACCGGTACGAGCGGCTTAGCGGCAGCAGCGGCGGATCTCCCTTCTCGGCTCCGAACGGAGCCCTCCGTCGCCGCCCGCCGCACCCGGCCCGTTACCCGCCCGCCGCGGGCACTCACCGCCCGCCGGGGGTGCCCCGAGGCGGCGGGGGCCGATGGTGCCCGGGACTCCGCCCGCCGCCCCGGCCCCGCAGCGGGGCCGCCGCGGGGGAGCCGCGTTCCGCCGCTCCGCCGTCGGGCGGGGCTACGGGGCCGCCTCCGGGCCCCCCGCCGCTGCCCCACCTGGCTGGGGGCCCCGCAGCCGCCAGGGGCCGCAGGCTGTTCCGTCACCGCCGCTCGGCGCCGGCGCTCATCCCGGCGGCAGCCCCACGGCGTGGTTGAGCGCGCGGAGCTCGGCTTTGCCAGGAAGTTTCCGAGGACCTCTGGGAAAGGTCTGGGACATCTCATCTCGGCAGCTCGAGCCAATTACGAGTGCAGCTCGCCTTCAAGACGGCTTGCGGAGGCAGGCTCCGTCCCTCTGGCAGAGCGTTCAGTTCCCGGAGTGCTTTCGGCGACGGACGCGCGGAGAGCGTCAGCCCTTACGGCTCTGCCTCTGAACGCCGGGTGACTTACACGGGGCAGTAGCGGCTTTTGGTGCGTACCGGGAGGAGGCTCTAAAGCTGTAAACTTCCTTGAGGGTAGCTGGGAGCTGCCCAGCTGACACAACGCAAGAGAGCGAAGAGATGTCCCATCGGGAAACGAGCGCTCTGTTCGCCAGCTGCTGTGGGTGCAACACCCTCTGAGCCGGCGCAGCAGAGCACAAAGCTAGGCGGACTCCGTACAGCAAATGCATCCACTTACCGATTGCCAACACGAAAGGGACTTCTAATCAGATCAAAACGCAGAGAAAAGATAACGTACAGCTTCTTACCGGGGCCGCACCGGCCGCAAACAGCTCCAGCCCGACTTCCGCACGCTTACGGTAATGATGAGGAAGAAGAGCGGGGCTTCGTTCAGCTGAGCCTCACCTGCAAAAGAAAACGTGGAAGGAAGCATGCTGTGCGTTAGGATGGAGGTGGTGTTTGACTCGCGTCTGCTGAAGCTCCTCCTCAGCTTATATCGAAGCCTTCCAGGGGAGGAGAGCCTCGTGTGAGGGAAGGCACCGCGCTGCTCCATCCCCCGCTCGTCCTTCCTCACCGACTGCGGTTACAGCGACTGCTGTTTCCTCCTGCCCGCCCGCGCAGCCACCTGCGGAAAGCATTGACCCAAGCCTGGGCAGCGAGGGGAGGCAGTGCACCCGCTTGAGAAGTAAAAACTGAAAAGCGAAGCAAGCTGAGGGGCACAGGGTTCTCCCTCTCCATGCCGATTGCCATCCACGTGAAAGCCCACAGGTCACCGGGAGAGGAACCGGTTCTAGAAAGGTGCTGCAGAACAGGGCTGCACCTGTGCCACCCTGTGTAACCGGCCCGGAGACAGCCGGGGGTTCCTGGAAAGTCTGTGCTCGCCGCAAGGCTCGCGTTGAGATAAAACTCAATGGCTCTGTCAGCGGCAAAGGATAAAACAACGACAAAAATCACCTTGTTTTGAAAGCACGTGCTGCATCCGTGTTGTATTTTTGTGATGGGGGCTGTACCGCGCTACAGGAAAGCGGAGGGGTTGCTAATATTTTAATTGTCCTTTCCTGTCATTGCCATTTCCTGCCTCAAACATCATGATCCTCAGCGCTGCTGATCTATAATTTTTTCTACGTGGTGCATCAGGAGTGTGCTGTAGCAATATGAGAGAGCATTGCTTCCTTCATTGGAAGTACAGCTTCTGGGTATTTTTGGTGGTTACCATTGCCATCACTGTGGTCAGCCTCAGAAAGTACAGAGAGTGCCCAGGGGTGGAGTCTAGGAAGCAGAACTTGAGTATGATCTAGATGTACGTGCAATGACATCACAGCTAAAAGATGGGAAATTTGGTCTGCTCTTAAGAGACTCTTCAACCCTGCAGCCGAACGAGGTGGCTTCAGCGTGTTCTGGGCTGTGAACCAAAGTTCAGGCTGTTGTAATTTGTCTTGCCTTGAGCTGAAAATACCTTCATACTTTTGATCCCTTCTCCTGAGAGGATCCTTGGGTCTTCACCCTTCGCACCCTGGCACTTACAAAACAATGCTACTTCAAAGCATCTAGTTAAAATATCTGCCTTCTAACGTTATTTATTAATGCTGCTGTTATCTTTTTCCTTTCACCTCTCGTCTTTTCTGCCCACACCCTTCAATTCACCCCAATGGGCACAAAAACAATTGAATAAAAAAAAC
This sequence comes from Chrysolophus pictus, assembly GCA_037305975.1. Lineage (NCBI taxonomy): Eukaryota > Metazoa > Chordata > Aves > Galliformes > Phasianidae > Chrysolophus > Chrysolophus pictus. The sequence continues at coordinate 111,588,975 of CM074576.1, forward strand.
ATTATGGTTGCACAATGAAGGAGTCATAAGTTAGGAAATAGCAGAGGACTGGCTGTATTACTTCACCTCAATCCCCTTGCACGTGTGTGCTTCCCGACAGGCTTAAATTACACAGCCCAGCGAAGTGACTATGTCACTTTGGCCTTACTTTGCTTGGTGAGGCACATCCTTTGTTCGAGACACAGGATGGGCCAGTTTAGGGATGTGCCAGGTTTCTACAGCACAAGATAGTGGGACAATTCACTGCAGAGGAGCATAGGAAACCTTGAGGAAATTGATACTATTCCTGTCTCTGTTCCAGACAGGATGCTTATGCTGCAGCTGCATCTTTTGCACATGAGTTCATGAGCAAGAACTAACTTCACACCAGCTAGCTTAGGTATTAATAACAGCACAGTGTAGGTCTCTGGGGAGGGAGACAGCAGCTGGCTTGTGGGTTCTGTGGGAGTCTTGCACAATGTGTGTAAGTCTAGGAAGAGCAAAGAATTCATAGTTGCAGCTGAAGAGGGGAGTGATTTTAAACTAAGGGGGTATCAAAGGAGAATGGTTTTAAACTGAGACAGGGGAGATTTAGGTTAGATATCAGGAGGAAGTTTTTCACTCAGAGGGTGGTGACGCACTGGAACAGGTTGCCCAAGGAGGCTGTGGATGCTCCATCCCTGGAGGCATTCAAGGCCAGGCTGGATGTGGCTCTGGGCAGCCTGGTCTGGTGGTTGGAGACCCTGCACATGGCAGGGGGGTTGAAATAGATGATCATTGTGGTCCTTTTCAACCCAGGCCATTCTATGATTCTGAAGTCCACAGGTCACATAGAGAACCCAAGAGAAGACCTGATGCTGACAGTCTGATTCCCTTGCACTGAGGCTCTGTGTTGAGTAATAAAGGAAGAGAAACGTATGTAAGGCACCTGAAAACATCTCTCTCTGGAAAAAAAGAAATATTAAAAAATAAAAATAAAAAAAAGAAAAGAAAATCTGTGAAATCCCAAATTCTACCACAATGGTTAAACAATGTAATTACAGAGTTGCTTAACAGTTCTTTCACTTCAGTTTCTTCTGGCAACTGTACCTAACCAAGGCCAGCAGCAGAATGGAAACTGCTGCTCGTTGTAATCTAAATAATACCTCTGACTGAATTCGAGGATTTAAGTGCCAATTTGAACAATGGCTGTGGTGTAAAAAAATTGCAGCATTTGGTTCCTAGCCTTTTTCAAAAGGATCTGCACAATCCAGAAGTTAATAACTAAACTGTAGCACTGACAGATTTATTTTGAAGAAAGCACAAGAAATCACTTCTCTGGGATATATTCCATTGCACACAAACAGTATCAGCAATGATTTGACAATGAGTAGCCTACAAAATACTCTGTGAAAGGATGACAAGCAGGAAGTCAAATGAATGCCCCTGCAAGCAAAAACAATGCATATGACCAAAAGTCAACAGATTTTTTTTTGCTTTTTCTGTTCAAAATTGAACTCCCCTGAGACACAAACCTTTCCCCAAACCAAACATAAAAGCCACAGAAGCCTTTAAATGCAAAGCAATAACTAAAATAAAATGGAGTCACGTTTATGTGCCAGAGGAAACTTTGAGAAAGACAAAACTTTTTTTGTCTCAAAACTTGCTTCATGAGGCCTTTTTGGTAATAAGACTCTAACTGACAACTGCAAATTCTAGGGGGGTCAGTGGTGGTTGCCACCATGCCACAGTACTTCTGCTTATGAGTGTAAAGACGAGCAGAAGTGGATAAGCAGTCTTTTTCGGGCGTGCGGCTTGAAGGAGCTGACCACTGCGGAAGGTGATAATGCTTGTGCATGGCAACAAAGGCACCACTCCCTGCTGGTTTATCTGTTGGGCCAGGTATGTCACACTAACTGAGAGGAAGGAAGAAGAAAAAAAAAAGAACTGAGAAATGAAGGATGAAAGGCCATCACTAAGCTAAGGACTTTGGGAGAAAAACTCCCAAAGAAACCTTTGTTGGAGAATTCCCTGAGGGGAAAAATCTCTTTGGAAGAACCCCCCCCCCCCCCCCACTCCCCTTCCTGGGACCCACTTGCTGTGAAGCTTCCTGGCTTTCTCCCATCCCCTTCGGTGACTGGACAAGTTCCTGAGATCAACGGACCTACTACGAACCTCGCTGGACACACAGTGGTGACTATCTCTCTCTTGCTCTCTACAAAGACTCCTTGCCTTTATTTCCTATCTCTTTTCTGTCGCCCATCTTCCCTTCCCCACATCCCTAAGTGACTAGGATTTGTAATAAACTGCTAACATTTGAACCGTTGTGTCATAATCTCACCATCGAGTATACATATATTAAAAGAACCTCTTCTCCTTTCTATATAAGTGAGACACTCCTCAGTCACTGCTAAGCTGAGAAAAAGTTACAGCCAGATTCTACCCCAGCTTGCAAAATGAGAGAAAAACAAAGAGAAAAATTACAGGAAATGAAAGGAAAACCTGTTGGACATGGGAAAAGCAAAGCTGTACATAGTACAGAATAAACAGAATGGAAAGCTGCAGCATCATGAAAGTGATTTCCTTTGCTGCAATCCGGTGAGATGATTTGGTAATCTGGCACTGTGCACATCCTACCATACACCCCTGATCCTAGAATTAAAATGCAATTGAGCTTAATGACTCTAAGCATAAACATAGAAATACAAGCTATCACAACATCCCTTTCCCACTCATTTTCTAGCCTTACTGCCTACCATCAATCTCTTTTTTATCATACCATGAGAACAGCCCTGAGTCCCACACATGCCCAATCTCTGTTATGGAGCTCCAAAACATAACCTAGCAAATCCCTGTTTCACAGAGCTTCTTTTATTCCCATTGCCCCATGTGCTAGGGAACTGCTAACCACTGCTCTGACTGCATGAGCTGTGCTAAGCACCAGTCCTCACGTAGCTTGTTCACTCACTGATTAGTGGTTGCAAGGTATTTCTCCCAGAGACTTTCTGCAAGGAGACAACTTGACAAAGCCCACCCTAAGAGTCAAGTATCCTGAGCCAGCCTCCCCACCAGCCAGTTCAGTGCCACCTGAAGTGGTAAGGACACCAGAAAGTACCATCCACCAAGCAAAAAGAAGACCTCAAGGTATGCACCTACACATAAGACCGTCTGCAAAGCCCATAAAGAAATATATCATCCAGTAAGGATTAAGCATCCTTGTGCTTCACTGAAAGTGTGCTGAGGCAAAAATTGGTCAGACACACCAACCAGAAGAGTGGTGTAAGCAAAACTAAAGGAGGAAGGAGAGTGAGTTCGCAAAATTATGGAGAATGGATCGTGAGCAGCTAGTGTTCTTCACCAGGTGAAGAACAACATTAAACCACAGATTCCTCCCTCCAGTTTGTTGCCTCATGCCTGCTAAACTATACTGTCTCATGGAACTCAAGATAAGTTTCAGACTTATACCTGCCAACTTTCCTTGTTGCCTGTATTACCAGTGTGGTTCCACCTCTGCGTATTCAAGGCTAACACAGACCAAAGCTTCACAGTGCCGAGAACAGTCTTTCTCTCAGGGACAGAGGACGAGAGCTGACATTTTTTCCCCTTGCAGGAAACAGGCCTTTCAAGATCCTCTTTTCCCACATGTCTAACAGAGATGTAGCAGTCATACCTAGACTGTTGTTCACAGAGAATGCTGGCCATGGAGTCTAGCACGGGTTAGACTTGGGGGAAGGAGAGACAGTGACACAGTGCACAGGAGAGAGCAACCAACCAAGAGGGTGGCGGGGTGCTAGTAGACACTCATTTGTAGTCTGTTGCTATGTCACAGCCACAGCACTGAGTGCAGCAGAGCCCTGGGCTCAGAGGAAGCAAGCAGTCCTTGCTTCTGTGGCTCTGGGTTCCTACCTACTCAGCATCATGTGCTCGGCTCACTGACATAAGCTCCTTTTGGAAGATGAAATACATGGCCTTCTACGTAGCTCTGTCATTCCTACAGTAACACCGTGCCCTGCAGGACTCACTGCTCCCTGTCTGCCATTTCAAGAGCAAGACAGCATGTGAGATGCCTTTTCCATTTTAAGCACAGCTTAACGCCCAGATTCTTCTTCTGTGCATTTTATGAAAAAGTTTCCCTGTTTTTCCCTCTGACTCCCCACTGCACAGCCTATTCTGTCCTCCAGCCCACCACGTTTCTTTAGTGTGTCATGCAGGCTTCACCTATACAGTGAAGCCATTACTGCAAGCACTAAGGCAGCTTCTGCAGTTCTCATGTATATATCATCCCACCTTCACATTTTTGGCACATTTCTTTGGCTGACATTAACCAGCCTGCACTTCTTTACTAGCTTGTAAGAGCTAAAAAACTGGGAACAGGTGCATGTTTTTCCTCCAAGTACTCTTCAGCCTGCGGCTATGCATGAAGACATGATGATAATGTAGCAATACAGGATAAGAGGCAGGAATATAAAAGTGAGACAAACAATCATGATTAGAGCCCAAGGAAAAGGTTAGGAATGCTAAGGGACCCTTTTTAAGTCAAGAATGCTAGAAACCTCACAGTATGTAAACAGCAGGCTAACTGTAATAAGGGAAGGATGTGGGCAAAGAAGAAGAGGACTTTGCAAGTTTCTTACATTTAGAAGCTCAAGATGTACTCAAATTCTTGGCAAAACAGCTGGGAGATTTTAGAATGCATTTCATTCCATGATTGACTTAGCTTGCAGCTTCCGTCACATAATGACTATTGCTTTGGGCCAAACAGTCTCCTCTTGCAACAGGTCAGAGAAGTCCAGTAAGTACCTATAGGAAATAGGGCTGGCAGCATGGGAGAGGGAATCCTGTTATCATGGCACTCCAGGCTGAGGAGAGCTGCCTCAGAGCAGAAAAGGCTGGTGTCGTCTCCTCAATGCACAAGAGCTCATGGAGGGGACATTCATTCTACTGCTCCCCTCCTCTTCCAAACAGGAGCCAGACCTGACTCATGTGAGTATGATCCGTAGGCCAGCATCCAAAACATTTGTAATCTTAATACAACACTCCTTCTATTTCAGTGTTTAGATATTTCACCCAGCCAAGAGAAAAACACCTAACGATTTTTGCAATTCCTTTAAAAATAAGCCATCTGTCAGTCAGCTCATCACCATTCAATTCATCATAAAATTCTCCATTGTATATGAACAGGAAGAACCACTTCCAGCAGCCTAGGCCAGCTGTTTGCAGCCTTTGTTTTTTGAGGAGTGGTTGGTTCTGCTTTGTACACCTCATTTAAACCTGGCCTTTCTTGTCTGATGTCAAAATACAAAGGTGCAAGAAGAGGTCTATCATTGAAATGTTATTATAGAAACATTACTGGGAATTATGCCATGGTCAACTTTAACTTCCCCACTACCACTTGTGAAACAAATGCTTCTAGTAATAAATTTGGGCCCAGCTAGCCATGGGTATGATAGATGCCAGATTTCTTCAGTTGACTGTAGTCACTGAGACAAGACACAGCCTCAACGTATTAAGTAACAAAGACATTCAAAAAAGCTGGTAGTAGAAAATAGCCGCGCAGGCTGAGTACTCAGCAACTGTTTCTATTTACTTCAAACAGAGTAACAAACAGAAGTAGGTTAGTAATGACTGGTATCAACTTCAGAAGGGCAAACTTGGTCAAACTAAGGAAATTTAGTAGTGAATTTATCTGGACTGAAGAGCCAAAAGACTTGAAGATGGAGGGAGCTTAGAAAATACCTAATTAAAGGTATAAAAACTATCCTGTTTATATGTACTGAAAGCAAGAGAAAAAAATCTTGGGAAGCACTCTAGGCCTGAGTAAGTGGGGAAATAAAACAGCAGAGAACTTCTTAGGAGTCACAAATCGCAAAGATAGCTGTGGCATAGAGATCAGGGTGCATAGGATTAAGCCCAGATTTGCCAAAGTCATGAGATAGGTTATCAAACAGGCTATTGAAATAAACTGTAAGTAAATCTTCAGTCATTTGCAGAAAAGGAGAACATGCCTCAGGAAAGACCTATTTACTACAGGTAGAGAAGCCCTGATGTAGTTGTACAAAACTTTGTTGTTTCCTTCAGGACATATTATATGATATAGGCTCTCACACTCAAGAAGAAAACAGCTTTGGAAAAGATGCAGAGAAGGGTTACATGGAGAACGTCTTGTGAGAGGAGCTAAACAATGCTGGCATGAGAACAAAGCAGTACAAACTGGCTGTGAATGTAATGAATTCCTTGCCATAGCACAAACCTAGAAACTTGTTGATGCCCTTGCTTTGCTTTCTGCCTCTCTCTCTGTGGCACATTATCCTTTGCCTTTTTTTTCTACAAGCCTCAAGTTTGTTGTAAAGCACTGAAAGAACTGGCACAATGTGGATTGGTGATGTATAAAGGAAATACTTTAAGGACATTTTTGAACAAAATCTCACCATGCAAACCAGCTTGGCCACGGTTCAGACCTTCTTCTGGGGCAAAATCTCTCTTTCTGCTCTTTGTGTTCATTTTCATAAAGAGCTCCACCTCATTAATACCACCTTTAGGTCTGGTAGCCATTGCCTTAAGTTTTGCTGCAGAAAACACCCCTTGGTTCTTGGGAACACACTCGTGCTCTCCCTTTTTGGGAGTTCCCCAAACTAGTCTGTGCTAGAGGCACTGGTGTACCTCATGTCTGCTACATGTCATTGTCTATGACTGTGGGATGACCAGATCTGATGACTGGTGATCTTTTGAGCCTGGGAACAATCATTCACATAGAGAGGCTGGAAATTAAAGAAATTCTAAGGACAGTCATAAGCAGGGTTCAAGTGATCCCCCTTGCAGAAGCCCATCTCATTTCCTATTAATTGGCATACCTGTGCTTTTGGTAGAAGGGATTCAGGACAATTCTCCTTTTCTCTTTGTCTCTGTGGTATTTTTGTCCTTGTTCTGGATCTATAATACAAGCAGAAAAATGAGGGTGATCCACTTGTGAAGGAAAACAAAGAGTGCATATAATTGAGAGGCAATGTTCTCAGCCCAGACTCTCAGTGATGCTTAGGCAAACTGTGCTGTATAAGTACTTCTAGCCAGCCTTTAGTCCAGCTGAGGAGCCTCACTTTTTCAGTCAGCTCTCGCTGCACAAAGGCTGAAAGCACTGCCAGCAGTTTTCAAGCAGTTCACACAGTCTCTTCGTCCTATGCTGAGCTTAGCACAGGCTTGAACTATACCATAACTAATGGCACAGCAGAAATATTTAACCTTGACCCTCAACTAAAAGTGTGCTCTTTCGGCAGTGAAGGTGGACCCAGAACACTCAGAGCTGGATTCCAGTCTCCATGGAGCTGCCAGTTTGGAAAGCACAATGGGATTAGACCTGAGATCACTGTTGTATCATTAACAGTCATCTCCTTGAACTAACCAAGTAAGATGCAGCCTGCAGCTCTCCTCCTCTGCAGCCAGCTCTGATATAGGGTTAGATTACATCTTCCTTAGGAGCTCTCTTGGAGCCAGCTTCTCTGCTGTATGTTTGACTCCAGCACAGTGATGCCACTGAAGTTTTATAGTCTTACTGGAAAAATCCATTGTTTGCTACTGGCTTTTATTTAACTGGAAAGCAGATTTAGAAAGCAGACATATTTATCTGGCTCAACACGCTATGTAAGTGTACAGGCAAGAGGGTGAAAACTCGTCAGTATGAAACATTCCCCACATAATGTGCATGATTTAAAGCCATGTGTGATAAATCTATTTCTTGCCATAAAAGTATAGGTGATCTAAGTTAGAATACCTATAAAAACATTTATTTTTTTTAGCTGGTTTTTACTGTGACCTAGCAGAAAAAGGGCTGCAAAATCATCTTTTCTTACAGAAGTGTGAGCAGATTAAGTTATTTCCTGTTATGATTCACTCTCCCTGGCACAGGGAGAGGTTTACATCTATATTTCTGCTTTTGAGACAGCCATTGCTCTTGGTAAGAATACATAGAAATGTCTGTTATCCTGGGAGTGCACAATCAACTTTTGTTGAAATCAGTACCACCAAACGCAGTTCCATCTCACTGCCTGTTTTAGTAAATATTTTCTACATTTTTTCCCCAAGATTCTTTTCTCCTCTTTTTTTTTTTTCTCCCTATTTTAGAAATTGGGAGACTCAGCTTTCCAAAAGGCCCATTCATAACTTTCTTGTGAACATAGGTGAATCAGAGCCGATTCTTTGCCAGGTTAGCCAACTATTCCATAAGCTTGAGCAATTTGTGTAACTCAGTATCTGGAAGTCTCTGTTCAAACCAACTCTTCTAGATAACAGTTTTTCAAAATAATTCTATCTAAAGGAATATAGTTCTGTTAAGGATTTCCCAACATACCACTTGGAAGGAGGTCCTAAGAAGCAGCTCTGTATACCCATAACAAACATAAAGACAGTCTTGTGGAAGAGTTGCCTGTAAGTTTTGCTTGTAGTAACAAGCTGAATACAGAGGATATTTTATAAAGTGAACAGTTACCTTTAAGTGACAGAAAGGTTGACCTGAAATCAGTGTAAGGGTTCACATGCTGTAGGTGAAAATAGAATGCTTTTGTAACTCTTCTGATCTTACAGTGTCATGAAAATGTGGAACAAATACAGAACTACCCCAATGCTACTGCTGCTGACAAGCAATTGTGAACAATGTTTTACAGTAGAAAACAACAGATAAACTACAATAGAGAAATTTAAGGGAACAATATGAAACACTGATCCTGCAAGTCAAAAGGTCCAGTTAGTTGGAAATAAGACTCCTGTAATCTTTCCAGAAGAGGCAAACAGCATGAGATGTAAATAGTTGTGGTTACATGCACTCATCTCTTAGGAGAAGAAGAAACTATTGTTAAAGAAGTCACACCAAGAAGTAAAGATATATATTTTTGAAAGAACTCAAAAGACTTTACCTTTCCAGATGCAATTTCTTGCCTTTATTCTCTCCAGCATTTCTGGTTCCCAGTTTTCTTCTCTAAGCTGATGTTATTCTTCCAAAAGGGACTGATCTGCTGCTGTGTCTAATTGTGAAGAGTCAGTGTGCATAGCAGGTAATTCAATCTGCTTTCTGAATAGGTTTTCTTCTATATAAAATGCCTGCCGAGACAATGATTACTAAAACCCTCATATCAAACTATCACATGTTAGCAGAACTTAACTGATATTTTTAGGGCTCTCTTAAAACATTTCAAGGTGCCTTTAAATGTTAAGAAGCTTCAGCAAAATAATTGCAGGTGAGTCTTGCAGTACACTGCTCTTTAAGGGGAAACATTTAGCTTCCTAAGAACAATGAAAAGAAAGACATTCATTTCACTCTCCAACACAAATGCACAATTGTACCATGAGGAAAAACACCAAACTGCTGCCACAGAAGTGAGGACATATATCTTGATTTTTCAGTTCTTTCAGACCAGTTGGCAAAGAAGGTGGCTTTAAAAAAAGAAAAAGAAAAAGAAAAAAATTGAAAAGTTTTCTTGACATTGCACAGGCTTTTTGGTTAAATATTTCTTCAACAGATATTACTTGTTTCCTATGTTGATGCTATTCATAAGTAAGAATTTGAGCCAGTGCTTCAGTTCAGACACATCACGGTTCAGATCTATTTTCAGTTTTTGGTATCTGTGGGTTCTGTGAACAACTCTCAGATGACTCGGAAAACATTTCAGAACCTCAGAACAGGAAGACCAAGGTACACTGCAGCTACGAAACTGGACCAGAAGATCGGTTTTGTTTTCAGCCAGTGTACAGCCATCATTATCTAGTCCACTTTTTTGCTTGCTTTCCCTCATCTACAATTACAGTTGCATATTTTCAATCAAAGACAAGAGGCACTTTTCATTCAGAATTCCATAAGAATTTTTGCTGTTTTACTCATTCCATTCCTCAGAAGTTCAGCAGACAGACTGTGGGGACTGCTTCTGGTATCTTGGCCTCCTGACAGCCCTATTAAGCATATTTTTTTTCCAGGAATTTTCTTACTATTTCTAGGAATACAGAGAGTCTTCTAGATATTGGCATCACTATTGAGAAGGAGACTCCAGGATTTTTATTATTTCTTGCACCACTAGAAATAAGAAAATCACAGATGACTCCCATCTTACCCCTCGAGTATCCCAATACATGGGCAAAAAGGAAGCAAACATGCCGCAAGTTCTATTGCAAACCCAGAAGTTTTTGAAACTGGAAGCCTGCACTTCCTTAGTTGAAATCAGCAAGCCAACATTTTTCACATTTCTGTTCTGTGGAGAGCTTAGTAATTATGTTTTACTGTAGTTCACAATTTAAACAAAATTACTGATTTTCAAAGACCTCTGCAATGTGAATTTACTGTTCTGTCTCCTTTTCTCTGGTTTGAGAAGGTGTCAGAATACCTTAGGAGAGACAGATGGGTGAATATAGGTCTGAATAACCAGTGAACAATAACTGCAGATATTATGGTTGATAGTTTGAAGATGGAAAACTTCTGACAAATTAACAAATACACTTCAAAAACATCTTTTAAAATCAAAGTGTAAATAAACCACCACCAACAACAAAAAAACAACAACGTATGTGGAGATTTGCAAAACCATATCTAGAATGGATCATAGAATGGAACTGCTTTCCTGTTTGGAAAGGACTTTTAAAATCATCTAGTTCCAAGTCCCCTGCTATAGGCAGGGACTCCTCCCTCTAGACAGGTTGCTCAAAGCCCCATCCAGCCTGCCTTGAATGCTTCCAGGGAGGGGGCATTCACAATCTCACTGGGCAACCTGTTCTAGTGTCTCATCACCCACATAGTGAAGAATTTCTTCCTAATATTTAGTCTAAATCTGCCCTCTTCCAGTTCAAAACTATTTCTTGTTCTGTCATTACATGCCTTTCTAAAAAGTGCCTCCCCAGCTTTCCTGCAGGCTCCCTTCAGGTACTGGAAGGCCGCTGTAAGATCCCTGCAGAGCCTTCTCTTCTCTAGACTGAAGAGCCCCAGCTCTCTCAGCCTGTCCTCATAGGGGAGGTGCTCCAGCACTCTGATCATCTTTGTGGTTCTCTTATGGACCTGCTCAAATAGTTCCATGTCTTTCTTGTGTTGGGAGTCCCAGAGCTGGACGCAGTATTCCAGGTGGGGTCTCATGAGAGCAGAGTAGAGGGGCAGAATCACCTCCCTCGACTTGCTGGTCACACTTCTCTTGATGCAATCCAGGATACTGTTGGCCTTCTGGGCAGCAAGATTCATGTTGAATCTTCCATCAACCAACACCCCTAAATCATTCTCCTCAGAGCTGCTCTAAAGCCATTCTCCACCCAGCCTGTATCTATGCTTGGGATTGCCCCAGCTCAGATGCAGAACCTTGCACTTGGCCTTGTTGAACTTCCTGAGGTTGGCATGGGCCCACCTCTGAAGCCTGTCCATGTCCCTCTGGATGGCATTCCTTCCCTCTAGCATGTCAACTGCACCACTCAGTTTCATGCTGTCTGCAAACTTGCTGAGGGTGCACTCGAACCCGCTCTCCATGTCACCTACAAAGTTGTTAAGTAACACTGGTCCCAGCACCAGTCCCTGAGGAACACCACTCATCACCAGTTTTGACTTGGACATTGAGCCGCTGACCACAACTCTCTAAGTGTGTCCATCCAGACAATTCCTTATCCAGCGAGTGGTCCATCCATCAGATCCATTTCTCTACAGTTTGGTGACCAGGATATCATATGGGACAGTGCCAAACGCTTTGCACAAGTCCAGGTAGATGACATCAGTTGCTCTTCCTTTATCTATTGATGCTGTAACTCCATCATAAAAGGTCAAGTTTGATAAGCATGACTTGCCCTTGATGAAACCATGCTGGTTACCACATATCATCTCATCTTTATTTTCCATGTACCGTATATAGTATGACTAATATTGTAGCTGATTTTACCTTACCTCTTTAGGACATCGTTAGGGACTGATTCATTCAAATTGATGGAGATGTAGTATTTTTGACTGCTGATTAAATGGAGCAAAAGCAGTTTCCGGCTCTTCCACCGCACAACTTCTGCCTCCCCAAACAACAGGGGAAAAAAACCCTTTGAGTAGGAAATAACGTATATACAAATACTCAGATTCTTAAATCAGAATTCAACAGAGCCCAAATTACATTATTTTATTTACCACTAATATTAAAACAAACTGTATTGTTAGTACTCAAAGATAATAAAGAGACAGTCATACTGATGTAAGTGCTGGACAGAGTGCAGATCTGACCTTTCTGATGTTTGTGGTCCAAAACAATTCTATTCCCACATCTGTGTTTAAATTCTATACTGCAAAATTTAAATAACTATTTTTTTTTTTTTATCAAAGGAAAAAAGAAGATAAAATATGCTCTACAAAAAAGCAAACAAGCAAACACTCACTTGACTGGTATAATTTGAAGTCATGCCTGCTACAAAAAACCAGAAAATGGAACTGCCTGTAGAAATAGAGAAACAATTATTGGAGTCCAATTCATGGACATTTTCTTCTCATAGCTGATCAAGCAATTTTGATTGTTACTGGTGTTATTAATTCTTGCCTTTGGTTAAATGAATTCCTCATTGTAATTTGTTACATACGAAAGTTCCAAATCTAATTATTAGAAACAATAGTATATTGGTAGAATTAGGAATGTTTGGCAGATTTATCTTTTTGTCTTATTCCTCAGTTCCTTACAAACAAATCTTGATACTGTAGATTTCCTAATTTGTAATAACCACTGTAATTTTGTGGAAAAAAATTACAGGTAGATTTGCAGCACGTTGGTCCACAATTGTTTTTTGTTAGATCATATGAATGTAATTACTAAAAACAAACAAAAAGACAAAAAAAAAAAAAGAAAAAAGAAAGAAAGAAACACAAGGAGGCAAGCTCTGCCTTTGGAGTTCTGCTCAAAAATGGACCTTGACTAATTATAATACTCATATAATACTTGCAGGGATAGGTCACTTGGCATGCAGGCACAAGTCAGCATTGGGCTGGAAAGATAGCGAGTAGCAAGAGGGAGTTCATCACTGAAACATTGAATCAGGAAATGACATGACTCAGATTTTAAAGAACTGTCACACCTTTGCAGAGATGTGTTCTTGAAAAGCCCTAGTAAGCATTTTGTCACTCAGACAAAATCTTGTTCACTACCTGGGAAGGAAAATATCTAAATACGTCACGAATGTAAGTAGCTACAAAAACAGTCAAGATTACATAGTTTGAATTACTTGATTTGCTTCAGTGTAAAGTTGCAGTATAACCGAAAATGCCTTAAGGAAATGAAAGCTATCTATTCTGTGCCACTTAGTTGGTTTCTGACACCAATGACGAGAGTCCACAAAGTTTTAAACATAATCTCTATAACATTAGGGACTTCTGGGGTGATTTTTATTAGATGCTCCACAACTCCTCAGGAAAGGAGGAACTGCAATGAAATGAAAAAAGTAGTCTTTGTCTAATGCAGCATTTGTGCCCTGGCTAGCCAGCACAACTTCACAAACCATGTACTTCTGTTTGAACTTGGATATCCTTGTAAGATCCCCAGCAGATGACCAATCAACACTACTGGAGGGACAACAAAGTTTAAAGTAACCAGCTGAGAAAAAACGGACATTAACATATTGAACTCAAGTTCACAGTACTGAGTAGTAACATTCTCACTCCATCCATGGAATAGAAGCTATGGAGTTTCCACATTATAAGTGGCCATCTTCAAAAACAGTTACAGCTACCCAGAAAAGCCCTAAGCTCTTGTTAATCTGCCTTACCCACTACCTCATGCACTAACTCTCTGTAACAAAACCTCAATACCACAATACACAATCCTGTGACACAGCCAATAATACACACTCAAGGAACACACTATTCCCTCTCTTCCCTTCACAATGGCCATTCTTGATTTTAAATTAGATCTTTTGATTAAGGTACGTCTGGTATGCCACAGATTTATTTATGGTAGAAGACAAAAAACAACAGAGAAGATTGGTAGAGTACTCTATGCCAGTATTTCCACAAAGGAAAAGTTATATTCCCTTTCTCTGTGGTGCCAATTTGTTCCTGTGATGTCTGTATTTACTCACAAATGAGCTTTAACCTACTCCAATCTTGAATTTCCCAGGTTGATATCCATTTGGTAGCCCTATTCTCTCTCATATCTTCTCACCAAACTCCCTAATTTCTGTTCTGATATAAGGCATGCCCATTCTCATACCTTCATTTCTTTCCTCAAGCATCTTAACCTTCATTATCCTCTTTTATTCTCCCTATGAAAGGAACAACATGCATCCAACAGGCTTCTCTCCCTCCTCAGTCATCCTTTCATGATCCATGTACCTGATTTCTTTGACTAGCTGGAAGGAGACTGGCCTGCTACTAAGATTTGTTCTCCTAAGGAAGCCCCAGGAAAGGCATACTCTGTATGGAATTCTCAGTTCTTTATCTAGTGCCTCAGTTTGTCCAAAGTTTTTTTTTTTTTTTTTTCCTCCAGTCTTGAAACGTCTTTGAAAGAAAACAAAAACTTTCAACAAAATTATTTCATTATAGATCTGTTATCAGCCTCCCTATGCAATTTTTTAAAATAGGTGGGGGTTTTTTTTTGTTTGTTTTTTCTTTTTTGTTTTTTTTTTCCTGAACTTTGTTAGATCTTTGCTATTTATGTAGCACTGAATCCACAGCAAACCTATGCTTTGTTTCAGACTAAGAAGAGATTACATTACTGGTGTGATGGATACATTTGTTATAGTGACAGTCAGTGGTAGACCTACAGTCTCTGGCCATACAGCATTTTCAGCAACAGTGACTTCAGCTCTGGCTATTAACCTGTCTTTAAAACTAATTATGATCTTCAGATTATTATTTTTTTTTCTTTTTAGGCCAGTTCTGCTTGTTGGTAATCTCCCTGTTTTTGCAACAATTCTTAGCACTGTATGTGCTAGAACTGTGCTATATGTAATTAACACTGTCCCAGAAGGTGGCATTTATATCTCCATCACAAGATATCACAGCTGTAACACCAGGGTAGTCAAAACAGAGTTCATACTAGTGATTAGGGTTTATACACGGAACATAACAATGACCAAGTTTTCTACTTGGTTTACAGACATGCATGAAACTGAAGGTGCCATCACAGATAAGACCTGTTGTTTCAACAACATGTAGAATTTAGCTGTTTTCTTCAGTTACTTTCTTCAGTATAGCTGGAAACCAGTATGCAGTTTTCTATAAATAGCTGCAACTTCTTCTTTCCTTGACTTTTGAAATTCTTGATAATGACTCAACCTGTTATCATATTTGGGGACAATGCCAGCAGATACTTTTACACATTAAACAATCTCTGGAAGTCAGATGTGAACTACAAAAGAGGGTAAAAAAATCAACAAGAAAGTTTTGAAATTGCTTCTGTTATATGGTGTAGAACCTATAAGCCTGATCTAAGCCACTGAAAGCCTCTTAAAATTATGAGCAGGCTAAGTGTTAGGCTCTAAGAAATGGTGCATAATAAGAAGATACAAGTTGCAAAGCACAAAACTTTTAATACATTTTTAAAGAGTATCTCATCTGGGCTGAAAGATGGGAAGCTAGGGAACAATGAAGACCTGGACATGAATCACAGAAAAGCAATTTCTCTCAGTGCAATGTCCTTGATGAATATGCTTTATAATAAAATGAAAACATTTAACACAGTGTAATTGGCCATGGAGGGGGGGCATCTATATTAGTATTCTTATTCAGACTGCGAAAGCACTTTTCAGATAGCTCAACAGCTCTCACACTGAGCACTTCATGTCACAGAACACAGAGCACATGGACTGGATTTTTTTTTTTTTTTTTTTTTTTGGCACATTTGCCATCACAAATGCTTCCTCGTGTCACAATAGTCACCAACCACTGCCCCACTCTTTTTTCCTGGGCCTTATAGAAGCCCCCTTTGCCTGACCCACCACTCACTGAGTTCCCAGAACTGTCATGGTACAAAATCCTAATTGGAACCTAGAGAACCTGAAGTGATGGCTGCCCACTTTTACATGGTAAGAGGCTGGGTTCCCAGAACCAAAGAGACGGAGTAGATCTTTGAGTAAGAACAAGTGAAGGAAGAAAAGTGCCTGTGGTCTTCAAGCAATGGCCAGCGCTGTGACTGCTGCTGTGGAGCCCACCTGGAGGTACATCTACCTCCAGATGAATAACCAATGGAGATGGATATACCT
The DNA here is from genome assembly GCA_037305975.1 of Chrysolophus pictus. Taxonomy (NCBI): domain Eukaryota; kingdom Metazoa; phylum Chordata; class Aves; order Galliformes; family Phasianidae; genus Chrysolophus; species Chrysolophus pictus. The sequence goes on from CM074576.1 coordinate 111,605,106, forward strand.
CCAACACAGCTGGCCAGACACAACACCATTGTGCCAGGTTTCCACTGGTGCAGGCACAGCAGAGCCATTGAAAGTCCAAGTGCCCAGCTCCTTGTCCACTGCACAGCCTCCATGCCTACGATTAGCTGGGGTACCATTAACATCTAGCAGGCTTCCCTTTGATCTCCTTTACCATCCCCCATCCCTGCTTCTTGTGAAGAGATGGCATCTCTTCTGTATGGGTTCCCAAGGAAGTGGGCAAATGTGGATTTGGCTTCCTTTTGGCTACTGCACTGGGGTAACAGGAGCTCTTCACCTCAGAGAGTTACTGTAGGCCTTGGATCCTAGAGGTATGGGTGTCTTCTCAGCATATGTGTGAGAAGGCAACCCATCACGTGCTTGAAGACAAACTCAGACCCTCCATAATGGTGCACAAAAAGCAGCAGCAGATTAATGAAAAAAGTTAGAAACAGTAGTTGCTTTGGAGAAGCCACTAAAGGAGTGGCCAGTGCTTATGTCAGCAACCATGTGCAGACCAGACAATGAATAAGGGTCCAACACAGACTGCCATGAGGCAGAAATGTGTCTGTCAAACAGTGAAAGGTATGTGGTTAAGGCACATCAATCATCCAGAGAGAAGCAAGGAGCTTTGCTACATGCTATTCAACGGAGGACATGGAGGAGCCCATGGAAGTAGATCTACCAGAAGATGAAGGAGAACTGATGGAAGTGGATCTGCCTGCGACAGACATGACCTAGCACTACTCTCAGCATGCCTTGGCTCTCTGTCACAGCATAATGACAGTAGCATTGCAGGAGAACCAGTCCATCCCTATCTGCATCACAGACTCTGACCTCAACATTAACTTAGATACAACAAACAATATGGGCTTTCTGAACTGGAATATGTTTTGGATCACTCAGCAATATACATATTGTTGATTACTGATGGCTGTGTTAGCCCTTCTTTCCCTTTCCCCAGGTCTGGTGAAAAACTGGCATTTCTTCTTCATGGAGCTCCTTAACGGGAGTTTCCTTAACGGGAAAGCTTGTGTTGAGTGTTAGGAAAAGGTTCTTCACCAGAGGATTGTCAAGCCCTGGAACAGGCTTCCCAGGAAAGGGATCATGGCATCAAGACTGCTGCAGTTTAAGGAATATTTGGATAACACTCTCAGAAATACAGTTTGGAAATACAGTTTGAATGTTGGGTGTTCCTGTGTGGAGTCAGGACTTAGACTGGATGATATTTGTGTGTCCATTCCAATCCAGGATATCCCACGGTTCTATGGTTCTCTGCACAAATACACAAGTGCTACAATTGCAATTCTTAGCAAAGAAGACAAGGCCTCATTGCTAAAAGGACTTGGGGTTCTTCCAATCTTTAATCAAGACTCAAGAAATAGCAATTCATCTAACTCCTTTTGACCTGGAAAGCAATTTTCACTGACGCACTATTTGAAAGGTTTTCACTGACAAGGCTTGTACAGACTAACACTTTTGTGAGTCATTGAGTTCAAACCTTGGGTTACTGGGCTTCTCAGTAAGCACTTCTTGCCAGAAATGGAAACAGACATATTACTATATCATGCTCTAGGTTTTCTTACTGGATAACATTTCTTGTTGATTTCATAACTATCTCTTACCTCTAATTTGTAGGCCTTGTTTTAAAAATTTGGGGACAAATACCCTTTTTGAGCCAATGTTCAATAAGAGGGCAGTGTGAAATTACGGCTTTTACAGTTCAAACAATTACTACATGAAAGTTTGAGAAATATGATTAAGCATCATATAAGGAAATTTGCTAGAGCTGGACTATTCTTAGCTGTTTTGTTGTTTTGTTGTTGTTGTTTGTTTGTTTTCTAATTATTATCTTGCTGTTAAGTTTCTCATTGTATTTTATAAAGCTTCATCAAGGTTAGCAGTGGTGGGAAATCTCCAAATGATCCCTTCTAGCTATAGGTGTTATTCCTACAATTTCCTGTAACAACACTCAACATTTATAGTGAATGAAACATAAGAATCCTCTGTCATTATATCCACACAATATCCCCAGAGATACTTTGCCATCATGAAATATTTTGGGATAACACTAAGACAATCTACATTGAGTAAGTCAGAAAGATTCCCAGCTCCTGCATCAGTGGCTTAAAAATATCTGTAATATGTGGTATCATATGAAAAGTACTAAACACAGCATTGCTCCTCCAAAAATGAAAGATCTTACCTTTATGAAACAAGCTGATTACAAAGCCAGTGACTGAGAAGGATATTTGTCTTTGCACAATTGTTCCAATCTATTGTTATTCTCACTGGTGTTCTTTCCATTTTGATCAATATAACTCTCCCCACAACCTGAATGGAAAAAGAATGATTTATTTTTTTTTTTTTTAATGGCAGATGCTCATTTCCTTACCTTCAGAATCTCAGCAATGATTTTCACAGCATGAAAGAGGACAGCTGGCCAGGATTTGGGTCTATTCAAACATTAGACTCTGTCTTGGATAATTTAGTTAAAATAGCTATGTAGATTGACAAATTGAAACTGATTTAACAATAGATAACAGACTGCATCAGATTCATCTATTTACAGTGTGCTTAGGAAAGAGCACACAAAGGTATTTGCACTAGTTAAAGTAAATTGAGTCAAAATGATGTGGTAGTCTTACTTATCTTCCTCTTGGATTTTCATTCCTACATTGTTTAAGAGGGGCCATGGCACAGGATTTTAAGCAGAAATGTTGATAAAACAATTATCTTCCTCTACTCAGATAACTCTTCTAATTAGAGTGCATGTGGTGATCATCTGGAAAAGATAATGATGAGGTAGAATGAACAGGCATAAAGAACATAAAACCACTTATGTTCCAAGTCTGACGCTGCTTAGAAAGAGCTGCCTTTGTGTGATTTCATTAATCAAAATTATGTACTTGCTGTATCATGTTAGCCACACTGCAAGTGAAAATATTTAAAGATATTTGCTTCAAATCTTGACACTTTCTGTTCTGTCTGGGTCAATAAATACTGAAAAATGGCAGAGATAGAAGGAAAAGGACACCTAAATAAGTTAAAGATGTCTAGGTTATAGTAGTTTTACCTTTGAGATCTCACAGTATCATAATGAATACACATGGGACAAAAATAAATGCATGCACCTATGCAGTTTCTCTATCACACCTTATCACCAAACCATAGAATCATAGAATATCTTGAGTTGGAAGGGACCCGCAAGGGTCATTGAGTCCAACACCTGGCTTCCACAAAGGACCACTCAAAATTCAAATCCTATGTCTGGGAGAGTTGTCCAAACACTTCTTGAACTCCAACAGCTTGATGTTATGACCACTGCCCTGGGCAGCCTGTTCCCGATCCTGAACACCCTCTTGGGGAAGAACATTTTCCTATCCAGAAGAATACTGTGACAAACAGTATCAGAAGATTTGCTGACATCCAAAAAGATCACATCTACTGGTTTCCTTTGGTAAACCTTATGGGTAACCTTATCATAAAACCTTATCATAACCTTATCATAAAAGGAGATGAACTTTGTCAGACAGGACTTTGCCCTGCAAGATCCATATTGGCTGTGATCAATAACTGTATTGTCTTTTTGTAACTCCCAGAAACAATCCTCTCCAGAATTTTTCCAGGCGCTGAAGTGAGAGTGACAGGCCTATATTTACCAGGATCTTCTTTCCCTTCTTGAAAACTGGGGCAAAGTTTGCCAGCTTCCAGTTGACTAGGACCTCTCCAGGTTCCCAAAAGCACAGAAACATAATTGAGAGAGGTCTGATGATGACATCACCCAGCTCTTGGAGTACCCTAGGATAAATCTGATCAGGCCCCATGAACTTGTAAGTATCTGGCAGGAGAAACAAATCCTACACAAGTTCAGAGTTGGCTGGGATTTTATTGTTACCATAGTCATGCTCCTACAGCTCAGGGCTCTGGGGCTCCCTTGGGTTGAAGGCAGAGGTGAAGAAGACATTAAATATCTCAGCTTTGTCTGTGTCTCTGTTTGTGAGGTGACCATCCTCACCAATTAATGGATCAATAACATCTCTAGTCCTCCTTTTGTTAATATGCTGTTAACATATTTTAAGAAGTCCTTTTTTTGTCCCCCACAGTACTGGCCAGCTTCAACCCTAACTGAGCTTTGGCCACATAAATTTTCTCCCCACAGTGGAGAACAGCACCTCTGTAGATCTTTCAGTTCACCCAGCCTTGCTCCCAGTGGCCATACACCATTTTTAATTTCCTAAGCTCTAGAAGAAGATTCCTACTCAGGAAAGTCAGCCATCTGCCTTGCCTGTATGACTTCTGACATTTTGGAATTGCCTGTTTCTGTACTTTTAAGAGGTGATACTTAAAAGTTACCAGCGCTGATGGACTCCAATGACCTCAATAGCAGTTCTCCTCTTGCCCTATATTGTGGTACGATCATATTTATGCAGCACATTACAACTTTCGAGGGTTAGTGTACCTTAAGTAGAAAACTGCTCAGGTAGGAAAGTAGAACGCACAAAGTGAATTAAACTGAGCTGGAGGAAAGAAGGAAATGATAGGAAGAGACACAGGAAAGGAAGAAAAGGAGATTATAAAGGGAAGGAAGATATACATACACTGAAGATAAATTAGAAGAATAAGATAGATTTAAAGGGGGGAGAATGGCAAGGCACTCTAGAATTCCTCTGATTATAATGCTCACTTCCTGAGTGGCTAGAAAAACAATAAAAACATAATTCATATGATTACCGGAAGGAGCTAGAACTCAGTCCAAGTTACACTCTCAAGCAATTCACTTTTCACTTGTGAAAAATTTACCCAGGGCACAGGTTGTTTTCTGCTGGCATTAGAAATAACGTAGATATCTGTTGCTTTCTCTTCCCTTTGCAGCAGACTATGCAACATGGCCTCAGCAGGACCCTGTGTGACTTCAGGTTGCTTGTGTGGTACAGCATTATGTACCAATGAATGTTTCGAGATTAGAATATGTCTAAGAACATATTTGCTCTGAGGGTTGGATCTGAACTCTGCTTAAAAGAGAAAAACCAAGCTCTATGTATCGGAAAACTCACAGACACAACCACAGACTGGTTGTGAAATAGTCACAGGGGTTCAAGAGAAAAGCAGCCTCCTCTGACTCTCAATTTTTTCCCCTGATTTATACCAACATATGAATCAACTGTGAAAACTGGCCAAGAGATCTTATCCTTTCCTTGTTGGGAGCGATGATGGGACCTCAAGACAATCATGTCATCCTTATTTAAAATCTTCCTACACATAAAACTGCAGACTCACCTATCTTCCTAACTGCCTTTCTAATTACTATTTCTTTTTTTTTTTCTTTTTTTTTTTGTCTATAAGGAATTAAAATACTTGAGATTTTTTAATGTACTTCTTGAAAAATCCACCAACACTCAAAGCCCAAAACTAAGGGGCAATCTTAGTTCAGATTAAGATAAGGATCAGGCAGCGTGAGAGTGTGAGTTGGGCTGGCTGCAGTTTTTAAGCTTATAGAAAAGATCAGAGTTGAGCAGATGATGTTCCACTCAGAATTGCTCTGTCTTTACTGACTTTAGCTGAATGTCAATATAAGCTCATCACATACAGCTTTCTGGTATATAAATGTATCTTCAATCCTTTGGACAACAATGAAAAGTGATAGATGACATAAATTTCACTTTGGTCAAGAGAAGTAAGTTAAGATATGTTTCGCTTTTCACTGCTTAGAAAGATGTTATGCTACTCTGAGGCCACTAAGGAGATTCTGGAACTAATTCACCCAGTAATTGCAACATTTTTAATGTCATAAATGTTGCCACTCACACAGGAAGGATGAGACATCAAGATTAGATTTAAAAAAGGATGGACATGCACTGTAGTTCTTTATCATCGTCAGTGAAATTCACTTTCATTCTTACAGTGATACGAGAGTGTCTGAACCATGGTTGGTAATTTGCAAGCCCTGCTTTGACGTACATAGAGTCCCCCAAAGAAATGCGAGCATTCTGATGTTGTAACATCCATTTGCTCAGAATATGCCACCCAAAGAAGTTTCTTACCTTTACATGGCTCAAAATGTGATCTCCCTATGGCTAGAAAGAATAATCATTATCACTCCTTGAGAATACTGAGAATACAGAAATAAAGCTTTTTTTTTTTTTTTTTTTTTTCCTTAGGAGGAATTATTATAAATTCTTTTCCTGGTGCTGAAGAGCAACTTAAAAGAACAAAAATGCTACACCCTGTTGCTAAGTCATGCAATACTGATATTTCTTTCTGAAGGCCAACTCAATCAGATGACTGCACATGACCTTCAACTCCCCTGACCAAAGGAGTCTTTCATCACTCTGGTTAAAGATCTAAAGAAGAAAAATCTGAATCCCTTGGCAACAAGGCAGCAAATAAAGAAAAGCCTCCAAATTATTACGTATTTTAAACAAATCTTGTGACTTTGGCAGCATCTTCAAATGGGTGGATTGGGCAACGTCGCACCTCCTTATCTTTCATTTTGCTTTGCTGATAATCTCTGTTCCTGAGATAACATTTTACTTAACAAGCAATATCATTTTAAGAGAACTGTGTGAAAAGATGGTACTTTTACAGGACATTTGTGTAATGCATGGCAATAGGAGGCCTCAGAGGACGCTCAGGTTCACACTCCTTTAATGTTCCATGCTGAATAAAAGCAGAGCAGGAAGATAGGCTAATCCCCTAGAAAGCTTACTATCTGATGATCCAAGCAGTTATTTTTGGGTACTCAGCTTGAAACACAACATGCTAGTTTTCAGAAGTCCCAGGGAGCAGTTGCTCTCAGCAAGAAGAACTAGGGTTGCAAGTCTTCAGCATCCGTCAAGACAAGACTAAGGAAGAAAACAAACTGTCTTAACACCTTGGGGCCAGCATCTCTGCTTGGCGTTGTTTTTTTAAAGGCATATAGTCTGCTAACAGGAAACTAAGCTGTTTTACTAGGGCCTAGCACACTGCAAATCCCCCAGATGTCAAAGATCACAGCATTAGCAAACCTTCTGAAAATGTTCCTGTTTGTTCTTGTCTACATCAGAATGTAATGTGAAGCAGGGCCTATGTTCTCCAAAGGGTTCATTGTTCATTGCTTAATATCTTACAGTTAGTACAACTTGACTGATAGGACTCAAGAAGATTCATTAAAAAAAAAAGGGGGGGGATCAATTTCTTCTTAACTAAAGCACGCCATTTACTGTAACAGCAGTAAGCAAGGACAACACAAAAAATACTGAAAAAAGAAGAAGCAGGAGAATCCCAAAGTACTTCTTTTAATTCATTTCAGCACTAAGCAGTGCAAGAAGGTGCTGAAAGTTTGGGGAGAATGCTCTTTACCACATTTGCACAACAAAGTGTCAGAATCAGACCATGCCACTCCAAATACACTTCCCAAATGCAACAGGTAATTACCAAAATTTCCCAGAGGCTATAAAGTACATCAAAGAACTTAAAGCTCTGAAATTCTATTCAGTGCTTGATATGGCTCTATTTTGGCAAAACTCCACCGAAGTCATTGAGGACTTTTGTACAGTTGACTGTTAAGTCTCAAACATACTGGAGACTTTGAATTGTGTTATTACATTTGTATCCTTTTTTATTTCTTTATTTTTTTTTTCCCCCTCATTTAGGGCTCCGGGCTTATCTGAATTCGTGGTTCAAGGCTTGATTTTGATTTTGTTTCATTTTTAACTTTGCTATATGACACAGAAAAGAGGCCAGCGTTTCTTGTTTAAATATTTTGCTTCTAATTTCACCGAAGCTAACTTCTCAATGTGCTTGGTGGGTCTATTTTAAATTAAGATATCCTATGTACTCACCCATTCATGCATTTTAATTGCTCACATTTATAATGCCAACACCACACTGTTTGCAGCACAGGCCTAAAGATATGAAATGGCCATCCTCTGCAGTCAGTACTCCTTCACAGTTGCTTAGCAAATGGGAAATTACAGAAGTGGAATTTATGTGAGGGTCTAAATTTCCAGAGATTCTTTGAAAAGCATTTTTAGCAAATGTGCAGAACTTGATTTCATATACTCTAAGATAAGCATCCAAATATAAAAAATGGTGGCCACAAGTAAAATAACTGCTGTATGGATTTAGCTAATGGGCTGATACTAAGTTATAGGTATTCTTGAAACTAACAAAGGGGCAGCCCCAATTTTCTTCTTTCTGCCAAAGCTGCTGTATTGCCACTTCTTATTAACACAATAACTAGTTGCCCTTACCTTCTAACAAGTCAAATCGATCTTCAACACAAAATATAATTTCATTAGGTATAAGGTTAACAAGAAGAAATTATCTTACAGTTTCTCTTGATATAAGCAACCAACGTTTTATAAATAAAAGAAAGAAATTTGGAAAGTGGTGCTACTAGGGATTTTTATTTTCATTTTTTGAGCAATTTACGAACTTACTTTTAAGCAACTTAAAATTCTTTAAGCAATGTCTTAGTACTGGCTAAAAGCCAATGACATCTCCTTAAATACATATCCATTTTTCTCTGAAAAAATAATGGAGGATCTTAACAAGCCTTATACCTCCCAAGTTTATCAGAACACATTTCTGCCTGTTTCACAAAAGAGATACGCAGTGAGCAGTACTTCTCTGATACATTTGATCTGTCTCTCACTCTCCCTCTAGTTTTGGTATTCTTTCAAATGCTTTCATCTTAAAGGAACTGAAAACAGAATCATGACAACAATCTTGTTGCTGTCTAATGTTTAGATTCATCAGAACTTCAGTTACAAGTGGAAAATACGTCCTACTTTCTATTTGTAGCTACATTTGCGTATGTGGTACAGGATGTGTCTTCTGACAAATGTTTTTTTAAGTATCCTAACAAGTTAGCTGGCCTTAGAAGGTAACAATACAGGCACAGGTTAAGTCCCAGATGGCAGAAACAAATGTTCTCCAGACCAAGAGAGGGCAAGAAAGATAAGCATGAAAGCAACTTCCTCCTTTCTACCCCTTCCTGCCACTGCAGTAAAGCTCAACTGCCTCCTGTGAAAGAGGGAAGTGTTTTTCGATCACTCCATTCTTCACAGAAAATAAAAGATGGATTGTTATGTTTGTGACTAAACTTATGACACTTATTGAGTGGGAGGCAGAGTACCAACACCTACCACAAAGACTTTCTGGCACCAGAACTAAGCGTTGCAGTAATAAAATACTACTCTCAGTTCTATGTAGCTATACTTTCTTTGTATCATCATAGCATCAATGGACCCAAAACAGAATAGGTATTGAATAGAATACACACACAAAAAATACAAAGACTGAAGCACAGTAAAGTACAGATGGAGCTTTAAAATTAAATCTCTAACTGATCTTAAGGACAGCTCTTCAATAAATCATGAGGAAGAAAAAATAGAGTGACAAAATTCAAATGAATTCTAAATAAATCCTGGGTATTCGTGCGTGTTGCAGAAGCAACAAGAATATTGCCTAGAAGGGACGAGAATCTCAGACACTCCTACAGATCCTCCCACAGAAGAGCAGCTGTGTGGGACAGAGAGCAGGAAAAGAGAAAAAGAAGAAAAAAATCAATAAATACATCTAACAAAACAAAATTTTTCCAACATCAAATTAATTGATTATAATTTGTCTTCTTTTTTAATGGGGTGTTTACACCCACAAAAATAGCTTTGTGTAACAATTTTATCAGAAATGACTGAAGATTCACTCTCTGAAGACGAGCAGGGCTTATATCTTGACAAACGTTTTGATTCGCATGCAATCTTCAAAGGTTTGGCACACATATGGCAAGGTCATACAGTTTTCCTTGGAACTCTTGGTATAGTTGACTTATTTGATAAGCGTGTATGTACTTTCACATGGTAACTTCAACAAAAATATAAGTCTATGATCTCAGGAGTTTGCTATATCACAGTGAGTCAGAAACAACCCCACTGTGCTCTGAGTTCCTCCCGGAACACATAGAGGAAACAGAAGTCAGAATCCAGGGCCCACGTTCCAGCCTGAGTTGGAAAAGAGACAGATAACTGCTACTCTCAATCCGATGAAAGAAAAGCTCAATATACAAACAAAATAGTCAGCCTGAATTGTCACCAGAGACTGAACAGTACATATTTTAGCACTGAAAAATTAAATAGAATGGATTGCCATAAGACCCTTGTGAAAAATTGCCCTCTGAATTTTATTTTCTTTCAAGCCAGTCATTCATATTAATGTCATTTTTCTGCTGCTGAAACATAGAGTGGGGACACTGCTTTTATTGTGAATCTTTTTTTTCTTTCTGTTTCTGGCAAGCATCCTAGATCTTGTAATTTAATATTCCTGCCAAAAGCACTGGAAACATTTGAGATGATCCTCATGGGATTAAGGACAAACTGTGGATTACATTCTTGGCATTGGACTGCACTGGAAGCCCGCATTTTTCTTGCTGTTCCTGAAAATTTGTGAACTAAACAAATCAGGCTGCAGCAGAATGAAGAATAACTCGATGCTGTTTTATTTCTGCTTCTCAGACCGTCGGTCCATTATCAGAATATGAAACTACAAACTTAGATCCAAGGATCTAACGTACTCCTGTTCTTAGTATGGAGAATATGCTTAAGTTAAGTGGATGTGTTTATGCTCATTAACCTCGTATGTACATTAACAACATGAAAACATGCTGTGGTGTGGCTAAAGGCATAATTTTATTCTTTTTTTTCCTGTACACTGAGAAATGTATACTTGGTCATGAATCCTACTGCTGTTTCACAAATGTAGGGGATGAATAACATAAGGACACCCAAAGTGATTCGGATCAAATCTCTAAAAACCTAAGCTGCTTTATCTGACATTGGCCAATAATGGGTACTTTGGGAAGGAGTACAAAAAAAACAGGGCGAGACTGACTCTTCCCCTAATACTCCAGTGAGGTAATTTGCTGTTCAAGGACAGCCACTGCCACAGGCTGGTGCTGCACCTGTGCATTTGAAAGCTTTTCCATTAATTTTTTTTCAGTTCCTTTATGATTCCACTTACACTCCCACCTGCAGTAACACCCTGAGACACTCAGTCTCTTAGTTTGGGATCCATAAAAACAACTTCCTTTTCTTTGGTTTATGCCTGCTGCCTGGGAATTTCAACTACATTTGGTACTGTGAAAGAATAATCCTTCCCCAACAACTCTCTGTGACATATGTTCAATATCAGGGCATCAGCAGTAGAATCACTATTTGTCCCAGCAGCGAGGCAGAGACTGATTAAAAGCTACAGGAGATACAGAGACAAACTAGATAACAGAAGTTTCACCTTTTGCAGATACTATACCCACAAATTGCAAGGAAAACTTTCAGAAAAGTCATACTGAATCTCAATGCTTTCTGAACATACTAAATAATAATTAAAACACTCCAATAGATCTCCCTTGCATGATGAGCCCAGTGGTCTGCACTTTAAAAAACAAACAAAGTTGTTCAAGCAGATGAATGACAGTTGTTAGACTTCAGCACTTGCAGGATGGCCTGGAATTATGTAAACTTGGACATTTTTCTAGATCCAAAATGTCAACCAAACATGTCAAATTTCTTGAATGCAAGACATAACTTGCTATCTGAGTTTATGTAAATTGTCAAAAACTATACATGAAGCTGTACAGCAAAACTTCAAATATGTCAAAGCAGAGAAAACTGTCTAACAATTAAAAAGCTGTTTATCTTACATAAGTGCAGACAAAATGGCTGAGATAAAGACAGTACATAAAACTCTGTCTTCAAATTAGCAAGAAATCAATCAATTTTAGAATTATAATAACTTAAGAACCTTGCTTATTTTCTATATTGTAAAATTCCCCCCCTAAGATAGGGATGTTTCCCAACACAGCCGTGCTTTCATGGAGCCCAGGGTTATACAGTATGTAACATTGTCATAATCCTCTGTGACCAAACTGCCCCGAAAATGCAACAGAACTGAGTTAATGTGGTTTTAGAGAAATATCTACAGACTAATAGACTATTCACTGATATAAGTTTTTGGATTATCTAGCAACAATAAAAATAACTCAATTTTCTTTTAGATTGGATGGTTCAGTTAATATTTCACACCTTATGGGATCCTATGCACAATTGTAGGATGGGTTAATATTGTTGCCAACTTCTTGTTGTAAATTTAATATCCTTTCTTTTCCTTCTTGCAGCTAAATACAAAATGAGAAATAATGGATCACAATGAAAGAGGGTCACAACGATACCAGGATGAGGGAACTGAATGAATATTCAAGTAGTACAATATGTCTATATCCTCCACTTTCCCAAGTTTACAGAAGTAGCCTTTTACATATTTAAAAAACTGACTGTAAAAATGCTAATGATGGATTGAAGCCCAATTTTTAAATGCATTTTGGTAACGTGAAACTGAGCTTCATAACCAAAGTGAAAGCCTATCCTTAAAAGCAGCAAAGACGGATGGGGTATCAATGCCCCATAATGTTCACATGGCCCCTGCTTTTAAAAATGAAAGCCATCCTCTTAAATCTTTCATTTAGAGAAGACAAAAAACATAAAAACTTTTCCAAGGATTCCTTTTAAGAAAAAAAATTAAGGAAGAAATACTTCTGGTATCTCACATTAATGGAAAATGAGGACATCTGTAAAAGAGCAAACATTTAAAACTTGTGGGAGAGGAAAATTTGTAGGTGTTTTCAACAAGTAAGAGTAGAAAACTGCTCTTCTCTGCAAAAGAAGACTCAGGATAACAATCCTAAGAACTGTGTTTCCACACACACAAAAAAAGGCCCTTGGGGAAAAACAGTGATGAACATGTGATTATCGAGCTAGGGACTTTTAAGGCAGTTTTAAAGAACGGGAGAAGAAAGGCATCAGGACAGTGCTCTGGGTTTTATTACATTTAAAAAGGAATGAAACTGAAGAAGTACCCAGAAGGGGAAGATACTGTGGCACTGAAAACCAGTATTGTCTGGGACATTTTGTTTCACTTAAAAGCTAAAAAAGACAATGAAGTCCCACAGAACTCATGACAAAACATGCTCTGAAAAGAAGGCTGAGTTGTATAAATAGGCAAGAAAGGAAGTCTGATGCTGAGATGCCGAGGTGGTGCACCTACACCTCATCAGAATTTCCAAGATCTTCTCATAAGGGATCATACAGAGTAAGCTGTTGGAAAACACTAGTACCAGCAAATGGTAATGGATTTCAGCATGCTAGCCTGCTCCACAAATCCATTTCAGTTCATGCAAGCTAAACCATACCTGGCAGAGTTCCCCCAGAGTTCAACCCACTTGGGAAAACTAACTTTTAAAACATGTTACTGGTCTCCAAACAGTCCCCAGAAACTTCTATTCTGTCCTTTGCCGTCCACTGTCCTGCAAAGTACAACACTTACATTAATCTACACGGGAGGCTCCTCCACTTCTTCACACTAACTCAGTCCACAAAGTCCCTGCCCATAGACCAGCCTCTACACTCCCCAGCTTCATCTCTAGCATGACTTTTTTGGTGTTGGTCATAATGCCAAGTCCACGGAGCAAGACTAACAAAAGAGAAAAAATTAAAAAAACTCTGGCAACAAAGGAAGTGAAAGCTGTGATTCAGCAGGTGGTGATTCCTCTTTGGTAAGACTGAAAACAGACATGTGTTGATTGGCTTTTTAAGGTGCTCTTTCACAAAACAGACACAAAAGTACACAATAATAAAGCATTCATTCTTTGCCACTCTCTAAGTAAAGAATTTCTCCCCAGCACCTAACCTAAATTTACCATCTTTTAGTTTAATGCCATTCCCCTTTTTAAAAGACTGAATGATTGTAGAATTCCCATTAAACTTAGATAGAATGGTTTGATAGTACAAATGTCTGTACATGTTGGCCACTGGAATAACACAAGGCTCTCTGGAATAGAATCAGTAGCACGTGGATGTATATGCGTAGTTTATGTACAATATGAAAACACAAACAGCAAAACCGGTAGTTCAAGATCTTATGATTGCTATGCCTTCTTTAAATGGCTGCAAAGAAGTGTGGTAGGGATTCTTCCCTACACTTAAGTCCCCTGTAAAATCTTTAGAATGCAAATTTTTTTCCAGATGAATGTATTTATTTATGTCTACTGCCTCTTCTCTTCATTGCAACTGTACACTCTGGGAGGTATCATTTCCCGTCTGGTGCTACTATCAGTCCAGCACATCCATAATGGAATCAGTCAATGGGGCAATTCCAAAATAGGACACCTGATCACAAATGAGGTAGCGTGGGTCATTTGGATCATTGGTCCAGTCAACCCAGCTGTTAGAATCAGACTTTGTATTACTGCAGTTTGCTGGGAAAGTTCTTGGGTCAGTGCAGATGAGGAATACAACAACAGAAATGAAGAAGAGGAAGATGATGAGGATTGCTGACTTTTGGATTTGTTACTTTTGCTTTTTCTTCTATTTTGTAATCTTTCTTTGATGAATTTAATGTTTGCATTCATGTAGATTCCAGAGCTGATAATAATTATTCAGTCAAATCTCCAGGTAATGAAAATTTTCTTCCAAGCTGGAGATCACTGTTCCTAAATGCTTCATAACTGACTTTTAGACCAGATGTTCTTCTTCCTTCCTTCATTTGCACTGTGACTTGCACTGCTAGAGCTGCTGCCATGGTAATTGCATCAACCCGAAACCCTTAAGGTAATGAGCCCAACTTATACAATCCCAATGCTTGAGGAGAGTTCGTATTATACGCATTATATCCAACTCCAACTGTCTCTTTAATATCTCTGTGATTCCAGCATTGTCTGCTTCAAGTTCCATTCCAAATTTAGCAAGTTCCTGGTCAAGTTTTCTCACATGATGGTCTACCAAATCATACATTTAATTAGCCAGCTGTACTTTTTCATCTGCATCTTCCAAAGCCTTATAATAATTGTTTTTGATTGACGTTGTTTGTTCTTCTCTCTATTCAGGTTTGTTTTTCTTTATGTTCATTAAAAAAAATCATTTACCTTCTGTTCAAGCTGATCCATTGCATTCTGCACATGCAGGTTCATCCTGTGCATTTCAGTGAACCTGTCATGAAGATTCATGGGCCGCTGCTTGATCCTGTCCAGATACAGCATGGCAGTGGCAGGGCTTCTCACTAACATCAGCTCATCCCTTCCAGTATGGAAGGCTCAGACTCTAGGGTAAGCAATGTGTTCCTGGCATACACTTTGCATGTGGTGACAGTGATCACCACAAAAACAATTATTAGACTAGAATTGTCCATCTGCTGGTGAAGAGAAGTCCTGATGGTATGGAGAAGAACTTCATTGTGTTTTTAGATATTCAAGAGAGAGGAAACATCAATGATACTAAGAGGAGCTGAATTTTAAAGAAGTTCTACTGATCCACGGAATTGCTGGGGAGATGATTTTCTAGCTGTAGAAAATGAAGGGACCTTGAATGAGCATTTAAAAGAGAGGTCTGTTAATACGATCTATAAATGCAGACTGTGAAAGGCTGATGCAAAACCTTGAACGCCGCATTAAACTGTACAAAAGGAATGTGAACAATTATTAGAAGTTACTGGTCTGAATATGATTTAGTCCAGTTAATTAGAGATGAACTAGAACCTAATGACACAGCTTTCATCCTGCCACCATGCCTTGTGATGGGAAATGTTTTGGACACATAAGAAGATAACACTTCCGCAATCTTAACCCAAGCTTCTGGTGTTACTGCAGCCACAGAGATCAATTTTAGCATCTGGAACACACTCCTTCCTCTTGCCTTTTCCTTTTATAATTCATCTCCAGAAATAGGCATCAGGCACTCCTCTTCTGGCAGCCTTTCAGCACACTAATTCTTCCCCATTTTCCAGACTTGGGGGGTAATGTTACTAATCATAGACTCTCCTGTGACTTCAGGAGGGGCAGAAGCTCCTGCTGGCTCTGGCATGTTTTCTTCTTAAAGAGACAAACCAGATGGGAACTCCTATGCCACTGTCTCTGTTATAGCTCTGTTGCATTACAATCTTACTAAAAATACTTCAGCAGATGCAGAGCTAATTCATTCAATAATGTAAGGTTTTGTCCACACTCTAGCATCTAAATAATAACTGGTGAACTATAAATCTGACAGTATCTTTTTGCTCACTGTTTCTCAGTGTTCTTCAGCTGGTGACATTATCTGCATTTACCAAATGCACACTGAAAGTACAGATAAAAATGTAAGGTACTTTCCTAGGGTCCTATCACTGTAGTTGTTGAGTCTTTTACGTATGTGCAATACATGCTACCCTTCTTGGTACTGTAAAGTGAGGTAAGACAAAATAATGTGGTGAGAAACATTAATTCAAATGATGAAAAATGAATGATGTTTTCTTTACTGGCCAGCACAGTTTGGTTGTCCATATATAAACAAGGCCATAAATAACCATTTTTGCATCTTTCTCACTTCTGCAAAAGGAAAGCACATGGGATTTGCTTGAAGTTTCAACTTCAACCTGCTGTTACAGCAAAGGACCTCACAAAGGAGGACCTCACAAAGGAGGACCTCACAAAGGAGGACCTCACAAAGGAGGACCTCACAAAGGAGGACCTCACAGACTGCTAAGGATGAGAGGATTTGGCAAATAGGGGGAGCATCACATTTTCAGTCTGTCACTCCCTCTCACTTTCACCAGAAATCGCAGCCTAACCAAGCTCCAGGAACCAGCCTGAGAAATCCTACTCAGTACAGACGTCATGCTTTCAAGGTTCAGCAGCAAGTGAATGCTGACCACAATGTGGTAACAGCAATAGAAATTCTTGCTAGATGTGAGAAAAAAAAAATACTCCCCATAATGTCATCGCAGTGCTGGATAGGAGCCCAGGCACAAAAGCAGCTGAATAGAAAGGCTCTGAGCAATCTCATCCAGACGGGGAGCCATGTGTCTCTGGGGCTGGACTAGAGATATCAAGTGGCCCTGCCCAGCCTGAATTATCATATGGTATCAAAGTTTGTACTCAACTTCCAATATAAACATCAGTGAAATTCTCATAAGCATGAATGCATTTTATATTTCTTTTATTTTGGCATCAGCATTTTTTTTTCTAATATAGTTGTGTCTAAGAATCCCACTAAAAGAACAGAGCTTTATCACAGCATGAAGTGGACATTATGCACATTGGTTTTCATGAAAATGTTTAAGTAAATCCACTGAAAGTAATTCAAGAAGTGAGGTATCTTTATCTATGGATAAAGAATGGTGCAAAGACTGTTAAGTGCGTCTGAACTAAGCAATCTTACCACAGCCCATGAGGTGGTAGTGTCCTCCCTCAGCCTCAGATCTCTACTGCAAAGTACACTTCCTTCACTCCTGCTGCTAGTGGTTCGTGTCTCCTGGCTCATTCTGGAATCTTGAAAGGATCCTGTCCTCCACAGTTGGTGGCAGAAAAGAGTAGAACTCAGAGGTCTCTTTTCCTTCTTACTTGCAGAGCTTCAGCAGCTTCACAGCATCCTCTGCTGCCGAAGAACAGAATCAAATAAAAACAGCCTAAGCTTTTGAGTGAATGTTGTCACTTTATACCCTTATTCAAACTACTTGACAAAGAAAAGAAGCAGACAATGAAGCCCCAGTTCATGTTAGGGACATCATAGAGGCAAGGGTGATCTCCTCTTGGATACTATTGGTGTAAAACACTCCTTAAATGATAGTAACTCACTGTTACCAAGAATTGCAACATGCTATCATACAAATCTTGCAGGATCAGGCTTATAACACAGCTGCTATTTTTCTCAGGATAATTCTGATGTGGGTCCTCAGTCAATAATTTATAAAATATTAGTAAATCTGCTTCTTGATTTGAAAGAAAACTCTCAAAGCTCAGTTCAACACAATACCCACAGTTGTCACTTGCATGTTGGCTTGAGGAAAACTGTGGCTTTACTCGTTTGCTAAAGCCTTTGGTCAGTGTGTCCGTCCTACATTGTACTGTCTCATGGCTGATGTAGCTCAACTCAGAGCAGCTGAGAAAAGAGAAAATCAGTTTAATGGACACAGTGCCAATACTGGCACAAAAAAAATCGAACTTGGAACTGTAAATTGGTGCTACGTAGAGCCTTTCCACATCTGGTTCTATGATAACTATATTTCTTATCACTCTTATTATGTGGGACACTCTGAAAATAGTATCTCCTGTTTATTTTCATGGAAACTACAACAGATACAAGGAGCACAAAAACAGTATTTGACAGAGAAAATTCTCGGATAAAAACCACTATTTTTCAACACAGGCACTATGGTTAGCTGTGTATTTTCACCAGCAGTGAACAAGAATGCAGCATTTGTCAAAATCTCCACTTGTGGAGGTGACCACTATTGCCATCACCAGTGCTGAAACATACCGCCCACTGCATCACAGTGTTCACATCCACTGTTTGGTCTCCAAAAGCGTTCATCAAGTGTCAGCGATGGTCAGTGAAGGTCAGTGGGGGCCTTTTTTTTTCCAGATGGAGGAATTCAATTCCACGCCTTTGCTTCATCTGCACTCCCACGTCAGATGCCGTTCTGTCAGACTGCCCCTCTGCTGCCATCTGTCGCACAGCAACAGCATACAAGGGACTGTTGGTGGGAAGATTTGACCTCTGCTGCCATACCACCATCTGCCCCTGACAGTGTGGGCCGACATGATGAAATATGAGGCAATACTTTCAGAACGGCTCTTGTAGAAGAAAAAAATAAAAATCAACAAAACGGTACTTCAGCTTCAGTGATTACAAGGAAAGTTTAGGCGTATATCCTCTGAGATCTGTGGGAAGCATTCCGACTGCTCTAAGCAACTTTTCCACAAGTAGGTCAGGCGTTTACAAGACCAGCACTGGGCATGAAAAGCAGCTTTGCAGCACACGGACACATCTTCTCCATGCCTGAACCTGCTCAAGTCTTGACTCACGTCACAAAATGCTTTGCAGCCGTGGTGACGATCCTACCACGGAGAAATGTTTTACGTGAGAGACAAGTTGGCTCCTGCCTTCACACCATACCGACTGCCGTGCTCATGAATGCTATGCAGACATCGCAATTTGACCCTCACAGACTTTGAATCATTAAGGTTGAAAAAGATCTCTCAGATCACCTATTCCAGCTGTCGTCCTATCCCCACCATGCCCACTAACCGTGTCTCTCAGTGCCACATCTACACGGCTCTTAAACACCTCCAGGGACCCGGGGGGGAACTCTATCACCTCCCTGCGCAGCGCCCTGTCAGTCTGAAAAGAAACGTTTCCTTATGTCCTCCTCAGCACGAGAGGAATCACCTCTCGTCCTATAAAGAATTCTACCGAGTGAAATAAGCCACAGAAGAAACAAGAAAACGGTTCTGCATTGCGAGCCGTCTAAGAGCAAGAAGAAGGAGACGTTATTGACGCTGCAGGGCTCTATCTGCTCCGCCCCTCCCCGCCCCTTCTGCCGGGATCCCGCCCCACCGCGGTCGGTGGCAGAGCGCCGCTGGTGCCCGTCATGGCGGCAGCCGCACAGCTGCTCCGCGGGGCCGCCCGCGCCCCGCCCGCCCTGTCCGCCGCGTCCCGCCGCTGGCTGGGCTCCGCGCCGCCGGGGGTCCCCGCGGTCCGAGGCGGGCGGCGCTGGGCGCTGGCGGCGGCGGGGGCGCTGGGCGGGCTGGGATTAGGGCTGTGGCGGCGGCGGGCCTCCATGGCGGCGGCCGAGGAGGAAGAAGAGGAGGAGATGCGACGGCGGTTCATGGCGCCGCCGGTGAGCGGGCTGCGGGAGCTGCGGCGGCGGCGGCGGGAGCTGGGGAGCCGCATGGAACTGCTCATCATGGAGACGCAGGCCGAGGTGTGCCGCGCCTTGGCGGCGCTGGATCCCGGCGCTTCTTTCGCCGTGGACACCTGGGAGAGGAAGGAAGGTGCGCGGGAGGACGGGGCGACCGGGGGCGGCGGGGCGCGGTGGGCTCCCGGCCCTCGGTGACCCGGTGCGGCGTTGGCAGGCGGAGGAGGCATCAGCTGCGTGCTGCAGGACGGAGAGGTCTTCGAGAAGGCCGGCGTGAACGTGTCGGTGGTGTTCGGACAGCTGTCCGAGGAGGCGGCGCGGCAGATGAGGAGTAGGGGGAAGGTCCTGAAGGCCACCGAGGATGGTAAGGGGACCGCGAGGGGAGAGGGAGTGAAGAAGGGGCGCTCCGATATATTATTTCAGAGGAGATTCAGGCTGGGTGTTAGGAAAAATGTCTTCTCAGAAAGAGTGGTGAGGCGTTGACACAGGCTGCCCATGGAGGTGGTGGAGTGACGGTCCCTGGAGGTGTTGGAGAGCCGTGTAGATGTGGCACTGAGAGATGTTTTAGTGGGCAGGGGTTGACAGTTGGACTAGGTGATCTGAGAGGGCTTTTCCAACGTTAACAGTTCTGTAATTATCCCTTTTTTGCTTTTTTAGGACAAATGTAGAAAAAGGCTTTTAATGAGGCGCGTAAAAATATGTGGATGAGAAGCAAATTTCACACAGAGTAATCATTATTGTGAAATTCTCTTGTAGCCGAATGACAGCTTGAAAACTAAGGATAGATAGCAATGTTCCTTAAAAGGTAATAAGTGAAATTATTTGAAAAACTCTAGATTTTCTTTCTGTGCATCTTTTTACCTAGGAAAACTGCCTTTCTGTGCCATGGGTGTAAGCTCCGTTATTCATCCAAAGAATCCTCATGTTCCAACCATGCACTTCAACTACAGATACTTTGAAATTGAGGAAGCCGATGGTAAGAACTATAAGTCAGTGCACTACACTTGACATGTACCACTCTGTATGAAGGAACTGTGGAGACATGGCTGGGCTAAGAGGTTAAGAACCAGCAGACTTTTTTTCCCAGCTGTGGGAAGAACCTGTTGAGTAGCACTGCTTCCTAGAGAACAATGATTTATTTTGTATTGTGCAAATAGTTGTTCTTGGTGAAGCACTAGCAATGTGTTTCTGTTTGGAAGGTGGGCTTTTTGGTTTATGTTTCTTTGTTTTCTTTTTTTTTTATGTTGTTGCTTGCTTCTCTCCTATAGGAACCAAACAGTGGTGGTTTGGTGGTGGAACAGACCTCACTCCGACTTACTTGAATGAAGAAGACGCTGTACATTTCCACAAGACTCTGAAAGAAGTTTGTGACAAGCATGATCTCAAGCTGTATCCCAAGTATAAGAAATGGTATGTGAAAGATGTACTCGGATTCCAAAGTTTTGTGAGAGCAGAAAGCAACATTAAAATTGCCAATTAAGTGTATTCTAAGAACAGTAGGTTCTCTTCTGCAGTCTGGTAAGTGTCAGCAGACTCTAGTGAAAATCACCAGATACATACTCTGGGACAAAATGTAGTCTGAAGCAGTCTCTTATTTACAGAAGCCTGAGATAGCTGACAGCTGAGATCTGTAAACTGAATAAAAAAAATAAGCTGATTCCACAAGATTTTTTAAGCCACAGACCTCATTAGGCATCCTAAATGTTCTTTTACCCTCTAGTGTCAAACTAGGATGAGATTTTTGCCTCAGAGGCCTGTGGACTTTAGACTTGCACTTATTCTGCTTATGGTGAACTCATGGTAAATGTGCATGACTGAATTCCACTGAAGTTATTCTTCATTCAACATATCTTTCATTCTTTCTTCCTTTTTTTTGGCAGTGTAAGTAAAGGAGCTTCTCCTTAATGTAGAAGTTTCATGATTTTGATGAAGCTGTAGTTTTGTTCCAGTGATGCGTTCACATAGAGTTCAACAGTGTATTCTCTAAAGATGTGAACTTTGAATGTTCCTCTTGAGCTGAGAGATTGATGGGATCCTTCTCTACTGCTCAGTGGGGACTTGCTGCTCTGTCTCTGATAATCCTATCTGCTGCAAGCTATAGTATCCAGAAAGGACGGTTAGCCTTTTGTCACCTACCAGGTCTTGTCTGAGGACTGGAGATAACATGGGTGTTGTAGCTTGGGTGTGAACCACTTAGTCCAGGAGCACACCTTAAAATGTTAAGATTACAGTCTGTCTGATTAATTTTTTTGCGTGCTGGTTCAGAATGCCTACCCTAATGGTCATGTTGTTTGCAGGATAAGGAGGCAAGCAACACCAGCAGCTGGAGATCAGAGAGATGGATGTCTGTTCTTAGTCTGAGGGACAGCTCAAAGGAGGACATTTGTCCATTGTGTCCAGTGGACAAAGGCGGTTTTCCCAATCCCAGCATGAGCATTTGTTGTAAGCAGCAGCTGTGTAGGGGCATGTCGTTCTCATTGCTGGAGGACTGTGAATCTCCTCTGTACTTCTAATTTGTATTGCCTTTTTTTCCATCTTTTGTCAACCAGAAAAGGTCTTGTTATGTTTGCCACATTGCCTTCCTGATCCAGCTTTAAAACAGCCTTTTTTTCCAAACCCTTCCTGCTGCTATAAAATAAAAAAGCTTGATCATCTCAGTGAATGAAAAAAAGTAACTTAGGTTATCTATTTCCCTTTCTCTTCCTCTATGGCTGTGCCATTTATACTGCTTATTAACAGTAACTGTGGATGGACACATGTATGGTGTGCTAGTTCTAAAGGAAGACAGGATTGCTTTCTTGTTGTTGGGTTCTGCTTCCCTTCCATTTCTGCCCTAGGTGAAGACTTGCAGGACATGGTTGCCTAAGCAAGTTGGGTATGGATACAGTGAATCAGCTGACTTACAGTAATCGCATACCTACACACTCCCAGTGAATACAAAATAGATTAATTTCCTCCTCATTATGGGATAAGCTGCACATATTCTTTCATAAAATTGACAGTGAGGTGTGAATAGCCAGTGCTAGAATGTCTCAATCT
Organism: Chrysolophus pictus; assembly: GCA_037305975.1. Classification (NCBI taxonomy): domain Eukaryota; kingdom Metazoa; phylum Chordata; class Aves; order Galliformes; family Phasianidae; genus Chrysolophus; species Chrysolophus pictus. The sequence continues at coordinate 111,627,843 of CM074576.1, forward strand.
TCCAAACTTAAACTGTTATAAAGTCTTTTTCCAAGGAAGACTGCCTCACTTTTTTTTCCCTTCCCTTTAAGTGACAGTGTCTTTTTTTTATCCAGTCTTGGGTTTGCTGTTTTTTGTTTTTTGAGTTTTTTTTTAAGTTTTGATGCAGAAAGTCAATTTTTTCACAATAATAGCAAAAAGAATAAAGAGATTATTTCTAAGTTTACTGCTTTATTTCACGTTTGTCTGAAAGCTGTACAAATACTCTGGAATCTGTATATATTTCAGGGAGTGAAATCTAGAAAGACCTGTTAGGTTGAGCTTTTGAAGTCAGGTGTCCCTCCTTCTCATAGGTAGAGAATATGGATTAGATGACTATTAGATGACTACACATGAAAATGTTTGCCATGGTCACTGAGTGTTATATGTTCAGTGGCCACAGCTTTGCGATGCCCATTTAATCAGAGCTTCCAGTGATTGCATTCTGCATGGGGCTGTACAGTACTGCTCATAACAGTCAGTGAAACAGTGAGGCACGTGGCACTGTAAGAACTGACTTCCCATCACTATTTCACTAGTGCTGTCCTGTGCCGGGTAGCAGTTAAGATGTTTTTTTTTCGTGGGTCCAATTAATAATTGTCTGCTGCCCCATCTAGGTGTGATGACTACTTCTATATCAAGCACCGTGATGAGCGAAGAGGGATTGGAGGCATATTCTTTGATGACATGGACTCTCCTTCCAAGGAAGAAGTATTCCAGTTTGTACAGAGCTGTGCCAAAGCTGTTGTGCCTTCTTATGTTCCCATTGTAAAGAAGCACTGCCATGACTCCTACACACCAGAGGAGAAACTGTGGCAGCAGCTTCGGAGAGGACGGTGAGTATCAAAGGAGCAAAAGAATGCACGGGAGGTGGATGAGACTGGTTAGAATAAAATGAGCTAGTTCTTCATGGTCACAGGGCTTATGTCCTGAAGTGCATTTTATACCCTGTCATGGCGTGGGGTAAATTCACTTCAGAGTTTCAACATTTCTGTGTACAGAACAATTCTTGATATTCAATGCTAGCTTGCTGGGGAGGATGCAGAAAAGGTACTAGCACACCCTCATCTGTACCTCTCACTCTCCTGTGTTGCAGCAACATAAGCAACCCATACAAAATGCTGCTGTTTTTCTCAGATTCCTTTAAAAAATAAGAGAAGCCGCTGCATTTTGTAACAAGCAAAGGGGTGCATGTGTGCACAGCATCCTGAATCCCACCTTCTACAGACCAGTGATTTGTCCTGTCACATGAGGAGCATAAGGGTAAGGGAGTCATCCAATAATTCTGAAGCTAAGCCCCAGAAAGGCACCAAATGACTGTACCCAACAGTGCTTTCAGTTTCTTACATACATACTTACTCTGATATTTTTCTTTCATTGAAATGAGTATGCCATGAACTCTTTGCAAAGGAACAAAGATACAGAAGGGTTTTGTTTTTCTATTGTGACAAAAAGTCACTGGAACTTAAAAGACTTTTGAGGATATGTATTACGATGAAGGACCATTAATGCTGCAAAAGCTTAAGTTTATCAGTCAATACTCTTGTCTCTGTCCTATCTGAGCGTATGGAGAAATCATATATGTGCTCTGTGCAAAAATAGGAAGTATTTGCTTGCTGCCTTTTTTACAAAGAAACCTGTAAACGTGGCATGAAGATGGCATAAACATTTAAGTTTCAATCACAGGCCTGCAACAGTTACCCCCAAATAAGCACATCTGCTTAATTTGGTGGAACTGTTTCCTGGAGCATTGGGCTTTCAGGATCCATTCTGTGAATGGAATTCAGCAAACCTGGTAAGATTATAAGGGGAAGTAGCTTCTTCAAGCTGCATCCAGGACTAGCTCAACCTGCTTATTGCACTGAACCAGTCTGTAAATTATTGGGCTAGCCAAAGCCTTCTATTTCCGCAGATAGTAAGGGTTCCTCTCTTCCCGTTGGTCTCTTAGGTACTAATACTTCCATACTGGTTGTTGAGGTAACCCTGCAGAATTGTCACTGCTCTGTTTGTATGCTGAACAGTTGGCTTCAAAGTGGGGTTCATTCTGACACTCAGTATCTGTTCTGATAATAAGTGTTCTTCTGCTGTATCTTTGCTCCCTGTAGGTATGTGGAGTTCAATTTGGTTTATGACAGAGGTACAAAATTTGGCCTGCTGACACCAGGATCGAGAATTGAGAGCATTCTTATGTCTCTGCCATTGACTGCAAGGTAAGGGAATAGTTGTATGGAGTTACAAGTAGGCACTGTTCTTGCTGAAATACTTCATAGAATTAAATCAGTGGTCTGTTTTGGTGTCTAGTCTCTTAACACTGGTTGGTTCATGCCTGATACAAGAAGTGGCCAAATATATGCAGGTTCTTGTCTGTTCTGCTACGCTCACTCATTTACCAGTAACATAATGTTTAGATACTTTTTTTAATGCTTGCTTAGCACCTCTTGATAGATTTCCCCTGCTTCCTCTCTGAGTGTTTTTGTAGTAGCTCTTTGGAAAGCAGGTGAACTTCTTGCAGTCTTGACAAGCCTGTGGCAAGGAGTTTTACAGTTTAACTATATGTTGTTTGAAAAAGTGCCTGTTTTTTTTTTTTTTAAGCTGGCTCATACAGTGGCATAAGGATGTTTTCATTCGTTATGATTAATCTTAATATGCTGCTTGCTAGTTTTGAGATGGCTTTTTCATAGAACTGTTACAATGCCACCATCTTATGTGGGCAGTAAAAGTTAACTCAGTCTCTCAATGTGTGGGTATTTTCTCTCTGTGCACTTAATTTAGTACAACACCAAATTGCACCTAGCAATGTTCAGTTATTTGGCCTGCAGCTTTGCATCCTGAGGAGAGGCAACTGCAGGCAACAGAGCAGTCTGAATGTGTTTCCCCTTTCTCTGCAGGTGGGAATACATGAACACACCTCCAGAGAGCTCAAAGGAAGCTGAAATTCTAGAGGTTCTCCGCAATCCCAAAGACTGGGTGCACTGATGTGGATTGTGAATTAGGTGGATTGCTTATACTGAGCCATTACAGAAGAAGAAGAAAGCCTGCAAGCCAGCTCCTCTGAACTGCTGCTGCATGGCGTCTTAGTATAGCTATTTATACTCTTACCTGGTGCCTTAATGATGATGCTGTAGACTTGTTGTAAATTGCAAATATGTGACCTCTTTCTTTAAGAGAGATCAGCTGATGTTGTCATCCCTTGTTGATGTTGCCTTGTGAAGGACTGGTGATACCCTCCCAGGGCTAGCGTGCATGTTTATGAACTTCTTCAATTTTTGTGTGTGATTGCAAAATGTTAAACTACTGTGAAGTGTTCCCCCAGTGGAATTAAAGCACTATCTGTGCCTAGATGGCATTGCTTACTTGAAAATAATGTTGGGATGTTCTAGAAGTACTTTTTTTAAAGAATAAACTGAATATTTGGTATGATTTTAAGTCTTTAAATCTGCTTTCATGAACCTGTGAAAAAGACAGCACCATGTTTCATCTGGAGGTGGAGAACAGTGGAAACTGGATTAGGGTCCCAGTTTGCCTGCTGGATACAAGAGTTGGCTGTACGCTTTAAAGAGAAGCTCTTGAGTACTGCGCTCCCTAGTTCTCTCTTACCTGCAATCAACCACACCAGCACTTCCTCTCTGCCCAGTCCTTGTCAGGAAGGATGGGTTGGGCAGGAAGCTGCTGGGTGTGGCCCTGGGCTTCCTGCCACAGACCTGGCTGCTCTGATTGCCCTTTCTGCCTGCAGTGTGAACTTGGACTGAGTGCACACTCAGTAAATTGCAGATGACACCAAGTGGGAGAATATGTCAAGTCTGCCTGAGAGGAGGAAGGCTTCACGTGGATCAGGATAGGCTGGACAGAGGTGCTGAAGGCAGTTTTATGTGCTTTACCAAGACAAAAGGCTAGGTTCTGTGCTTTGCTCACAGTTGTGAGAAAAAAAAAGTAATAATGCTAACGTCTCCCCGTCGGGGAATCGAACCCCGGTCTCCCGCGTGACAGGCGGGGATACTCACCACTATACTAACGAGGAGTAGTTAACACTTGTCCTTCTTGCTGGGACATCCTATGACGTCAGCGCTTCCGAGCTGTGAGCTAGCACAATGGGTTCCGTGCACTTTTGATCCTAAACTGCCCCAGCTGCTTATCCCGGCGCTGCGGGACTGACACTCTCACTAACAGCCAGAGGGCTGGCCCGGACCCTCTGCTTTTTCTCTCCCTTCTGCAAAGAAACACCTAACGCAGAGAGCACGCAGACATCTCCGTAGGGGAACGTGTTCACGAGCGTTGCAGCCTTTCCTCAGTAATCAATGAAATCTAACAAAAACATCAAAATACAGGTGGCCCGTACGGGGATCGAACCCGCGACCTTGGCGTTATTAGCACCACGCTCTAACCAACTGAGCTAACCGGCCACACTGAAAAGCAACTTTTTTGTATCCACAGCTCAGCGGTCCTTCCAATGCCCTCCGGGGGGGAAGATGAAATGCAAAAAATCTGACTTTCACCCCTCGCTGTTGTACGCGGCATAGCAGCATAGTCCCTTCAGGATTACTCGTGGGGCACTACAGCGCAGGGCCAAAACGTAACACCACCTCCCCGTCGGGGAATCGAACCCCGGTCTCCCGCGTGACAGGCGGGGATACTCACCACTATACTAACGAGGAACTGGGCACACACCTCACTTCCCGCCCAGCCCGCCAACGAAAACGCGCGAAAGCACCCTGGTGTGTTAGGAGATCCCACTAACTTGTGGGTACACAAATTGCAACTTTCTTTGCGCTGTTCTCTACGGGAAACCAGGAATCCCTTCCAGCTGGAAAGCCAATTAGACTGCGTGTAAAACCAAAACACTGGGAAAACAGACAGGAAATAGGTTGTAATCCCTTTCATCCTCTGGGAAAGAAGTTGTGAAGGAGGATGTCGCCAAACTCCAGCCCTTAGCTTCATCAGCTGGCAGCATGACTGCTAAGCTGGGTCCCTCACCTGCCTTCTCCTTTCCCACCTGTATCACCTACCGCTAAATGTGATAATATAAATAACACATTTAGGAGGCAAAAGAAAGATAGCAGCTGCACAGAGAAAGCATACAACTGTGTCATGAGAGCACAGCTGCTCGCTCAAAACCAGACAACTGCCATGAGGAATCATAGAATCACGGAATGGCCTGGGTTGAAAAGGACCACAGTGATCATCTATTTCAACCCCCCTGCTATGTGCAGGGTCGCCAACCACCAGACCAGGTTGCCCAGAGCCACATCCAGCCTGGCCTTGAATGCCTCCAGGATGGGGCATCCACAGCCTCCTTGGGCAACCTGTTCCAGTGTGTCACCACCCTCTGTGTGAAAAACTTCCTCCTGATATCTAACCTAAACCTCCCCTGTCTCACTTTAAAACCATTCCCCTTTGTCTTATCACTATCCATGCACATAAACAGCCGTTCCCCCTCCTGTTTATACACTCTGAGTACTGGAAGACCACAAAGAGGTGTCCCCACAGCCTTCTCTTTGAGGATACTGCCAATAGATCTGTACTGAGAAGAGCTGGAGATTGGAAGGGAGCGTGACACAGCACGTCTGGTGAAAAAAAAAAAAATTAGAAAAAGTGCAGGAGGAATCAGTGATGCGTGAAGGAGGAGACAGAACCCCACACTGTGTGCTGCACACAGCGGGAAGACAAGGGCTGGCACAGGGCACTGCGGGCCTGCTTTATGCCCCATGATTTTCATATATCATCTGCTTGGGTTAGGACTGGGCTGACATTAGGATCACAGAGAAGACGGGGTGGAGCACGCTGCACGATCCTGACTGGAACATTCAAGACTGGGAAAGGCAGCAGATTTTACCTTCGTCTTTCAGTGAGGTTATCTGCACGCAGGTTTTAGCATACGATCAGGGTCACGTGGAAGGGTTTTGGCCATGAAATATCGGTCGGGAAAGGCAGCAGGTTCCAGAGCTCCGACAGCTCCAGCAGCCCAGGAACCGGCACGTCACGATCAGACATCTCACGGGCCGCCAAACAGCAGCTCGGCAACGCAGCTGCCGCACCTCCCGTCCGCGCCCTGACGAGAGCCAGAGAGCAAAATCACTTATCAGTTCTCTCCTCGTTAGTATAGTGGTGAGTATCCCCGCCTGTCACGCGGGAGACCGGGGTTCGATTCCCCGACGGGGAGACAGCGCTGACTTTTTGCCGCCCTTCGGCGCACAGCGCGTCCCGCCGGCGACGGCGCTGGAGGCAGATGGCGGCACAGCGCCACGCGGTGTGCGGCGGTGGCGCCGAGCACAGGGCGGCCGTGATCGTATAGTGGTCAGTACTCTGCGTTGTGGCCGCAGCAACCTCGGTTCGAATCCGAGTCACGGCAGGAGACTTTTTTGTTTTTTGTTTTTTTTTTTTTTGTTATGTTTGTAAGTATTTTCGTGCCCAGCCAGCGGCTGGGACGAAGTGCTGAGACCGCATGATACTGGCTGGACGGAAAGCAGCTGGCGAGCCCTGGGCCGGCGCCGCCCGGGGGGTGGTGATTTCTGACAGGAAACGCGAGAGTAGGAAGGAAAAAAAAAAAAAAACGGAAAAGGTAGTGGCCCGTACGGGGATCGAACCCGCGACCTTGGCGTTATTAGCACCACGCTCTAACCAACTGAGCTAACCGGCCCGCCGAACGGCCGCGCCGCGCGCCTCCAACCGCCGGCCTCGCGTGCCGCATGCGGCCCAGAGGCCGCGCGTTCCGGCGAGCTGCCGACGGCTCGGGGCCTCCTGAAGCCTCGGTGGCACCGCGGAAGGGGCCGGGGCTCCGAAAGGTAACGGCGGCACGGCGCGGAGCCGCGCTGCATAGCGGGAGGCCAAAATGGCGTATCGCGCAGTAGTCGTGGCCGAGTGGTTAAGGCGATGGACTAGAAATCCATTGGGGTCCCCCCGCGCAGGTTCGAATCCTGCCGACTACGAAGCCGTTATTTTTCCACTCGGAGGCACCGCCTTCCCTCCCGCACCGCTCGGTATTTTTAGTTCTTTTTTTTTTTTTTTTTTTTCCCACAAACGTTTTCTCCCCGAAGCGGGAGAGTTTCAGACGGCCCACCCACAGCTCAGAGCAGGGAAAGCTTCCCAGCGCGATGCCTCACCTTCAGCTCCCGCGCACCCCTCCCCCACCCCGCACCGCGGCCCATTTGGGCGGGGCGCGGCCCACACGGCTGCGGCCTGCCCGGCGCCGTGGCTTAGCTGGTTAAAGCGCCTGTCTAGTAAACAGGAGATCCTGGGTTCGAATCCCAGCGGTGCCTGTGTGCTCTGCGACTTTTGTCGCCCAAGAGTCGAGTTGAACGGGCGCAGCGGGGAAAACAGCTGACGCCCGCCGCCTGTTGCGCTCCTCGCAGAGCGGCTGAGGTGCCTGCGCTGCCCTGTCCTTGGGGGTGTTCCTCAAATCGCACCCTTACTTTCCAGTAGCGTTTCAAAGTTTTGGCTTCTGTTGTTAAAAAAAAAAAAACAAACTCGGACAGAGTTTCAAAAGTGAAACTGGCCCGTACGGGGATCGAACCCGCGACCTTGGCGTTATTAGCACCACGCTCTAACCAACTGAGCTAACCGGCCACCCTGCTAGTATATTTCGCGCCAGCTCTGATCCCGCTCCCCAAATCTTGTCCCGGCGTCTCCACGACCACCGGCGCAACCCCCTGGGCAGTACCTTGCCCATAACAGGAACAAAAGCGCAGACATAAAGCGTTTCCTCGGCGAAGCCTCTTCCCTGCTCCGCTCGCTCGCCGCGTTCCAAAATGTTCGCTTCTCTTCGCAGCCCCTCGCCCTTGGCTCCCAGGTTTGGCGATGCCTTCCCCACACTCCCCTGCCTTCCGCCCGTCTTCTGCACCGCCGCGGTTACGCGGCCCCACAACCGAGCGCCCGCGGAGCAAGGAAAAAAAAACAGAAAAACCATTGTCAGGAGTGGGATTCGAACCCACGCCTCCAGGGGAGACTGCGACCTGAACGCAGCGCCTTAGACCGCTCGGCCATCCTGACGCTGTGACAGCGGCACCCAGCCGGCCCACCTCGGCCCTGCGCGGGCCCCAGCGCATGGATAATCAATGAGAATGCAGAATGTAGAGCGGTTATGGACAAAAAAGGAGATGAAAGCAGGGAAATTTTGCTACCAGTGAAGAATATTTGCCTAGAAACATTGCTCAGCTGCAACTATTGGCTCTGATACGAGATAATGGGATTTGAAACTCATCTCCAACTGAATAATAATAAAAAAAAAGCATCACTTAAGAAAGAATAGATCCACGTTGAATAAATCCATGTTGTGAGAGGTAGCAGGATAAGTTTTTCACTCAGAGGGTGGTGTCTCACTGGAACAGGTTGCCCAAGGAGGTTGTGGATGCCCCATCCCTGGAGGCATTCAAGGCCAGGCTGGATGTGGCTCTGGGCAGCCTGGTCTGCTGGTTGGCGACCCTGCACATAGCAGGGGGGTTGAAATAGATGATCATTGTGGTCCTTTTCAACTCAGGCCATTCTATGATTCTACGGTATGAAAGGTTTGCACTGAGAAACCTTGCCTACTTAGTATTTAGAAGAATGAAATAATCAGACACTCAGGATACTTTCTGTTTCATAGGAACATAAGAGAAATCCATTCTTCTGCTTGAATCAACATTTTGAGCACAGGAAAGAAACTGCATCTTCTCATAGATATAAAAAGTCTTTCTGAGAAGCACAAATGGAAAAAGTATTCCTCTACATCCTTGCTTCATTTTGTTATTGACAGATTGCAAAGTTGCTATCATATTCCCTTACCATTATCCTCAAAAAGACTTTTTTTTCCTGATTTCTTCAAGCCAACCTAGATTGCTTTGTTTCCTATCTTTTCTCCCTCACACTCATCTCTCTTGTTTGTTTCCTTTAGGACTGTGTTCCTCCTGTCTTGAAGAGGAAAGAAAGTTTTCTAACTGAAAAATGTACAAAGGAATCCAAGAAATAAGCAAATATTTGCTTTTAATATTTTCTTAATAGTGTTTAAAATAGCTTAATTTATAATGATTTTATTAACTTTTGGATACACAATCTCAATTTTGTACTAAATTGCCAACGTTGGTAATCTTTCTTTTTCCTAGAACAGTTACAAAAATGTAGTCATTTGTTTAAAATAAACAACCACCTTAGAACAGCAGACCTGTCCGCTCAGTTACCTGAAGGTATAACATCACTTTCCACTTCTATTGCAAAGGACAGTTAGATGCTAAAGAGAGTTTTGAGGTCAGCCAGAGTGAGCTTTGAGGTTTCTCCTTTGCCTGCCAGCACCTGTTGGGCGAGACCTTTCTTCCTGGTCTGGAGTTGTACGATCTTTTCTTCTACTGTTCCTTCACAGACAAACCTGAAAATCCAAAGCCACATCACATCAACTGCTAGGAAAAAAATTACCGCTTACAGAATGCTGACAACTTCCTCTGTAAATGTCCAAAAGTTTGTCTCAAATATTAATGGCTTAGTATGTAACTGACAAAATATACCCACTCACAAAAACAGCAGTTCTCACACAGATGTTACAACATTTCAGATAAAAGCCTGATATAATTTAAGCCTCAACATTGGTCATCTGAAGCAACAGTAATTTTATGATGAATTCCCATAATGGTGGTGTGATAACAGATGGCACCTTTTACACTAAAAGCATTATACACAAATCAGTGTCTTAGATTTCAGGTGCTTTGAACTGAATGCATTTACAGTAACTGAGCTATCTTTCTCCACCTTAACATTACAGATACTACAGCTTTTTCCATAGGCCAACCTTGCCACTTGTTAGAAGTGCTCTATATATTACTTACAATAGAGAGGTCCAGGCTTAGGGAGTGTGGTGGCTACCTCTGGAATACCAATTTAAAAAACCATCAAGAAGCATCCTCAAGTGCTTATTGCCACAGGATTCCCATCTATCCTACAATGCTTATTTATAAGACTATATTCTCCAAGACAGATCTGCTTAGGGAAGATCCAATGAGATGTGAGACTATTCTTGCCCCCAACGTTGTTTGATTCTGTTTGTTTTTGGTGGGGTTTGTTTGTTTTTTAATGTTTGGCACCACAACCACTAAGACCAAAAAGTCTGACATTAAGTAGCCAGAAGAAATGCACACTCTCTCTCAGTGCTCAACTCACAGTCCCACTGTCTGACTTTGTGCCCAGCCTCATGTAAGGGAACAAGCTTCAAAGGAAGGTCTTGTTTCACAAGCTAAAGCCAGACATGACAGTATATGCCTAACAGCTCCATGTACTGCTGAGATGCAGACCTGTGTATCACAACATCCTTCTGCTGCCCCACTCGATAAATGCGGTCGCAGGCCTGTTCCTCGAGTGCAGGATTCCTGCAAGAAAAGGAACAGCTCACATAAGCCCCTAGGCTGTGTTCAGGAATTACTGAAATACAGGTGTCTTTACACTGCTCTCTTTTTGTCTACCTCCAGAGCCTTCTGTCTTCTTCCTTTATAGAACTACAGCCACCTCCCAGGTTACCTCAGCTTTACGAGCTTGATGACCATTATGCACCCAACCCTATTTCCTTTGCAGGTTACCCAGTAACCAGGAAGGTTACTTTACTTGCTGGAGAAGTAACCTGCTGCAACTCCACACAAAATCAGCTGTCTGAATTAAACCAGTGTTCCATACAGCCCCTCTCTTCTGACCAATAGTTAATGCTGACAGGAAGCTGAGGAGCTGCTGAACAAAGAGTGAAGCAGGAAGGCAAATTCCCCAAGAAAGGCTTTTGCTCAAGAACTTTCCATAAGAAATGGCTGGCACACACAGGGAGTCGCTTCCTTATTGTAGAAATATCTCCTTAATGCTACCCAATAGCTAGATTATGTACCAAAGCATGTTAGCCTGCTTTGGAGGTTCCCACTTGCAAAAGAGTAGTAGAAAATAAATAAAATGTGGTTCTGAATGATGAGAGACAGCATAAATATCAGGAGTTCATATGTACTGTTTTCATAGCTCTGTAAAACCCAAGGTACGCTAGCTATGCTTACTGACAATTCTCAAGACAGTCTTATTTATTTCAATACAAATTCCCTGTATGCATCACTGTACTTTTATTTATTGTTACTTGAAATTTAAGCTAGGGATTTTTGCCCAGCAGGACTGTACTTCATGGCTATGAGCACTGGATAGACAAATCCAAGATAGAGTATTTTGGAGGAAGACTACAGTAAGACACTTTTCTACAACTAATCATTAGCCCTTACACTCAGCTGAACAATTCCTTCCTACTCAGCTGTATCAGAACTCACAACACACACAGTGTGGAAGAAAGCAGCATGCCCTAGATAATTCCTCATAAATGGAAATTTTATTTTTCTTTACCAATGCATGTCAAGGAGAAAGAGGTGGTTTCCTCCAGTCAAGTTCAGGCCAACACCTCCAGCCAGCAAAGAGACCAACATTACCTTCAAAGACCAAAACAGAGATAAGAGAAAATGAATGCTTCATATATGCCACATTAATTTGAAATAAAGACCATACCAAAACATATGTTTATCCTATTTATATGTATGTATTTATTATGTGTCTAGAAGCCTGCCAGATATTACTTAATGAGACTCAGAAGGCTCTAAGAGAAGAGAGCAGAAGATACGGCTCTAAGAGAGACAAGCTTAACATTCCACATCTATTATACTGATAAATGTTTAAGGACTAGAAAAAGGACTGCAAAGTTCATCCTCTCTCCATGCCCCACCTAAATGACTGGCCTTTCTGATGACAGCCTATTGCCAACAATGGACAATTAGCACCAGCTATGAATTAAGAATCAGGATTACTTAAAACACAAGCAACTGGACTGAAATGGCCTGCCACTCATTTTACATTGCTTACACATAACCTAATACTTAGAAAAAGATGAATAGCTGGGAGGAAAGGGAATACAGCAGATGATCAACCGAGAGAAGATTCTTGTACAGCAAGAGAAGAACTGAATATGTTAAGTACAGAGCTATTTGTTATATATATGTATTGCTAAATTTCACAGTATGTTAAAAACACTGATCTTGTTTAAGAACTTAGCTATTCATATAGCTTGTAGAAGTTGTCTTTTGTTTAAGTTCAAATCCAGAAGGAGAAAGATGCTTTCCAGATAGCAGCTTGTTTAAGAAATCCGGAAAAGTAAACAAGCTAATGCATCACTTACTCCCTTCCCAGTCACAGGAATTTAGGCAGCCTGTCCTTACAATGATTTCAGTGTTTAGATCAAAGTATACTACTATGAATAATGAATCTGGATTCAGACTTATTTAAATATTTGGCAAGTTTTCTTCCTTTGGCAAAAACAGACTAGGAACTATTTTCATGAAGAGCCCAAACACTGTAGTTCACCAGCATTAATATATATATATATTTTTATATATATATATATATATTTTTATATATATATATATATTTGAAAGTGAAAGAAATTACAGTGAAGTTACCTTATTCTGAAATCCCACCCCAATTCCAATCTCTCTATTCTTATACTGGGGTGAGACATGTTCTTCTTAATCTGTCTTCATTCACAGTTTCAGCTGTTATCCTCTCTTCTCAAAAAAGACTACAGCCTGGCACAAGGTACCTGCTGTGCTGCAGAACAGCAAGAAAATCTTACAGGTTCCTTGGCAAGCAGGGGATATAAAGAAAGAGATATCTTCCAGTGCAGTGACAGGAGTTGGAAACAACCAACCTATTCTGAGTGGAGCTAACTGGCCCCATAGCTTATTCACTGCATCTTTTGAAAACACTGAAGGATTCGGACAGCCTTTGTACTAATTTCTACGTCAGTTCAGAACAGTTAACATCCAAAGGAACTTTCCACAGCTGCTCCCAGTCATTATAAATTCTACATCTGTTTTTACAGCTACCCCTTTCCCTGGTGATCTTGACATCTAGATATCCAAATGAAAGCAGTGCCAGTAAGTGAAATCATGAAGTCACCTACTGTAACTGCTCATAACAGTACCAGTAACTGCTTCCCTGCCACGATTTCATACCTGAGGCCCTTTGGGATTGTTATTGAACTCTTCTACCACATCCATTCTCTGTTTAGGATTAACAGAGCCATCCAGTATTGAATACTTCAGCCCTAGTCTCTGGAGGTGCACAGCCACAACTTTCAGCATGCTTGTCCACTGAGACACAACAACACTAGAGAGAGAGAACAAGGAGTTTAGAACAGATCCTACGTGTAGTCTGAGAGCTTGGTTATTGCAGTGTTTCACCCAAGAGGACAGTGCATTATTCCCAATTGCAATCTGGGCACAGAAGTCCCCTCTCAATTCAGAAATAGATTCACTATTATGAAGCGTAGTGCCACAACTTGCTGCACAGGGCTAATAACCAACAAACTTGAGTCAAAGTAACTCTATTTTCACCACTATTCTTGAATTTTACATTGCCAGCCATCCATCTCAAGTTGTAGCGTTTTCCACAAAATGAATCAACAGCAAACACCAAACTTGGATTTCTCAGGGTCTCTCACACCTCCCCATTTTTATGATTAAACACTTTAGAAGGCAGTCATTGTTCAGTAAGTTTTTTGTTAGAGAACAAAAGTAATGTTGGTGTTCTTGCTCTTTTGGTAGGAATGTTCTTTTGAAGAACGTTTGCACTCCCCAGGCCCTGTACATAATGACAACTGTAACTACTTTCCAGCCACACATCTGTAAGTACATTCAACACTGCTTACCAAAAACAAGCACAAACCCCTAGGAGCAGTAGGATTGGAGCTGAGGACAAACACTTCTCTGCATGACTAAGCTCTTCTCAATCCTATTTTAGGAAGAAAAGAGTCTGCTCGGGCCTCAAAGCTCAATATTCCTCACACACTCCCCTGCTACATTTACACTAATCTACTTAGATTTTTCTCAATCAGCTTTCACATATTGTAGTAGCCTCACCATTTCACCGTTCCTGGAATCTGTATTCAATTGTTTTAAACTACAAACACTGTCAAAAGACATGCTTCTCTCAATCACCAAGACTTAATAAAAGGGTACATTTACTAACCTTTTCTGAGACTCTGGGTGACTCTGAATAGTTTTCAGTTCAGCTAAGAGGTGAGATACCTGCAAGAAAAAAAAAAATGCTTGATATTATAACTCAAGTCATGCTTAGCTCTTCTTCATCAAACAGAAAGTGATCAAAACAACTCTTTAACTGTATCCTTTACCATGCTCAGACTTCCAAGATACATTCATAATTATAAGTAAGAAATGGAGTCATACAAACGTGCTTTACAAAGTCCAGCATTTCTGTGAGAAGTTATTGCAACCTCTACTCTTGCTCTGCAAAAGCACCATGCTCACATGTAACAATTTTCTAAACTGCTGTGAATCCAGTGCTCAAGATTTTTGCTGATGTTTCATCAGTACTGTCAAGTCCTCACAGTTTTATTAGAGGTACCCATCAAACTTCTGATTACACCTAAATTGTCAGCTTACCTTGATCTGCAATATGTGACAATTCATTAACAGTTTAAAAGGAAAAGTTCTGAAACCAAGCTTCTCAAGGGAGGCCAAAAGATCAGAATACCTTGGTGCTCTCCTTGGTGATTTCAAAGAGATCTGTATTAAAAGCTGTGCCATTGAGGTAGACTGTTGACTTTGAATCAGGAGTCTGGAGTTCAGACAGGGTCAAAGCACTAAGTTGTTCCTCAATGGAGAGAGAAAGGCCTTCACTGGTCAAATTAACTTGGTCCAGAGCCTGCAAGAAAAATGCAATATAATAAGAGATGTCAGTCAAGCCTGAGATCAAATTCAGTGATGATCTACAGTCTGTGCAATGTCTGCCGAAGTCAGTGAGTTGGAAAGGAGCTATGTTAGACCATAAAGAAACATTACTGGGTCAGACCAGCAGTCTCTTTATCCTCATATTCCAGCCTAAGCAGGACTTTGTAAGGCAAGTACATGAGCCCAGTCATCTTCTGTGATCTGGTCTCAGAATCATCCCACATCACTCAAGATTTGTAGGATTCAAGATGTTAGGGAATAAATCTCTGCTTGTTCTCTTAGTATCTGGATTTACTTTACAGCTGCTCTATACTGCAGAGTATCAAACTTCTGAAAGATCAGTCTCCTTAATGCAAGGCAACTTCAGTCAAGGCGCTTACAGAAGTCGATCATACATAAGCCATTGATAAAGGCTGTACTTGTGGACTTGCACACTTTTCAAGACTTAGTTAAGATCAAAACTTATCCTTTCCTTTGCCATTAAAAGTCTATTTATTTATTTGATGTGAATAAAGCTGTTTCCAGAGCCACAGCTTCCCCTCACAGATCACACTGGGGAACTCAGTAAGGTGTATGCTCACCCTACTGAAAGCATCCATTCATAAACCCCTAGGTAAGTGAACCAACAATGTTAAAAAGTTCATTAACTTATACAAACACTTGAGTAAACCCCTCCACACCACCACTATTACAATACTATTACCACTTTCAGTAAGGAGAGATGGCAGCAGCACTGACGAAGCCTCAACAGCATAGACAAGACGTGGGCAGTACTTGAGACTTGGGAAGCACTTTGAGAGCTTGCTAGAAATTCCTTCTGACTGTACCCAAAATCTTGTGCAACTGCCAATGAACACAGAACAAGAAGAGATCTTGGAGGCACTTCCAAGCACTGACCAGCAAGGATTTTGAACCAGAACACAAACACACACTCGATTTAACGCAGGAACTCAATCTCCCTTAAAAACAAAACTAAAAACAAACAAACAAACAAAAAAAACAGGTGACAACACAAATCATAATACTACATTTCTTATACTGACACTTCTTTTCTGGGCAATTACACCTTTATTTCAAAGGGGAGCCAGGGAAGTTAAGAATATTTCCCAGAGCCACAAAAGTGACAACAGACCTTTAGAATACTGACTCAGTCAGTTTTCAGTCACTACCCATTACTACCAACAAACTTTGATAATTGTTTTAGTTTCCCTTGATTCATACCTTCCTTTATTATCCACAGCAAATGAACAGACTGTCAGATTCCTCAATACCTAAAAAGGACTTTTCTGAGAGCTAAGCAAGAGGAAGCTTCATAAGGGCTTCAAACCCCAAACGAAATTCTTCATAGGAGCATGGAAGCAGCTAAGCATTTTCCAAAGAATTTCTAAATCTTGACGCCCCACGGGGCCAGCTTTATTCCTCCTCATTAACTGTGCACTTAAGAGTTACTTCTGCAAATATTTTCATGGGAGGGCATACTCAAACCTTTCTCAAATGGGTTATTCCCGGTGTGCTCTCTGCCTTCATTTTTCTGCTCTTGCCGCTTTAGGTAGGACTGTAGTGTTGACCTGGAAAAATAAGATAAAGACTGTAGAATTTATAGCAAGAAAAAAGGCAAGAAGCACTTGAGCTTAACAAGCAAGCTGTCAATACATTAAGGAACGTTTCATTAATTATTTACTTTCTCATACTCCATTAATGTACGTTCCTGAAGTCAGAGAGAGTTTTGTTTAACAAGATCAAAAAGGAGGATCCATTTTGGAAAGCATGAGGTTAGTAAGCCTGATTATCAGAATACTCTGAGAATAACAGGAGCCATGGCCCAATGGACAGCATTCTTCATAAAAATACATAAGGATATCTTTAAATACATAGTTACAAGGAAAGAAGACTCTTCACAATAGCACTGGTGAAAGAGACCCTGTGAGAAAACAAGGTGCTGCTGGTTTGCTTTATAGGCATTTGGAGAGGCCAGCATAACTTCAGATCATATAAATATCACAATGTACAGAAGACAAATAATCTCCTACACAGAAGCTGGGACATCATCATTTAAGAGTTACTGTCACAGTTCCAAGTGTTTCTCCATGGCAGGTGGGTTGGAACCAGATTTTCTTTTTTAACAAAAACTATTCTGAAATTCTATGCTTGACAAATAGTCAGAAAGGGGGAAAGAATAACCTGAGTTTGTCCAAAAGATTTTCTCATCTAAAATGGATTAACCATTCTCATTTTTCATATCGGTAAGAAACAAAAACACAACATACTTTATTTCTTTTCACGTTCATACCTGGATCTTGCAAAGATCACATTGTATACAGTCTGCTCCTCTGCTGAAAGTTTTAACTGATGCAACTGCATGCTACGCTGTGGCAAAGATACCTGAAGATACACAGCATCAGATATATATAAAATGCAAAAGATCTATAGCATCACAAAAACCAGTATCCCAATATTTAACATAACATTCAATATCTCTAATTAAAAATATAGCTATCTATGAAGTCATTTATATTAATTAATTATGACACAACACAGATAATTCTGAGTAACCTGGTTAACACTCAGAATGAAAATCTTTATTCCAAGTCATAACAAAAGGCTTGAGAACTAAGAATAGGCTGCTGGATAGCAGGAGAAATTAATTTACTGCACTGCAAAAGTGGCTTCTCAGCTTCCCATTCAGAATTAGACAGTAACAGAAAATACACCTTCTGAAGTTTTACAGAAACACTGATAACCTATAACACAGATTAACAGATTATCTCTAAGGAATAATGGAGAAAGCCAATGTCCCAGTACACACCAAACCCATTTCACACTCTGCAGCTTTAACTCAGAGGTTTGACTCAGAGATCTAGGCTAGCTCTCCATTAAATGGATATCTACTTGCAATTGCTTGACACATTCTTTTCTGCACTTGATTTATAACTAAAAGGTTTCATTTTTCCATATATATATCTGCATTCTGAATAAGCAGATACAGCATCCTACAGGGATTTATTCCTCTTTCTCAAGAGAATGCAGTAGACAGGAAAACCCACCCATTACAAATATGCACGTGAAGAGTTAACTGGCCGCTGCAAGGAAAGCGATGAAATGATTGTCTATGTCTTACCAAGGGCTTTCCAGTTGAATCCAGCTGGTCCTTAGTTCTCCGTAATAAGAGGCTCCTAGTTAAAAGGCTTAGCCTATCTCCTCCCTTCTTAGTGTTGTTATCTACCTGGTGTTTCCACACCTTGTATTCATCAAAAGGAGAGCAACGTAGGAACCTAAAACAGAAGATAAAGGAACTTTATTCCAAATGAAGAGAAGCTTTTCAGTTACTCCTGAGTGACCAAAACAAAATTCCTTGTTATCCAAAACAAACAATTTCTAATTCAGCAAGGAGCAACAAAACACTTTCAATTCAATGACATCTATAACTTATTTGGTCAAAGGCCAGACCATCACTAGCACAGCAAAAGCGACATTCTGATTGCATACCCATAACATCATCTTAGCCCATTATAACTCAAACAAAGCACATCAAGAAGCACATCCACTTGCCAAGAAGCATACTCATTTTTTAATTCCAAATTATTAGGAACAAGTATTACTGCACAAAAATTCTGATCATTAACATTGGTTTTGTGGATATTCTCCTTGAAAACATAGGAGATCTTAAGTAATTTTCCCTTTGAGTTTCATAAAAGCAGAATAGTTACACACAGCATTAGCACACGGTTCATTCACTGCCTCTGCCTCACTATCCCTTTTACCTCAGGGATCACTCCAACTTAGAAACAACTTCAGCACTTAGTCAGTGAAGAATCACTGGAACTGAAGTGCTATCCATGTGCCTCACAGGATGTCACCTCACCTCAGAAGAGAGTACATGTCCAATAAGTTGTTCTGTATTGGTGTCCCAGTGACAGCCCATCTGGCAGCGGCTCTCAGCTTGCACACAGCTATGGAGGTTTGAACCTTTGGATTTTTAATAGTGTGAGCTTCATCCAATATAACTCGAGCCCAAGCTACTCTGAGGAGAGGGGAGCAGGAAGATGACCCACTCTGAAAGAAAAAAAAAAAAAAAACAATTTTAAACACAGAGCAATAACCTTACTAGGACCTCTAGACAGCCACAAGCAAATGTATTTCCAGCAAGAAATTTTTTCTTTCTGATAGCATGAACTCTTAGAGCATGCAGATTATTTAAAAAAATTAACCTCTCCAATGCTTCCATGAAATTTTCTAATCTGAAGTATATGTGTTTGCCTACTCATGATGGCTATTTCTAGTATTTTGCTGATTTTTATTTATTTTTTTTGCTTTTAACATTTTATCTCCCCTTCCTTCCCAAGAGGGAATATCAGTAACATTTTGCTAGGCTGGGACAAAGGAACACATAACTATTCCACTAGGCATATATAAAGAAAAGATTTTAAAACTTATAGGCTTATAAATACACAATCTCCCTAAATGCCACCTAAAGGCTCCAGGAAATTCAAAGGCTTGTTTGCTCTAAGACCTACACATGGATCTGAATGCAGAGGTTGAAGGCAAAAACATCCAGCAAGGGACTTCATCTCCACTGCGCACCCACGTTCAACTGGCATTCAACAATCACTTTATTTTCACAGTCTAGCAAATACACTGCTGTTTCTTCAAGAATACAGAACATAAGTTGCCTCCATGTCAGTTCAAACTGATTCAGCGCCTGAGCATGACAGGCTTCTGGTAGTTTAAAGAAGCATTAGTGCTTCTAACAGCAAACACCAAGCTGCAGATTCTAGCATCCTTCATAGCCTTGTCTCAAAGAGTACACAATTCATCACTGCACTCTTAAAATTACTTTTTAATATATTTCAGCTGTGCATTCTGTAGCACATTCTGCATTATGACAGAACAGGTTTATTGTATTTTTTTCATGTCATCTCTCTGCACTTCACAATACTTTTTCCCATGGCTTTGTTTTTATCTTGTAATCACAATAGTGTACTTATGGAAAAAATATTCTTGCCTACTGCTCATTGTAGCATTAGGTGTTCCCTGAAACAATAACAGCTTGCATCACCTCAGAACAAAAAGATTCAGACAATCTTTTATCAACAGTATGGCTTCTCACCTCTACTTCATGGTCCTTAGCAGGGAATTCCCCCTCCTCTTTGCTTGTGGGAACCTCCTTAGAGAGAAGGCTGTAGGTTGTGACAACAACATCATGTTCAGAGAGCCTGCATCAAGGAACAGTAAGAATCAGAAGCAAGAACAAACGAAGAATTTATTTTGCAAAGCAGACAAAATGCGTGCTCAAGGTTTAAGAATAACATGGTTCTACAAGAGCTATATGCAATTCTGCAGAAGACTGAACTTCACTGCAGGAATGACAGATGGTCTCCATTTTCTGGATATTGAATGCAGATACAGCAAACTAAAGAAGGCAGTAAGAGTCAGACAGAATCCACACTATGTGAGATGAACATTACTTAGAATGTGGTACACAGAAAAACTGCTCAGAATAGCCTGAAGTGGTACAGAAAAGTTTCAGATGTACACATAGGATGATAATGTAACTACAAAGCACAAGCATGGAAGAAACTGCTACTTAATCTCTGCAAGCAAGAGATGTGCATTAGAAGACACACTGTTTTTGTTACCAGGAATAATAATAGAGCCACTTGGCATGGGTACGGGTCATAAAGGCTTTGCAATATAAAATATGAGAGTAGACAGCAGCCTGACCTCTGAACCCTAAACATTTCCATACTTCAGGTTCTTCCAACATTTTACTGCCACTGAATTTCAACTCTGATGAACACAATCTCTTGTTAAGTTGTATTTAACTTTTCTTGGTCACGCTTACAGTTCAGCACTTACACCTCTGCATGTTTATCTCGGTTAGGCCCATGGTACAAGCAGACCTTCAGTTTTCCAAAGCCCACACGTCTGTCAATCTCTTTCTTCCAGTGATGAATCAAGGATGCAGGACAAATGATCAAAGTGCTGCATGAAGGGATAACAGTAGAATCTGCAGGAAAATATTGCAGACAGGTTTTAGCATCTTCACATTACTGTACAAAACCAAAATTTGGGATAGTCATGACAGTTAAGAAAATTGATCCGCATTTTCGTGATCAGTTTCTGAGGCAGATATTTCCACATCACACTCCTGGGGACTGTCAGGTTGGGGAGGAAAAAAATTCTACTTAGACATCAAAATGTCATAACTCGTTCAGAGTTCTGCTATAAATCTAGGCATTTTGAATAAACGAAGTCAGGAAGTAAATCTCTTCTCAGAAAATGGTTACAAATAAACACTTCTTTCTTGTTCTAGAAGACTGACCTCACCATTTTGAGCCATGTTAAAAAACAAACAAACAAACAAAAACACACATAAAAAACCCACGGTTGTTTGTTTTGCCAACAAAACTTTCAAAACACACAAAAAAACCAGCCTAAGTAATTATACGAATATGGGGACAGTGACAGGTTTGGCTGTTTAAGAAACAGTAACTTTTCTTAAACAGCCAAACAAAAAACCCTCTGTAACTCCTGTATCTTTGTGAACAAAGAAATAATTTTGTGAAGGAAAGGAAAAAAGATCAGTCACAGAGAGGTGAGGAGTAATTGAAGTCCTTATGCTAAGAAAATTACACAAACATTCAACATTTTTTCAAAACTGATTTTACCTGATTTGGTAAAATAACCAATAAAAATGCCTGGAGTATATAAAGTAATGAGCAGGAAAATCCTACACACTCAGTGCCATAGATCAAGAGAAAGGCTTTGCAAGGGAGTACAGTAAATATTACTCCCAATGGAATGTTCCTACAGAAGGGAAGTAAACACAGATAGAGTTTATTGTTTTTGTAGTCTTTAACCTATATATATTACAACCAGAACGCTTTATGCATTTCAAATGGCATTACATCAGAACGTATATATTGTATGATATAAACAATTCTGTACCATTTCTGGATAGCCACATTTCTAACTTCTTGCTTCCCTTCTCTGTCTTCACCTGCTTCTGGGTCAGAATTAGAGCAATCATTGTTAGAGTCTTCCCCAGGCCCATGTCATCCGCTGGAAAGAGAGACATGCATGTTATGATGACCCACAGAAATGTGTCTGCCTAACTCACATCTACACTGAAGTAACTACCACAGAGCAGCAAACACCCTGGCAATACCGAGAACAGAAATACACGTCTGCTTCAGGATATAATATAATAATGGGTTAGTAGCCTCTTTACACATCTACAAAATAGCAAGTTATTGGCCTCAAAGTAAGTTACACGCCAAGTTTTTGCTGTACTAAGTCTATTCCTCAAAAAGGTACCTTCCCATTCTGTTGCTCACCCAGAATTCCTCCACAAGGCCTTTGACTCTCTCTCCAGAGCAGCCATGCAAGTGCTTGTCTCTGGTGCAGCAGCAGCGGAACCTGAGAGGATGAGACAGAATTAGAAGGAAACACCTTGCAAAGTTCAGACACTTCTGATTCCTGTAGCAAATCATCCAGCTGAGCTGTCCTACTACAATCCATCCTTGTCAACTCACTTTCAAACCGGAGGGATCCTCAGCTACTGTCTGATCTGTTGGACAGGATTCTAGAGATTTGTGAAGATGATTAATGGCATCACTTGTTGCGCTGTGCACGGCCCTAATTCGGTCTTCTGTCATTCTTCCTCCATACAGATTCTGCACACCAGAGTTCACTGAAAAGATAAAGCACTATACATAAA
Organism: Chrysolophus pictus; assembly: GCA_037305975.1. NCBI lineage: Eukaryota > Metazoa > Chordata > Aves > Galliformes > Phasianidae > Chrysolophus > Chrysolophus pictus. The sequence goes on from CM074576.1 coordinate 111,650,295, forward strand.
GTGTTTTTATTAAGCTAACTCTCCCTTGGAGATCTTTCATCTTAGGCATTTATCACAGTAGCTACAGATTTCCAGGGCAAAATATGCAGCTCGTGCTAACAAAAAAGGTTTAGTAACTGTTACGTATTCACAGTTTGTAGGATTCTGTCAGGCCTACTCCTTGTCAGTGTTCTTTAACGAATAGGCTTTCAATACTTACTTCCAAAACCACGGCCAAAATATTCACTGGAACCCAAGGCAGCAGCAGAGGAGTGACTGTGTGAGCTTGAAGAGGACCCTGCCTTATGATCCCCAAGGGGCAGTGGTGTTATCAGCTTCGTACCACCTGGTCTGCTGAAGGTGTTAGGCAAAGGTTCCTCACAACGGCCACTGCTTGCACTGTTCTTCCCTGAAGAAGAAAGGAATTGCAGGGTGAAGAGGTTGAGCAATGGACCTCATAGCCTTGCTTTACAGCACAAAGAAGGGCCTTCATTTAGCCCAATAGCTTGCAAAAGGTTGTTAACTGGCCAGGGTGATCTAACACCATGATAGTGAGTTGGATAGTGAGGGTAGTGAGTTACCACATTGGCTGAGCCACCACAGCTGTTCACATGCATGCTCTTAGCCTGTTCCTGCTTGACAGCCAATGCAGTTCAGCTCAGGCCTCAGTGTATGGTTTATACAAACACAATGAGCTTTGCAACTGTGATCAGATTAGTGCCTACACAAGGTCAGCTGTGCATGATGTTTCCAGTGTTCCACAGTTCCTGTCAGAAGCATCTTTCAAAAATAAATGGCTCAAGAAATCTGACTTGTTCCCTCCTTCCTGGAGAAGAATCTTGCTTAAAATCAGATCTTGCATGTGGAGAGACTGACTGAGACATGGTTGCAAGACAAGGGCCATGATATGATCAAGTTGGTGAAACAGTAACAATCAATACGCAATTCAAGGCAAGGACGCTGTGCCTTTGCCTTGAAAGTGTAACAGAAACAGGATGGCATGAGGCTGGGAGTTTGTAGATATAAGGAAGCAGAATCCGCAGAGCTAGCCGTGAAGGTCGATTCTCACAGTTGAGGAATTTCCAATCATGAGCTTCGCTTTTGCAATATGTATGAGCTCATTATCTCATGTATAAATAGTTATACTGTACGTAATAAAGTTTGAGACCTGTTGATCATGATAGCATGAGACTTGTCTCCCGTGGTCTTTTCTCCAACAAATGGTGACCCCGACGTGATAAGGAAATTCGGGTCCCTAAGCAGCGGGGACGGCGAAAGCACTCCGAGAAAGAAGAGGTGCCGCGCCTCAGGACACTCTGTGAGACCTGACCGATATTCTTCGGACACCACGCTACGAGAGAGGGACTACGTTGGGTTCGGGTCCCGCAGCTAGACGGACGGCAAAAGAGTAAAAATTTTTCGAAGAACTCCGCGCCCCGAGCGACCACAGCGGTGTGACTCGGCCGATACGTGCTGCCGAAGCTTGGAGGTCTGCAACGGTACCGACGTGAGTATGGACAGGCAAGCAGCATATGAATTATTTACCGTCTTCTTGAGGAAGCGGCAGTTTAAGGGAATAGATTTAGATAAGGATCTCCCTGTGTTGTTAAGTCATGCAGTTTCTTGTGGGTTTTTTACGAACCCCCATTCAGTACATACTTTGGCAGAGTGGAGACGTTATGGGGATAAATTGTGGGAGTTAGTTTTGGAGGAAGATAAGTCAGCAAAAAAAATGAGTAAATTATGGAAAGCTGTACATAACGAATTACTGATGTCCCAGGCGGAGAAAAGAGCGGCGCAGGGAGCACAGGCTGCTCACGATAGGAATAGAGAATATGGGATAGACCAATCTTATAGTTCCCCGAATCCCCCTGCTTTCACGACGGTAATGAGACCAGCACCCATGCCTTCAGCACCCCCAGACGAGTCCCAGGACGTTAGCAACTCCACATCTGTTGCAGGGGAGGGACCTCAGTGTACCCCCCCTCACGTCTCTGTGCAGGCACCGCGGAACTCCAAACCTGTCCCGGGGGCCGAGTCGGACCTCGCAGAGGCTATAGTTAGGGGAAGGCGGGAGATGTGGTCCATGTTAGCCAAACAGGGGATGGAGGAAGGCGATGCCGACCTATTACAGGTGGCAACGGAGCAGCTAGCGTTCCCGGTGGTGCACGCGCCTATGCCACAAGGGGGACTGCAGGCTGAGATTCGGAATCTGGATTGGAAGATGTTATCTCAGTTGCGAGCCACAGTGGGGTCCTACGGGGTGACTAGTGAACCAGTTAAACAAATGCTAGACTACATCTTTAGTGCAAATACTCTCCTGCCTGCAGATATTAAGGCGGTAGCTAGGCTAATATACACCCCCCATCAGCTACTCTTGTTTAACGCCCATTGGCAGCATGAGGCTACAATATCTGCCACAGTGCAAAAGGGTCCTGGGGATCCGCTAGCAGGGGTTACAGTTGATCATCTAATGGGTCTAGGTCAATGGGTACAGGCAGAGGCACAGGCACTTGCTGGCCCTGATATTTGTCGGGAAAGTATGGATACAGCCAGGAGAGCCATGAATAAGATAAAAGCCCCTGGAGGCACGCCTATGTATATGGGCATAAAGCAAGGACGGGATGAGCCGTTAGGTGACTTTGTGGACAAGATTATGGAGGCCATAAAAAGGACTAATCTGCCTGAGCACGTGCAGGGAGCTTTGCTTAAACAATGTGTATTGCAGAATGGTAATTCTTCAACCCGATCCCTTGTTGGCACTATGCCCGGGGATTGGACGCTTCCAGACCTGTTAGAGAAGGCTGCTTCTATCCCGACGGGATCGCAAGCCCTGTTAGTCAATGCTTTGCAGTCTGAGGAAGGGCTGAGAGAACAGGCAAGGGTTTTTCAGAATCAGTCACAATCAGCACACTCACAGGTGTTAGCAGCCCTTGCGCCCCTCCAAGTGGCAGCCACGGCAATCCCTCGCTCCTCCAATAATTCCCGCCTGAAGTGCTTTCGCTGTGGAAGAACGGGACACGTTCGCCGTGAGTGCCAAGCGACTGGGATTTGGTGTGGCAAATGTCAGTCAAACACGCATAACGCCACAGCCTGCCGTCAGAAGTCGGGAAACGGGAGGAGCAGTGCGAACAGCGGCCGCGCCCGGACACAAATGGCCGCTGCAGCATCAACAACTCCCACCAACAGCAACTCCAACCAGCCACCAGAGGGAGCCTCGGCTTGGACCTGGCAGCCGCAGTAGATGTCACTATCCTGACAAGCCAGCCCCATCGAGTGCCCACTGGGGTATTTGGTCCTATCGTCATCCAGGGCTAAGAAACAGGAGGACTTTTGTTAGGAAGGTCATCTGCAAGCATAATGGGGTTATTCGTATTACCTGGGGTGATCGATGCTGATTTCCAAGGAGAAATCATGATAATTGTATATACTCTATACCCTCCGGTAAAGATACAGAAAGGTCAATGATTGGCTCAACTTATCCCGCTACCACAGTTATCAGAAGGACTAACACCGGTGAGCTGTCTGCCAAGGGACCAAGGAAGCTTCGGTTCTACTGGAGGATTGACCCTTCTCACCATCGATCTTGCATCTCGTCCCAGAAAGTTGTGTAAAATATCCTACAAGGATCATGACATTACCTTGATGGGACTGCTAGACACAGGCCCGGAGGGGATTCCTGCACGTTGGACTAAACCAGCCACAGCACCACAAGCTGGAGGACGTCAGGAACTTACCACTGCATTTGGAACTGCTGATCCGGCCGCACCGGGAATTCCTGCACCACATCCTTGACCCAAGATTGGTGCACATTCGGACGCCTGAGCAAGGAATAAGACTATTTGAAGCTCTGGCAGGGTATCATAATCTGGGTCCGAAACAACATCATTGCTGGGGCTGTGGTGCGGCCTGGGGTTGTTGGGCGTGGGTTTTGTTACACTGCGGGGGCTGTAACAGAATCAGCTGGGTACATCAGACACAGTTACGAGCTTTATGGTGTAGCGGTTGTGAAGCGCGTTGGCAAGGAGACACCGCCGCACGAGCTTTGGAGCACTACACGGGGGAGCCTCTATTCTCTGCAATAAGAATTTTTGAAAGTGCGGAGCAGCAGGCCCTCGCCCACTTCCGCTGGGAGCTCACCCACCTAGTTGCAAGGGCCCAGGCCCTTTATCAGTCATACATTATTAAGACGCAGTGCGGTCAGCCTACACGGCACCCTACGGCGGCAGTTAAAAATGCAGGCCGTGGTCGTGCTGCTGGGCGTCGCAATGCAACTCGTACATACAATCTGGGTACCCCCACAACCTAAGCAGAACATTTGGGTTACAATAGCTAACAAGACAGGGCAGGAAGCCTTCTGCCTAGCGCTCTCATCCCCTGGTAACTCTTTCTCCACCTGTCTGGTAGGTCTACCCGTGGATGACCCCCCATACCCGAATGCAACTTCCAGCTTCAGGCTATTAAATCAATCAATTCAATCATATGCAGATACATGGGATCAGGTGGTGCCCTATTTTCCAACTGCTAATCTAGAGCCCCAGGAACTAGAGATACTGGGCACAGTGAAAGCTGACTGGTGTGTCTACTTTAACTGGACGAGTGCATATCGTGCCAGTCCAGGAAAATCAGGCGCCAACTACTCATACCCAACAATTGTTAATGCCAGCCATCCTGTATACCAAAATGCAACGGCATGGGTAATTATACGAGCCCAAATAGATCTCTATCATCTAACACTCCTATCTCACTGCCTCATGGAATATTTCTTATTTGTGGGGACAGAGCTTGGTCCGGAATTCCCTCGAAGTTAGTGGGAGGACCATGTACTCTAGGTCGTCTAACCTTACTAACTCCAAATACCTCTATGATCCTACAATTACATAGAGAACACCGTAGACTAAGGCGAGCAATTCATGCATTCACACCAGAATGTAAAGACAACGTGGACTTTTGGTCTGTATCAGAACGGGTTTTTGCCTCTTTCCTTGCCCCCGGTGTTGCCGCTGCAAAGGCCCTAGCAGATCTGAATAAGCTAGGATGCTGGTTGGCTAAACAAACTAATGCAACATCACGAGCATTGTCAGACCTATTAGTGGACGTTGACTCAATCCGTCATGCCACCCTTCAAAATCAAGCGGCCATAGACTTTCTATTGCTAGCACAAGGGCATGGATGTGAAGAGTTTGATGATATGTGCTGCATGAATCTCTCCGACCATTCTCGTTCCATTCACGCACAGCTACAAATCATGCAGACCCTGACAACCCACCTTCAAGAGCATACAGGGTTCGAGCTTGATGACTGGTTGAAGGGGTGGGGTCTGGGACCGTGGCTAACATCCCTGCTGTGATACTTAATAACTATTGGGCTTGTAATATTAGTACTACTGCTTGTTTTACCGTGCTTTTTTCGCTGCCTGCAAAAGGCACTTGCAAATCTTATTGAAGCAAAATGGAGTGCCTCTTTTCTGGTCCAAAAAGAAAACGGGGGAAGTGTGGAGAGACTGACTGAGACATGGTTGCAAGACAAGGGCCATGATATGATCAAGTTGGTGAAACAGTAACAATCAATACGCAATTCAAGGCAAGGACGCTGTGCCTTTGCCTTGAAAGTGTAACAGAAACAGGATGGCATGAGGCTGGAAGTTTGTAGATACAAGGAAGCAGAATCCGCAGAGCTAGCCGTGAAGGTCGATTCTCACAGTTGAGGAATTTCCAATCATGAGCTTCGCTTTTGCAATATGTATGAGCTCATTATCTCATGTATAAATAGTTATACTGTACGTAATAAAGTTTGAGACCTGTTGATCATGATAGCATGAGACTTGTCTCCCGTGGTCTTTTCTCCAACACTTGCATAAGGCATTGTGATTGCTTGTTGTCTGGAATAACTAGAAGTTGCTTATCTTGCTCATGATAACTTTTATGTTCAGACACAGCTGCCAAAACCAATCTCCTGCATAAGCAGCATGGCTCCACACTGGAACAAAGTTGAAGTTAAACCTTAACTGCCAAATTCTCAGAGAAACAAAACATTCTGCAAAGTTTTTGGGGGAAAAAAAATAGCCTTACCTTTTTCTGTAGTATCTGTTGTTGAAATGTTAAGAGCACTGAGTGCAGCTTCCAAATCCTGTACTTGCTTTACTAACCGTTGCCCTTTATCTGGCAGCACCTGAATGTTTACTGTAGCCAAGGTATTCTGAAAAAAAATAATAAAAAAAACACAACAATCCCAAATCTGAATGTGCTTTACTGAGCTTTCTGGCAAGAAGAAAACAATCAAGGAGTTAGAGGTTCAAAAACATTCATCTTCTACCACAGCAATTCCTATTTGAATTAAGTTCTACAACCTCCAAAAGCATTTACGTGCCATTTAGTGCAATTAAATAGTATTCTAGTAGAAGGGAAATTAGCCGTTTGTATACTTCAGAAAAGATGGAAGGATGCAGGGCTCCTCCTTGTCTTCCTACGAAACAGGATGGTCAGCTAATCAAGTAGCTCAGATGATCTTAACATCTCACAAAGCATCCAGCATCTAAACTACGTGCACATTTCTATACAGACAGAAGGCTTATTTAATCTTAGTGCGAGTTTTCATGGCTACATCACTCCATCTACACAAGCCTATAAGAAACAAACACATTATTTAAAAATGCTAAGCTGGTTGCATAGTTATATCTTACACAAACTAAATACAAGATACACACAAACTCAGGCAAGTTAAAATTAAGCACACCCAAATGCAGATGGTTACATTGAGGTCACTGTCTCATAAGTGGCTTAAAAAACCTGGCATGTGTTTTTATGTCCCTCCCTACAGCCCACTCTCTCGTATGCTCCAAATATTTCAGCAGTTCTACTGTGTGGGGACATAATATTCTGATCGCTGTCACGAGTGAAAGAAGTCATCTTGAATAGGGAACAAAGTAAGGAATAAGAGGTTAAAATATGTTACCTTCTTCTGCCTCAGCTGGATTTCAAGATGGTTACGAAGAGCCTCAGGGTCTTGGGGTCCTTCTATGTGAAGTGATGCTGCAGCTCCTAGCAAAGATGTCTCCTGGGTACTCCTCCCTGATGTTCCTGCAGGAACCCCTTTTGGTTGCAAAACCTTAACTGATTTCTCAGGTTCGCTTTCATCTGATGAGGAATAAACGAGTACTACTTCATCACTGTCACTGTCAAAAACTTCATCAGCAGGCTGTTCCAGACTTGGCCTGACTTGTGTCTTGGATGGTGCTGCCTCTGCTCCTTGCTTTGGGAGAGTACGTTGTGATGCTTCTTGTGGTACTGTTGTGGAAGTTGTGTTTTCTTTTGGTATTGGTTTCATCTCTCCATTCTTTCCACCAATGCATTCTTTCACTCTGGTTTCTCTATCCCCACAGTTTTTTAAGCTTTTATCCCTGAACTTCTCTTTCTCTGGAGACTTGCAACTTGTACTTTGCTTTTCAAAACTGGCTGGGAAGAGATCGGATCTGCCACCTGGCTCTTTCTCCACACATTCAGATTTTTTGGATTCCCTGCCACTTCCTCCATACTTCTCTTTATCCTGATGAGTGTTTTCCCCTTGCCAAGTCTCAGAAAGACAAAGTTTAGATTCAGATATTGTGTTTCCCTTAAGTTCTGGATCACTCCTACATCCTTTGGATTGTTTTTCAGTTTTCAGCCCTTCTAGATGTTCCTTTTCTGTGGAGGAACCAGAGGTGGACTTCTTTTCTTTATGTGACTCCACCACATTATCCTTTTCCGCTTCAACTCCTTTTGCTTTACTTTCCTCTCCACTGCCTTGCTTAATTTGTTTCCAGGATGATGCTTCACAATTCTTGTCTATCACTTTGAATGGATTTCTTTGGCCACTGGGATTGAAGACAGGTGCCTTCTTGGGCTGCGATTCTAATTTTTTTGATGGTTTCGTACCTTTTGAATCCTGCAATACACATAAGTAGGTAAGTGCTAATATACCAGTAATAAAACTTGCTAACTACACACACAATCCAATTACTTCAAGCAAGGCTTCATTCTCTATGAACATCATCTTTCCTACAATTTAGCAAGGCCAAGATAAACATTTTGCAAGGAAAAAAGAAACAACACTGCTGCTTTCTTGCTGCCTTGGCTATTCCCATGGTGTCTGGGGATCAAGTCCTGACAGCACCATTCTCAGGAAAGAAGGGTGGCTGGAAAGCAAACCCAAGGGTTATTTTTGTGTTTTCATTTGTTTCTGTTTTTGTTTTTTTTTTTTTTTGGAAGACTGAAGAACAGTGATTACTTCCCACAATTTAGAAGTTAGAAGTCTCAAATGGAAGACAACAGACTGATAAGGATATCAACTAGAAAATACAAAGTCTCTCACTATGTGATCTTGGAGGCAATTATAGTAGTTAGAATGAAGTTACGCTGGAATAAGTTGATGCTGCAGTATAAATAAAACACTCGTACCTGCCATGGCACACTTCCACACCATTTCTTCCCATTCAACTTACTGTTAACACATCGGTAAAACAACCTATTAAAGAATAAAGCAAGATTTGAAGCGAAAGTGCCATTAGAGGAGCTCTAGCCATTCTTTAAAAACTAGTGTGGCACTGAAAACATTACCTAATCTGAAATTTACATCCAGACTTCTGCATAGCAAAAATCATGAACGATGGTAACAATGCTTGCTACCATATTATCATTCCCTGAATATAATTCCTTAGGGTATGGGGGTTTGTTTTGAACCACAGTATGGCTTAGGTTGTAAGGGACCTTAAAGATCATCAAGCTACAACCCCCTCCATGGGCAGGTTTGCCACCCAGAAGATCAGGCTGCCCAAGGCCCCATTCAACCCGGCCTTGAATGCCTCCAGGGACGGGGCATCACAAGTTCTCTGGGCAGCCTGTGCCAGGGCCTCACCACTACGAGTAAAGAATTTCTTCATAATATCTAATCAAAATCTCCCCTCTTTTAATTTAAAGCCATTCCCTCTTGTCCTGTCACTATCTACAATGTAAAAAGTCAGTCCCCTGCCTGCATATAAGCTCTCTTCAAGTACTGAAAGCCACTGGTTCATTTTAAATCTTGAAATGAAAGCTAAAGGAGTGCTACAAATTGCTGAAGTAAAAACACTGTCTGATGTCCAGATGCTCCAAAGTCTCACGATTTTTTGGCATGAGAAAATGGCTATTCTACCATTATGCCACACAGACTACTTAGACTGTGGGATTGAGTGCATCCTCAACAACTTTGCTGATGATACCAGGCCGAGCAGTGCAGTCAATACAACAGAAGGAAGGGATGCCATACAGAGGGACTTGGACAGGCTTGAAAAGTGAGCCCAGGAGAATCTAATGAGGTTCAATAAGGCCAAGAACATAGCGTTGCACTTGGGTTGAGACAATCCTAGATATGACTACAGACTGGGAGATTAACTCCTTGAGAGCAGCCCTACCTTGCAGCCTGGAAGGCCAATGGTATCCTGGGCTGCATCAAAAGAGGGGTGGACAGCAGGATGAGAGAGGGGATTGCCCCTCTCTACTCTGCCCTTGTGAGCTCCATCTGGAGTAATGTGTCCAGGCCTGGGGTTCCCAGTACAAGAAGGATGCAAAGCTGTTGGAGGGGGTCCAGAGGAGGGTCATGAAGATGATCAGAGGACTGGAGCACCTCTCCTATGATGAAAGATTGAAGGAATGGGGATTGTTTAGCTTGGAGAAGAGAAGGTTCTGGAGAGACTTCATTGCAATTTTCCAGCATTTGGAAGGAGCTTACAAGCAGGAGGGGGACTGATTTTTACGTAGGTAGATGATGATAGGACAAGAGGGAATAGATTTAAACTGAAAAAGGGATGGTTTAGGTTAGATGTTTGGAAGAAATTTTTCACTCAGAGGATAGTGAAGCATAGGCACAAGCTGTCCAGAGAGGTTGTGGATGCCCCATCTCTGGAGGCATCCAAGGTCAGGCTTGATGGGTTCCTGAGCAGATCTAGTGGCTGGCATGTCTCCACAGCAGGGAGGTTGGAACAAGAGGACCTGTTAGGTCCCTTTCAACCCACTCTATAATTCTATGACAGACTTAAGAGAGATATTTTTAAAACTGACAGACAACAAGGTCAGCTGCAAGAACTCGATCTGAATTAATACTGCTGAATTTGATGCAATCAACAGGAAACTCTGATGAACCCAACAACAAAACTATGTTCAATTCTGTTAAAAAGAAGTGTTAATGAATCACTCGGGTATATATAACTGAATATCATTACTAACAAAAAATAAAGAACATTTTGAAAAGAGTAAGTGAAGGCCTCAAGGCCAGAGGCCATTTTTTAGCAGTAGAAGGGAAGTGCAGGTCAGCCATCCCCACGCAGTTCCACACACCCACATCTGTACAGCCAACCTTGGCTTCTGCTTGGAGGAACTTACTGGTACGCATCTCCGTGCTGCTGCTGAACCAGGATTTGTAGCTCCACCACGTACCCCTCATGGACCAAACAGTACGAAGGAGGAACGCTGAAACGAGGAAAGGAATAATAAACACAACACAAGCCCGTCAAAGCCACAGCGACAGCCAGAAGACTGACTTGGGACACAACGCTCGGAGAACCTTCTCAATAAATAAAGCCCACAGCAGATTTTCCCTGAGGTCAACATCCAAAGCCCTCGGATTCGCTCAGCCCCGCGGTCCCTCCCGCCCTCAGCCCCGCACGCACTCAGCCGGCATGACGAAGCCGCACGGCGCCGAGCCCTGAGCCCCGCACACGTAGAAGCTCTTCCCCTTGTTGGGGCCATCGCGGACGCCGGTCTTCAGAAGGCAGAGGGAGCCTGCAGGGCGGAGAAGAGCGGGACGAATTAGACACGCCGTCAGCAGCCTCCCTCCAGAATACCCACCCGCCGCCCCTCACCGTGCTCCGCGCACACAACCGCCTCCATCGCCGCACAAGCACCCCGCCCCCTCCCTGCAAACCGACCAATCACATCGAGCGCCTGTGGATGGACCGCCCGATCAGGACGGGGCAGCCAATCGCCGCTGCGCTCTGACTCCTCCCCGCCCCCGCTCCCTTCCTTCTTTCGAAAGAGCGCGAGGAAGCGGCACTGCTATTGGCTGGCGCGGACAGGGGGCGGGACTGCCGACAGCCCAACGGTCGCCTCGGCTGCTCGCTGCTGCCGCCGGTTCCGCCTCAGGCGCTCCAGCCCTCGAAAAGCCGCCTGCTTTTCGCTTGGGTGCCCACGGTTGCGAGAATTTAAAGGAAGGAGACCTCGATTTACTCCTCTCAGCCGGAGAAAGCTGTCTTAGCGTTAAGCTCGGTGTGCCTTCCTGACTCGCCGAGACCTCTGGGCTCACTACGCAGCCTTCCTGCGCAGGGACACGTTCCTCACCACAGGGCTGCGGGCATGGAACGGGCTGCCCGGGGCAGCAGGCATGGCCCCAAGTTTAAGGAGTGTTTAGATTAACAGGAGTATAAACAAACATCTTGGACCGTTAGAAACTTGTTTTTTTCCTTCTGTATTTAAGATGGGGGATATAATTTTACAAATTGTGTGCATTACCACATTAACTTATGGCAAGTGAGAGAATGATGCTGGTAATAACAGAAAAATGGAGAGGCTACAATTTGATTAGCAAAAATGTTAACAACGTTCATACTAAATAATGGATTAATGAAATGAGCACTGAGAGCCCAATTCAGTACTGGTGTGAACAGCTGCAGCCTTGCTGAAAACTGAATTAGGCTCAGTATTATTGTGAAAAACATTCTTTTTACAAAACACAGGTGATTTTCTGCACTCACACGTGACATGAAAATTTTTGCTCCTAAAAAAAACCAACATTTTTGGCCTAGCACTGACTTCACATCACCCACTTTTGTCCCTTCCACATTCACTGACACTTTTACTCAACTTGTTTGGAAGCAGGAACATGAAAGAAAAGGGATGCAGATAAAACGCTTCAAGCCCTCTGAGGGAAAGTACATACCTTAAGGAGCACTGACCACTATAAACAAGTGCGATTCAAGTATTAATGACAGCAATAATAACCTCAATGCAAGGCATTTCCTAGCAAACAGTGGGACTTGAGTTTTGAAGTGCCCCAAAGTGCCAACTTAACTAACACACAGAAAGTAAAAAAAATAAAATAAAATACAGCAGTGTGGAGCTGGTATGCACACACTGCTGCTTAGCACATTCAGCTCTCCATCCACTCCACAGCTTGTTTCATTATGCGTTATTCAAAGAGCTATCTTATGGTGCTTAAGTATTCTTGCTTTAAGAGCCCATTCTTAATCAGCAAACCATGAACTGAATTTTAAGCATGCAATTAAATCTTATGTGGGAATGTCACGGATTTAGGCTAGTTCAAAGACCAGCTGTTTTATCCACAGACTGATGTAAGCTTGTGCTGAAATGTATTTCTGAGTTGAGAAGATGGACAAACAGGATGTCTAAAATCAGTACAGAGATGAGGTTCTGCTTCAAAACTTTTTTTTTTGTTGTTTCTGTACCTTTGAGAAAGTTGCAAGCAGACATAATTTAACCACCATCCACTTAATTTTTTGACCAGATGTAAACAGTCTGCCTCCCCCAATCTCCAAAGAATCTGCTGCAAAAGCTCAGATCACTTCTAAGAAAAAGAAAAAAAAAATAAACACTTAAAATGAGAGACAGTGGAAATAAATACAGGTCCTTGGTCCACAAGTCCATTTGCTACTGACACCCAGCCTCAAGAAATGGATATCCTACTGATCCATCTCCTTGAAATAAACATTAAGGCAGGGCAGTAACTTCTCTAAAGGGAGAAAAGGTCCAGGCTAGAAAGGCACAGAGAGGTTCCTCATGCTGGGCATTCTCATGAGATCTACTTCATCCCTCTTTTCATAACAAATCTTTCCACCCTTGCAGCTGCTTTCATTTCTGGCTCAACTGTTGCTGCATTCTTCCTCTTTGGCAAGCAAGGCTGATGAGCCCTCTCACACAGGCCTAACAAGGTAAAGTCTGTACAGTGCTTAGAATGTGCAAGGTGCAACGTAAGTGCTAAATGGTCTTATTCTAGAGATTAATGAATTAAAACTCCAAAAAATATATGCACTGAGGTAACTATTAAGTACTACATTCTCTCATGATTAAAAAATAATCCATAGAATTTCCTTCTACAGAAAAGATGAATCCTGCATATATGATTAAAGTGGTAATACCTTATTTATGTCCTGTCAAGCTTCCTGCAGCTGTAGGGTGATCTTTTAGTCAAAGCAAAAGCACGGAAGAGAGTTAAAGTTCTCAGAGAAACTAAGAACTCTGCAGTGATGTTCTTCTCAAATATTTCTGTGATACTTCCAACGCTGGTCTGCTTTCACCCATTACATCTGGAGAAGCCGGTGTCTCATAAAGCAGAAGCAATATACACTTAAGTTTCATACTTAGCATTCTGACAAACAGCCAGAAATATCTGCTAGCAAGGGTAAGAAGAATAATAACGTACATGAGCTCTCTGTAAAGCTCAATTGTTGTCCCTTAGTGAAATCCATGCTCTGTTATTTGGGAAGTAAGACTGCGTGTAGTAACCAATGTACAAGATCTCATCAGAACATTCAAGCTATCAAGTACAAATGGATGATCCTAACGTTCAGAAAAGGATCACTACAATTACTAAACACTGCACATACTTTTCATTTCTGTGTCAGCTTTGGCCAAAAAGAGACAATGTGATTCAATGGACTAATGATTTGGTTGACAAAACCAAACTCTGTGTTCCTATGTTCCGCATGACAGGTTTAAGATGTGGCAAAAAGGAGTCCAATAGCACCCTAAACAATAAGTAAATACTGCTGCAAAACGCTGATGCAAGTACCAGAATTCAACTGACATTCACGTGTTCAAAAAACACTGAAAACTTCCCAACGAGGTATCCTGTTTCTGTTCAAACAGTAACAGACATGATAGGACCTGCTTAGTGGTTTCATTCAGTTACTTCCCTCGGGTTCTTCTGTCAAATATTCCCTTCATCGATGCTCTGAAGCTGAAGTCTTTGGCTAGCGTGGGGCCTGATGCCACGCCGTGTGTTCATACTGCTTCCTGGCAGAGTCCGCACAGGAAACAGAGCTCCTGGTAAAGCACCTTCCCCAAACAAGCTGATTTTCACATCAGCTTCAATAGCTCTTGCTAAACTGGATGCATAACTGTCCAGAGATTTATGAACATCAGCTTTTACATGAAGAACAGAATTCTTTGCAGTTTCTGAAAGGAAAAAAAAACAAAAAACAATAAATAAGAACAAACAGCATGGCTGTGCAAACATCAGTATCGATTCATTTGTAAAGGTATGACCAGTGCCTTCTGTAAAGTAACTACCTTACACAGTGCATTTACCAAGAATATCCAGTATTTCCAAACCAGTCAATGAACACAAAGCTTCAGCACAAACATAAAATTTCCAATTCAAGTGGAAAAAAAAAAAAAAAGTGATCTGATGAAACAAAGTGTTTATACATGTATGTTTAATTTCCAATTAAGTGTATGTTGAGTGATTTTCTGAACCTGATGAGGGAGAACAGTTTTAAACTAAGAAATGGGAGATTTAGATTACATGAGAGGGGGAATTTTTTAACTGAGAGGGTGGTGAGGTGCTGGCACAGGCTGCCCAGAGAAGCTGAGGATGCCACATCCCTGAAGATGTTCAAGGCCAGGTTGGATGGGGCCATGGGTAGCCTGAGCTGGTGGGTGTCAGCTCTGCCCATAGCAGGGGGATTGGAACTAACTGATGTTCGAAGTCCCTTCCAACTCAAGCCGTTCTATGATTCTAATCTATGCATGCTCTTATTATTTCAGAATTTTAAAAATGAGATAGGTTTTATCATCACTCAATGCTTTGAGGTATTCTGCTCATTTGTGCACTGACCACGATTATTTATTGTTTATTTATATATTGTTATTATAATTGGTATTATATATTGTTTATCATTATTTAGTAAATTCAATCATTCATTACCAAGAATTCTAGTTCACACTCCCACAACAATCAGCCTACCTTAAACTAACCTTGCAACACTTGCAGATCACCACAGTAACACTTTGTTACTGCAGTATCAACATGAGCTGACTGAAAAAAAAGTTGCACATGATTCATCTATTTCCAGCTGTATCTACTAAGAAATGCACCCAGTTGATAAAGTTAAAAACAAACAAAAATAGAAACAACACAATTATATTGAGATCAATGAAGTCTGTAAATAGAAAGATTTCAAGGCCATGAATGACAAAGTTGAGAGTAGGCAGCAAATGTGAAGCAATGAATTAACAGAATCAAAGTATGAAGGCAGGAAAATGCATTCCTTGGGAAACATAAAACAGACTGCAGTAGCTAGACAAGTGGAGTCGCAGAGAGGATACCGCTATGCAGCACAGATGCAGTGCATGAAGGGAATCCCAGCTTCTAACTCTTGTCCTTGCCTGTTGCTGCTTCAGAACTGAAAGAAAAACTTGCTCTGCTGTGCTTGCATTAGGTGTCAAGTCTCTCAAGGTGAACAGTCATTAGATATACTGGAGTACCTCTCCTATGAAGAAAGGTTGAGGGAACTGGGCTTCTTTAGCTTGGAGAAGACTCTGAGGAGACCTCATTGGGGCCTTCCAGTACTTGAAGAGAGCATATAAACAGGAGGGGGAAAGACTGTTTGCGTGGGTTGATAGTGATAGGACTAGGAGGAATGGTCTTAAACTGAGGCAGGGGAGGTTTAGATATTAGGAGGAAGTTTTTCACACAGAGGGTAATGATGCACTGGAACAGCTTGCCCAAGGAGGTTGAGGATGCCCCATCCCTGGAGGCATTCAAGGCCAGGCTGGATGTGACTCTGGGCAGCCTGGTCTGGTGCTTGGTGACCCTGCACATAGCAGGGGGGTTGAAACTAGAGGATCTTTGTGGTCCTTTTCAACCCAGGTCATTCTATGATTCTGTGATACGTTCTCAGGCAATTCTAAAGGTCCCGAGAGGCTTCCTGAGAAGGTAAAATATTTTGTTCTGAGTGTTTTCATACTTACCCCTAACCCCACTTTTAATTTGCTCTACTTCATCTTCAAATGTCACTGAACTCCTTCTTCGAGGAGGACAGACACAATGTGGAAGAGAAGGGCCATCTGAGCTATAGTCTTCAAGAAGCATTGTGTCTGTTCCTGAAACAAAGCAAGTGTTCTCAAAGTGAAAAAGAGCAATGCTCAGATACAATAACAAAATTACATGAAGAGAGAAACCAAAATGTTAAGTAGAGGCAAGATCTTTCCAATCTGCAACAGTTCCTTCGAAAGATGTCTAAACCCAGCCTTTGTGGGCAAATTTTAGTTTTAATTAAATACTGCACACAAAACAAATGAAGTCAGAGTTTTCATGGAAAGGATTTGGAATTCTTTTCTCATTAGTGATATAAAACCTCAGGTGGCTCCAAAACACTCAGCTTCAGAGATTATAACATCAATAGGACATGATGCAAAGGTGAAACCTTACCTTCTGTTAATAAAGGGTAAAGCCAAGGGCAACGTCCACATCTGATCAAGACAAAGGCTAACGATGGCCACCTGAGAGGCAGACAACTACAGCTGCCAAATGTCACGCTTGTAGTCAGACCAGAATGGAAATCTGAATAGGACACTTTTCCTCTACAATTTAGTTTTTGACAACCCATTTTGATTTTCTCAAGTGTATTTTAGTAGGAAAAAAATGCTTGGTAGCTGGGAAAAATTTTTGTCCAATTAGTTCATTTTCAGTTTATCAATCATTTCACCTCTCAGTATTTGCTTTGCACCTTTTCAATGTAAAACAGCATTCGAGCACAAGGAAATCATCTGCAGTGCTTTCATACAAGACTGCAGCCTAGTCCTCCTTTGTGATGCTGGTGTCTTGGCTTACAAGGGGGAGACAACACTGAGTGAGCAGCCCTGAGAAGCCAGTGTTCCAAGGCACAGCCTTACGTGTGATCTTTACCACTGTTTTCATGGCATCCTGCGACATGGCACCAGGCCAGGACAAAGAGTTTTCACAGGTTTCTTAACCCCTCCAGGTAGTGACTTCACATCCCTCTTCATTCATTTCAATACTTTTGGTTCCCAGATTTATTCTTTTTTGCAATAAGGAAGTGTTCCAGAAAGTAAGAGAAAGATATTGCTTGAAATGCAGCTCTAGACAACATACCTCTCCATAGGTTTAATCTTTGTTGACAATTCACCAATAAAAAGTTTATCCGTTCACTATATAAAGTGAAATTTGTGTGTTCTGCCATACGACTCCCTTAAGCACACAATGAGCTGATGTTCTAACACGTTAGCATAAAACATAAGCATAAAACACGTTAGCAACTTTCTGTGTTGTTCTGTGGATCAACTGGGGTTTGAGCCTGTCTACTGAAAATAGTTCTCCATAAATATATAGATAGATAGATACACATGATCTCCATAGGTACCAGCGTACAATGGAAGGGTGCTACTAGCAAGGTAAAAGATACTTTCTTCTTTGAAGCAGAACTTCTAATGGCCTAAGGTACAAATTTGGTTTGTTCATTTAGACTGCTCAGTATCGTTCCTCAAATGATGGTAACACAATGATTTCAAACAAAACCAGGTTTCACCCGATGTTAATCTTATTTGTAACACACAGTTGCACAATACTCACAGAAGACATAAAAATACCAGCATAAAATTACTACCTAAATAAAACCCAGCTCCATAGATTTCCTTTAGAAATGCAAGAAACAAGCCTCTAGTATCAAGCAATTGTTAAAAAATCTCCCTCTGGTGTCTCTAAAGCAGAACTACTCTTTTAAAATAATTACAGATCAGTGAAGGAGTGGTAGTTGAAATAACTGCCAGAAAAATCTAGTTAGTTTTGGATAGAAAAATCACTGGCAGAAATCTTTCTCCCTTCTCCAAACTACTTTCAATTCAGAGATCTTAAGTAATGACACAATCACAAGCTGAAACCATCTGATGCAGTTATGTTTAGACTGCAGGGTCAGTGTGACAAAGCCTATTACAAACTAGGAATCAGAGAAGCATTCTCCACGTCACTTTGTTGCTCTGTTTCTTGCGAATACAGGTGAAGTTCAAGAAGAATGACAGAAACTGAAGGAGAAAATCATAAGCAGTATGTCCCATTCCCAGGAAGCATTAGCAAGGGAGGGTCATTATTCCTTGCAAGTAGTTATATTGAGAGCAAGGAAGGAAAAGAACTGCAGCGGTTTTGTTGTGACAGCTGGAACAGATGCTTCATGTTTTCCATCCATCAAGAGACATCCAAGTATGTAAACACTGACTATCCCAGAGAGTTCTGCCAAGTTACAAGTGCAAACTCCTGCCCGAGAAGAGAGAACAAGAGCCTTTATTTACCTGAATCCTGTGAACAGCTGAAACCTGTGTCTCCTGTGCTGCTGCTGTTTCCTAATGTCCGCCCACCTGCCATGAGGGCAGTGAGATGAGGGGATAGTCCCAAATCTGCAAAAGAGTTTCATTCTCATTACTCAATGGACGGTTAAGTGGTCTATAAGAGTAAGAACTTACAGTAACACTGATTCTACCACCTCATTTACTCTTGTATCTGTAAAACTTACTGCTCTTCCAGAGTGCACAGCATCTGGACCTTTCATCTTACAAGTAAAAATATAAGATGAGCTGCTTTCAAGTATCTTTGGAGTCCTTCCATATGACAAGTCTCTCTTCTACCCACATTATCTGTCTCCCACTCCATTTGCAATTGCATGTTTTATCAGCAAGGCAGGCTGAACTGTGAACACACACACCCACAGAGATGGGATCACTTGCCAGACACCTGCTAGCCAGAGAACAACCTGGTAGCCACCAGCAGGTAGGACAGCCCATTAGCATGGCAAGCGATATTTTTTAAATTACTAGCAATACCAGGGCATTGAGAGAGCTAGCTTCTTTCAAATCCTCAAACATAGAATATGGGAGAGGAGAATCTAGGATTCTTACATAAGTGCTGTCTTTGGATCCTGCATAAAGATTTCTCTTTTTCTTCTTTTTTTTTCCTATCACTGTCCAGCTGGTACACCCAATACATTTGTAACTATCATCAGTTTCTTATCACTTGGAAAGAGAAATTTTTCCCATCTTTTCCCTCCCACCTCAGTTCCTAACATATTCATTCACATCATCTCCTGGATATACATTTGGCAAAGGGAGGAGCACTAGAAATCTCTTGCAGCTTGTGATGTGATGCAGCTGCATAACTCCTTCCTTTATATGAAGTCTCTTCCAGTGACTCCAGGTTACAAAAACACAACAGATGCCTTGCTATTCTTCCCTTCTATATTTTGGACCTTCCTTCCCAATTAAGTAACTTTAGTTATCACCTCTGCCTGGAACATCCCAAGGAACCACATGAAAATGTCTTATTTTTTGAAGATTCTAAGCAGGACCAGAAAAAGGATTCAAACAAACAAACAAAAAAATAATAATAATCAGAATTTCATTGCATTGCTACTTAAAAAAGAAGTTCTGAGCAGCTGAAGCTCTCAGACTGCAACTAAGGGACATGCCAAATAGGTTGACTACTTTACATAGTTCTACAGCGTTTGGGATCTTCACAATCACAAAATCTGAGTTTACAGAAATACTGTAATATAGTAAGAGCAGTATAACTTCTGTGAATCCAAGAGTTATAGTATAGAGCTAGTGTGCAGCATAAGTAGCAAAATCATAGAATCCTAAGGTTCGAAAAGACCACTAAGATCATCTAGTCCAACCATTAATCCATCACTACTATGCCAACTAAACCATGCCCCTCAGTGCCACATCTGCATGGTTCTTTAAAATCTTTAGGGAGGGTGATCACAAAACACACTGTCAGTAGTGCTTAAGTCTCAATAGAACAAAATGGCAGTTATGAGAGAAGAAGAGTTTGAGAGAGTAATTAAGTTAATAAAAATAATCTATGTCTCCTCTGGCAGGGAAAACCTTACTGTCCTAAGAGGACAAGGTTATCTCCCACAGAAAATACATTCTCCTTTCAAGTGTCCATGATAAACCAAATAAGATTGCTGAAGGCTTCAGCAACATCCCACCTTGTTTACAGAGCTCTAAAACGTGCCAGCTAGACACAGATACGAAGAACTGCTCTTAGTGGTATATTAAGAATGTCTTACCTGTGATCCTATTGGAAATGCTGAATAACCTTGAGGTCCTATGCCGCTGAACAAACGACTCACGATAATACCGGTCCCCAAAGCACATTCCTAATAGTTCCTTGCGCACTGTTTTGTTCCATAGTCCATAAATTAATGGGTGGCAAATGGCACTGGAAAAGGACAACCACGTAGCTAATGTCTCCAAGGCAGGGGAAATACTGTTTTTTCCCCAAAGCGCCTCCGATGTAATTACTACCATGTAAGGTCCCCACGTAATAACAAAAGCACCGATGACAACCAAGATGGTTATGAAAGCTTTGCACTGGTTGGCAGAGTAGACAACCCCTTGGAAAGCGTTCCTTCGGCTTCCTGAGGAGGACGTGGAAGTGCTGGAGTTCTTCCTCCCGTTCCTCTGGGAGTCCTCCTCCACAATGACAACACTGCCACAGTGGATTTTGCGGGCTTTAATCCTTGCCACACGGAATATGAACCCATAGCAGATCATCATGACCACGAAAGGCAGCAACGCACACCAGACCTGCCAAAAGGCAGTGTAACCAGCCTCTTTGTGCCACGCTGCTACACACATCCACTTGAACTGGTCAAACTCCAAAGATGACCAGCCAAAGAGGGGAGGGAGGCAGCCAATGAGGGAATGTAGCCACACATACACAAGAGCCACCACTGCTCTGTTGCCTGTAATCTTCATTGGGTATACCATAGGGTAAAGGACAGCATAGTACCTGGCGAACAACAAAAAAAAGTCAACAGGAGCACAAATCAAGAACAGCAAAAGCCACATTTTAATGATGTTGATATATGACTCTTTTCTCTAAACTTCAACATATACTTTTCTATAAACCTCAAGGTGAATTATTTTTAACAGGAAGACTGTTAAGAGTAATCGAATGTAAGAATACAGAACTTTGCAGGGAAGACTGTAAAACTGGGCTGAAGACACAAATAACTATTAAATCATAGAATCACAAGGTTGGAAAGGACCTACAAGATCATCCAGTTCAACCATCCACTCATTATCATTGCTATCACAAGCTACTAAACCATATCTCGTAGCTCCTCATCCAGATGCCTCTTGCAATCTGCCCTGGGTGTGAATTTTAAATTGTTACTTTTTGTTTTTCAAGTAACATATTACTACAGCATTGTTTCCTTTAAAAATAGCTAGATGCACGTCAGCTTTTTATATTATCAATGACAATGCTTTCTTCTGCTCTGTGTCAAAGTTTCATACTGAAGGACTGAAGGAAAACGACATTGCAACTGCATGCAGTGTCATTCAAGCAGTGCTTCTCCAGCTTGCAAACAGCCAACAAGTCACCCTATGGAATGACTGAGCAATTGGTTAGCCCTCATTACGAAAAGTCACTTACCGGTCTATGGCTATGAGTCCAAGAGTAAGCATGCTGGCTGAGCTGATGAGCATGTAGAGCAGGGCTGAGAAATTGCACCAAACAACTCCAAAGATCCATTCCCGCCTAATAGAGCTGGTGACAACGAAAGGCAGCACCAGGACAGAGAGCAGAAAGTTGGAGAGGGTCAGGCTGAACACAAACTTGTTGCTCAGCGTGAGAAGGTAAGACTTCCGATAGAGTGTGACAACAATGATGAGGTTGCCCAAACAGATGAAAACGGCAATGACGATTATAGCAACGGCTTCAGTGACTCTAACCGCGCCGTCTTCCTGCGTGGTGAGGTTCCTCAGACCGTTCCCATTGCTGAGGGAAGAATTGCTGCTCATGGTCAGAGTGAGCAGAGCAGGAGCGGCCAAGACATACTGAGCACCTAGAAGCAGAACAACACCGCTTAGAAGTTTTCCAGCAACATTTCCTCACACTCTCTCCAAAGACTGGAAACTCCTTTGTCTGCATCAATTAAACCTTACCTGAAGGACGCAGGAAACCATCTTAGGTAGGAAACCAAAGGGGCAGGAGATTGCCAATGGGTACACCGGAGGTCAGTAGCAGAGCCAAGCCTAGAAAAGGGAAGAAACTATCTGAAAGACAAAAAGAGGCAAGTGGAACAAGAGGAAACAAAGAAAGTTAACACACTTTATCTACAGATTTTCTAAGTATTTTTATTTTTTTCCTAAGTCATACCAGCCAACTGTATGTCTAGCCTGGAAGAAATAAAAAGGATGTAACTAAATCTTTGATTACTTGAAGGAAGGTAAACATTTTTATTTATTTATTTATTTTTAAAGATTGGCCAGTTGATCTTCATTGTTATGCTGTGTTTTGCATATACAGCATCTGCTGATGTCTGTGGATGTCTGGCTACTCATACTCATATCTTGCTGACTCCTTCTTAACAATTTCCAAGTAATGTCCAAAGGCTCAGGGATCACTGCATGTATTTTCTCAGTGTGCTCTCTCCACGTTCATCATCACACGAGCTACAACAGCAATTCTAACGCAGCACCGAAGGCCTGGCATAAAGAACCCTTCAGTACAAAGGGCACAAAAGACAGCTGGCATTAAGCTGTAGCCCACTCTCCAGCAGTGCCCACAAACCCTTACTCTCGTGAAGTTTCAGTGCTCAGCACCCAGCTTGCTGCCTCACCACCCCTTTGGTCAAATCTCTACATTCCCCTCAGCTCTTCAGCCCCTTCTCCCCGCTACCTCCAGCCTGTGCTCCGACCTCCTTCATCCAACCCCACCACCCATCCGCAGCGCAACACACCAGAACAAATAACGTGAAAAGTGCAAATACAAAAAACTAGAAAACAAGAGTTTGGTTTCAACTTCTCAATGCAGAGTTACTATTCACACCCCTAGGAGACAGAGGGGCTGAAGTTCCCTCGCCGTGACGGTGCCCACCTGCATCCCTAGCGGGCCGGGAGCGCTCGGGGCACCTCTGTCTCACCCGGGAGACTTTCGCGGCCCCGGGAGCGCCGTCAGGCCGCAGAGCCATCTTTTACTCATTTTTTATCCGTGCTTTCTCCTACGACTCTCACCGAAGGCGCCGCGGGGCCACGCTTTACACCGCGCAGCTCAGCTCTCCTCGGGGCATTCGCCGCCGCGCGTCCCTCGGGGCTGCCCCGTCCCGCCCCACCCCGCCCGAAGGAGGACGGCACCCCAAGGCCGGCGGGCAGCGCGGGCAGGGCCGGGGGATCGCCTCCATTTTGCCCCCGCGCTCCCTCCGGCAGCGAACAAAGGCCGAAGGGAAGAAGCGAAGGAGAGCGAAGGGAGCTTCCCGCAGGCCACGCCGCGCATCCCTCGCCTCACCCGGTTCCCGCCCCGTCCCGCGCGGCCGCACCGCACGCACTCACCCGCCGCCGCCTCCGCCAGGGCGGGAGCTGTCGGGTGTCGGCGGCCGAGCCCCGCCATGCCCCCGCCCCGCGCTCGCCCCTCTCCCCACCCACCCGCCGCCTCCTTTCTCTCTCTCGCACCGCCCCCGCGTGCGGGCTGCGGCTGGAGGGGTCCGACCCGCGGGTACGGCCCGGCCCCGCCGACGGCGCACAGCCGCGGGCCGGTTTTACACGGGGAGACGTCAGTGGGCATAGCGAGGGGCAGAGCGCGGCCAACCGCCCTTCCAGCCCCAGCGTCGGCACACCGCCGCGCAGTCGGGCAGAGGCTGCCGCTGCCTCCTAGGGAGCGCGGCACGGGTGTGGCCGAAGGCGCGACGGACAACTGTGCGCCGCGCTCGCCTGTCTGTAGCGCCAACGTTCCCCCACAACCACGCGGGACTTGGCGCTTGCCGCGCTGTCACACCTGGTCACTTTTAAGGACCTCCCCCCTGCCGGGCGCCGCCAGGAGTGGGACACAGGCGGGAGAGAAGCGCAACCACCACCCACACAGCGCAACGCAGCGCCCCGCGGCACACCGCTGCCGCACGACTTCCGGCCTGCGCGTGCAGCGCCGCTCTCCCGGAAGCGGAAGTTCGGTGAGGCGGCGGTTGCGGAGAGGCGCCGTTGCCGTGAGGGGCGCGCGGCCGTAGCGGAGGGGCCGGGAAGGGCGGGCAAGAGTGAGCCGCCGCCGTTGCCCCTTCCGGCCTTCTCCTCGGTGAAGGTCGCGCCCTCCGCCGTCGCCATGCACCCCGTTTTCCAGAGCAGCCGGCGCGACTTCACCTTCGGGCCGTGGAAGCTGAGCGCCGTCTGCACGCACATCATGAAGTCGGCGCAGGCCGAGAGGTGAGGCGGGAGTGGGACGCCGCGGGGCCGAGAGCCCGCCTGTGGGAACGGGGTTGTCGGAGGTACCGCCGTGTCTGGGAGGGGAGATGTTGTCGGA